>CAKJTW010000046.1:0-1200000 GCA_917880005.1 Nanger dama | reverse complement strand
TTGCTTTACACTGTGCGTCCATTTCCACCGCACAGAGAAGTGAGCAGCCGTCCGTAGATGCAGATCCCTCTCTTTTGGGTCCCTGCCCACTGAAGTGCCCCCCACCCCGTTCCCTGAGAAGAGGCCCCAGCGCTGCGCGCAGTAGGCTCTCACTGAAGTGAAATGAGTCGCTCAGTCATGCCCGACTCTGCGACCCCATGGACTGTAGCCTACCTGATTCCTCCATCCATGGGATTGTCCAGGCAAGAATGCTGGAGTGGGTTGCCATTTCCTTCTCCAGATCTTCCCGGCCCAGGGATTGAACCCGGGTCTCCCCGCATTGCAGGCAGCTGCTTTACCGTCTGAGCCCCCAGGGAAGCCCTCATCAGTTCTGTTTTATACGTGGGGGTGCATATATGTCAACCCCAGCGCCCAGTCCATCCCACCCACCCCTCCCCCTCAGTGTCCATATGTTTGCCCTCTGCGTGTTCATCTCTCATTTCTGCTTTGCGAACGGGTTCTTGTGGATTAAAGGCATAAAGCTAAGGCCGAGCACTCTAAGACTCTTAGAGGGAAACATAGGCAGAGCCTCTTAGACGTGAATAGCTGTCGTCGCTTTTACATTGACGACAGTCTCAAAACTGAGCGTGTGTCAGTAGACAAAGCAGAGAGGCCGACGTGGAGAGCGAGCGTGTGGACACAGTGGGGGAAGGGAAGGGCGGGATGAGCCGAGAGAGGAGCACGGACACACACACAGCGCCGTGGGGAAAGGGGGCCCAAGAGCTGCCGCTGGCTAGCACAGGGGCTCAGCTCTGCGGTGACCGGGAGCAGCAGGCCGCGGGGAGAGTGAGGCCCGAGGGGAGGGGGGCGTGCGCACGCCCACAGCCGACTCACGTCGTCGTACCGCAGAAACCAGCACAGCCTTGTAAAGCAACTACTCTCTGATTAAAATAAAAATGTTTTTAATAAGAAGTAGCAAGAGTTCTGTGCAGAAAGGCAGCATGCCGCAGAAGATGAAGCCAAAGGGGGAGAATGGGGTGTGCGGGGACTGTCTGCCTCTCCCCAAGTCCATCTGTTGCAGCCCCCTCCTCTGATGGGCTGGAACTAGGGGGTTCCGTGAGGTCACTGGGTGGGGCCCCTGGTGGGATTAGAGCCCTTATATGAGGAAGAGGACAGCCCAGACCCGCCTCTGTCCACCTGTGGGGACACGTGGGGACAGTGGCCACCGTCCAGCCAGGAAGATGGGTCCTCCAGACTCTGGATCTGCCGATATCCTGATCTTGGGCTCCCAGCCCCCGGAACTGAGAAATAAGCGTCTGCTGTCTATACCACCCAGTCACGGGGGTTCAGCACTGTGAGCCGTGGCGGGGGTGGGGGGGATGGATATGAGCTCGATCACAGTTCCGGGAGGAAGGTCATCGTCTCCAGATTTCCACCGGAGTCCTGGAAGCTGGGGAGGCTGAGGACCCAGAGTAAAGCAGGAGCCCAGAGGAGGTGCATGACGGAAGCGGGGAGGACCCGGACAAGCTCCCAGCAGGAACCTTCCTGGAGCTTAATGTGCCGATTTGAAATTTCACCCAGAAGCAAAAAAGAATAGCAACAAAGGAAAATGTTACCCTAGAATATGAGAAAAAAAACCCACAAACCTCTCAAGCGTATAGATTAGCTTCAGACAACGAGATGTAGTCCCGGACTTTGCAGCAGACCCACAGGCTGAGGGTCTATGAGCCTGGACGCTGGGCTGCAGGGCACCACACTGAGCCATCGGTGATTTGGGAGGAAAAAGTCAAGCAAAAGTCGTATCAGTGGATTGCAACAAAAGCTAGAGGAACTCGTGGGGCTTTTTAAGATGTGAAGAAACAGCCATCAGAATGGCCACCCACACCCAGGCTGGGGGTCCCCCTGGGAAGCCCTTCCGTCCACACCCTCAGTGTGCAGGCCTGGTCCCTCGGGGCCGCCCCCTGCCCTTTGAGGGCGCCCCTCTCCCACCACGTGACCCTGCGCTCTGCATGTCAGTGTTGCCGGTGTCCGGGAACCCCAGTGAGAAGCGTGGAGCAGCTGCTCGGGAGCGGGCAGGCAGACACTGTCTCAGACAGGAGCCCCAGCCCAGCCTCTCCCTCTGCCAGCAGCCCGCCCGCCCCCGGAGGTGCCAGACGCACCCAAACACGGCCCCGCCGCCGACGGCTCTGAAGGAGAAGCCTCGGCGCAGCCTCGGCGCGAGGAGCCACACACTGTCGAGATTCCCAATGAGTTTCCAGCACAGAGCTGTCTTTGGTTAGCCCCCTCTGCCGCACGCTGCTCAAGCGTTTTCCCTGCCAGCGTGGCCAGCCCCCTAGCTTCCTAGAGCGCTAAGACAGCCAGGAAGCCCTCCGTTTCTGGCACTCTTAAGAGTTTGTTAGCAGCCCAAGCACAGTCATCGGTCGGCCCCCCGAAGTCCCCTCCTGTGGTTTCGGATGACCCATCTCTCTCTCATGGGCAGAAGAGACTTCATCTGATTCATTTTAATTATTTTCCAGAAATGATCTATCTCCCATGAAAATGTGTATAGAGTTTATCTCATTCCTGGAAGTCATTACTTTCTCATGAAAAATTCCGAGTGCCCCAGCGCACAGGGGGATAAAATTAGCCTTGACTCTCATCACAGAGCGATTTTGCCTCCGTTTCGGGCACGAGTCTCGGAGCCACGTCTTACTCTGCACCGAGGGTGGGGTCTGCCTCAGGAGCGGGGGGCAAGCCTGCCTGCCCCTTGAAAGGTTTAGGACCACAGATGGGCCCGGAGCCTGGTTATGCTGCAGTCCTCATGCCCGGGGAGACACCCCCAGCACTGAAGTCACCCGTGACCCTGAGAAAGCCGGGGGATCGTTTCTAGTCCCAACTCTCAAAGCAGTGCCGACCTATGGGCTCAGCTCTCTAGTTTACATGAAAGGATTTTTATTCATAGTTACATATGAGTGAAGACAGCATGATTCTGTTCTCATTCAGCGCCAACATCCTAGGAGTATCTTAAATGTCACTTAAAAATCTGTAACGTTCTTAAGTAGATTCCACAGTTAATCAGGCATAATTCCACATCTCTGTGATGCGATCTAAGCATCCGTAATTACCAAGGCAGCCTCCCGGACCTCGAGCTGCATGTCACCCTGCAGAAGACTGGAAACAAAGCCCTCATCTTAACAAGGGCACTTCTTCCCAGGTACCTCGTGGGATGCGAGAAGGAATCATCGTGAAAACAGTTTCACCCCGATTAACAACTCACTCTATAAAGACAATGTCAGGCTTAATCAGGACCTGAGGTGTGGGATGTTAAATCAAATGCATAGGAAATCTCTGAATTCCCAAATGCTGCTCGGGGAAAAACAACATTGGGTCCAGGAAAAGCAAAGCGCAAAGTGACATTTACAAGAATTGATGACAGAGCCCTGAGCACGGAGCCCAATTACCCACCGCCTGTCACACCTGCCGGCCAGCGGGTCTCCGGGGCCTGGCCGGCCCCCTTCAGCCATCAGCACTGGCTGGGACGTTGCGGGAGGCAGACAGGCTGCTCAGGTGTCAGCACTGGCTGGCTGGCTGCATGTCGGCCTTGGGAGGCTTCCTGACGGGCATGCCGAGGCCTCCGTTCATTTTTTTTCTCCAGTTCACTCATCCCTTCAATCCGCACAGGACTGTGGCGTCTCCCAGATGCCCGTCTGTTTCAGAGCCCTGTGCACACCTGACGGAGCCGTGTTCCCACCATCAGAGTCTGCAGTCCTGCGGGAGACGCAGACGCAGAGCGCACTTCCTCCCGTTTATTGGGGTGTAGCAGTGCTGTGCTGGCCAACGCCGCGCGAGACAGCTGTGGGGGTCCACACGGCCCCTCCCGAGCCCACCTCTCTCTCCACCCTGCGCCTCTAGGTCGTCGCGGAGCACCAAGAGGGGGGTCCCCCACGGGCTGGCTGTGTTACACACGGCAGTTACCCTGGGAGGAAGGCAGGGAGAGTCCAGCAGAGGAGGGGTGTGGTTCTACACCTGGTGTGGAGGCAATGAGGGAGTGAGGACACACAGGAGGCCTTGGTGCCCTGAGGAGAGGGAGCCGAGGGCTGCTGGGGGACGACCAGCTCAGGGCGTGGGGGGTTCGCCCCCAGAGCATGGAGGCCCATCTGCTCTCAGCCTGGAGTGAAAGGGGGTCATGGGCTCTGCGCTAGGAGCCCCCATGGCTGGGAGCAGGTGCAGAGGTGTGGGTGGTGCAGGGGACCCCTGGGGGCCGTGCACATGGCAGGCAAAGGTGGGAAGCCGTGAGCCGAGTGGAGGGTGGATTTCATGAGACAGCCCTGGAGCCCAGGCATACTCAGGGTCGACGTGCCTGGGTTCCTGACTCCGGTGTGACGGAGAGGAATAGAGAAGCCCCCACAGCCTTACAGACAAGCAGCAGGTGCCCCTGGGAGTGGGCAGGGTTGGACCTGGCGATGAGAGGACCTGAAACGCACAGGAATGGCTGGGAAATGTCCTCTGTGAAGATGGAAAAGGATGGGGCAGGCAGCCGGAAATAGAACAGAGCTCAGAGGTGGACACGGTGACCCTAGGCGCCTCCTGGGCACCCGCGGGGCTGCGGGGTGGATGGGGCTCTGGAGGCAGGCAGAGACACTGGGCAGAGATCAGAGCCCCCGGAGCCTGCGTCCCTGTCTGAAACTGGAAGACACGCTCCGTCCTGGAGGAACCCTGACCCCCAGCATCGAGAGGGGCGGGCAAGAGCCCCGAGGAGATGGAGGAGGGGCCCGGCAGGCGCAGGACACAGGCAGGCCCCGCGCAGCTCCATCAGAGAGCTGCCCTGTGGCTTTGCCGAGAAGGTAAGCGTGAGCAGAGCTGCCAGGCTGGGACCGTCTGGTGGAATGGACTCAGCAAAGCAGCGCGCGCACGAGCCAACATTGGCTTATTTCAGAAATTAACTCATAATGCTCCGATTACAGACCAATTTGGGCTTAATAGCAGGAAAATAAAGTTATTTTTATTATTTTAAAGGAGGAATTCTACACCCTTATCCCCCTGTTTACTAGGCAGTGTGGAGATGCAACCTCGGTTAGCTCGTGATAAGACCAGTGAATTAATCACTCCTTCGCTCTGCGTCTTGGCTCCCCGGGCCGGCGCCCTGGGTCTTCCCACCCTGAGTCCCCCCCAGGGCTCACCATCCCGGGCGGCTGTCGAGACTGGGGACTTGACGGCCGAGCCTCCTCTGTTCAGCGATACAGCAGCAGTCGGTATTCTTGTCCGCACTACAACTAAGCTTGATCCTGAAGAAACAGAAAAGCTTAAGAGAAGCTTAAGCTCCTGGCCTCTGTGTGGCCCTCTGCTGGGGGTCACTTTCATTCATTTCGTCTTTTCTCTGGAGCCGGCGGCCCTTCCCATGCAGAGCTGCAGGTGACCTTGTCTCCCACAGGAGCGGTGCTCCAGGACCACCCCCGCCTCCTGTGCTGGTCTCTGGAGCCAAGAGTGGACTTACTCCCCCTGTGCAATGGGCCACCTCCAGGGCGTGCCCTGGGCTTGGTGTCAGGCCACCTCGGGGGACACTCTCCCGTCTCTTCCTGGCACCCCAGGTGGAGTGTGCTGGACTCTACCCATGACGCCCTCACTCCAGGGCACTTTGCGTCCAACCTGCTGGGACACTCCTCATCTGCTTCAATCACCCCTCGCCCCTTCCCAGAGTCCTCTCTGCATCACGGGGGAGAAGACCGAGGTCCAGGCTTCTGGTGCCTCTGCTTTAAGGGAATAAACAAAGGAGGGCCGGAACAGGAATAAGTCCAGCTCCCCCAGGTCACCCCAGAGCGATGCCTTTGCCCTTCCCTCACGGAGCTCTCCCAGGCCCCCGCACATCCTCAGGCGCTGTCTCACCCAGCAAGGCCAGGAAACACCGCCCCGGCTTGGAGCAGAGTGGCTTCAGAAGTCCAGAAATGGGTCTGGGGAGGGGAAGACTGGGGCTCTGGGGTTGGTAGCTGCTGCAAACTATGACATATAGAATGGGCAATCAGTGCGACCCTACCATCCAGCACAGGGGGGCACCTCCAGTCTCCTGGGATAAAGCATCGTGGGAGAGAGCTTGTCTAAGTAGTCCTGGTGGCTCAGACGGTAAAGAACCCGCCTGCTGTGCAGGAGACCCAGGTTCAATCCCTGGGTCAGGAAGATCCCCTGGAGAAGGGAATTGCTACCCACTCCAGTATTCCTGTCTGGAGAATCCCATGGACAGAGGAGTCTGGCAGGCTATAGTCCACGGGGTCGCAAAGAGTCAGACACGACCGAGCAGCTAAGCACGCTCGTGTGTAACTGAGTCAGTGAGCTGTATAGAAATTAACACAGCATCGGGAATCACCCGCTTCAGCTAAATAAACAAATGATTTTAAATCCAAAGACGGAGGCTTCCGTGGTGGCTCAGTGATAAAGAACCTGCCTGCCAGTGCAGGAGACGTGGGTTCAGTCCCCGGGCTGGGAAGATTCCACGGGCCGTGGAGCAACCAAGCCTGCCCTCCACAAAGAGAAGCCGCCGCAACGAGAGGCCCTGGGCCGCAGCTACAGGGCGGCCCCCACTCGCCGCAGCCAGAGAGAAGCCTGCTCTTAGCCAGGAAGGCCCAGCGCAGCCAAAAATAAATAAATTTTAAAAATTTAAATGAAATCGTTCTCTGTTAATAAAATCCAAAGGTGGATCTTCTTGGCCGATGTGACTGCTCACTCTTTAATTTTTTTGCTGGAAGGTAGTTGTAGATTCAGCTGGAGTTGTAAGAAATAATACCGGGCGATGCTCACACCTCTCCTGGGGCCCCCTCCCCACAGGGTGGGCGCACCTTGAGGAGCTGAGTCTATGAGTCAGCATGCTGGCCTCAGCCTGGTCAGGAAAAAGAATATTCCCCGGCCAGGCCCTTGCTTTGTCCTTTCACACGCGCGTTCACATCCATCCTACCCACCCCCCTTCCTAAACCCGGCAACCTGGCCTCCGCTTTATTTGGTCATCTTTGTCTCAGTCTAGGACGCGGGGAGACAGGACAATGTTTAGACAACCCCCTGGGCATAATTGTCCAGGATGCCTTATACCAAGGCCCCCAGGATCACAGCCAAGGTCTGGGAGACGAGGAAGCCTGCAGGTTATCTAGAACGCTTCCTGCTTGAACGCACGCTTACCCTGGGCAAGAGGCTGAATGAGTCGGGGGATTTAGTTTACCAGCTCCAGAGCTAGCAGGGATTGATGACACTCCCCGGCCGTCTTCACAGCTGATGGCCTCGTGGACCTGATGCGATGTTTCCACTGCCGCGTCTACTTTTTGTAGCGCCCCTTCTGTTGCGACGTCGACAGGTGTCCTCGTCAGCACACGCGTGTCAGGAAGTGAGAATTCAGCTGCTTGCTCTGCACGGCTGTGCGTTTATTTGGGTTCCTGACATCCTTATCTCTTTTCCCTACAGCACTTTCAAAAATCTCCTGCCAAATGTTGCCCTTTAGGCAGAGTCTGTTTCTCCTTCTGATTTCTGTGTTTGAATTAAGGCTCAGATTCCAGGTTTCACTTCCTCAACAGAAGAGAAGACAGGCCTATCTCTTCAGCTCCCTCTTCTACTCCTGAATGCTCATCAGAAGCAGGGCATCCAAGGGGAATGGGCAGGAGAGAGATTTGCTTTCCTCTTACGGGTCCTGACTGGAAAGCTGGAACTGGAAACTTAGGGCAGAAGCTGGGACAGGTCTGGACTGATGAACGCACAGTCCCGGTGACTGCACCGTGACTGGGGCCCTCCCGCTGGCTAGCCAGGCACCTCCATCGGTAACTGCCATCCAGCCTCCACCATCCTCTCCCCTGCTTCCCCTCCTGCGGCAACGTGAAACGAGGCTGTACCTCCAAGCAGAAACGATCCCACCCTCATTAGCTCTTTCCATTACACATCGTTTCATAAGCCGTTTTCCGTCTCCACAAGCAGGCCCACCGTCCATCCTGTGAGATACAGTCCCCCACACCATGTTTCTAGGGGTCCGTGTTCCACTTTATGAATATGGGTTCATGAATGAGTCTAATAGAGTCCTCAGGTGGTTTGTAAATTCCATTATTTAAACAACACTGCGATGAACGTTCTTAGAGCCTCATCTTTGCAGAATCCATTAGAAGAGCCATCAATACTTCCTCAGGATAGAATGTCTTGAGCATCACATAAGGAGATCCGCTAATGGCCTGAGACTTTCAGGACTCTCCTTGCACATTTTCAGATCTCCTCCCTGAAAATGATGTGCACTTAAACAGCACTGTGTGAGTCTGCGCTTTCTGAAAGCCACACCACTCCTGGGTTTGAAAGAACATGGGAGGAGGCTGGCGGGCATGGCGGTGACCGCTCCCCAGGACTGGCGCAGTCACGGTCTCTGTGACGCTCCCAAGCCTCCAGGGCTTCCCTGCTGCTCAGACAGTGGAGAATCTGCCTGTGATGCAGGAGACTTGGGTTTGATCCCCAGGTCTGAAGATCCCCTGGAGAAGGGAACAGCTACCCACCCAGTATTCTTGCCTGGAGAATTCCACGGACAGAGGAGCCTGGTGGGCTACAGCCCCTGGGGCCACAGAGAGTCAGACACGACTGAGCGACTAATACTTCCCGCCCTTCAGTGCAGCAGTCAGAGGAGACGCCTCTCAGCCTGGACAGACCTGGCCCGCCCTCCCGTCCAGGCCCCCTCCCTGGGCTCTCCCCCACTTCTCCTCCAGGCTCACCAGCGGCCCCAGCTCAGCCCCTAGGGTCTCTGCTCAGATCTCTTAGCACTGGGAGTCCTCACCCTCCCGCCCACTGCCCCCCACCCCAGCCCTCTCTCCACCCATGTGCTCAGAGGTGGGGTCTGCATGCCAGGTGTTCATTTGGCCCTCAACCCCCGGCACAGTCAAACCATTTTCAGAGAGTCCATCGTGGGACCTGCTCTCCAGCCCGCTCCGGAGGACAGGCTCCAGTGAGGCGGGTGCAACCATGCCAGCTACACGCCCACTGGTGCCAGGTGGGGGGTGAGGGAGGGAGGGGGCGAGGGAGTGAGGGGGCGAGGGAGTGACAGGGTGAGGGGGTGAGTGGGTGAGGGAGTCAATGGGTGAGGGAGTGAGTGGGTGAGGGAGTGAGTGCGTGAGGGAGTGAGTGGGTGAGGGAGTCAATGGGTGAGGGAGTGAGTGGGTGAGGGAGTGAGGGGGCGAAGGGCCTTTGCCAGCCTTTCCGCCTTTCTGTTGAATGAATGAATGAAGTCGCTCAGTCGTGTTCGACTCTTTGCGGCCCCGTGGACTGTAGCCTATCAGGCTCCTCTGTCCATGGGATTTTCCAGGCAATAGTACTGGAGTGGATTGCCATTTCCTTCTCCAGCGGATCTTCCCAACCCAGGGATCGAACCTGGGTCTCCCTCATTGTGGACAGACACTTTACTGTCTGAGCCAGCAGGGGAGTCACACTGAAGAGTCTCCCTTGTCTTGAGTTGTACCAGGCCTTGTCTCCGTGTTAACCGTTTCCCAGCCGTGGCAAAGCCGCTTCCTCCCCGTGCTCTGCAGTCAGATCGCTTTAGAGGCCTTTGAATTGGACTTATTTGTCAGCCACGGTCATATTGACTGTTTTCAGTCAAAAGGCAGAAAGGCTTACTGTTCTGCCTCTGGCTCCATTCTGAACACCGAGTTGCCACCACGAAGTTTGTACCGACAGCCCTGTCTTTTCCTGGTTTCTCTGTTTACAGCAAAATCGTTAATCCTGTTGGGATTTGCTCAGGATCCAGAGCAGGGGTGACTGCTCCTTCCTGAGTTTAACTGGATCCATTCGCTCCGCCCGGGCGTCCCTGCAGCTCCTCTGCACACCCCCGCAGGCAGGTCCAGAGGGAGCCCCGCTCACACCCCCTCTCCCTAACTGGTCGGACTCTCCGCATCCAGCCCTGCCCACGGCCAGGCTCCAGTCTCTGCTCCTCTGGGGCCTGGTGTGTTTGCAGGTGGTGCCCCCCACCCCCGCCCATCAGAGCACAGTGGCCAGCCAGTCTCCCAGCTGCCCCCTGAAGCTGGTCACCGAGCCGATGCCCTCTGCGGCCCTCATGTGGCCCCTTCATCTTGAACTACAGAGCACGCGGGCAGCTGAAAGCGCAGCAGCCAACTTGCCCTCAGAGAGCCTGTCCCCTCTCACGGAGACCCTGTGACCAGCAAGGAGCCTCCCCTGGAGCCTGTGGGGGTTGCTGGGCTGGGGGGGCCCCTACTTTCCTGCTCTGGCACATTGGGCAAAACGCTCGCTGAAACAGACTTGGCAACTTGTTTCCCAGACTCTGGTGTGTTTCTCCCTTTTGTGGAGGGTCTTCATCCCTTTCAAACATGGTCTAGGTACCCGGCCGAGTTGAATTAAATATTTGGAAATCAACCTTTATCATTTAAAACTAGCTATATGGAGCTCCCATGGAGTACACACACCCCTTTTCTGGGAAAGCTTCTGGAAGACCCCAGCATGTGACAGGCTGCCAGAAGTCCCCACTGGAGATGTCTGTTTGCCTCTGTGTGGGAGGAAGGCGCACACGTGCCCTAGGGTCGGGGGGCCCGAAGGCCCAGGGCTAGCAGGTGATGGGGGTCTGGGGCGTCAGACCAGACCAAGAGGCCCCGGGGGAATATGGAGAGTGGGCGAGCCCCGCGGGGCTCGTGGCCCTGACGTGCCAGCCCGGGGCTGCCCTCGGCCCGTGTCTGAGCTGCCACGTGAGGGCTCATGGACGTGCTGACCGAGGCCACCTGGGGAAGGACAGAGGAGGCCTCGCACCTGTGCATGACCCTTCCCAGGAACTGGAACTCGGAGAGAACATGAAACATCTCTGAGAAGGCAGACTCGGTGACGTTGTTCACGGATCTGTCTCATAAATGAATGAATGGATTGTTTGTATTTGAACTGTTGTGTGTGCATCTAACAATAAAATTATGAGGACATTCTCAGTCAGAAATATTCCCCCAAAATAAGCATCCCCTGGCTGCTGTCCGAGGGCTGCACAAACACCCCAACAGCCTCATCAGCCACAGTGAGGCGCAACTAGCAACGGCTTGCCAGCAGAGGCACCGACAGAAGGAGCCAAGCGTCGGAACCGCCCGCCTGGGCAGTGAGGACGCCTCCTCCTCTCTGAGCCCCCAGAGCGGCAGGGCGGGCCCCTCAGGTCCCTGCTGCGGGGTCCCTGCCCACAGCCCCTCAGGAGCATCCCGTGGTGCCCCGTGTGTGCGAGTGGCCCCTAATCACGCCGTCTCCAGCATCTTACTCTGTGCTTACATAAGCCAGGGACACCTAGTTCCTCCCAGATCAGCCAAGAGCAGGGCCACCCCCAGAACCCTGGCTCTGGAGGCAAGGCCACCGGGCACCCTCAGGGCACCGGGCACACGGGGCCCCTCCGTGCTGTGCGCTGACACCCAGGGCACAGCCCTCCTCTGGCACCTTGAGTTTCCAGGAGGCCGCGCTTCACAGGGTCGTGGCTTGGACGGTACTCTCGCATGCGCCCCCGGCCCCTGCCCCTGGTTCTCCTGTGATGGTGGAGTCGCTTGTCGGGGGAGGGGGTGCTTCTTGCGGTGTGGACACTGCCCCAGCTCTGGACCGTGGCGGATGAGCAGACGGAGGCCCAGCAGGAATGAGGGGCTGTGCCCGACGGGGCGGGCTGCTCTCCCAGAGCCCATCAGCCGCGCGGCCTGCTGCTCCGAGAGACGCGCCGCGCACTCTCGGCTGGCCGCAGGGGCTGGGCGTCCGGAGAGCAGAAAGTCCCTGCCGAGGGCACGTGTGCGGCGCGGCTGCGAAACGCTGGGTAGCCGTGTGTGCAGCACCCGCAAAGCTGCCAGAGCCAGCGACCCCGAGAGTGTGAGCCACGCGTCCCTCTCCGTCTGCTCCCCTCCCAGGCGAGACGCAAGCTCATCACACCAGCAGCAGGGACGTGGGATCTGGTGGGAAGATCCCTGGACTGAGGGACCAGCCAGGGGACCTTGAAAAGGGGCCCATTCCCGTACTTTGATACGGGCGAGCACAGGAGTTACTCCAGGCCCATGGACTATTGAAAATAGATCAAGGACCCCAATTACCAGCTTTGCAAGGAGAATGGTGGATTCAAACGCAAACTGTTTTTCTTGTTCAGTCACTAAGTCGTGTCTGATTCCTTGCAGCCCCGTGAACTGCAGCGTGCCAGGCTTCCCTGTCCTTCACCATCTGTTGGAGTCTGATTAAACTCATGTCCATCGAGTCAGTGATGCCATCCAATCATCTCACCCTCTGCAGTCCCCTTAGGCAAGATGAAGTCTAACTCCTCTGTCTGCTCTGAAATTCTGTCTTTACAGAGAAAAGTCACTCCTTTCTTGGTTTTTACTCTTATCTTTCTTATTTTCTACTAGATTTTTCTGTGGTCCCAGTTGAATATATTTTAGTACCTGTATTATTTATGGAGAACACAAGAAATTTAGGTCTTAGAATATTTATTTTAAATGTAATAAATTTTGAATCATGAGCAAACTCTTTAACTGTCCTCTAAATCTAGTCACAGTTCTAACGAGGCTGATGTGAAGGTGCCTGTCAGTACGGCCACAGTAATGCTGAGTAACAAGCTGCCCTTCAAACCTGGAGGTTCCTGTAAGACGTGATTATTCTACACTGACCAGTCCACAGGGCGACTGCAGACTGACCAATGGCCTTGTCCAGTGCTCATGTCTGCTCTGTGAGGGATGACGCTGGGCCCAGAGAAGAGGGGCAGAGCCACCAGGAGCCGGACCCAGGGCCCCCAGAGGTTCCAGAGCCAGGACACACGTCTGCTCACCTCCGACACTCCACTGGCCACAGCAGACATGTGGCCAAGCCCAGATATGCTGAGAAGGAAAGATGCATTCCAAACAAAGCGGCTGGATGAGCCATTAAATACTTGCTGAATAATAATTTAAGGCTCATGTGTATAGCCCACCCACACGTCAGAAGAGGCAGATTCATCTGTAAACAAGCCTAATGCTGGGAAGCAACCATGGGCTGAAATTGACATCAAACCCTGAAATTACAAACTCTGACTTGGCGCCTCGTGGAGGAGAGAGCACCACACTGTGCCAGCTTGTCAGTTTGCAGAACACACTCGAGCCCCTGTACTGTGCCATTCGGGTATGAGGCGTCTCTCCTCAGACAAAAGAAAGCTTCCGTGAAAACTGGAACTCTTCAACAATTGTGAGACTGTGATTATACTCAAGCATTAGTCAGACAGGTCCATTTTCCCATGTACACAGTCATTCTGACATTATTATTAATAACCATTCAAGTTCTATCAGCAGCTCCCTTGAAATGTCAATTACATTTGAGAGTTGAAATCTAAATAGGATTACAGTTCACATGTTGGGGAAAAAAAATAACCCAAAGTCAACAGTTCAGTTCAGTTCAGTTGTGCAGTCCTTTCTGACTCTCTGCGACCCCATGAACTGCAGCACACCAGGCCTCCCTGTCCATCACCAACTCCCGGAGTTCACTCAGACTCATGTCAGCTGAGTCAGTGATTCCATCCATCTCATCCTCTGTCGTCCCCTTCTCCTCCTTCCTTCAGTCTTGCCCAGCATCAGGGTCTTTTCATTGAGGCAGTTCTTTGCATCAGATGGCCAAAGAATTGGAGTTTCAGCTTCAGCATCAGTCCTTTCAATGAACATTCAGGACTGATTTCCTTTAGGATGGACTGGCTGGATCTCCTTGCAGTCCAAGGGACTCTCAAGAGTCTTCTCTAGCATGAAAGTTCAAAAGCACCAATTCTTTGGCACTCAGCCTTCTTTATGGTCCAACTCTCACATCCATACATGACGACTGGAAAAACCATAGCTTTGACTAGACAGACCTTTGTTGGCAAAGTAAAGTCTCTGCTTTTAATACGCTGTCTAGGTTGGTCACAGCTTTTCATCCTAGGAGCAAGCCTCTTTTACTATCGTGGCTGCAGTCACCATCTGCAGTGATTCTGGAGCCCAAGAAAGTAAAGTCTGTCACTGTTTCCACATTTGCCATGAAGTAATAGGACTAGAAATGGAACAAAAGACTGGTTCCAAATTGGGAAAGGAGTATGTCAAGGCTATATATTGTCATTCTGTTTATTTAACTTCTATGAAGAGTACATCATGAGAAACGCTGGGCCGGATGAAGCACGAGCTGGAATCAGAATTGACTGGAGAAATATCAATAACCTCACATACACAGATGACAAGCACCCTTATGGCAGAAAGTGAAAAAGAACCTCTTGATGAAAGTGAAAGAGGAGTGTGAAAAAGTTGGCTTAACACTCAGCACTCAAAAACTAAGATCATGACATCAGTCCCATCACTTCATGGCACATAGATGGGGAAACAATGGAAACAGTGAGAGACTTTATTATCTTGGGCTCCAAAATCACTGCAGATGGTGACTGCAGCCATGAAATTAAAAGACGCTTACTCCTTGGGAGAAAAGCTATGAGCAACTTAGACAACATATTAAAAAGCAGAGGCTTTATTTTGCCAACAAAGTTTCATCTAGTCAAAGCTTTGTTTTTTCCAGTAATCATGAATGGATGTGAAAGCTGGACCATAAAGAAAGCTGAGTGCCGAACAATTGATGATTTTGAACTGTGGGCTTAGAGAAGACTCTTGAGATTCCCTTGGACTGCAAGGAGATCCAGCCAGTCCATCCTAAAGGAAATCAGTTCTGAATATTCATTGGAACGACTGTTGCTGAAGCTGAAACTCCAATACTTTGGCCACCTGATGCAAAGAACTAATTCAGTGGAAAAGACCCTGATGCTGGGCAAGATTGAAGGCAGGAGGAGAAGGGGACGACAGAGGATGAGATGGTTGGATGGCATCACCAACTCAATGGACGTGAGTTGGAGCAAGCTCCAGGAGTTGGTGATGGACAGAGAGGCCTGGCATGCTGCAGTCCATGGGGTTGCAGAGAGTTGGACATGACTGAGCGACTGAATAGAACTGAAATAAATTGAACAAGACCAGACACCATAATCTTAGTTTTTTGAATGTTGAGTTTTACGCCAGCATTTTCACTCTCTTCTTTCACTTTCATCAAAGGCTCTTACTTCTGTCAAAAACAAGAAAATTTCGAAAACTTTGGCACAAACATTGATCCAAAGCCAACAGTCCTATATGAAAACATTCAGGCAAAATCACATATGAATCCCTCATCAGTTCGGTTCAGTCACTCAGTCGTGTCTGACTCTTTGCGACCCCATGAATCGCAGCACGCCAGGCCTCCCTGTCCATCACCATCTCCCGGAGTTCACTCAGACTCATGTCCATCGAGTCCGTGATGCCATCCAGCCATCTCATCCTCTGTCGTTCCTTTCTACTCCCTACCCCCAATCCCTCCCAGCATCAGAGTCTTTTCAATGAGTCAACTCTTCACATCAGGTGGCCAAAGTACTGGAGTTTCAGCTTTAGCATCATCCCTTCCAAAGAAATCCCAGGGTTGATCTCCTTCAGAATGGACTGCTTGGATCTTCTTGCAATTCAAGGGATTTTCAAGAGTCTTATCCAACACCACAGTTCAAAAGCATCAATTCTTCGACGCTCAGCCTTCTTCACAGTCCAATTCTCACATCCATACATGACCCAGGAAAAACCATAACCTTGACTAGATGGACCTTTGTTGGCAAAGTAAAGTCTCTACTCTTCAATATGCTATCTAGGTTGGTCATAACTTTTCTTCCAAGGAGTAAGCATCTTTTAATTTTATGGCTACAGTCAACATCCACAGTGATTTGGGAGCCCAAAAATAAAGTCTGACAGTGTTTCCACTGTTTCCCCATCTATTTCCCATGAAGTGATGGGACTGGATGCCATGACCTTCATTTTCTGAATGTTGAGCTTTAAGACAACTTTTTCCCTCTCCACTTTCACTTTCATCAAGAGGCTCTTTAGTTCTTCTTCCCTTTCTGCCATAAGGGTGGTGTCATCTGCATATCTGAGGTTATTGATATTTCTCCTGGCAATCTTGATTCCAGCTTGTGTTTCTTCCAGTCCAGCGTTTCTCATGATGTACTCTGCATAAAAGTTAAATAAGCAGGGTGACAATATACAGCCTTGACATACTTCTTTTCTTATTTGGAACCAGTTTGTTGTTCCATGTCCAGTTCTAACTGTTGCTTCCTGACCTGCATACAGATTTCTCAAGAGGTAGGTCAGGTGGTCTGGTATTCCCATCTCTCTCAGAATTTTCCACAGTGTATTGTGATCCACACAGTCAAAGGCTTTGGCATAGTCAATAAAGCAGAAATAGGTGTTTTTCTGGAACTCTCTTGCTTTTTCCCTGATCCAGCGGATGTTGGCAATTTGATCTCTGGTTCCTCTGCCTTTTCTAAAACCAGCTTGAGCATCTCGAAGTTCACGGTTCATGTATTGCTGAAGCCTGGCTTGGAGAATTCTGAGCATTACTTTACTAGCCCGTGAGATGAGTGCAATTGTGTGGTAGTTTGAGCATTCTTTGGCATTGCCTTTCTTTGGGGTTGGGATGAAAACTGACCTTTTCCAGTCCTGTGGCCACTGCTGAGTTTTCCAAATTTGCTGGCATATTGAGTGCAGCACTTTCACAGCATCATCTTTCAGGATTTGAAATAGCTCAACTGGAATTTTATCACCTCCACTAGCTTTGTTCAGAGTGATGCTTTCTAAGGCCCACTTGACTTCATTCCAGGATGTCTGGCTCTAGGTGAGTGATCACACCATCATGATTATCTGGGTCATGAAGATCTTTTCTGTACAGTTCTTCTGTGTATTCTTGCCACCTGCCAGAATGTGGTCCCCTGGAGAAGGGAATGGCAAACCACTTCAGTATTCTTGCCTTGAGAACCCCATGAACAGTATGAAAAGGCAAAATGATAGGATACTGAAAGAGGAACTCCCTGGGTCAGTAGGTACCCAATATGCTACTGGAAATCAGTGGAGAAATAACTCCAGAAAGAATGAAGGGATGGAGCCAAAGCAAGAATAATACCCAGTGGTGGATGTGACTGATGATAGAAGCAAGGTCCAATGCTGTAAAGAGCAATATTGCATAGGAATCTGGAATGTCAGGTCCATGAATCAAGGCAAATTGGAAGTGGTCAAACAAGAGATGGCAAGAGTGAACGTCGACATTCTAGGAATCAGCGAACTAAAATGGACTGGAATGGGTGAATTTAACTCAGATGACCATTATATCTACTACTGTGGGCAGGAATCCCTCAGAAGAAATGGAGTAGCCATCATAGTCAACAAAAGAGTCCAAAATGCAGTACTTGGACGCAATCTCAAAAACGACAGAATGATCTGTGTTGTTTCCAAGGCAAACCATTCAGTATCACAGTTATCCAAGTCTATGCCACAACCAGTAATGCTGAAGAAGCTGAAGTTGAATGGGTCTATGAAAACCTACAAGACCTTTTAGAACTAACACCCAAAAAAGATGTCCTTTTCATTATAGAGGACTGGAATGCTAAAGTAGGAATTCAAGAAACACCTGGGATAACAGGCAAATTTGGCCTTGGAATGCGGAATGAAGCAGGGCAAAGGCTAATAGAGTTTCGCCAAGAAAATGCACTGGTCATAGCAAACACCCTCTTCCAACAACACAAGAGAAGACTCTACACATGGACATCACCAGATAGTCAACACCGAAATCAGATTGATTATACTCTTTGCAGCCAAAGATGCAGAAACTCTATACAGTCAGCAAAAACAAGACCAGGAGCTAACTGTGGCTCAGATCATGAACCCCTTATTGCCAAATTCAGACTTAAATTGAAGAAAGTAGGGAAACCCACTAGACCATTCAGGTATGACCTAAATCAAATCCCTTAGGATTATACAGTGAAAGTGAGAAATAGATTTAAGGGACTAAATCTGATAGATAGAGTGCCTGAGGAACTATGGACAGAGGTTCATGACATTGTACAGGAGACAGGGATCAAGACCATCCCCAAGGAAAAGAAATGCAAAAAAAAGCGAAATGGCTGCTGGGGAAGCCACAAACAGCTGTGAAAACTTGAGAAGCGAAAGGCAAAGGAGAAAAGGAAAGATATAAGCATCTGAATGCAGAGTTCCAAAGAATAGCAAGAAGTGATAAGAAAGCCTTCCTCGGTGATCAATGCAAAGAAATAGAGGAAAACAACAGAATGGGAAAGACTAGAGATCTCTTCAAGAAAATTAGATCTACCAAAGGAACATTCATGCAAAGATGGGCTCGATAAAGGACAGAAATGGTCTGGACCTAACAGAAGCAGAAGAGGTGGCAAGAATCCCTCATAATTTTCAGGAAATGCCAGGGCCATGCTCAGGCCAGCAGACCCTTGTTCTTGATTCTTTGGAAATGAATGGTCCTGCAGTTCACAGTGGCTGGATCTGTCAGTAACCGAGGGCTTCATCCTCCTGCACTCTGACAGCCCAGTTCTATCCTCACTAACGGGACCATCTCACAAGTCAGCTCGCCTGCTAAT
Source organism: Nanger dama (assembly GCA_917880005.1). Classification (NCBI taxonomy): domain Eukaryota; kingdom Metazoa; phylum Chordata; class Mammalia; order Artiodactyla; family Bovidae; genus Nanger; species Nanger dama. Next base: position 1,181,618 of record CAKJTW010000046.1, on the reverse strand, counting down.
TGCAGTCAGAAGTGAGAGTCTGAGCTCAGTTACTCTAAAACAGGCATTTGGGGTGTGACTCCCACAGCATTAAACTGGACTCTCTCTGACAGCACTACCTGGTGGGTCAGCTCAGTGAGTCACCAGGAACATCTGTCCCAGACAGCTCACTTTGGAGCCAGGAGCCCCCAACACACTAACATTTTCACACTTACATTTTCTCATTAAAATTACTCAACGTTTTCCTTGGATACTTTTATTTCGAAGGGAAGATTGTGTTACTGTGAAGTTACAGGTTAGATGACCTCATTATATATTTTATAATACTTTAGGCTCGATAAAGGACAGAAATGGTCTGGACCTAACAGAAGCAGAAGATATTAAGAAGAGGTGGCAAGAATACACAGAAGAACTGTACAAAAAAGATCTTCATGACCCAGATAATCACGATGGTATGATCACTCATCTAGAGCCAGACATCCTGGAATGTGAAGTCAAGTGGGCCTTAGAAAGCATCACTCTGAACAAAGCTAGTGGAGGTGATAAAATTCCAGTTGAGCTATTTCAAATCCTGAAAGATGATGCTGTGAAAGTGCTGCACTCAATATGCCAGCAAATTTGGAAAACTCAGCAGTGGCCACAGGACTGGAAAAGGTCAGTTTTCATCCCAACCCCAAAGAAAGGCAATGCCAAAGAATGCTCAAACTACCACACAATTGCACTCATCTCAAGGGCTAGTAAAGTAATGCTCAGAATTCTCCAAGCCAGGCTTCAGCAATATGTGAACCGTGAACTTCGAGATGCTCAAGCTGGTTTTAGAAAAGGCAGAGGAACCAGAGATCAAATTGCCAACATCCGCTGGATCAGGGAAAAAGCAAGAGAGTTCCAGAAAAACACCTATTTCTGCTTTATTGACTATGCCAAAGCCTTTGACTGTGTGGATCACAATACACTGTGGAAAATTCTGAAAGAGATGGGAATACCAGACCACCTGACCTACCTCTTGAGAAATCTGTATGCAGGTCAGGAAGCAACAGTTAGAACTGGACATGGAACAACAGACTGGTTCCAAATAGGAAAAGGAGTACGTCAAGGCTGTATATTGTCACCCTGCTTATTTAACTTTTATGCAGAGTACATCATGAGAAACGCTGGACTGGAAGAAACACAAGCTGGAATCAAGACTGCCAGGAGAAATATCAATAACCTCAGATATGCAGATGACACCACCCTTATGGCAGAAAGGGAAGAAGAACTAAAGAGCCTCTTGATGAAAGTGAAAGAGGAGAGTGAAAAAGTTGTCTTAAAGCTCAACATTCAGAAAACGAAGATCATGGCATCCAGTCCCATCACTTCATGGGAAATAGATGGGGAAACAGGGGAAACACTGTCAGACTTTATTTTTGGTCTCCCAAATCACTGTGGATGGTGACTGTAGCCATGAAATTAAAAGATGCTTACTCCGTGGAAGAAAAGTTATGACCAACCTAGATAGCATATTGAAGAGTAGAGACCTTACTTTGCCAACAAAGGTCCATCTAGTCAAGGCTATGGTTTTTCTAGTAGTCATGTACGGATGTGAAATTTGGACTGTGAAGATGGCTGAGCGCTGAAGAATTGATGCTTTTGAACTGTGGTGTTAGAGAAGACTCTTGAGAGTCCCTTGGACTGCAAGGAGATCCAACCAGTCCATTCTAAAGGAGATCAGTCTTGGGTGTTCTTTGGAAGGAATGATGCTAAAGCTGAAACTCCAGTACTTTGGCCACCTGATGTGAAGAGTTGACTCATTGGAAAAGACTCTGATGCTGGGAGGGATTGGGGGTAGGAGTAGAAAGGGACGACAGAGGATGAGATGGCTGGATGGCATCACTGACTCGATGGATGTGAGTCTGAGTGAACTCCGGGAGATGGTGATGGACAGGGGGGCCTGGCGTGCTGCAATTCATGGGGTCACAGAGTCGGATACAACAGAGCGACTGAACTGAACTGAATACTTCTGAAAATAAAATTATCAAAATTTAAAAATGATTCTCCCGTGCTTTCAAAACTGTCCCATGTGCCTCCAAGAGCCTCCCATTTGGGGGACTGATCTGCCCTCAACCTCAGCAAAGAGAAGTCCTGCGTTAAACAGACCACCCATGTCTGTCTCAAGGATGACCGGCTTCTGGGTTTAAGCCAAACCATAGGTGGCTTCTCACCAATGTAGCAAAGTTTTAATCTCAAACAGTTGCCTTTTGAGTTGGTGTAGAGGCCCCCACAGGGTCAAGGCCTGGGGTGCTGCCTGCAGGGGAGGGTGAGCCTGGTCTGCAGCTGACCTCTGGAGTAGCTGCTGCTACCGCCCCACCTGCCTGCTACAGAGAGGCCAAGCCATTTCCACCTGATGTTTGTCATGGAGAAGGGCCAGATAAGCTTACTCTTCAGGTTCATTGCCTGCTGTGATCAGCAGTTTATTTGTTTCTCTCTTGGAGACTTAAAGCCCACCATCGTCTCCCTGTCTATGGACCCTCTTTGTTCTAATCCAGGGTTTGTACATTCACATCTTACACAACAGAGATCTCTGGAAACCGGGTCAATCTCTAGGAAAGCATGAACAAACAAGAAAACACACAAACGCATGAATGATAAAAGTACAAAAACTGAGCAGAAGCCAACAGCGTGACCGCTGTTTGCGAGAGCGATCTGGGCTGACTATCACCTGCTTCACACACTGGGTCATTTTCCTGGTTTCCCCACATGATTTCTCCATCTTATCAATATTATCTACCACATGAAAGGGAAAGTTCCCTAGTTCCTAATTCCTAGCAGATGCTCAATTTTGTTTGATCCTCTACACTTGGGTTTCTACATCCCAAAAGCTCACCTGTGTTTTTCCCTTTCCTTTTCATCACTTTCTGGTTGTTTCCTTTTCAAAGCAAGCCATTTTGCGGCCTTTCCTCTGAGCCCCATCCAGGGCCGATGCACGGGTATTTGTCTGAGGATGGCGTGGGCTCAGCACGTTATATGCAGACCAGTCCAGCCCCACACTTGGCAGGGACGGTGCGATCCCACCACCCGGCCGCCCGCCTTGCTGAACGCAAAGTACAGACACCAACCCTGCCCTGATGCAAGAGCAGCTCCCGGTGTCAACGAACTCCGTGTGCTGCGCTGTGCTTAGTAGGTCAGTCGGAAGCCACTCTTTGCAGCCCCACGGACTGTAGCCCTCCAGGCTCCTCTGGCCACGGGGATTCAGCAGGCAAGAATACTGGAGTAGGTTGCCATGCCCTCCTCCAGGGAATCTTCCAAACTCAGGGATTGAACCCAGGTCTCCCACATTGCAGGCAGATTCTTTACCATCTGAGTCACAAGGGAAGCTCAAGAATACTGGAGTGGGTAGCCTATCCCTTCCCCAGGAGATCTTCTCCAGGCATGATATAACACAGGCAGGAGAGGAATTCATCACCAACCCACATTTGCCTCCCTGGGTGAGCACTCTCAAGCTTGTTACATCTCCCTACAACTTTCAAGTATTTTAAAGGACATAGAAGTCTTTCTCGCAAGACTTTCCTGGTGGCTCAGACAGTAACGAATCTGCCTGCAATGTGGGAGGCCTGAGTTCAGTCTCCATGTTGGGAACCTCCTTTGGAGAAGGGAATGACTACCTACTCTAGAATTCTTGCCTGGAGAATCCCATGGACAGAGGAGCCTAGCAGGCTACAGTCCTTGGGGTCGCAGAGAGTTGGACCTGACTGAGATAGTATCACTTTCAGGGTCTTCCAGGGGTTTGCGCTCTCCCAAAGTTTCTTGGCCCTGACAGGCAGGCTCTCCACCAGCAAGTCCAAGGTCATGCTAAGAACAAGGCATTGCAAGGCAGCTCCAACCAGCAGACAAAAATGGTCAGTTACTCAAGACACCTGCAGAGATTCCAGCATGAGGGACTGGAGGGTCTCCATCCAGACCCACCAACTTGACGTCATGAGCTGACACTCTAGAGCGATGGCTCGGCACTGACCTGACCCACCGCCAGCACGTGGAGGCAGCGTTTCCAGCGCAGCTGGTGTGACGGAGTCTGGGTGGTACTGACTGTGTGTACGCGAGGCAAGAGGAGGAACCAGAGATGGTGGCTCATGGGGGGTGGTCAGACATCTGTACCTTCACTTAAAATCATGCCCACACCTGCTCTGGACGTGGATGACAAAAGCAGGTTGACTGCGAGAGGCGTGCTCTCCGCCGGCCTGGGGAGGGGAGATGCGGAGAGACGGCTGTGTGCTGAAAGCGGCGGACGTGGCTACCAAAGCCCACAGCCTCACGTTCTCGTTAAAGCTCCAGGCACCTCCTCGTGCCAGGCACCCTGCTCAGGTTTATTTCCAACTCTGCAGTGGTGCCAGGCTGGATCCCGACCCGACGCCGGCCCGTGGAGTCTGCCACGTTCCCGGGCTGACATCTGTGGCCCTGCCTCATCAATAACACTTTAAATGGCTTCTAAATTGCTTCATTTATTAAATATTCACCATGAGAATGGAAAACTTGGTGATTCATTTTAGTGAAAGGGCTTTTTTTTTCCCCCTAAAAACTTTCTGGAAAAATATCCCATAATGATTACAGGCCTCAGGCAAGTCCAGTAGGAGAAGAGAGAGGTATCTTTTCAAGCCATAAATGAGAGACTAGGATCAGGGAGGCATCACTGTTCTTCAACAAGACAGGGACAGCAGGCCGTGGCCGAGCGGGGGCGTCAGGGAATTGCTGTGGCCCCCCCTCCCTTCCACCAGGCCGCCAAGCCCTCATAAGCGTGCACGCTGCGCCACGATCATTGCTCACCACTCCTGAGGCCGTTGGCTGGCCAGAGAGCCAGGTCCTCAAGACTGGATGAGGGTGGACCTCTATTGTCCCCCAGGCAGCTCATAAACAGAGTGCTCAGCACTTAAATGCAGCTGCCAAGCCCTGACAGCAGATCTATTGCCCACGTGCTTGAACCCTCCATTAGGAAAACAAAACATGTATATGTAAAATAATAGAGCATTATGGGAAAGTACCCGTGGTCTCTGCCCCTGCTGGCTGGCATGAGGCTCCGAATTCTCTCGGAATTTTCTGAGTAATGTGCGCACTTTTTGTTGTAGTGAGGCAGCTCCAAGTGGGCGTCCCGATGTGGGCTCATCGCCCGAAAGACCAAGCCACGATTAGAAACTCGACCTTGCAGCCCCTCCCTCACCCCCAGGACGGGCTGGAGACTGGGCTAATACTGATCATGCCCGCGTGATGAAACCGCCACAGAATCCCAATGGTTCGGAGTTCAGGGGACTGCTAGACTGGTGAACACACGCCAGCTCCACGAGGACAGACACCCCTGCCCTCAGGACCCTCCCGGACCCCACGATCTGGCTCCTCCTCTGGGTCCCTGATCACGTCCTTTCCACATAATAAACCAGTGAATGTGAGTGTGCCCTGAGCTACGGGGGCCACCCTAGCAAGTTACGGAACCCGAGGACGGGGCGTGGGAAGCCCTGACTTAGAACCAGAGGCTGTGAGTAACCTGGGGACCAGCGTCTGAAGTTCAAGTGGGGCTGAGTCCTCAGCCCGCGGGATCAGACTCTGACTCCAGGGTTCGAGGTCAGAACCAAGTCACCTGCTGGAAGCCCAGCGGATGCCACGGAGCTGCCTGCTGGGGAAGGCTTACGTGTGTCCAGTGTCAGAAGTGGGTGGGTGCCCCAGCTATGAGAATAAAGGACACTCAGGAGAAAGGCTGAGTTTCCCCAAAATAGAAATGCTTTCTGGAGAAGGCAATGGCACCCCCACTCCAGTACTCTTGCCTGGAACGTTCCATGGATGGAGGAGCGTGGTAGACTGCAGTCCATGGGGTCGCTAAGAGTCAGACACCACTGAGCGACTTCCCTTTCACTTTTCACTTTCATGTATTGGAGAAGGAAACGGCACCCCACTCCAGTGTTCTTGCCTGGAGAATCCCAGGGACGGGGGCCTGGTGGGCTGCCGTCTATGGGGTCGTGCAGAATCGGACACACTAGAGTGACAGCAGCAGCAGCAGAAATGCTTTCCATCAACTACCAGGCAGCAGATATTTTTATAACCATACTTTCTTTTATTTAGAATTCAGAAACGTGCACAAGCCCTACTGGTATCATCTGTGTTTCAAAAGGGAACAGACACACAGTGGGTTGGCAGGCCTCCCTGGGGGCACCAGGGAGTGCACTTCTTTTCCAGATGAAGACACTGGTTTGCCAGAGACCCGTCGCTGTTGTCGGAGAAGGAAACGGCAGCCCACTCCAGTGTTCTTGCCTGGAGAATCCCAGGGACGGGGAGCCTGGTGGGCTGCCGTCCACGGGGCTGCACAGCATCAGACGCGACTGACGCGACTCAGCAGCAGCTTTGCTGTTGTCGTTGTTTAGTCATGGGTTTGTGTCTGACCCCTGTGACCCCTGTGGACTGTAGCCCGGCAGGCTCACCTGTCCGTGGGGTTCTCCAGGACACCGGAGTGTTGCCATTCCCTTCTCCAGGGGATCTTCCCAACCCGGGGATCAAATTCATGTCTCCTGCACTGCAGGCAGATTCTTTACCACTGAGGCCCTGGGAAGCCAGACACACACAGACTAATCATGAAAAGGATTAATCCCCACACATGCAGACGCGACATCACTGAGATGATCAGATGTCAGAAGCATCAATTAACTTGAAATGCTTTTTTCTCCAATATATAATTCTCACATCATGGAGCCTAGTCTGGATCACTGCAGCTTCATAGTAAGCTTAGAGACTGGGAAGTTTTAGTCTCCCGACTTTGTTCATCTTTGTCAGGATTGACTGGGATTCTCTGATAACTTGAATTTTTACAAGAATTTTAGAATCAAGTGTCTGTTTCTTCAAAGAAATCAGCTGAGATCTGACAGGAATGTGTTGAATCTGTCGATCAGTTGGGAGATTTTGGAGATAATTCTTAATTTATTTTCTCCATTATTTTTCTACCTTTTCACATATTTCTCTCTAACACTGTTTCCTTCCCTTTGCCTGTTTTGGCTATACCCTAATCTTAAAGTGGAAGATTACATTATTGACTTGAGATCTTTCTTCTTGCAATATAGGCACTTACAGCTATGAATTTTCCTCCCAATGATGCTTTAGCTGCCAATGCTTAGAAGCCTTCTTTGAAGAAATGGACAAGATGCATCCCTTAAGTTTCAGCATTTGAATTTTTGCTTTGATTCATCTCAAAGCTTTTTCCGATTTCACTTCCTATTCCTTCATTGAACCATTGAATATTTAAAGATGTGCTATTTAATTTCCAGGCAATTGTGAATTTTATAACTTTTCTTGTTACTGACTTCTAACTTTATTCTGCTGTGGCTTGAGAACATGCTTTGTACAATCCCAAACTTATCAATATACGGAGGATTGTTTTATGGTCCAAGAGGCAGTCTGTGCTAGAGTGTTCCACACACACAGAGAGAGCGTCTGATGCATCTTCTGCCATTGCTGGGTGGCATGCCATGTCATTTTTCTCATTCTGTTGTTTTGAGTTGTGGTCTTAGTTCTTTCCCTGAGGATTACAATTAGCAGTCTCAGCTTCCTCGTCTCTGGTTCAATGGGCACCAGTTCGATTTTGGGAGTATTAAGCCTGCTCCCATAAGCCGCCTCCCCAGCTGTGTGCTCCTACAGCCATACTCTTCACACCTTTATGCACTGATTGCTGCCAACCAGGACTGATAGTCACTGCTTTATACAGTTATCTTTCAAGTCAGTTCTATAGATTAATGTTTTTCATCAAATTTGAAAAGTTTTCAGCCATTGTATCAAATATTCTCTCTGACCCTTTACCTCTCTTCTCTCCTTCTGGGACTCCCATTATGAATATTTTTATGTATTTGATGGTGTGCCACAAGTCTCTGAGTCTTTCTTCATTTTTTTCTTTCTTTACTTCAGTTTGGGTAATCTCAATCACCCTATTTTTAAGTTCCCTTGTTCTTTCTTCTTCCTGTTCAAATATGCTCTTGAACAACTCTGGTGAAATTTTCGCTTCAGCTATTGTACCTTTCAACTCCAGAAATTGCATTTCATTCTTTTTTATATATAGCTCCTATATCTTTACTATTACTATATATTTGGTGAGACATGATTCTCATACTTTTCCTGTGGTTTTAAGACTTGATTTCTCTTTCTCAGTTCAGTTCAGTGGTTCAGTCATGTCCAACTCTTCGCGTCCCCATGAACCACAGCACGCCAGGCCTCCCTGTCCATCACCAACTCCCGGAGTCCACCCAAACCCGTGTCCATTGAGTCAGTGATGCCATCCAGCCATCTCGTCCTCTGTCGTCCCCTTCTCCTCCCGCCACCAGTCCCTCCCAGCATCAGAGTCTTTTCCAATGAGTCAGCTCTTCGCATCAGGTGGCCAAAGTATTAGAGTTTCAGCTTCACCATCAGTCCTTCCAGTGAACACCCAGGACTGATTTCCTTTAGGATGGACTCGTTGGACCTCCTTCCATCTCTGGATGGATCTCCTTCCATTTACCTCTGCTTAAGCTTCTTTAAAATAGCTGATTTTAAATCTCTGTTTCTTACGTCCACAGTCTGGGTTTTGTAAGGGACCCTTTCTATTGATTGTTTTTTCCTGGATATGGCTCGTACCTTTTTCTTGCTTTGCTCGTCTCATAATCTCTGTTGAAGCTGGGCATTCCGAGTACCATAACGGGCATCCCTGGGAGCTGACCACCCCCCAGGGTTTGATGTTGTGATTTGCTCGCTGCCACTGCCAGTGCTGTTTATTTAGCATTCTCCTAATTAATTCTCTAGATTTAGTATTCTTTGTCATGTCTGGACACTAAAGTTTCTGCTTGGTTAGCTGAGCAATTAGCTAATAACTTGGCAGAGATTTCTAAAACAAGTGGAATCCGTAACTCTCCCGGTCTTGGTCAACGGGTTCTGTGAGCACATCAGGACACACCTCCGGCCCTCAGCCAGACAGCTGGCAACACTCAGCCTCCACGTCCTGCTTGTGCAAAGCCCTCAGGTCAGAGGTGAGAGTTTAGGGTCTTCTCGGGTCTTCCTAAGTGTCCCTCTGGCCCATACATGCAGGTACTTCCGTGATTCCCCACATTTAAAGGTTTTTGGTTTGTCTAATGTTTGTCTCAACTACTATCTACCACCAGGTAGCTGCAAAGTCATTTATTTCCTCTAATTGTTTTTGACAAACACTTTCCAGGAAAAGGTGCTTTGCTTTGTGCAAGCTCTAAGTTAGGTTAAATAAAGACAACCTTGCATGTGGAGTCCTCCGGGAACCACCAGACAAGCCCAGCCACGACAGTCCTCTGCAGATACGGCTTGGGAGGAGCTCCAACTCTGTTCTACCCTTTCTGGTGAGTGCTGACCTGCTGCGCGTCACTGTAATTGGAAGCTGTTGGCTTTTAAGGCTACTGCGGGCAACAAAAGAGAATATGAGAATAGGACAAAATAAAATGCTCCAAAGCTTACTGTTCTGATTGAGATTCAGTCGTTTTATTGAATAAATGTTCTCCAGATTGCTGAAAAGATTTGATTCATTTCAAGTTTCTGAAAAAAATTGATTCTGACAACTCTTGCAACTCTCTCATTGCTCTATGGACGAGAGATTTGGGGAGCTTTATACTCTGCTATCCTCACTGACCTCACTCAGCTTGAGTTTTATTGTCTTGCACTCCATCTCAAAGGGAGGCCTACAGCAGGTCTGAATGGACAGAGCCCCCGGCTCGGGTGAGTCCTGGGGGTCATTGCTTTCTGCACAGCGTACAGGGCCAGTCGGGAAGGTCTCCCCCATAGATGTGGCTACACAGTCCCCTCTCTCATCACCAGTAACTAACGTGTGCCAGCCTGAGAGACTGGCTCCCGGGAGACAGCTCTCGCCAGAACCCTGCCGCTCCAGTGCCCTCGTCTTGGACCTCCACCCTCTAGAGCACTGTGAGAAATAAATTTCGCTGCATAAAAACCAGTCTGTGGTATTTTGTTACAGCAGTCCAGGTAGATGAGCACAAGGAGAGGAAAATGCAGCGGCCCTGTAGATTCTGGGCTTGCCATGTCTCATGAGGCCTAAGCCAGTTCCTTGAAGTAAACTGGTTGTGTGTAAATATCTTGCTGGCTCTGCTGCGCTGGAGAACTGGCATACAGCGGGTATAACGAATTCCATCGTGGCTTCATTTCTCAGGACTGTGGTTGGAGTCAGTGAAGAAATGGAGGTGAAAGCTTTTGCAAATCACAAGGAACAACCCAGGAGTTCGGGGAGGCCTTCTTCATATAAGGGGGACTATCTTCCACCTTTTTCTCTAGTTTCCACAGTGGCTTTCACTATTTTTGGCATCAAATGAGGGATGAGTCTTCAGGTCAACTACTGTGGCCACACCCGGGCAGGACCAAGCTCTCCTTGGCTACCTGAGGGCTTCTTGCCTGCCTTCCCCAGGCGACCCTGGCAGGGGACATGCGCCAGGCCTGTCTGATGATGAACCAGCCTGTGCCCTCATTGAAACAGGAACTTCTGTCTCAGCTTCTTAATAACTCGATCTGACGAAAGAGAACCACATCCTGCCAGAAGCTGCTGGCCTTAGGGAGTTGGGAGGAGGCTACACGTAGAAATGAGAGATGAAATGTCACAGACTTAAACTGTATTCAGTAACTGTTCACTGGACCTGGAGCCATCAAGCCAAAGGCTCTTCCAGAAGCATGTGTTTTTGTGGAAAAATTCAGTGGGAACCAAAATTACAGTAGAAAACCTCCAGGGTTAGGGGTAGGCTTCGGTACTGGCTCTAAAGACGAGGAAGCTTCCCGGGGCCCAGGAATGCTGGAGGAGGTGGTGGAACACCTGGATTCACCTCCAGGGCATCAGGGTCGGGAGAGGGAACCAGCCAACCTTGGTTTCAGCCCAGTGGAGCTCCAGCTACGGACTGTGCGATGATAAAGTAACAACCACGTGCCGTGTGAAGTCACCAGATCGGGCAGCCGCCTCCCGCTCCCCCGCAGCCCCAGCCTCAAGCCCGCTCCACACTCACGCTGCCTCTCTGCGGGCCAGTCTGTCCACTCAGCAGTGTGCTCTCTGTCCCCGTCTCTGTCCTGGCTGCACATTTTCACCACTGTCTGTTTACCCCATTCCTATAGGTGGGCAGTTCGTCATTTCGCAGTGGTTTTTTATTTTGACTGCAAACCATGCTGAGGCAACAGGCACGTGGGTCCCCACCTCCCCTCAGTCATTTTCCCTGTGACAGGAGAGCCAGGTTTCAGCCCGTTCCCCCGGCGCGGGCAGGCGAATCTGCCCTGTGAGCTGTGACGCTGCATGTCATTCTGGAACACTCCGTCAGGAGCTCACACACGTCTCGCTGCTAATCGCCTCATCTAGATCTAGATCCCTGCCCCCTTCCTCTGACGCCCAGCGAGGCAGGTGCCGTTGACTCAGGACCTCCCCCCAGGCTCCTCCCCGCGCCCCGGGTCGGGGGTGAAGGGGAACCCCGCCCCCAATTGGCCTCCTCTGAAATCCTGAGGACCCAGGGGATCAGGCGTCCAGGGAGGGCGTCTGCAGAAGCAGCAATTCAGTCTCAATCGAGGAAGAAAAACATGCATTTTCTCTCTGTCTCTGCCGATTTGGAAAGTGGAGAAAGTTGATTTCAAGGGGCCTTTGGGAAATAAGAGGAAACAGGTTTTGGAATAACTGTGGGGAGGAAGGTGAGGGAGTAATTACAGCTGGAGACAGCAGCGGTGCTCAGAGGAAAGAAGGTTGATGTCCAGCACGGAGGCTGAGGGACCGTCGGGTAGACAGGGCCTTCCACGAGGGGCCACTGAGGCTTCTAAGCCCTGAAACCCGAGAGCACACTGTCCTCCCCGCTGCCCGTCAGACGACCCAGCTTGGTGGCTGGTGAAGGCATGTGGGTGTTAGTCATCCCAGCCGGCCCAGAGGCTCCCCACGGCCAGGGAGGCAAAACACGGGATGCTGGCTGGTTGGCAGAGAGAGCTCGCGTTCCCTACCAGTCCCCAGGTGACGTGGGCGTGAAGGACCAGAGACCTCGGCTGGTCCACGTGGCTCCAGGGTGGGCCGTTCCGGCTGAGAAGGGACTGTCTTCCATTTCACTGAGCAGATGCGGAAGCAAAGAAGAGGTTTAGGGAAGCACGCAATGTCCCCCACAAATCACCAGGGACAGACCTTCAGTGCTCTGTAGCCCCTAGAATGGCCAGAGACCAGGATGACATGGTGCCTGTGGTCCAGCTGCACACTGGGGCCTCTCCTGCCTGCAGAGCCCGGCAGGGTGATGGGGCGTCGGCTTCAGTCTGCACCCCTGGCCCCCTCCTCCCGGGCTCAGCCAGCCTCCCAGGTCTGGGCAGTGCCGGGAGTCAGGATGCGACCCCGCAGCCCTGGAGCCACGCAGGCTCCTCCCCTCCTCCTCGCCCTCTCCTTCTGAAGCAGTCACCCCCACGCAGAGTGCACGGGGTCCAGACGGTGGGAATGGAGCTACGTCTCCCGGGAGGGGTCGTCCACGCAGGCTGGAAACTGTCCCATCGGGAACTTCTTTCTGCCTGTCTCCCACCTCTGCCCCGTCCCAGGTTCTGGTTTCAAGGGTAAGCAGGGAGGGACACGGCTTGCGTAGCTTTCATTCTCAGATCCGACTGTGTAAGTCCCCGCCTGCTGGGGCGGCTCCAGGCTTCCAGGACAGGAGGGCTGGACCTGGTGTTGAGCCGTGCCTGTGAAAGACAAACCACCAGGGCCTGACCTTCAGTGCTCAGGGGATTTCCTTCGGACACACGGACCAGGGTAGGAGCAAGCCCCCTCCTGGTCCAGAAGGCAAGACGCCCTCCTCCTTCTTGGACAAGGGAGACAAAGGCTGCTTCTTTCTGATCAAAACATCTGCAGAAGCCACTAGAACGTGTGTGGTTGGCGCAACTCAAGAGTCTGCCCTTGCCTGCCCAGAGCCAAAAACACCCAAGGGCCCAGCTGGGCAGTAACGCATCACTTCCTTTCATAACTTTCTGCACTTAGACTCAACATTTAATGTGGATAAACATGATTAAAGAAACATCCTTAAGTGGAGGTTTTCACTGCATTCTCCCGGAGTCAGGGATTCCTCTTGCTCGCCTGAGGGCGTGGCCACTGGGGCCCAAGCATCTGGACGTCGGGGACCAGCAGCAGGAGGGGGATCCCCAGGCGCTGGCAACCTTAGCACGTCATCCTGGGCACCACGGGCGCCGAGCCTGGTGGCACCGTGTCCTGACTCCAGGGCTCACCATACACGGGCCTCTCTGCTCGAGAGGAACCTGGGCAGGCCCTGCTGCCCCGCAAGCCCAGAAGACCCCCTCCCCACACAGAGGCCCCAGGACCCGACCCGCCGGCCCCGTCTCCTCCAACCACCACTGCATCAAGCAAGACCCTCGCGGGGAGGGAACTTATTACCTCTCCTTCCTCACAAACCTCGTGAATCATTGATCAAAGCGCGGCCCTAGTCTGTGGGCGCCTGCAGCCGTGCTCTTCAACCTCATAATTGCAGGATGCCTCGCTCTGCCTTGCTTTTGATCAGCTCTGACGCCGGGGAGAAGGTGAGAGTCTGCTGGGCGTTTGAGCCAGGGCCCCCCGAGAAGGAAGCTCCCGGCCTGAAACCCCCTGGGGCAGGGGCCAAGCAGGGAGGGCGGTGTGAGGAGCCTGTCTGGTTACTCCGTGGCTTTAGGTCCACTGAGCTCTTTGATCAGAATCCGGGGCCGTGAGGTCCCCAGACACCTGCGTGCCTGGTCCCTGTGGGCAAGGAACAGGCTGTGAAGAGAAGCCCACAGTCAGGGCCGCAGGTCCCTGCTCTCTTTCTGGCCATGAGCGAACTTTCCCAGAGGAAAGAGCATGGGGTCACAGTGTTTGGCAAGCGTGTGGTTAGACCAAGTTGGTGGGTGTGTTTTCCACAGGATGTGCCTGGACCTCTCCGGTGTCGTGAGCAGCGAGGAGCAGGGGCGGGAGAGCCGTCCAGCCTTCACGTCCATCTGGTCCGGGGCCCATTCACCATGAGCGCGCCTGCCTCTGTGGGGACGCAGAGATGCTGAGAGGAGCCTGGAACACAGACAGAAGTCCGGCTCCTGGCTCAGGCGACCCCCCTGCATTGCTCCTGAAGGGACACCTGGAACGTGGACCCCGAGTGTCCTCAGGAGGAAGGCGTGCGAGGAGGCAGCCCCCTCAGCAGCCAGGGGTGGGTCCGGAGGGCTTGGAAGCGGACTGGGAGGACAGGGAATCGGAGCCAACGGAGGCCCAGAATCAGGTCTGAGATGGGGGATCGCAGCCCCACGGGCATGGACGGCCCAGGAGGAAGGGCTGTGAGGCTCCTGGGGTCACACTCGGTGTGCACCCGCTTGGCCATGGATTTCGGAACAGACAAGGCCGGTGCCCTCTGGGTGCCAGCCCCTTGGGGCCAAATGCCAGCTTGGAGGCACAGCTTCCGTGGACCTGAGCGTCAGGGGGCATGGAGGGCTGCATCCAGGGCTCCTCCTTCGGTCCCCTGGAAGGCGCCAGGTGGGAGAGCTCCCTCACCCTGTCCACTTCCTCCCAGTAGCCTCCTCGTCCAGACTGCGGAACAGAGACCAAGCCTCCCTGCACCTGCCCGGCCTCCGGAATGGTCAGTGGGCCCGTCAGCTGGGCCCCATCACCTGATGCTGCCCGCCCGGCATCTCCAGAGACACTCCGCTGTCCCCAGGCCTCTGGCCGTCTCTGCAGGGAGGTCCAGTCGATGCCATGTGCACCTAACACATGCGTGTTAGGCCAGTCAGGGCTCTGCAGAGCAGAGCGTACAGGCATGAACATGGACCTGCGAATTCTGCAAGGAGTGGGCTCGCTGCCTGTGAGACTGGGAAGCCCCAGCCCCTGCCGTCTGTGAGCAGGTCCTTAGGATACGGCTGGCCCAGGTTCCAGGCCAAAGGGAGGAAGAATCCCGCCCTGCCATGGGCCAGCCAGGCAGACAGGGCAAACCCTCCTGGCACCCAGCTCTTATGCTCAGGCTCCACAGGCAGGCCGAGGCTCCCACACTGGCCAGGCCTCCGCTTCACTCCGTCCTCTGGTTCAGATGTTCATCTCTTCCCAGCACACCCTCAGACACACCCAGGATCAGGTTCAACCAAATACCTGGGCACCGCGGGGCCCGGCAAGATGGCACGTGAGCTAGCCATCACACACCATGTTTCAACAGAGCCCTTACTTTCCACAGTCCAGCCCCACTGCCCCGCCCAGACCTCCCCAGGTCAGAAGACGGCTACCAGTCCCTGGGTACTAACTGCAGAATCCTGGGGCCCCCTTGGTCCTCATATGAACATCCATCCCAGCAAGTCTGACTTCTCACACCTTCTGAGCATCCAGGAAATGGATGGTCCCTGCGTCCCCATCCACACAGCCTCCACTTCCACTGACCACCTCCCCTCCTTCCCACTGCACCCCTGTGCCCTGCTGACCCTACAGCAGGCAAGCTCCTCCCAACGCGGGCTAGGCTACCCCTCCCCACCATCTCCCATCTCCCCAGAGTGCTGACGTCAGCCCCTGGTGCCCCGACAGGGCAGCGTTAGGGAGCAGAGGGGCCCCGGGGGCCAAGGGAATGGGCAGTGTCCTTCCCCACCCAAAGGGTGGGCGGCGTCCTTCTCCATCCAAGGGAATGGGTGGTGTCCTTCCCCACCCGAGGCATGGACAGCGCCTTTCCCAATCCAAGGGGGTGGATGGCACCCTTCCCAATCCAAGGAGGTGGACGGCGCGCTTCCTCACCTGAGGGGTAGGCGGTGTCCTTCCCAATCTGAGGGGTGGACAGCATCCTTCCCCCACCCAGGGCGTGGACGGTGCGCTTCTCCTGAGGGGCTCACGCTGGTGAAGAGACAGAGGCGGTCCCCTTGGTGAGGAGGTGCTGCAGTTGGGTGCTCAGGAGTCAGGCGGGCTGGGCGGGGCTCACTCCCTCTGGACAGGTGGTGGAGACCCCTACCCCCAAGGAGGGGATGCAGGAGCCCCGCCAGGTGGACTGAGGGGTAGAGGGACCCACGGAGACAGGACCGCAGGGATGCACGGCTGCGGGGCTGCAGGACCCAGGGAGGGTCGGCCTCCACAGCGACCGCAGGCCCAGTCTCGGACGCGGGGGGCACAGTCAGGCGGCTCGCTCAGCACGGCCGGGTGGCCGCCTGGCGGCTCCTCTCCACACCTCACTCTGCGTGTCTGCCTCCCTAGGCAGTGTCACGTGCAGGTACGAATGCGGAGCAACACTGGGCGAGACCTGGGGCAGGAGCGTGGGGGCCCCGCTGATTCCTGGCTGGACCATCCTGGGGTGTCCACCCCTCAAAGGCGGAGCAGCGGCCGTGAGCGGAGCCACTGTCCTCCGGGGGCTCAGGCAGCCACAGCTCTGCGCCGGGGCCCCCACGAGAGGGGACGTGCAGCAGGCACGCCTTCCCCAAGGGACCGGCCGGGTCGAGTCAGACCCAGAGGCCAGCCTCCATCCTGGGGGGACCCAGGACCCCCAGACACACTCCCACAAGGGCCACAAGGGTGCTTGCAGGGAATTTAGGGCCCCATTGTGTTCCTGTTACATCTATGAATCCGACTGCTTACAAAGGGAGCACCCCACCTCCCTCACGTGTGCCAGGGCATAAGAGGACCTGGGCAGACGTCCCACCTGCAGAGCCCCGGGGAGGAGGGAACCTGAGAGTGGTGGCCCCCGGCAGCCCCAGGCGGCTGGTGGAGGGTTCGGGGCAGGCCGGGTGCGGCCCCCCCTCCTTCGGGGCTCCGGCCCTCAGCTGCCTGGCCCAGCTCTCCCTTCCCTCCAGACACTGCTTCTGCCCCAGAGCTGCAGCTCATTAAAATTTCAGGCTGACTGGTCTACCTAGAGCCGCCTCTTCCATTTTTAATATGCCTTCCCCTTATCAAACCTGCATGAGGAGATGCGCCCATGGCCCACAGTCCTTGTCTTCTAGCAATTTGTAACTTTTTCCTGTTAATTTCGCAGCAATGGAGAGAGGACGAGAATTGGTCAAGCTAAATGAACTTCCAAATTACAAGGCTCTGTGTGTCACGGAGGAGGGATGACCTCGGGACGGATTCTGCCCAGATGGGCTCCCCATCCGTTTCCTGTCAGAGGTTAAAGACGGAGCGAGACCTGCAGGAAGACAGCGTCAATCCAGGCCTGCGTGGGGACAGGGCAGCCCCCTCCCCAGCTCTGTCCCAGCTGGGAGCCCAGGCAGAGGAGGTGTCCAGCACCCTGGACGTGGTGTCCAGTTGCTCAAGCGCAAAGACTGCCCCCTGGTGGCTTCCTGGAACTCCTGATGGGGGGCTGTCCCCCTCAAACCTTGGGGGAGGTTTCCTGGGGGTGGGCAGGGCCTCCTAGCTGAGGCCCCTGTGTCCTGGGAGGCTGGGACCCGAAGCAGACCCAGACAACCAAGCCAACACCACCTGGGCCCCTGGGACCCCTCTCAGGACGGAGAGTCATGGACCCAAGACACGATGCAGGGCCAGCAGCTTCCCCTCAGCCAGCACAGCCTCAGCAGCCCCAGCCTCCAGGCCTGGGGCCCGGAGAGGACCCGGGGAGGCAGGGGTCAAGCAAGCCTCTGAGGAGGATGGGAGGGCCTGAGAAGGGGGGTCCCCTCAGGGCACGTGCTCTGGGATCTCCGAAGAAACGAGAGGGGACGAGTCCTTTAAACTACCTGCTTTTGCTTCCTTTTCACATAAACAAGTAACGGCCCCTGAAGGAAAACTGGAAACTGCTTACAAGAAAGAACAGGCCCTCTGGAGACACCTGACTTGAAGCAAGACCCACCCCACCAGGCAGGGCGTCCAGAGGAGCTCACCCCCCACCCAGACAGCCGCCAAGCCCCTTCCCACCGCCCCCAACGCAGACTCAGGAGAGGCCCCATCCCCCAGGGACAGGGCGGGGCAGCTGGACCGGCCTGCGGGCCCACCCGGTGGGTCAGCCCCATCCGGCCAGCCCCATCCGGCCAGCCCCATCCAGCCAGCCCCATCCGGCCAGCCCCACTGGGCCAGCCCCATAGGGCCCCCTCGCGCTCCCGCTGGTCTCTGCCTTCCTCCCCGCTCAGTTTTTCCCTCACGATCAGGCCACTGGACTCTGGAGTCTCCAGGGGTCATTCCAGGCTCCAGGCTCCAGGCTCCCAGGGCTCCCAGGGAGGGAGGGCAAGACGCGGCGCAGGCAGACGCAGGATTCCTTCAGCGACAAACAAGGGGAAGTCCTGGGGGAACAGGCCAGGTAAGCACCCCGAGCAGGGTCAGGGCCAGGAGAGCCGGCGAGGAGGCGGGAGCCCGCGCCCCCTTCACAGGAACCCCCGAAGCTGCAGGTCACGCGGCAAACACACCGACGTCCCATGACCTGGCTGTGAGAAGCAGCGCAGTTCAAACACGCGGGAAACTTGGGTTCAAACGAGGAAAAGCCTCTAAAATACCAAAGACAGTGAAGCATCGCCTGTCCGGGCAGGTGGCGTGGAGCTGAGCACTAAATAAGACAGGGACCTTCCTGGTGGTCCAGTGGCCAAGATTGCACGCTCCCAGCGCAGGGCCTGCGTTTAATCCCTGCTCAGAGAACCGGAGCCCTCACACCGAGATGGAAGCTCCTTCAGGCTGCAGCAAAGACCGAAGGCCCCTCGTGCCTCAACTAAGACCCAGCACAGAAAAATAAATATATAGGTTTTTTTCTTTAAAAACCACAAGCACAATTCACAAATGTATTTCTCTACATTTCATCAAAATTGCTAGATTTCAATCAAAATTCATCTACTTTATGCTAAACTAAAAATAATCAATTTAAGGTTTAAATAAAATGTGTATTGAAATTATACACACTATAGACACATTTTCATAAAAATGCAAGTGAAAGCTTAAGAGATTAAAATATTTTTATATTTTTCCCAAAACAGTTATTTTATTTCAAACTCTGAAGGATTATCTATTAAAGGCAGAAGGCAAAATGTAAATTATAATAATGAATGCCACAGGAAAACACTAGAACAGCAAAAGTACTGTCACTCATCCCAAAGAAAATCTCAGGTGATAAAAACACAAAGCACACCACCACAAAGTCTGAATGTTTACCAGCAGTTTTTTCTGAGTGTTTGTTACACTTCCGTCACCGTTTACTTAATTCTCACAACAACCGGAGCATTAGCAGGACAATGATCTCAGTGAGAATGAATCTTGGGTCACTTTTTTAAAAAGCGAGTTAACTAGTGTTAAATGTTAATAATAAGCCTGTTTGTCTAATGCTCTGTGTCCCCCTAGTTGTCCAAACTTCATCACTCTTGGAAGGTGGTCCCGCGGGGCCTGGGGGAGGGGGCACCTACAGGCCCGAGGCAGGAGGGGTCACACGAAGGGCACCAGGCCTGCAGTGTAGCAGGGCCCCCGCGGACGAGCCTGCTCACACCCGAGGCCCCTGCGTCTCCCGCACCTGCGTCCTGTGGACAGGGCACCCTCGCCGGGGCGGGCTGGGACGGGGTCTCAGGGGGCGTGCAGCGGGAACGAGGCCCTCGGGGCCCAGCCTGCAGATGGAGCGGGGGCAGAGGGCAAGTCAGGGGGCGAGTCAGGAGCTGGCGCTGCACGGGGGCATCTCCAGGCAGCAGCTGGAGGCCAGGAGCCCCTCACCATCCACCCAAGGTGGTGTGCCCTCCCCCAGCCTCACGTCGGGTCTTCCTCCTCCTCCCTGGCAGACGACCAGCCTTCTCTGGGTTCTGCTTTCTCATCGGCGAGTGAGGACTGCGCCTGGTTTGTCGTTTGGAGAGCAAGGCAAGGCTGCTGGGAGGAAGCTTCCCAGCATGCATGGCCCACGCGGGGTTATTTTAGGAGCTGCGAGCTGAGAGCTCTTTGCCCCAGCAGAGAAGAGGCCAGAGAACAGCTCACGGGAGACTCGTGGGCGCAGCATCCTGGCGAAGGAGCCGGCTCGGCTCACGGACGTGCTGGGATGACGATCCCTTCCCGCCGAGGTCCAACTCAGCAGGGAGCATGGGGCATCAGGACTGACTCTCTGCAGACTGGGCCTTGCCTCTGCTGGGGCTGCAGAGTGGCCGGAAGGGGCTTCACCTCCCCGGGGTCTGCGGTGGCTGCATCAGGCACGAGGCGTCTGGACATGAAGGTGATGCCACAGGCTCCTCAATCCCGGGCTGAGGGGCCCCGAGAGGCACAGGGTCCCTGGGAGGGAAGCTGACTTCCCTGCTGACGATTAGGAAGGAGCCAGCCAGAAGGAGTCCCAGGTTTGGGAGAATTAAAGTCGGCATCCCAGATAGAAAGGACATCGTGACTTCACTTGGAGAAAAGGGGAAGAAGCCGCACAGTGAACCAGGACTGGGGTCCACGGGAGGGGGCTTAGCGGCACAGTCAAGGGCATGGCCCCCCAGGAAGATGGCCCAGACAAGCGGCTGAGTGAGGGAGACCAGGGCTCTGACCCAGCTCCGCCTCTGAGGAGGCACTGTGGGGACCCGCCAGCCACCCTGCTCCAGCAACGTACCCCTGCGACCTGCACTCTGCCCCGGGGAAGGCAAGAGGGGCGGGCTTCTCTCTGCCCCTCCCTCAAGAGCAGGGGCCCCAGGGGGCAGATGGCTCAGGACTGCAGATGGCTCGAGGGGCTCAGGGGGATGCAGGGGCAAGTCTAGGCCGGCAGATGCAGCCGGAAGGAGCGCGAAGCCCCCCTCACGGCCTCCTGGCTGACCGGCCCCAGTGAGTCAGCCTGCAGCCCAGAGGGGCCCCAGCTGCGTTTCTGAAAGCTTCCAGCTCCCTGGCCCTTAACTCCCACGGAGCCCTGGTCAGGCGTCTCCAGCAGCTCGCAGACCATCGGAGGCCCAGAGCCGCAGCGGCAGCCCTGCGAGCTCGGGGAGAGCTGGCCAACAGTGCCTCCCGGTGGCCACTGTCGCCTCTGCCACGGCAGGCTGCCTTCCCAGGTCTGGCCTCAGGGTAGACACTGGGCAGCGGACACCCTCTGTCCCAGGAAGGCCTACATGGAGGCTGGATGTTTAGCTGAGCGTCCATGTGTCCACTGTCTGTCCCGCTGCCTGGACACAGCAGATCTGGGGACGCCCTGTCGTCCTGGGGGCACCCCCGAGGGGCATCGAGCCTGGTCTGATGGATGAGTTCAGGGAGGGCTTCCTGGAGGAGGTGGCAGCGCTCTGCTAAGAATGAGCTGGGGGGCTCCTGGGTGCCTAACTCAAGGGGACTCAGTGGGGGAAGGGATGGAGAGGCTGGGCCTGAGAAGGGGCAGCGCGGGCAGGACGGGCCTCTGGAGAAGGGGGCGAGGAGGACATGGGGGGCGGGGGTAAGGGGCCGGCTCAGGTTTTGTCCTCGTGACCTTGCGGGTCACAAGTGTACCTGTCCACCACACCCACACCTTGAACTCACACAAGGTCGCTAGTTAATTGTGTCCCAGGTGAGCTGGGAAGAAGCCTCTCTGTGGAGCGTTAATGGAAAGCAAGTGACATGGACTGGAGCTGGGCTCACGATGGAGTGCCTGCCTCCACGTCTCCCCGTCCAAGGTACGTGGCAGGCATGAGGCGTGGCAAAGGGAGCTTCCGGAGAGGGGCTGGGACTTTCTGAGTCCTTTCTGTACGTTTCTTTAAATGTAAAATTATTCTAAAGTAAGAAGTGGTGCCTACCTTCTCACCCCCTCCCCAGCAAAGTGATGGTTTTACCGCTGCTGCGTCTAGGGGGAGGGGTCACTCTGATTCCCCACAAGGAGGTGCCCTGAGCCCCGGGCGGCTCCCATGGGCGACCCGGGGATGTGCCAGACTCCAGGTCTTTCCGTAGAATGACAGGAACCGCCGGTCACCAGAGAGACGCCTGTGGTCCCCCGGGGAGCTCACCAGGCATCAGTGTGTTCAGTGATGCTGTGACCTCTGCGTAGAAAGAAAATATTCAGAACAAATTCCAGCTGAAGCAACTGGCCACACGGAACCTACTCAGTCTTGCTGGAATTTAGGCAGGAAAGTATGAGCCATCACCTCACTTTAATGTCAGCAGACGTTGATAATTCATTGGTGATTCATGGGCACAAATCAGGCTAAATCCACCTGACTCTGAGTGGCCTTGGAGGGTCAGCCCCAGGCCCGGAGCTGCCCCACTCACCTGTGGTTGAGGCATGGACGACGCACCAGCCACCCAGGTGAGAGGGCAGAGCCGTGAGCCGAGTCCCCGCGATGGTCCAACAGCGGCTCCCCGGGAAGGCCTGAAATTCCCTGGACCCTGTTTGAGCCCAGGCACGTCCACTGCCTCGTCCAGGGAGAAGGTGCTGAGGTGTTTGGAGGTGGTGGGGCCAGCACTGTGACCCCGGCTCCCACAGAGTTCGGGGCAGCCCTCCTGACACACATGGACGACGGCACAGCGTGGCCGGGATGGGCCCCTGTGCTTGCCTCAGCCAGGCCTTCCCTGGGCCCCGTCCAGTCGGCCACCCAGGCCAGCTAGGAGCTCTCTGGACAGAAAGTGGCCGGGTCACCAGGTCAGGGCCCCCAGCCTGAGGGACACGCGAGAGACAGGAAGTGGCCTGGTCACCACGTCACGACCCCCAGTCTGCAAGGACAGGTGAGAGCATATAGTGGTGGGTTCCCAGCGCCTTTCCTGTCCCAGCTGTGTCTCCTCTCTGTGGAAGGAAACAGGACCACAGAGGTGACGTTTCCTGGGTCACGCAGGTCATACATTCCAGCCCAGGGGTCCCAGCCCTGACCCCGGGGCGGCTGCCC
Source organism: Nanger dama (assembly GCA_917880005.1). Lineage (NCBI taxonomy): Eukaryota > Metazoa > Chordata > Mammalia > Artiodactyla > Bovidae > Nanger > Nanger dama. The sequence continues at coordinate 1,158,998 of CAKJTW010000046.1, read as the reverse complement.
CGTGCACGCCCACAGCTGCTGCGGGAAGCTGGGGACGCGGGGCTCTGCCCCGGACAGAAGCCCTGCCTGGGTGCTCTCGGCTGTGAGGGGTCCAGCGTGCACGTGGGCTCCCTTTCCTAACAGGGCTGATCCGTACGGTCCATGGCCTGGAAGCCTGCCTGTTTGCCTCTCGGGAGGTCGGGGCCCGACTGCAAAGGGAGAGCCGGGTGCCGCAGCAGGGCAGGCTGTTGGGGCGGGGTGACTGGCACAGCCACCTCCCTTCCTCCAGCCCTTTTCCCACCCCACCCCCCGCCCCCCACTCCCCGCTGCCTCTGGCTCCATCCCAGCGCCTCCCCACAGCCCACCGCCAGGGGCCCATGAAGGCACTTTTTCACTTTCTTTCTTCCTCCTGAGTGCACGCCTGCCATCCGCCATACTACCTCCTGACTCCTGTCCCCACTCTTCTCTCCCTCCACCCAGGGTCCCTGAAGTCCCCCTGTCCCAGCCACACTGGGCCCCTCCAGACTCAAGCTCCTCCAAACACTGTCTACAGCCCAAAAACCCAGCCCAGGCCTCCAGGGGCCGCGCCCTCAACCCCAGGCTGCAGAGAGGTGATTCATGGAGTGACTTGCCTAAACCACTCACTCACCCCTGCGTTACCATCTCCCTGGTTTGGCTGGACGCAAAGCATTTAATAAATGTTTAATGGCAACAATAAAGGATCAGGTCAGCATGGCTGAAGACTTCTGCTCAGGGACCCGGGCTGAGCTCCGGGTCAGTAATAAAATGCGTCTTGGCAGAGCGACCGAGATGCATTTGGAGGCCCCGGTGGTCTTACTCAGAGCCGTGGCCAGCACAGATGCCTGACAGGAGCCAGCAAGTGCCTGTCTGTCCCCCTGGAAAGCTTTGAGTGCAGGGCACAGCGGGGACCACGATGTGAAAGCCGCCCCTCGCCCACTCAGCTGAGTGCAGCATCCCCTCCCACCACTTGGGGCTGCCAGGAGCTCGTAGGGTGGTTGACAGTCATGTCCTGATGACCCTGTGGCAAGGCGGGAAGGGCTCAGCCAGGCCCCTGGTCTGCAGCGCTCATAAAGGGTCCCGGAGCACACACCCCAGGAGGGCCGTGGAGGCCTTGGGCAGTTTCTCCTCTGCCCTCCTCTAATGAACTGGGTAGGGGTCAGCTCAGCACTGTGAGTCCTCAGGACCCAGGGGGAGCTCGGCCCTGGGGGCGGGGGGGTCCCAGGGTGGTGGGCTGAGCTGTGGTCTGGAAACGGCTATGAGAGGCCACTGAGGCAGCAGAGGGCATCGGGCAGAACCAAGACTCCCAGCGCCAGGGAGTGTCAGACCTGGAATTGTGTCCTGACGTCCCGGCCCCCACCCAGCTGCGGGGAGAGGGCAGTGGTGTGAGCAGGGGTCCCTGCCCACCTGAGCTGCCGGCTCTCCACCACCCTCCACCCCACCTCTGCACGATCCCCACGTCACCCTTCTAAGGGAGCCCAGGACAGACACCAAGGATGAGAGGACCCGGGCAAAGGGCCACCGCTGGGGGAAGGGAAACCTACAGGGACGTGCCTCCCGCCCAAACAAGGACAGTGGGGCCAAACCGGAAAAAGGCTTCCAGAGAAAAGAACGATTTTCAAAACAAAAGGAAATAAAACGGGGCTGAATGGTGTGGAGGCCACAGCCATGCCGCAAGGTGTGAACCTCAGGCCAGGAGCCGTGAAGCCAGGAAACCAGGGAGGCCAGGTGAGTGCGGGTGAGGATTGGGAGGGGAGGAGGAAACCCAGGGCCCCAGCCGTTCGAATTGCACGGGAGAAAGCAGGAGAGACGCCGCTGTGGACTAAATGATAGGGGACCGATGCTGTCAAAGGAGACGGCCGACCTGGCGCGCTCAGGACCCAGGAAGGTCACAGGGGCCGGGCCTGAGGCTGTCCCCGCAGAATCACCAAACAACGGGGATGGGAAAGCGGTGTACTCTGGGGTGGAAAGAACAAAACTGTGACAAGCCCTGAGAGCACATGCTTTGATCGAACCTCCCACGGGCCACACCAGAGCGTCTCCACACACCAGCTGCGCAAGACCAGGACCCAAGCCCACACAGAGAACATCGCATTAGCACAGAACAAGGCAGGCTCTGGACACGCGGGCCGCACAGCACGCACCGCCTGCTCGCCGCCTCTGCAGAAAACCCAGGGACACCGACGTTGGCCACAGATGAACGGATCGGAAACATTAAGACAAGAACTAACACCAGCTCCTCTGCAGGGAGGCTGGAGACAACTCACTGCCTGCACGTCCTTCCAGAAGCAAGTCCACAGTCCTGTGCGTGGGGTTCCCCGTGCAGCCCTTACTCAGGAAGTAAGATCGCCACGTGTCATATACGTCGTGCGGCGCTCGGCCTTCCTCACTGAAGAGCTTCCTGTAGCAGGACATAAAAAGACTCCTAGCTGCGTTTAAGAGCTGCACAGAGTCAACGTCATGAGCGCCCCTTGACTCCCAGCATCAGTCTCCTACTGGTGGATACTAGGCTGCCTCTTGTAATTAACTGGTTCCAAACAGGAAAAGGAGTATGTCAAGCCTGTATATTGTCACCCTGCTTATTTAACTTCTATGCAGAGCACATCATGAGAAACGCTGGGCTGGAAGAAACACAAGCTGGAATCAAGATTGCTGGGAGAAATATCAGTCACCTCAGATATGCAGATGACACCACCCTTATGGCAGAAAGTGAAGAGGAGCTAAAGAGCCTCTTGATGAAAGTAGAAGAGGAGAGTGATACAGTTGGCTTAAAGCTCAACATTCAGAAAACGAAGATCATGGCATCTGGTTCCATCACTTCATGGGAAATAGATGGGGAAACAGTGGATACAGTGTCAGACTTTATTTTTGGGGGCTCCAAAATCACCACAGATGGTGACTGCAGCCATGAAATTAGAAGACACTTACTCCTTGGAAGAAAAGTTATGACCAACCTAGATAGCATATTCAAAGGCAGAGACATTACTTTGCCGACTAAGGTCCGTCTAGTCAAGGCTATGGTTTTTCCTGTGGTCATGTATGGATGCGAGAGTTGGACTGTGCAGAAGGCTGAGTGCTGAAGAATTGATACTTCTGAAGTGTGGTGTTGGAGAAGACTCTTGAGAGTCCCTTGGACTGCAAGGAGATCCAACCAGTCCATTCTGAAGGAGATCAGCCATGGGATTTCTTTGGAGGGAATGATGCTGAAGCTGAAACTCCAGGACTTTGGCCACCTCATGCGAAGAGTTGACTCATTGGAAAAGACTCTGATGCTGGGAGGGATTGGGGGCAGGAGGAGAAGGGGACGACCAAGGATGAGATGTCTAGATGGCATCACGGACTCGCCGGACGTGAGTCTGAGTGAACTCCGGGAGTTGGTGATGGGCAGGGAGGCCTGGCGTGCTGCGATTCATGGGGTCGCAAAGAGTCGGACACGACTGAGCGACTGAACTGAACTGAACTGAACCTCGCTGCAGTGAGCACCCTTGTTCCTGTGTCACTTCTTATGTGTGAGTGTGTCTGCAGGCTAAAAAGAGGAGAAATGCAACTGCTAACTAAAATGGGAATTCTACTAAAGTCTAGGAATGAAAAGATTTTCCACATCTCAGCACAACCGAGAAGGTTGAGGAGGAGTGGAGGAAAAAGGGAACCTGAAACATCTCATTTGTGGGAGAAAAGTCTTGGAGAGAAATACAGGTCTGAACCATGTCAGCACCCTGGGCAGAAGAGGAGCACCACGGAGTTCATCGTTAGCATCGTGGATTCCCATTTCAGGAAAATAAATCCCCTAGAGGAAAACGTAATCAGCAGTAAAGCTTTCAGACAAAAACATGTAACTGTTGTGGGAAAAAAAATGTAGTAAACAACAATTTTATCAAACCTGCAAAAAAAAATTAAGTAAAATGCATAGAAAGTGTAACACATGTAGCAAAGAATAAACTCGAACGTGTAGGCCACCCCATTAACAGGACTGGACCATCTTCCCCATGAAGGAGCTGCGACTTTCAGTTTCGATCAGCTCAGTTTTGTAGACACGAGAGGAACAGGAGCAAACCAGCAAGCTAGAGCTGGAAACAAAGAAGCAGAGCCTCGAGGCCACAGAAAAGGAAGCATGGGCCTCAAGAAAGTGCAGCGATGAGAACACTGGTAAATTAGGAAAAGCAGGAAGACATGTACTATGCCAAAGCTGCTCGACAGAGGCAGTCAGCAGCGGAGGCTGAACCGTTCAGGGGCATAGAGAGGGATGAACGCTCACGATGAGAGGCAAACTTGGTGAAGACGCCAGGCTTTTCAGTCTGTGCCTCGGAAGGGGCCGCGCTTGCTGCACTCACAGCGAGGATCCACCAGGAATCCTGCCGTGAAGCTGGGGACCAGGGCGGGCTGGGCCTGAATCCCCGTCCTCCTCCCTGTGACAAGGTCCCCGCCGCACAGGGCTCCTCTGAGGACCACAGCAGACCCTCTGGAAAGCCCCTAGCATGTGATGGATGTGACTGATTCTTGCAAGAGCCGCTAGAAACCCAGGGGAGTTGGTAAAACTGGCCCCACCGCGAGCCACCCCCACACCCGCTTCACAGCAGTGCGGATCGAGTTCAGGGCGAAAACGGCAGTAAGCAGAGACCAGGGAAGATGGCACCAAACACCCACTAGACTTGATGGAGCAGATTTACGAGGCACGAACAGCGCTCACACCAGCTCAGCGAGCGGGTCGCACACCAGTCTCCCTCTCGGACAGAATGCTGCTTGCCGGAACTGTTGAAAAAGTCAGTGGCGTGCTTGGCCTCACATAAAGCCTTTCGACACAAATTGAAAAGTCAAAGCTTGGCTGGTCTGATATAATCTGATATAATTAGATTAGGAAACAGTAAAATTTGAAACAATAATGCAGAGATGATCAACAGTATCTTCAGGGCTTGAACAATAAGAAATTTACTTAAGACAGTCCTTGGATCCAAGAGTTAGGAAACAAATGATGGAGTGCCTCAGAAGCTTTGAAAACAAGAATGCTTTGTGCCAAAACCAGCTGGACACAGGAAATGGTCTGTCAAAAGAAAAATCACATTACCTCTAAAGAATTTTGTTATTTTTTTGGAAAAATAAAGATGACGGCATTTGGTACTCCGCTAAACATATTAGGAAACTAAGAAAATGAACTCAAAGTCAGGAGGAGTGAATTTAATAAACATGAAAGTTAATGATACAGTAAACGAATAGGGAAAAGCATGGCTTAGTCCAAATACAGTTCCTTAAAGTTAAACCTCTGGAAGCTAATTACGGGGAAGAAAGATAGAGAAAGAGGGGCGAGAAAGACTGAAAGGGGGAGGGAGATGGAGGGTGGAGAGCGAAGCATCACACGTGAAGGAAAAATCAAGAGAATCGGGAGCATGAGGCAATAAAGCGTCTAACTCAGTAGAAACATATTTACAAATTTAGGGGGAAAGAGATAATTTCTTAGCAATGAAAAAAATTAAATGTATCCAAGAAGAAATGGAAAACCTTGAATAGGCCAATTACCGTTAAAAAAAAATTGGCAAACTGATTAAACACCTACCAGTGAAAGAAAGTCACCAAGATTAGATGCATTCAAACTGAATTTCAACCAATCTACTAAAGGAGAAAAAGATTCATCTATGTCATTTAAAATATTCCAGAACATAGAAAATATTTTAAAAGAATTAACTCATCTCTGAATTTTATGTAATTAGTAAAACTCCGAAAACAAAATTGCATAAAGATATAGCAAAATGATTGAAACTACCAATATCATTTATGAACATAGATACAAATTTTATTTAAAATCAGTATCAATCAACAGAGGCTTCCTAGGTGGTACAGTGGTAAAGAATCTGCCTGCCAATTCGGGAGACGTGGGTTCAGTCCCCGAGTCAGGAAGATCTCCTGAAGGAGGAAATGGCAACCCAGTATTCTTGCCTGGAAAATCCCACAGACAGAGGAGGCTGGTGGGCTACAGTCCACAGGATTGCAGAGAGTCAGACACGAGTGGACAGCTGAGCACAGATGCGTGCATCCATCAGGGGGTCGATGACCACGATAATAGCATGTTATGAGCCATGCACAGCCTGTTCCCCAGGCCGCTTGATGTAATAGGTGGACGTTCTACAGAGACTCCAGACAGTCAGCGTACTTACGGAATCTATTTCGGCAGTTGGTGTAAGACTCCAAATAGTACAAAATAAAGGCTTGTCTTGTAAAGACAGAGTGTCTTGAGCCTCCCTACTGAAGAAGATTGGAGAGAAGACGCATTTGCCAAATCTACAGCCATGAGACAAGTAAATGCCCCTGTCAGCAGGCAGTGCTGTCGCGGAGAAGACACCGAGGCTGGTGCCGGAGACGTGGATCTGCTCCAGCAAACACCACGGTGGGAACCTCAGCGTCTGCGGCTGCTGCCGAGTGAAGCGCGTGGTTCTGCCGCGGCCCGCAGCTTCAGCTGAGGACAGAGAGTGAGCAAGTGGGAGCCTGCGTGGTGGCCCTAATCTCTGCAGTCCTCCTGGGGCCAGGTTTACGGCTGTGGTAGCAGTCGTCTTGGTAGCTGTGTATCTTGGTTGAGGGGGCAGCAGTTACAGGTGCCCCATGAGGTCCTTCCTTTCTTTCTTCAAGAAAGAAGAACCAAGGTAACTAGATTCATGGAAGCAAGGCTTCTTCCACCAGTCACACACTGGGACAGAACAAGAAGCAAGGTCCATGGACCCTCTGAGCATCTCTAGGACGGAACTGCACCAACTCCATTTCATCCATGAATGAGCTCAGCCCTGCACCACCACAGCTGGAAGACCAAATGGCATTTCAAGTCCATTTACATCTATTTAAACTCAGATCCCCCACTAGAGAGACTTCCCTGTAGCTCAAATGGTAGAGAATCTGCCTGCGAGGCAGGAGACCTGGGTTCATGCCTGGGTTGGGAAGTTCCTCTGGAGAAGAGAATGAGTGTTCTTTCCTGGAGAATCCCATGGACAGAGAAGCCTGGCGGGCTACAGCCTGTGGGACTGCAGAGTCAGACACGATGAGCAACTAGCACGGTCCACCCACAGTCCCCACTAGTGGTCTTTGAGAAGAACAGATATTTTTCTCCTTATTGCAGAAATAGTCTGAGAAGTACCTACAGGACCTTTGGAAGAACTCTTGGGTGCTTGTTCCCAGGGTAGCTCAAAATGGGCCCTGGAATCCTTGCTCAAGGAGAAGGCCTCTCTAGGCAGCTGGCCCTGGACTTGGGAGCTGACCAAGGCGTGTGTTCCTGGGGAGGGGGCGTGACTTTCCACTGTGGAGCTCCTTGTGAGGTATCAGTTTTCATCTGTTCTATGAGCTGAGCAACACACAAGCATGCAGCCCTCTCTGACTCCCAGGGAGACCATGGTTGGTTAGTGGCTCCCAGCAGTGACCCTGATGGTCATTCTGGCTTTGCTGCTGATGGTAGGGGCAATACCCACATTGCTACTGAGGAGTACTGATACAAGAAAATTGGCTAAATCTTGGAAAAACAGTAAGCGTCATGGAATTGTCATTTATTCCCATCCTCCTCTGTCCAACTCCCAGGCAGTGTTAAAAACCAACAGCCTCAGAACTGTGGAAGTGGTGGACACCAGCAGCCTAGCAGGCACTAGGGGCAAAATTGCCCTAAAATTCCAAAAACGCCATCTGCCAAGAAATGTCACTGTTTGACCCACCTGTCAGTTTCTGAAAAGCTGCTCTCCGAAGTCGTAGTGTCTTGTGTGTGACTTGACGTGGAGCTCAGTCTGCTCAAACAATCCTGTGTCTAGCACATTTGTTGAAAACAATCAACCACAATTATTTAACAATGAAGCTGCCTTCAAGGGAAAAGCGGGGGCAGGGGCAGGGGGTGGGCGGAGGGGATAAGATTCCTGTAGGGAGATTTGAAAAACTCCAACAGAGTCCTGGGAATCTAGAAGACCGCAGGCATGTGCAGGGCTTGATGACACCTGACCTCTGCCTCCGGCTCACCTGGAGGATTTGCACAGAAGGAGAAGGCTGAGGCTGAGTTGTCATTTGCCTGCCTAGATGGAGGAGGGGAGCCCCAGCACCAATGAGCCCTCAGCAACCACTGGAAGACGCTGGTTCAGGGGCATGAGTTACTCTCCATCCAGTCATCAGCTGCTCTCTAAGCTAATCCAGTGTCCACATACGGTGAAGAATGCAAACCTCACGGGATTAGTGCAAAAAGCCCCAAACTAACACCTAGTGGCATCTGTGTCGAGGGACGGGAGAGAGAAATCGGATTCTAGACTCGTCACATTGCATCATCTAAAATATCCAACTGTCAGCAAAGTATGAGGCACACAGAGAAACAGAGGGGAGAGCAGTTAATAGAAACTGTCCTTGAGGAAACTCAGACATTGGACTTACTGGAAAAAGACTTTAGATCTCCTATTATCTCGTTCAGAGCAATGATGGAAAACTTGTCTCGGAAAATTCAGTGAAAACATGAGAATTATGTCTCACCGAATAATAAATATCAGTAGGAGAAAGAAAAGTGAAAATAGTCAAATAAAAATTCTGGAATTGAAATATAATAACTGAAACAAAAATAACATCTTCTAAATCCAACATAAAAATCATGTTTTTCAATAATTCTCCAAAGATTGTGTCTGCTTTAGTAACTGATGATACACTAAGGTTATCATAACCACTCTTAGCTATGGGACTAAAATGTTGTACTTAATACTTTGTGATCTTGAAAGATGAAAAAGTAGAAAATGATTGCCAAATATGGTAAAAACTCAGATTTTTTAAAGTAATATGTTGGCAGTATATGCTGCTTAATACAGTTTGTCTGTTATTTTGAGTAGCCTAATTTTTAAAATAGTCATATTCATAACCATTGCTGAAACAGCTGTCTTCTGATGGTAAACACGCTGACCCAAGCATAAACACATGTGTGTGCTCACACACACACACACACATACACCTGAGTGCATTGCATTCCGTTCATTCCTGGCGCAGACTAAGATTTCTTACACAACGAGCTAATTTTTAGTGAACATTTGTGGGGCTTGGCTTATGAGAGCCTGGGGACCTTCCTTGTATCGACCAGGCAGTACTGAGTCTCCCGCAGAAAGGATACGCCCGTTTCTTCCCAATGGTGCTGCAAAATGCACATTCCCAGGGGGTGGTCTGCCCAGGGGCTTCAACCCCCATCCCAAAGCTTCCTACAGAGCCTGACTCCAAACCTGAAGCTTCAGGGCTCTGCAGAGGAAGGGGACCCAGCGTTAGGAGGCGTTTTGTTGTGGTTGTTGAGGGCCAGGTAGAGATGCTGGATCTTCACTGGCTTGGAAAAAGGCCATGAGTGCTGGTGGCTGGACATGCTGCAAGCACACAGGGGTCTGCGAGAGGGAGCAGAGAAGCATCTGTGCTGGGCCACAGGCGGTGTCCGTGGGGTGCTGCCAGAACGCAGGCTCCCTGAAGGAATGACCACCACCTCACACTGAGCCAGAGCCTCGGGTCCGATGTTCCAGAGCCTCGGGCTGCAGTGGAGCGCAGGCCCCGACGAGAGCCTCAGGGGAGATCAGATCCCCATCCTGGGCAGGCAAGCCTGGGGCCCCGAGAGCTGCTGCAGGAAAACACTCCTTCTTCTCAGTCTGGACCAGTCTCCCTGGAGGGAGAGGGTATGGGGTCAGGCGACGCCGGGCCCCCTTCAAGCAGAGGGGCAGCCGGGCCACCCCCCACCTGACATCTGGGCCATGGCCTCCCCAGCTCCCTCGGGGCTGGAGGCACTGATGCGGAGGTGCTTTCCTTCAAGTTCACTCGCTCTGAACTGCGAGTGGTGCAGGGCTTCAGGCTGAACGTGCGCACAGCTGCTCTGCCCCGCGGGATGGGCCGAGGCCACATCCGCCTTTGTTCAGGCCTCTTTCTTTCCAACTGCCAGCCAGCTGCGTCGGGCTCACGACGGTGTTGCTCGCACACCAGGACCACAACACTCAGTCCCCGTGGGGAATAAAGCCAGTTCCTTCAAACCATCCATTAAGGTCTGGAGACACTCCATCTCTGCTGGCTGCTGTGTTTCCTCTCTCTCCACGCGTTCTTTTCATGATCGCTGAGCACTGCCTTTCACAGCTCATCTTCTGAAGGGGACTGCAGGGCGGGGCTCATTGAGGAGCGCAGCCTCCGGGCAGTGCACAGCGGCGGGGCAGCTCAGACTCCCCAGGCCCTCAGCAGCCGCCACCGCCTCTGTCTCTGTTCTCAGAGCTGATTGACACCGAGGCCCCTCACGGCTCCCAGCAGCAGGGCTGGCAGACAATGCCCAGCCTCACCACCGCTTCATGCTGGTAATTCCATGACAAACCCCATTTCCTCACTTCCAGTGTGCAAGCTGGGGGTTCAGGGTGGATCTTCTCCAAGAAGCTGTGCGCCCCAAGGCAAAGCCTGAGTTATTATCAGCTTTCCTGATAATAGTGATAATTACAATAATTATGAGTTATTATTGGCCTGCCCTGGAGGACCACAGGGACCACTCACAGCATCAGCATCTCATTTAAGATGGAGGCTCCTTGCCTGGGACCCTGAGTGTTCATTGGAAGGACTGATGCTGAAGCTGAAATTCCAGTACCTTGACCAACTGATCCAAAGAGCTGACTTATTGGAAAAGTCCCTGATGCTGGGAAAGATTGAAGCCAGGAGGGGAAGTGGGCGACAGAGGATGACATGGTTGGATGGCATCACCCACTCAATGGACATGAGTTTGACCAAACTCCAGGAGATAGTGGAGGACAGGGAGGCCTGGCAGGCTGCAGTCCAGGAGACAGAAGAGTCAGACACAACCCTGCACCTGAGCAACAGCAGCTCTCGCCCAGGGGCTGGTCTGCAGGTCCCGAACCCCTGCGGTGTGTCCACTCAGGGGGTCTGTGCGCCCCCTCCCCCTCAGGACATGCAGGGAAGACGGAAAGTCTGGGGAATACTGCACATATCCCCCAGGGATCCTCCAGAAAAGTCATCCACAAGGATGAGCCTGGCTGCTCAGAAGGTGTCTCCTCTCCAAACACGGCTGCTCTCAGGTCCTCCTTGAAAACAAGAAACATGCCCAGTAAACCGGAATTGAAGAGGCATGGCTTAGCTTTAGCACTTTTCTTTCCAGAAGTGTATAGTAGGGAAAGTTTGGAGTATTTGACTATGGTGGGTGACATAGGACACACCAGAAATCATTAGCGGACTCTGAGTCTTGTCTGCCCCTCCCCAGAGCTCAGCACAATGCAGGGCACACAGGCCCTCAGGAGCCTTCCTGTGAATGAATGAATGAATGAGTGAACGCTGCCAGTGCACTTCCCCCAAGAGCACGTGAGGCCACAGATGGGCCTGGAGGAGCAGCCCCTCCAGCCAAGGCCACGGGACGAGCCTGACCTGATGCACAGAGGCTGGGGATTAGAGACGGAGCGTCTGGACCCAGCAGAGGGGCCCAGCCCCACAGGGGTGACCAGACAGGAGGCTGGACAGGGCAGTCCTGGCCCTGGACCACAGCCCTAGGGCTGGATTCCACCCCACGTTCACTGAGGGCCTCCGGTGGGGCCTCAGGGCAGAGGCGCAGTGCCTGCGTTTCTGGTGCAAAGGTCATCCCTAGAGGATCACTCGCAGTGAGTGTCCGCAAAGAAGAGACTTAGGGTCACTGGGGCTCAAGTCAAGAAGGCTCTTCTAACCCTGAGCTTTTCAGATGCTTGTGGAAGATCCTAAAAATCCCGGTCGTGAAGTCAGGATGCTCAGGGCGCTTTCTCCTCTTCTTCCCCCTCCTCCCTCCCCTCCTCCCCTCCCCTCCCCCCCTCCCCTCCTCCCCTCCTCCGTTCCTCCCCTCCCCCCTCCCCTCCCCCCCTCCCCCCTCCGTTCCTCCCCCTCCCCTCCTCCCCTCCCCCCTCCTCCCCCTCCTCCCTCCTCCCCCTCCCCCCTCCCCTCCGTTCCTCCCCCCCCTCCTCCCCTCCCCTCCTTCCCTCCTCCCCCCTCCCCTTCCCCCTCTTCCCTCCCCCCCCCCCCCCCCCTCCCCTCCTCCCTCCTCCCCTCCCCCCCCCCCCTCCCCTCCCCCCCCCTCCTCCCCTCCCCCCCTCCCCCTCCCCCCCTCCCCCTCCCTCCCCTCCGCCCCTCCCCCTCCCTCCTCCCTCCCTCCTCCCCCCCCCCCTCTCCCCCCCCTCTCCCTCCCCTCCTCCCTCTTCCCTCCCCTCCCCCCTCCCCTCCTCCCCTTTCTCCTCCTCTTCTTCCCCCTCCTCCTCCACTCCCCTCCTCCCCTCCCCCCTCCTCCCCCCCCTCCTCCCCCTCCCCTCCCCTCTTCCCCCCTCCTCCTCCCCTCCCCGCTCCCCTTCACCGCCCTGGTCTGAGCCCAGCACTGGTGACAGAATTAGCCTGCATGCATGCAGACCCCCCAGCCCCGGCTGTGTAACTGGGCGGGTGGATGCTGGGGTTCCCGCCTCGCCATGTGTGATGCAGACGCTGAGACGGGGGGCCTGGGTCACAGGGCACTTCCCCTCCCTGCTGCCTGGCTGTGGGGAAGGCAAGCGTCTCCCCATTTCGGATCTTCCTCATCCCTGGGCCCCGTCGACCAGGGGAAGCAGATGATTTGCAGAAAGTCTGTAACCCCTCTCCTCCCATCACAGGGTGGACCTGCCCCTTGCCACCCCTCACAAGCACCCAGGGTCACACCAGCTTTGTCCCAAAAGACGACCTTGTTCTGTGTCCCTCAACCCACGTGGCTGCAGGATTCACTGGGGGTCCAGCACCACAGCCTGGACTGTCTCCCCACGGTCTGCGAGGGTCTCCCTGGACCACACTGGTTGCCCTCGGACAGGGCCACCTGGGCCCAGGAGCCTCACCTGGATGCCTGGACCGCCGTCTTCTCAGGCTGGGTGATGGGGTGAGGTCACCCCACACCCAGGATGCACGCCTCTGTCTAGACCAGAACCAGGACATCATAGTCCTGAGGCAGCTCAGGGACCCCACCTCAGGGCTCAGCGGGAGAGGGGAGACACTGTTCAGGCACAGGGGACGTGGTGGGGTCGGGGGGCGAGAGACGTGTGGGGCTGGGCGTGGCCACCTGCCCGGCCCCTACTGCAGACTGCGCTCCCTGCTCGCTACCGCCCCCCTTGCTGCACAGCTGCTGGGCTGCGGGCTGGGAGGTGACGGTCCATCTGGGCGCCCACAGTCCTGGGGGACGACGTGGCACACAATCCAGGAGGAGGGAAAGTGTTTTGAAAAGTGCTCTGGAAGCTTCTAGAAGCCCTCCTGGGTCAGAGCCTGTGCTCCCACTCACCACAGGGATGCTCAGCCTCCAAGAGGACAGGGCGTCCCCCACACTCAGGCAATGCCGAGGGGAACGTGTTTCCCGGTCTCCTTCCTCCAGCCCACAGACCACGCAGGGTCCTCATGATCCCCGCTGGCCACTTTACTGGAGGCGAGACCCCCGCCTGCCCCATCCCGTCTCCACGGACATGAGCTGCTTACCTGAGCTGACGAATGGCGGCCATAAATCCCTGGCCAATCGCATAATGAGATTTAATATTTGATGTCAGATTATTAGAATATAATGAATTTGCCACTTTAATATTGATGAATAATCAGTCCTATTAAGGCGATGGGGACAAGAATTTAGTGGGAAGAGAAAATTAATTGCCGAGTTAATAGCACGTGTCCCGAAGCGAGATGGCCTTGTGGCTCCATCTCGACTCACAGCTGGCTTCCAGACCGCCTGCCGAGAAGCCTATGGGCTCTTCTCACCTGGGTGAAAAGAGTGTGACTGTCTTGGGCAGAAGACCAGGGGTGAGAAGTTCTAGAAAGACTCGAGCGGAACAGAGCAGAGGTCGTTTTCAGGGCTGGAGCCGTGTCCCTGAGGCTCCCGCGCTGAGCCCTGGCGTGACCGCATGTCAAGGTGGGGCCCCTGAGGAGGTGGCGGGGTTAATGTGGTCGTGAGGGTGGGGCCTGGCCCCGTAGGGTTGGTGTCCTCTTCAGAGGAGGAGATCCCAGGGGTCTCTCCTTGTGGGAGAGCTGCGGCGAAAGTGCGAACCCCACCTGGTCCCCTGTGCTCCCCACACCCCACGGGGGCAGGACGAGTCCACGCAGTGAGACAAGGAGAAGGAGGCTCCCGGGAGCGAGGCGGCCCCCTGCATGCCGGGACCCCAGGGAGCTCGCGGGCCACGCGGGGGGTGAACGAAACGACCACAGAACCACCCGAGCCTCACTGTGATGCTGGAACACCAGGAGGGGCTGACTTGAAATTCAGGTCCCTTTCAACTAGGAAATTAAAGTCCTGGCCATATGTGCCGAGGCCCAGTGTGTCCCTGGAGGTGGGCATCCCTGTGGGGGAAGGCTCCCAGGGCAGGACCTTGCGAAGCCCGTGCCCAGAGGCTGGAGGGGTGTGCGTGGCCACCACCAGGCAGGAAGGACTCTTCTTGGAGGGACCGCGCTCTCCCCACCAGGAGGGAGTCCTGCGTTCCCGTCCTGCTTGGACACCAGTGGAGGAGCAGCCGGGACCCCCTCCTGCTGCAGGACCAAGGCCGTCCGAGGACAGCAGTGCCCAGGGAAGGGAGGCGGGGCCTCGAGGTGCGACTCCAGGTGGACTGGCTGCCAGGCCCTGGGTGCTGGACAGACACACCCCCGGCTCCCACGTATGGAGGCGTGGCTGCCCTGGTGGCTCAGACAGTGAAGAGTCCGCCTGCCAACGCAGGACACACAAGAGAGGCGGGCTCAGTCCCTGGGCGGGAAGGTCCCCCAGAGGAGGGAAGGCCACCTGCGCCAGTACGCGCGCCTGGAAAAGCCCATGGACAGAGGGCCGCAAAGGCGGACACAACGGAGTGGCCGCCAAGACATGCAGAAGTGAGACGGAGCCGCAGTCTCGCTGATGGAGGCTGCGTGTCAAGGCGAGCCCCGTGGAGCTGGGGGGTGGACTGGCTGGGACAGTGGCCTCGAGGGCAGCTGCGAGTGCCCCCGGGTCACAGCCGGGCAGTTCCAGAGGATGAAATACGCCTCCCGAAGCGACTGCCAAGCGGCCAAGACATAAAGCAAAGCTACTTCCCTCCACCGCGGGGACGAAAGTTCTAATCAGAGCTGCCAACTTTGAAGTCGCCCTTCACGTCTCACTGCCCACCTAACAGCCGTCAGCCTCAGGCCTCCACCCAGCTCGTCCTGGATCACTCTCTTGCTATAAACAGCCAGGGACTCAGGTAGGGCAGGGGCACAGCCTTCAGCAGGTCACTGCCCGCTCGCTGACACACCAGCCTCATCAGCGCGCAGTCAGCTCCGAGGACACGTGGCAGCCGAAAGAAACGCCCTGACTCTCTGGGGATTTGCCCCGAAAGCAGCCAGGCTGTGCCCCCAGGGCCGCTGCTCTGACTGCCAACCCTCCAGTGACCACGGGGAGGCCCGGCCATCCCAGGACCCAACCCAAGTCATGTGTCCCCGGAGCCGGGTAGACCCACGAGCGGGGCTCAGAGAAAAGCACCTGAGTCTAGGCTTTTGCAAACTTCCTGCAAAAGTACGGATAGCAAGTATTTACCGTTTCACCTTGCCAGCCACGTGATCTCTGCCGCAAGGCCGAATCTCTGCGGTTGGAGGGGACGTTTGCTTTCCGTCGCGCTCAGCCTCACCCCAGAGTTGGAGGCTTCACTCAGCCCCCAGTCAGGGCCTCACAGTTCCATGGGTTGGAGTCCAGGCCCAGTTTAGCCAGGGCCCATCCAGCCTCTACCGGACAAGGACCTGCCCCCAGGCTCCCCTGGGTTTTGGGAATCATCTGTTTCCTCCTGACAGGACTGAGGCCCCGCTCCCTGCTGGTCACTCTCAGCTCCTCAAGGCCTCCCCCGCTTCCAGCCACATGGCTGCGGCCCCTTGGCTGTGGCCTTCTCAGCGCCTGGGATGCCGTCACCCACTCCCAGGGGGACAGCTTCCCCTCCTCACGGCCCGTCCACAACCAGCCAATCACTGTCCCACCCCCGGGGGAGATGTGACGGCCCCATAGCTGGAGACCGTGATGTCTGTGCACACACGGCACGTGCATGCTAAGCCAGTCGCTTCAGTCCTGCCCACTCTGCAACTCTGCGGACCATTGCCCCCAGGCTCCTCTGTCCATGGGATTCTCCAGGCCAGAGTACTGGAGTGGGCAGCCATTTCCTCCTCCGGGGCTCTCCCCCGCCCAGGCTGAACCCAGGGCTCTCGCCTCTCTAGCACGGGCAGGCAGCCTCTTTACCACAAGTGCTGCCTGGGAAGCCCCACCCCCAGCCCCCACACACACAGCAACTAGAGTGGACTGTAGCCCGCCAGGCTCCTCTGTCCACGGATGTTCCAGGCAAGAATACTGGAGCAGGCAGCTATTTCCTCCTCCGGGGGATCTTCCCAACCAGGGATCAAAGCCGGGTCTCCCGCACTGGAGACGAGCTCTTTACCACTGAGCCGCCAGGGAGGCCACAGACAGCAGGATGCATCCCAACCAACATGCATTCTCAAAAGCAGGCCGCGGGCCGGGGCTGGAGGGCACAGACCTCTAATTTCCATCTGATCTTTAACAATAACACAAACAGCTTTGAAGGTGCGCTCTTTTTATCTTCTCTGTAGACCATGGTACGTTGTAATTGGAGCCATAAGATGATGGATGATCAGACTAGACGAACAGGAACCAGATGCAGGTTTTGCTTTTAACCAAGTGGGTGAAAGGATGAAAAGACTCCCCCGATGTCACACCTGGTGTTTGCGACACGGTCAGTAAAAGCGTCCGTGCAGATGTTGCCAGGCAGCCTCACTGACTGGCCGGAGCCCCTCTGTCCAGCCCTGAGCCCCGTGGGGCTGCTGACCTCCTGCCCAAGGCTGTCCCGCCAGCTTCCCTTCCCTCCAATTCAGGGAACCCTCCTTCCATTTCACGGTTGCCATTTCTCAGGTCCCAGTGTGTCTCATCACCAGGTCGGTTCATCAGTGAGTTGTTCCCAGCCGGAAATATCCCCTGGAACCTGGGTGCGGGGCGAGGAGGGGGGGTTAGGATTTAGATACAGGATGTTTGACCAGAAGGCCCCACATCTCAGAAAACCTGTAACATTCTTGGCTGATTCAGGCAGAAATAGAAACAGCAAGCTCTCAAATGGAGGGAGAACTCAAGTGTTTCAAATTTTGAAAGGACTCAGCTGAGCTGAGGAAAGAACGCAGGGCCTGCCTGTCCGTCTGCCCGTGTTGCCGGAGCAGGGCCTTGGTCTGGCTCCGCAGGGAAGGGCCAGGCTGGTGGGTGCAGAGTCCAACCTGGCTCTGCTCCTGCAGCTCCCACCTCCCAGCACCAGCCCATTCGGTCCAGGAATAGCATCTGAGGTGCAGGGCTGCCAGGCGGGGCCTCTCCGCACACTTGTGGGCACTTTGATGCTGATTAATTAACAGAGTCACAGGGAGCCCGCACTTCTTTCTGGTCTGGCCTGGGGCTCCCTCTGGGCGGGGCTGCCTGCATCCCTCCCACCCTGCAGGCATCCCCCATGGGCGCCACCAGAGCGTCCCCTGGAGTGCACCCCGCTACCCCGAGCCCGTTCCTGACCGCTCTCTGTTCAGCTCGGACTTGTCAAAACCTCGCAGCTCCCCAAGCCTCCCACAACCTGTCAAACATATCCAGGGTCTGAGTCCCAGGGGCCGAGAAAGGCTCCCAACCTCTCCCATTCCCTGACATTTCTATTTAACTTCTGAAACATGAGCTGGAATCTGAATCCTTTCAAGGGCGACAGTTTACTTTTTTTCCTCTAATTATCTTAGAGAAAAGTGAAGCAGGGCAAGAGAGCAGACGGGGCTCCTGACCTGGGGGCCCTCGCCCACCCGGGACCCTGGCACACGGACCTGAGACAAGGATCAGGGCACCTGGCCTGCATGCAGTGCCCAGCGTGCCAAAGGCCCTCGGGGAGGGCGACCGGGCTGCTGCCCAGGGTGGCCGTGCCCCTAACAGAAGCGGGGCGTGGCCCCTGCGGACCAGCCTCGCGAGGCTGTGCACGCGTGCGCCCGGCCACGGCTGGGGCCGCGGAGCCCCTTCACAGCTCTGCTAGGGAGCAGGGCCTCGGGTCAGGAACCCAACTAAAACACCGATGTCGGGGCCCCGCACCCCTTTTCAGCTGCCGGCAGAGCTCTGAGGCCCCCAGACGGGAGCACCGAGGGACGCGGGGCGGCCGGTCCTTTCTCAGGCCAGGGTTGCCATGGAAACCCTGCAGGCTCCACAGAGAATTCCCCTGCTGTCTAATTTTAAGCTGGGAATCACCAGTAAATACTGAAGTGAAATCACCTTCTGTTTGGAAAGAGCTTTGCTTCCATTTGCAAATCAGGGAAATATTCTTTGAAGACTGTTGATGCCGGGATGGGGAGGAGGACAGGGGCAAGCCAGGACAGGGGCACACAGACCTGGGACCTCAACCAGGGTCAGGCCCTCGGGAAGGAGACGCCAGTCACTGATCCTGGGACAAGCTGCCCCATCCACATGCAGCGTCAGGGAGCGGAGGGCCGGGACGGCACTTTGTCAGGAGCCCCTCGTGTCAGGAGCACCCCTGTCAGGAGCACCCCTATATCAGGAGCCCCCTTGTCAGGAGCCCCTCATGTCGGGAGCCCCCCATGTCAGGAGCACCCCTGTATCGGGAGCCCCCTGTCAGGACCCCCCATGTCGGGAGCCCCCATGTTGGGAGCCCCCCATGTTGGGAGCCCCCCATGTCAGGAGCACCCTTGTCGGGAGCCCCCCATGTCGGGAGCCCCCCATGTCAGGAGCCCCCTTGTGTCAGGAACCCCTGTGTCGGGAGCCCCTCGTGTCGGGAGCCCCCTGTCAGGAGCCCCCTCATGTCGGGAGCCCCTGTATTGGGAGCACCCTTGTCAGGTGCCCTCCGTGTCAGGAGCCCTCCATGTCGGGAGGCCCCCGTGTCAGGAACCCCCTGTGTCGGGAGCCCCCCATGTCGGGAGCCCCCCATGTTGGGAGCACCCCATTGGTAGCCACACCAGCCACAGGGGACAGGGAGTGTGAGGGTGGAAGGACTCCCGTGTCCCCGGCGCCCACGTATGAAAGCTAGCAGGAGCTCCCCGAGCACATCTGCAGGGACAGGGTCGGCCACGTGTTTGTCCCCAACACCTCCTGAGGACCTGCCATAGCCTGCCAGGGGCCGCGCAGACTCGGGGAGGCCCTGGCTCCTTTCTGGGGTCCTGGTGGAGCCTGGAGGGTGGGGGGCCATGGGCCCCCACGGGGTTGTGTGGGGTCAGAAGGCAGGTCACAAGGGACGACCTGCAGGAATGGAGCCCCAGATGGGCTACGGAACCTGATGGAGCTGAGACTTCGACCGTGACCGGGGTGCCCACCCGTCCAGACCGCCAGGACAGCCCTGAGTGACGCCTGCCGTCTTAATCCCAGAAGTGGGCTCGCTTAGACGAGGGAGCTTGTGGGCATTTATCTGAAGAAAGTGAGAAATTAACTCAAGAAGATGCGTGAGCCCCGTGCTCACGTCAGCGCCTGTTCACAGCAGCGGAAGCGCGGAAGCTGCCTGTCTGCCGATGCGCGAGCGGACAAGGTGGGGCGCACAGAGCGGAGCCCGCTCAGCCATGGAGAGGAGGGAGGGTGCCACTGGGCCGACAGGGACAGGCCCTGAAAGCGTCACGCGAGCTGAAATACGCCAGAGAAAGACAGAATGCCGCATGATTTCACTTATGTGGAATCTGAAAAAGTTAAAAAGCTCATAAATACAGAGAACACACTGGTCACGGCTACGGACGAGGGTCAGGCTGGGAGAAATGACTGAAAATGATCGGAAGGTTAGAATTTTTAACTTTTAAAGGCACATGCTGTCCTCTTCATATACTGTTGGGATTAACTGGCTACATTGGTTTTAGAATTCTTGCCTCTGTGGTCCTGAGGGATGCCGGCTTTTAGTTTTACTGTGACACTGTTGGGTTTTGTCCCAGGGCAACACAAGCCTCGTGGAATTAATTGGGAAGTATTGCCTCCTTTTTAATTTTTTGAAAGAATTTCTATGGAAACATGACAATTTCTTCCTTACACGTTTGGGAGATTTCACTATTGACGTCATTTGGGCCTGAGGTTCCCTTTGTGGGAAAGTTTCTAAACTCAGATTCAGTTTCTAAAATAGCTGTCCTTCTAAAGCAATTTTTGGCATGTTGTCTTTTAAGGAATTTGTCCATTCTGTCTGAGGGGCTTAATTTATTGGCATAAGATTGTTGATGGTATTTTCCTATTTGAAGTCTCTGTAGTGACCCCTCTTTAACTTCTGATGGGGGTCCTCTATGTCTTCTCTCTTTTTATCCCAGTCACTGGGGCCTGAAGGTCATCAACTGCATTGATTTTTTCAAACAGCCAGCTTTTTGTTCCAGTTATTTTCTGTTATTTTTCTGTTTCACTAATTTCTACTCTGATTATTATTTTCTTTCTTCTCTTCATTTTTTCTTAATGTGGAGTGGGTGATCACTGATTTATGACTTTTCTTTTTTCCTAATATAGGCGTTTAAGGCTATAAAATTTCTCCTAAGTACTCCTTTGGCAATAGCCCATGCATTTTTATTTTTTTCCCATTTTTGTTCAGTTCAAAAGACTTGCTAAATTCCCTTTTGATTCATTCTTTGATCCATGGGTTATTTAGAAGTGTTATTTAGTTTCCAAATATTTGGAAATTTTCTAACGATATATATTATTAATTTTTAACTTAATCCCATTGGAGTAAGAATGCATACACATACTTTGTACAACTTGAATCCTTTAAAACTTATTGAGACGGCTTGTACAACCCAGAATAGGGTCCACTTGGGGAAACAGTCTGTTCAGGCTGGAAAAGAATGCATGCTTTGCTTTTAATTTGGCATGTTCTAAAAATGTCAATTAGGTCAGCTTAACTGGTAGTGTTAAGTTTTCTGTACCTTTGATGATTTTCCATCCTCTTGTTCTGTAAATTATCGTGAGAGGCCCGTTTAGGCCGCTGGCTGTAGCCGTTGGCTTCTGCGTGCTGACGGAACGCTGAGGCCGGGCCCACGGCTCCGTTTCTGGGTGCGTGTCCAGGCGCTGGGCCCGCGGCTCCGTTTCTGGGCGCGTGTCCAGGGTCGTGCTCTCCAGGTGCGTTGACCCCTTTCTCATCACAAGGCGACCTTCGAGTGTCCTTGTCTACTGACTCTAACAGTGTGTATTTGGGGGCAGCTTCAGCTTGCTTTTCTCGTCGCGGGCCCTATTTTCTTGCATCTCATGGTCTTTTCTGAGCGCCAGGCACTGCAAAGGCTCTCTTTACTCCTTCACTCAGTGCCGAGCTTCGCTCCAAAGTGCAGTTAAGTTTCTCATCCCTTCAGGTCCTGCTTTTAGGGTTTGTTGAGCAGGACTGAGCCAGTGTCTGACCTGTGGGCTGTGCTCCCACCAGGGCGGGTCCCAGGAGCGCTCTGCCCAGCGCCTGCTGGTCTGCAGTCTGTCTCCCTGGCTCTGGCCTGGCTGGTGGGCCAGGTCCCAGCCCTGGGTGAACACAGGCCTGTGGTCCTGCGCAGGGGTCCCTCCTTGCCCTCTGGCCCTTAGTCCCCATGCAGGTGGCAGCCAGGACTCAGGTGCAGACCCGTGTGACGACCCCTCTGAAAACGTCCCCGCCCAGGAGCCCTCCCTGGCCTCCCTAAGCTCCAGCAGCATCCCCTCAGCCCGGGCGCAGCCTGGGGTCCCCCTCGGGCGGTGCACTCCTGGCTCCCCTGGTCTGGCTCTCAGCAACTCCTGTCCTTCGTGACCGTGACTGTGTCTCACCCACACGGTCTTGAAAATCGCCATTTCATTTCTATGATGCTTTATGTAGGGGGTCCTGTGATCCTGTGTACCCCACTTTTGTGGAACAGAAGTTCTCACCCCGAAACTAGTAGAGACCCCCTTGCTTACCAAGTCTGCTCTTTCTCCACCCCCCGACCCTGCGTCTCTTCCTCCTCCACCATCAGCTCCTTTCCCACTGGCTCCCTCCCCTGAGTCTTCTCTCTCCCATACAGAGACTTAACGACTCCTCAGGTTCTGATCATCCAAGCGAGGCGTGTGTTATCCAGTGACTCAGCCCGAGCACCCCCGACCCCGCCCGCAGCACGAGGCGTCCTCCTCTGCTCCCCGTCCCCCAGACCATCCGTCTGCCCCTAGACTGACCTCCCCCAGGCCAGGCCAAGTGCTGCCACCCTCCTCCAGAGCCCGTGTGGCCCACGCTGCCCTCTCCCGCCCACCGGCCTGAGGACCGCGGGGCACAGGACATCTCCCACTTAGTCCAGTGAGTCCCACACCAATAAACTCCGCCACTCACCTAGCTGCTTGCTGCTGCCTCCCGCGTCACTCTAAGACCCGGCAGTACGTGAGCCTGGTCGGGTGGCTGGGCTGGATCCAGGAGAAGCCCGGCCCGTGGGCACCCCCAGCCCGTCCCGCTGGGCTCACAGGGTCCGTGGGGACTGACTCCAGCGTGCACACCTCAGCTGACCCGCCTGGGGAGCCTCAGCATCCGCGCCTTGAAACCTCTCGTGTTTTTCCCCTGGAAGCGTTCCAGGAGCACTGGGACTCACGGGCCTAGCATTTTGTTCCAAATGGGTTTCTGGGGCAAATTTGCAGCTGCCGTTGGCTCGGGCTTGAGCTGCTCCGAGCAGTTCCCTTCCCCGCGCACCGGCTGGCCCGTCTCGCCGCAGCCTTCCTGACTCCCCTGCAAAGACTGGAGCAGGAGCGAGTGTCCTTCCAGGGCGGAGGGGAGACCACGCTGGGCGCTTTCATCCCCTCTGGCCATGAGCCTTTGCTCGTCTCCATTTTCCAACCCCTCCCCCGAGGGCTGACTTGACAGCTCTTACTATAGCAGACCCCACGTCCATCGGTGAGGCTTCACCGCAGGCCTCCGGCTCCATAGGCTCACGCATAGACACACGGCGAGATCCTCAGAGGCCCACGTCCATCGGTGAGGCTTCACCGCAGGCCTCCCATTCCATAGGTTCACGCATAGACACAGGGCGAAATCCACAGAGGCCCACGTCCATCAGTGAGGCTTCACCGCAGGCCTCCCGTTCCATAGGCTCACGCATAGACACAGGGCGAAATCCTCAGAGGCCCACGTCCATCAGTGAGGCTTCACCGCAGGCCTCCCGTTCCATAGGCTCACGCATAGACACAGGGCGAAATCCTCAGAGGCCCACGTCCATCGGGTGAGGCTTCACCGCAGGCCTCCCGTTCCATAGGCTCACGCAGAGACACACGGCGAGATCCTCAGAGGCTCACGTCCATCGGTGAGGCTTCACCGCAGGCCTCCCGTTCCATAGGCTCACGCATAGACACACGGTGAGATCCTCAGAGGCTCACGTCCATCGGTGAGGCTTCACCGCAGGCCTCCCGTTCCATAGGCTCACGCATAGACACAGGGTGAGATCCGCAGAGGCCCACGTCCGTCGGTGAGGCTTCACCGCAGGCCTCCCGTTCCATAGGCTCACGCATAGACACACGGCGAGATCCTCAGAGGCCCACGTCCATCGGTGAGGCTTCACCGCAGGCCTCCCGTTCCATAGGCTCACGCATAGACACACGGTGAGATCCTCAGAGGCTCACGTCCATCGGTGAGGCTTCACCGCAGGCCTCCCGTTCCATAGGCTCACGCATAGACACAGGGTGAGATCCGCAGAGGCCCACGTCCGTCGGTGAGGCTTCACCGCAGGCCTCCCGTTCCATAGGCTCACGCATAGACACATGGTGAAATCCGCAGAGGCTCGTCACGCAGTGTGAAACCCACACCGCTTTTTCTCCATACATTCATAACAGCAGCATTCTCTGGAAAACATTCTTAAGAACTTTGACTCTAGGGTGCAGGGCATCTGGGCTGTGTGAGCACAGTCAGGTGGGTGTCTGCCCCGGCTGTGCGGGGGAACCACCCTCAGCACCCCCAGGAGGCAGCCTGGGGGAACTGGAGCGGAGCTGTGAGGTGGGGTGGGGGAGGCTGGGGCCGGGGAGGCGTTCTGCTTCTGTTCGGGAAACAAGCTGCCACATCACAATCCCATACAGTTGTTTATCATCAACGGGAGATCTCTAGCCAGACTGGAAGGAATTGAAACAGCACCCCCAAATAATTCTAGCCCCCTTTGGATTGTCATCTGGCCTCAGGAAACCCCTGAGAACCAGCTGATTCTACTACAAACTGGTAATTTTTCCCAGGTCCAAACCCAGCAGGTTTGTTTTGAGATTGCATTTGGCGGTGTGCACCAAGTCTGTAACGGACCGACCACTCGGCCACTTCCCTACAGGGACCTCGCCTCGTCCTCCGGGGGGCTTGCAGCCAGCGCCCAGGTGCCACGGCCACGGCCCATGACACGGCCGGCTTTTAAGGCAGTCTTTTCAGTGGTCGCAGTCTTCTTATGTGGAACTGCTAGCCGGTCGTCAATAATGATGATGCAGACTTACGAAGGTTGAACTCATGGTTCTTTGACTCTGCGGTGGCGTGAAAGGGATCGAGTAGAAACCATACTCGCCTTTGGAACCCGGATCTTTGGGGGCTAGCAGTCCACGGCCCAGTCCTCTCTCTCTGGGGGCCCACAGGGCCACAGCCTGTCAACAACAGACACTCAGAACCACTCTGGACCCAGAAAACCATCTGTATTCCACTTACAGTGAGAATTAAATTCACTACGTGAGCTACTCAACGTATTATCATAAGACAGGCTTTGTGGCCACAGCTTCACCACCTGCGGGGGATGTGAGCGTCCGGGGCCCATGGGAGGCGGCCCCGGCTGTGGCGAGGCTGTGGCGCTGGGCAGCTCGGGGGTATCAGGCACATTTCCAGCCCACGGTGCCTTCAGCTTCCAGGGGGATGCCCTTGGGATGTCCTCCCCCGGCACTGAATGGGAGGGTCTGTATGCAGCCCCTGCCATCCCTCTGAGACGTCATTCAGCCAGTCTGTTCCTAAGTGGCCCACACACACGGGCTTCGAGGTCACAGAGCCGCTGCCCCAGGAAGACACGGCAGGGAAGTCCTGACGAGCTCCGCGCCCACGCCCGCGCCCCTGAAGGGACCGAGCTCTGCCAGGAGGACAAGAGCCGCGTGATGACTCGCCAGGCAGCACCTTCAGAGGCTCGTCATTAAGGGGCGGCGGGACCATGTGGGAGGTCCACGCCAGGGACGTGAGTGCAAAGCCGGCCCCAGTCATGGAGCCCCGACGCGCGTGCAAGGATCAGACCGCGGCAGACACGCATGCCTCCCCGGGGGCTCCATGTGCAGGAGGCGGGACCTCGGCAGGACCCACAGGCAGACCCTTCCCTGGGAGAGGTCGAAGCCTCGGGGCCTGCGCTGGCACCACGGCAGAGTTAGGGCCGCCCCCCAGCAAGGCCATCAGGTGACAAATCACGAGGCTGTTTCTCACTCACTCTATTCACAGAGTGAGGCTAACCCTTGAAGGATCATTTCAGGGAATCATGAGGGTGTCTATACTGGGGGTCACAGAGCTCTCGTCTCCACGTGGGGTGGCTGAGGGTCGCGCGTCGTCGTGGTTACCTGGTGCAGCCAGGTGAGTCCTGGAGTCTGAAGCTTCGCCCAGGACCTGAGACACCTCCTGAGGTGGCATCTGCTGGGAGGAAATCCCCACAAGCTCTCAGGGAGGAGAACCTGGGGAACAGAGGCTTGTTAGCCGGCCTCCCTCCCCCCTCCTCCTCCTCTCCCCCTCTTTCAGGTGTGTCCCTCGCACGCAGGTGGTGCGGGGAGGTCACACATGCAAGAAAGGCCACCAGAGGCGGTGAGGCTGTCGCTGCCTGAGCAGGCAGCGAGCAGACACCGGAAGCGTGGGAACGGCGCCTCGGGGGCCCCGCCTGGCCACGTTTCTGAGCTGACAGTGTTATGACCTGCATCACAAGCACAGACGGGTGTGGCTGCTGCCTCAGGGGGCTGTGCTGTGACAGGCAAGGTGCGTGGAGTATAAGCTTATTTACAGAAACCTGGACACTTGTGCCCGCTTAGGCAAGCGTTCCATGTTCTGTAAATGTGTCTGGATGCTTGGCACCGTTGGAGCAGTGCCGTCAGCTTAGAGGAGGGCTAGGAACCCCGGCTGGAGCTGCTGGGTGGCGCTGGCCGTCGAGGGGTAGGTGACAGGATGGTGCACTGTTCCTTTTATCTGGACAGCGACCAGCTCCATCCTCAGCCGCACTGCCTGGGCACGGGGGCTCAGCTCCGGATACTTTTATTAACAATTGGACTCCTTTGGATTTTGTCTGTAAGAAAAACTCATATTTTTCCAATTCAGGGACAAGACTTTAATGCACTGAGGAAGCTCACGATTGATTATCAAGCAGTGATCAGGCTCAGGGAGTCAGGACATCGCTTTTGTCTCGAGGGAACCCAGACCCTCGAAGAACGTGAGTTAAAGAGCCTTTACAGGACCTGTGCCTCCTCGAGCAGCCTGTGTTCCAGCCCAGCTGTTAGCAGAGTTCTGGACACCCGTGACCACGTCCCTTCACCAGATCCCAGGAGAGAGAGACCGCAGGGATCGTGTGTGTCTGTGTGTCTGTGTCTGTGTGCACGGGCGTGGGTGTGTGCTAAACTTCGGCCATGGGAAAGAGAAAGCAGCAGAAAGGAAGGATGTGCGCTGGGGAGAGACGCGTGTGAGTGACTGGTGTGCGTCTGTGCGCAGCTGTGCGCGTGGGCGCTTGTACGGACACGGCCTGTGAGGGCACGTGGAGAGCAGAAGGTGAGCACACGGGCAGCACTCGGCCTCTTCCTCATGGACCGTGAGATGAAGCCCCCTCACCAGATACCACGTGTGCGGTGTTTTACGGGAGGATCAAAGCGCATGAAGAGGCACTCATCTGAAGCAGCTTTTGAGGATTTCATGCAACTGCAGTCAAACATCAACAGGTAAAATTTAACTAACATTAAGCTCCCACTCTATACTATCCATAAAAATCCATTTCTGATGCATAAAATCTTAAGGGCAAAATGCAGAAATAAGACTGGAGAATATCTTATGATTTAGGATTATGATGCCATTTCTTAAGACAGAAAACTCCAAAGACGAATGAAGTTGGCAATAATAAAATTTCCTGCATCAAAGAAAAAGTATAAATGTTCTGAAAATATGACACAGTCAATGGAAACATTTGCAATGCACATATTCAAAGAGAAAATGAGTTGGGCTCATAAATTCTTAAAAATCTGTTTTCTTCCTAATTAGCTGAAGAAAGGCAAATGAAACTCAAAATGAGATATCATTTCACTCAGTCGACTGACAAAAGAGACTGTCCAAAAGTAATGGGAACTTTCACTCATTGAGCCCGTGAGTGGAAACTGATGCTGTCACCTGACGACGTGTGGAACAGGGTGATGGCCCCTCAGTATGTCCACAGATGAACCCCAAAAGCTGTCGGTGGCTTACGTCATGACAGAGCGGACTTCAACAGAGGTTGGACTGCAGGCTGAGAGTCAGCTGATGTTAAAATGGGGAGACGGCCAACCCTGGATTCCCCAGGTGGGTCCCGAGGTGCAGGGAGAAAGTCAGTGTGCAGTGATGGGGAACACAGCCCTGGCCATCTCGAGTTTGAAGATGGAGAAACGGTTCATGCATCCGGGGATGCAGGCGCTTCCAGAAGCTGAAAACGGCAAGAAAACATGCTCTCCTCGAGAGCCTCCGGAAGCAGTGCGTTCCTGCCCGCACCTTGACCTCAGCCAGCAGGATGCCTCTCAAGCTCCTGACCTCCAGGGCTGTGAGGGAATAAATGCGTGGCATTTTAAGCCGGTTTTGTGGCGAGCTGTTAAAGCAATAGGACACAAGCACTGTCGTTAAAGGGAACCGTGAGGAACGAGCAGCTGCACTCTCAGGGAAATGGCTGGAAGGCCCGCAGACGCGCCAGCACAGCCCGGCGTGCGAGCTGGGGACAGCTTCCACGGGGCCTGGAGTGAACGGGACGAAGAGCGCAGATTTAAGCAGTGCTTGCCCGTGGACTCGCCAAGCACATCGGGACGGCGTTCAGACGCAGAGCCCCAGGCCCCACACCCCTGTTCGGCCCCGTTCCCTGGCCCCCGGCACACTCTGGCCCGCCCGCGGCGCCGCTCACTTCCCCTGGCCTGCCTCCTCTGGCTGCACTGCTCTGAGGCCGTCCCCGCGGCTTCCCCGTCCATGGCCCATTCCTCTCTAACGCTGAGCAGGCTGCTGCTGTGCGCTGCCCTCTATTTCTGACCAGCCACTGCTTTTTTTTCTACGTGTATGGTAGTCTCTCAGTCGTGTCCGACTCTGCGACCCCATGGACTGTAGCGCACCAGGCTCCTCTGTCCATGGGATTCTCCAGATGAGAACACTGGACTGTGTTGCCATTTCCTTCTGCAGACGATCTTCCTGACGCAGAGATCGAACCCAGGTGTCCTGCACTGCAGGCAGATTCTTTACCATCTGAGCTATAGGGAAGTCCCTTTTCCTCATACAATTTATTTGTTTTTGCTATGCTGATCTTTGTTGCTGCTGGGGCTTCTCTCCAGTGCTGGTGACTGGGGGTACTCTCTAGTTGTGACGCACCGCCTTCTCGTTGCGGTGGCTCCTGTCGCTGTGCTGCGCAGGCTCTGGGCACGTGGACTCAGTAGCTGCGGCTCCGGGCTCCCGAGAGCAGGCCCAGCGGCTGCGGCTCCAGGCTTAGTTGCTCCGTGGCACGTGGCATCTTCCCAGATCAGGGATCAAGCCCGGGGCTCCGGCACTGGCAGGCAGCCTCTACCCCTGAGCCACCAGGGAAGCCTGAGCGCTGCTCCTAACCATGTGTCCTGGTATATACCGTGGCTTTAATTTGTACTCCCCCGTGACTTAAGTCCTTGAGCACCTTTTCAGGTAGGTACTTGCCATCTGTATATAGTCTTGGTGATGTCTGGTTAAATCTACCATCCATTTCTGTGAGATTCTGGGTTTTTTATTATTTACTTGAGAGGGTTCTTTGTCCGTCAGGATTTCAGGTTTGTATGAGACGGCTGATTCGTAAGCTTTTTGTCCCAGTCTGTGGGACATACTCACACTCACATACTCATTCATACTGCTAATCGTATATTTCAAAGGCTGGAAGGTTTGTTTTTGATGAATTTTTATGACATTTTCTTTTGTAGATCATGCCTGTGATTTTAGGTCTAAGAAATATTCGCCAAATCAGGCGTGACTATTTTCTCCTCCATCGGGAAAAACTTTTGTAAGTGTTGTGGTTCCATTCAGACCTTCCACTTGGGTCCGGGGCCCATTTCGAGGCGATGTTTCCATCGGGCGTGAGTCACAGGCAGACGCTCATCTGAGCAGCATTGCTGTGTATCAGTTGTGTCTCAACAACGTTTGTTGAGAAAGCTGTTTTCCGTCTACTGAGCTATCTGTGCACCTCTAGGAAAAACCAGTTACTGTCTCGCAGGGTCTTTCCCTGCCCCGTTTGGTCTGTTTGTCGCTCTTCATGCCAGGGCTTTATTCCGCTCCCTTGACCCATTTGTGTATTTTATACTGGGATCACATTGCCTCAATTACTGTAACATTATAGTGTTTCAAAATCAGGTAATTTTAGCTTCTAGTTTTGTTCTTTTTAAACTCTCTGGTTATTGATCGGTCTTTCTTCCCGTGTGTCGTATTTTTCAATTTCGCTGCACGCAGTTGCTTTTTTCAAGTGGACGCTGCATGTTACCTTGCTGGGTGCCAGGGGCCTGTGTGTTCCCAGTCCTTGAGTTTTGTTCTGAGCTGCAGACAAGACACTTGGGAACAGTCTGCCCCTAGCATTTTGCTTTAGGGTCCTTTTGCTCACAGGACAGTCTCACATGGTCCCAGATTGCTCAGCCCTCTTCTTAAGGAGGCAAGACCTCTGAGTCCAGTGCCATGGTTTGCGAGGATGTCGGGTCTGGCTGCTGACGTCGCAACCCTGCCTGAGCGTTGCTCGTGGTTCCCTCCAGCCCTTCCAGGAAGTTCTTCACTCAGTGTCTGCCTCTGATAAGTGCCTGGAGACCCCTGTAAGTCCCCAGGCTTCTCTCTGCCCGTCTCTCTCCTCTCATCTCGTACGCCATCGTGTCTGGCGAAATTCAGACGCAGGGGTCTCTTCAGACCTTCACTCCACTTGCTCAGCTCGGGGACTGCCAGCTTCCACGTGACCTCCTGCCCCTCAGTCCGTCTCCCCAGCCTGCCGTCTCTCAGGCACGTATCTGGGGCTGTCTTGGAATCCAGCTCAGCTCTGGAGCAGAAACCACACTGTGTCGCCTGCTTCTTGAAAAGCATCAAGTCATAGATGGCTTCTGCTTTGTGTTCTCTGTTTATTTTTAAGCATGAAAGTAAACCTGGCATCTCTTCTATCTTGACTGAGTACAGGTTTTAATATGCAAAAAGTCTGAAAAAAACCCAAATGCCTATCAGCAGCGGGAAAGCACAGCACCAGTAACAACCTCTGGGGCCTCCCACATGGTGCTGGAGACAGAGACGCAGGCTCGACCCCTGGGTTGGGAAGGTCCCTTAGAAAAGGGCATGGCGGCCCACTCCAGTATTCTCACCTTGAGAATCCCACAGGCAGAGGAGTCTGGCAGGCTGCAGTCCATAGAGTCGGCAAAGAGTCAGGCACGACTGGGGGGGACTTAGTGCGGAGACATGCAGCAACCAGTGGAAATAACTTCTGTGCTTCCGTGTGAATGAATCTCGAAAGACAGTGTTGCACAAGGATCGATCAGAGACAGATAAACACAGAGCTGCTCCATTTACTGCTCAGAGTGGACAAAACGAGGAAATGTCTTGCTAGGCATTTGGTGACGGGGGCGCCCGTAAGGAAGAAAGAAGAGAACGGTGAACGCGCAGTTCAGGAGGGCGTCTCCTCCAGGCGGGAGCGGGTGTGGGAGTAAGAGGGACACAGAGGCAATGTGGTCCAGGGAACCGGCACCTGCCAGGCTGGGCGGCCCCCGGCCTCAGCAGTGACTCTGTGACTACGGTCATTTGTTGCTCAGTCTCTCAGTCACGTCCGACTCTCTGCGACCCCATGGGCTGCAGCATGCCAGGCCTCCCTGTCCTTCACCATCTCCCGGAGCTTGCTCAGACTCATGTCCATTGAGTCAGTGATGCCATCCAGCCATCTCATCCTCTGTCATTCCCTTCTCGTCTCGCCTTCAGTCTTTCCCAGCATCAGGGTCTTTTCCAGTGAGTCAGCTCTTCCCATCAGGTGGGCAAAGGACTGGAACTTCAGCTTCAGTATCAGTCCTTCCAATGACTATTCAGGACTGATTTCCTTTAGGATGGACTGGCTGGATCTCCTTGCAGACCAAGGGACTCTCAAGAGTCTTCTCCAACACCACAGTTCAAAAGCATCAATTCTCGATGCTCAGCTTTCTTTATGGTTCAACTCTCACATCCATACATGACTGCTGGGAAAACCGTAACCTTAAGGTCTTACTGTCTACATAAAACCTGTTTCTGTTCTGGACATATGTCAACACAGGCTTCCCTGGTGGCTCAGAGGTAAAGAATCTGCCTGCAAGTACAGGAGACGTGGGTTTGATCCCTGCTTGGGAAATTCCCTGGAGAAGGAAACGACAGCCCACTCCAGTATTCTTGTCTGAGAAATCCCAAAGACAGAAGAGCCTGTCGGGCTTTAGTCCATGGGGTCACTAAGAGTCAGACATAACTTAGCAATTAAGCAACAAGGTAAAACATATCCTATGTTTTACAATTTACAATATTGCTTTAAAATTTAAAGAACTGTTCTCATTAAAGTGAAACTCTGTTCATAGTGTAAGAAAACAAAGCTCATTTATTTGCTACTTATAACGGAAATGCCTAAAACAAAATATAAGCATTTTTAATTACCAAGATTAATAGGAAAATAAATAAAGATTAAAGAGATATACACAAACACAGTATTATGGGAGACACTAACCCACATATTTCTGTATTTGGTACAACAAATAGATGTCAGATTGTAGAAGTTCTAACAATATAAATAAGAAACAATTCATTTTAACTGTACTGAAAAGATTTCAAAAGTAAATAACATAATATGCTATATATATAAATAAAACACAGTTCAAGAACATGCAAAATCAGAAATTATATGGAAAGTGTTCTCTGATGATGTCAAAATAATAATAGGGGACATTTGCAAACAGAACTTTAACTAGAAATGGCATATATCCTGCAGCTGAAGAAACAAAGGATGCTTTCCTCTTCAACAGAGATCTTAATGTTTTTATTAAGGTTAAGACCTGTGAGCTTAAGGGTATTTTACATGTGTTTGTCATTCATGAATGCTTCTTTGAATTACCTGGCAGCAGAGGATGAGATGGTAAGATGGCATCACCGACTCAATGGACGTGAATTTGAGCAAACTCTGGGAGATGGTAAAGGACAGGGAAGCCTGATGTGCTACAGTCCACGGGGTTGCAAAGAGTCGGACACGACTGAGCAACTGAACAACAACAAATTTTTCCCACTCTTTGTTAGTTGCATTTGTGTTGTTTTTGATTTGAAGTGTGCATATCTGAGACAGGGAGAGATGGGGGTGTTAATCCGGGGAAGCCTTAAGGGTCTAACAGTTGGGTTCTATTTAACATTAGCTGATCCTGCCAAGGAGCCATCACCCCTGCAGGGCAGTGGTTAGGGCTCTGGGCTGCTCCCCAGTCCCAGGGTCCCCTCTGCTTTGGGGGAGGGGCACTGGGAAGGATGCAGAAGGAGGAAGGAGCAGATGCGGGCTGACCAGGTGGCGAGCAAGGGTGATCGCGGGAGGCCCTTGTTGGGGTCCCCTCCTCTCGTCTTTCTCAGCCTCGGACACTGATGCGGGGAGGCACCCCTGACCTTCCTCGAGCAGGAGGGCAGCGGTGCCCATGAGAGAACTCATGCCCTTCGGGGAGAACTCCCAGAAAAATGAGGTGCTGGCCCCTGCCAACAGGAAGGCCAAGGGCATGTAAGATGAGACGGGAGGAGAGGGGAGCTCACTGGAGAGCAGCCAGCAGAGACGGCGCCACGAAAGGTCAACTCAAGACGTGACACAGGCAAGGAGAAGGGGTCCGGTGGGCACAGTGAGCTGAAGACCGCAGGAGGACCTTTCCAGAAATGGACAGCGCCGGGGACTGTGCGGGCACCGCGGGCAGAGAGAGGCTGCAGGCCTGCCTGAGTGAGGAGCTGCTCAGCCGGCAGCTCGGGGCCGGCGGAGGCTCTGCCTGTGGTGCAGCGGGCGGCTGAGGAAAGGGGGCTGCAGCCCACAGGCTGCTCGCCCAGCCACGCTACCGACGTGTGAGCCAAAAGAGATAAGTAAGCAGACTCTGATTTTTCATTGAAATGCAGTTGACTTAGCATGTTGTGTTAGTTTCAGGCATACAGCAATGTTTCAAATATGAATACATATATACATATATATGTTCTTTTAACAATTTTTTCCTTATAAATTGTTATAAAATATTGAATATAGTTCCTCGTGCTATACAGTATGTCCTTGTACAAAGAAGTAAACTCTTAAATTCCTCAAATAAGATCAGCAAGCCCAGGGAATTCACAAGCCGTATGAGGAATAGGTTGACCTAATATCTAGGTGCTATTTTTGTCTTAACATATGAAAAATAAATTAAGCCAAAGAAAGGGAGAAGAGAAAGAACATGCATGACAATTCAGCACAGAACACGATGTGTCCAAACTGGTGTCTTTTTAGAGGGACAAGATAAAAACTGACAAGGCAGAAGCCAGCGGCAGCAAGGATGCAATAGTGTGACCTCAGATGCAGTCACTCGTGGGACAGAGTAGAATGCGCGACCACAGAAGAAAGACAAGAAAGAGACGAAGGTGAAGCAGATAAATGGGTCGGTGATACATAAATATGATAAATGGAAAACAGGAATCAAACCGGCAGATGTTCAGTCGTGCCCGACCCTGTGAGGCCCCATGGACTGTAGCCCGCCAGGCTCCTCTGTCCGTGGGATTCTCCAGGCTGCCATTTCCTCCAAGGGATCTTCCCGACCCAGGGACTGAACCAGCGTCCCTGAAGTCTCCTGCACTGGCAGGCAGGTTCTTCACTGGGCTTCCCTGATAGCTCAGTTGGCAAGGAATCCGCCTGCAATGCAGGATATCCCAGTTCGATTCCTGGGTCAAGAAGATCCTCTGGAGAAGGGACAGGCTACCCTCTCCAGTATTCTTGGGCTTCCATTGTGGCTCAGCTGGTAAAGAATCCGCCTGCAATGCAGCAGACCTGGGTTCGATCCCTGAGTTTCGAAGATCCCCTGGAAAAGGAAAAGGCTCCCCACTCCAGTATTCTGGCCTGGAGAATTCCATGGACTGTATAGTCCATGGGGTCACAAAGAGTCTGACACTACGGAGGGACCTTCACTTTCTTTTCACTTTACGACTAACACCACCTGGGAAGCTTAATACATAATAAATATGGAAAACGGAAACCCAAACGGCATGAGCCCTAACACAGAAACCCTATGGAAAACGGAAACCCAAACGGCATGAGCCCTAACATAGAAACTCTTTAAAATAAAGGATTTACACTTGCTAGTTAGAGATGAAACAGCTGAGGTGAATGAAAGATAATAAGATGCAGCAACACAGCATCCACACCGACTCTTGGGTGCAGGACAGTGGGTGCTGAGAAGACGGGCAAGGTGTACGACCTGAACGGGGGCCCAGGAAAGGATGGCTGTTCGTCGTAACTCCAGACGGAAGAAGCTGCAACTGAAACGTGCCCTAATATCAAAGCGGGTTGTAGGCAATTCCACCCGAACACATATGCACCTGATCATACAGCTTAGATATTCATCAGTAAAACTAGGGGGAAATCTGCTGGATGAGATGCATAAGTCAGATACTATGACTGGCGATTTTAACTCCTCTGAAAAGCCTTTGGGTCCAGCAGCCAAACACACAGAGAAAAGAGAGACTCACAGAGAAAGGAGGAAAGAGGAGTAAAGCTTGAATCGACAAGTTCAAGACACATGGAATAGTTATAAGCCTAGACATATAAAGTCTCAATAATTCCCAAAGTTTTAATGTTATACAAAAAATCCATCCCAGCGAAAATACAATCAATTTTGAAAACAATTACAGAAAAGTATCCAAATTGCCAACATGTTTAGAAATGAAGGGACACCCTATTCTGTGAAGTTTAGTGTAAGGGAGAAGAGACCTAGCTAAAAGTGACTGTGGATAAAACCCTACAAGCAAAGTCTGTAGGCTGGGCTAGCGCGGTACTTACCGGGAATTGATGGCTTCAAATATATTAACCAGGAAACAAGTGAGAGTAAAACAACCTGAAGCTTCAGCTCAAGAATTTGGGAACCCACAGTAGAATGAGAGAAAGAGATAAGTGAGCACACCAGATGGAAAAGGATAAAAGCCAGTGAAACAGAAAGGAGGATTCGAAGAGAGACACAACCAGAATTTGACTCTTTAAAGAGAGTAATGAACCAGCCTTCCACACATCTGCAGATGAAAAAACTGGAGGACAGAAAGAAGACATGCGTGCCTCAGGGGTGGGGAGGACAAAGATGCTCCTGGGGCTCAGAAGAGCAGCAGACACAGGCACACGCCCAGCATCCCACCCAGGGCGCGCCAGGGCGTATGAGGGCCTGCCTGAGACGGGCGGAGGGACCCGACGCAGAAACCGGCTGAGGAGCCAGTAGGGAAGCTGAGTGAACGGCTACCTAGGAAAGAAATGAAGATTACAGCCAAAGACGCCTCTCTCCAAACATCCTGGAAAATCCTGCCAAAAACTGAAGTCTATCACACTTTCAAGGAACAGACAGTTCCCAGAACAAGTTGTTCCAGAATATTAATATATTACCATGCAATATAGTATCGCATAGTATAAATATCCAGCTAGCCTTATGAAAATCATGGATTATTGGTTTCAAAACCAACAAGAGTTATAAAGAAAATGAAAACATGTCTTCTTCAATGATGAGCAGAGATGCCAAAATTACAAAATAGCATTGGTCACAGAACACGATATTGTATTTAAGCAGTAGATCCTGAAATGACAGACACACAGGATGCTCCATAGAGGAACCTGAGTTGCTTCCCTTTAAGACCAGCTCAGCATCCCCCAGAAAAGAAAGTGCAGGAGGGAGTGGGGGTCACCATTATCAGTTGCAGACGCGATGATCATCTTCCCAGGAAAACACTATCAGCAGAACCCACAGACACGCTCAGCTCATCAGCGTCTCTGGAAACAATGTCAGCATGTACGACCAACGGGGCTCCCTCATAGCTCAGTGGCTAGCCTGCCTGCAATGCCAGAGACCCGAGTTTGACTCCTGGTTGGAAAGATTCCCTGGAGAAGGCAATGGCACCCCATTCCAGTGCTCTCCCCTGGAAAAACACACAGACGGAGGAGCCTGGTGGGCTGCAGTCCACGGGGTCGCGAAGAGTCGGACACAACTGAGCAACTTCACTTCCTCTTTCATGCATTAGAGAAGGAAATGGCAACCCACGCCAGTACTCTCGCCTGGAGAATCCCAGGGACGGTGGAGCCTGGTGGGCCGCTGTTTATGGGGTCGCACAGAGTTGGACACGACTGAAGCGAATTAGCAGCAGAGCACACACACATGCTATACTATGCTATTCTAGGCTATATTGTACTATATTACGTCATGATATCCCGTGTTATGCTACACTGCATCTCTGTTCGCATATAATTTCTAGAGAGATAGAGGATAGTGTTGTAAAGAATGCACGTGCCAAAGATTTTCAGGGTTTTCTCCCCAAAGGAAAACTGTGATCCTAACTCTTTGCATGGCCCTTTTCCATCACCCAGGTTACCTACAATGAGTATGCTAGTTTACATAAATATGTGCATGGCTTTCCACCACAGAGGTTTTCAAGGAAACCTTAACATAAGACACAGCTCAGGTGTTGACTGTGGGGTTAACTTGGGATGTGTGGCCACGTGGGGACAGCGGTCAGCCTCTGGCCCCTAGGATCATAGCCCTGGGTGCGTCTTCCGGGGCTCACAGAGCAGACAGACACACCCTCCTTAGCGCGGCCTCATCTAGACCCTGGAAGGCACTTATATGGCTCTGCTTGGTGTTTTCTGACTCAATGAGGAAAATCGCAGGTAAGCAGCTCCCATTAGCAGCTGTCATAGTTAATTAATCTTCAATTATTCATGAAACCAGTGAAAGATGGCCTCCACCAGGAGGCTCGCATGCAGCATATCAGCTTGCTTATCAGCTCGCGTATCAGCTTGCTTATCTCCATGACCCATGCACACTGCAAACCAAGTGCTCGTGCCCAGAACAGATCATTAAACTATCCACAAAGGCAGGGCAGTTGTAACAGTGTTCATGTGTGTGTGGATCGGGAAGGAGGGGATCCATGGGGCTCGTGAGAAGTTCCCGCCTTAAGCACCCAACCACCCTGCCGGGCAGTGCCAGGCCAGGGCTGAGGCTCTGGAGGTGGACCCCGTGCAGACGGTCAGCCTGAGGCCCCCCGTGAGCCTGTGGACAGAGGAGGAGTGTCAAGGCCACTGTGATTACCTCCCAACCAGCCCCCCAACCTCCACTATGGATCCTGACCTTTCCCCCCAGTCCCCCCTTCCCAGGGAGCCTGCGGGTCCAGCCCCTCTTTGTCCCTCCACACCCTGGGGCACTGCGGCTCCTCACAAAATGCCTGGATTGCAAGCCACCCACTGGGAGGTAACCTCCAAACCCTCAGGCTCCCGGCTCCCTAGAGGGGCATATGGGGCCCTGGGGGAGCGTGGGCCACCTCTCCATCTGCTCATGCTGGGGCAGGCGTCCTGGTCTGAAGCTCGGGTCTGGGCGGAGGATGAGAGACCTGCAGCTGCTATAACAAGTCACCCCTGACTTAGTGGCCTAAACAGCTTCCCTCATTGTCCACTCTGCGGGTCACAGGTCATGGGAGCAGCCTTGGGGTGGAGAACAGCGTTGGCCCCCGCACCAGAATTTCAGTGGAAGAGGCGAACCAGCATGTCAAGGGCAGCGGTGGAAGGAGATTTTGTTTTTCTATGAAATTATTCCTGTAATTTTATGAAGTGATAGCCATGCCCTGCTCCAGGGGATCTTCCTGACCCAAGCATCAAAGCCGGGTCTCCTGCATTTCAGAGTCTCTCCTATCTGAGCCACCAGGGAAGCCAGAGCAACTGAGAGTACACCGTGCCACCGTTACAAAGTCCTGGCTGCGCCGAGCCCAAGTGCAGGCAGCACCGCACACAGCCAGGGTTTCCTGCACTGCTTCCCATGGAACTATGGCGCTGGGGAAACGCCTAAGGATATTTTCATAAAATAATGTTTCATCCAAGTGCTGAGTAAGTGGTCGAAGCCGGATGAAGATGTGGATGAAAATGATCGGTATACTCCTGGCAGTCAGACTGGTGGCCCCGGAGCCGCTCCCACCCGCCCCGGACCCTGAGTGTCACCCGGCAGCGAGAAGCGGGCTGCCGACGCCACCCGCCGACCCTAAGGCCAAGGGATGTCCTGTGTCATCTTCAGAGCCACGGTCACAGGATGTCCTGGCACCCGGGGCCGCGGTCACAGGAGCCTCCGGGTCATCTTCAGAGCCACGGTCACAGGATGTCCTGGGTCATCTCCAGAGCCGCGGTCACAGGATGTCCTCCTGGGTCATCTCCAGAGCCGCGGTCACAGGATGTCCCAGGGTCATCTCCAGAGCCGCGGTCACAGGATGTCCTGGGTCATCTCCAAATCCACGGTCACAGGATGTCCTCCTGCATCATCTTCAGAGCCGCGGTCACAGGATGTCCTGGGTCATCTTCAGAGCCACGGTCACAGGATGTCCTAGGTCATCTCCAGAGCCACGGTCACAGGATGTCCTGGGTCATCTTCAGAGCCACGGTCACAGGATGTCCTCCTGGGTCATCTTTAGAGCTGCGGTCACAGGATGTCCTCCTGCGTCATCTTCAGAGCTGCGGTCACAGGATGTCCTCCTGGGTCATCTTCAGAGCCGCGGTCTCCGTTGGAGCTGACTGAGGCCTCGGGCAGCGAGTGGTGGGAGGTGCCAGCCTACATTTTTCCTTCTGGATGTGTGGGGGCATTGGAGTAGAGGGCGCAGGAGGGGCACCGGCCTGAGGGAGGCCTGGGCTGAGCTTGATCACAGGCTGAAGAAACGGGACCAGTGGACGTCAGAGCAGAAGCTTCTGGAAAGAGAAGTAAAGGTGGGTGTCCAGGACCCAGAAGGAAGCCGAGGAGGCCAGGTGAGGAGAAGACCATATGGGTGGAGGGGTTGGGGAAGTCACAAACCCTGGAGGCTCCACCAGAAAGTGCAGGGGTTGAGCCTCACTGCCGGCCCTGTGTCCCCGGGCCAACGACTGCGGCAGCGGGCACACTTTCCCAGCTTCCATCTCTGAACGCACGGGAGCCCACCCATCCCTCCCGCCCCTGCCCTGCGGCAACAGATAATTGGTTGAATAATGCGCTTTGACTTTATATTCATGAGCCCTGGGGTTTCGTGCCTTTGATCAGAACACTCAGGGATATTTCAGGTGGATTGGTTTCAACAGAAGCATCACCCGCCCAGTAAGCCAGGGTGCCCATCTGCTCTGACGAGGACCTGCCATCTGCATCCCTGGAGCTCCTCTCAGCTCGTGATTGTTGGACACGAACCTGCAGGTGCCAGGCATGAGGCTCTGCCCCGGGAGCTGGCCCACCTGTCCACTCAGGGAGGGTGGCGTTTAGGGATAATTGAGTGTGACTCGCCCTGCATCCACTCAAGTACAGACGGGCAGTGGAGACTGGATGGGCTCGAGTCATCTGTCAAGGATGCAGCCAGAGCCCATTCCCGAATCACAAATTCAAAAGAACAGCTTGAACGTGGCTGAACCCCCACACGGGAACTCAAGCTCTGTAGCATGGATTTTTGTTGTTGTGATGAGATACACAGAGCGTAAAACCTAGCATACAGATACCTGGTGCATTCGTGGGATTGTACAAACAGAGCTGGACCTGATGTCACTGCAAGGGAACTCTATCCATGTTGGCCGTCACTCCCCAACCCCCACTGCCCCCACAAAGCTCCCAGGGTGCCTTCTGTCCTTGGAGCTGACCTGTCCTGGACGCTTCACGCACATGGACTCACACAACACGTGTTCGCTGTGACTCTGCATAGAGCTTGGTGCTCTCTGGGTTCAGCGGTGCTCCAGCCTGTGTCTGGGCTTTCTTCCTGGTTATGGCTGAACAGTGTTCCATCAAGTTCAAAGACTTGTTCACAAGAGCACACAACAGCATTGGCCATGACAGTCAAATGGCGGAAACAGCCCGGATGTCCATCAACAGGTGGTGGGTCAATAAAATGGGTCAGAGCAGGGCAGGGGCCAGAGCAGGGCAGGGGCCAGAGCAGGGCAGGATCAGAGCAGGGCAGGGGTCAGAGCAGGGCAGGGGTCAGAGCAGGGCTGGGGGTGATCGGGTATCTGTCTCCTGGGCATCCAGGGGAGTCCATGGGCCAAGCGAGCGGCAGGAGCACCAGGGCAGGAGCAGGACGGGCATCGAACCCACGATGGGCGGGGGGTGTGGCCACAGCCGCCCCCTGCGAGGAGCCTGACTTCCAGAAAGGAGAGAGGGCGGGGCCCCTGCCCCCAGCTCCAGCTCCAGCATGGCTGCGGGGAGATGACGGACCCCAGGGATCACACTGGCGGAAGCACAGTGACCCAGGGCTGCAGGCAGGCCCTGACCCCTTCTCTGGGCTGGGGGTGGGCGTGGCCGGGAGACCCCGGGCCAGGCTGGTGCCATCTGCTCCAGGGGCCCCAAGGGAGCAGTGCCCAAGCTCGCGCTTCGGGCATCTGTCTCCAGCTCCTTCCCAGTGACCACACAGCCTCATAACTCAGGTCAACTGGATGTCCACCTCCCTCCAAACTCAAGTTCATAGCACCTTATGATTGTGCTGGGGGATGGAGCCCTTTCTTCTTTGTGGCAAGTTTATCTCAGCCTAAATTATTAAGCAGACTGTTCAATAATGCAAGCCTCACATTGTGGCTGGAGAAGCAGATGCCTGTTTCAAAGCATATTGTTTCCGGAGAGCAGCGGGCAACCCGGGTGCCTTCCTCTGATCTGACAGCACAGAATCAGCTGCTCCTCCAAATGAAGCAGCTCCTTCTTGGTTTACAAATGAGGCTGGGCCCTGCCACGCGCCCGGAGACGGTGTTCATCCGAATTCACTGATGGCTTCTGCACGTGCCGAGATCCCTGGGCTAAATCCTGGCCACCAGGGTGATTTTCGGGGAAATGGGGACGCTTTCGTGCACACCTGCCCCAGGGCACCACACACCCTGTGCACTGGCACACACGTGACTGGTGGGTTCACTTGACCCAGAATGAATCCACTTCTGGGCAACTTCTCACTTGGTCCAGGGCCCTCCCGGCCACACCCTCTGTCCCAGCAGGAGGGTCCCCCCTCAGCAGGGCCTGAGAGTCGGAAGGCCCGCAAGGAGGGAGCAGAGATGGGAACCCGCTTTGTATGGAAATGAAGGGGCCACCTGATTCCGTGTTTGTTGTTCAGTCGCTCAGTCGCGTCTGACTCTTCACAGCCCCATGGACTGCAGCACACCAGGCTTCCCTGTTCTTCACCAGAATTTACCCACGTTTATGTCCATTGAGTCAGTGATGCCATCCAGCCATCTCATCCTCTGCCGTCCCCTTCTCCTTCTGCCTTCAATGTTTCCCAGCATCAAGATTTTTTCAAATGAGTCAATTCTTTGCATCAGATGGCCAAAGTATTGGAGCTTCAGCTTCAGCATCAGTCCTTCCAATGAATATTCAGGGTCGATCTCCTTTAGGATGGACTGGCTTGATCTCCATACAGTCCAAGAGACTCTCAAGAGTCTTCACATTAATTAGGTATAATTCCCTTCCTGGAGCTGGACCCAAAGAAGCCTGCTCTGGGGCTGAGCCTCGCCCCATGGCACCAGCCCTGACATCCCTGGGGTCTCTCTCTGGGGCCAGGAAGGCTCAGGGACATGTGGAGCACTGTGTGAGAGCTCTGTGAAGTCCACCGGCGGCACCATGAGGCTCACGAGCAGGAAGACGTTCTGGGTGGGTTTCTCCAGTCACGTCTGAAACACTGAAAAGACCTGGGAGACCCCGAAGCAGGTGCAGCCATGATGCCTCACAGCGTGGAGAGGCGCCAAGAATCTCGAGGGACAACAGACAGAAAGCAGGCCCGGCAGGGACAGGCCGGCCCCGGTCACCCGCCTCGGGAGCCCGCCTGGATGCCTTGTTAGCATGAGGCCCTGGGCACAGCCACCTCCATGGGCGATGCTGAGATGAGCGGAGGTCCCAACTCCACAGCCTCCACCCCCTGCCCCCGGCTGAGGTTCAGACCCTCACATTCATTGGGCCCCAGTGATGGGCCTCGGGGATCCCCACCTGGCAGCACGTGGCTCTGCACTCTGCTTCTTGAGGAGACCACCCAGGACCCACAGGATATGATCGAAGAGGGCAGAGGGGACCCCGACCAAGCAGCCAAGCTCTTGGCCCTGTGCCAGCCGAGTTCCAACACCCACATCTGGAGACCAGGCGCCCTGCTCCCCAAAGCCTCAAGGTGATGCCAGGACCTGGAGAAGTCAGGGCAGGGGCGCTGGTGAGGGCAAGACTCTCCTCTGAGTGGATTCATCCCCACCTGTCCAGAGGCGGTTCTATCACTGACCTATCCAGAAGTGGTCCTGTCCCCACCTGTCCAGAGGCGGTGCTGACCCCACCTGTCCAGAGGCGGTGCTGACCCCACCTGTCCAGAGGCGGTGCTGACCCCACCTGTCCAGAGGCGGTGCTGACCCCACCTGTCCAGAGGCGGTCCTGTCCCCACCTGTCCAGAGGCGGTGCTGACCCCACCTGTCCAGAGACGGTCCTGTCCCCACCTGTCCAGAGGCCGTCCTGACCCCACCTGTCCAGAGGCGGTCCTGTCCCCACCTGTCCAGAGGCGGTGCTGACCCCACCTGTCCAGAGACAATGCTGACCCCACCTGTCCAGAGGCGGTCCTGTCCCCACCTGTCCAGAGGTGGTGCTGACCCCACCTGTCCAGAGACGGTCCTGTCCCCACCTGTCCAGAGGCGGTCCTGACCCCACCTGTCCAGAGGCGGTGCTGACCCCACCTGTCCAGAGGCGGTGCTGACCCCACCTGTCCAGAGACAATGCTGACCCCACCTGTCCAGAGGCGGTCCTGTCCCCACCTGTCCAGAGGCGGTGCTGACCCCACCTGTCCAGAGGCGGTCCTGTCCCTACCTGTCCAGAGGCGGTCCTGTCCCTCAGCCAAGCCTAGCGGCTTCCTCTCCCTGGGGCCTGGTGGGGCCTCACCAGAAGACAGGCTCAGGGCAGCTCAGTGAGTCTCTCTGGGTGCACCGGTAGGTCTGGGCCAGACCAGCTGCTGCAGGGGACTTGCCTGGGGAGTTGGCAGCAGCTGGACGGGGATCGGACCTGAGCTGAGGGCCCCCACCTGCTGCAGCCCCGTCCCCTCTGCCCAGGAAGGGCTAGCCCACAGATGCCCCAGGTGAACCTGTCTGCTGATTTATTTCCGGTTTTCTTCTGGATCTGGATGCGCCGAGATTTCCCCTTAGCTTTGAAGCAGGTGTGGCTGGCATCACCAGCTGCTGCGGTAGGGGTGAAGGTGGTGAGGGCACCCCTGCAAGGAGAGCTCACCCTCCTCTGCAGCAGGAGCCAAGAGACTCAGGGCGAGAATGCCACCGGCTCTTCCCGGTGCAGGGGGCCGAGCAGCCCGGGAGGCCCATCCACCCCACCGACCTTCTGGAGCTGTTCCTTACTACAGTTTAGCACACACTGACCGGACAAACGAACAGATAAAACGCAAGGAAAGAGGGGGAAATCCTAAACGCTTCTCTACAACTAAGTCAGCGTCTTTTCACTGCTGCTGCTGCTGCTGTCGCTCCAGTTGTGTCCGACTCTGTGCGACCCCATCGACGGCAGCCCATGAGGCTCCCCCGTCCCTGGGATTCTCCAGGCAAGAACACTGGAGTGGGGTGCCATTTCCTTCTCCAATGCATGAAAGTGAAAAGTGAAAGTGAAGTCG
The DNA here is from genome assembly GCA_917880005.1 of Nanger dama. Taxonomy (NCBI): domain Eukaryota; kingdom Metazoa; phylum Chordata; class Mammalia; order Artiodactyla; family Bovidae; genus Nanger; species Nanger dama. The sequence goes on along the minus strand of CAKJTW010000046.1, from coordinate 1,115,121 downwards.
CTCAGTCATGTCCGACTCTAGCAACCCCATGGACTGTAGCCTACCAGGCTCCTCCGTCCATGGGATTTTCCAGGCAAGAGCGCTGGAGTGGGGGTGCCATTTCACTAAAGACAAGCAAGTGGCATGCACCGAGGGGTGTGCCTGAGCAGCATTTAACCTTCGCAGGGGCACCAGCACCTGAGAGGAGTCAAAGGAAGGGGCCTGGGGTTCTGTGACACCCCAGACATTCAGGGGTCATCCAAGTGCACCTTCAGCTCAGTCTTTATTTGACGTTTCATTTGCTCTTTTGCTTTCATTGACTTATTTTTAAATTGTAGATCATTGTCATTCATTTTGATCCACTCAGCAAGTAACAGCATAAAGAACAACTATTATCAGCCTCCTGATAGCAACAGGAGCCAGCATCTGTGCTACCTGGAGCTTGTCAGGCCTTGCTCAAGTGCAGTAAGTATACTAACTAATTTAATTACCAACAATTCAACGCCCCATTTAAGAAAAACAATTCATTGCAACTTAATACATCAAGCATGTTCCATTCCATCTTCTCAACTTGGTGAATATAAAATGAGATTTCATATCACTCTGATTTAATAATTGTCATGAAATTACATAGATTTTCTTACAAATTCATTGTTATTGACATCAAGAGCAGTAAAAGAAGTGCAATCGGTGAAAAAAGCTGAACAGAACAGCATGCAGAGACAGCGTCCAGCTCCGCACGTCAGCGTGCTCACTTCCGGATGCGACGCTATTTAGCAATTCTTCTTTCCTGAGAGACGGAATTATTTTGGACTTTTACTTCCATCTGGGACTTGACTTGGAACCTCCCCCACAGTTCAGTTCAGTTCAGTTTCGTCGCTCGGTCGTGTCCGACTCTCCGCGACCCCATGAATCGCAGCACGCCAGGCCTCCCTGTCCATCACCATCTTCCGGAGCTCACTCAGACTCACGTCCATCGAGTCCATGATGCCATCCAGCCATCTCATCCTCTGTCGTCCCCTTCTCCTCCTGCCCCCAATCCCTCCCAGCATGAGAGTCTTTTCCAATGAGTCAACTCTTCGCATCAGGTGGCCAAAGTACTGGAGTTTCAGCTTTAGCATCATTCCTTCCAAAGAACACCCAGGGCTGATCTCCTTCAGAATGGACTGGTTGGATCTCCTTGCAGTCCAAGGGACTCTCAAGAGTCTTCTCCAACACCACAGTTCAAAAGCATCAACTCTTCGGCGCTCAGCCTTCTTCACAGTCCAAGTCTCACCTCCATACATGACCACAGGAAAAACCATAGCCTTGACCACATTCTCATATTCCACAATTAGTGCCTGTGAATTTTTTTACAAAATGTGCACATAATGAATAACTTTAAATCTCTTAAGTGCAAAGTAAAGTTTATGTAATTCAAACTGTGACACGTAGAATTCTCCCCTTCCCTATCCCTTCTACTCCTTCCAAAGAAACAAGAGACTGAGCAACAGCCCCAGTCTCCACGCAGAGCCCGAGAAGATGAAGCATCAGAAGTAGTCACGGGGCCCAGCGGCCTGGAGGTAATCCCGCAACGGGAGTTCCCGGGGGTGGTAGGGGGACAGAGTGCGGTCGGTCAGGCAGACACGGGGTGGCTCAGGGCGTGACAAGAGCAAAGACAGCTCCCAGACACACAGGGGAGAGACGCCTGAGGTCCGCACTGGAACAGAGGAGTTTCCTCACCCTTTATCTCTTGATCTGTCTTTCACTACCTGGTGAAAGGTGAAGGATGTTTAAATTGCTGGGGAGAAAGGCATAGCAACAAATACCAGCGAGAGGAAGGAGTGATGGAGAGTGTCCCGGGTGACACAGAGGGCACAGGGCAGAGGTGACGTGTAGAAGTGACCCAGGACCGGGAGCACGGGAGCGCAGAGGCTGCCCACCAGGGCAGCAGATGGTGGGAAGGGGCCGGAGACAGAGGCGCGGGCTTGGAGGCCCATCGCGGGGAGCGGGGAGCAGGCAGACTGAGGCCCCTGCGGCGGGGAGGCCCGCGCACCAGCCGTCCTGCGGCACGGCATTTGTGTGTGTATTTAGTCGCTCGGTCGCGTCCGACTCTGTGGCCCCGTAGTAGCCCGCCAGGCTCCTCTGTCCATGGGATTTCCAGGCAAGAAGACTGCAGGGGGTTATTGTTGGAGATTGAACCCGAGTCCCCTGCTTGGAGGAGGATTCCCCGCCACTGGGCCACCTGAGAAGCCTTCACACTGGACGACGTTGTTGTTTCCTCAGCAGCTTCAGAAGATGGCCCCGTAACACCCAGCGTGACGATACGGCCGGGGGGAGTGTGTCACAGCCCACGACCTCAGGGGAGGCACACCAGTGCGGGCGTGGGCTCCCCGGGGACAGGACCCGGATGGGGCTGTGCAGAGGCCATCAGAGGGGACACTGGGAGTGACAGAGATGTCCTAAAGCCAGGAGGGAGCCGGTTGCTTGAATTCTGGACATTTAAAGGAGTCTGAGCTTTGCCTTTGGGGGTGGGAAGTGACAGCTGATACACAGGATGCAGGAAAAGATGGTGGATGAAATGAGGAGGATGACACGCTCGAATCCTGTGCGCCACCTCCAGACGCACGAGAAGAACCTGCATCAGACAGAGTTCCAGAGAGTGGTCCAGCCTGGATGCGCCCTCTGACTCAGCAACACCAAGACTGAAGCCAGTGAACGTGAGACCACCGGGTGTGAGGACCACCGTGCCCCCACCCTTCAGTCACACCCTCCTCCCAGAAACAAAAACCCACCGGCCTTCTTTTCAAATGATCCAGAATTCAATAACAGAAGTCAGTGTGCGCAGACCCGGTTCCTCCTCAGACTTTCCACGCCCACGTGCCTTTTCCTGAGAGCAGCAGAGAGAGAAAGGAGAGCAGAGTGGACACCCCAGGAGCAGAGGGCTCGGGAGACAGACAGGGTCAAAGCAGGGACACACACACGCTGAGGGGCCAGCAGCGGGAAGAGGGAGGCAGACAAGGGCCGGCAAAGAACCATCGCACAGAATCAACGTGAGCAGAGCGCTCGCCAAAGGGAGCCTGGGATTTGACCACAGGACAAGGGGTTGGTGTCTCCAGCGCAAACCCAGTGATGCTGTCCAGCTTCCGAGGGGTTGAAGCGAGATTGACGGGGATGGAGCAGATGTTTGGCTGAGAAAGGAGGGACCCAGCAGCTCCTGAAGGCTTCAGTTTGATTGACCAGTTGGATGAGCAAAATTTCAGGGAAAACCATTCTTGAAAAGTGCCATCCACCTTATGTCTGATCAGAGAAAAATACCAGGTGTTGGATGGGTTCCCTCGACACCTAAAAGAAACAAAGTGGAAACACATGTCTGATGGCTGAATTCAGTACTGTTTGGGCACAGGTGTGTCTCTCCCTGGTCTTCCCCTGGTCACAGGAGAGGATTCCAACTCCAGGCTGGGTACTCGGGGAATGACTCCAGGTCCCAGGTCCTTCTCTCGTCTCTCCTGTGGTTAGATCACACATCCACCACAGCTTCAGAGAACCCAGTCTGAGCTGCGCACAGGAGTAGGGCCTCCACGGGGAAGATCCGGCCCAATTTGCCCCTGCTCTGCTTACCCATCTCAGAGTAGGAGGCCTTGAAATATTTAAAAGCATTGGTTCTACTTCCCCCAACATTATTAACAGGGAACAGAAAGTTATTTCACACCCTCATTGTGTCAGCTGCCAAAAGGACTCGGGGGACCTGGAGAATTTCATAGTAGGGCATTTGCAATATAACAGACTGCAAATCCTTTCAACACTTTCAGCTAAACAATCTGCTAAATAATTGAGCACATGTAATGGCAACCACTTAAAAGCCAGTCTCGAGCCTGGGGAGTAGAGACGCTCCCGGCCGACACGTGTCCCCACCAAAGTACCACAAGGGGTGCGAACGTGGCCCCCGACAGAGCTCTTGGCTGATTCTCTGAGACTCTGAGGAGCAGAAGGAGGTCAGGCGCTGGAAACGCAGGACGGTTCTCTAAAGCACAACTTTGATCTCCTCCAAGACCAGGACCTTTGGGGTTTCAACAGTCCACATTCTCAGTTACAGTAGCAGAATGCAGTCTCAGAGCACAGACATAAAGCAGAGAGATCTGTCCAAGGACCACTCTTCTTGAGTCACCTCCACTTGGGTGCGTGACAGATGCACCTCCAAACACAAAGTGGCTGCCGTCCTCTGCATATCAATACTCCTTCTGAGTTTCCCACCCAGGGACAGGGACAACCAACTCTGCCATCTCCATGGTGGACCCAAATCCAGGTTCCACCTCACTGCATGGAGTAAGGAGCCCCAGACTGTGTGTCCGGTCACATCCCCACTGGTGTGTCACATGAATCTCCAGTTCCACAGGCATAGGGCAGAATCCGCTCTCATCCCTCTCAAATATGCCTGCTCCTCTTCTCAACCTCTGTGAAAGCTCATTGCATGTTGAGGAGTCTGTGAGTCATCCATGAACCCCGTCACCCCTACTCCCTCCTGCCTGGAGTCAGGCTGGGACCCACCAGACCACCAGGAATGCTCGTATCCACTTCAGTTCAGTTCAGTTGCTCAGTCGTGTCCAACTCTGTGACCCCATGAACCGCAGCACAGCAGGCCTCCCTGTCCATCACCAACTCCCGGAGTCCAGCCAAACTCACAGCCATCGAGTGTGTGTGCCATCCAACCATCTCATCCTCGGTCAGACTAGATGGACATTTGTTGACAAAGTAATGTCTCTGCTTTTTAATATGCTGTCTAGGTTGGTCATAACTTTCCTTCCAAGGAGTAAGCGTCTTTTAATTCATGGCTGCAGTCACCATCTGCAGTGATTTTGGAGCCCAAAAATAGTCTGACACTATATCCACTGTTCCCCCATCTATTTTTTTTCCTGTGGTCATGTATGGATGTGAGAGTTGGACTGTGAAGAAGGCTGAGTGCTGAAGAATTGATGCTTTTGAACTGTGGTGTTGGAGAAGACTCTTGAGAGTCCCTTGGATTGCAAGGTGATCCAACCAGTCCATTCTGAAGGAGATCAGCCCTGGAATTTCTTTGGAAGGAATGATGTTAAAATTGAAACTCCAGTACTTTGGCCACCTGATGCGAAGAGTTGACTCATTGGAAAAGACTCTGATGCTGGGAGGGATTGGGGGCAGGAGGAGAAGGGGATGACCGAGGATGAGATGGCTGGATGGCATCACTGACTCAATGGACATGAGTCTGAATGAACTCCGGGAGTTGGTGATGAACAGGGAGGCCTGGTGTGCTGCGATTTATGGGCTTGCAAAGAGTCAGACACAACCGAGCAACTGAACTGAACTGAACTGATGGGACCGGAGTCCCCAAGGTTTCTCCTTACCTCCAGTCCCAGGATCTTTCTCCCTCTGCCATGATCTTAGTTTTCTGAATGTTGAGCTTTAAGCCCACTTTTTCGCTCTCCTCTCACTTTCATCAAGAGGCTCTTTAGTTCTTCTTCACTTTCTGCCATAAGGGTGGGGTTATCTGCATTTCTGAGGTTATTGATATTTCTCCCGGCAATCTTGATTCCAGCTTGTGCTTCCTTCAGCCCAGCGTTTCTCATGATGTATTCTGCATAGAAGTTACCACTACTGTTTGCCAGGTCCAGGGAGGGCCTGGGTCAAGACCAAAGACATCCAACCTCCATGTGAGCTTGGTGTTGGAATGCTACCACATTCCACTCCACAGACGGGATTCTCAGCAGGATTCAGAGCTGCTCAGCTCAGAGGCAGCTCTGAAGCCGTGGGGTGGCATGCTGTCTTCCTGAAGGCCAAGGCCTGGTGTGGGGTTGGCCTCCTCATCTCCTGGTGCCTGGATGTCAGAGTTCCCAAGGTTTCTCCTTACCTCCAGCCCCAGGATCTTTCTCCCTCTGCCCCAAAGCCCCCAAGTGAGCACCAAGCTGGCACCTGTACCATGTGCTTCCCCCACCTGCTTCAGATGACCTCTAATTTCTCTCAGAGGGATTTTTATTCTGAGATCATGCATACTCCTCATTAATTTTATTCCTCTGTGTTTAATATTTTTGATTATATTTATATAACCTCTTTGAAAATTCCATCTCTAATTGTTGGCTTTTATGTAAAAACAAACTTGATATTTACTTTGTCTCAGCAACCATGATAAATGTAGCTTATTAATTCTGATAATAATTCTCTGACCTTTCCAAAGTTTTGCATGATCAATTATGTTGTATTCAAGAAACTTTGATTTCTTATACTGAGATTCTCGGGCTTTCATTTTTCCCTTTGCCCAACTGTAACATCCAAAAACCTCCAGTTCTGTGTTAAGAACAGTGGCATAAGCATACCTTCCTCGTCCCCAGTTCAGGTAAAAGACCTCACTTTTTCAGCATTGTTTCTTTAGCAGATTAAGGAAGTTCAATCAATTTCCACTTTGCTAAGAGTTTTTATAATGAACAAATATTGATGTTTTTCAAATCTCTCATTTGCACATATTGAGGTGACCTTTTTGTCTGAGCTTTTTCTAGTAATGTGGTGAATTATATTAATTTTTGTTTTTTCTGATTAAGATATAATCAGCACACAAAGTTGCAAAATGTTAAATCTCCAGCTTGACGAGTGTTAGCCATCGCATTCTCTGGTGTGCCCGTCACCCACACCACGCCTCAGCCCTTCTCGCGTTTTCTCTTTCCCACCCCCACCGTAGGAGCTGCTTTCTGTCACCATCGACTAGTTTGCCTGTATGTGGGTTTGTCCGGGTGGGAACACACTGTTCGTACATTAATATTTTTGTCCCACTCCTTTGCTGCTCGTGACGTGTGTTATATTTGCCCGTGGGCTGCATATCCGGCCGTGTCCTGGGTGACGGGCCCCTCCCGCATAGCGCCGTGCTCCCCAGGCTTATCCTGTGGTGTGCTTGCCCACTCTCATCCCTGACATCCCCCATAGGTCCTCCACCCTGTATCTCACACTCTTTGGTGAGGGCGGACTTGGGTCCTCCACCCCGTGTCTCACACTCGTCGGTGAGGGCGGACGTGGGTCCTCCACCCCGTGTCTCACACCCTTCAGTGAGTGCATCACGTGACAGACATATGTCTCAAGAGTTATTCCTGCAGTCCACCTCGTGCTAGTCACCAGCTCCAGGCAAAGCCAAGAAGAGGGCAGTAGTCTGGAAGAGGGCACCCATGGGCCCCACCCCCTCACTGAGCATCCAGCCACAGACGGCATCCACGAGCTTCGGTAACAGATGCAAAGCCGGCACCTGTCAGAAATCGTTCCTGAAACAAAAGCAAAGGCCAGTTACACAGACTTGGAACAGTCAAGCACAAAAGGCTAGATTTACCTGCGATTCCAGCACGTGGCAGGGGAGGTCAGAATAAGGCACGTCCTGCTGGTCCAGTGGACGGAGCTGCACAGCAACTGCACCGCTTAGCCACTGCAGAAACGTCAGCACAGGGGTATGTTTGTGTCACTAAAGATGGACACAAGAAGACTCAGAGAACAAGATACTTTCAAATAAACGGAATTCTGAGTCACATAAAGTACAGTAGGCGGAAGTGCAGAAGACGGAAAATCCATGAAATAGCATGGAGACAAAAAAAGATGAAGAAAGCAGGAAGAAGCATTTTTTTAATTTAAAAGAGTGAAGAAGAACGCTTCAGGATGTCAAGGCCCAGGATGCCAGAGCCCCTCGTTGCGTCACCATTGCAGGGGCGGGGAGCACACCGCACATGGAACGCACAGCTCCGCCTTCCTGAGAATCCGCGGCCACTGAGATGCAAAGTGGGGCCCTGTGGACGGGCCTGCAGGGGTGTGACTCGGCTCAGGCAGAACCCCTCTGCCTCGCCGGGACCTGGCCTGGCCGTGTGCTCTCCCGCCTCCTCTCTGCCCCCATCCCCCAGGAACACTGGCTGGCTTTCCTCTGTTGAGCAAATGGGGAGGAAAAAAAAGAAGAAAGAAAGGGAGGGAGAGATGGAGGAAGAAAGAACTGGTCAAAGTCGAATTCTACTGACCTGACATCAAGAGAGTGATTTTATTTTATAACATGCAAAATCCAGAAAATATATGGACTCAATAGCTAAACATGGAAGAAAAGGCCTTCACCTCGCTGCCAGGCCCGCAGTCTGCCTGTGATGGCTGGAGATGCGGGTCATTCTATAAAGTGCTTTAGTGCTGGAAGGAAGCGGGAGACAGGCTCCCAACTCTGAGCCCAGCAGGATGCCGGCTTCTGTGAGCTCACCCAAGCAGCTCGTCACAGAGGCCCCTGGGGACACGGGCAATGGGCCTCCTCCTGATGGTGTATAAAGGAAGAGCTCATCACAAGGTCTCCAACGTCTAATAACGGATGACTTAATGTTACACGGCTCTTACAAACCTTGTTTCAATGTGATATTTTGTGTTCTCATCACAAAATATGATCTATGCAGCTTTTAGTCAGTTTCACAGAAGCCCGCAGTGGTCGGCGGGGGATGGGAGGGCCAGGGGAACGTCCCCAAGGCTGTCACTGGACTCTGGCCGCTCACCAGGTCAGGCGCCCCCCTGTGCCCCTCGTCCACGTGCCTGCCCCCTTCTCGGGGTGGATGCCCGCCTTCTGCAGGGCTCTCCAAGAGCAGGGGCTGGGACTGCACCATCAGCGGCTTATCTGCACTGACACCCATGTGCTAGGAGAGCCTCTGTCTGCCCAGGTGGCCGGCGAGCACGCCCAGCGCCCTCCAGGGCTGCTCTGCTGTGGGGTGAGCCTTGCAGGAGCCCCCTGGGTCCGACAGCCGGAGCCAGATGCCAAGCGCGGGTGTTCTGTGCGCAGTCTGTCTGGCAACAGGCACATTATTTTAGCTGAGCTTGTGATGGCATTTATGAAACATTTAGCCATCCAAGTCACGAGTGCCACACGCAGGGCGTCTACCCAGCCGGCTGCAGGGTCAAGGTCACCGCACCCTCACTTTATATGAACAAATATCCGTGTCCCTCTGGTTCTCCAGTGTTGGACGTTACAGTCTGAATTGGAGACTATTGGAATTCTTCATTTTGTGTGATTTCAGAAATATATTTTAACATTTATTAGCTCAGCTATCCCTCAAATTCAAAGAACTTTTTGAAATTCTTTGTGCAGAGCAGGAAAATTGAACATTTGACTGATTTATGGATGCATTTATAGCTGAGAAAACGTAGGAAATACTCACCCGGAATATTCAATGTCAAAGTGAAAACCTCTGCAGTTGAAATGAAAACAGGGTCCTTGAAAATCTCCCAAAGCATCATGTTTTCCTTATATTTTAAATAACCTATTGCCTAACTAAAAACTAATTTGCAGTAGATGAAGATATCCAATTCCTGATCCTCACCAGGCAAACTTAACTCCAGTCCCCCAGGGAGTGGGCACAGAGGCCCCAAGGATGGAGGTGAAAGGGGACACTTTCAGGGAGCATGATTCTCCCCTGCTCCAGATGCAAAGCGATTGTGGGAAACAAGCCAAAAGGTAAAGCCATAGCTAAGCTCTAAATCAAGAAGCCAAACATCGTATGATATGCTCACATCATACGGCTTCCCAGGCGGCTCAGTGGTGAAGAACCCACTTGCCAACGCAGGAGACACGCAGGTTGTTCAACCCCTGGGTTGGGAAGGGCCCCTGGGGAAGAGAATGGCGACCCACTCCAGGGTTCTTGCCTGGAGAACCCCATGGACAGAGGAGCCCGGTGGGCTGCATCCATAGGGTCACAAAGACTCGGACACAACTGAGCAACTAATGCTTTACTCTCATATATAAAACAGGTAACCAAAAAGGTCCTACTATGTGGCACAGGGAACTACACGCACCACCCTGTGATAACCTATAACGGAAGAGAATGTTGCAAAAAAAAAAATCACTTTGATCTACAGCTGAAATCAACACAACACTGTAAATCGACTGTATCTCAATAAAATTTTTTTACTTTAATACCACAAGTCTTCAGTTCAGTCGTTCAGTCATGTCCGAGTCTTTGCAGCCCCACGGACCGCAGCACACCAGGCTTCCCTGTCCATCACCAACTCCCGGAGTTCACTCAGACTCATGTCCATCGAATTGGTGACGCCATCCAACCATGTCATCTTCTGCCGTCCCCTTCTCCTGCTGTCAGTCTTTCCCAGCAGCAGTCTTTTCAAATGAGTCAGCTCTTCGCACCAGGTGGCAAAGTATTGGACGAGTCTACTCAGCATTTAAAACATGTTTATATAATACTCTCGTTCATGCAAAATAAACATCCAGAATCAACTCACACACAAAAAAGGAAGCCAAGTGCCAGTGCCGGAAGCAGCTCGGGAGGGCGGCAGCTGGGGGAGGTGCAGGGGAAGGGCCGCGGAGCCGGGGCTGGCAGAGGCAGTGACCAGGGGCCCCCTCACCCGTCCGCTGGCCTGGCTGCCCGCCTCCTCACGGGCGCGAACGTGAAGCTTAAGCCTGGACCGCTGGCAGCAGCCCATCCCAGCGGGGGCCGCAGACAAGGCCCGCTGCACGGCACGCTGGCCACTGCCGAGCCCCAAGCCTTCCCCGTGAGGACGGGGGGCCAGCTCCCCGCTGCGGGACACGGGTGCCCCTCCCCGGCCCAGCCTCAGCAGGCGGGACGCACGGGCCCAGGTGCTGTGGGCACCGGCAGGCAGCCCCGTGCCGGGAGCGCGCGCAGCCGTCCACCATCGAGCTCACCCTACACACCATCGAGCTCACCCTGCACACCAGGACGGGGCGGAGCCCGGAGCAGGGGAGGGGCGCACGGCCTGGATGAACCACACGTGCTGGTCGGCAGAGGAGAGACTGAACGGTGCTCTGTTTGCGTGTCTCAGCACACAGGGGACGTGAACGTCCGGCGATGACGTCTCAGTCACGTGAGGAAACTCACAGGCTGAGCCTGCCCACGTGGAGTCCAGGAGACTCCGGCTCCGGAACACACTGTGTGGAGCGCTGGTTGTGAGAGGTTCCGGTCTTGGGACACCGTGACACACTTGGACATCACGGCCAGCAGCACAGAGCTTCTTGACAAGGACTGTGCCTGTCGACGCTCATTAGAAACTGAAGCAGAAAGCTGAACGTATTTGCATGACTCTGTATTAACGCGCCAGCTCTGCGTGCACTGAAGCGTGGCACAGACGACCTATTTTACTGGACAAAGACTACTCTCCCAAGCCTTCAGCCTTCAGAGCGGTGCCACGGGCTCTGTCACCCCTCTCTCAGGTGCCTAGCTTCCCGGATTTCAAGACACTCACAGCTGCTTCTGCATCCAGCGTGCTGTGACATCACACCTCACAGAGCTTCTGAGAACACCACGGGTGCTCCTCCTGGGAGAACAGGAGTGACGAAACCTCAAGGACCCCTGAGTCCACAGGACCCGCTTTGAAACACACACCTGTGCTGCAAAGGTGTCAAGGAGAGCAGCCAAAGCAGAAGGTGTGGCCCATGAACCCTGGAGACCCACGAGAACACACAGACACATACAGGCACGCACGGGCACACACGGCACACGGGCGCACAAGCCCAGTGCCTCAGGCCCCGGGGCGCTGCTTTAGGGAAAACAAACAACAGGGTCCTGTGCTTAGTCGCTCAGTCGTGTTCGACTATTTGCGACCCCATGGACTGTAGCTCACCAGGCTCTACTGTCCTTGGGATGCTCCAGGCAAGAATACTGGAGCCAGAAGCCATGCCCTCCTCCAGGGGATCTTTCCAACCCAGGGATCAAACCCAGGTCTTCTGAACTGCAGACAGATTCTTTGCTCCTGAGCCACCAGGAGAGCCCCAACAGCAAGGTGCCAAAGCACAAAGAAGGGAAAGCTGATGCCCACGCTGGAGACAGGATTCGTGGGGGAGGCAGCTCTGCGTCTCCGTCCCAGGTGGTTGGGGGAGCAGGGCTGCAGGAGGCGTGGACGGAGACTCAGGGGGAGTGGGGACTGTGTCGTGACTGCAGGGCCATCGCAGACCAGCAGGAGAAACGGAACCACTGATGCTTAGGGGCCCCTGCAGCAGACGGGCGGTAGCCCTGAGCTGGCACCCACAGCAGAGGGAGTGTGGCCTCTCGGGCTCTGGGGGTGAGGGCACCTCTAAGGGGCGTGTGCCGGAAAGGGCAGGGCCGCCTCCTGGAGGTCGATGCGGCCGCGTCCCTGCCAGCTGCGCCTTGTGTGCTCCAGACACATTTATTCCCCAGGTGACAAGATGCCTTCAAAGCCAAGTTTACCATGGCCACGAACATTCTCAAACTTTGTTCAAAATGGATTTTCCTGGAGGTCCATGCTGGCCCTAGGTTTCCTATAAATAATGCAGAGAGAGAGAGGAAGTAATAGTTAGAGCGGATTCCTATCTCCCGGCTCCAGAAACAATCTTGTTCCTTTTTCTCATGAATCAAGAGTCAGCCCCACAGGTGAACACTTCATATAGCAGAGTCAGCAGCCTCCCACCTGAATTTTTGATGAATTCAACTGTAAAATATTCACAACCTGCAAATCTATACTATGACTCATATTTTTTACCTTTTTTTTTCTATTTGGTCCTATAAAGGCAACAGAAAACATTAGTCGTATGACGAGACCAACAGGAAAAGTCTCTCCTCCGGAGTCAATGAAATCGTCCTCCAAAGGCCCAGCACTCCCAGGGGAGCCGCATGTACTGATCTTAGCAGATTGCGGAGATGAGTAACGGCGGGTCTGGGTGGAGCTGGGGTGGCCATCACGCCCCTCCCCCGCCGCCCTTCGCAGCACGGATGCTCCCAGATGAACACGTAACAGAAGGTGAAGTTTGGAAATGGAGCTCGTAACTCATTTTGTCAAGCAGATGAGAAATGCACCTTTTAATGGAAAGAAACAGAAATGGATGATTACTTTTTTGATTGATGGTTGCGTTCTGTTGCTCAGATACAAAGGGGTATAAATACATCGATGTGTGGCAACCTCACTCCGGGACCGTCCAGTCACAGAGCCCTAACGGGGGCGGGGTGTCTGCGCTGAGCGACCATCATATTCTCCCACGTGTTGGCCTCGGAGCAGCTCTTGGGGGCTCAGACCCCGGGGGGCCTTTGCAGGGTCCCAGCTTGAGCGCCTCACTCTACAGACGAGGGTGCTGAGGCCGGTGGGGGCCTTCCTGCCTGAGCTTGTGCAGTGACAGATGCAGGATCCGGACCTGGCCCTCCCAGGACCCAGAACATCCTGTCCTCTCTATCAGTGTGTCATCCTGCAGGAGATCGTCGGAAACTGAAGTGGATCTGTCAAAATTACAATGAGCACCATAGTATCTTTATTTAGAGGAGGAAATTTAGCCTCTGAATTTAGAGCACACCCCTCCTGTCCACCCAGCTCTAGCTGGTGTCCAGTTTCTCCCCTCTGTGGACAGTCCTGCCCCTCTGTCCCGGCTCTGGGGTCACTGGTCTTGGGGGACCAGCGATGGACTTTGAGGGGCTCTGGATCCGAAAGTGCCTTAGGAGTGAAGGTGGGGGTTCCTGCTCACAGGAACCTTCACTCCAGACCCCCAACCCCTGAACCCCAGTGTCCCAGAGACCTCAATGCTGAGGCTGGAATGGAAACGGACCCCACTTTCCTCACACATGGGGCCTGGTCACAAACGCAGCTGGGTGTACTTTTCAATCGAATGTCAGAGGCGGCCCCTTGTCAGTAGCGGAGCCTCCAGAGGAGAGTCCCTTGCCGCCCGTGGACGGCACTCTGCGCTCTGGTTTTGTGGCTGCCCAGCCCTGCTCTCCTGGCGAGACCTTGCTTTCCCACCTTCCATCCCTACCAAGAGTTCATGAGGCGCTCCTGCCTTAAACACATGTCCTTCCCAAACCGGCTGGGGACCCGTGAGGACCGGGAACTCGCAGTCAGGGACTCTCGACCACCAGCAGAGCAGGATCGTGATGACAGGGCGGTGCCCAAGCTGCCTGTGTGGGCACAGCCTTGGTTGGACCTCGGCTCCAGGCAGCTGGAAGCGGAGCCAGAGGAGCCGAGCGGAGCGCTCACCCAGCCTAGCTCACCACCACTCCCACCCCCACCCCACCCCCGGGAATTGTCCTGTACGGTTTTCTAAGGGGTGTGAAAGATGCTCGACACAGAGCCCAGAGGAGTGATCTCTCAACCCAGCCTTGCTTAAAATCTTCTGGACGCCGACACCACACTGTGTCTTTTTGCAGCTAATTGTGTGTTACAGCTGGGACGGTCATTACCTGGGCCTTCCAGGATTCCTCACACTCCGAGTGTGAGAGCCTGCCTCCCGCCACGGTGTCCCAAGACAGTGATTAGGAAACGCGCCGTGATGGAAGCAGAGGTGGGGCCTGGAGGACCGGAAGCTCCGGGAGGGCTGTGGCTCCATATAGATGCACAACCAGAAAGGCACGCGGGGAACACCCGCGGGCCTGCGTCACGGCTGGCCGTCAGGACCCCCAGCCCCCAGATCCACGATTTCCCCTGAGACGGGGCTGCGAGCAGGTGTGCACAGGGCGGCCTTCTAGGTGAGCAGGACATGTCCAGTGACCAATGCCTGCCCCCGAGCTGGAAACGGTGGAGAACCACACACGGCCAGCATGGAGACTTGTGTGGGCCGCCGGGGCAGCGGCTGGCGTGGCGCAGCACGGAACTTTTCTGCCAGCAGTGCTTTCCACACTTGTCGTTACTCACACTCACACCTCGCAACAGCCTGACAACTGGAGGCTACCTCCTGTGGAGTTCACAAGTGAGGAGGCCAAGAAGTCGAAGCCCCACGAGCCCAGGGTCACGTACCAGCGAGTGGCCGCCCCACCACCATCTCTACGGCACAAGCCGTCCCCCTGAAGACCTGTTGCTTGCTGCACGTCGGTGGGTCAGCCGGGGGTCTGACCTCTGCCGCCCGTGACGGCCAGGCCCTGCTCCAGCGGCATGGCTTCCCAGGGAGGCAGAGAGCAGGGGAGAGCTTGGCGGGCCGTGCAGGACCCCCAGGGCCCCGGGCTCTGACCTGGCTCAACGCCGCTTCCCTGCGCAGAATCCCAGCGCTGAGAGGGGCATCAGTGTCCAGGACCTGGAGCCTGGCGAACAGTCAAGGAGGCGGTGAGTAGGGGCCCGCGTGGGAGCCAGTGAGACAGGGGTGGTGTGATCAGAGTGGGACGTGTCCGTGTCGTTTGGATGTCGGGTTGAGATACATGTGAAGTTCAAGGAGAGCATTAAACATTTTCTTTATTTTAAGATGAAGAGCAGGTTTAAAGCCCCGCGTACATTATACCCTCAATGATGGAAAATACATGAATGAAGAATGATTGCGATCATTTAGCCACGATTTGTCCGCAGGGGAGAGAACCGTGGATGACGGCAATACACATCTTTCTGTTCGTGTGCGTTTCCAATGTTCTGCAGGGAGAACGCCCTCATTACCTATTGCAGGAAGATGACTTTAGAGCAGTAACTGGGCTTTGCTTCCTGGTGTGGAAATGTCTGGACTGTGAACACCCCAGACACAGCACATTCTGAGCAAGTCCCTAGGCCAGGGCACGTGTGGCTCCAAGCTGCCCACGACCACTCCTGGTTGGAGTCTGGGCCTCTGGGAGTTAGGGGCAGGTCTCTGTTCAAAGAGGCTTAGTCTCCACAAGGTGCCCCTGGGCCGCTGACAGATGCAAGTCCAAGCATCACGACCCCATCTGAGTGCTGGGTGCAGGTGTGGGAGTCGTAATCGCAAACGTTTTCATTCGTTCATCTGCGTCACGCCTCAGCTGTGTTGAGGGCTCAGTGGCCCTGAAGAATGTGGAATCTCCTTTTCCCACAAGGGAACAAACTCATGTCCCCTGCGTTGGCAGGCTGATTCTTAACCACTGGACCACCAGCACAGCCCCCAAAGGTTTTAATCAGGAGATAGGGGACGCATTATCTTGAATACAAATTATATACAACCTTACAAAAAGTAGTGAATAGCGGGATTTATGCTCATTATCTAAGGGTCCTCACTGACCTCTGACACCGTGCTTGGCCCTGTAACGCCCCACCTGCCCCTGAGCGCCGCCGGTCACAACAGCCTGTGGTGAACCGCAATCGGGACGGCAGCTGACGCCCGCATCCTGGTTGTTTCCTGCCAGGAGCTGCTTTGGGTCCTCCCCATGTTTCAGCTCCTCTGTCCTCGAGGTAGATGCTCCACCTGTCTCCACTTCCCTGAGAAGAGACCGTGGACGAACCCGGGCCCTGGATCAGGGAGCTTCTGGGCTGAATCTCCAGCCTGTCGTCTCCAGGTGTGACATCTGGGCCACCTGGAGATGGGGGTGGCCCCCAGCATGGGGACAGGTGGTTAGCTCTGTGGAGACCAAATTAAATAAAGTCTGTGCTCAGTGTCGGGGGGACAGGGGGAAGGAGAGACATGGGGCTTGGATGGAGTGAGGCTTACAGCGGACGGAGACGGGCAGGGCTGTGAAGGTGGCAACAGCGTCTGTGCCAGCCGGTGCCCCGCCAGGCGGTGTGTTTACACGCCTCCATGCACGCACTCGGACCTCCCGGTGATCCTTCAGTCCTAAAGGCGTGAGAAGATGTCCTCGGCGAAACAAGCGTGGAAATATTCAGGAAACACCGGAAGGACCGAAGGTCCACCTTATGTGTGAGTGGAGTCTCAGGAGGAGAGGAGCAGAGATCAGAGCTGAAAACTTACAGAGAAGATGCCCAGGAATCTTCCAAAACTGGTGGAAGGTTTCAACCTGAAATGTTAAAAGTTTCATGAACTCTAAGCAGGGGTCCCTGGGGGGCTCTTGGGAGGAGCCATCTAGGTGGCCCCAGCACGGGCATGGGTGGCCAGCTGTGGAGGAGCCTGGTGTGTCTGGAGCCACCGCAGGAACTGAAGGAGGCGGGGCCGGGGGCAGGGGCTGGACCGCCTGGCCTCAGAGGCCACGGGGACGTGTGTGGGCTCTGTCCTGCGGACATAGAGAAGCGCGGGGCATAGCAGGATCGGCTTGAGTTGACAAACTCCAGGCTGGTTGTGGTGTGGACGCTGGGACAGGATGTGAGGAAGGGCTTGGGGTTCCTAGGAGACCTTTGCGGTCCAGCAGACAGGGGACGGGGGCTCAGCCTGGGTTGGAGAGATGCGGGCCTTACAAGTAAGTGGACTACAGGGATAATTGGAGAAAGACATAGCAACCTCTGTTCCTGGCTAAATGTTCAGAAAGGCAGCTCTTCCTGAAATAGAACATGCAAAGGGCTAGAGCCACACCACGCGCCAGTCACTGAGACTGGAGGCAAGAACAGCACAGGGGGCAGACGGACGCCCGGGTGCCTGCCGACCCGCTGCAGGGGCCCCGACCGGGGAAAGAGCCTGCGGGGCGAGGGGAGAGGGCAGGGAACAGCGCGGCCAGCGGGGACCCTGGCCACTGACCTTCCTGACCTCCCCCGCGGAGGAGAGCCTGCACAGGGGACTGGGCAGCCTGCGAAGGACGCTGCATCCTCAGTGTCGCCTCAGACACGCAAGACGTCCTGAGGTTTCCTTTGTGACTCCTTTAACCCACGAGCTATAGAAAAGGGCTTGCTTAATGCTCAGGCGCTGTGCAGAATTTCTGATTTCCTGGTATTGATTTCCCATTTGCGCCCCGCTGATCTGAGAAGCGACCTGAATTCTAGCCTTTGGCCTCCATCGGCCCTTGAGTGCCTCTGCACCTCAGACTTTGAGCACCTCTCCAGGCCCAAGGCGCCCGGGACACAGGGCATGCGTGCCAGGACAGCCTGCATCATGGAGGCTCTGCAGCCTGTTCTTGTTGTTTGACTGTTTGAAAGAATTTAAACACTTCCTGATTTGCACATTTTAAATTTTGTTTAACAAAAAGCTTAGGTATGACGATACTGTTTCCCTTTCATTGTAGAACTAGTTTATAAACTTCTTTCCTTAAAAAAATACGAAAATTGAATTAAAACTAAATTAATTCAAAATGCTTTTTCCTATTAACCACGGCGTTTATCCCTGGATTGTGAATACCCCCTGGAGGACGGAATGGCCACCCACTCCAGTGTTCTTGCCTGGAGAATCCCATGGACAGAGGAGCCTGGTGGGCTACAGTCCATGGGGTCACGAAGAGTCGGACACGACTGAACAACCCAGCATGCACATAAGCGCGCACGCACACACACACATACACACGCACGCATGCACACACACACACGCGCACACACAGCATTTATCCTGCATTCACATGCTTTATGACCAGCAGCACACCTTCCATTTGGCCATGAGAAGAACACATATTCTGCATTACTTGGGCGCCACCTTTCCGTAAGTCTATTGGCTGACAAGGGCGAATCATGCTCAGCTTTTCTATATCCTACTATTTTTTCCTCCATCTAGGAGTTTCTGAGAGAGAAGTGAGAAAATCTCCATGCATAAATGTAATTTGTTTACTCTTCTCTGCCAATTTACAAGCTTGTAAATGCTTAAAAATGTATAATTGTCATACTTCCTGTCGAATTGGCCCTTTGATCATAAAGAAACGTTCTTTTTCTCTCTAAAAGTGCGTTCAGCCTCCACGTCTAGTCAGCCCAGTATCTGCAAGGCCTCTGTTCCCTTTGGTCTGGGCTCATGGGGCATATGTCTATTTTTATTGGTGTTCAGTCCAGCTTCTCAGTCGTGTCCGACTCTCTGCAACCCCATGGACCGCAGCACACCAGGCCTCCCTGTCCATCACCAACTCCCGGAGCTTGCTCAGACTCATGTCCATGGAGTCAGTGATGCATCCAATCGCTCATTCCTCTGTCGTCCCCTTCTCCTCCTGCCCTCAGTGATATCAACTCTCAAATCTCCTCTGTGCTTATTCAACAGACATCCCCTGTGAACAGTAGTTGTTTTAATACAACCTGACTTATTCTCTTAATTGCTTTCTTTATGCCATTTGCAAATAATGTAAATACTGGAATGTTTTTAGTGGGAAACTTTTATTATTTGCTTTCGGTGTGTCTTCTCTATAGCATAATATTTACTCTTTTTTGCTTATTTAAGATTTTTTTATGATTCCCTATTTTCCTCAATGTTTGTCTTTTACAATTTTTATATATACTCTTATTTTTCTCTTTTTGCATTTTTAAGCTTGAAATTATTTTCAAATACAATTTTAAATAATGAAGTCTAAACCTCCCCTCTAATTTTAGCCTTCATTCGTCACTCTTACGCAAGCCACCAACTTCCACGGTGACTGTGCTACCATGTCCGAGTTTGTCCTGCCAACCATTGCCACCACAGTCCCGGAACCAGCAGTTTCACCCAAAAAGATATTTTAATACAAATATTTTCATCGAAATTATGCCGGCTCTGACAAGCATCCCTTGAATCCCAATTTTGAAATTCTATTGAACCAATTTAATTCTTTCTTCAAATGTCAATACTTGGGCAGATAAGGTACTCCCCACATACTTCATTTGATTTTATTGAAATACTTTCATTGGGGTCACATTTTACATTTTTTGAAAGGGTATGATTAATAGTTTTTCCACCACGTCAATTTTGCTAATTAGTTTTTGCCTTTAGAGATTCTTGAGGGACCTGTGTCAGTAAGGTTCCCCTGAAGGCATTAAACCATGCCAGTCTTACTCCACCTTCCCACGAAACTCACTCCTCCTTAACTGATGGGTCACTCCCAGTTCACTCGGGTTTGGCTGCTTGTTGTGATCTTAGCAGCTCTCCCTGGTACAGGTGAACTGTGTCCCCCACAATTCATAAGTCGGAGTCCTAACCCAACAGAGTGTGACCCAGGGTCTTTACAGAAGCTGTTAGATTAAGTGAGGTCCCCGGGGTGGGACCCTGGTCCAGTGGGCCTGGTTTCCTATAGGAAGAGGGGATCAGGACACACTCCACGGTCCTGGGGTAGGACCCGAACACATGGATTATGGGGAACGCAGCTCATGTGTAGCTGGAATACCGGCTTCACGGGGTGCCCAAGAGGCCCAAGTGAGCTAATACTTGCCTGCTGTGTGATGAGCAGCTGAGCGGCGTCGGGCTCGGCCGCCCTGCCTCCACCAGTCCTCCTGAGTCCTCCTGGTGGGCAGACGTTAGTCATTACGGGGGTTGACAATAATAACAGTGACAGGGGTGTGCTCAGATGCACCCGATCTGCGCTCAGGCCCGCACCTGCTCCCAACACGCCTCTGAACCACCTTCCAAACTAAAACACCACAGAATTGCTGAGGCTTTCATGAGCATCTCGTCTAAACATGTAACAGCAAGACGAGCTGGTGCTTCAGGCTGGGAAAGAATGGGGACAACGCAGTCCCCAGGGAGAGCTGTCTGACTTCTCAGCAACCCAGCGCCTCAGCTGGCACCTGGAGCCAGGAGCTGGGTGGAGGGTGTCCTCAGCACTCCCTGTCCCCCACCGGGAGCAGCGCCACCATGGGCTCGGCTCCGATGAAGGGTCTGGGGGTCCTCAGGGCTCGCTGTCCCCACCCACCCCAGGAGCAGCGCCATCAGGGGGCTCTGCTGCGAGGGGCTGCGTTTCTCGGCACTGAGGGGCTCGAGCGCCCTCACCTGCAATCCTTGTGTGTTTCACTCCCGAGTCAGGAATGGAATCAGCAGAACCGCGGAAAGCCCTCTGCAGCCCCCATCCCGCCTGGGTCACAGTAATTGCTGTTGAGCCTCAAAGCCTGGAAACCGCTTTGATCTCATGCTTGAGGAGCTCCTGGATGATTGATGGCGGCCACGGACCCTCCCCGCACCCACAGAGCTGCACTAATTTGCAAACTAAAACAATATTAGCGAATCGTTAACGGTCCATGAAACTGCAGCGTGGCCGAGACGGCACTCAGAGAGACAGCTGCATACCTGTGTCCCGCGTGGCTGCGAGAGCCAAGGATCTGAGCCCTGGCCTCCGGGGGGCTGGCAGCAGGCTGGTGGCCGAAGCCCTGAGGATGTGCGAGGCTGGCACGGGGCGAGGCCTGGGCCCAGGCCGGGGCTGGACCCGCACACAGGACCACGCCAGGCCACCAGCGGCCGCCTCCCGTCACAGCCAAAGTGCGGCTGTGCTGGCTCCTGCTCAGGAGGCGCCAACTCTGCTGGGAAGCGGCCCCTGGGCCCCCTGCACGTCCTGGGCGGGCGGTTCCCCTGGGCAGGTTGAGCCTGGGATGCTAAACAGGCCCCAGGGTCTAGAGGGGCCACCCATCCCTGTCCCATCCCCATGCCTGCACAAGATGCTAAGTGCTGCCTTGTCGGGGCACCGTGCGGTGGGTCAGCAGAGGTGTCACAGCAAGACCCACAAGCCTTGAAACGACAGCCTGTGCGCCCGTGGGCGCAGGGCTCAGGCTGAAAGGAGGCTGCACGGGGAGGCCAGCGCGGCTGCGGGTCGTGGTGGCGATGTCCAGGCGTCGCTATGAGCAGCGACGGGCCAGCATCTGGGCACACGAGCGTCTGCCCGTCCGAGCAGCGCGGCTTCTGTACAGGCTCTGCTGCTTCCCCAGGAGCACCGAGGGCACCAGGCAAGGGCTGGCTTCAGACTCGTCACTTTGCAGGCAAACCACCCGGGTCCCACGGGGACGCTACCCACTCAGCATCAGGAGGGCAGCTCGTCCTAAACACCCCCTTTGAAGAGCCCCCTCTTCCCACCCCCGACATTCCTACTCACCCAGTTCAGTCCAGTTCAGTCACCCCATGAACCGCAGCACGCCAGGCCTCCCTGTCCATCACCAACTCCCGGAGCTCACCCAAACCCATGACCATTGAGTCGGTGATGCCATCCAGCTATCTCATCCCCTGTCGTCCCCTTCTCCTCCTGCCCTCAAGCTTTCCCAGCATCAGGGTCTTTCCCAACGAGTCAGCTCTTCACATGAGGTGGCCCAAGTATTGGAGGGACCTGCAAACAGACCTCAGCACCAAGTCACAGTCCGTCCAGCCGGGTTTAGAATGAGACACGTCCACGGAGACCCTGTCGGCTACTGCCTTCAGTGTGCGTGTGTGCGCTCGCTTGTGCGTGAATATGCGTGCGTGCATGCTTGTGTAAGCAGGAGAGGGGTTGGAGGGAGGAAAGACAGAGCACACTGATTTTTAAGAATGCACCATTAACTTCATCCCAGGAGCTCAGAATCGACCAGGCTCCCCAGCCACGTGGAGAAATTCCACACTCCGTCTCTAACTCTGTAACGAATGCACCTCGCGGAAGCTGCCCGGAGCAAGTGGGCCCTGCGAGGCCCCTGCCCTGCACAGGGTGCCCCAGCTGTCAGCTGGTCTTCCTCCCACGGCTCAGGAATCTGCCGGCCAGTAGGACCTCATTCTGAAGGACCTCATTCCGGGCTTTCCTTGAAAGCCTTTATCCAGAGCTGCTCTAGGCCACCCTTGTTGGGGTTGGCTGTGGGCGAGGCAGAGAAGTGCCCCTGACGGGGGGCTTTATCACACAAGGGTGAGGCCGGCCCCCCCAGGACCCACCCCTGGCCTCAGAGACCAGAGTCCCCCTCCTCCTGCCCAGGGTCCTGCACACCACTCAAGCCTCGGCTTTCGGCACCTTGACCCTCCCCGGGACGGGCCGTGACCCCCGCTGAGATCGGGGCCCCGGGCTCCAGAGCTGCCGCCCACTCTGGGGGTGCACCGCCCTCCGGGTTCAGACGTCTTCTCCCCAAACCTCATGTCAACACCCCAAAGTGGGGTGTGGTTTTCACTGCTGCTGTGACCCTACAGTCCAGCCTGGGTTTATGATCCTAAAGGCAAAGTTCAGATGTCTGTCTGCTCATTGTCGCCTGAGGCCCCCACGGGCCCAAAGCTGTACCGCGACGGTGTCACTGTCTAACCTGATGTTTACAGACAAGCTGGAGACGCAGCCCCACTGCCTCCAACCTGCTCCAGCTCAGAGAGCGGGGTGCAGGAGGCAGCGGCCGGGGCCACGTGGCTGATTAGGATGCGGCGATGCTGGGTCCAGCCTCCTCCGCCCCAGGAAGCAGGCTTCTCCCCCAGAGACACGGTTCATCTGTGTTCATTTGAACAATCAAAGCCGCAGAAGCATGAACAGTCGTGGTATCGTCTGGGGTCAGGGCTGGAATCGCTCTGACCGTCTTAATTACAGCCTCTCCAGGCGGCCGACAGGGAGCTTAGCGCACCGGGTCCCACGCCCTGTGAGTTTCCTGGGGCTGCGGTAACAAGGCACCCACGTGCTGGAAGCCCAAGGTCAAGGTGTCGATAGGGCCATGCTTCCTCCGGCAGCCTCCGGGGTCCTTCTCTGCCCTCCTCTTAGCTCCTGGTGGTCCCGAGGCCCTGGGGGCTCCTCGGCTCACAGACATGCATTCTGATCGCTGCCTCCTCCTCGTGGCCTCCACCCTGTGTGTCCCGGGGCCAGCATCAAATCTCTTGTCCTTAGGACCCCGGCCCTGAGACTAAGGCCCACCCACACCCACTTGGTCTCATCTAAGCGCAGACGCGTTTGCAAAGACCCTACTTCCGAATAAAGTCCTGTTCACAATATTAGGAAAGACTTAGGATTTCAAACTGTTCCTGGAGAAGCACAGTTCACACCCTCTGCACACAGCTGAGGATGGGAACTGGGCCACTGGAAGCAATACTGGCCCACGCTAATTAGACCATTGCCATTTAGTTGCTCAGCCGGGTCCAACTCTCTGTGACCCCGTGGACTGTACCCACCAGGCTCCTCTGTCTATGGGTTTTTCCAGGCAAGAATGCTGGAGTGGGTTGCCATTTCCTTCTCCAGGGATTAAATCAAAGAAGGGATAAGCTCATTAACATGTTACATCATCCTGTTTTTAATAAAAAAGCCTGATCATTGCATTATAATAACTTTTCCAAAAGAACAGTCAGCAAGAATTAGTTTCAGGATCGATATCCTCAGAAGGACATGTTATTCAAATGAAAGCTTAATTCTCTTGATTTAGAATTTAGTTAATTTAGACAATGGTGGAGCCATTGCAATTTGATGCATGAAGACATAATACACGTTATGATGTAAAGTAGATGCAGAACTGGCCAAAGTCACAAGAGGTCGTCTCTGCTGACAGGAGGCATCACAGATGACTGTCACTTACTGTCATGCACTAAGACCCCACCTCTGTGCTGAGCAGGTCCTCAGCGTCCTAAGTTCATCGTGCCCTCACTCACGTGGCGGTCTGACTGACTGGCAGGGAGAGGCTTTGGGGATGAAGGCGCTGACGCTGCTGCTGCACACCAGCCGCAGGGGGTGGAGCGCAGACGCTGGTGACTGAAGCCGGCCAGAAATGCAGGCGTCAGCACAGCCCCGCCCGCCGCGTCCCCCTGGAGCGAGAAGCACCGTCAACACAAGCGAGACAGCCCCAAGGAGAATTCTAACTTACTCCACCCAGGGCGAATACTTCATTTTTTTCCTTTTTAGGGCTCAGGGAGTAATCAGAACTACCAAGGAAGGGGGAGTCAGAAAGTTGGGCTGGACAGAAAGTTGGGCTGGACAGAGCAGGGCAGTGACCCCCAGGGTGGCCACCGAGCGCAGCACAGGGGTCAGGAGGGCATCTGGGGTCAGCCACGTCTCCAGAAGTGGACGCATGATTCTCTAACAACCGGGGATTAAAATCTCCCCAAAAGGAGCTCACGTTGGAAAATCAAGAAGCACACAAGGGAAACACCTCCACAAATAAGTCGGCAGGGATGCAGCACACGATAGCTTTATCCCCACCTGGACTTAACACGTGAAAACATCAACTGTGGAACATAAGCTAACCATTTGTTAAATGTTAAAAACAAAACTGAAATTATGAAAAGATGAAGTAGAAGCAAGAGGTAGTGATGAATTGGCAGAAATGGGGAAAAATGACCCCTCGAAATGGAAATTGTCATTGTTGACACAAAATTCAGTGGATAGGCAAACAGCTGAAGAGAGAAAAATCTACACGCTTCAGATAGATCTGAAGAAATTACCTAAATGCATCACCTGAATAGAATGACAGGTGGGCGTTCTGGAAGTGGAGGTAAGCCCTGTGAGTCAGAGCATCCCTTGCGTGAAGGTACAAACGCCGGGCAGAAAGCAAATAACAGCCAGTGTCCCAGAACACGCGTGACAATTACATTAGACGTCAGCAAGAAACAGACGAGTACTTTACACTCACAACTTTGGCAGTTGATGGAGACATTCCTAAATGATAATTAGAAGGTACTTTAAAGTGAAGGATGGTGAAGATACCGCATAGCGAGGCAGGTGAGATTCAGGAAAGAGGAGCTTTGAGAAAAGGTCTAGTGTTTAAACTTAGGATGTAGAGGGACTTCAACTGGTGGTCCAGTGGTTGAGACTCCCAGACCCAATGCGGGGGCCTGGGTTCAATTCCTGGTCAGGGAACTGGGTCACACACACCCAGCTAAGACAGTGCAGCCAAATAAACAAATAAATAAAAATTGGTATTTTTAAAAGCCTAGGATGCAGACAGCACTTTAAATAGCAGAGGCATTACTTTGCCAACAAAGGTCCGTCTAGTCAAGGCTACAGTTTTTCCAGTAGTCATGTATGGATGTGAGAGTTGTACCATAAGGAAAGCTGAGCGCCGAAGAACTGATGCTTTTGCACTGTGGTGTTGGAGAAGATTCTTGAGAGTCCCTTGGACAGCAAGGAGATCCAACCAGTCCAGCCTAAAGGACATCAGTCCTGGGTATTCACTGGAAGGACTGATGTTGAAGTTGAAACTCAAATGCTTTGGCCACCTGATGGGAAGAGCTGACTCATTGGAAAAGACCCTGATGCTGGGAAGGAGGAGAAGGGGACGACAGAGGATGAGATGGTTGGATGGCATCACCGACATGATTCTGAGTGAACTCCAGGAGCTGGTGATGGACAGGGGGCCTGGTGTGCTGCAGTTCATGGGGTCGCAGAGAGTCAGACACGACGGAGTGACTGAACTGAACTGAACTTAGGATGTAGAACCCAGCAGTACAGAAAAAATAAAAAGGTAGAGGCCACAAGAAACACTAAATATAAGTGAACTAATTATCTAAAGGCTTCAGAGAAGAACAACATGGAGAAATAAGGAGTATTGTGGGTCCTGTGAAAAAAACTAATCAAATAAACCAAGTCTCTACTGAGACAGATGAACAGGAGGAAAGGAGGTGATACTCAGTGCTGTTAAAAGGAAGGGCTGGGCAGGGGCCAGCCAGAGCTGTAGCAGAGGGTGAGAGGCGACAAGAATACATTTTTGTGTTGATGATTTACTGATTTTATTATTTTTAATCGGAGTATAATTGATTTACAATGTTGTTTTTTAGTTTCAAGCATATAGGAAAGTGATTCAGACACATGGATATACATTCTTTTCAGATTATTTTCACATACAGGTTATTTACAAGACAGGAACACACTCACAGACATGGGCAAAAACTTATGGTTACCAAGGGGATGCGTTGGCAGGAAGGGTAGTTAGGGCGCTTGGGATGGATATGTGCACACTGCTATGTTTAGAATCGATAACAAACAAGGACCTGCCGTATTAACACGGGAGCACTGCTCAATAGTCCTGCACGTAAGAGTTTATATGTGGGCTTCCCCAGGAGCTCAGCGGGAGAGAATCTGCCTGAGATGCAGGGGGCGCGGGAAATGAGGGTTCTGCCCCTGGGTCAGGAGATCCCCTGAAGGAGGGCATGACAACCCACTCCAGTATTCTTGCCTGGAGAATCCCATGGACAGAGGAGCCTGGCAGCTTCAGTCCGACGGGTCGCACAGAGTCGGACACGACTGAAGCAGCTGAGCATGCATATACACACACATAAAAATACACATGCACACAAATATCAACCCTTTTTCTTCCCTTGTAGGTTATTACAAAATACTCAGTACAGTTCCCTGTGTTAGAGAGAATACTGTGGATAAATTTATAATACACTTGAAAACTTAAACAAAATACACAATTTTCAAAAAAATTTTAAGGAAAAAATAGAAATTCTGATAGTCCCACAAACATTAAACAAATGCCATGTGTACTTAAAAACACTAGATTCAAATTATTTTAGAGATATATCTTTTCAACTTTCCAAGGATAGACTAACTGCATTTATAAAGATTCTTATAAAGACTAGAAAAGGAATAAATATTATCCAAATCCTTCAAAGAGCTGAACAAAATTTTGATAACAGAATATAGATGCTAAAATCTTAAGCAAATTGTTAGTAGAATTATCTAGTAATTATAAAAAATAATAATTATGTTTGTTTCATTCAAGGCATGAAAGAGTGGGTTTACATAAAAATATTTATTATAGCTCACTAGGTTAACTTATTAAAAGAGAATAGCCCTATAATTATCTTAAAACATGCAAAAAATCATTTCATAAAATCCAACACCTTGATGATATTTTTTAAACTCATTGGAGTATATCAATAGACTGAAACTTTCTTCACCCAAAAGGTTACCTACCCAAACACGATTCTTAAAGGTGAAGTACAATGGATTCCATATCTGACATCATATGCAAAACTCCATACAAATTAACTGTGAAAGGCAAACTCTTATAATTTTGAGAATCGGATGACATAGAACCACCTCCAGGGTACAGAACAATTGTTTAAAGCAAAATTAACAAACAAATATAAAACACTAGCCATAAAACTAGACATTGATTAAATAAATCACATTAAAATATGAACATCTGTTCATCAAAAGACAACATAAAAACTGGAAAAAATGTCATAAATTGAGGATCGTTAGTAACACAGAGCTAACAAGAGAGAGGGTGGAGGATATACAGAATACCAATAATAAAAAGACACGCAACTGATCCAAAAATAAGTATTCGAAGAATATTCTCGTCCTTGTGTTGGATGATAGTTTCAAGGGTTTTTTCAGATTTTTTTTTTCATCACAGTGTTTTATAACTTATGCTTATGTTACATGTTCTTTTATAGGTATCAAACCTAGGAGATGTCTCTTATTCGTATAAATTAAAAACCGCAGAGCTCATGGAAGCCTCCGGTTTGGTGTGATCCAGAAGATTACTGATGTCCCCAAAGGTGCGTTTCTTGACCGTGCCCTCCCCTGGGCGTCTTCATTCAGCCTGCCTTCCTCCTGGTAGCCGGGCGGTGTCCAGAGCTCTCGCCTCCGCTTCCCCGTCCTCAGCGAGGGAGAAGGGGGGCTCAAGGGCCCAGCAGTCCCGGTGGGATTAGCAGGTCCCTGCCTGGGTCCCCTGGGGCAGCCCCTCTCTGCCCGGGGCAGGCCTGTGCCCGGGAGGTGGGCCGGGCTCACTGCCTGGCACATGCTCGCCCTCCGTCTGAGGCCGGGCGAGCTGCTTCCCGGATGCGTGCATCTGCAGGAGCAGACACCGGCATGCAGCCGCGGCCCGCGGAGTGGAGCCCCTCCCGGCCCGGGGCAGGAGTCAGGACGGAGGGCTCGGTTCGCCGGGACCGCAGGAGACCCAGCCCGCCCGCCGGCTGCAGGAGGCGGCCCCTGGAGGGCGGCAGAGAGCGCACGAAAGCGCCGGCGCTCCCAGCGCGGTCCAGACGGGCCTGAGCGAGGGCCGGTCGCTCGAGGGCCCCCACCGCTCCGCCACCGCTCGCTCCGGCGGGAGGCGCGGGGCACGTCTGAAGTGGGCCCGCGCTCAGGGGCCAGGGCGCACGGCGGTTCTCACGCTGCAGACCTGCACCTCTCCCGGGAAAGCGGCGAAGGGGAAACGCCCGCCTCGGGCTCCAGGGCGCAGCCCGCCGCCCGGGACCACCCCGCCCCGCGCCGCCCGGGACCACCCCCGCCCCGCGCCGCCCCGCGCCCGCGGCTCTGGTCTCAGGCCCACGCCCACTCGGTCACGACCGCCGGGAGACCCGGGCCCCTCGTTTCCCTGGGGAAGCACCAGACTCGGGCCCGTCCCGTTGTGGGCCCGCTGACCAGCCCAGCCCGGACCCCCCTCCTCTCTGAGCTAAGGTCAGCACCCTCTGCCCTGAGCCCAGCTAGACGCGGGGCTGGGGCATGCCCTGCTGGGGCGGGGGGTTCAAAGATGAGCCAACAGCGGAGAAGGAAGGCGCAGCCCCTGGGACCCCCCAGCGGGGTCGGAGCTCGGGACGCTGGCAGCCTGCTCTGGGGTCTCTCTCGGGCATGCAGCACTGTGTACAGGGACCCCAGCGGGCACCCCCAGCTTTCAGCCGCTGTCGGGCTTGGGTGTTGATGCGTGGTGGCCCAGGCAGGCTCACAGGCGTCCGTCACAACCGCTGGTTACAGCAGATGCAGCCTGCTGTCACCCACAGTCCCTCATGCTCCCCGGGATCAAATGATATTAAAGACCCCTGAATACCCGGACTGGGGCTTCTAGATACGTTGGTCCTTCCCTGGTGGCTCAGACGGTGAAGAATCTGCCCACAGTGAGGGAGGCCTGGGTTCAGTCCCTGGGTGGGGAAGGCCCCCTGGAGGAGGGCACGGCGCCCACTCCAGCATTCTTGCCTGGAGAATCCCACGGACAGGGAGCCTGGCGGACAGAGTCCATGAGGTCGCAAAGCGTCGGACACGACTGGGCCACGACATTGCTGCTGCTAGATCCCCTGAAACGAAGGGAGCCAAGTCTAAACGCGTTATTCTAAAAGAGTAAGATTTCTAGCCTGTAATTCATTGTTTAAATGGATCTTTAAAAGTGTGTTCCATTTTATGAAAGTGAAAGTGTTTGTCCCACAGTCGTGTCCAAGCGTCTGCGGCCCCAAGGGGTGCAGCCCACCAGGCTCCTCCGTCTGTGGGGTTCTCCAGGCAAGAGTACTGGAGTGGGGAGCCATTTCCTCGTCCAGGAGATCTTCCGCCCCCGGGATTGAACCCGCGTCTCCCTCATCGCAGGCAGGCGCTTTACTGTCTGAGCCCCCAGGGGAGTCTCTTATGCTAACCTTCGCGGAGCATAAGCAACAGGAAAGGAATGCGGAAGTCGGCTTTTGGATTAGTAACGCCCTGGTGATATAAAGCACGTTTTAGAAGCGCTTCATCCTCCTGTGTTTCCTACTTTGTACAGTGGGACTGTTTTCCTGATAGTCTCAAGAAAAAGACAAAATAATCAGAAACATTGAAAAACTCCTTTTAGGACTCTGGAGGCAGGACTTGCCAGCTTCTGAACCAACAGAAAGCCCCCAAGACCCACTTTATCCCGAGGACGAGCAGCTTGCCCACAGAAGCAGAACGCGCTCCTTTTCCCTCGTCTTCTTGGGAAAACAGATGCAGTCCGAGCTTTACTTCGGTTCCTCTGGGAAAAGGAGTGAAGCCACAGTCTCTGGCCCCCTGCGCCTCTCTTCCTGAGACCTGGGTACTTGTCATTTGCCATTTTATCCAGGGCAGCTCACAGCTCCTAAGCCCAAGCTCCTGACTCACGCCTCCCCACCCCCTTGCCCCCTTGGTAACCATAAGTTCATTTCCTATGTCTGTGAGTCTGTTTCCATTCCATAAATAAATTCATCTATGTCATTTTTAAGTAGCACTATTTACAACAGCTAGGAAGCCACCTAGATGTCCATCAACAGATGGATGGATTGTGGCACATATATACCATGGAATAGGACTCAGCTACAGAAAAGAACGCATCTGATTGAGTCAGAGCGAACGAGGCGGATGAACCTAGAGCCTATTGCACAGGCTGAAGTAAGTCAGAAAGAGAAAGACAAGTGTCGTGTATTCAGGCATGTACGTGTGGAGTCTAGAAAGACGGTGCTGCTGGGCCTATTCGCAGGGCAGCAATGGAGACGCAGACGGAGGGAACAGAGCTGTAGACTCGGGGGGCGGGGTGAGCGGGCGAGACGCACGGAGAGGAGCAAGCGGGCATGTGCGTCTCCACGGGCAAAACAGACAGCCGTGGGGGAACCACAGGGCCGTGCACCCGCCCCCCAGTTACAGCGGTCTCTAGGTGTCACGGTGTCACACGTGATGCAACGTCACACGTGATGAGGCACCGTCTTTGTCTTTCTTTAACATACTTCACTTCATGTGACACCTCTAGGTCCATCCGAGCTGCTTCAGATGGCGTTACTTCACTCTTCTTAGGGCTGGGTGATATTTCACCAGGCATTTGCGCCACATCTTTATCCATGTGCCTTGTCTGGAAGAGATGGGCATACCAGACCACCTGACCTGCCTCTTGAGAAATCTGTATGCAGGTCAGGAAGCAACAGTTAGAACTGGACATGGAACAACAAACTGGTTCCAAATAGGAAAAGGAGTATATTGTCAAGGCTGTATATTGTCACCCTGCTTATTTAACTTATATGCAGAGTACATCATGAGAAATGCTGGACTGGAAGAAACACAAGCTGGAATCAAGATTTCCAGGAGAAATATCAATAACCTCAGACATGCAGATGACACCACCCTTATGGCAGAAAGTGAAGAGGAACTAAAAATCCTCTTGATGAAAGTGAAAGAGGAAAGCAAAAAGTTGGCTTAAAGCTCAACATTCAGAAAAGGAAGATTATGCCATATCCGGTCCCATCACTTCATGGGAAATAGATGGGGAAACAGTGGAAACAGTTTCAGACTTTATTTTTGGGCTCCAAAATCACTGCAGATGGTGATTGCAGCCATGAAATTAAAAGACGCTTACTCCTTGGAAGAAAAGTTATGACCAACCTAGATAGTATATTCAGAAGCAGAGACATTACTTTGCCAATAAAGGTCCGTCTAGTCAAGGCTATGGTTTTTCCTGTGGTCATGTATGGAGGTGAGAGTTGGACTGTGAAGAAGGCTGAGCACCGAAGAATTGATGCTTTTGAACTGTGGTGTTGGAGAAGACTCTTGCAAGTCCTTGGACTTCAAGGAGATCCAACCAGTCCATGCTGAAGGAGGATCAGCCCTGGGATGTCTTTGGAAGGAATGATGCTAAAGCTGAAACTCCAGTACTCTGGCCACCTCATACGAAGAACTGACTCATTGGAAAAGACTCTGATGCTGGGAGGGATTGGGGGCAGGAGGAGAAGGGGACGACAGAGGATGAGATGGCTGGATGGCATCACTGACTCGATGGACGTGAGTCTGAGTGAACTCCGAGAGATGGTGATGGACAGGGAGGCCTGGCGTGCTGCAATTCATGGGGTCGCAGGAGTCAGACACGACTGAGCAACTGAACTGAACTGTCAATGGACATTTAGCTTGCTTCCATGTCTTGGCTACCGTGAACAGGGCTTCTGTGAACATTGGGGGTGCACGCATCTTTTCAAATTAGAGCTTCTGTCTTTTCTGGACACATGCCCAGGAGTGGGACTGCAGGGTCACGTGGCAGCTCTGTTTCCAGTTTTCTGAGGACGCCCACTCTGCTCTGCACCATGGCTGCACCAAGTCGCTCTCCCACTGGCAACGTTAGCGAGCTCCCTTTTCTCCACCCCGTAGAGAGGGCTTCTCAATTATCCGTGATGGGTGCTGGGTTTTGTCGGGTGATCTTTCTGTGTCTAATGAGAGAGCGAGCCATTTTTCTTTCTCAGTTATGGTAAATGTCATTGACTGGTTTTTTTAGAGTTCACCAGTAAAACTTTTCAAACCTAGAGTTTACTTGGGGAAGGCTTCTCATTTGTTTCTGTGACAGGCCTAGAGCCTCTCAGGTCTTGAAATTCTTCTGGAGTCATGTTTTTCCTTGTTAGACATTTATCATTTTTAGCAACACTATCACAACTCTTTTTCTGTGTTTCTATTGGTTGCTTTCTTCATCACCAACACACAACTCTCATTTAATTATTTCCTTCTGCTCTGGTTGGGTTTCAGTTACTTTCTTTTTGAACCTGCTTTTGGTGAGAACCTAGAATATAGAAAACATTTCTCATTTTCCAACATGAGCAGTTAAGGCCATCAGATTGCTTTAATCCCTGGTTTATCTCCATCGTGAAGGAAAGTTACACGTCTCAAAATAGCTTGGAGTTCAAACTCCCCTCCAGGTCCTCTCTACCATTCTATACAAAACAAAGAACTCTCTCACCCGAAGAAAAGAAATGGACATTAAGGTTTATTACACCCAGCTCCCAGCCAGTCAGCCTCTGGCCGATCTCCAGAATTTCTTGCCCCAGCCGTTTAAGAGAGAACTAACCCAAACAACTTCGGAGAAGAACAGGCCCCTTGAGACAGTAGGTTTCCCCTCACGTGCCTGCATAACTTACTCTGCTCTTGGCCTGGTGCAGCCGCTCAAGGGTCTGGCTGCTGCCCCTTCTCGCCCCACTGGCAGGGATCTGTTCCTTAAAGTGCCTGTCTCACGCCCTTTCCGAACCTCGCCTTCTCTCACTCCCTTACCCTGCACGCCGCACACATTTCCACCTTGCTTTCATTTTCAGACATTTCCGTGCTGCTCAGTCTCCCAGGGGTTCTTCTGCTGGCTTTTCCTCAATCCCCCGTTTCCCTCTGTTCTGCGGCGAGGCCATCCCCTTGATGCAGAGTTCGCTGGCCCTTCCGTCTGCCCCTCTAACCGCCCCTGGAGCCCACTGTTGATGCTTTTTCTCTGCAGTTTTGGAACATGCTCGTCCCCACTTGGCTATTTTCCAGTGTGCTTAGCTAAAGCTCACGGTGAGTTTACTCTTCAAGAGAGCAGATTAGTCCACAAATTACCCCGGATAACTGTCCACAGGTGAGGACGGGGAGGGGGCGCCCACCAGACAGATGGCACCAGAAGCACACTGCTGGTTGCCTCGGTTGAAAGACTGAGTGACTGCAGGAAGGAGAGAGCAAGGGAGCGGACGAGGAGGTGGAGACAGGGGACACAGGCCTCCCCTTCTCCCCCTGCATGGTTTTGGGGGCCCAGCCTGGCCCAGAACCCAAGACAGCAGGAGAAACTGCATCTAGGGACCGCTAGGGCCAGGCCCGGGCTCTGTGGGTGTGGAAAGAGCTGATGAGTCTCCGGAGGAAGTAAGGACAGCGGGCGGGGGTAGGGGGCTGGACTCACACACGGGGGGCCACCCCCCACTTACCAGGAGGAGAGGCTCCACTGAACAGATTCTATACGAGGGTGTTTATCAAAGGTGGAAAAAAGAAGCTAATTATATGACATGAAAGATGGTCCCTTCCCTCCTAGATGGAGGTTCTCTGGAGCAGCTGTTAAGCATATAAACCTTCGTCTTGTTTATTACGGATGACAGCTCGATGCTCGAGCCGGAGTTTGCACACCAAATAACAAGCGGCCAGCCCGCAGCTCACAGCTCAATGTGTGAGCTGGAGTTTGCACACCAAATAACAAGCGGCCAGGCCACAGCTCACAGCTCGATGCGCGAGCCAAGGTTTGCACACCAAATAACAAGCGGCCATCCCGCAGCTTGGCCTGTTCCACGGCCTGAGTCTCACGACATGAGGTGGCTTTTGTTTTTAATCAGCTTTCTTCTAAGCTGTTGGATAATCTGGGGACAAAGAGAACGGAATCGGCAACCTGGGAGGCCAGGACTAGGTGGACTCGAAGCCTGATGGGAAGAGCGGGGGGCGGGCGGCCAGGCGTCCACCCCACCCCGGCCTCTGGACCACAGACTCCCAGGGAACGCCTGCGCCCAGCAGAGCGCCCAGCAGCTGGAACCAGCCGGCCCCCTGGGCCTGCATTTCAGTTTGGCTGTGAATGCCCAGAGCTGCCAGCGCAGGGCAGTGCAAGCCCCGCAACCCTGACCCTGGAAGCGTGGGGTGCAGCACACCAGTCACAAGGACCCTCAGACTCTGGTCTCCCACAGCTGGCGGGGCCCGCCCCTCAGAGAGGCTTCATAAAACCCCGCCTCAAGGAGTGGGCTGAGCACCCGCCCGGCGCGCTGAGAGCCGCTGTCCCTGCCCCGAGCCTCCGTGCACAAGTGGGTGGACAGGGCAGCCACCCGGCGAGGCCTCCTGCCTGGTCACTCAGGCCGAGGTCGCGCATCCCTTTGAAATGGAGATTCTCTGGCTTGTTGCACTTCCCACTGCTCAGCTGGTTTCCAGGGATCTCAAGCTCCAACTTCAGGAGGTTCCGCTCTGATAGAAAGTTCGCAGCAACTGCCCCACAGCCCTGAGCAAACTCACCCTGGAGGGCGAGGACGCTGCACAGATGGGCCCTGGGCCACGACCACAGCCGCACTGCCCCGGGAAAGGGTCCTCGAGGAGGGGTGCGGGGTCACCTCCCCAGGGGGACGCACCAGGCAGGCAGCGCAGGGCGTGGGCAGGAGGTCAGAGTGCAGACCCGTCCCTGGGACGCCTGACCCGGCGGCTTCTCCCTCCCTTTTGACCCGGCGGCTTCTCCCTCCCTTTTCAGTCAAGGAATCAGGGCCACAGGCTTACGAGGAGGCCCAAGCCGTGGCCCTGTGTGTCTCCAGGCCTGCCTCTGAAATAGGGTCCTTGCCACATTCTAGGAGGAAAAAAGCCAACCCAGGGACCCTTCTTGGAGAGCAGGTCCAGGGTCACCCCTCCAGCCCAGGACCCAGCTGCAGACAGGGACCCTCTGTGCATGGAGCAGGCTCCCCCGAGGGCCCTCAGTGAGCATGGGGTCTGGCATCCACCCCAGGGGCCGGGACGACGCCGAGGGCTGCTCTGCTCTCAAGGACGACGCGCTGGACGGCAAGCAGGGTGGCTCTCTGCCAACCCCGCATCCAGTGGTGTGTGAGCCCGGACTTGAGGCTGCACTCCACGGCCATGAGAACAGACGTGCCGTTCCGGGCTTGGATGGTCCTGGGATGCACTTGTGATGTTTTTGTCCTCAGGGTGAGCGAGGACCCAGACGCAGAGCCCAGGAGGCAAACAGAGCCCAGTCCTGGGCCCTCAAGCCTGGCTGGCACTGCTGCCTGGCATCCTCGAAGAAGCTGGGAGACAAAACCCTACCTCTCACCCCCTCCTCCGGCCTGTCCGGGGCAGCAGCTCAAATTCAAGGACCACTCTGGTCCCCAACCCACGCTTCTTCGCGGACATTCTGATCCACTGACGTCCAGTCTGAAAGTCCACATCATCACTGGCACCCTGGCCCCCGGCACGCCTCCACCAGGGGCCCTCAAGTGCTATCCGTCCTGAGAGGAAACTGCTGAGGACGCGGGGGAGGGCCTGTCCCTCTCTGCAGCTTGGGGGCCGCCCTCTGCTCTGCGGACTGGAGCCCAGCCCGGGGCTCCACCAGCCCCACGGGTAAAGACCAGCGCAGACATGCAGCCCCCGCGCTGTGAGAGTCAGCCCTCGGGAGTCCCCCGGAAGCCCAGCACCACCTCCCCTGCTGCCGATGTCCCCTGAGGCCCAGACCCAGGGCCAAGGCCAGGACCTCGGGCAGGAGGCCAGCGCAGGTAGTCCAGGGGTGATGTCTCCCTCCTGGGACAGAAGCCACCTCTCTCTGCAGGGTTCTCGGCAAACGAGCCCCACTTTGAGGGGCCGGTTGATGACGCCTTGAGCGACAGGGTCGTCGGGACGCAGCGCTTCCTCTGTCCCCGGGCCCGCCGGGGCCGCTGGCCCCTGGTTCTCCCTCTGCTTGCGTTACCTCCAGCAAAAAGCCCTGCTTCCTACTCTGAGTTTCCTCAACTAGTAAAATAAAAACGCCCTTAACATGCTTTAATTTTAAAGTTACACATCAAAATATCATTAAGGCTTTGTAAAGAAAAGCAGGCGCTGGCTCTGGACAAACACGGGGGTCCTGGTCTTGTGGGAGCATCCAGGTGAGGCCGCCCCACCTCAGCCCTGGGAGCGCCCCCGTTGGTTCAAGTTCAGCACGTCACCTTGACCTCACCCCAGCTGTCTGCCGTTCTGTGCCAAGGAGAAACAGGAGACATTCGACATGAGAATTTTGCCTGGGAATTTACTGCTCTGCTTTAGGAAAAAAAAAGCTTATTTTATACGCATCATAAAAATGCAAATTAAATTATGAATGAATCAGAAAAAGATCCCATCTTTCTAAAGCATCATCGGGTGACACGTCCCCGAAAACCTCCAAAGGTCTCCCCGAAAAGTGTCATCAGATCCAAGAACGCCCTGGGCTGTTGATGGGCTTTCCTTCCCCATCAAGTGAAATAGCTGCCTGTTATCGGTCAACAAAAAGACGTTTGTGCCTTTTGGCTACAATTAAGATCGAGGTTGGATTTGCACTTCACTTTAATTACTAATAGATTAATCCAAGTCTAAAAGACCATCCGTAATTAGCATTGTGTTGATTGATTTGTTGCAAAGAAACGACCCGATTATGTTCTTAGTAATCAGTTTATAGCTAAGTGGCTTCCTTTCATTAAAATATAAAGAGACATCTATAAAAAGTGGCCAAGGTGTGTGGGATCGTAAATGTCAAACTCTCCGTGACTTGTCACCAACGGCTCTCCTTGATTTTCATGGAAATCTAATTATTCGGTGAATTAAGGGATTTGACCTCCACGGGAAGGCTGGGGGCAACTCCCAGGCATTGATCTGGCTCAGGGAGGCTGTCAGCCAGGAGGCCGGTTGCGGGGCGGGGGCGGGCTGATGCACTCTTGGCAAAAACGGCCAGGACGGTAGACAGTAATTAGAGACTCCCCGCGCAGCTCGGAACAGGCAAACTGTTCAGAGACTGCAATTAAATCCTCGGCAGTGACAATGCCTAACTAGGTGGAATCCTTCCTGCTCCAGACCAAAATGAAGCCGTCCGCAAAGACGCAAGGACAGAAAGAGGAGGCTCGCATTCTCTGCGGAGGCAGCTGTGGCTGAAGCGCCGCACTGTGTGCCCGCTGCCCCGCGTGTGTGCTGGCGGTGCTCGCTGGCGCTCTCCTGTGGGCCTCAGAGCCGCCTCGCCGCACCCCAGACCCGGGACAGGTGCACCTACTTCCCCAGCAGGGCCTTCCTGGAGAGCTCCCCTGAGCCAGCGCCGCCCCCAGGGACTGCCCGCCCAGCACACCAGGCTCGGTCTGTGGCTCGTGCGCAAGTGGACCTGGGCATCCCCACGCTGCCTCCTCGGGATGCTCTGACATCCTTGTTTCCAGGAGGGGCTCCTGTCACCCCTCCCGGCTGCTCCTATTTCTTAAGACATTGGGGTTACTGCCGGGGTCCAGCCCCGGTGGATCCAGGGTAATTCGAAGGTGGGGACGGAATAGGCGGCCTAGGAAAAACTTATTTAATTACTGATAGAGAGGGACTAAGATTTTAGCAGAGAAAAAGAGGCCAAATAACTTGGTTAACACAGGGTACCAATCACCACCTACGAAGGCCGCAGGCATCTT
The DNA here is from genome assembly GCA_917880005.1 of Nanger dama. NCBI lineage: Eukaryota > Metazoa > Chordata > Mammalia > Artiodactyla > Bovidae > Nanger > Nanger dama. Next base: position 1,077,236 of record CAKJTW010000046.1, on the reverse strand, counting down.
CCCGTTCTCCCGAAGGAGAGGAGGCACTGAGGCCCCCCGCCCCGGTCCAATCTTAGAAGCCCAGGCAAAGTTAGTAGGCTTGGCGGGTCCTATGCACCAGATGGGAATTCGGCCAGAAAATAGTAAGAGAGAGAGAAAGGGGCTGAATAACTTGGCTTACGTGGGGTACCAATAAAATTCCGGACAAGGAATTTGCACCATCTGAATGGCGGGCACCCACGCTCCAGATGGGAATTCAGCCAGAAAATTGGGGAGCAGAGAAGAACGACATGAGGGAATCAGTCTTTCCGGAACTGATCCGGTTTCTTTATTTTTCAGGTTTGTTTATATACCTTTTGTTACACATAGGGATGAATACAGAGTCACGCGGGGTCAGCAGACCTGACCCTTATCACAATCAGGTGTTTCATATAAAATTATACAAAGGTCTTATGAGTTTTTACATCATCTTCTGACCATGAGGTCCGCTGACATTTTATGGCCCTTTCTGATACTGGTCAGTTAACCAGAAAGCTTACTTTTCCAAGGCACCACCCTCCAAATAAAGTTGCAGTCCTATAGGGTGAGGGTGTAGTGAGTTACAGTCAAGAAAGGAATTTACTTAACCTAAGGTTTAACATGATTAGTCTTAAAGGTTAATGCTTATTTCTCCTATATGCTAGTTATATTTATTATAAGGGTAGGGAATATGAAGACTTAGCAGCAAACATCAGCCCAACAAATGAAAATCCTTCACCAATGTTCCCTTTACAATCTATTTAGTCTTAAGATAGTGATAAGGTTACAGTTTTGCATAGCAAGGGCACAGTGATTTATAACAAAGTACAGTAGTCTATAACAAAAGAGAAAATTCATTAACTCAAAAAGTCTAGTATTGCTAAAAATGACTATATTTCCTTTTCTATATTCCAAATGCATTGATTAATATATTCCCAGGTGCCTAAGGACATGAAGGCCTGTGGGCAAATTTGAGAAAAGCCCTATGCTAATACTCCAAACTCTCTGTGCAGTTTATGGTTGAGAGGTTGTCACACAAGCTCGTCTGTCAGCAGAGAGGTTTGACCTGAGCCGCCCTTGTCACACCCAGGGCAGGGAATTAGCAGTAATTATTGGCGTGACAAATGAAAAAACCCTTCACCAATATAATTCCTAATCAACCCACTAACACTGTACTAATAATCTTCTAACTTCTCAAAAGAGTCTGTATTTAGAAAGTTTTAAAGCATCCCATGCCCCTCACAGTTGGGAGGCTGTAAACACTCACATGCGGCTGGACAACCTGATCAGGCAGGCCAGAGAGCCTTCAGAGTTTGTAAGCTGAAACACTCTTGTCACACCCAGGAATTAACTCCTTCTCTGAGAGAAATGGTTATGGGGGAGAGCTCCCTGTAAAGTACTCTGGTTTTGGGGGTAGATGCTCGGGAACAGGGGATCTCCTGAGGCTTGATCACGCCTTTGCATATGCCAAGCTTCCTTTTCCTCATGACCTTTGCCATGGGCGGAGTTCCTCACACTGGCTCCCAACAGGTTACAGCAATAAAAGTCCCTTCTGTGAAACAAGAAATGCCAGCAGACAGCGGGGGGATCATACACCCATCTTCCCAGGCGGGAGGGACCAGCCTCGCCCTCCGTCTCCAGACGGTAAACCCCTGGGCTCAGCACCCACACGACCCCCATCCACTTCCTCCTCCCTCCCTGGACAGCCGACACCAACAGACCCTCAGCTGACCCGTCAGCTGGATTACTTTCCGTAATTCAATTTCCACTTTCATCCTCATAGCATCTGTACATATTTGAAAAGGTAAACTCCACTTAATAAACCTTTTCTCTTGCTGAAGTCACTCTCACTTGGGGATTTCTGTAATTTGCAGCAGGGTTAATGCAAAGCAAGGCAGAAATCTCATGGAAATTACAGTAAATTTACATAGTCATTTAAGAGAAGGAACAGCTTTGTAATATGGTACATTCTTACTCCCCAGGGCAGAGGGTTTATCCATTTCCTAGACACTCTTTTTGTTGCTGAGTGATGTTTTAAACTCTTCTTACACATGTCCTCCTTCTTGTGAACAGTGTGCGCGCACGTGTATGTGTGTGTGTGTGTGTGTTTTTGTCTCTGTGTGTGTGAAGTAGAGTATTTTTTAACTGAAGTATAGCTGATTCAAAATGTTGTGTTAATTTCTGCTGCACAAGCAAGGGATCAGTCACGCACACACTACTTTCCGTGTGGCTTATCACGGGACAGTGCCCACAGTTCCCCGTGCTCCACGGGAGGACCTGCTGTTTGCCCACCGTATGCTCGCTTGCGCCTGCTGACCTCGCACTCCCAGCGCTTCCCTCCCTGTGCCCCCTGCCTTGGCAGACTCACGTCGGCCCCCTGCGTCTGTGAGTCTCTCTGTGTCACAGGTTACTTCGTCCGTGTCCTATTTCAGATCCCACGTGTAAGGCATATCTCCTTCTCTGTCCGACTTACTTTACTTGTTGTTGTTGTTGTTCAGCTGCTATATCGTGTCCGTCTCCTTGCGACCCCGTGGGCTGCAGCACACTAGGCTTTGCTGTCCTTCACTATCTCCTGGAGTCTGCTCGAATTCACGTACGTTGAGTCAGCGACGCCATCCAACCATGTCATCCTCTGCTGCCCCCTCTCCTCCTGCCCTCAGTCTTTCCCAGCATCAGAGTCATTTCTAGTGAGTCAGCTCTTCGCATCAGGTGACCCAAGTAGTGAAGCTTCAGCATCAGTCCTTCCAACAAATATTCAGAGTTGATCTCCTTTAGGATGGACTGGTTTGATCTCCTTGCAGTCCAAGGGGACTCTCAAGTGCAAATGGCACTATTCATTCTTTTTGTGTCTCAGTGGCTTTCCATTGTATCTCTGAACCATCGGTAGATGAATGAAACAGAGTATTTTTCTCCTTTGACCTCTGGGTACCGTTGCGACAAGAGAGAAAGTTACTGAGTGCTGGGTGTCTCTGCCAGATCCAGCTACGTCATCGCGGTTTCTTCTTCATGAGAGCTGAGTTGTACTCTGGAGCTGAGTGTTGCAAGTGCAGAAACATCACACAACCAGAAGGAGGGGGGACTGTGTCTTTGTTCGCAGGTTTTCGTTGATTTTTCCTGTCACTGACTTTGCTAAACCCTTTAAGGTATAGAAGGACTGGCGGGCCCCTGACTCTAGCTTTGAATGCTTCACAGTTTAAGTAAATGGATGAAGTTGTTTCCTTCCTCTGCTCTGGTTTAAAGTCTTCGTTAGGAAAAGTTGCTAATGCATAAGATGCAGTTTTCAGAATCCATTCGTGGTAAGTTTATCCCTTTGGTTTATGGGGTTTATATGGATCATGTTAATAGATTTTCTAGCCCTTTCATTGCTGTTAAAGCTGGATTTTCTGCCCTACAGTTGACTCCATCTGCTAATGGCCTATTCAGAATTTTTGCAGCCTCCTCACAAGTGAGGCTGGGCTGTTGCTTCATTGTGTTGTTTGTTTTGAGGGTTTTTTTCCTTCCATCCAAGTTTGGTAATGAAATCGGGCTCAGTTGGTATCAATAAGATAAACTGAGGGCCTTTGTCTTTTTCTACAGACTTAAATCCCTTCCCCAACATCACCCTGAGCTTTCCTTAAAGGGAGATGCACAGGGAGGCTGCCTTCCCACAGGGCCCCCACCCTCCTCCAGCCACCCTGGGTCACCCCCCACCTCCACCCCCACCCCCGTCCTGGCGGGTAAAGACTATGGGCCGAAGTCCAGGCTCCACACACTTCTGTTAATAAAGTTTTATTGAGACGCAGCAGCACCCTCTGTGTGCACACCCGCCTTTGTACGCTGCTTCTGCACTGTGACAGCAGAGTTGAGCTGTTGCAACGAGACAGTACACAGTTTAAAATATTCGTTTTCTGGCCTGTTACAGAAAAAGCCAACGTTGATAACTGACCCACTCCAGTGCTCTTGCCTGGAGAACCCCATGGACGGAGGAGCCTGGTGGCCTGCTGTCTATGGGGTTGCAGAGTCGGACACGACTGAAGCGACTTAGCAGCAGCAGCGGCAGCTGATGAGTGAAAGAAAGTGAAGTCGCTCGGTCGTGTCCAACTCTTTGTGACACCATGGACTGTAGCCCACCAGGCTCCTCCGTCCGTGTGATTTTCCAGGCAAGAATACTGGAGTGGGGTGCCATTTCCTCCTCCAGAAGATCTTCCGACCAGGGGTTAAACCCATGTCTCCCGCATTGTAGGGCATTTTACCATCTGAGCCACCAGGAAAGTCCACTGATAAAGAAAACCCAAAATGACAAATACAGTCTCTACAGACATGAATGGGGCACTGTGCCCAAAACAGACCATGCGTTTTTCAAAAGCATATTGAATGTTTACTAAAACTGCCCGCATATTGGGCCGTACAGAACTCTCAATAAACTTAAGACAGTTCAATTCTTTCAAGTTTGTCCTCTGACCATGGCAGAATCAAGCTGGGAATCAGTAAGCTAAAGATATCCAGAAGGTGTTTAAATGCTTGAAAGTTATGGCATACTAGATGACTAATCATCCATAACTCAGGGCTGAGGTTATAAAGTGATTAGAAAATGTTAAGCAGATGATCATAAGATGTGTTCAAGTGAAGCTCAGCTGAGTAAATTTAGGCCTTTAGTGGCTGCTTAGGTGAGGCCGAGTCCCGTCGCTGCTCACCTGAAACCACCACAGCACTGCTGATCGGTTATACCCCAATACGAAACAAAAAGTTTGGTGAAAATATTAAAAATAGAAATAATCACAGCAAAAAAAAAAAAATCATATTGGCTTCATTCAACAATTCCCGAATCAGGCAGCGTTCCATCCAGCAGACAGAAAGGTGTTCCGAGGAGCTGTTCAAAGTGGAAGGCTGATGACGGACGGAAGGGCGGAGGCATGAGAAGCAGGTGCAGGCAGCAGCGCAGGCCGGCTGTGCCGGGTCGCCTTCCTTTAGCGGGCAGCGTCCCCAGTGACGGCCAGGTGGCTCCTGGGTGACTGGTTCACAACTCCATTTCTGGCAGAACTGAGATTGTAACTCAGTCAGGTCTCAGTGTGCCATGTGCCAACCTGTGGCTTGGCACTATAAGCCAATTTATTTTGGTCCTGCTGTTGTCTTGTTTTTGGTAAATGCAACTTATCTGCAGATAAGCTAGTAATTGGAAATTTATATCCTTAAGTCCTTGTATTTCTAAAGATTAGAAGCTAAACATCAATAATCTAGCTCTATATCTCCAAAAATGAGAAAACCTGCAGCAAATCAGACTCAAAGATTGCAGAAAGGAGACAGTAAGGAGGAAAAGAATAGGAGTCATGCAATAGAAAACACCACGCCCGGGAGCATCAGAGAGCCAAACACGCGTGCTTTTAAAAGCCTTATTCCAAGGATTAGCCCCGAACAAGCCTGATAAAACGGAACGGTAGAAGACTCAGGTTACCGGAAGCGTGAAGAAAATGGACATCTCTGCAGATCCCAGGGAGATAAAATGCGCAGTAAGAGTGGCCCTGCGGCCCTGGCCACACCCCGCGTCCTCACCTGCCTGTCGTCTGCGGGAAAACTTAAAACAGTTTAATCGGAGAAGTGAGAGCATACAGAAACCGAGGAAAGTGGTCAAAGGAGAGCAAACTACAGTAGCTCCATCATTAAACAGAGTCAAGGACTTTCGTTCCTCCTCAAGGGCTACAGAGAATACTCTGAGCCGTATCCTGTGAGCTGTCTCACGGACACCGAAACCCCACCAGGCGGAGAAGTCACTACAGGACGGCCAGGCCGTGGCCGCGACGCAAGCTTCCTCAGGTCCGAAACTGGCCTCGAAGAAACGGAGACAAACCAACCCTGGAACTGAAGGTCAACGGTGCTTACTGAAGATGACACTGACCAGAGCACCGAGGACCAGCTTCAGGAAGACCGCCAGGCCTGACCGCACTGTTGCACGCAGCCCCGCCTCCGTCTATGAAAGTCCTCGCCCCCTGCTCGTCCGGGGTTGGCCGGCGGGGGTGGAGGTCAGCCTCTGGACAGATGTCTGCCCTCCCTCACCCGCCGGTGATGACATCCAAAATAAAGCAAACTTCTCTTTCCCCCAGCCTGGCCTCCTTACAGGCTTTTGAGTGGCAAGCAGCCTGATCTTTCAGTTACAAAAGGAAGTTACAGGAAACTATGCCAGTCACTTCGATAACTTGAATAAAATGTACCCTCCCACATACCAAAAGGCACAGCTCACCAAAGCTGAAACAGGAAGAAACAGAAGATAAGCTCTAATGTCAGCAAATAAATTCAATCAGGAAGAAAAAACACTTGTGGCCCAGACAACTTTATTAACAAATCCCTCTAATCACTGAAATATGAGGGTTGACAACACTGTACAAGCTCTTCCCGAAAGGAAAGCAGAGGCAGGGCCTCCTGAAGAATCAGGAGGCAAGCCTGGCCTCGACCCCAGCCCTGACAGTCAATTTACAAAGCGGAGATGCCGCAGGACACTGTCTCGTGAGGATGTGAGCTAAAATCCTAAACAAAATATTAATAAATTGAATTCTGCAATTTGTAAAATGCAGTTTATATCAGAATCCAGGGCATTTAATTCTAGTGAATAGAAGTAGCACATGAAAAGAATTAATGGACTGACATCACCCTGTTGGCAACAAAGCGGTAAGTCACGCAGTCATTTCAACAGATGACGCAAACACTCCCTGATGAAACTCAGCGTCTAGCCGTGTTAAAGCCCTTAGCAGACTAGCAGCAGCGGTGACTTGCATGTGGGTGCGTGCGCAGCCACTTCAGTTGCATCCCGCTCTTTGCAGCCACCTAGACTGCAAAGCCTGCCAAGCTCTCTGCCCGCGGGATTTCCTAGGCAGGAATACTGGAGCGCTTTGCCATTTCCTTGCCAGGCAATGAGAGGCATGCTGTTCAGAAATTTAGAACTTAGGTGTGCGTCCCTTTCTAAGTTGACATATGTTTTCTTGGGCCGTTTTCAAATATTTTCATCGTTTTGTATTGACTGGTAGAATCACTTTCTGTATAGAGCATATTTATCCTTTGTCATATAAATCTCAAGTATTTTCCTTTTTACTGGCCAGTTAACTCTGTTTTGCTCTACGGAAGTCATAAATATGTATCTGTTTCAGCATCGAATATTTTTGTATGTGGTTTTCAGCCTTGTTGAAGTACTCTGGAATGCCTTTCCCAGCCTGCTATTTAGACTTAAATATTTAAGACTTAAATATCTTGCAAGAAAAATTTTCTTATTTACTGTCTTTATAAGGATTCAAGAAACATCATTTACACTACTAGATGCAGAAAATAACATTACAACTGCACTGTGAGCCAACTGTCTTTGAGGCCTAACCTGGGAATTCAGTATACAGGGGATACTCTGCATTTCAAAATGACGTGTAAGTGGGTTCCTGAACCACAGCCTCCCGTAAGTTTCCAAGCCTTCTGTCCCGGCTGCTAGGGAACTGGGGTGTGGCCTCCCTCCTTGGGTTCTGCATCATCTGGCCCATCCTGGTAATGCAGGCAGTCAGGACGATGCTCCTCGCAAAGCTTCCCCAGAGCATGAGGCCATGACGCCACCCCAGCTTGTGATGCTCTTGAGTGAGAACTCCCACCAGGAGGGCCCACGGAGGCTCACGGGAACATCTCCATCTTTTCCCACCCTCCAAGTGTCGGCTTGGGTTCTTCTTTCTCTTCCTGTCATCCCGGCCAATCCCAGACTCCATGAGCAGCTGAAGGAGACCCGCAACCTGGACCAGGTCTAGTGGGAGGGATGGGAGGGGAGGGGCCAACCCCACCTCCCGCCAGCTGGACCTCCAGCCTCAGCCCTCCTGGCTGAGGACCACAGGCCACCTGCTCTCCCCGGCCGCTTCTCCCCTCACCACCCTCTCCCCGGAGAAATCAATCATGCCATCGCTACAGTCAGTTAAAAGTGAAATTAAATGGATTCTGAACATTAATAACAGGCTGTAATAAGACCAACTACCTCTTAATGATGCATAGAATCCTGATGGAAATGAATTTCCTTGGAGGGGAGGTGTGTGTGAGTTGGGTGGGAGGACACAAGAGGGAGTTTCATCTGCTGAATTAAAATGAATATTGATTGCACAGCTGATAATTAATGGTAGCAATTTTTGATTAAAAATGAGTTCATTTAGCAAACAAGTGGAGTGTGGCTGCATGTTACGTCTAAAAATAGCACCAAGAAAAGAAGACCCTGGGCCCACAGCAGGATCGCAGTGAGAGTCTTCACCCTCGGGTCAGTGCCTGCGGATTTGAAATGAGCGTCTCCATTCAGAAGCCCCTGGAACACGAGTGTCCAGGGACGAGGAGGCACCTGCCTCTTCCCGCTGAGGATCCACTGTGGGGAAGGGTGAGCCATGAGCCCCCGGCAAGACGGAGCAGTGAGTGACGAGGTATTTCTCTCTGGAAACCCCATCTCAGGGGAGCCAGCAGCAACAGGACAAGAGTCTTAGTCTTGGAAATACTGAACTAAGAGGCCACACTACCACTCCTGGGCAGGCTCATTCACATCTGTGCACACAAACATACACACACATCGCACACACACACACACACACACACGAGACATAAATAGCCATGTTTATGTGGCTAATTCAGGGAAAATGAGACAGCCTCCTGGTTCAGAAGAGCTAACAGCCCAGACCAAATGCTCATAGCCCTCTGGGTGTGAACATTTTTAAAATTCCCCTCCCCTCTCACTGTGCCCTCACCTTAACGTGACACACACTTCGGTTGGTTTGCGTTTGGGATTCGCCTTTTATCTTGTCCCCTCACACACCAAAAGATAATAATAATAATAGGGGATGAAAGAAAAGCCAAATATTTAAAGAGAGCTGGATCGGCAGAACCACCAAGCAATTAGTGTGAGGCTCACCTAGAGGGTTACACTTCACACGTTATCCAGGAGAGCGTGAGATTATAATTAAAAATCCCCGACCTCATAAAGGAAAACCCACCTGCAGTGTGAGTCGAGGGAAGCAGGGAGATGTAGAACTGGGCCAGCACAGCCTGAGGATGTTGGCGGTCTCCAATTCGGAACTGAAATCAGCATCCTTGACAAGTTTAGCGGAAAAGAGGGAACTGAAAGCACGCTGGGGGAAAACTGAAAAGGCCCTTTGTGAAAGATCGGAGTAGAGCTTCTAGAACTTCGGAAGTCTCATAATTGTCCAAATATAAAACTAACTGCCAATCCATCACCACTGAGCAGAAAGAGGTGCCACTCAAAAGTTTCTCAAAGAGGCAGAGACTAAAAGCGCAGGGGACACACTCGAGAGCAGATTAAGCTCCGGCGCATCCTCAAGAGCCACAGAGGAGAGGCTCGCCTGGCGGCCCAGCGGCAGAGGGCCCGCCTTCCAGCGCGGGGGCTCAGGCTCCACCCCTGGTCGGGTAACTAAGATCCCGTATGCCATGGGTGACTAAGCCCCTGAGCTGCAGCCCGAGAGAAGCTGAGCCCATGTGCGCTGGAGTCCTCCCTCGAGCTGAAAAGACCCAGCACAGCCGAAATCAAAAAAGTAAAAAGGAGTCACAGATGAAAAAAGACAAAAGGAAGAGGGAGAGCACCTGTTTGAATAGATATGGCGAAAGGAAACACATGCAGACGAAAATGAAGGACCGGGGGGGGGGGAGGGGGTGCCATCGCCACATCCAAGAAGCGCAGTCGACTCCAGAGAGGGCCAGCTCAGGGAAGCCACGCCCAGCGCCCCGAGCTGGGGGCACGGATCACGGAGCCAGCACCACCCGGAAGCTCCACAGAGAAAGGACAGAGCCGTGCAAAGGAGGGCCTCCAGACAGCCCCCGGAGCCCTGCCCGGAGGTCAGGAGACAGCAGGGTGAGGCCTTCCAAGAGCTGAAAGAAAGAGCTGTCCAGCTGGAGTGGACAGCCCACCGCAGCATTTGTGTTCAGGAGAGAGAGGTGGAATGTTTTCAGGCAAACAAAGCTGGGAGAGTGCAGGCGAGAATCGCATCACTAGCGAATATCAAAGCCATGAATTCCAGGGGCGCATTCAGGAAGAGAAGTATGCTAGCAGCTGGCTTGCTGTTGGGTCACTAGATCATGTTTGACTCTCTGCACCCTCATGAACCGCAGCGCGCCAGGCTTCCCTGTCCATCCCCAGCTCTTAGAGCTTGCTCAAACGCATATGCACTGAGTCGGTGATGCCATCCAGCCACCTCATCCTCTGTTAACCCCTCTCCTCCTGCCCTCAATCTTTCCCAGCAACAGCGTCTTTTCCAGTGTACAGATCTTTGCATCAGATAGGCAAAAACTACTGGCTAGCGCTCATATTTTCCTCTTTTCGAATATTTAAGATTTTTTTTTAATGTGGACCATTTTTTAAACCTTTACTGAAAATTTGTTACAGTACTGCTTCCATCTTGTGTTTTGGTTTTTTGGCCCTGAAGCATATGGGATCTGAGCTCCCTGATCGGGGGATCAAACCAACTCTCCCTCGACTGAAAGGTGAAATCCTAACCACTGAACAGCCAGGAGAGTCCCAATCTTTTCCTATTTTAATTTCCTTTTTCAGCTCACAACAGAGCGGCTGATGGTGGTCCACTGTCAATGTGCGGGCTGGTGGCAGCATGTCCGTTTCGTACACTCTCCTCTCTGCCTGGTCGACTCAGATCTGTGGCTCACGCCCTCATTCCATTCAAGGGTCCTTGCAGAGACGCCTGCCCCCAGCTCGCCATCAGCCTCCAGCTTCTTACCTACGATTCCTCTCGGTGGCTTTATCATCCCCAGAGGTGGCACAGCTGTCCCTCTGGCCCGCGGAGCCTGCGCTTCACCACATCAGTCCACTGCCGTCTCATCACTCAGGTCAGAGCCTGACACACTTGAGGGGTTCAAGGAGTCCTTACAGGTACGTGAATTACCCCCTTAAATCTTCAAAAGGACCTTGGAGTAGGAGTTCGGCATGTACAACTGGCGAAGGTGAGAAAACCAAAGCCTGAAAGATGTGGCCACTTCTTCACAGGTGGACGAATCAGCAAGGGCCCGTGACTTGACCCCAGACCATGAAACTCCAGGACGTGACCCGTGCAGGTCAACAGAGAAGCTGGACCGTGAGGCCCTGAGGCAAACACAGGGGCCCCCTCCTGCTTCTCCTGTAGCACCTCTCATCCCCACCCCCCCCCCCGCCCGCTGTACTCCAGTCGGCAATCCCCAGCCCTTGCTTTGCTCAGGCCAGCGCCTTTCCCTTCCCCTAAGAGTGGGGCCAGACACAGACTCCCCAAACCCCCCCCACAGAGACTTCAGGTCTAAATAACACCCAGCAGGACTCCCAGCTTCCATGACCAGGCAGACATGGAAGCGGATGACATCTTTCATCTAACTGAATTGCCTCAGCTGCTCTGTGAAGAGTCAAAAGCACAAAGGATGAAATATTTGTACAGTGACACAGCTGGTGTGTCACAGAGCCTGAACTGAGACCCAGGACAACCCCACCCAGAACTGACACCCTCTGAGCTGATGTCTGAGATGGGTGAGTGGGTGGTCAGACAGATGGCAGGATGGCAGGATGGATGGAAGGAGGGAGGGAGGGAGGGAAGGAAGTGGGGTATGGAGGGAGGAATGGATTGCAGGAGGAATGGGTGGGTGGAGGGAAGGAAGGAGGGAGAGAGGGAGGGAAGGAGGGAGTTGAAAGGGAGGAGAGACAACAGGATGGATGGGTGGGCGGATGGAAGGAGGGATGGATGGATGGGTGGATGGAAGGAAGGATGGATGGATGGAAGGATGGGTGGATGAATGGATGGGTGGGTGGATGAATGGATGGGTGGGTGGATAAGTGGATGGATGGAAGGAAGGATGAATGGATGGATGAGTGGATGGATGGATGGATAGGTGGATGGATGGAAAGATGGATAGACGGATGAGTGGATGGATGGATGGATGGATGGATGAGTGGTTGTATGGATGGATGGATGGATGGGCAGGTGGATGGAAGGAGGGATGGGTGGATGGAAGGATGGGTGGATGGATGGATGGGTGGGTGGATAAGTGGATGGATGGAAGGATGGATGGGTGGATGGAAGGATGGGTGGATGGATGGATGGATGGAAGGACGGATGGGTGGATAGATGGATGGGTGGATGAATGGAAGGATGGATGGAAGGATGAATGGATGGATGGATGAGTGGATGGAAGGATGGGTGGATGAATGGAAGGATGGATGGAAGGAAGGATGAGTGGATGGATGGATGGAAGTATGGATGGGTGGATGGATGGGTAGATGGGTGGATGAATGGATAGATAGATGAGTGGATGGATGGGTGGATGGAAGGATGAAGGGATGGAAGGATGGATGGGTGGGTGGGCAGATGGAAAGATGGATAGATGGATGAGTGGATGGATGGATGGATGAGTGGTTGTATGGATGGATGGATGGATGGGCAGGTGGATGGAAAGATGGATGGGTGGATGGAAGGATGGATGGATGGATGGATGTGTGGATGGAAGGACAGAAGGATGTATGGATGGGTGGGTGGATGGATGGATGGGTGGATGGAAGGATGGATGGAGGATATTGGATGGAAAAATGAATGGATGGATGGGTGGAAGTGCAGATGGGTAGAAGGGTAGATGGATGGAGGGAAAGATGAGTAGATGGATGGAAGGATGAATGAGTGGATGGGTGGATGGGTGGATGGATGGATGGAAGGATGGAAGGATGGATGGGTGGATGGGTGGATGAAGGGATGAAAGGATGGATGGATGGGTGGGTGGATGGATGGATGGATGGATGGATGGATGGATGGGTGGGTGGGTGGGTGGGTGGATGGAAGGGTGGATGGATAGAGGAGTGGATGGACGGGGGGAAGGATGAGTAGATGGATGGCAGGATGGAGGGAGTTGGAAGGGAGGAGCTGGAAGGTTGGGTGACGCACATGGCCTCACTGAACGGGGCTGAGATGCGGTCCCAGTCCCCCTAGGAGAGATATTGCCCTCTGCGTGAGTCTCGGGGCACCTTGCGTGGTCAGGGCTCGGGCTGGAGGACACCCAGCCTGCTGGCTTCACTCGCTGAGCCCCCAGCCCCACCTCCCGGCTCTCCTCAGCACTTTCTGTCCTCGCCTTGGTCTTGCCTCCCGTTTTCTCCAGCCAGTGTCTCTGGCCCTGGTGGTTGGCATGGCCTTCATCTTCCTATCTCTCCTCTCCTTCCTCCTAAAGGCCCTTGGCCGACACCTCGCTCCATCCTGGAGAGGAGACTCTGAAGCCCCTCCGTGTCTCGTGACCCATCAAGCAGATCAGGGCCCCTCCTTTAAGCCGTCCCTGGGCATCGGCAGCCACCTTCGGAGAAGGCGAAGCTCTTCTGCTGGTGAATAAAGCAAGTGAGGAGAGAAGGGTGTTGGTGCAATGAGACTGGCCCCTGGACCCTGGAACCTGCGGCCCCTCGCTCCCCACCCCCGCGAATCTTTTCAGGGGACACACTCGGCATTGGGTGCCTGGGAGAGAAAAACACCTGCTGGATGTGTTTCTGTGCTTTTAAAATTCCTCCCTTTCCATTGTTCACCCTGCAATTCAATTGCTCTCATATGGAAGGAAAGGAAAGAGAAACGGAAAGACACGTAATTAGTCACCTATAAAAGCAATGCTAATGAGTGCGCAGAAGGCGCGGATGCAGATGGCCCGGCTGTTTGTGGGGCGCAGGTCTCCGAGTCCAGGAGCGTCCCTGGGCCCCTATTAACTTGCGGATGGGAACCATTATTCAGCAGATACTTAATAAACACTCAGAATCGGTCTGTGCTTGGCCAGCGATGGAAGCAGCTCTTGGACATCTGGGGAGGTTTTCTGTGAGCAAGAGCTCGAGGTCTGGCATCTGTAGGTAGTGAAGAATCAAGAGTTTGCATTCGTCCTGGGTGGGGAGTTTGCCCACTATGTCCCCCCTTCTCTGCTCGGTACCAGGGTCACCCTGGCAGGGAGAGGCCCCGGAGCCCCCAGGGCAGGAATGTGACCCCCTCAGCACCATGTGTAGGGGAAAGCCCAAGGATTACATGGGATCAGTGTAAAGAGTTACTGCCAAGGGTTGCACGTGCTTTGGTAACAGACACTGAAACCCACCACACTTTTACTCAACACTTTGGCACCTGCTTGAGAGTAAAGAATGGTGTGGATTTGGTATCTTAACCTTTTCTTAGTTTCCCAAGGGTGCTCCTGGGGCTCAACTGTCCACCACAAGGGGCTGAAGTTCTTCAGCTTGTATGCAAATAAGGAGCCACCCTGAGACCCTTCTGCACGTGACACCAGGACCCCTGGGGACATGAAGACAAGGCATCTCCCAGTAATCCGCCAGCAAGCCGCAGCTGAGGTGGGGAGAGACGCACACACTGCTCGCCCCTGGTCCAGCACCCAGTCAGTCCAGACGACGGCCTTGACCCGCGTGGGGACGGAAGCTCAGGCAAGAGGCTGCCGAGGAGGGAAGTCTGTTTTGCTCCCACGCGTGAAAGGCAAGTCCTGGGAGGTGGGGCCACAGGAGGGAATGAAGACCTCCCACAAAGCCCGCCTGGGGAGGCAGCCCCGAACAAGGAAGCAAGACGGAGGCCTGCCCCGGTGGCCCCGGGCTAGGAAGCTGCCTGCCACGCCCGGGGACCCGGGCTCAGCCCCTGGGCCCGGCGGATTTCACAGCCGTGCAGCCACCGGGCCTGCGCACCACTGCCACCGAGGCGGCACTCCAGAGCCTGTGCTCCCCAGCAAGAGGAGCCCCGCGGTGAGGAGCCCCAGTGCGGCCACGGAGACCCAGCGAGGCCGAAAATAGTTCAAAGAGAGCCGTTAAGTGAGACGGTGCGCCAGCAGGTGATGAGCGCTCCGTGAAGAGCACCGGGGAAGGGGCGGGGGTGCACGTGCCCGAGCGCGCAAGTGTGCGGCGCCGCCTGCGCAGTGTGTGTGGTGTGCGTGCACGCAGGGGGACAGGGGGGCGTTCCCAGCAGGGCGGCCACCGGGCACAGCCCCGCAGGAGGAGGGGTGGTCGTCAGGGGGCCGGTGGACAGGAGCCTGTTGCAACACCTTCCCCGACGGGGAGAGGCCGGGCAGCGGGCGTTCAGGGAGGGAGGAGGTCTGGGCGAGCGGGAGGCGGAGGCAGCAGCCGCCGAGGGCAACGGCCAGGAGGAGAAACCAGCATCAGGAGCCAGGAGGCAAAGTGGAGACTTGGGCGGGGGGCCGGCTCCGTCCCATGGGAAGACATGCTCAGTAAAGACCCAGGAACCTGCCGCGCCCTGTGAGTCTCTGGGGATGCCCGGGAGCCAGACGGCGGGGTCCCTGCGGCCTGGGAGGACCTCTGGTCGTCCAGGCTCCCGAGTGCTCACTGCGGACTCGATGGAAACAGACGCAGGAGGTGGGGAAGCGTCACTGCCCGTCCTGGGCGAATGGGTCCCCACGAGACAGAGAACAGATGGAATTCTGGCCCTGCTGTGGAATCTCAGCTCCTGGAGTGACCGTCCAGCCCAGCCGTGAGGGCACCCAGGCCACTGCAGGGCCCTAGAGCCCCTCCCGTCCCCTCCCGTCCTCCAGGGAGGGAGCAGCCACAGTCACACCCCCCTCCACTGCCCAGCCTCTGGGAGGCGGCAGGCACGTGGCCCGCGGAGTTTACAGGGCGGGTTGTTCCTTTTTAAACATGAACCTTGAGTGACCGGGGTTGGGGGCTGCAGCCCACGACTTCTCTGCCATCTCGGCTCCCTCTCCACCATCGCCCTGGGCTCGCCGGGCTCCCGGGCTGGCTGCCGGACCCGGGCCTCGCCCGTCGCAGCACCAATCCTGCGTCCTCACCCCCGCCCCCAGGAGGTGCCGACTTCCAGGGTCTCCACCAATAGGCAAGCTTGACCGGAGTGTTCACCGACCTAGAAGTGCTTCCCCTCGGTCAGTTCTGTTTGAGAAAGTACATGGTGTTCTCCCTTGAAGATACAAAAATAAATAGAACCAACGCTCACTGATACGTTAGAGTCGACTACTGACAACCTGCCTCTGGCCTGGCACCGCTACGCTGGAGGGCACAGCGGGGTCGGGAGTCGGCAGCACTGGAGGCCCTGCACCCCGGTGACCTCAGCGGCCCCCTCACCCTCTAAGCCACATCCGTGATGCAGTCCCAGCGAGCGTTTCTGCAGAGCATTTGTGCGGAGAGCTTCTGCGTCTGCAGCCCCAGCGCAGCTGCACCAAGGTCTCACCTAATGGTGAAGTTGGGTTTTTTCTCCCAACAACCACATGTCAACACAACCCGGCATCTCAGAGAACCCTCAACCAAGCAGCCAGTTGGCTGAGCTCAGAGAGCTCCCTGAGATGCTGGGGGTCTTCACGTTCTGAGCCCAACCCCCGGCCCCGCCCGGAGCATGAATTGCGTCCTGGGGGAGCCTGCAAGCGAGGCTCTTTCACATCATGCGAGGGACCCCTTCCCAGAGCGGGTTATGCCCTCCTGTTTGCTTCCAACTGAAACATTTTCCACCCAACTCACTGTGCTTCCCCAGAGAGCTCATAATTTGTGGAAATAGGATGGAAGATGCGTATTTTGGTTGCTCTAAATAAAATTTACTGATAAATGCAGATTTCATGGCTAAGTGCCTTTTTTTAAAAAGCTTCCATCACACAATTCCTTCCCTATTGATGGGCTGCTCCGTATTATCTGGTGTAATTAGATTTAGACTTTCAGCCAATCTTAGGCCCCACTTCAGCTATTTCAGAAAAATGAAGAAAACTTTCCAAATGTTTTCCACAGCGGAACGTGGTGCCCGGGGACTGTCGGGGAGGCGTCGGGCTTGGAGAATCTTCTTGTCTCTCCCTTGCTCTCTCGGGTGGGGAATCCCTCCAGCGGCTCCAAGCACAGGGGACCCCCACTGCTCCTAGAAGGCTAACCCCCGGCCCCAACGTCCACCCTACTTGGCTCACTCCCTCTGCGTCTCTGAAAGGACAGTCCTGCTTTTGTTTCAACTCTTCTGAATTCTGTCCCCGCTGCCCAAACAAGAAGGGGGTGGGGAGCGGGAGAGAGGCAAACAACCTCCAAGAGGACGGGGCTGCAGTGCACTGGGACCCAGCCAAGCCCTTTCTATGAGGAGCTGTTCTGTCAGATCTCTCAGCAAGAAAGAAACAAGGAAATTAGTGTGCAGTTGAACTGGAGACTAAAATTAGCCATCTTGAAAAACAAATCTCTGATAAATACAACCAGGATTTATGGCGAAAATTACAGGCAGCACAGATGGTGTTCGCCAGCATTTTCTCTCAAGGGGAGAAATATTCCTTTTACGCTAGAGCATCATCATTTTAGGATCAGGGATCACGGCACTGATTTTTACACCATTTTGTACAGGCAACCTGCAAAGGACAGGCTTGTTGGCCGTTTGCAAGATGTCAGAATCACAGAGCCGGCGTCCTGAAAGGTTACTAGGGCCAATCCCCTGCCTTCAGGCTGACCTGTAGCTTCCCGTGACATAGTAAACCTCCTCTGTCTTCAGAAGACCCCCAGGAAAGGTAGCTCCACACCAGTGGACGCCAGTGTCTTCATGATGCCCATCACCAGGCAGCATGCTTGCTTGCTGACGATGCCTGTGTTGCCTTCGTCCCTTTAAAGTTTCCGTTTTCCCCTCAGCCTTCTCTGGGGTCTAGGGTGGACTCCCGAGACACAGTGACAGACACGTCCTAACATGTGGAGGGGGCACTGGCCTGAGAGAGGCTTGCTTCCACTGCATCACTTTCTTCAGCAAAATGAAGATGCAGGGTGAATCCCCCACAGAAGAACAAGGCAGCCTGTGTCTCCAGGCTAACAGGGTCCTCCGGGTTGGGTGGTCCAGGAGCGTCAGGCAACAGTGGCAAGAGAAGCTGAAGAGCTGGTCTGTTATGGGGGCTTGGTTTGTGTGCTGAATGCCAGGGGCCCAGACCCATTTCGGGGAAGGCAGCAACGTGGAAGGGAGCCCCCGCCCGTGGACGCCGTCGTGTGGAGTGCCTGCCATCCTGCAAATCCACCCACCAATGGCCGTTTTCTTTCGGCCCCCACACCCTCTGACCGTGAAGGGACGCCTCCAATGAGCCAAGGCGCGTCTCACCTGGGGGGCCATTCAGACGAACGCAGAGCAGGCAGGCGGGTGTGGTCAGGCGGGTTCCACATCCACGGCTCCTCGGGACCTGAAGGAGCACGTTCTCCCTACAGAGCACCCCTGATCGGCCTGACTTTTCATTGTTTCTTTTCAGCTTGTTCATCAATCCCCCAGCGCAGCTCACTGAAACAGTCTCAGAATTACGTGTTTGCTCTGTTGCCGTCCAGGCACTAAGCCGCGTCCAGCTCTTTGCAGCTCCATGGACTGCAGCATGCCGGGCTTCCCTGTCCTGCACCGTCTTCCCAAGTTTGCTTGAACTCACGCCCATTCAGTCTCATTTCTCCTGAAAACCTCCACTAACGCCAGAATCCACTAGAGGCTCTTTCCCACAGCCATGAGCACTGTGGTGTTCTGACAATTTTCCATTTCCCGCATCACTTTTCCTCTTATTATCTGGAGTTTTTCACAAGAAGTAATTGTCCCTCCATTTATTTATGGAGTCGTTTGCTGACATCAGGCTTCCCCAGTGGCTCAGATGGTAAGGAATCCACCTGCAATGTGGGAGACCTGGGTTCAATCCCTGGGTTGAGAAGACCCCTTGGAGGAGGGCATAGCAACCCCCTCCGGTACTTTTGCCTGGAGAATCCCTATGGACAGAGGAGCCTGGTGGACTACAGTCCATGGGGTCACACGGAGTTGGACATGACTAAACACAGCTTGCCATTGTTGACATTAGTGTGGTTTTGTGGGTGTTTATTTGGAAGGAGGGTTTATACTGGATAATATCACTATGTATTTGGATGTTCAAACTGGCCTGGCTGTAGCCTCAGAAGGTCCATCAAGCTGACATCTGTGTCCTTTGACGTGTGCCCATCTTTTTTAGAACTTACAGATTCTGGGTGACTCCACAGGGCTCCTGGTCCTCATGTGTTTTCCCTGCACCAGCCCTGGAGTCAGCCACTTCTCCAAGGAGTCCTGGTTCCCTCTGCCGGGAATGGTGTTTAGAAACCAAGATCTTGACAGCAGGTGTGCTCATTGCTACTGGGTGTCTCTGCTTCCAAGCCATCTTGTGGACAGAGCAAGGTCTATATGTACACCCTGGGTGCCTGTGTGCGCTTGTGCGGGGGGTGGGGGCAGGGGAGGGGGCTTCCTCATGTCAGAATTAACTCAGCACCAAGTCCATCCTGCCCTCCCTTGCCTGACTATTACCCCACCACCGGCAGTAAGGTGTCTCCATCACTCACTCACCTGTGCCTGCCCTGGTACACGGTTACGGAACTGCTGAGGGCACCTCTGTGAGAAACAGTTTACCACCTCGAAAGCAGGGCCAGTGCCAGTTCCTCTGTTTAACTTCATGGTTTCTAATCACAACACCCTTTCCAAAGTCACTTTGACCAGCTCCCTCCCTCCCGCCCCTTCAGCAAGTTCATATCCTACCTGTCTGATGCAGCTAGATTCCTTTGTCAAGGTCTGCATTTCATCCTGGGATCCCTCTCAACTTGTGGTTCATTATTGTATGTTTCACATACAATTCACCTTGTTCTGTGGGTTTTGACACTTGCATAGAATTAAGTATCCACCATCACAGTATCACACAGAGCAGCTTCAAGGCCTTAAAAATCACCTCTGTGTCCTGCTTTTAGCCCATCCTGACCCCACCCCCAGACCCTGATAACCACCGGTGTCTGTCCTGTTCCTGCAGCTTTGCCTTTTCCAGAATCTGATATAAATGGGATCATGCAGGATGTAGCCTCGCAGGTCTCAGAAAAACGCATACAATGTCCACCCATGCAGGCGTGGGTAAGGATGACTGCAGGTGGCTTATCCAGTCTCCTGTTGAAGGACATCTGGTTGATTTAGTTCTGATGGTTATGAATAAAACTGCTGTAAACATCTACATGTGAGCTTTCGTGTGAACATAAGTTTTCAATTGGGGTAAATTCTTAAGAGTTGAGTTTCCGTTTGTGGGATGTGTGCTCACTCAGGCATGTCAGACTCTTTGTAGCCCACCAGGGTCTTCTGCCCTTGGGATTTTCCAGGCAAGAATACTGGAGTGGGTTGTCTTTTCCTTCTCCAGGCTTATGCGGTAACTGATGTCAAATTCTGGGAGAGCCTGCCCAGCCGTCTTCCTTGGAGGCTGACCATTCTGCACTCCCTCCGTGCCCTCCCCAGCACATGGCCGTGCCAGCAGCCCCCATGGACACCACAGTGGGGTGCTGCAGCCTCACTGTGTGGTCTTACACAGCAGTGACCTTGAGCATCCCTCCACATGCTTCTTTGACATCAATACACCCTCTTTTGAGAAGAGTTTGTTTAGATGCTTTGCCTATTTTTTAGTCATTTTGAGCAGCTCCAACCCTGGCAGGTTTATTAATTCAGGAGGTAGCTGTAATCAACAGCTTGAACCATTAGAAAGATCTTGAAGAGAAATATTCTTTCCTTGATTCTGATCCAGGGGTTGGATCTGATACCCACAGGATGACCCAAAGGGACTTCACCCTGTGGGTGCAGCTCCGGCCTTGGTGAGAATCCACAGACAACAGTCCACAGGGCCCCTCCCTGCACCCTCAAGAGTCTCCCCCATCTCCTCCCTCTGCCTCCTCCATCTCTATCTGGAGCTGAGTTCCATGCTGGTCTGAAGCAGGGATTTCTTTTCCTTTTTCAGAAGCTAACCAGGTCTTCAAGGGTCATTTCTCAGCTGGTCTTTTCTTCTCCCACTTGTTTAACCCAGCAAAATGGGAAGTGCTTTCAGGTCAACTGTGTTTGGGATGTTGGTCTGTGTATCTGATCCTGTATCATGCTAGCTGAAAGTAAATTAATCTGTACAATTCTTTGTTTACATATGACTTAGAATGAATCCTTCCTTTCTTAACTACCACACGGATGAGACAAGAAAGAAAAGCTGATGATTTTCTTCTGGCTTAAATGAGAAAAACTGCTGGGTATCTGTGCTTTCAGGAGAGAAATACAAGTGTCAGTACCATGGCCAGAGGCATGTTTTTCAGCAGGCGGCTCTGGCTCAGCCTTGCTCTGATTCCTCCTGCCCCGCAGGGCTCTGACCCAGGAGTCACAGTCCACAGACTCCACATGCGGGAGGGACTCCCATCCCCAGATACTTCAGAGTCTTTGAAGGTAGGAATGTGGTCTTTTCACTGACAGCACGGTGGGGTCGGCCCAGGTTTCCTGCAGCAGCTTGAAGAGGTTCTAGGGTTGGGTGCCTGGCCTGGTGGGTGTCAGGGCAGGGCGCTGTGCACGTGGCTTTGCCGGTCTGGAGCCCAGGGAGCCTGAGAATCTTGGCATCACAGCCTCATGGGCCCTGAGCCACAGGTAAGAAAGCGAGTTCCTGGACCCAGCAGGTTCCCTGAGACCTTCCAGACGGTGGCCACATCTGGATTGTTCTAGAAATCATTAGGAGAGGGTTTAGCCCGACTCCTGCAGACCCCCCATGGTGCCGTAAGGGCGGGGGCCCTCTACTGCTCCTTCTTTCCTCCTCAGAATGACGGCAGTGGTTTCTCTGCCCACCACCAACCCCCCGGGGCAGTGCCTGGGCACACAGACTCCTGGCTCCCATGGGCACTGTCTCAGTGCCCCCAACCACCCCCACCCCAGGCCTCCTCAGGGTTCTCTTCCAGGGAGACTGAAAGAGAAGAGGATGCAGGACGGAAATCCTGCCAAAGGTATCTTTTTAAATTAAGGATCAAAGACGGGAATTATAGACCCAGTGAGAAAAGTGCCTGGTGATGCGTTAATATGGAAAGTATTTGGCGGGGCAGTGCTGGGGGAGAGGGTGCCCTCGTACCCCGAGGGCCCAGAAGGAAGGAGCTGAACGGCATCTGGTCCTAATGGGAGGGAATCCTGATCTCACGCTCAGATCAGGGCAGGGGAGGCCGCCGCACACGTGCAAGGAATGAGCAGACAGTGTGCGGGGATTGGGGGTGGATCTAAAGCCTGGTCCTCTGAACCCTGCCCCAAGGAAACACAGGCAGAGCGAGTAATGTGACCTGGGGAACCTGAGTGTGAAGGTCAGGCTCCTGTGAACTTCTCTGAGGCCCTAGGGACACACGTGGCTGCTCAGTGGCTGCTGTCCCCCGTTCTCCACTCGTGATGTCCCCACAGCTGTGTCCAGGGCATCAAGGCTGCCATCACACACGTATACCAACACACACACGAATACACACCTGCACACACACGGGCACACGCACACACGGGCACACATGCACGCACGCACACACACATCAAGAGGCACCCACATACACCACATAAACCTGCACACACGTGAACATGCCGGTGCACACACAACACGCACGTGCACACGTGTGTGTAACTGTGCATACGCACTTGCACACACAGGTGCACACGCACATGGAGACAGGATCAGCCCCTGTTTCTCAGGTAGCTGAGGTGCACGTAAAGGAAATGAATTCAGGGAGCCCAGAGGCTTGCATCTTCCCGTCGCAGCTCAGTGCAGTCCAGTTGCTCAGTCGCGTCCGACTGTGCGAACCCGTGAACCACAGCACACCAGGCCTCCCTGTCCATCAGCATCTCCCGGAGTTCACCCAAACTCACATCCATCGAGTCGGTGATGCCATCCAGCCATCTCATCCTCTGTTGTCCCCTTCTCCTCCTGCCCCCAATCCCTCCCAGCATCAGAGTCTTTTCCAATGAGTCAACTCTTCGCATGAGGTGGCCAAAGTACTGGAGTTTCAGCTTTAGCATCATTCCTTCCAAAGAAATCCCAGGCTGATCTCCTTCAGAGTGGACTGGCTGGATCTCCTTGCAGTAAATGCTAATTTCCTTAACGTGATACCTGATCTTCGATGTTCAAACTGCCTGGCCCCTTTGTTGCAAACGTGTATACAGCCTGACTTCCCTCATGCCTCCTTGGAGCAGTTTTCTCAGAGCTGCTGAGACACTCTCCCGGGCTTGGAGTCCTAAACCTTCCCACCAAATAGAACAACTTTCCGCTTTTGGGTTGTGACTCTATTTTTTAGTCGACACTTGGTTTCTCCTCTGGCAGCTCTCTAATAATGTCATGTGCTTCTCAGACATTACGAATAATCATCTTACATCTGTCATTTGCACTTCAAATCCTTTAGCTGCATTTTCATATCGGCTTTATTTAAAACATCGTTTTGCTATCAAAAGATGTTCATGGCTACTTAGGGAAGAAAATCTTTCTTTAACAGATTTTAAATTTCTTGGTGAGAATCGTCCCCTCGTTTGTAGACTCCGCATGGGCTCTGTGGGGTTGCTTCCGGGCATCTTCATCATCGTCACCATCACTGCTGCTACCCTCAGCCGCATAGGCCGTGTAAGCCATGGAATTAAAGGCGCTTGCTCCACGGAAGGAAAACCACGGCAAACCTAGAGAGCACATTAAAAAGCAGAGACGGCACTTTGCTGAGAAAGGTCCATATAGTCAAAGCTATGGTTTTCCCAGTGGTCATGTACAGATGTGAGAGCTGAACCATAAGGAAGGACCGAAGAATGGATGCTTTTGCACTGTGGTGCTGGAGAAGACTCTTGAGAGTCCCTTGGACTGCAAGGAGATCCAACCAGTCTCTCCTAAAGGAGACCAGTCCTGGGTATTAACTGGAAGGACTGATGGTGCAGCTGAAGCTCCAGTACTTCGGCCACCTCATGTGAAGAGCTGACTCATTGGGAAAGACCCTGATGCTGGGAAAGGTTAAGGGCAGAAGGAGAAGGGGGTGACAGAGGATGAGATGGCTGGATGGCATCTCCAACTCAATGGACATGACACTGAGCAAACTCCAGGAAGCCTAGTGTGCTGCAGGCCACAGAGACTCAGACGCTACTTAGTGGCTGAGCCACAGCAGCAGCAAGGGACCTTTCCTGAGCTCCCTGCTTTGCTCTGACGTGCTTTTTCATTCCAGGACCAGCACCACATTGCTTTGATTAAAGAGGCTTAGAAATAAGTCACCTTCTGCATCAGGCATATCACAATTACTATTCTTTTTGTTCCCTGGACTGTTCGCGGGATGTTATTACTGCATACAAACTGCAAGATCATTAAGCAAGGTGCCTGGTGGTCTAACCAAATGCATTTCACTTTTACGTCACCATTGGGAAGGTTAAACTTGTAGGTGTTCAGCATCCCCTGCAGGGACAGGCTGTCTTCACGTTCCTTCACATCTTGCTTTATGTGCCAGAGTAAGACTTTCCTTCCATTTGGGAGCTGCACCTTCACTTTCAAGATAATTCCTGTGCAATTTACAGTGTTTGCCAATGTTGTGAACATAGTATTTCCCTCATTTCCATTTCTGGGTATTTTATTTCTAGCATAGGAGAGACTATTGACTTTTGTAAGCTTATCTTCTGCCCAGCTATCTTACCAAAGTGTCGCCGTTTCTTTTCACTGTCGGTGATCTGGGTTTTCCTAAACTCTCAGCCATCTCATCCGATTTCTAAGCTGTCACTGCACAGTTGCGCACAAAACCCTACTCCAGAATACCCTTCCATCAGTCCCCAGACCTTTGTTGGATGTCCTGTTTACGCAGTTCCACCCTCTCTAAGCTCCATAAAACGTATGTGCTCACTCTTGTTTCCTCTTGATTAGATTTGCTGGACATTTCTCTATTTTATTAGCCTGTTAGATGAGGTGGTTATTTTACTTATTTGTAAGCCCTGCTTAATGCAGCCTTTCGGCTACTTTCTGCTCTCACTCGGGCATCCTAATACCTTTACTTTTGCTTTCTCACTCCTCTTCTCTCTTCCTGAGATGAATTCCTAGTTCTCTTGATTTTGCTTTCCCCTCAAGACCACAGAAGTGCTGGAAAACTGGACCCCACTAACAGCAGGTGCCCACAGTGGGCCTCCAGCTTTCATCAGCTGATCAGACGCTGGCGACGTGAGCACCTGGATGGTGAGAGCCGGGGCCCAGCCTGGGGTCTGGGATGGGCCTCGTGTCTCACAACAGGGCAAAGGTGGGGGACACAGTTCCCAGAGTGGACACAAGGGGCCCTCATGTGACCAGAGCTGCCTCCGGGAACTGACCTCCCCACGGAGGAGGGCGGCTCCTACTCTGAGCTCTGGGATTTCAGGCCCCAAGGCCGCCGAGTTGGTGATGCTGAAATTTCCACTCCTCACCACGTGGAGCAGCGCCAGGGCCCAGGGCTGGGCTCTGCGTGGGGCCCTGCCCCACGTGCCCACCCCCTTCTGGGAGCTGAACGGATCGGCAGCCGTTGGGGTTGTCTTCCTGTTTCCAACAAGCTTTCTAAGGTGACCTGTAATGCAAAATTATGACTCTCTGTGCTCAGTTTGCCCAATAAGGCACTTCCCTGGGGGTCCAATGGTGAGACTTTGCCTTCCAAGGCAGGGGCTGCAGGTACAACCCCTGGTCAGGTAGCCAGATCCCACATGCCTCATGGCCTAAAAAGCCAAAATATAAAACAGAAGCAATACCGTAACAGACTCAATAAAGACTTTTAAAATGGTCTGTAATAAAAAATTGTCTTAAAAATTTTGATCAGTAAGAAAATAAGATGCTTTGGGGTGGGAACCTCCAAGGGGCACACACCTCCACCCATGTTTTCATTAATATTAAGCTTCTGTCCATCATGGGAAGCAGTTGGTCCACAGAATTCCTGTCTCACGGAACTGAGATTTTCCTGAGCCCTTGCAGTGTCCCTTTTCCCCCGAGATCCCGTGGGCCTCAGGATGGAGTGTGCTGTTTCACATCAGAAAGGACAGTTGCCTCTAACCTGCGTCGCCTCTTCACCCGCCTCCTCCCTGTCTGCCCCCAGCCCCCACACTGTCACCACAGGAGACACGATCTGCTTCACCCGTAACCCCATCCCCCGTCTCAGAACAGTGTGTCACACGAAGTAAATGTCTCAAAGAATTGTGAAAAGACAGTAAAACTCACACCCATCCACAAAACTACCACAACTCTAGGCATCCCATCCAAAATTAGCTAGCATGCAGAATGCCACCACAACTCCAAGAAGAATCAGTCAACAGAAAAATGCCCGGAAATGACAGGGATGTTGTAATTTGCAAAAAAGGACTTCAAAATAGCTATTATAAATGTGCTCAAGGATTTACTAAAACACACGGTCATAATGAACAGAGAAATAGAAACTATAAAGAAAGAACAAATGACTGAAAAAAAACCACAACAGCCCCAGTGACTAACACGCTGGATGGAATTACGAGCAAATTAAACACAACAGAAGCAAATAAAATTGAACCTGAAAATATAGCAATAGCAATTATCCTAAAGAAAAGAGAAATGCTGGAAAAGTCCAACGAACTCTCAATATCCATCTGTCTAAAACACCCATAATTGGACTTTCACAAAACAAGATAAAGAAAAATATCTGAAGAAATAAGACTTTTCCTTCTAATTTGGTAAAAACTTTAAACTCTCATCATTGGGAAAGGTTCTCACTGACTCAATATGGAACAATAAGACTATCAGAGGGAAAAATAACTGCAACTGGCTGAGACTCATCAACATACAAAATTCATGCGTTCACACTGACGCCCCAGAAGAACATCCTTATTGGTCAGAAGTGGAAGGCTGCGCTTCACCTTGAAATTAAAGAGAGGAAGGTCAAGTGTTTATATTCCCATATACAGTTCAAAATTGATGAGATAAAATTCTTAAAAAAAAAAATCCCAGTCATTAACTCAGAAGTAAAGTTAGACCAAGAAAGCTTCCATTTGTCAGCTCCGAGTGATGTAACTGGCCTGTTCAGCAGTCACAGGTGGCAGCCCAGCACATTCGGCTCTTGAAGGTGATCGGGGGTCAGAGGCGTCGGCCGGACCCTGCCAGCCCAAGCACCACCAAGACAGGACCGCCTCCCGACACGCTGGGCAGCCGACCGGCTCCACTCATGAGGCGCTGCTGCAAGACGGCCAGGCCGGAACCAGATCGAGCCCCAGACCCACTGGCCGTTTACACCGAAAGACAGGGAGACACAGACAACACAGAGGACGCCGGCGTCTCCAGCAAACCAGGGGCTGCGAAGGAAGGGGAAGGGCTGTGTGAAAGAAACACCTGCAGCCACGTGGCCACAGACTCAGAGAGCGCACCCGCTGTGAGAAGGCCCTTTGAGGACAACAGGGAAATCGCAGAGCATCAGAGGGCCCATTTCTGTTGCCTTCCTTCCAGGCGGCAGGGGCCTTGTGGCTTTCGTAACAGATGGGTGGATGGACAGATAAATGCATATGGATAAGGATACAGACTATATGTGTGCACACCCTTCTCAGTAAAGGCGTGTAATGAAGCATTTATGCTTCAGATGTTATGATGTCTAGAATACGCTTTAAATTTTTTGAGAAAAATCTTTGAAGAAATAAATAATTGGCACATGCTTTTATTTAAACTGGAGTGGCATATACAATCGTGTTTATAATATCAGTCTCTCCTGTCTTTGAAATCTCTCATAATAAAAAGCTAAAATAGTTTGTTGAATGAAAGAATAGATAAATGAATGTGCCAAAAGGCTGTACAGGGTACCCACCTTGAATATAAAGAATTAGGAGTGAGCGAATGTAATCAGTCTCTAAAGTTATGCTATTCAGTTAAAAAATAAAGATGTCTACACCTAGGATAAAGGTACTGTGCAGAATGAATGAATGAAGAATCACGTGTTTCCACGTCTGGGTCAGTTTCCTCTTCCACAAAACAGGACTTTGGGGTCAAAGAGTCTCTGGTCTCCTCCAGCTGTTGCCATACTCCCCCGAGAACATGACACACGGCAGGAACTCGAAGAAAGGATCGCCATGCACTGTCAGCAGACCAGCGAGGGGCCTGGAGAAGTGCCCGAAGCCAGGACGGCTTTGTGAGCTTCTGCGGGTGGGCGTCTGTCTTCAGTTACTGGGCTGCGTTGGGACTTGGTTGCAGCATGCGGGATCTGCGTTTCTCGTGTAGATCTTCTGTGCTGTGCACACTCGCTCTCTAGCTGTGGACACGGGCTCTGTATTGTGGGTCTTGTGCTGTGCACACACTCTCTCTAGCTGTGGACACGGGCTCTGTATTGTGGATCTTCTGTGCTGTGCACACTCTCTCTCTAGCTATGGACACGGGCTCTGTATTGTGGGTCTTGTGCTGTGCACACTCTCTCTCTAGCTGTGGATACAGGCTCTGTATTGTGGGTCTTGTGCTGTGCACACTCTCTCTCTAGCTGTGGATACGGGCTCTGTATTGTGGGTCTTGTGCTGTGCACACTCTCTCTCTAGCTGTGGACACGGGCTCTGTATTGTGGGTCTTGTGCTGTGCACACTCTCTCTCTAGCTGTGGACACGGGCTCTGTATTGTGGGTCTTGTGCTGTGCACACTCTCTCTCTAGCTGTGGACACGGGCTCTGTATTGTGGGTCTTGTGCTGTGCACACTCTCTCTCTAGCTGTGGACACGGGCTCTGTATTGTGGGTCTTGTGCTGTGCACACACTCTCTAGCTGTGGACACGGGCTCTGTATTGTGGGTCTTGTGCTGTGCACACTCTCTCTCTAGCTGTGGACACGGGCTCTGTATTGTGGGTCTTGTGCTGTGCACACACTCTCTCTAGCTGTGACACGGGCTCTGTAAGTATAGCACACAGGCTCCAGAGCTCTCCGGCTTCAGTGGTTGCAGCGGGCAGATTCAGGTGCCCAACAGCATGTGGGGTCTTAGCTCTCTGACCAGAGAGCAAACCCAAATCCCCTGCCTTGTAAGGCAGATTCTTAACCACTGGACCACCAGGCAGGTCCCCCAGAAGCTAAGCGGTTTACACCGAATGTTGATGGATGCCCAGAGGACCCGACATGGAGTCGAAACACCCAAGCAAATCTGCACTGTGTGATTAAATCTACAAGCTAAAGTTAGGAGATGGGTGACACTGCCCACGGAGGGCCTGATGCGCTCTCTGGAGATCGGGGTGTGTCCGGGGCCGGCGGCTGCAGGGCAGCTCAGGTGGGAGCCTGGGCAGAGGCTCCTAGAAGGGACGATGCTCTTGGCTGTTTGCTCAGCTCACAGTGGACTCGCAGTGTTTGCCGAAGGGCTGAGTGATAACAGCAGTCTTTGCTCTGTGGGAATCTATTGATGGGGCTGGGTTTGCCCTGCTCGGAAAAGATTAAGAGGACTCAGGAAACCCTCCAAATATTTGAAGAGTTTTCAAGTAGAAGAAATAGTTTCCTTGGAGGTGTGTGTGTGTGTGTCCTCCAGGGGCTGAGCTGAAGTCCGTGTCAAGAAGAGAAAGATTACAGCTCAGTGGACGGATGACATTTTTGTGCTTACGTGCGTGTTGTTATAGGTTGTTCCTGACGATTCCACACATGTGATGGTAATAGGAGCTGCTTCTGTGTTAGACACGGTAATCCCAAGGCCCAAGCAGAGGCAGAAAAACCTGGATGAAGAATTTGTGTGGGGAGAATCCAGGACCAGCTAGAATCTCTCAGTTCGGATTCTGGGGTTCTCCCCAGAAAACTAGGGACCATCAGGTGTAGGGGCATAAGAGACAGAGACAGAGAGACAGGTGTGGAGACAGACACAGAGAGATGGAGAGGGAGGGAAGAGCGGGGAGCAGGATTGGTCCACACTCCAGCCCTGGGCCTGTTAACACAGTCCCTTCCTTGCCTCATCAAGAGGACCACAGGTGTACAAAACACCCAGGAAAACGCCCGTCACTACAGAAGAAAGAGGACACTTGTTTCTTTACACACTTAAGGAAGAGTCCAAGCAGCACCCCCGGAGGGCCTCTTACTTTTCTGCCTGAAGTGAGGCACCGCAGGGTAGCACCCTTTCCCCCATCTTTGGGTGGTAAACCCTGGGTGCGCCCGGCCCACTCCCCCGTCTGGTTCTGAGTGCTTGACTGAAGGGGCGTGTTGGCCTCGCCACTGGAATCTCTAACATGAAGGACCCTAAGTAAATGGTGTCACATCGACATATCATTAGCTGGCAGCTCCCGTCTCATCGTCTCCCAACAATCTCGCCCGCTTTCTTTGTTCTTCCATTTTTCAAGAGTTCCTGATGAATTCCCAGCAGTGACGCCCGGCAGCCTCTTTCAGAGAAGCGCGCAGCGGCCTCTGCCCACTGTCCTCTTCTGGGTCCCCTGCCCTCCCCAGGGTCAGCATGCTCTGAAAACCGCAGGCTGTGCCTCTGGGGGACCAGGGGGGGGGCCTCCTCACGGCACCCCTGCTTCCGGGCCTGGCCTCGGGGGAAGGGCATCGTCCTGGAGGCTGGTAACGGTCACAAGCATCTCAGAGGTTAGGAGTTCCCTGCACTTTAAGGACACATGGGTACCACCTTCCAGGGCTGCGACCCCTACCTGCTGACAGGACCCCTCAGGGGGTCCTGACGTCACCCCGTCCTTGTTCTGGGCTTGCTGGTCCGGGGCTTCCCCGCTGGGTCGGGGGCTAGGGGGCAGGGAGCTGCCGGCTTGGCGCTTGCAGAACAAAGAGTCCCGACGTAAGAGGCTGGGCCAGGGCCCAAAGGGAGGGCGCATCCCGGCCCCCAGGAGGTAACCCATCAACCCCGCCCCACCCCGGAGCCCCGATGTCAGTGGTGATCTGAGGCTGCTCATCACTTCTGGAGAGGAAGAAGGATTTTAAACACCTGTTGGGAAATGTCGCAGTCTCTCCTGGGCTGTCCCTGACTCTGCATCCTCAGAGTCTGCCGTTGACCAGTCCTAACCCTAACTATTACGGGCTGGTTGTTGCCAGAAGCAGTGGAGCCAGACAGACCTGCCCTGCACCAGGTTGGGCTGGGTGGGGTGAGTCAGGGAAGCTGTCCAGGTCTCCACTGCCGCTCCCATAAGATGGGACTCATACGTCTACCCACTAGAATAAGGAATCATGCGCAAGAGTTTCATTTATCACAAACCTGTCACAAGCTCAAAACAGCCTGTAAATCACCGTGGACAGTGTTAGCGGTGTTCCTGTTGTCCGTATCTGCCTCAAAAGCTGCCTTCTAGGGGCTTCCCTGGCAGTCCAGTGGTGAGGACCCCACTCTCATCATGGGGGCACGGGCTCAATCCCTGGTTGGGGATTAAGATCCTGAGAGTCACCCCCGCATGTCAGCTGCCCATGGACCCACCAACGCTGCGCTGCTGCAGGGGTGCCCCTCCTCCCACCTGTCCTGGGCCCTCCACTCCGGCCAAAGCTCTCCGTCGAAATATAGGGACACCCACTGCCTGGGAGGGAGTTCCCTGATCCACACGCCCTCCCCTGGGACAGACCTTGGGCTCTAAGCCTGGAGTTCCAGCTTCCAGCTGGGTCTGGGGGGTCAGTCTGTAGGTCAGTGGATAAGCTACTGATAACCTTGGCAGCCAGCACCCCTCCTAAGAGAAACAGCTGACCCTCATGCACAGAGCATGGGAACTGGCCTGTGTCTCTCACGCACTGTAGGCTGCGCCAGCTCAGAAAGCAAGCCAGGCTGCTGGGTCCCCACCTCACAAGGCTCCCAGCAGCATCCCCCACTGTCCCGGGCATCTGCGCCCACCCACCTGGTGACCCTCGACTCACCTCCCAGCTCCATGGACTCTCCCTGGCTCTTCTGACCCCTGGAACGTAGCTATCTCCCTCTCTGCCCTGATTCCCTAAATGAGTGATTTAGGAACCGAGTCCTGCGGGTTTGGGTGGGAATAGTCAGTCATGCTCTTTGATCTTTGAGCCATCCGAGTCCAGCTCCTGCAGGACGACCAGCCTGGGGGCACTGGGGGCAAAGGAAAGGACCAGCACACAGGTGGAGCCAGGATCCCCGGGCCTCTGCTTCCCGCTCTGCCTCCATTTCCTCACCCAAATGCCAACTTTCTAAAGCTGTTTTCTTGGGGCGCAGTTGATTTGCAGTGCTGTGTTAGTTCCGAGTGCACAGCAAAGCACGTGCTTTCCACGCTCTGTTCCCATTCGGGCGTTCACAGGGTGCTGAGCAGAGCTTGTGCGGCACAGCAGGCCCTTGTCAGCTCTCCATTTTGTGAGCAGGAGTGTGTGTGTGTCAGTCCCAACCTCCTAATTTACCGCTTTCCCCCACATGTCCCCTTTGGTAGCCATAGGTTTGCTTTTGAGACCTGTGAGACTGTCTCTGTTTTATAAAAATATCTGTTTGTTTCATTTTTATTAGATTTCATGTGTACGTGATACCATGGGATGTTTCTCTTTCTCTGTATGAGTTGCTTCACTTAGGATGATAATCTCTAGATCAATTCATGTTGCTGCAAATGGCATCATTTCACTCTTTTTAAGGCTGAGTAATATTCCGCTTTATCTATATATGTATCATTTTTTCCATCGATGGATGGGAAAAGAAGTAACACTGTCTCTGTTTGCAGATGACATGATGCTATATATAGAATATCCTAAGGATGCCACGAGAAAACTACTAGAACTCATCCATAAATTTGGTAAAGTTGCAAGACACAAAGTTAACACAGAGAAATCTGCGTTTCTACACCCACCGTCAGGCTGAGTGCTCTCAATCCAGGAGCACAGGATGGCAGGTGCCTCTCCCGATAGCAGGAGGCACCAAGGAGAGCCCTTTTCCTGGAGGGCAGGATGGAGGTCAGCACCAAGGTCAGCACCTGTCCGGCCAACTCGGGGCAGGGAGCGCGTGTGAAGCCACCTGCCTCCTCTGATGCCAGGAAACCAGGGCTGGATGGTTAATCCCAGGCACATGCACAGCCTTCTCACAGCCCCACGCTCACCAGAACCAGCCCCCCTTCCTCCCACTGGGACCTTCTGGCCTGCCTGTGTCCACAAGGAGGAGGGGAGCTTGTGGCAGTTTGCAGGAAGAAACTTAATTTCTGAGATGGAGAAAAGTTTGTCAAGACTTTCTGGGAGTCTCTTTCATTACATTCCTTCTGAAGCTTTTATTAATTTAGTGGGGCTTCTTAATTAAAGTCTCAATGAATAATTGAAACGTAGCTTTTGATTATGCTGGAGTCGGTGCCATTTTGAGTTGTAATTGTAACTAATAAATTAGTTAAATAGGTAAGATGATGAAACCCTGTCTCAAGGGGGACACTCATAAGTTTGAGAATTTATCTACATGTCATTCAGAAAATTTATGCAGAAAAAAATAGATGATCAGGAGGAAAACCAGAACCACAGCTTATTAATCAGCCAGGTCTGCTCTGTAAGAGCTGCAGTTCTAGAATAATTCACCACCTTCTCAACAGAGAGGAAGCAAGGGTGTCCCTGCATCTCCCAGGAGTCCTCTCCTATTTCCTCCAGTCCCCACAGGGTGCCGTGACGGAGGCCCCAAGTACCTGGCTGGGTGCAGTCCTGAAGCTCCAGAGAGACCCTGTAACCAGCCCTCTTTCTCCTCCGGGCTTGCCAGTCACCCCCTAAGCAAAGCCACGTGCACACCTCCTGTGGTTTACAAAGATATGATGAGTTTAGGGGGAAAGTTAAGGGGGAGAAGCAAGAACATGTTGGACCAGAGGCAACCAGGTTGCGGGGTGGCAGGGCGGGGGGATTGCAGACACGTGCCCCTACTCCCATCTCTCTTCCTGCACAAATGAGCAGCTGGGTGAGAGGAGAGGCTGTTCCTGGTGTGGCCCCGGAGCCCCGAGTCTTCATCAGCCTGTTAGAACCACATGAAGTGGCCAGCAATGGATCACACACCCTGCTCGGTCAGTAGCTAGGAAGCAGGCTCCTGCCCGGTGAGAGCCCTTCTCCTCCAGATTCCCCGGGGCCAGCACACAACTGCAGAACTGCACTGCGAGGAGAGTTCCTGGGCCATCAGCCAACGAACGGTCAAGGGAGATGCAGTCTGTGCTCCGAGACGTGTCGGGTGTTCCCACAGCCAGCCGAGAGGGGCTTGCCTCGTCCCTGATGACTCCAGCAATGTCTTCTCGGATCTCCACCATTTTCACAGCCGGCTGCTCCTGGGCGTGCATGTCGGCCTGAGTGCACCCCTCGTTGTGTGCCTTCGGGGGTGAGCCAGGACTCACAGCAGAAGCCCACCAGTGCCTAGAGCGTGGGAGACGTTTGCATCCCGTGGGCGCTCAGGAAATGTTGCTCACTGGCAAATCTGTCTGGCTTCTTAGCTGTACAATGAGATCATAAACTAGAAAGAGGCCTTTTCTTGGCTTCACCAGTATTTATGCTAGCGTGCATGCATGCTCAGCCGTGTCTGATTCTCTGCGACCCCATGGACCACAGCCCACCAGGCTCCTCTGTCCATGGAATTTTCCAGGTGAGAATACTGGGGGAGGGTCTGCCATTTCCTACTCCAGAGGATCTTCCCAGCCCAGGGATCGAACCAGCGTCTCTCATGCCTCCTACATTGGCAGGCAGATTCTTTTCCACTGGCACCACCTGGAAGCCCACACCATTTAAGCTAATTACTACATATTTTCTTGCTATATCTGGAGCCAGCAGTGCTCACTGCATGAAAGCGATAGGGGCTCCTGTCTCACAGGAAATGCCCTGGCGTCTCTCTGGGGGGTAGCTGGCCGCCCCCCTCACCCTGTCCTCACCCAGCCCCTCCTCGAGACAGAGTACGTGCCCCTTCCTCTCGGCATAAGGAGGACATGCCTGAGGACTCGGGCCCACCCCTTCACTCAACTCAACTGCTTCTCAAAGGCGCTGCTCCCAGTCACAGATGGGTTTAGAGCTTTCACATATGACTCTGGCGGCGGGAGGGACACACTTCTATCTACACCAGCGAGCCAGGGAAAACAGCCTCATGAGAAATGACCCCTGCCGTCCCCTGAGCTTGGCCTCTACTCTCCAGAGCTCCAGGGAACACATGGCTGCTTATCAACTGCCACCTGTGGAATGACTGGAGCTGCCGGCTGCCCAGGTCTCGGGGACTGAAGCTCTCACGGCCGGGAACAAACGCCCTCCAGCCCTCAGACGGCCAGCTGGGCCCGCCTCCTGCTGCGCTGGCTCTGGGGCCATGTCCCTGCCAGGCCTCTGCCCAGCTCCTGGAGGTTGTCCACCTCCCCTCCACGTGGCCCCAGCAACCCCAGTACGGTCGCTGATGCTGCCTCGAGACCAGCAGCGCATCTCCCTGGTCTCCTTGGCCTCCAGCCTGAGAAATCTACACGGATCTACACGGTCCCCCGATTAGGTCAGGCCCACTGGGGTTGTTTCCCCTTTGCCCCGAAATGTAGCATCGTCACAGGCAGGCATGGTCTCTGGTTATAGACACAGGCTCTCCCAAGATTCGAGAAGTGGGGCTCACACAGAGCTGGGCTCTCCTAGAATTCTGTTGCTACAGCTTTGATTAAGAACAGATTATAGGAGCATCCCTGGTGGCCCGGTGGTTAAGAAGCTGCCTGCCAAAGCAGATGCGGGTTCAGTCCCTGGCAAGATCCCGCACGTGGAGGAGCAATAAGCCCGTGCACCACGACGAGTGAGCCTGTGCTCTGCAGCCTCAGGCCACGACTGCCGAGGCCAGCCTGAGGCCACGACCGCTGAGGCCACTAAAGCTACTAAAGCTGAGGCCACGGCCGCTGGAGCCTGCGTGCCTGCAGCCCGTGCTCTGAATAAGGGAAGCACGGTGCTGGGAAGCCTGAGCACCACCACTAGAGAAAGCCCCCGAGGAGCACCAAAGACTCAGTGCAGACGGAGATAAAATGAGTAAACGCGTTTCTTAAAAAGAATAAATGTGTAAACTTTATAAAATGCTGTTTCTTTTCTTTTGGAATGTGTTGGTATATTATGTTAGCAGTTTTCTAACCATTTTTGCATGCCAAATTAAACAATTTATAACCTGCCACATCCCTGCTTTTTAAACACTGAAGATCTTCTAGGTGGGTAACTGCAATCTATTTTCTATGTATTCAACAAAAATGACAAAAATATGATTTTCTATTTGAGAAACATGAAGTATATTACACTGTTTATATTCAAGACCTCCATGTTCTTTCTTATTTATTTTCTACTAGACTGAAAATCCCACGGACGGAGGAGCCTGGTGGGCTGCCGTCCATGAGGTCGCAGAGAGTCAGACACGACTGAGCGACTTCACTTTCACTTTTCACTCTCATGCACTGGAGAAGGAAATGGCACCCACTCCAGTGCTCTTGCCTGGAGAACCCCAGGGCCGGGGAGCCTGGCGGGCTGCCATCTATGGCGTCACAGAGTCGGACACGACTGAGCGACTCAGCGGCAGCAGCAGAGTTATTTAATTCCAAAACAGGTGCATTCAAATATCCCACATGCTTTTCTTCATGTTTTTCTGCCTTTCCTAGTAGATTTTTCTCTATATATTTAGTTGCTAGACTGTTTCTTAGTAGTTTATGCCAGTTCAATTCAATTTCTTATAAATTAGATCATTTATCATTACATAGTGACTTACTTTTCTCTTGTGTGAAGTTAAAATTGTCATTCATTTATAGCCAACCTTTCTACACCACTTAATCTTAAGTGTTTCTTATAAACTGTAAAGCTAAGTTTTGTTTTCTAAATTAGTTTGTCACAACATTGTAAATCAACGGTACTCTAACAAAAATTAATTTCAAAATAATAAATAAATAAGTCTGTCATTGCCACTTAACAGAGAATTTATTTGCAGTCCCATTTGTTAAGTTAGTGTTAATCACCGTCGTGTCCAACTCTTTGCGACCCCATGGACTGCAGCCCTCCAGGCTCCTCTGTCCATGGGAGTCTCCAGGCAAGGATACTGGAGTGGGTAGCCTTTCCCTCCTCCAGGGGATCTTCCCAGCCCAGGGATCCAGCCCAGGTCTCCTGCACTGCAGGCGGGTTCTTCACCACCTGAGCCACAGGGAAGCCCGAGTCCTGTTTAGACCTCAAAAACATTCCTGATTTTTATTTCTTCCTTTTTACTGATTTACCTCCCACTTGATTTTCTTCCTTTCTTGTTCCTGTCTTATCTACTTTCCACTCTAGTGGGAGGAGCAAGACGTCTGTGAAGTGGGGTCACATCCACCCCGCAGGGCCCCCAGACGCTGAGGCCCACCCTACCACTCCACTCTGGTCAGGCCAGCGCTCTCCCCCAGCCGGGGACCCCTGATTCTCCCACCAGAGGCTGGCTGAAGCTTTGCTCCTCACCTCAGGACACAACTCTCCCTCCTGAACGCCGCGGACTTTCCCTCTCCAGTCCCTTCACCAGCCTCCTCTCCCCACGTGTCCACCCAGCCGCCCCGTCCACAGGGGCCCTAGACCTTGCCTCCCACCTCCCTCACAGCCGAGAGCCTGGGCACACGGGGCCACGCACACCTGCCTGTCATGCACACCTGTGTACCCTGCACACCTGCATGCCAGGTGGCAGCCAGCAGGCAGGGGTCCTGCACTCAGAGGGGTCGGGGGGACAAGGCCCCACAGCAGCGGCTGCCTTCCAGCGGGGTCCCTTCCTCAACCTCACCCCACCTACCGAGTCCGGGAGGTGTCACTCAGGGCTTTGAAGGGCTCAAGCACGGACAGGTCCGGGGCCCGGCCCCCAGTCAGCGCTGGCCATGGAGCACTCTGGACAGGAAGAGATGACCTGGAGGGGCTCAGGCCTGCCTGCTGGGGTCCTCTCTGCTGCTGAGAGCCAGCTACCTCGAGCTGCACACACCCCCCAGGATGCTGAGCTGGTCCTGGGCATCAGGGAGGGGAGACATGCCCCCAGGGCGAGGGTGGGAAGGAGGGCATCCCGTGATATGAGACTCTGAAGCCCATCCTCCACTCTCAGCTCCTCTTTCTTTGGCAAAATCACACAACAGCTCCATCCGGGTCTCCCCTGGTTCCCACCTGAACCTGCACACCTGAGCCAGGCTGGAGGAGAGGGGATGCCCACCCAGGGGATTGGACTCTTTGGGAAGAGAGAGAAAACCTTGCTCAGAACAACACTTTCCTCCCCACCAGGTCCGCTCACCACAGCACAAAGGCACTCCCGGGCCCCCGAGCCAGGACGCAGGCTGAGCCCAGACCCCAGATTGCTGGGTCCACGTTGGGAGCAGACAGGGACAGGCTGAGGCATCCCCACCACCACGCAGACTCCCGGCCGAGGAAGGCGAATGCAGAGGCCGCCCACGGTCCGCAGGGCGATGGCAGTCCTGAGCGATTTCAGGCACAGAAGTGCGTGATTGCATGTGTTATTACCACCGATAGTCATGACCGTCAATTACTTAACGGAGGGAATCAGAGTACAAATTGCCGGGTTCGCTCAATTACTGCTAAAATGGAATAAAAGCGTTTTAATTGTGATCAGAACGCGTACTCTGCAGCATGGATGTTAAAGGGAACAATGACCCGCCACAAACAGCGTCCCCGTTTAGCTCCTGGTCTGCTTACCAAACAGAAGCCGCGCGGCCGGAACAGACTGAACGTTGCTAATGAGCTCCGCCGGGGAGGTCTAAATTGGATTCCACTCCAGGGCTCAGCTGAAATTTATCTTAGCTGGGAGCTGGCTCTCTCACTGTAAAACTAGTGCCCAGTAAAGTGAACCTGCTACAAAATTATTTTCTTAAAAAACTTGAAATTAAAAGCCCATCACTGGGTTTACGTACCTTCTCTACTTTGGCAGAGAGAAGGCAATGGCACCCCACTCCAGTACTCTTGCCTGGAAAATCCCATGAACGGAGGGGCCTGGGTGGGCTGCAGTCCAAAGAGTTGCTCAGAGTCGGACACAACTGCACAACTTCACTTTCACTTTTCACTTTCATGCATTGGAGAAGGAAATGGCAATCCACTCCAGTGTTCTTGCCTACAGAATCCCAGGGACAGGGGAGCCTGGTGGGCTGCCTTCTATGGGGTCGCACAGAGTTGGACACGACTGAAGCGGCTTAGCAGCAGCTGCAGCAGCTACTTTGGCAGAGATGTCTGAGATCATTTCAGGCAAAAAGCCCCGCGTTCATCCTATTAGGCCAGCCCCCTTTCCTCCACCACCCTCCCGGTGGCAGGATGGGGGCCACCCTGTCCTGGGGGTCTGGGTCTTTTAGTCTTATGACAAGCGTGCCTGTGTCCCCAGGAGGCCTGGCTGCCTGTCTGGTCCAGGTGAGCAGGGCTGGGCCTCAGGCCGGCCTCTGCTGTGCTGCTGGGGGCAGAGCGCCCTGACCACCTCTCGCGGGGACCCCATCCTGAGCCCCCTGGGCCCTGGGCTGAAACCCTGCCTCTGCCTCCAGGGGTCTCTGTAACCCCCAGGGGGTACTGGTTTGGGTTTCTCCAGTCTTACTGAGGTGTGTGTGCTATATTCAAACACGCAGGCCCAGGTGTGAGCCTTCTGATGGCCTGAACAGCGCGTCTTCCTGTGACACAGTTGCCACAATCACAGGGCAGCAGGGGGCAGAGGCGACTAAGCACCCACGTCTTCTGCTCCTTGAGAAGGGGGGCAGCAAGAGGCCCGCCATACACGTGCTAAAGCTGGCCACGAGCCCTGCCCATCCTTGTCGGCTTTGTGTTCAGCTGAGGACACTGTCCCCGAGGTCACTGGGCAAATGGACAGAGAAGTGGCCCAGGGCTGCCCTCCCAGCCAGCCCCTCCAGCCCACCCCGTAGCCCCTGAGCAAAGGGCAAGTGTGTCCAACCTGTCTTCTGACCCCTGTGACCCCCAACCTCTCCTCTGACCCCCGTGACCCCTGACCTGTCCTCTGACCCCCATGACCCCCGACCTATCCTCTGACCCCCATGACCCCTGACCTGTCCTCTGACCCCCATGACCCCCGACCTGTTCTTTCGGCTTCCTGCCAGGCCCGAGGCAGGCGCAGGGGGCAGACCTGAGGGGCACAGGCCCCTGGACGGCGGTGACGGCCCAAGTCCCGGCTCAGCAGGTGGACCACAGCCACCCACCAGGCTGCGCTGAGCAGGGAACGGGGTCTTGGTGATGCTCCTGCTGGTCTGAGGCCTGCAGCTGAGGACACAGCTCCCAGGAGGTGAGAACACCCCAATGGGAGGGACCTGAGGCCTTGGTGTGGATGCCAGGCCTGTGACAGGCGCCTCCTGGAGCGGCGCGCCCACAGACGTAGTGGAGTGGGAGTTCCTGGCCTGGCCCCTCAGCCCCTCACTGGGTGAGGGAAGGGGGACCCCATCGCCCCTCACCCCAGAGGCTCAGCCAGACACTGGGCACCTGAGCAGGGCTGGGGAAGGGGAGGGGCAGGGTGGGAGAGCCTGGTGGGCGGGGGGGCACGGGGGCCTGCAGGAAGCCCCTCTGGGAGGCATCAAATCTAGCTTTTCCCACCAACATTCGAGATCCCCACGGTCATCACTGGGGATGGGGCCACCATCACCGTCTGTGGGAGCCATCGGGGGGCCCTCCCCCACATCACCAAGCCTCGGGCCGGGTCTCTCCCAGTTGAAGGGCCAGGCTGGGCACCCCAGGGCTCCAGCTCCCCTACCCCCCCGGAGACAGGAACAGCCACCCTCTAGGGTGACCACCAGCCTCCACACGTCACCACTGTCCCCGGAGGAGCGGCACAGCCCCATTCAGACCCGCGGCCCCCAGCGCGGGCTCTCTAGCACTAGGCTCTGATGCAGAACCGGCCTCCCCGAGTGCGCGTGCACTGCAGGAGGGGTCGAGTCTTGCGCAGCGAGGGCACCCTCACTGCAGAGAACGGCGCGTTGGTCATGCTCTCACAGACACGGAAACTGGGAGACCTGAGTCCTGACGGCGCTTCGTGGACCTGTTCCCAGGCAGGAGGTCCTGACCACCGCACCCCCAAGCTGTCTCACTGCACTGTTACAAACGGAAGACGCGCTTTGAGGACACACTCGGACACCTCCCTCCCCAGCCCCCTGCGAACCTCCCAGGACGCTGGCCACTCGGCCGTGGCTGCTCCGCGGATTCCGCCCCGTCTATGTGGCCGGTGCTCCGAGGTGACAAGGGAGACGCCCGGCTCTGCCCGGCCCC
This sequence comes from Nanger dama, assembly GCA_917880005.1. Taxonomy (NCBI): domain Eukaryota; kingdom Metazoa; phylum Chordata; class Mammalia; order Artiodactyla; family Bovidae; genus Nanger; species Nanger dama. Next base: position 1,036,492 of record CAKJTW010000046.1, on the reverse strand, counting down.
CTCTGGGAGCAGGTCCTCCCTGCGGGAGAGGAGGCTGCGGCATCGACAGCATTAGGGAGCCAGCGGGCGTCAGCGAGCCGGGACAGAGGGTCTGAGGGGGCGGCGTGGGTCCACCTTCGGCTCGTCTCTGACGGGCACTTTGTGGCCTCGCGCACTCTCCACCTGCCTGGGGTCTGCCATGGTTAATCCACAGTGGGCATTCTGTGCCCTCTCCAGCTGGCCCTCCGCCGGGGACTTCACCCTGAGTCGCCATCAATGTGGGTGCCACCCACAGTCCACTCTCGAGGCTGGGGTGGCCACAGTCTCCCCACTCCAACCCCCAACAAATGTCCCCCAGCCAGACACCCTCCCACGTCTTCTGGGCTCACTCTTGTACCCAAGGAGGACACATTCCCCAAACTCTGCAAGTGTTTGGGGAAGCGCCTTCTCAGGGCACTGAAGGATGCAATTTGTCTGAGAAATGGCGATAGACATGCGGTACCTAATGGAGACCAGCGCCCCTCAAGTGCAGACCCAGGCCCAGGGGGGTGGGCAGAGAGCAACAGGGTGTGGGGATCTGAGGCATCCGCCTGCCTCCTGCAGACACACCAGGTTCCTCTCTCTGGTCAGGTGCATCTCTGGGCACTCGCTCCCTCCCACTCTGTCCAGGGACCATGCCCCTCCACAGGCACACTCCCCAGGGTAATGTCAGACCCCACAAGGGCAGGCCCTGGTCCCCAGTGCCGTCTCAGAAGTTCCCTCTGGAGTAGCAGCAGCCCACACCCCAAGAACAGCCAGCTGAGGCATCCAATTCAAAGGGTCAGCTCAGCCAAGACCTTTCTCCTCCTACACTTTCCTCCAAAAGAGCAAAACACAAAAACTCAAGAAGCACTGTGAGCTCTCATTTGTCCACGAGCATTCCCACCACTGCAGATGGTGACTGCAGCCATGAAATTAAAAGATGCTTACTCCTTGGAAGGAAAGTTATGACCAACCTAGACAGCATATTGAAAAGCAGAGACATTACTTTGCCAACAAAGGTCCGTCTAGTCAAGGCTATGGTTTTTCCTGTGGTCATGTGTGGATGTGAGAGTTGGACTGTGAAGAAGGCTGAGCACCGAAGAATTGATGCTTTTGAACTGTGCTGTTGGAGAAGACTCTTGAGAGTCCCTTGGACTGCAAGGAGATCCAACCAGTCCATCCTGAAGGAGATCAGTGCTGGGTGTTCATTGGAAGGACAGATGCTAAGCTGAAACGCCAGTACTTTGGCCACCTGATGTGAAGAGCCGACTCACTGGAAAAGACTGATGCTGGGAGGGACTGGAGGCAGGAGGAGAGGGGACGACAGAGGATGAGATGGCTGGATGGCATCACCAACTCAATGGACATGGGTTTGGGTGAACCCCAGGAGTTGGTGATGGACAGGGAGGCCTAGCGTGTTGATTCATGGGGTCGCAAAGAGTCAGACATGACTGAGCGACTGAACTGAACTGAATTGAACTGATTCCCACCACTAAAAGCAGAGCATCTCACTGCTGGGTCTCAGGCAGCACGGGAGGCCATCATGTTGATATCCCAGGGTCCAGTCACAATCAGCTCCCGGAATGGGTGACTTGTCTGCCTCCCGAGGTCAACAGGCATCTGCACATTTTAAGTAACTGTTTTCACTTCTTGCCAAGATCTTTTCACGTCTTAAAAATCAGGTTGTGACCCCCAACAAAACGCTCCCTGCAGACAATGGCTCAGTGGACAGGCCCTGCTCGCCGGGTGTCCAGCCAAGTGAGGCCACTGTGAGCCACGCTGGATGGGCAGGCCTGTCCCCCAGTGACCATCCACTGGGGGAACAGGCAGTGGATAACGATGCGTCCCCTGTGATAAATGCTACAAGAGATCAGAACCGCTCACTGAGAGAACTGAGTTAAATCAGGGCGCAAACAAGGTTCCCAGAGGAAGAGCCCTGCAGAGCAGCTCCGAGGGGGCGTGTCCCCATGGCAGCTGGAAGACCTCTGAGCCACACAGAGCACTCTAAAGGAGGGGCTTCAGGAGGGCAGGATGACTCTCGAGGGAGCACCCTGGCCCCGCCTCTAATCTCGGGGCCTGTCTAGAGGTGACTGGTGGAGGCTGGTTCCTCTGGGGTCCCCGGTGTGGCCACGTCATCTGGAAACACAAGCTGCCATCTCATGGGACCCTGGGCGCCCTGATGAGCCTCTGTGCCCTCAGCCCCTCCACTGCCATGGGGCTGGGGGTCCCCAACATGGGGAGCCGGGGAGGAGGCAGACAAGTCACCCACTCCAGCTGTGCTCCCTGTCACATCAGAAGACGAAGGCGTGACGGAGCAGGAAGCAGGCACCCCAAGTCCCACGGCTGGCTCAGCCCGAGCTGTGACTGGCAGGGCTGGACGGGGCTGCCGGACAACACACACCAGAGCAGCTTCCGCAGACGCGCCTCCCCCCGCGGCCCTGCGGCCTCCCATCTCCACGTGTGCCCTGCTGTTCCTCAGCGTCACCATCAGGACCGGCCCGGGCAGGGACACTGAGGGCTAGAGGCGGCTGCGCTGTCAGCACGGCGCTACAGCTGGACTGCTCAGTGGCCTCAGGGGCTGCAGGCCGAGAGGGGCCGGTCAGGCGGGGTGCAGCCTGCCGTGCATCTTCCGGGCGGCTCCCGCGGTTCTCCTCGCCGGATGATGAGCAGGGAAAGGGATACAACCTCGTTTTGGGGCCAGAGAGACTGGCTCTGGAGTCAGGCTCCGTCACACGCTGGCTGGGCGCAACTGCTCTCTCCTCTGTCCGTGCAGTTTTTCACAGATGCTTACAGGGCACGTGCTGCACGCCAGGCCAGGACTGACCAGGGGACCAGCCCCCGACCTCGAGGGCCCACAGCCACAGCAGCAACCCTGTGGCGGTCCAAAGTGAATCGGCGCAGTAAGCAAGTGTTTAACAGCGGCGTTGGCCCATCAGCTCATGAAAAGTCTGATATTTGATGGATTCACAGAGACCAAGGACGTGGAGGAGGGGTCGGGGAAACAGACAAAGACCCCACCCAGGAAGGTGGGAGGAGAGGAGAATCGGAGGGACCAAGAGGCTGATGGGGGATGAAGCCAATACAGGAGACGCCGGATCGATCCTTGGGTCAGGAAGATTCCCCCCCGCCCCAGAAGAGGAAATGGGAGCCCACTCCAGCACCCTTGCCGGGGAAATCCCATAGACAGATGAGCCCAGAGGGCTACAGGCCATGGGTTTGCAAAGAGCCAGACAAGACTGAGCGGCTAAACAGCAGCAAAGGGCTGGCAGCAGAGGAGCTGCCCTGCCTGAACAGAGCAACACCCCCGGGTGCCCAGGCCGCTCTGGACTCCCAGGCTCTGGCATATTGTCCCAGTGTGGTCCTGTTTCATCTTGGGGAATGTGGCGTTTATCAAGGGAAATTCAAAGATGTAATACTGCAGACACGAGACAGGTCCGAGACTGCAGCGCAACCCCAGGGAGGCGGCCCGGGGACGGAGGACGCAGGACTGAGCCACAAGGGTTTCTTATTATTACGTGGCCATTTGACGTCTCACAGGTCATGCGCCCTCACAGTTGCTTGCAATTTTGTTTTGGAACCATTTAGGGCAAGGAATGGGATTATGACCAAGTTACAGCAGAGTGTGACGTCTGTGTCAACCCTGTTGTTCAGTCGCTCAGCATGTCCGACTCTCTGCGACCCCGTGGACTGCAGCGCACCAGGCCTCCCTGTCCTTCACCAGCTCCCGGAGCTTGCTCAAACTCATGTCCATCGAGTCAGTGATGCCATCCAACCATCTCATCCTCTGTCACTCCCTTCTCCTCCTGCCCTCAATCTTTTCCCAGCATCAAGGTCTTTTCCAATATCAGGTGGCCAAAGTACTGGAGCTTCAGCTTCAGCATCAGTTCTTTCAATGAATATTCAGGGTTGATTTCCATGAGGATTGACGGTTTGATATTATTTAGGGAAAGGAATGCGATTATAACCCAGTTAGAGCAGAGAAGTGACATCTTTATCAACACAAAGAGATGGTAAGCCTCCCATCCTTGTCTCCTCTCTGAATATTAATCAGAGAGAAGCTTTGTGCCTGCACCTGCTTCTCTAAACTTAGTTGATGGTTAGAAGATTATGGAGTCAAGACTGCAATCTCTAAACTTAAAAAAAAATAAAAATAAAAGCCAGACATTTTAGCATCCCCCAGCATCCCAGCTCAGTTGGTAAAGAATCCACCTGCAATGCAGGAGACTCCAGTTCCATTCCTGGCTTGGGAAGATCTGCGGAGAAGGGATAGGCTACCCACTCCAGTATTCTTGGGCTTCCCTTGTGGCTCAGCTGGTAAAGAATCCACCTGCAATGCGGGAGTCATGGGTTCGATCCTTGGGTTGGAAAGATCCCCTAGAGAAGGGAAAGGCAACCCACTCCAGTATTCTGGCCTGGAGAAGTCCAGGGACTGTAGAGTCCATGGGGTCACAGAGTCAGACACGATTGTACAACTTTCACTTTCAGCGTCCCTCACAACACCCACCTCTCCTCTCAAAGCACCAGAGATTCAGAGAGCGGGTGGAGCCGGTTTCTGCCCTCTAATCTCTAAATCCCAGCCAGATCAACCAGGCACCATAAACAGGAGCGGTTTTGAGCCAGAGACTCAGAGTAATTGCTTTACTGGCCTGACTGGCCCAAATGTTTGGGGATCTGGGATAAATAAAAAGAAATAGCTTGCAAAGTGATCCCCAGCGTTCCATTCAGGGCTGTCCTGAACCCTGCTCTTTCATTTGCATGATTTAGCAAAAGGAAGTTTGCATTGATATGTAAATAGTAATGCAAGTAGTTTACATTGAAAAACAAAGGCGGGCGGTGAAGCCTGTGATATTTTACAGCCTTTGACTCCAGCCTTTGCTGCTGCCAGAAAGCACAACAGCAATTTTCCTGGACCCACAATTCAAATGGCTCTGCCTCACACGAGTGCTCCAGGAGTAACGTTTAATAATGGAATTACGTTGTCATTTGCATATGGTGTTCTCGTTGGAAGGTGTATTCCGAATTTATTGGGCATTTTTATTAGCCCTCAGTGGTTGACTTCTGGAAATTTGGTATGCACATCTTGTAGAGGGAAAAAAATTCTGCAGCAGAGAAAGCTGAGCGCATGAAGATAAATGATGCCCACTGTTTCAGAGGCTGCCGAGAGGGCAGTCCTGAGCACACACGGTTTATGGTGTCGTGGTTCTGTGAGCCCTCTCCGCATACTCAAAAATGGGGACGAGACTGCAAGACCCCACACCTCTTAGACTCGGCTCCATCACGGGCCGCGTAGGCCTGGTTGCCTGTAAGACTGTGGAGCTGAGCAGGAGGCGGCTTTGGGTGTGACTGTTGCAAGAAACTGGGGCTCAAGAGGATGGTTGTATTCTTGCTCCCAGGGGAGTCCCCGGGACAGGGCACCAAGCGGGGGTCCTTGGCTTCATGCGGGAAGGAATTCAAGAGGGAGCCGTAGCAAACTGAGACAGGCACTCCACAGGGAGGACGCGGTGCGTCTCAGGAGAGAGCAGCCCAGGGCATGGGGTCGACTAGGGAAGTGAGAGTGGCCCCCAAATGCAGGGTGGTTAGTTTTTACAGGCTGGGTAACTTCATAAGCTAGCGAGTGGGAAGATCATCCCAACTACTTCGGGGGAAGGAGAGGAGATGTCCAGGAACTGGGCCACCGCCACCCTTTGGCCTGCTGCCGTCAGAGCCGCCGTGGCTCTGGTGGGGCACCTTCAGCTGCTGGCGCATCTCGCTGCGCGCGTGGAGGGCGGCAAGGTCCACTGCAGCTTGGGCCTCCCGCCGTCTGGGCCTGGCGGGCTCGAGCCAGCCTTCGTCATGTCTTCAAGGCCTGCGTCACCCTTTTAAAGGTTGTGCCCTCGCCCTTTCCCACCCCCATCCATCTCATGACGAACCTGCTTCCTGCACCAGCTTCTGGGATGCGCAGGGGCAGCGGAGTGCAGATGCCGACTCAGGGTGCTTCAGAGCCTCGCGCAGACCCGCACTGTCAGGAGTCTGCAGGCAGTGCAGAGCGTCAGGCCTCCCGCTCAGACCTGCTGAATCAGCATCTGAATTTCAGCAAGATCCCCAGACGGTCTGAGAAGCACCACTTTACCCTGGAGACAGTTGAAATATTACCAGAAATAAAAGACACACTTTACTGGGATCCCATTATCCACACGTTCATATTTGAACACGGGTCCATCCATGAACTCAGAGTCTGATGATAGAATACTTACTCTTACTGGGTACTGATGCTTTCTGTTTCACTTAATTTCATTCTGTTCTATTTAAAAATAATGATCATGGAACTTCCCTGGTGGTTCAGTGGTTAAGAATCTGTGGTTCCTTTTACAAGGGAAGAGGGTTTGAACCCTGGTTGGAGAACTAAGATCCCACATGTCATGCAATGAAGCCAAAAAGTGAATAAATAAATTAAAACATAGTAATAATAAATTTAGGTAAGCATCAAAAATAAATAAATAAAGTTAAATACTGGTCGATGAGAGGTCGGCATGTCGAGACATGCCCCGGACCAGCCCGGACAAGCCCGACAGTCGGCCGACGCCCGAACAGGAACCGGGGGCGGACCAAACTTCCAGGCCCCCTGTATCCTGACCCAATCAGGCGCTGGCACAGAGCCCCCAAACGCCAATCACTGCTACAGCCCACGCTTTCTACCTTATATGGAAGAACCGGGTTTGAATGCCAGCCCTGGCTATAAAAACCCCTTCCTCACCCCCTCATGCTTTGCTGACTCCCTTTGTCCCCTTCCTCACCTGTCCCCGGGAGTTCTGCCCGAGAGCGACCGCCCAATAAAGGCCTTTTTACTAACGGTCCCTAGAGGTGGCTTTTTCTTCCCGCAGCGTTTTCTTACATCTGGCGCCCAACGTGGGGCTCGAGGTGAGGGCCTCCGGCACTTGCCATTGAGGTCCCCTCGAGCTCCACCGCTGCGGTAGCCCCGGACCCAGGCGACTGACCAACCTCCCAGACGGCAGAATACGGGGTAAGTCCCTTCGGCTTTGGGGCCTGCCCTCCCTGGCGACCACTTCCTAGGGCCCTGTAACGGGTGCGCACTTACTGGGCCCTCCCGGTCATCAGTTCGTGAGGGAGACGTCCCTAGCGACTGATAGACCTCCGGCCCGGCCTCCCTCCGGCTTCGGCCCCCATCCCCAGGTCACCAGTTCGTGAGGGAGACGTCCCGATCGACTGCATGGACCTCCGGCTCGGCCTCCTTCGGTCCAGCAGTCCGTGAGGAAGACGTTCCGACCGGCTGCCTGGACCTCCGGCTTCCCTCAGCGTGTCCAAAGACGTTTGGATACCGGGATTCGCCTCCGCTGTACGTGGTCGCCATGGGATCGACAGCCTCCAAACCCGACCCCCAATATTCCACTCCCTTGGAGTGCCTGTTAGCTAATCTGCGGACCCTGGGACTAAAGGGATATATCCGCCCCAAACAGCTTACTTTTTTGTGTTCGCAGGCCTGGCCTCAGTATTCTCTAGATAATGGCTCATAATGGCCAGCCGCAGGGACATTAGACTTTAACGTCCTCTGTGATTTAGATAATTACTGCCGGAGAACGGGAAAATGGTCTGAGGTCCCTTATGTCCAGGCCTTTTGGGTGTTGCGCTCCCGCCCTACCCTATGCACTACCTGCGCCCCTAACCAGATTTTGCTCACTATGGCTCCCCCAACCCCCTCCCCCAGGCCAAGCCCATTCCTTCCTCCTCCGAAGCCTCGGCTTTTACCATCCCCCCAGAAGAACTGACCGCCCCTCCTCCATACGCATCCACCCGGGCTCCTACCTCCTCCACCCCACCTACTCCCTCTGCCTCGCCTACTCCAACCTCTGCGCCCGCCCTGGAGGCTCCTCCCCCAGCACCGACTCCGGCAACGCCTGGTCCTATTCTTTATCCTCCCCTCCCGTTGGCGGCCCCCCCGCCTTCTCCGGTTAGTTCCCACACTCGCTCTCACAGCAGCCCACAGGAACCCCCCTTCTTCCACCCCTTCTTCTTCTGCCCCAGCCTCGCTATTTCCCTTGCGACAGGTGGCCGGAGCTGAGGGCCTAGCCCAGGTCCATGTCCCCTTTTCCCTCCAGGACCTGGCCCAGATTGAGGCCAAACTGGGATCTTTCTCTTCCAATCCTACTCAGTATATCAAACAGTTCACGGGCCTGACTCACGCCTATGCTTTGACCTGGCAGGACATCTATGTTATTTTGGGGTCTTCCACCACCCCAGAAGAGAGGCAGGCCATCTGGACGGCAGCCAGAGCTCAGGCCGATCAGAGGCACATTGCCAGTCCCTCTCCCGAGCGCCCCCGGGGGCTCGGGCGGTCCCTGACGTTGACCCTGATTGGAACTATCAGGAGGGGGGTGGTGGCCAGCAACGAGTACGCTATATGATAGAGTGCCTCATTGACGGGATGGAGGTTTCCTCTCATAAGGTTGTAAATTTCCTTAAGCTGGATGAGGTGACTCAGGGGCCTGATGAAAATCCAGCTATGTTTCTCAATCGGCTTACCGAGGCCCTCATTCAATACACCAGGCTGTCCCCTGAGTCCCCCATAGGGGCAGCCACCTTGGCCAGTCGTTTTATCTCTCAGTCTGCCCCTGATATCCGGAAAAAGCTGGCCAAGGCTGAGGATGGCCCTCAGACCCCTATCCGAGATCTGGTAAAAACGGCATTTAAAGTCTACAACGCCCGTGAGGAAACTGCTGAGGCCAGCTGAAAGGCGAGGCTTAAACAGAAGGCCGAGTTTCAGGCTAACCTCCTCAACCAGCAGGCAAACCTCTTTAATCAGCAAACCCAAGCCTTGGTGGCGGCCCTGTGGCCGGCTGCGGGCTCAGGGTCCCAAAAGCCCCCTCCGAGGGCCTGCTTCAAGTGCGGCCAAGAAGGACACTGGGCCAAGGCATGCCCCAACCCGCGCCCTCCATCCAAGCCATGTCCGCTGTGCAAACAACGAGGACATTGGGCCAGCGACTGTCCCCAGGCCTCTTGGGCCCCGACCCCTAGGGGCCGGGGACCAGAGCGCCCCAGGGAGGCTTCCGGCCCTACTCCGGCTTTGGAGCTGCTGAGCTTCGACGAAGACTGATGCCGCCCAGACTCGGGGACCCCGATCACCCAAGCCGAGCCCAGGGTAACGCTCCAGGTAGCGGGTAAGTCTATCAACTTCCTGGTTGATACGGGGGCTACCTATTCGGTCCTTCCTTCCTTTGGGGGCATTTTGCACCCTTCCGAGATTTCGGTTATGGGAATTGACGGCCGACCTTCATGTCCTCTCCAAACCCAACCACTGTCCTGTCAATTAGATTCCTGCATGTTCACTCACTCCTTTTTAGTTATTCCTTCCTGCCCTACCCCGCTTTTGGGGAGGGATATACTCGTTAAGCTAAAAGCCACCCTCCACCTGACTCCCGGATCGGCCCCCACGTCGGGGGCCTTCCTGATGCTACTCGTGGACCCCCTGACTCCTCCGGTTAGTCCTGAGGTCTGGGATACCACCCCCAGTCCTCATCCGGCTAAGGGACCCCGCCTGCTTCCCGGCTAGACCCCAGTTTCCTTTGTCTGCTCGTAGCCTCAGGGGACTGAAGCCCGTCACTGACCGACTCCTGGGACAGGGTCTCCTAACCCCCACGACCTCCCCCTGTAACACGCCCATCCTCCCTGTCCGGAAGGCCTCAGGCGACTACCGGCTGGTGCAAGACCTCCACCTGATTAACGCGGCGGTGGTCCCCGCCCATCCGCTTGTCTCTAACCCTTACACTCTCCTCTCCTCCATTCCTCCCAAAACCTCTCCCTTTACTGTTATTGATCTTAAAGATGCCTTCTTTACCATCCCACTCCACCCAGACTGTCAGTTCCTCTTTGCTTTCACCTGGACTGACCCCGACACTTGGCTGACCACACAGCTTACCTGGACGGTACTTCCTCAGGGGTTCAGAGACAGCCCCCATTACTTTGGGCAAGCCCTGTCTCGAGACCTGGCCAGATGTTCACTTCACCCTAGCACTCTCCTCCAATACGTAGACGACTTACTCCTTTGTAGCCCCTCGGAAGAGACTTCTAGACCTAGACAACACACTGCGACTCTTCTTAATTTCCTCGGTTCTCAGGGCTACAGAGCCTCACAATCCAAGGCTCAACTGACTCAGACCTCTGTGGTCTATCTAGGCCTCCAAATCACTCCCACTACTAAAGCCCTGACAGCAGACCGGTGTAGCCTCCTCTGGTCCCTTAACCCTCCAACTAACGGAGACCAGATATTATCTTTCTTAGGACTGACCGGATTTTTCCGACACTGGGTCCCAAATTACGCCACGCTGGCCAAGCCTCTGTATGCTGCAGCTAAAGAGACTCCCACAGGACCACTATCTTCCCCTGCTGAAGTAGCTCAGGCCTTTCATGCGTTACGCTCCACTTTACTGGATTCGCCTCCTCTCTTTCTCCCAAACCCAAACTATCCACACCATCTATATACGGATGAAAAGGGGGGAATAGCTTTTGGAGCCCTGATGCAACCAGTGGGCCCTGAGCTGCTGCCTGTTGCTTACGTGTCTAAACAGCTGGACCCCACAGCCAGGGGATGGTTTCCCTGTTTGCGAGCGCTAGCGGCAGCAGCCACGCTGTATGCAGCTGCAAAAAGCTGATCCACGGTCAACCTCTGACCATTTTTTCACCTCATCGCCTAAATGACCTTTTAGCTTCCAGGTATCTTTCCGATCTCAGTGCTTCTAAGCTCCAGCAGTTCCATCTGGTGTTCCTAGATAACCCACAAGTTTCTGTAGATCATTCTCCGCAACTAAATCCTCTCTCGTCGTTGCCTTCTCTTCCCTTTATGGAACCCTCAGCTCACTCCTGCATTGAGACCCCTGAGTCCCTCATGCAGCCGCCTCACAATTTATTCACCAAGCCCTTACAAAACCCCGATTTGACACTGTTTGTGGATGGAAGTTCAAAACAAGACTCTGATGGGATCCGGAGGGCGGCCTATGCTGTGGTTACCACTCGAGGAGTCCTAGAGGCCCAGCCCCTGGCTCCAGGGACGACCTCCCAAAAGGCAGAATTAACAGCCTTAACTAGAGCCTTACATTTGGCAAAAGGAAAGAGGGCCAACATCTATACCGATTCTAAATATGCTTTCTTGATTGCTCATTCCCACGCGGCAATCTGGACAGAGCGGGGCTTCCTGACCACTAAGGGATCCCCCATCTGCAATGCCTCCCACATTACTCAATTGTTAGACGCCTTATCCTTACCCGTAGAAGTGGCTATCATACACTGTAAAGGACATCAGAGCACTCATGACTCAGTTGCCTTGGGCAACAACATGGCTGACCAAGTAGCTCGACAGGTTGCTCTGCAGGAACCCCCAAATCCGTGTGGATCTTAAGGTCGACACTTATACCCAAATGAGCTGATGACGAAGCCCAGATATTACTGGCGCAGGAGGGGACTCGGAAGCATTCATCGGGATGGATACTGTATTACGATAAGCCAGTGCTCCCCGAGCACCAGGCAAAGGACATCATATCCCAAATCCATAACACTCTGCACATTGGACCTAGGGCCCTCCTTTCTTTCCTTGGTCCCATCTTTGCCCCCTGGCATCTTAGGCGTGCGGTATACGAGGTTCATCGGTCTTACTTGACACGCGCCTCCACCTCTCCTCAGGGAGGACTTAGGCCCCCCTCAGACGACGCACCAACTCAGGGGACACTTGCCTGGGTAGGACTGGCAGATAGACTTCACTCACATGCCTAGACATCGAAGTCACCGCTATCTGCTGGTCTTAGTGGACACTTTCTCAGGTTGGGTTGAGGCCTTCCCCACCGCCCGAGAAACCGCGGCGGTGGTGGCAGAGGTCTTAACAACCCATCTCATTCCCAGATTTGGGTTACCTAACTCCCTTCAGTCTGACAATGGGCCTGCATTCATCTCACAGATCTCCCAACAGGTGGCTGCGGCCTTGGGCATCGCCTGGCATCTCCACATTCCTCATCGGCCTCAATCGTCGGGCAAGGTAGAGAGGGTAAATGGAATCATCAAGACACACCTGACCAAACTTGCTTTAGATTGAGACTGTCCTGGGTCGACCTCCTTCCTTTGGCGCTCACCCGTGTGCACACCACGCCTCACTCAAAGACAGGTTTGACCCCCTTCGAGCTGCTTTATGGAAGGCCATTTCTCCTAACCTACCTCCCGGAGGGAGAGACTCCCCACTCGCGGGGTACCTCCCTCTCTTTTCCCTCCTACGATCCTTGCTGAGGGAACACGCTGACCGCGCCTTGCCGCAACCGGCGGATGACAAAGAGCCGATCCGGCCTTTGGCCCCAGGAGATCAGGTACTGCTAAAAACTCTCAACCCTCGCCCACTACAACCCCGCTGGACGGGACCCCACACGGTAATCCTCACCACTCCTATGGCAGCTAAACTCCTGGGACACGACCCCTGGTATCACCTGACCCGACTTAAGCCCGCACCCCCAGGTTTCCCCAAACCTGACCCAGAAGGGAGAGGATCCTACTGCTCTGTCCTTACTGGCCCAACCAAGCTAACCATCAGCCGGACCCCCTTCCCCCGATCCCGGAATAACCATTACCCAAACCCCTCTTTCGCCAATCTTAAAATAATCAAGGCGCCGTCTTCCACCAGGAACAAACACGTCCCTATCCGATGTTTGCCTGGTACCATCCGCCGTGGTTACTGGCAATCACAGTTCTGGCCATACTCTTTGCCATTGGATTGGCGGCCACAGCTCCCCAAGACTGGTCATCTGCACACCGGCTGTCGCTGGCCCTTGCTTACCTAACCATCTGCGCTCTACTCCTGTGGTGCTATTCCCTTGGGGCCTACGACAAGGGGGCCTCTGTGCAGCTCTCAAGGAAGAATGTTGCTTTTACGCTGACCATACGGGGGTGGTGAGGGAATCCATGGCCAAGGTAAGAGAAGGACTCGAACGCAGAAAGAGAGAACGGGAGGCACAGGAGGGCTGGTTCGAGTCCTCGTTCCAGAGCTCCCCCTGGCTGACAACTCTACTATCCTCCCTAATGGGACCACTCATCATCCTCCTGCTGCTCCTGACTTTCGGGCCCTGTATCCTAAATAGGTTTTTGGCCTTTATCAAACAACGGCTCAATACGGTCCAACTGATGGTACTGCTCAATACGGTCCAACTGATGGTACTGCGACAGCAGTACCAAGGGCTTCCGACAAGTGACTTGTGACCAACCTAACAGACGTCCGCCTCCTGTCATCCCGGCCGCACCCTACCCCTCGTCACCCCTGTTCAGCAGGAAGTAGCCAGAGAGAATCGGCGCCCCTTTTCCTATATCAAAAAGGCCAGGATGAGAGGTCGGCATGTCGAGACACGCCCCGGACCAGCCCGGACAAGCCCGACAGTCGGCCGACGCCCGAACAGGAACCGGGGGCGGACCAAACTTCCAGGGACCGGCCCCCTGTATCCTGACCCAATCAGGCGCTGGCACGGAGCCCCCAAACGCCAATCACTGCTACAGCCCGCGCTTTCTACCTTATATGGAAGAACCGGGTTTGAATGCCAGCCCTGGCTATAAAAACCCCTTCCTCACCCCTCATGCTTTGCAGACTCCTTTGTCCCCTTCCTCACCTGTCCCCGGGAGTTCTGCCCGAGAGCGACCGCCCAATAAAGGCCTTTTTACTAACGGTCCCTAGAGGTGGCTTTTTCTTCCCGCGGCGTTTTCTTACAGTCACCTCTCCGTTCAGTTCAGTCGCTCAGTCGTGTCCGACTCTTTGCGACCCCATGAATCGCAGCACGCCAGGCCTCCCTGTCCATCACCAACTCCCGGACTTCACTCAGACTCACATCCATCGAGTCAGTGATGCCATCCAACCATCTCATCCTCTGTCGCCCCCTTCTCCTCCTGCCCCCAATCCCTCCCAGCATCAGAGTCTTTTCCAATGAGTCAGCTCTTCGCATGAGGTGGCCAAAGTACTGGAGTTTCAGCTTTAGCATCATTCCTTCCAAAGAAATCCTGAACCTGATCTCCCTCAGAATGGACTGGTTGGATCTCCTTGCAGTCCAAGGGACTCTCAAGAGTCTTAAAACTCTCTGAATTGACATCATGACCTGATCATCGGGACAGCAATTTTATAAACTCTGCTCTAGAATTTACTCTGGCTGCATGAATATCTGGATTGGCCCCTGAAGAAAAAAAATACCAGATAAAATTTGCTTTATCATTTATTTAGTGCATCCATGGACTGACAGATAAAGCAGGCCATCTCTGAGCTCAGGGAAGATGAAAACGAGAGGCAGACAGAGCACAAAAGTCGGTTTTCACCTTGAGGTTACTCATGAACTTGAACTTCAAATGTCTGGCCTTTTGAAGGAAAGAAGGCAAAGTCCAGAATCTTCCCGAGAGGGGAGTGCTCTGAGGACCCACCCCTGGGGCAGTGAGCGCACAGGTGGAGCACAGACCGCCTGCTGCCCGCCCCGGAGGCAGCGAGGAGAGCACAGCGTCTAGCGGCACTGGGGGAAGCACATCCTCTAAGTTTCATTAGCAAAAAGCCACTCAGACACGGAGTCACAGCCCATGTTCATACATTCATGGTCCAAATAAAATGCCACCTGAGCCTTCCAACTAAAGAGGTCCTAGACAGATCCTGAAAGAATCAAATTCAGATCGTCTCTGAAGCAGCTACTTACACCCCAGGACTTAGAGAGACTCCCCAGGGAAAGAACAATGCTCCGTTCCCTGTGAAAGAAATCATGGGATAAACAAAGAAACAGGGCACAATGAGAAAAAGATGGCAGAAAAAGAATGAAAAGAAAATAAAGGAAATAAAAATGCATAAAAAGCCCAAACCAGTAATGTGTTCCAAGAAGCAGAGAGAAACCAATGAAGGTGGACAATGAGGAGCAGACTTTCCAATAAAGCAAACACAACTTCCGCAAGCAAAAAATATAATTGTTGAAATTAATTATTCAGTGGATAGATTTACTACCTGATTAGACAGCATTGGAAAGGAGGAGGAATTAATAAGCTCAGAGTTATGTAAGAATAAATTATACCAAAAAAGCATCCAGAAAGACCAAGAGATGGAAACAAAGAAAGAGAGGTCAATGCGTGAACAGTGAGATCATTTCACATTCATCTCATCAATGCTCCAGAAAGAGATGGAGACAGACAAATGAAAGAGATGGTATTTTTAAAGATAATGGCTGACAATTTTTTAAAATAAAAATCAATTAAAGATATCATTGATTCAAGAAGGCCAATTAATTCCATTTGGAATAAATCTGAACAAAATTTATGCACAGAAACATCATAGTGAAATTACAGAACAGCAAAGAACATGTTTCAGGTGGTTGGGAGAAAAGAGAGATCACCTTCAAAGGACGATATCTAACCTGAAAGAGGACTTACCAGCCCCAACAGTCGAAGCAAGGAGACACCTAAAGAGATCTACAATGTGTTGAGGTGAAACAATCCAACCCGGAAGTCCATACCTGGAAATAACATCTTTTAGCAACACCAGTGAAATACAGCCTTTTCAGAAACCACACACAGAGATGGTTTGCACCGAAAGGCTCTGTCTAAAAGAAATTAAGTATATACTTCACATGGAAGGACAGAAGTACTAGAAGATCTAAAATGAAAAGAAGAATGAAGCACAAAAGAAATGACAAATAGGAGATAAACTGTAAATACATTGTGAAAAATTAACTATGAAAAACTGTAATAATCTTGTGTCACCAAGACAGAAATGTTGAACTCATGACAGTTATGCTAAACGAGTTATAGAGAGATGATTAGGATATTCCGGGGTCTTTGTAATACATGGTGGTGGTGGTGGTCTAGTCACTCAGTCATGTCCGACTCTTGTGGCCCCGAGGGCTGCAGCCCGCCAGGCTCCTCCATCCATGGGATTCTCCAGGCAAGAATACTGGAGTAGGTTGCCATTTCCTTCTCCAGGGAATCTTCCCGACCTGGGAATTGAACCCAGGTCTCCTTCGCTGCAGGCAGAGACTTTACTAACTGAGCCATAAGGGAAGCCCCTTTGTAATACATGGGGAAGGTATTTTGTGTTAATATTTGATGAATTTAACATAAAGGCGATAACAGCTCAGTTCAGCTGCTCAGTCGTGTCCGACTCTTTTCCACCCCATGGACCGCAGCACGCCAGGCCTCCCTGTCCATCACCAACTCCCAGAGCCTGCTCAAACTCATGTCTACTGAGCCCGTGATGCCATCCAACCATCTCATCCTCTGTCGTCCCCTTCTCCTCCTGCCCTCAATCTTTCCCAGCATCAGGCTTTTTTCTAAGGAGTCAGTTCTTCACTTCAGGTGGCCAAAGTATTGGAGCTTCAGCATCAGTCCTTCCAATGAATATCCAGGACTGATTTCCTTTAGGATGGACTGGTTGGATCTCCTTGCAGTCCAAGGGACTCTCAAGAATCTTCTCCAACACCACAATTCTATAGTATCAATTCTTTGGTGCTCAGCTTTCTTTATGGTCCAATTCTCACATCCATACATGACTGCTAGAGAAACCATAGCTTTGACTAGACAGACCTTTGTCAGCAAAATAATGTCTCTGTTTTTAATATGCTGTCTAAGTTTGTCATAGCTTTTCTTCCAAGGAGCAAGCATCTTTTAATTTCATGGCTGCAGTCACCACCTGCAGTGATTTTGGAGCCCAAGAAAATTAAGTCTTTGTGGACTAATAACTAAAATAATAGAAACATACTATACTTTCTCTGAACTGTCAGAGAAAATTTTTAAAGAGAAAAAAGTGTCAGTGCAGGATAAAAGAAGAAATGAGAGAGAAAATAACAAAGAAAGATCAAGATAAGAACACAACATGAGAGTATTACAAATCTAGATATGCCACTGATTAAAACAAGTGAACATGGAATTAAAGTTCACTTAAAAGGCAAAGACCAGCAGCTAAACTCTAATAAAATCTAACTATACTGAATTGCAAGTGAAACAAAACCGTAAGGTGATAAAAAGATTGAAAGATAAATGTATGTGTAGTTAGTCTAATTAGACTTCCCTGTAGCTCAAACAATAAAGAATCTGCCTGCAATGCAGAAGACCAGAATTCAATCCCTGGGTTGGGAAGATCCGCTGGAGAAGGGCATGGCAACCCACTCCAGTATTCTGGCCTGGAGAAGTCCATGGACAGAGGAGTGTGGCGGGCTACAGTCCTTGGGGTCACAAAGAGTCAGACACAACTGAGAGACTAACACACACACAGAGTCTAATTATATTAATATTAGAATCAAAAGGGCTTCCCTGGTTGCCCAGTGAATCCTTCCAGTGCAGGGGAGCTGGGTTCAATCCCTGACCGGGGGTCTAAGATCCCACGTGGAGCAACTAAGCACCAGCACCACAGCTACAGAGCTCATGCGCCGTGGCGCCTGCATGCCATTCCTAGAGAGAAGGCCGTGCCTCACAACGAGGAGTCTGCATGCTGCAGCAGAGAACCTATGTGCCACAACTAAGCCGTGACCAGCCACAATTAAAACAGACAAAATGAGCAGATGTGGCTGGTGTGTCTGCCATTTAAATTAAAAAAAAAAATCAAATCCACTACAAGTCAAAGCCATTACAAGAAATAAGAAGAGTAAGCATATTATGTTAAATGTTTAATTCATCAAGAAGTCACAGTTGAAATGTTGTACACACCTCAAAATGAGGCATCAAACTGTGTAAGAAAATATTAACACACAATCATAGTGACATCAGGGCTCCTCTGGTAGCTCAGAGGTTAAAGCGTCTGCCTGCAGTGCAGGAGACAAGGGTTCCATCCCTGGGTCAGGAAGATCCCCTGGAGAAGGAAATGGCACCCCACTCCAGTACTCTTGCCTGGAGAAACCCATGGACGGAGGAGCCTGGTGCACTACAGTCCACGAGGTCACAAAGAGTCGGACACAACTGAGCGACTTCACTCCATAGTAACATCACTCTCAGCAACTGACAGTACAAGCAGAGAAATAATCTGTGTAAAAATGAAAGATCTGAAGAACACAATGGACAAAACATTGACTATTATGCATTGTTCACATTATTTCAAAACACATCAAGGATATTGATGAAAGTAGGCCCCCCTCCAAAAAAACTCCCAAATTTGAGAAATCTATACGTTCAAAAATTTAATGAGCCACAAGCAGGATAAATAAATATGAAGCACCAACAAGGCACATCAAAATCAGATAATTTAAACCCAAGGGCAAACAATCTGGAAAATACCCAGAAAAAACTGCTACATTTCATTCAGAGGAACAATTGTATAAGTGACAGCTGACTTCTCATCAGAACCGCCAGAGACCAGGAAGCAGTGGAAATATATCTTTACAGGGGAAAATGTCAACACAAAAATCTATATGTAAATAAAAGAAGCTTCACAAGTGAAGGTGAAGATATTTTTATATAAATCAAAATTGAGAAAATTAAATACAAGTAGGTCTTCCATACAAGAAATGATGTTGATGGACAACTCAGATCTATACAAAGACCCACACAAAAGAAAACTATTACCAGAAATGCCTTGTGTGGATAAATAAAAAGGATAATGAATAAATATAACACATGTATTATTCATAAGGTACTTACATATGTGTCTCTGGAACCTCTCCTGGTGGCTCAGCTGGTAAAGAATCCACCTGCAATGGGGGAGACCTGGGTTCGATCCCTGGATTGAGAAGGTCCCCTGGAGAAGGGAACAGCTACCCACTCCAGTATCCTGGTCTGGAGAATTTCATGGGCTGTATAGAAAAAAGAGTCAGATGCGACTGAGCGACTTTCACATTCACTGGAACCTCTCCAGCTCAATGACTGACATTTCCTGCTCCAGGGGATTTTCCCCACCCAGGGACTGAACCCACATCTCCTGCACTGCAGGCAGATTCTTTATCACTGAGCACCAGGGAAGTCCCCTGCACAGGATCATGCATACACGTGAAGTTGCTTTGGTCATATCCAACTCTTTGCGATCCTATGGACTTTAGCCTGCAAGCTCCTCTGTCCATATGATTCTCCAAACAGGAATACTGGAGTGGGTTGCCATGCCCTCCTCCGGGAGATTTCACGAGTCAGCGATTTAACCTGCATCCTTAATGCCTCCTCCACTGGCAGGTGGATTCTTTACCACTAGTGCTGAAGAGGAAAAGTTAAAATTTTACATAACCTCCTTCTTCTGCCTCCGTAACTCAGCTTGCCCCTTGCAAAGTCTAGATCATGTAGGTCACATAGTCTCAGGAAGTGGGGACTTGCAACTCCAGGCAGTGGAGTTTATCTCACTCACCCTTGTCCTGCTGTTTGCAGTCGCCCAGCCCCTGCAAGCCTGCTTAAACATGCCTGTCCGTGTAAAGACCAGGCAAGCCCCTCCCCGTCTTGACCACCATTCTTGTGCTTTCAAAACCCCTAAGTTTAAACCAGCCTGTTAACAGCTAGTGTTGCCCACTAGAGGCTCTCTATAAAAACTCTGTAATCCCTTTGTTCGGGGCTCAGAACTTGGAGTGTGAACTCCTCTCGGCCCGCTGACATAATAAACCTGAGTTCTCCAACTCTCCAAGTGTGGTGCTTGGTTTCTTGAGTACTGGTTTCTGCGACAGCACCACCTGGGAAGGCCCTGCATAGTATATTGACATATAAAAATATATACTCTTACCTTAATTCATTTAAAAGAGATAGAAGAGTTTAAAGCAAAAAGTTTATGTAAAGCAAGAGAGTTCCAGAAAAATATCTACTTCTGCATTACTGGCTACACCAAAGCCTCTGACTGTGTGGATCCTAATAAACTGTGGAAAATTCTTCAAGAGATGGGAATACCAGACCACCTCACCTGCCTCCTGAGAAACCTGTATGCAGGTCAGGAAGCAACAGTTAGAACTGGACATGGAACAACAGACTGGTTCCAAACAGGAAAAGGAGTACTTCAAGGCTGTATATCGTCACCCTGCTTATTTAACTTATATGCAGAGTACATCATGAGAAACGCTGGTCTGGAAGAAGCACAAGCTGGAATCAAGATTGCCAGGAGAAATATCAATAACCTCAGATATGCAGATGACACCACCCTTATGGCAGAAAGTGAAGAGGAGCTAAAGAGCCTCTTGATAAAAGTGAAAGAGGAGAGTGAAAAAGTTGGCTTAAAACTCAGCATTCAGGAAACTAAGAACATGGCATCTGGTCCCATCACTTCATTGGAAATAGATGGGGAAACAGTAGAAACAGTGTCAGACTTTTTGGGGGAGGGGTCTCAAAACCACTGCAGATGGGGACTGCAGCCATGAAATTAAAAGACGATTGCTCCTTGGAAGGAAAGTTATGACCAACCTAGACAGCATGTTAAAAAGCAGAGACATTACTTTGCTGACAAAGGTCCGTCTAGTCACAGCCACGGTATTTCCGGTGGTCGTGTACGGATGTGAACGTTGGACCATAAAGCTGAGCACTGAAGAGCTGCTGCTTTTCAGCTGTGGTGTTGGGGAAGACTCTCGAGAGCCCCTCGGACTACAACCGGTAGTAGTAGAACAACCAGCCCACCCTGAAGGAGATCAGTCCTGGGTGTTCACTGGAAGGACTGATGCTGAAGCTGAAGCTCCAGCACTTTGGCCCCCTGATGCCAAGAACTGACTCCTTGGAAAAGACCCTGACGCTGGGAGAGATTTAAGGCATGAGGAGAAGGGGAGGACAGAGGATGGATGGTTGGGTGGCATCACCAGTTCGATGGACATGAATTTGAGGAAGCTCTGGGAATTTGTGATGGACAGGGAGGCCTGGCGTGCTGCAGTCCATGGGATCCCCAAGAGCTGGACACCGCTGAGCGACTGAACTGGACTGAATTATAAGCTGTGTGGAGGTAATAAGTCAGAAGAGCACAGAGAGCTACACTGTTACAATTCCTGTATCCTACAGGAAGCACTACCATGTGAACTCTAAGCAGATTATGATGAGTTTAAAATGCAAATGTAGAGTAATCATTTAACATTATGCAAAACAGATGCAAAATCCACAAGAAAAGAATCAAAAGGGCCAGGGGAATAAAAGACGATCACACAGATAAAACAGGAAAAATAAAGACTGTCTGAATGCACAGATGCCATGATTATTAACACAGAAAAACCTAAGGAATCAAAAAATTTAGTAAAATTAGCAAGTGAATTATTTATCCAGACCTCAGGATGCAAGTCAATATACAAAGATAAATTACATTTTTATACATGAAGCTAAGCTAGGTGTTAGTCACTCAGTCTTGTCTGACTATGCGGCCCCCATGGACTGTGGCCTGCCAGGCTCCTCTGTCCGTGGGATTCTCCAGGCAAGGACACTGGAGTGGGCTGCCATGTCCTTCTCCAAGGGGTCTTCTGGACCCAGGGATCAAACCCAGGTCTCCTGCATTACAGGCAGATTCTTTACCAGCTGAGCCACCAGGGAAGCCTTTTATATGCTAGCATTAAAAATCAGAGAAAACCTTTTAAAGCAAGTTCTATTCACTGGAGAAGGAAATGGCAATAATGTCAAAAAGAAACATGGTGTTCTTAGGACAGATTAACAAGAAGCTGCAAAAGTACCCTGAATGCTACAGTCTAGTGAGAGAAACTAAATAAATAAATGGGGGGGTTTTGGATTGGGTGGCTAATATTTTTAAGATGTCGGTTTTCCCTAAATTGACCTCTAGATTCAATACAGACACAAGTAGACTCAGCACCATTTTTAAAAATCAAAATCTTGTCTCTAAAACATCTATGAATTTTACAGAATCTAGAAAAGCCAAAGAATATAAACAGCAATACTGGGGCTTACATATGCTGAATTTAGGGTTTACAGTAACCTAAAGTAAATAAGTTGTAAGGATAAGGATGGACAAATAGATCAACAGAACAGAGTAGAGTCCAGAAATAGACTGATAAGTACAGGGTCAACCGACTTCTTCATCAGAAGCATCAAAGGCGTTCATTGAGAAAAGAAAATATCTCCAAGACGTCGCTGATGTCCACGTGGAAGATGTAAAAGGTCTAGCATGCAAGCTGCTTTGAAGTCATAGATCTCACCTTGTGCAACAAGAGAAAAACAAAAGTTGACCCTGACTGAAAAGAAATTACCCTCCTTAGACACAAAGAGAAAAAAGAATGAAGGCGGGGGGACAGAATATCCAATAACTGTGAGGCAGTCGTAAAAGATGTGATACAGGTTCAACTGATACAGGAAATATATAATATTTGAAGCAATGACTGAGAACTTTCCAAAATTAATGACAGACACCAAACCACAGACTCAGGAATCTCAGAGAACCCCAAGCAGGATAAATACCCCCAAATCCAGACCAAACTGCAGAAAATCAAAGAAAAAGAGAAAATCTTGAAAGAGGCCAAATTTGGCGGGAATGTAGGGATAAATATTACATGAGACTTCCCTTCAAAATATTCCAAAAGAGCAGAGAGTGGAGTGAGACACTGTGAACATCAGGGGAGAGGGAGTGGAGCAGCACACTGTTGCTGCCACTGAGTCTTGTCCGACTCTGTGGCACCACGGACTCGAGCACACCAGGGATCCCTGTCCTTCATTAGCTCCTGGAGTTTCCTCAGATTTGCATCCATTGAGTCGGTGATGCCACCCAACCGTCTCATCCTCTGCTGCCCTCTTCTCCTTTTGCCCTCAATCTTTCCCAGCATCTGGGTCTTTTCCAATGAGATGGCTCTCTGCATCAGGTGTCCAAAGAATTGGAGTTTCAGCTTCAGCATCAGTCCTTCCAATGAATATTCAGAGTTGATTTTCTTTAGAATTGACTGGTTTGATCTCCTTGCTGTCCAAGGGACTCTCAATAGTCTTCTTCAGCACCACAGTTCAAAAGCATCAGTTCTTCTGTGCTCAGCCTTCTCTCTGGTCCAGCTCTCACGTCCGTACATGATTAGTGGAAAAACCATAGCTTTGACTATTGGTAGGTGAAGTGACGTCTCTGCTTTTTAATATGCTCTCTAGGTTTGTCAACCACCATCCACAGTGATTCTGGAGCTCAAGAAAATAAAGTCTGTCACTGCTTCCACTGTTTCCCCTTCTACTTGCCATCGAGTAACAGGACTGGGTGCCATGACCTTCGTTTCTGAATGTTGATTTTAAAGCCAGCTTTTTCGCTCTCCTCTTTCACTCTCATCAAAAGCTCTTTAGTCGCTCTTCGCTTTCTGCCATAGGTGGTGTCATCTGCATACCTGAGGTTGTTGATATTTCTCCCCACAATCTTGACCAGCTGGTGATTCATCCAGCCTGGCATTTCACATGATGTACTCTCCATATAAGACTTAAAAACAGGGTGACAAGATAAAGCCTCATCTTACTCGTGTTCATTGGGAAAGTGAAAGTGAAAGTTGCTCAGTCGTGTCCGACTCTTTGAGACGCCATGGACTGTAGAGTCCAGGGAACTCTCCAGGCCAGAATGCTGGAGTGAGTAGCCTTTCCTTTCCCCAGGGGATCTTCCCAACCCAGGGATTGAGCCCAGGTCTGCTGCATTGCAGGTGGATTCCTCACCAGCTGAGCCACAGGGAAGCCCATTAATTGAGAAAGAGTTCCCAGCTTTGAATCGTCAGTTACTGCAGGTAAGGTTCTAACTGTTGTTTCTGGACCCACACACAGGTTTCTCAGGAGACAGATAAGGAGGTTTGGTACTCCCATCTCTTTAAGAACTTTCCACAGTCTGTTGTGATCCACGCAGTCAAAGACTTTAGCATCGCCAATGAAGCGAAAGTAGATGTCTTTCGGAAATTCCCTTGTTTTCTGTATGACCCAGCAGATGTTGGCAATTTGATCTCTGGTTTCTCTTCCTTTTCTAAATCCAGCTTGCATATTGGAAGTTCTTGGTTCGCGTATTGCTGAAGCCTGGCTTAAAGAGTTTTGCGCATTACCTTACTAGCGTGCAAAATGAGAGCAATTACACGGTAGTTTGAGCATTCTTTAGCCTTTCCCTTCTTTGGGATTAGAATGAAAACTGACCTTTCCCAGTCCTGTGGCCACTGCTGAGTTTTCCAAATTTGCTGGCATATTGAGTGCAGCACTTTAACAGCATCATCTTTTAGGATTTGAAACAGCTCAACTTGAATTCCATCACCTCCCTAGTTTTGCTCATAGCAATGCTTCCTAAGGCCCACTTGACTTCACACTCCAGGCTGTATGGCTCTGAGTGCACAACCACACCATCATGGTTATCTGAGTCCTTAAGACTTGTTTTTTTGTCTTAAGAAGCCAGTTATTCCGTGCAGTCTTGCCATCTTTTCCTAGCCTCTTCTGCTTCAGTCAGTATGCTTCACTTAGTATTTCTGTCCTTTATCGAGCTCATCTTTGCATGAAGTGTTCCCTTGGCATCTCTAATTTTCTTGAAGAGATCTCTAGTCTTTCCCATGCTACTGTTTTCCTCCATTTCTTTGCATGGTTCACTTAAGAAGGTCTACTTATCTCTCCCTGCTCTTCTCTGGAACCCTGCATTTAGTTGGCTATATCTTTCCCTTTCTCCCTTCCTTTCCACTTCTCTTCTTTCCTTGGCTATTTGTAGAGCCTCATCAGGCCACCGCTCTGCCGTCTTACATTTCTTTTTCTTTGGGGTGATTTTGGTCACTGCCTCCTGTGCAACGTCACGAATCTCTGTCCATAGGTCTTCAGGCCCTCTGTCTGCTCGATCCAGACCCTTGAATTGGTTTGTCACTTCCACTGTGTGATCGTAAGGGATTCGATTTTGGTCATACCTGAATGGAGGGCCTAGTGGTTTTCCCTGCTTTCTTCAATTTAAGCCCGAATTTTTTGTAATAAGGAGCTCATGATCTGAGCCACAGTCAGGTCCAGGTCTTGTTTACAGAGCTTCTGCGTTTTTGGATGCAAGGAGCATAATCAATCTGATTTCGGTGTTGACCATTCGGCAATGCCCGTGTGTAGAGCCTTCTCTCGTGCTGTGGGAGTGTGTTTGCTACAACCGGTTCATTCTCTTGGCTAACCTTTGCCCTGCTTCATTCTGTGTCCAAGGCCAAACTTTCCTGTTAATCCAGGTACCTCTCGACTTCCTGCTTTTGCACCCAGTCCCCTGATGAGGAAAAGGACTTACTTCATTGCTGTTAGTTCTAGAAGGTGCTGTGCGTCTTCATAGAACTGGTCAACTTCAGCTTCTCCAGCATCAGCTCTTGGGACACAGACTTGGATTACTGTGATGTGGGATGGTTTGCCTTGAAAAGCAACCAAGATCATTCTGTCGTTTTGAGACTGCACCCAAGTACTGCATTTCAGACTCTTGTTGGCTATGAGGGCTGCTCCATTCTTTCTAAGGGATTCTTGCCCGCAGTACTAGATGTGATGGTCATCTGAATTAAACTGCCCATTCCCATTCATTTTAGTTCACTGATTCCTAAGATGTTCATATTCACCCTTGCCATCTTCCTGCTTGACTATGTCAAATTTACCTTGATTCATGGGTGGAACATTCTGGGTTCCTATGAAGTACTGTTCTTTACAGCATCCAACTTTACTTTCACCACCAGATGCATGCATAACGGAGTGTCCTTTCCACTTTGGCCTAGCCTCTTCATTTTTCTGGAGCCGTTTCTCTGTTCTTGCCCAGTGGCCTGTGGACACCTTCCGACCTGGGGGCTCACCCTCCTGATGAATCGCAGCCCTGTCATAGCAAAGGGGCTTGCGTAACTCAGGGAGGCCATGAGCCATGCTCTGCAGGGCCATCCGAGCTGGACAGGTCATGATGGAGAGTTCTGACAAACGTTGTCCACTGGCAGAGGGAATGGTAAGCCACTCCAGTATTCTTGCCTTGAGAACCGCATGAACTGTATGAAAAGGAATTCAACATCCAATAAAATTATCTTTCAAAGTAAAGGAGAAATAAAGACTTCATCAAATGAGCAAAAACTGAATGAATTTATTGCTAGTAGACCTACCTTACAAGACAATTTTAAAGTTCTTCAGAGAAGGGAAAAAGTACATCAGTCAGAAACTTGGATCTACATAAAGAACCTTAAAGAAGGAATGAATGAAGGCAATATGAGCTATTATTTTCTTATTTTTTCATGTTTTTAATTGAGGTACCAGATGATAATTTGTTCAAAATAATAATAGCAACCATATAAAAATAGTTCCAATACTTTGGAAGCCTGATGCAAAGGGCTGACTCACTGGAAAAGACCCTGATGCCAGGAAAGATTGCGGTCAAAAGAGCATGACAGAGGATGTGATGGTGGGATGGTGTTCCCGACTCAGTAGATATGAGCTTGAGGAAACTCTGGGAGACGGTGACAGAAGGGAAGCCCGGCGTGCAGTCCACGGCGTCAGAAAGAGCTGGATGCGACTGAGCAACTGAACAGCAAGTCGCTGGTCATGGCTGGAGAAGCAGAATGAACAACAGCAGTGCTACCAGGGGCAAGAGGGCAGAACCAAAGACGCGGCCCTAAGGGGTCTGCACTCTGCGGCGTGGACTCGGACTGTCTGCGGCGCACTGTAAGCTCTAAACAGTGTTCCTAAGTTCTGGCTGATCTGCTGAGAGAGAGGAGAAAGTCTTAGTTGCTCAGTCGTGTCTGACTCTCTGCAACCCCACAGACTAGAGCCCACCAGGCTCCTCTGTCCATGGGATTCTCCAGGCAAGAATACTGCAGTGGGTTGCCATTCCCTTCTCCAGGGGATTTTCCTGACCCAAAGATTGAACCCAGGTCCCTTGCATTACAGCCAGATTCTTTACCACCCAAGCTATCAGGGAAGCATACTTAGGAGAAAGAGGAGTCATATCAAATGCTCAATTAAAATCAGAGAGTACAGAAAAAGAGCAGACACAAGAAAAAGAAAGAAAGAATAAAGACAACCATAAAAACAGGAATGAGTATGGGAGATATTACTCCAAGTAAAACAATCGCTTTACTCCAAGTAAAATAACTTCAAACATCAATAGTCTAAATATACCAATTATACAACAGATACGGTCAGAGTGGATTTTTAAAAAGAATAAGAGAAAGAAAAGACCCAATTATAGGTGGTCTATAAGAAACTCAGTTCACATATAAACACACAGATGGATTAACCGTGAAGGAACAGAGAGAGAGGCCATGCTCACACTGATCAGAAGAAAACTGAGGTTGGTGTATTAATTTCAGACAGAGCAGACTTCACAGCAGGAAAGCTATCTCAGACAAAGAGAGACATTGTGTCCCCGAGTGGTCAGTGCTCCAGGAAGCCTTGACAATCTCTAAGATATACGCATCTTACCCAAAGCCTCAAAATACATGAGACAGAATCTGAGAGAACTTCAAGGACAAACAGGAAAAAAAATAGCACTCACCCTTATCTCACAGCATACACGACAATTAATTAGCAATGGATCACAGACTTAAACATTAAAAAAAAAATCCATAAAGCTTTGAGACAAAGCAGAGTAGAATACCATCAAGATCTGAGGATAAGCAGAGATTTCTTACAAAGGACATAGACAGCAATTGCCATGAAAGACAACATTGATGAGGGGAAGTTGTTGAAATGATGTACTTCTGCTCATCAAAAGACACAGCTAAGAAAACGAGCCAGCCCGCAGACAACTGGAGAAAATGCCTGTTAAGTGCAGATCTCTCAAAGGATGTGAATCTGAACTGGGCAAAGAACACACACCTCTCAATAGCAAAAAAAAAGGAGAGAGACAAATAACCCAGTGAAAAATGGGCAAAGGGCTTCAAAAGCCCCTTTACGCAGGAAGCTATGCAGATGGCCAGTGGATGTTTCTAAAAAATGCTTCGAATCCTTATGACTCACGGGGGAGACGCAAGTTAAAACTACAGTGAGTTACACTGGCACACTCACTAGCGAGATATAAGCAGACTGGGACGGCCGATACTGATAAGAGCTTGAAGCAAGGAGAACTTCCCTCCATCACTGACGGGCATGGGAGATGCCAAACCTACCGTGGAAAGTGGTTCGGACGTTTCTTACAAAGTTAAGGGTGCTGGCCCAGCATTTCCACAGACAGGTACACACCCAAGGGTCATGGAGACAAGTGTCCACAAAGGACTCTGCCCTCCAGGGCTCCAAGCGGTTTCCTTCACAATCAATAACTGTCCATCCACTGCAATTGTCCATCAACAGAACAGATAAAAATTTCAGTCTCCAAGTATGGCGGGTGGGTAGGATGCGGAGCAAGAGGAACTATTTACCCACCACTGGGTAGGGTCGGGGGTGGATATTGGAGCAGTCGCTTTGGAAAATAACTTGTCAAATAAAGTGAATTTGAGCATGATTTATGTTCAGGCAATTCCATGTCTCAGTTTAAGATCTCGCACACATTCAAGGAAGTTCATAGCTTCCCATCCAGGAGAGCATAAAACTAGAAAACTGGAAACAACCCAGATGTCCATCAATCAGAGAATAAATAAATGAAATATGTTTATGTATTCATGCAAAGGAGCCCCCTGTGTCAATGAATATGAATGCATCTCAGTGGCAAGAGGCGGAAGCAGCATTATGTCAGGAGCATAATAACCTTAAAAACATAGCATGTCTTAGAGACGATTCCATTCAATACAGTCTGATCCTGTTTCATACAATACAGAAATGTGCAAAAATGTGTAAGATGTTATAACTCTATGGGCAAACTCACAAGAAAAGTGAGCAGAGTCAAAGGGAAAGCACAGCACTCAGCACATTTTCTGGGGCTAATGAAAGGGGAGGGTGGAGGATGCATCGGGGACTTTGAAGGGGACAGTGGTCTCTCCCTAGGTGAGATAAGAGCGCCGGTTACGGTACTGTAAACACCGCGGACGCAGTCTGGAAGTCCTCATGGTGCGATGAACGTGAGTTTCAAAGAATCTGCCCTGCTTGGGACCCCTCTTCTCGGCAGTGAGAGTGCCTCTGCTTATTGACCAGACTGGGGGTGGGAACCCATTCCCCTTGAACCCATCTGGTCTGGAGCAGGAGCAGGCCCCCCACCATGGGGCCTCCACACGCGGGAAGACACTGAGGGGGTGGCGCCTGGGGTCTCGGGCCCCTCGAGGACCGTTAGTGCCAGGGCTCCTAACAACCACTACCTGTTCAGTTCTGGCCCACGTGGTCCACCTACCAAAGCCAGAGATGCAAGAGACGTGGGTTCAGTCCCTGGGTCGGGAAGATCCCCTAGAGGAGGAAACAGCAACCCACCCCAGCACTCTTGCCCGAGAGATCCTGCAGACAAAGGAGGCTGGAGGGCTGTGGTCCAGGGGACCGCGTGGAGTCAGACACGACTGGCCGAGCACGCACAAGCAGGTCAGGGAGGCTCGGGGCAGGCCCCCCTGGCTGCACCCCTGGTCCAGTCTGCCCTCAGCGCTCACCCTCTGTGCTGCAGGCGCCTAGGAGGACGCACCTCAGGGCGCTGGTCCCGCCTCCACCTTGTTCGCTCGCACTCCACTGGCCAAAGCCAGGCAGGCGTCCAAGCCAGGAAGCACAGGGTGAGCTCATGCTCTGCCCGCCGGGGACACGCCCTGCCAAGCCACAGGGCAAAGCGGGAGGAAAGGAAAGAAACAGCAAAAAGTCTGTAAGGACAGACCGTGCCCCGCCCTGCACCTGCAGAGAAGGGAAGCGCACTGACAAAGAGCATCGGGGCAGAGGTGCGGAAGCAGGGGGCCGGGAGGGGGATCACTCTGCCTCCCTCTCGGCTTAGGGTGGGGGGCGGATTCCTTGCCCCCTGCTGGTAGACCGTGGAGCCCACGTTCTACGGACTCCAAGCCACATATGCATGTATGGAGCACCTGTTGTATGCCGGAATCTGTGCTTAACATGTGTGGCGCCACACCACCCAGGCCTCAGCCTCCCACACAATGCCACCGCCCCACCTGCCCAAGATGCCCACACACTCCTCGCCTTGAGCCTTCCTCGTAAATTCCTGCTCAGCGCCATCGCTGTCTCTGTGACTGGGCTCCTCACAGTCCCCCAAAGGCCAGCTGATCAGTTCCCCTTCGACTGAAGTTTCACTCATTCATTTAACAGTAACTCAAGCACCTACTAGGTGTCAGCTCTTATTCTGAGCCCTGGAAAGTCTGCAGAGACAGACCTGACTCCAGTCACAGGCCCCACAATTCTACTGAGCACAGGGTTGGGGGAGGCACATGGTTCTGTATTCTCAGAGTGCAGGCAGGCACCCCCGAGCCGCCAGGGTTCAGCTCAGGTCACGATTTGCCACAAGTGAAATCCCCAGCAGCTCTGGGTTTCCAGGGACCTTGGGAAAAACAGACGAGGGGGCCTGGTGGTCCCTGACCCCTTTCTCCGCCCTGGGGCTGGGGAGCCCATGTGGATTTCTCTGAACCCCCCTCCACCGTCTGAGAACTTATCCTCCAGTCTTAGACGGGTCCTGAAGCACGATTGATCCCTCGTGTTAATCGGGGGCGGGGGAGTGTTCTCCCAAGGGGCTCCTGGAGTCCAGCGACTCTGCGTCAAACGCACAAGACTGAACCTTTCTCCCACCTGATGGGGATTTCTGAACCTGCCGTCTATTCTCAGCTTCATGATGACCCTTTCTGAGGAACATTCAATCTTGTCCTGGATTCCAAGTGAGATTTCCGGGCCAGGGGCTGTCCATCTACGTGGGAATGGACGGTGAAGGGGGGGAAGGGGCGGGCAAGGGGGAGGGTCCCAAGGGAGGGTCCCACTGGGTCCCACAGTCACCCCCAGCACCGGGGAATGAAAGGCAGGGGAAGGTCAGCAGGCAGAGTTTCCCAGAGGACTCAGGTGGCACGTTTACATTGCCAGTGTCCGTGAAAATTTCCCATTCAAATCAGCCACTCATCTCGCCTTCACTGTAAACTTATCTAGACTTAAAAAGAGAGAGGTCAGGGTATATCGTGTTATCTCCATATATTGACTCGTTTCGGATTCGCATTAAGAATCAGACGTTGATCTTGTCTCATCTAAAGCCCTCCACCTGTCCAGAGCATGAAGGGTACACAGTCACCCACGATACCCAGCCCCCAGAGCCCCCGGCCACCTGCCAGCGTCAGAGGCACTGCCTCAGGGTCCCAGGCCTGACCGCATACCTGAGCCCCAAAAGCTGCGAGAGACAAGAGTGACCCTCCCTCGGAGCCTTGAGCTGGAGTGCGACCGCCAGGCACCCTGGCCAAAGGCTTCCAGCCTCCAGAATGTGGCAGAAAAAATTCCTAGCGTTCAAGCCGCCCAGCCTGTGTTAGTTAGGAAACTGTCAGAATCTCCTGGGCGGAGGGCAGGGACGAGGGGCAGCCGAGCCCAGGAGCGAGCCCCCGCACAGCGCCACCCTGGGACCGTCCAGGGCGGCCACCCCGGGTCCGTGAGTCCTGCTGTCCTGGTGGGTTTCCTCCTCGGGGCCCTGGACTCCATCTCCTCTTTCAGATAAACGTGCCTCTGGTTCTAGAAGGAAGCTGGTCTCAGGAAAGTGGCTTCAGTCAGGCCCACGGCTCAGCCCGGCCTTTGCCCCCAGGAGAAGGGGGCCCCTAGGCCTTCGCCCCTCCTCGCCCCAGGCCCTGGGTCCGTGAGCTCCCAAGGAAGGCAGGCGGCCGGAAGGACAACACGCTCCTTGGGATGAAGACTCCCTGTTGGCACATCCCACCTGTGTCCAGGCCCCCGAGGCCACCCAGGAAGGACTGAGGCCCCGGAGGGTGTGGGGGCCTAGCTGGGAGAGGCGGGGGGTGCAGCGCCCACCGGCCAGTTCATGGCGGAGGGGGCCGGGCTACCGCAGCCGCCTGTCAGGCTTCACCCACCACCCCCATGGTCTGTTAGCAGATTGACCCGACCTTAGAAGGAACAACATCTGTCAGATACAGACGAGAGACACAGAGACCCAGACAGAGGCGAAAAGGGACGCAGACAGATACAGAGCAGGGCCTGGGGCCACCTGCTCATGGTTCCAGGGAAGAGGGCCGGGGCCCTGCCCGAGGGGCTGGCCCCAGGGTGGGCTCTGCCTGGGGACCCCTGAGGGACTGGCCCCAGGGTGGGCTCTGCCTGGGGACCCCTGAGGGACCAGCCCCAGAATGGACTCTGCCTGGGAACCCCCTGTTGGACTGGACCCAGGGTGGACTCTGCCTGGGGAACCCCTGGGGGACTGACCCCAGAGTAGGCTCTGCCTGGGGACCCCCTAATGGACTGGACCCAGGGTGAACCCTGCCTGGGGACCCCTTGAGGGAATCAGACTCAGGGTCAACTCTGCCTGGGGGCCCCCAAGGGACTGACCCCAGAGGGGACCCTGCCTGGGGACCCGCCTGAGGGACTGGCCCCTGGCCTTCGCAGGGAGGAGAAGTACCACCCTCCCCTGGAGCCCTGCCACAGGGACAGCGGGGCCTCAGGCCCAGGCCTGCTCCTCCAGCACCGCATCTTCACCCCCAGGATGTTGGAGCCCCAGCTCCCCCTGGGGGAACAGCCCCCTGTGAGACTCGGCTCCAACCTCTGACCGCAGAATTCGGGGCCTGACCGCAGATCCCAGGCGCCCACCACACGCTCAGGGAGAGACCCCCGGGGCGGGGGCTCTAGCGCCACGGCCAGCCCAGCCGCCCAGCCTCGGGGGACGGGGCGAGGGGCTCTGAGACCCGCCTCCACAGGACCACTCTCCCGTCTCCCTCACGGGCCCTCTCCTGCGAGGCCACGCGGAGCCCCTCAGAGCAGGACGTCGAAGCTCAGCGGTGCGGGAGGGCAGCAACCCAGGGAGGGGGAGGGGGTGCCTGCCCCCGGAGCCCCCACTCCCCGTCAAAGACGCAGGATGTGGGGAAGGCACCGCCAGCCAGGACAGTGACCGCTGGACCCAGCGCTTCTCAGCGACACCCTGGGGGCTGCCAGGGGCGCAAGGGGCCCCAAGGAAAGCCTGCAGCAACAGCCCGGGTCAGGCTTTGCCCTGGCTGAGAGTGGGGGCCCCCAGCCCCCACGCCCCTCAGCCATCCTAGGACAGCGGGGAGCCGGTCCCGCGGCAGGCCTGCCATGCCTGACTTTCCCTCTTTCACACCCTCCTTCGCTGAGCTCAGTTAATTACAAAACTAGTTCACACTCCATTATTTTGACTTGCCTCCACCTCCCGACGCCGAGTAATTAGATGCCGTGTTCAGGCGCAGTGGAGCGCAACCCGGGTCCCTGTTCCCAGGAGGAGGCCTGGGCGGCGGGCGGGCTGCACCCGGGTCAGGCATGGGGCGGCCCGCCACGTTCCTGCAGGAAAGCATGCCTGCAAATTAATTAGCAATTATAAACTTTATTTGTAAAAGCAAGCTGAGGACGCACATCTTGTTAAAATGGAAGCTATTGTCTCCAGCCCAGTTTTAAATGAGGAATGAACAGAAATGCCAGAGATTGACAGTGCTCTGGCAAGAGCGTCTTCAAAAACAATTTGCTGAATATTAATGAACCGAAAATGTCATTTCTGGTCCAATTACTGGAAGTAATTAGTTTTTAATTATGGAGGAAGTGGAATTTTAATAAGGTCAATTTTAAAATTACAGTTTAAAAAATACTAACTGTATTGTCATCACATCTCATATAATAAATGACGGTAACTTGCTAACATCTGCTGATTTTAACATAAATAAACCAAAATTATCATTGTGTCTCATTCTTTGGGGAAAGATGATACAGCGAGAGCTGGATGGCGTGTGAGCGAAGGAACGGGGCTCCAGCCACCCCACGGGAGCCCCAGGCCTCACCTGGGACCTGCTCACCTGGACCACCTCGGAGGGGGCGCCTGGCACCTGGTCTGACCCGCCCTGAACACGAGGCTTTAAAATTCCACTCAGATTCAAGCTTCTGTGTGATGTGGATGGCCTGCCCAGCCCTGCAGGAGGCAGCCAAGCCTCGAGGTGACCAGCTGGTCTCCTGTCCCTCACCAAGGCCGTGGCCAGCCCCCTCCTCCCAGGTCCAAGCCCACGGGGTTGCAAGCACTGTGCCCCCTCTGCCCAGACGCGTCTGATCCCTGGGGTCAGGCCCTGGTACAGGGGTACCCTCCCCCGTCCCAAGCCCCTGGGCCTGAGTGTGAGGACACACGCCATCAGGGACGCCTTCCAGGCCCCTCCTGACCCCGCCCCCGGCCCCGGCCTGATGCCCCTGCCCCACAGCAGCCCCGTCCCGGCCGTGAGCACAGACCCCAGCCGGACAGCCCCCGTCACGGCCCTGGCACTGTCACAGGGTGACCCTAAGGGGCGCCCGTGGCCAGGCCCACCAGGTAGGAAGGGGAATGGGGAGCCAGCCCAGAGGTAGGGTTCCCGCACCCCGGGTGGCGGACACGGGGCAGAGACTGGCTCATCCCGGGACCTCTGGACGGCCGTGCTCTGATGCACAGAGATGGCTGGGCCAGGCTGGCCCCGGCGCTGGGGGCTGGGCTGCTTGGAGCCACTTGCGGACCTGACCGCCTCTCCAGGCCATGTCCACCCTCACACTGAGCTCCTACCACCACCATCACACTCTGAGCTGGAAAACAAGGACCAGAGGAGGCGTGAGGCCCAGCCCAGGGCTACTGGGAGGCCGGGCTGGGCCGGGAGCCGAGGGCGTCTGGAGGGAGAGGCTGGCGGCTCCGTCAGGGTTGGGATTGCCTCAGCTCTGGACGGCTCGGGGCCCACCCTTGATCATTGCTGCTTCTGCCTGCTGGCGACTCTGAGAAGCGGCTGGCGGGGAAGGTCCGCACGGCCCTGCCAGCTGGCACAGCTGGGCTCACAGTCCTGGAGGGTCCTCCCGAGCAAGGAGATGAGGCCCCCCCACCCCCCGTCCCGCCCTCGCACAGGACCGATGACCTGCTCAGAGCAGACACCCAGGAGTCTTCTCGGAACGAATAAGTGATCCCAGGCCGGCCAGGGTCATCCCTGGGGGTTATGATCGGCACCTCCCCCAAGAGCACAGCCGGGGTTGGACACAGCTGGCTCCACCGGCCGTGTGCCTGTGAAAGGACTCAGCCCCGCCTGATGAAGTGCTGAGCAGACCCTGCTGCCCGCCCGAGTCCCCGGGGCCTGAGCCCGTCCTGCCAGGCCGGGGCGCTTCCTTGAGGGGAGCAGCTCACTGACGTTCAAGCCATCAGTGGGTGCTTGTGGGGTCCCTGGGAATGTCGGGTTGAACTTAATTATCCAGATTAAGATCTACTGATTAAATTAGGAGAAGCAAAGAGGTTGTATGTATTTAAACACAGAACCCCAGAAATGAGCACTGCCTGGACAGTAAGCGACAGTAAGGACACGGAGGCCTGGGGGCAGGAGGGGGGCACGGATGCCCACTCGGGCTCGTGGCTCCTGCACTGGGGAGAGGGTCACCCCCAAGGCAGAGGCCAGTGACAGGCCCAGCCTTGCCCCCCCGAGGCGCCAGGCATCAGGGCCTGGCCCCCATCCTTGGAGCCTATTAGGTCGTGACCTTGCTACTCCCCCTGAAGGATGAGACCCCGAGGGTCCTAGGGGCACAGAAGAGGCAGAGCTGGGATCTGAACGAGGGCAGGAGCCTGACCCCCCGTGTGCCCACCGCCCTCGGGCCCCTCACGGACGAGGCTCCCCCTCCCCATCCTCCCCACTGCGTGCTCACCGTCTGCAGGAGCTGAGGGCACAGCGTCCGCACCGCAAGCCACTCGCCCCCAGGAATGAAGGGGAGCGTTCGCACACCATGTCTGCAGTGCCCAGCGGAGTGAAGGTGCCCTCCAAAACCCATGAAAGCTGAAAAAAGCGTGCGACGATCCAGGCCAGTGAGAGACCCAGACGGGAACACCCAACCTGAAAAGTGCTCAGTAAGAAATGCAGGGAAAGCGCAATGCCTTTGGCTGCAGAAGGAGCTCCTCGAGCGGGAAACAGGAAGCCTGAAGCAGTGGCCAGGAACACCCGTGTGGCCGCACTACAATCACAGCTTCCTCTTCGACCAAAGACAACACGAATGAGACAAGCCAAGCCACAGAGAAGAGAAGAGTCTGCATTTGAATCAATGGAAAGGGAGCAATGTCCATAATGGGCCCCAAATCCTGCCAGCCGGTAAGAAGACAGAGAGCTCACAGAACAACAGGCAAAGGGCGAGGACCGGAGAGTCCCGGGGGAGGCCTGACACCAACGAGCAGGTGAAGGCTGGCTTCCGATGGGGTTTCAGCCCCAGGAAGGAAGCGGCATCCCCAGTGTCTCAGGGTAAAGAATTCGCCTGCAGGGCAGGAGACACAGGAGTGCTGGATCCCTGAGTCGGGAAGATCCCCGGGAGGAGGAAATGGCAGCCGCTCCAGTATTCTTGCCTGGAGAATCCAGAGACAGAGGAGCCTGGCGGGCTACGGCCCAAAGGGTTGCAAACAGCCGGACAGGACTGAGCAGCTGAGCGCACCAGCCCCAGAGCAGCTGCCCTGCACGGGTGCGGGCGTCACATCAGGGACACGGGGGACAGACTCTGCCAGCAGATCCAGGGCTGGAGACGCGCTCATCCCACGACTGTGCGGTGTAGCTCGAGGTACGCCTTCTGCAGAAATCTTCACACATGTGACAGTTTGTACAAAAGTCCTCATCTGCCCATCATGTGTAAAAGCAAAGCTTCAGCACTCCCCCGCAGTCACGGCTAAGAATGGGTCAGCCAATTCTTCTGCAGCATCGCAGGGAAATTAATGACATAGTTGTGTCAACTTGAGAACATACTGTTTAGTGAAAACATACATAAACTGCGTGTGCGAATGTTCAGTCGCTCAGTCATGTCCGACTCTGTGCGACCCCGTGGACTGGAGCCCACCAGGCTCCTCTGTCCTTGGGATTCTCTAGGCAAGAGTACTGGAGTGGGCTGCCATTTCCTCCTCCAGGGGATCTTCCCAACCCAGGGATCAAACCCGTGTCTCCTGAGTTGGCAGGAGGATTCTTTACCACTAAAACTGGAATTTGTTAAATGCATATGATCACTCACAAAAATGTGTAAGAACGCAAAATAGTTTTTAAAGTTCCAGAGATCCTCTAACGTAAAAACAGGAATGACTAAATGCCGCTTCAGGACCCTGGCCTCCTAGACCCCTGCCTGCGTGTTTGTTGTCTGCGTCTGTGATGCCCACTGACTTCGGGTCAGGAAGGGCCTTCTCTCCCTGATGCTCCCCACGGGGCAGGCATCGGGGCGCGGCCTAGCGGGGTCTTCTGCCCAGGGTCCCCGGGGCTGCAGTCACTGTGTGGCCGGGCTGGGGTCCCACCCAGAGACTCAGCGAGGGGAGCGTCTGCCTCCTTTTGCCTGTGGGACTGGGGCTGGGGGCTTACGGCTGCCAGTCGCCTGGAACTGACAGGCAGGACAGGTCAGGACAGGGTCTGGGGGTGGTCTTGGGGACGCAGATGAAGCCTCCCCTTCCATAGTGGCCCCTGGCTTTCACTGCCCAGGACTGCAGGGAGGCCAGTGTTCCAAGGCGCTGCAGAAATGTGGTATAGATGAGACACGTGAGAAGCTGTGCGACTCACCTATCACCCTTCACGGTTCTGGGCTGACCTGACGCGGCAGGTGGAGTCCCTCCACGGAAGTCACAGACGGAAGACCCTTTTGTTGGTATTATTGTTAAAAATGCTTCTAAAAAGGTTTAGCCCTGTGAGAATTTTCAGATCAGGTTTTATCATCCATATGATCGGGAAAGGTGGTTCCTGAGTGGGCTCGGATGCACCACATTGGGTGCCTGTGGGTTTGGGAGGAAGAGCGTGGGGCTGTGGGGGCCACTGGTGAAGAGGAGTGCGTGCAGGTGCAGGTGTGTACAGATGTAGGTGCATATACAGGTGAAGGCATGAATGTGTGTGCAGGTACAGGTGTGTGCATGTGTGTACATGTGTGTATGCAGGTTGTGGGGTACATGCAGGTATGTGTAGGCACAGGTGTGTACATGTGTGTTCAGGTTGTGGGTGCATGCAGGCGTGTGTACACACAAGTGTGTACATGTGTGTGCAGGTTGTGGGTGCATTCAGGTGTGTGCAGGCACAGGTGTGTACATGTGTGTGCAGGTTGTGGGTGCATGCAGGTATGTGTAGACACAGGTATGTACATGTGTATGCAGGTTGTGGGTGCATTCAGGTGTGTGCAGGCACAGGTGTGTACATGTGTGTGCAGGTTGTGGTTGCGTGCAGGTATGTGCAGGCACAGGTGTGTACATGTGTGTGCAGGTTGTGGGTGCATGCAGGTATGTGTAGACAGTTATGTACATGTGTGTGCAGGTTGTGGTTGCGTGCAGGTATGTGCAGGCACAGGTGTATACATGTGTGTGCAGGTTGTGGGTGCGTGCAGGTATGTGTAGGCACAGGTGTGCACGTGTGCACAGGTTTGGGTGCGTGCAGGTGTGTGCAGGTATGTGCATCCGCAGGTGTGCACACGTGTGCAGGTCAGATGTGTGCCGGCGTGTGCACATGCGATGCGCAAGCGCAGCTGCTCGTGCCCGCCCTGCAGTCTTCACTGGTGTCCTCCCTATGGGGAGTGTGGTTCCTCCGTTTGTTGAGCTGAAATGACATTCAAGTTTTCGACTCTCTCATCAGACACACAAGTAGGTAACTCTTGATGAGAGGACTTAATCAATTCTGCTCATTTTTTCTGGTTTTAATTGGCATTTTCTGTCCTAACGAGGGCAACTGTATTAGAAACCCACCTAATTGTTCCCACCACCCCCCAACTCTGGAGAGACCC
The DNA here is from genome assembly GCA_917880005.1 of Nanger dama. Classification (NCBI taxonomy): domain Eukaryota; kingdom Metazoa; phylum Chordata; class Mammalia; order Artiodactyla; family Bovidae; genus Nanger; species Nanger dama. Next base: position 997,948 of record CAKJTW010000046.1, on the reverse strand, counting down.
TGCACAGCTCACAGAATGTCAGCACGCTCTGTCCTAATGAAGCGAATAATTTATAAATGCCGAAAGCAAGGGGTGTTATTTATCACCTCCTAACAGATTGATGGGTATCAGATTTACCTTCTTCACACAGGACGTTTTTCTTTCTTTCCAGAACTGTGGGGTGTAAATTAAAGAACAGCCATCTGCATTAAATCCAAGGACAGTTGCTCACCACTTCTCAGGGTTGAGCAGCACAGAAAGGAAACAGTCACGTGATGAAATGACTCCAGGGAACCCTGCACCCAAGGTTAAAAAGATGCAGGGGGTCTGAGGTGCCACTGAAATGCTGAGACCCAGACACTGGTGTCCACACGTGCACCACTGCACATTCTCACAGACACATGCGTGCACACAGACATGCATACATGTGCAGGCTCCTACGCACAGACACAGTTACAGAAACCTGTGTGTGCACGCACACGGTGCGAATCTGCAGGCCAGCAAGGCCCCCTGGACCTTGGCGCTGGGCCCAGATCTCATTCAGAGGCGCTCTGGGGAAGCTCTCTGAGATGCCGGTAACCTGGGTCACCTGCCTTCTGGAAGAGGGAGGAACAGCCCCACGGTGGGATCGGGAGGGCGCTACATCAAGCTGAGAAGGACCCCCACCAGCCTCCATGGGCGGTTCCCCATCTGGACTGTCCGGCATCCTGCAAGCACTGAGTCAGACAATGACTCTGTCCACCTCGAAAGAAGACACTTTGCTGAGTGAGAAGGAAAGCCAGAAGCTTCTGGGCGCACAGGGTGGCCTCGGCCTGAGAGGGCCTCCCTCCGCACCCATCCCCCAGCATGGAGGTGAGGAGTCCTGCCTGGGGCCCAGCCAGAGGCCCCGCAGGCATCCCCCCGCATCTCTGTTGCCCCTCACTGAAGAGCTCCCCGCCACTCTGCTGTGCGCACACCTGGGCAGGGGGTCCACTGCGGGCCGTGCTGCCAGAGCCTCCACTGGGCCGTGACTCACCGCAGCCACACTCGTCGGAAAGGAGGCCGAGGCTCAGGCCTCTCGGGCCTCAAGGTGCTTTTCCCCAGGGGGAGGGGAGGGCCTGGCCGGCGCCCCTCCAAGCCAGCAGCTGGACTGTGGCCACCCTGTGCCACGGGAGACCCTGTGCGGGACAGGGGCTGGCCTTCCTCCTGGAAGCCCCCAGGGGACAGAGAGGAAACGCTGGCAACAGGTTAAGACTCCTGATTGTGACTTTTCCAGACCCGAGCCCTTGAATGAAACACCGATCAGGAAGAATGCTTTTCCGGGGCCACAGCCGCTGCTGGAGGAGGGTCTGGGATCTGCAGCGTCTGGACACAGAGGTCCTGGCCCCCTGTGGGTGAGGAAGTGGGAAGAGGCCAGGGCCCGAGGCCAAGTGAGGGCGAGGACACAGGCGGGATGTCAGTCTTCCCGAGATCCAGGTGCCCGGCCCCGTCCTCACTGTGGTCCCCTCTCCTGCCCTGCCCCCCGGGGGCATCAGGGCCGCAGAGCAACTCAGCGCGGAGCAGCTCACACCACGGATGGGAGTGGGGCTGGGGCCACACCCCTGTCCCCGTAGACGAGTCGTCCTTGGACATCCCGGTAAATTCTTGGAGGACCCCACTGGGAGCGCAGGGGTCCGCAGGAGCCAAGACAAGCAGTGGGGGTGCGGCCGCAAAGGGCGTCGCTGAGAGCAGGCAGGACGCCCTTGAGAGCAGTTGGGAAGGCGTGGGGCTGAGACCGCAGACTCGGGAGGAGACACGCCCCTCCTGAGCCTCTGGTGCCCCGTGGGGCGACTACTCTGCTACAGAAGCTTTCTGTGCTCCTGTCTCTCCGACTCAGACTTGGAAGGTGAAGTCCCGGCAGGAATCCAGTCCGCCAGGAGTGCTGGCGGACTCCTGAGGACGCAAAGGGTTCCAACGAGTGCAGCCCCGCACCTGGCACTCTGCCCCGCCCACCACCCAAGTGCTCCCCCTCAGCCCAGCAGGCTCCCCTTCCCACCCACGTCCTCCCTGAGAGCGGTGCCCCCGGGAACACCTCCCCCAGTGTCTGTCACTTGAACCACCCCGCCAGTGATTACCGCAGAGAGTTTCTGTGTTGGTGTCAGGCATTGAGTCGGGCCCCCAGAGACGCTGAGGTCAGGACCCATGGACAGGCCTCACCTGGGAAAGGGGCCTTTGCTGATGGCCAAGTTCAAATGAGGTCCTCGAGGTGTGCCCTTGTCCAACAGGACTGGCGCCCCCCCTCTAGGGCGGGGGGACAGCAGGGCACAGAGACAGAACAGAGGGGTGCGGCTGTCACGTGAGGCCACGGGGGACCAGAGGAGAGGCACCTGCAGGCCAGAGAGAGAGACCCCTGAGCCCACAGAGAAGCCCACCCCCCGCACCCTGCCCACGGGCACTGGCCTCCAGGCTGGCAGACAGTGCGTTCCTGCAGGTGAAGCTGCCACGTGGGCCTGACAACAGCTGCAGAATGCTCTCACAGCCTCAGACAGGAGTGTGTCCCCAGCCTGCAGCCGGGGGCCCGGACGAGCATCCACCGGGCTCACCCCGACCCCTCCCACACCCACAGCAAGCCCAGGCGTGGGTCTCAAAACCAAGAATCCGCAGCTCCACACTGCAGCTCAGGGATCCACAGCCAAGCCCGCCATCACCTGCAGGGACACACAGATGCCGCACCCTTGGATGTGACTCGTGAAGGGATTCGGTCCTGGGACAGAACCCGAGAGGCCGCATCCGGGCCGGGCTGATTCACAGACAGCGGGCACGGGTTGGGGGGGCCTCCTCCTCAGGTGAGAGCCACCTCGGGGCCAAGTGCAGGGCCCCCATGGAGTTCTGCTCATCTCTGCTCAGCGATGGCAGGTGATATTTTTATTTAACTGACACACAGATGATCTGCAGTGCTGTGTTAGTTTCTGCTGCACGGCAAAGTCCCTCAGTCGCACACATATGCACATTCTTTTCCGCGATGGTCTGTCCCAGGATACTGAAGACAGTTCCCTGTGCTATACAGTAGAACCTTGTTGTTCTTGTTTCTAACTTGTCACAATCCTAAAGGTCCTGAGTGACTCGTCGCAGCCCCCGAGAGCTCTCCGCCCCAGCAGACGCCAGCCCTGCGTCTCCTGCCGCTGGGGCCGGGCCCATTCCTTCACGACTCGAGAGACTGGGCTTGAAAGTGCATGTGATGGAGATTCTTACGTTCAGCATCAGCGCCTCTGCAGCTTGTATTCTTAGGAAATGAACTTCGTGTTTCTCTGCACCCACCACTTTCCAGTTGTCGTTACAACCTTCTAATCTTGCTTCCTTAAAATGTTAATGATTTTCTTCAGAGAACAGACCGCTGTACCCACATGCTTTTCCAGGTACCTGGGATTATGAGACACCACACAGGATGCGCCCAGACCCCAGTGGCACCTCAGCCCAGGTGCTGGCGGGGGCCCATGCTGGCGGCCCCGCAGCTGGGCACAGTGGTTGGTCCCCAGAAGGGTCACAGCACTGGGAACCCGGGAGCCTCAGCTGCCGCCGGGCCTCCCACCACACACGGGCCACGTGCAGTCAGCAGGTTAGACGGGAGGGAATCAGCTCACTCAGCCCCGAGCCATAAGAAGCCTCCTCCAGGCCGCAAGGTGGCAGAGTCTCTGCAGCCACAGGAAGGTCACTGGGTTCAAGGATTTGCCTGGGAGCCTGGGAGGGACTGGCTGCCCAGCTGGGCTCCCCTGCTGGCTCACCTAGTGAAGAATCCACCTGCAGGGCAGGAGAGCTGGGTTTGATCTTGGGTTGGGAAGATCCCCTGGAGAAGGGAAAGTATTCTAGCCTGGAGAATTCCATGGACTGCGTAGTCTATGGGGTCACAAAGAGTCAGACACGACTGAGCGACTTTCACTGGGAAGGACAAGCCTGCATCGGTGACGGTTAAGAGACGACTGACTCCTTTACCTCCACTGGAAGAGAAGCTTCGTTATTGCTGGAACACAGACGGTTCCAAAAGAACTGATTGGATTTTCTTTTTCCTGCTTACTGACTCTCTCCCCTGGGGGCTGCAACATCACCCTGATATGCCCAAGCAAGCATGGCGGGTGTTCATCTCCATCGCACGGCCAGCCCCCCGCCTGCCCCAGGCCTGCCTGGAGGGAGGGTGTCCACAGGACCCCCAAGGCGGGCCCCTCACCGCCCACACAATCCTCCTCGGCATCCTCAGGACAGAGCCAGGTAATTGCTTGGCTTCGTGACAACTTTCCAGGCTCCCACATTGCTCTTACGAGGTCACAGGCGCCCGAGGGCTTGGGAAGAAAATGCTTATGACAGCCCCTGGCCCGCAGCGGGTGGGTCCACCCACTGCCCCTCACGCCCGGGAGCCCGGGCCAGGCCCTCAGGCTGCAGGGGCGCGGACGGCAGCACCTCTCCTCGCCGGTGAGCTCACGGCAGTGTTCTGCGGCCACACTCGCTCCTCAGGGACGCAGGCCCCACTGTGGGTGTGCGGGAGCCGGGCGGCGGTGCCGGGGGTCGGCGCACGCGGTGTCATCAGGCTCGGGGAGGAGGTTCGGCCTTTTGGAAAAGGCCCTCGTCCAGGAAAGACCCCACTCCCTGCCCGATGTGACAAGCGCAGAGGAACCCCGGCAGGAGAAGCGGCCGCCCGGGCGACAGGCCCCGCTGGACACGGCGTCCTCCCCCCGGCAGTGGGGGTGGGAGGGCCTGGAGCGAGCTTCCTACTCTAATGTGCTCGTCAGTCTTACGCCACGTTGCTGTGAAATGCCCTCCTGCTAGAATAAGGCCCCCCGAGATGGTCGCCTGCCTACAAAAAGCTCTACAGGAAGGCCCTGGGCTTTACGATGCAGTGAAGGCCTCACTGGGGTCATTTATGAGCAAAGGGGGAAAGAAGCCCCACCTGCAGGCCGGGCTGACCCAGGCGTCTGCGAGCTGGGGCAGGTGGAGTCCTTCCCCTGGGATGGGGGTGAAGGGAGCACCACCCCGAGAAGGGTGCGGGGGGCACGTGGGACAAAGCCGCCCCCAGGTCCCCAGGCCTCTGCCCATGGCTCTGAGCCAGTGCCGGGCGCTTCTCCAGCTTTCCAGGAACCCTCGCCTCCTCTGATGGAACAGGGATCCCGACGGGCCTCTGACCGGCCACCGCGGCACTCACCGGCTGAGCATGGGCATCGTGTGCAGTCCCGCAGAAAGCACACCCTCCCAGGCTGCCCCAGGGTCCACCCAGGGTCGCAGTGGCAGGGAGGCGCTGAGAGAGGCTGGCCACGGGTGGCGGGTGGCACTGGAAGGGACAGAAGTCAGCCCTGGGCTGTGGAGACTCCGCTTCTCCCTGAGAACAGGAAGGTCCAGACCTGAGGGTGGACGCAGACCGAGGTCTCAGAGAGGAGCCTTCGGGGCCTGGGACACACCGTCCTGCCCAGCCAGAGACAGGCAGCCCATCGGCAGGTCCACAGGCCAGCTGACCTGTCCCGGCCTGTCCAGTGTGTCCTCTTATAGCAAACATAGGGGCGTCAGAGAGGCCGTGGATGGTGACACCCCACATCCACCTCCCCTCTAGGGCACCCCAGGTGGAGACCAGGACCCTGGCCCCCACCTGTGGCTGGACTCCAGATGCTCCCGTGTCCTGGCCGCACTGACATCTGAGGCCGCGGGGCCCTGCTGTGTGCCGGCCTTTCTCTGCAGCCCCAGCCCATCCACAGGTCCATGGTCCCTGAGGTCAGGCCTGTCCACACACCCAGACCAGGCTTCAGGGTCCAGAACATCAAGGAGTCCCACAGGCTGGCCCCTTCTTTCTCTCTGCCCCTGCACCCTCCACGCAGATTTCACCCTCAGCCTGGTGGGAAGAAGGCTGTGGGTGCTCCAGCCATTACCTCAGCACCAGGAGATTCAGGAGGGCTGTCACCCGCCAGAACTCCATCCCGGGAAGTGGGAAAGGCCCCGCATCCCCTCATGCCGCACGTCCCGCCCCCCGCCCCCACGCCCTGGAAGGACCTTGGAAACACAGTGCTCATGAATGAAACCAGCCGCAGAAGGCCATGTGGTGTGTGACCCAGAACAAGAAACACCCGAACAGGGACATCTGCAGAGGCAGAAAGTGGGAGACACACAGGCAGCCCTAGGCCATGACAGTGGGCACGTAGCGCTGAGCTGGGGGTCCCTCCGTCTCTGCTAATGCGCTACAGTCACCCGTCCTGGGGTCAGCTGTTCCTTCAGCAAAGCAGGCGGCCCTGGCCTGGTCGCCATGCACAGCCCCCTGAAGGGCAGCCCTGGACGGTGCTGGGCAAGCACCCTTCGGGTCTCATGCATGCAGGCTAAGTCGCTTCAGTCGTGTCCGACTCTTTGCGATGCCATAGACTGTGGCCCACCAGGCTCCTCTGTCTCCAAGCAAGAGCACTGGACTAGGTTGCTATTTCCCTCTCCAGGGGGTCTTCCCAAGCCAGGGATCAGACCCAGGGATAGAGCCTGCATCTCTGCTGGCTTCTGTGTTGGCAGGAGGATTCTGTACCACGAGTGCCACCTGGGAAACAGGTGCGTCCTAACCCTGATGTGTCCATCAGCTTGGTGGTGTGTCTCTTCCAAGTGAGGCTACTGACCAACTGGTGAGAAGACCAAACGCTCAAATGTGACCATCTCCAAGGAGAATCTCTGAGGACCAGCCCCACCAAGCACCCAGAGACCCCCTCCCCAGCCACGCCATCCCCCAGAGACCCCCACAGCTCCACACACAGCTCCAGCCTGCCTCTCTCTCCCTCCATCCAACCAACCCACTGTGCATTTTAGGTCTTATCACCTTGTGCGCTAGCCAGGTCCTCTGGTGGAATGCTGGGCAGCAGCGAAGACAGCAGTCCTGGCTTTATCCCAGACCCTGGAGGGGACGAATGCATCCGCTCTCACATGAACGAGGTGCTCGCCAGGCTTTGCTCGAACGCCTTTGCTGAATTACAGCATGCTCTATGTTCCATCTGAGTTTCTGTCACGAATGCTGACAAACTGTCAGGGTCTTTTTCTACGTCTCTTGAGGTCATCCCATGTTCTTCTCCTTTATTTCGTCCACGTGGTGACTGACAGATTTTGAACGTGAGGCAGGTTTGCCGTCCCTAGATAAACCCCACATGGGTGCAGCGGCGGGCGTCGTGTCTTGTGGAGTTGGGTCTGAGCGGCCACCACCATGGAGCGTGTCTGCACCTGTGCTCCTCAGGGATGCCGCGACTCGGGCTTGGTGTCCGTTATTTGCTCAGAGAGTGAGCTGGGAATCACCCCCTTTCCTCACTTTCTGACATTATTTATTACTTGCTCCTTGCCTATTCGGTAAAATTCTTAGCAAAGCCACGTGGGGCTGGATTTTTCTGTAAAAAAGGAAGTGGGTTGGTTGGGTGGTGTGTAGATTTTTGCTTGTTTGCTTAATTCTTTCGCTTTCTGTTTCTTTCTGACATGGGGCTATTTCACGTTTGTTTTTTTCTTGTGAGACAACCTGATGACATTGGAGGCAGAGCCGGGAAGGCAAGCAGAGCCTGGGGTGTGCAGAAGAAGTATGCAGGTCCGGGAAAAGGAACACTTGACGTGCTTTGAAATTTTGTAATCCTGATAACACCAAATTTGGAGACAGAATAAACTGTAGTTACTGAAAACGTCTACCTTGATATTAATTCTCCATCTACAACTTAATCCTGAAGACGTGCCTGGAAAGGTTGTAATGTTTTCGCTCCTGGACTGGCACCTTGATCCCTGCTATTTCAGCCTGGGTCAGAAATTTCACTGCTGCATGGCAGAGCCTTTTAAAATAGTGTTTCTCGCAGACATGCTTGACAGTAGCTACAAAATCTGCATCGGCGTAACCAAGCTCCTGGAGACCCGCGGGGAGGGCGTGAGTCAGGAATCAGCCGTTCTCGGTGTTGCTATTTTCTTTTCTCTTTAGATAAATGCGTCTCATGAAGCCAATCCCCGTGCAAACGCTCACACTCCCACCTGCAGAGCGCGCCCCGCAGTTGTCGGGACACAGGCCCCCCGGGAGTCGCTGCCGGATCAGTTCAATCTACCGGACCCAGCGCTGAGCGCCTGCCCGCCCGAGGTCCCCTGCCCGTGGGCAGCACTCTGAGCTCAGGAGGCCGGACGTCTCAGAGATGGCGTGTCTGTGAGGCGGCTGAGCCATTGAAAGGTGAGCCTGGACCCGTTGAGGGGAACCAGGTGCTTCTCAAAACCTGCACCAGCTGGGAATGACTTTAATCCAGTCACACGTGGAATTCAAAACTGGGTCTCCTCAGGGCCTCCCAGGGGCTCCGTGGTAGAGAACCCGCCTGCCAACGCAGGAGCCGCAGGCTTGCTCCCTGGGTGGGGAAGAGCCCGGGGAAGGGAACGGCAGCCCGCCGCAGCATTCCCGCCTGGAGAACCCCCTGGGCAGAGGGAGCCCGGCGGCTGCAGTCCGCGGGCCCGCACAGGGCGGGCCAGGGCTGCGCGGCGGCAGGGTCCCCTTAGCGCGGGGCTCGCCACCGCCCTGGTCTCGAGGAGCGTTTGCATCCTCTTCTGCGGCTCCTGGCTCTGGCTCTGCGCTGAGGAAAAGAAGTATCACGACTCCAAAGGCACGACCCACGAGCGAAATAATCGATAAGCTGGCCGTCACTGAATTAAACACTGCCGCCCCGACAGACAGCGCCAAGAGGATGAGACCAGCCACGGACGGGAGAAAACACTGGCAAAGACACGCCCGAGAAAGAGCTGCATTCCACGCACACAGTGGGCTCTGCAAGGCTCACAGTGGAAAGCCAGCACGCGGTTGAAGAGTGGGCAGGGAGCAGAACAGACTCCTCGCCAAAGACGGCGCGCAGACGGCAAGCAGGCACATCAGCAGAGGCTCCACGCCCCATGCCACCAGGGAAACGCAAGCAAAACGACAGTGGAAGGCTGCTACGCTCTCACCCGCTGGCGCTCACTCAGGCGGATCCGACTCTTTTCGACCCCAGGACCGCAGCACGCCAGGCCTCCCTGTCCTTCACCACCCCCCGGAGCTCGCTCACTCATGCCCATCGGGTCCGGGATGCCACCCAACCGTCTCCTCCTCCGTCGTCCCCTTCTCCTCCTGCCCTCCGTCTTTCCCGGCATCGGGTCTTACCCAACGAGTTGCCTCTTCCCATCAGGTGGCCAAAGTATTCCAGGCCACACGCCTGAGAGAATGGCCAACACCCGGAAACCGACAACGCCACATGCTGGCGAGGACGCAGAGCAACGGGACCCTCCTCCCCGCCGGAAGGGGACCCCGCTCCCCCGCCGGAAGGGACCCTCCTCCCCCGCCCGGAAGGGACCCCGCTCCCCCGCCGGAAGGGACCCTCCTCCCCGCCGGAAGGGACCCCTCCTCCCCGCCGGAAGGGACCCCTCCTCCCCGCCGGAAGGGACCCTCCTCCCCGCCCGGAAGGGACCCCCCTCCCCGCCCGGAAGGGACCCCTCTCCCCGCCGGAAGGGATCCCTCCTCCCCGCCGGAAGGGACCCTCCTCCCCCCCCGGAAGGGACCCTCCTCCCGCCCGGAAGGGACCCCTCCTCCCCCGCCGGAAGGGGACCCCGCCTCCCCGCCGGAAGGGACCCCGCCTCCCCGCCGGAAGGGACCCCACTCCCCGCCGGAAGGGACCCCTACCTCCCCACCGGAAGGGACCCTCCTCCCCCGCCGGAAGGGACCCCTCCTCCCCCACCGGAAGGGACCACTAAGGGACCCTCCTCCCGCCGGAAGGGACCCCTCCTCCCCCGCGGAAGGGACCCTCCTCCCGCCCGGAAGGGACCCCCCTACCCCCCGGAAGGGACCCTCCTCCCCGCCGGAAGGGACCCCTCCTCCCCGCCCGGAAGGGACCACTCCCCCCGGAAGGGACCCTCCTCCCCGCCGGAAGGGACCCCTCCTCCCCCGCCGGAAGGGACCACTAGAAGGGACCCTCCTCCCCCGCCCGGAAGGGACCCCTCCTCCCCCCGCCGGAAGGGACCCTCCTCCCCGCCGGAAGGGACCACTAGAGGGACCCTCCTCCCCGCCGGAAGGGACCCTCCTCCCCGCCGGAAGGGACCCCTCCTCCCCGCCGGAAGGGACGCAGCAGTGCAGCCCCTTGGAAAACAGTTTGACGTTTTCTACAGAACTTAACACTCTTTCATATAATGCAGCCATCACCCCCTGGGAATTTACCCAAAGGGGTTGAAAAATTAAGTCCACATAAAAACCTGCACAGGATATTTGCATAACTTCACTCATAATCCCCTGCCTTGGGGGCAGCAGGTGCCCTGCAAGGTGAGCGGGTGAACAAGCTGGGTCCATCCATCCAATGACATTAAGCAGCACTTCTCGTGGAAGAACCTCACCTGTGCCACCAGGTGGAAGCGGCCGGTCTGGAAAGGCCACAGGCGGGGTGAGTCCATCTCTGTTAGGCTTTAGAACAGGCTCAGCGACCGGCACGGTCAGCGGCTCCAAGGGCGCCTCCATCCTCTCAGGTTCCTTCTGTGGCTCCCACGGGGACCATCCAGGGCCCTACCGAGATCCGTGAGGCCCCGAGGGACACAGTCAGCGTTCCTGCCGCTCTCGTCCTCCCCAGGGCATCCTGAGTCCCGCAACCAGCTGGTGAGAAGGTGGAAGAGACCAAACTGGCTTCTAGGTTTTTTGACAAATTAACAGAGTGTTACAACAACCTGGTTATTGCCTCTCGGCATCCATGGGTCGGGGGTCTGCTGTGGCTGGGCTCTCTGCTCAGGTGTCCCAGCCTGAGGCCAGCTGGTAGCCTGGCTGGGGTCCTATGTGAGCTCTCCTGGGGTCCTCCTCCCAGAAATTCAGGTCCTGAAGCTGCGGGACCAAAGCCCCAGGTGACCAAAGGCCACCAGCTGCATCCGGGCCAGCGGGCAGCGCTGCCCCTCCTGAATTTCTCCCGACTGGGCCAGGGACTCAGAACCGTCCTGGGACTGGTCGGGTGAGGGGCCCACGTCTCCAGACACCTCAACACAGCACTCCGACGAGGATGATGCTCAGCCGTTCACTCCTCAGTGCTGAGCCCGGGGGTCTTGCTCAGGGACAGCATGGGGGTCAGTTGGGATCAGCAGTGCGAGCCTGGGTGGATGGACGCTGTCCCTGATGGCTTCCACCCCAGCCCAGGTGGGCAGCTGCGTTACGGGAGCCGTTAAGGGCCTTTGAGGGGGATCAGAGGAAGCACGTGAGATGGGGACCCTCCCGGGTTCCCGGGGCGCCCAGCATCATCCCAGGGCTCCTTGTGAGGGGGCAGCACCAGAGAAGACAGGGTGACGCGAGGGAGGATGGCTTGGGGGCCCCTGAGCCGAGGACTGAGGGCCCTGGGGGCTGGGAGGCGGGGCAGCCCGTGGGGCCCCTCCCACCTCCCAATGGCTCCAGGCCTGAGCCTTGGGCCCCTGCAGGACCTCAGCCTCCATGCTGGGGGCCCAGTGACAGCGCCCCAGCCTCGGGGCAGGGCCCCTCCTTGGGAAGTGGCGGGAAGAGCCGAGTCCCTGCGGGGCTCTGCTGGGCTGCCCACAGTCCGCGGGGGCTGGGCTGACAGTGGTCCATCCCGCCCACCTCCGTGAGCCCACGAGGGAGCGGTTCTGCTGTCAGAACCGCATCTTTGAAACCAAGGGACCAAGGACGTCAGATCCAGGAGGTCTGCACGCCCCTCGGCCCAGCCACCGCCTGCAGCGCCAGCCTCCAAGTGACAAGCCCACGGCGTCCTGGAGGGATGAGAAGGCATCGGCCACTTCCTCCCCTCTGGCCTGGCCAAGCGGCTCCCCCACACCCAGCCCTGCCCCCTGCCCCCTGCCCCCTCACCTGCCCCTGCCCTCCTCACCTCTCCCCTGCCCCCTCACCTGCCTGGCCCCCAGACAAGTCCCATCTATTCTGAGGTGAGCGCTGAGAATTGAGCTGTTTCACAAGCCACTTGCTCCCTTCCCTCTGGCTAGAAATCTCACGCCCACTAAGAGCGTAATTACCATAATATCTTTGCAGTTCATCTCATAATTACAAAGATAATGACAGTTTAAGACACATTATTTGAAATCGCTAACCCTTTCAGACCGACTAAGGGTCTGAGCACAGAGCACCCCACCCTGGTGGACCTGCTCATTCTGTTCCAGCCGCTGTTGGCAGAGTTAGGGGCTCCGAGCACCACTCCCAAGGGGACCACGACCCTCCTGGAGCAGCCCGAGCGAAGGCTGAGGCCGGAACACAGACGGACTTTGAAATGCAAGCTGTACTGCTGTGGAGGAGGGCCCCTGGTGCAGCAGGCGGTGGGCACCAGGGCAAAACCCACCCTCAAAACCCACCATCCCCACCAGCGCAGACTGGACAGCACAGGGCTTAGAATGAAACGCAAGCTACCTTTCCATTAAAATTAGTGAATATGTCTTTTACTTCCTGGTGTCTTAATTGGTGTCAGTTTCAGGGATGCATTAGTGGCGGACATAAATGCACAGGAAGTTGCTGAGAGCCCGGCAGAGGCCAGAGCCCAGGGCACGTGAGCTTCGGGTTACCCAGGATCTGGTTACGGGCGGGACCCCTGAGCCTGGGTCTGGAGGTCTGGATTCCAGGGCCCAGGGCACGTGAGCCTCGGGTTACCCAGGGTCTGGTTCTGGGTGGGACTCCTGAGCCTGGGTCTGGAGGTCTGGATTCCAGAGCCCAGGGCACCTGAGCCTCGCTTTACCCAGGATCTGGTTACGGGCGGGACCCCTGAGCCTGGGTCTGGAGGTCTGGATTCCAGAGCCCAGGGCACGTGAGCCTCGGGTTACCCAGGATCCGGTTCCAGGCAGGACCGTGAGCCTGGGTCTGGAGGTCTTGGATTCCAGAGTGGGGATGGGGGCGTCCACAGCCCGGGGAAGCCCGGCTTCCGCCCTGACCCACGGCTCCAGCAAGCACACAAACAGACACCCGGGAGGCCCTGCCTGGTGACGCTCTGCCTTGGTCCAGTCCTCCCAGAATCCGCCTGTCGGCAGACACTGCTCCTCACAGGCACTTTCTGTCCTCAGAGAAGGGGTTCTGGAGGCCTGAGGACCCGTGAAAAAGTCAATATTCGACTGCCTGGGACTCTCTCTCCCCAGGAACTCCCCCATCTCCTCTGGGACACCCCATCACCCCAGTATGGGCTGAGGTAGAAGGGAGAGGGGAGGGGGTCAAATGCTAGGAATCTTCCCATGAGGGTCCCCAGGGCCAGAAGGAGGAACTGGGACCCACGGCGAGTGCAGAGGAAGGTCATCGACGTACAGAACGCACAGAGGCAGGTGAGCAGGGAGCCGGCTGGCTGCCAGGTGGGAGGGTGGCCCGGAGCTCCAGGGCAGGCAGATGGGGCTGTCACGGCGGTCACGAGGGACCTGGGGCCTCATGGAGAATTCGTGCCCAAAAGGTGACTTTACGAAGTGTGCTCTTGGCTTTGGAAAAAGAGAAGCTAGCAGATTGCTCTGGTCCCCTGTCTCTTCAGACGTGAAGGAGACACACGAAATGTGCAAAATGTTCTGGGAAAAAACAGCCCCCGTCAGAGTCAGATGCAGAGTCATCACGGACCTCAGCCAGGAGAGCTGGGGCCAGCGGCTCCTCCCGGACAGTACCCCCAGGGACCGCGAGATCCCAGAGGAGTGAGGCTCCCAGGACGGCAGGGGGTGCTGGTAAATTAGAGACGGTCCGGACAGGTTTCCAGGAGCTGGCACGAACGTCAGAGCCAGACGTGGCCCGCCAGCACCACGGCAGCTGCAGCGCCCCGTAAGGCCACTCTCCTCCTGGATGAGGACACGGGGAGGGTGACTCTGGAGGGCACCTCCGAGGTGCAAGCCCTTCCCCAAGCACACAGCCCACCAGGGCATGCTGACCTTCAGTTCTAGGGGCCAGACGTCCAACACAAACCCGCACTGAGGGGAGCCGCCACCCGGGAGGCTTAGTAAACATCCGAGCATAATTTTCCATTAACATTTCCTATTTTGGCGTCTTCAGGAGACTGGGAGTTGATTTTAGTTCAACATCCTGTGGGGAGATTAGTTCATTTTGCTAAAGTGTCTTAATAATTACAGTGACATCAAGGTTAATTGCTTGATCTGGATTGCCACCGCGCAGGCCGCCAAACTCCCCGCGCAATCTGTGCTATGATCAGTGCCAGGCTGCCGCGTTTAGACGCCGTTTTTCACTGGAGCAGCAGAATCAGCAAGGTGATCCGTGGGCGTGGCCCAGAGCACTCCTGGGGCAGGCGTGTGGCCCGAGCTCCGGGGGCGATGGACCGGGCTCTCCAGGCCATGGAAAGCGCTGGAACTGCATCCCCGTCCCCGCAGCTGAGCGGATGGGACCCCTCACATCCCTTTGCAGGCTGTTCCTCCTCGGCCTCCGGGAGGCAGGAGCGGGGCACGATGACCTGAGGACCCCTGCTGACCGCGACCACAGACGGGCCGGGACCTAGAGGTCACTGTGAGAAGGAAGACACAGGCAGAGCCACGGTGTCCCCCATCACGTTATTCCAGACCTCCAGCACCGGGACTTGCCAACGCCGCCCCGGCCCCACCCTAGGCGACCTGGGGGCTTCAGAGTGAAGGGGCGGGGCAGGGGCATGCCCACCTGCGATGCTCCAAATCGCCTGCCCTCCTGGGAGGGGCCTGGCGCCCACCTCCCGGAGCCCCAGGACCTGCTCCCAGCAGCTGCACTCCCTCTCGGGGCCCAGCCCACAGTGGCAGAGGGTAAACCGAGGATGTTTCCCCGGAGCTCACGGCTAACTTCCTGGTGAGGACACTCTATGCAAGGTTCGCCCTGCGGGCTTTGTCCTGCCGCCCTTCTTCCACCCGACCCGGGAGTGGCCCGTTGTGAGGCTGTGGCACAAGGCAGCTGCCCCGGTCCCTGAGGGCCCCCAGCGAGGGTCCTACTGTCTCGGGGCCCCCGCACCCCTCCCCGGGACCACACGTCCGTCCAGGCGGCACCTGCCCCTGACCAGCCATGCTCCTGGACCCCTCCCAGGGCCTCCCGGCAACGCTACCTGCCCCAAGATCGCTGCAGGGCCCAACTTGCTGGTGAAATACTGTATTGCTGTATGTATAACTTCCTCAGCGCTTGAAACAGAAGTGAAGTGTAGAGTCCATTTCACCTCACCCGTGAGAACAGTGAAAACCCCCTCCTCTCGGTCCTGGGAGGCTCACACTTGGTCAGGAGGCTCCATCATCAGAGTCCACCTGCCTCTAAGCTTTTCCAGGTGAAGGGTCCAGAAGACACGCCTTTTCCCCAGGAGGGAAGAGCCAGTGGCCTCCTGCCCAGGAGGGTTCAAATGATGGGGTACGGGGGGCGGTTCCCACGCCCTTCACGAGGAGCCACGTTAAGGTATCACCAGCAGAGCCCACTGGGGGTAGGGGCGGCCCCTCGAAGGGCAGCGTTCATGCTGATGTCAGGTGTGAGCTCCTGGGCCCGCGTGGCTGCAGGAGCAGGGACCCTGCATCCATCCATCCACTCCATTCTTCCCGGGCTGGCAAACCGTCTGTGTGCTTCTGACAGTTTTCCTCTGGACTGCCGGTCTTTCTCTTATTCATTTTTAAGAGATCTTGGTATATTTCAGAGATCGTGCCGCCTTCTCTCCAAAAATAGCTGCCAGCTCCAGCTGGCTGGCTGACCAGCAGGACGTGGGGAGCCCGGGGCGGCAGCCTCCACTTTCTACCCTTGGAGCCCCGAGCCCCCATCTGGAAGTGACATCATCAGAAACACCAACCTCTCACTGATCCCTGCTGACTTGCAGGACAGAAAGTGGCTGTTTTGAAGACAGTATGAATCTGAGCAAACCCCGGGAGACAGTGAAGGACAGAGGGGCCTGGCATGCTGCCATCCACGGGGTCGCAAAGAGTCGGACACGACTGAGCTACTGAACAATAACAGCAGCAAAGACTCCGGTGCTTTGTTACACACCTACATGCAACCAGATCAGACTCTGAACTTCGTGGGTCATACGTGTGGCAAATATCTTCCCTCATTTTTTACTTTTCATGTTAAGTTCCTGATGCTGTTTTGGGATGAAGCAGTTTCTCACTTTCAATGACGTCACTTAGTTTTATCAGGGCTTTTCCTTATTGCTTATGATTCCCTGGTGGCTCAGGCGGCTAAGCATCTGTCTACAATGTGGGAGAGCCGGGTTCGATCCCTAGGTCAGGAAGATCCCCTGGAGAAGGAAATGGCAATCCACTCCAGTACTATTGCCTGGAAAATCCCATGGACAGAGCAACCTGGTAGGCTACAACCCGTGGGGTCGAAAAGAGTCGGACACGACTGAGCGACTTTACCTTTATGTTATTTGGGTTCTGATTGAAAAATCTGTCATCAGTTCAAAGACATAAAGCTTTTCTGCTATACTTTAATTCTTACAGTTTTTATTTTCAGTTAATCTCATAATCCTCCTGGAACTTACTTGGTGTGTGATGTGAGGTAGGGGGTCCAACTGGGTTTTTTCCTTATAAGTGATCAGTGATCTCAGAAGCAGTTGCTGAGTCACCCGTCTACCCTCTCTGCTCTGTGACAGTGGAATGAGAGAGTTCATCTCCTCTGCTTCAGTGTTTCAAATTTCTGCTCACAAATTATGTTTAATGTTTTCATCTCCTTTCTGGCATTATTTTGAAGGATTAAAATTTTCTCTCATTATATTTTTCTATGCTTTGCAGTTGAACTTACATACTTTCTACTTTTTAAATGGTGATTTTATAAATGTTATTGTTCGTTGTTCAGTGGCCAAGTCGTGTCTGACTCTTTGCCAACCCCATGGACTGCAACAAACCAGGCTTCCCTGTCCCTAACCATCTCCCAGAATTTGCCCAAGTTCATGTCCATTGAGTCAGTGACACCATCCAACCATCTCATCCTCGATTGCCCCCTTCTCCTCCTGCCCTCAATCTCCCAGCATCAGGGATCTTTCCCAAAGAGTTGGCTCTTTGTGTCAGGTGGCTAAAGTATTGAAGCTGAAGTTTCAGCATCAGTCATTCCAAAGTGTTTTCAGGGTTGATTTCCTTTAAGATTGACTGGTCTGATCTCCTGGCTTTCCAAAGTACTCTCAAAGGTCTTCCCAGCACCACAGTTCAAAAGCATCAATTGTTTGGTGCTCTTTCTTCTTTATATTTATAAATGTTACCATGCACATATAACAAACTATAATTTTAATTAGCATCTTTATCATGTTCCTGAACAAAGATCTTAGAATGACTGGATTCCAAGTATCAGCTTGCGGATATAGTCTTATTTTTGTTTAGGTCTATCTCATTTTCAAATTCTGTGGGCCAGATATTATTTTCCTGTAATGTTTGTTTACAATTTGCTTTTGTTAATGTTTTCGTCTTTTGCATCTCAGACTTTTCTTCCAGGGCAAAGCTTTCTCCTTCCTAAGTACGTCTTTGAGGCATTCATTTAAGAGGGTCTCATTTTTCAAAAAACTATTCTTTTAATTGAAGGGTCACAGGCATTCACAAAAGTGGACAGCTCATAAATGTACAACTTGGTGGACTATTTCAAGTTGAACACACTCAAAGAACCGTCACTCGGGCGAGAAACATCACAGAAACACCTGTCACCCTCCCTTTCTCGTCTCAGGACCCTCTCTCTCCACAGAGGTCCCCACTATTCTGATTCTATTACCATAATGGAGTTTTTCCTTTTCTAGCATTTTAAGCTCCAGATTAACTGAGATTTTGAGATTGCTTATTACACTATTATGTTGCTTTTCAGTTTTTAATAGTAATTCGTTGTAGGAATGTGTTAAAGCCTGCTTATCCACTCTACCACTGACGGATGAACGCTGGACTGCGTTCAGTTTGGGTCCATCACCAACAATGCTGTTGCTAATGCCTGTGTGTGTGTGTCTGGTGCTTTTCTATTGAGTATGTGCCTAGGACAGAACCACTAAGTCGTACGTATTATGTTTACAGCCTTAGCCAGTATGGCCAAACAATTTTCCAAATCGATTGTCTCCATTGACTTCCCTGTTACCAGTGTCTTAGAGTTCTAGTTGCTCCAGATTCTCACCAACACTTCCTGTTGCGGTTTTTTCATTTGGGGCATTCTGGCAAGTGTGTGTGTGTGTGTCCTAATTAATTAATTTTCATGTCCCAGATGACTTACAGGGTTGAGCATCTTTCCATACATTATTGACCATTTTGGACGCAGACCTCAACTTGAGATGCCTGCTCATGCCTTTGCCCTTGCTTATTATTACGTGAACTGATTTTCTCCTACTGAGGTGAAAAGTTCTTTGAATCTTTGAGAATCCAGTCTTTAGTTAGTTCCTACATACACACATAGCTTCCTGCTTGTGACCTTAGACACCCTCTCTAAGATGTCTTTTACTGAACAGAAGTTCTTAATCTTATTGAAGACCAATTCATCAATCTTTTACTTTATGTTCAGAGATTTTTGTGCTTAAGAAGTCTTTGCTTGCCCTGGATTTATGAAGCTATTTTCTCATTTTATATCTTAAAAGCTGTATTGATTTGCCATTCACAAAGTGACTTTTATAATGCTATAAAATAGAGTCAAAATACAAATGTTTTCCATTGGGAAAAATGTGGATGAGGATGTATTTTCTCCAGCATCATTTATCTAAAATGCCTGCTCCGTCCCCAGTGATCCGTGGTGCCCTTTATTTTTCCTAAGTTGAACGCACATGCGCATGCTCACCTGCTTCTGGGCACTTTCTAATCTCGTTGTCCATCCTCTCACCACTGGTTCGATGACTGCAACTTTATAACACATGTTGATATCCTACAGTCGCCAACTTTGGTTTTAATCTTCAAAGCTCTCTGTATGTTTTTAATCATTTGCCTATCAAACAAATTTTATAATCAATTGCTAATTTCCACAAAAAATATTATAGAGGAATTTTCCTGGAGTCTTTCTGTGCCTGTACAGTTTGTCTATAGATCAATAGACATATATACAGTATTTAGTCCCTCGATTTTTTGCAAAGGTATGTTAGCGTTCTCATGGTAAAAGTTTTACATGTATTTCATAAGATTTATTGCTACTTGAAGTTTTGGATGATGTTGTAAATGATGTTACTGCTGAATTTTCATTTTCTCCTTTTATTGTTGCTGATACATAAAAATATAATTAAATTTCCACTACTGACCTTGTATCTGACAAACTTGCTAAATTCTCTTCTTAGAGGTTAGTTTACATTTTCTACATGACATCTGGTAATAATGACGATCTTTTTTTTTCTTTCCATTCCTTGTTCTTTTATTTTACTATATTTCACCCAATTACTACTTATACACTCCTTCATTCAGCCAAGTTCTTTTCCAAAATGGCTGCACCACTTTGCATTCCCATCAGCAGTGCATATGATTTCCATGGCTCCATATCTTTGCATGCATGTGGTATAGTTGTTATTGTTCATTTTAACTCTCGCCTGGAAAATCCCACAGACGGAGGGAGCCTGGTGGGCTGCAGTCCATGGGGCCGCTCAGAGTCGGACACGACTCAGCGACTTCACTTTCACTTTTCACTTTCATGCATTGGAGAAGGAAATGGCAACCCACTCCAGTGTTCTTGGAGAATCCCAGGGACGGGGAGCCTGGTGGGCTGCCATCTATGGGGTCACATAGAATCGGACACGACTGAAGTGACTTAGTAGCAGTAGCAGCAGCGACGTGTGGACACCACCCTTATGGCAGAAGATGAAGAAGAACTAAAGAACCATTTGATGAAAGTGAAAGAGGAGAGTGAAAAAGTTGGCTTAAAACTCAACATTCAAAAAACTAAGATCATGGCATCCGGTCCCATCACTTCATGGCAAACAGATGGGGAAACAGTGGAAAGAGTGACAGACTTTCTTTTTCGGGGGCTCTAGAATCACGGCAGATGGTGACTGCAGCCATGAAATTAAAAGATGTTTGCTCCTTGGAAGGAAAGCTATGACCAACCTAGACAGCATATTAAAAAGCAGAGACATCACTTTGCTGACAAAGGTCCATCTAGTCAATGCTATGGTTTTTCCAGTGGTCATGTGTGGATGTGAGAGTTGGACTATAAAGAAAGCTGAGGGCCAAAGAATTGATGCTTTTGAACTGTGGTGTTGGAGGAGACTCTTGAGAGTCCCTTGGATTGCAAGGAGATCCAACCAGTCCATCCTAAAGGAGATCAGTCCTGGGTGTTCATTGGAAGGACTGATGCTGAAGCTGAAACTCCAATACTTTGGCCACCTGATGTGAAGAACTGACTCATTTGAAAAGACCTTGATGCTGGAAAAGATTGAGGGCAGGAGAAGGGGACGACAGAAGATGAGATGGTTGGATGGCATCACTGACTCAGTAGACATGGGTTTGGGTGAACTCTGGGAGTTGGTGATGGACAGGGAGGCCTGGCGTGCTGCGGTTCATGGGGTCGCAAAGAATCAGACACAACTGAGCGACTGAAATGAACGGAACTGAACTGACCCTACATTCTTGAATCTTTCTTAGTTCAATTGTCTAGAGCTAGCCACCACTAGGAATACAGACAATCTTATTTCTTCTTTTCTAACTTGCATTTTTATCTCTTTTTATTACAACCTTGCATTTGCTGCAATTTCCAAGAGGATGTTGAATAGTTGTGGTGATAAAAGAGTATTTCTATCTTGTTTCCTTTATTTCTGTCCTTTATCGAGCCCATCTTTGCATGAACTGTTCCCTTGGCATCTCTAATTTTCTTGAAGAGATCTCTAGTCTTTCCCATTCTGTTCTTTTCCTCTATTTCTTTGCATTGATCGCTGAGGAAGGCTTTCTTATCTCTCCTTGCTATTCTTTGGAACTCTGCATTGAGATGCTTATATCTTTCCTTTTCTCCTTTGCTTTTCGCCTCCCTCCTTTTCACAGCTATTTGTAAGGCCTCCCCAGACAGCCATTTTGCTTTTTTGCATTTCCTTTCCATGGGGATGGTCTTGCTCCCTGTCTCCTGTACAATGTCATGAACCTCATTCTATAGTTCATCAGGCACTCTATCTATCAGATCTAGGCCCTTAAATCTATTCCTCACTTCCACTGTATAATCCTAAGGGATTTGATTTAGGTCATACCTGACTGGTCTAGTGGTTTTCCCCACTTTCTTCAATTTAAGTATGTATTTGGTAATAAGGATTCATGATCTGAACCACAGTCAGCTCCCAGCCTTGTTTTTGCTGACTGTATAGAGCTTCTCCATCTTTGGGTGCAAATATAATCAATCTGATTTTGATGTTGACCATCTGGTGATGTCCATGTGTAGAGTCTTCTCTTGTATTGTTGGAAAAGGGTGTATGCAATAAAGGACAGAAATGGTCTGGACCTAACAGAAGCAGAAGATGGTAAGACGAGGTGGCAAGAATACACAGAAGAACTATACAAAAAAGCTTCATGACTCAGATAATCACGATGGTGTAATCACTCACCTAGAGCCAGACATTCTGGAATGTGAAGTCAAGTGGGCCTTAGAAAGCATCACTACGAACAAAGCTAGTGGAGGTGATGGAATTCCAGTTGAGCTATTTCAAATCCTGAAAATGATGCTGTGAAAGTGCTGCACTCAATATGCCAGCAAATTTGGAAAACTCAGCAGTGGCCACAGAACTGGAAAAGGTCAGTTTTCATCCCAATCCCAAAGAAAGGCAATGCCAAAGAATGCTCAAACTACTGCACAATTGCACTCATCTCACACACTAGTAAAGTAATGCTCAAAATTCTGCAAGCCAGGCTTCAGCAATATGTGAACCATAAACTTGCAGATGTTCAAGCTGGCTTTAGAAAAGGCAGAGGAACCAGAGATCAAATTGCTAACATCTGCTGGATCATGGAAAAAGCAAGAGAGTTCCAGAAAAACATCTATTTCTGCTTTATTGACTATGTCAAAGCCTTTGACTGTGTGGACCACAATGAACTGTGGAAAATTCTTAAAGAGATGGGAATACCAAACCACCTGACCTGCCTCTTGAGAAACCTGTATGCAGGTCAGGTGGCAACAATTAGAACTGGACATGGAACAACAGACTGGTTCCAAATAGGAAAAGGAGTACGTCAAGGCTGGATATTGTCACCTTGCTTATTTAAGTTCTATGCAGAGTACATCATGAGAAACGCTGGGCTGGAAGAAGCACAAGCTGGAATCAAGATTGCCGGGAGAAATATCAATAACCTCAGATATGCAGATGACACCACCCTTATGGCAGAAAGTGAAGAGGAACTAAAAATCCTCTTGATGAAAGTGAAAGAGGAGAGTGGAAAAGTTGTCTTAAAGCTCAACATTCAGAAAACAAAGATCATGGCATCTGGTCCCATCACTTCATGGCAGATAGATGGAGAAACAGTGGAAACAGTGTCAGACTTTATTTTGGGGGCTCCAAAATCACCACAGATGGTGATTGCAGCCATGAAATTAAAAGATGCTTACTCCTTGGAAGGAAAGTTATGACCAACCTAGATAGCATATTCAAAAGCAGAGACATTACTTTGTGAACAAAGGTCTATCTAGTCAATGCTATGGTTTTTCCACTGGTCATGTATGGATGTGAGAGTTGGACTGTGAAGAAAGCTGAGCGCTGAAGAATTGATGCTTTTGAACTGTGGTGTTGGAGAAGACTCTTGAGAGTCCCTTGGACTGTAAGGAGATCCAACCAGTCTATTCTGAAGGAGATCAGCCCTGGGATTTCTTTGGAAGGAATGATGCTAAAGCTGAAACTCCAGTACTTTGGCCACCTTATGTGAAGAGTTGACTCATTGGAAAAGTCCCTGATGCTGGGAGGGATTGGGGGCAGGAGGAGAAGGGGACGACAGAGGATGAGATGGCTGGATGGCATCATGGACTCGATGGACGTGAGTCTGAGTGAACTCCCAGAGATGGTGATGGACAGGAGGCCTGGCGTGCTGCGATTCATGGGGTCGCAAAGAGTCGGACACGACTGAGCGACTGAACTGACTGCTTTGACGGATCTTGTTTCCAGTCTTTAAAGGAAGCATTTATTCTTCACCACAAGATTATGGACTCAAGTGTACCCCCAAGTCACACGTTGAAGTTCTGACCCCCAATGTGACTATTTCTCTTGGCAGGGTCTTGAAGGAGAAAATTAAGCTTGAGCAGGGGGCCCAGGTCCAAGAGGACTGGCATCCTTCCCAGGAAAGGAAGAGACTCGAGAGCACCCACTCATGTGAGTGCTCTCTCTCTGTCTCTCTCTCTCACACACACAGGGACAGAGAGAGAAAGGGCCCTGTGAGGACATAGCAAGAAGATACCATGTGCCAGCCAGGAGGAGATTCCTCACCAGGAATCAGCCCTTCAGGCGCCTTGAGCCCCAACTCCTGGGCCCAGAGCTGAGAGGGAGTTGAGCCCTGTGCTTGCGGGGTTGTGCAGCAGCAGCCAGCAGGCGGATGTAACGTCTTTGCCAGTTTAACGAAGCTTCTTCTATTCCTGGTTTGTGAAGTCTTTTAATTATGGATGGATACTGAATTTTGTCAAATGCTTTTCTGTTTCACTTGAATGCCCAGATGCTGTGTGATTGATGAGTCTCACTGGTTGGTTATTTAATGTTGACTCAGCCTTGAATTGCTTTGTTTTCAGCAAACTCCCGGAGATGGTGAAGGACAGGGGAGCCTGGCGTGCTGCAATCCATGGGGTGGCACTGAGTTGGACACAACTGAGCAACGGAGCAAGAACAAGCCTTGAATTCCTGGGTGATCACTCTCAGACACAGTGAGGCACTGGCCCTTATACGCTCCCCCAGATCCTCCAATCTACCTGGGAGATTACACTCAAACCACACGTGTGCACACACACATGTACACATGCATGTACATGCATCCACACGACACCGCACACATGCACGTGTGCCCATGTTCACGTGTGTGTGCAGAGAAACGTGTGTGTGCACACCGCATGTGCACACGTGCAGATATTCACACGTGCACACACTCACGCGCATATCAGAGTGGGAGGGCTGCCCTCTGAAGCGTTCTTCTGTGCACTCTCTCTCTTTCTCTCCGACTCTCCCCTTCTCATCAGCTCAGGAGGCTCGCCCACCGGAGTGGGGGTAGAAAGGCCGCTTCCAGACCATCTTCTGCACCTTTTCCTGCTGTGTGACTCACCCTGGTTCTGACTTTCCAAACATCTTTTAACCCAAGGAAAGAAAACCTCTGGCAAATCAAAGCTCCTTGGCCCTTGGCCTGTGGACCCTGTTGTCATGAAAACTGTGCTTGTGAAGTCAGTGCTGACCCTTATGGACCCAGGCCCCTCGCCCCGCTTCCCTCCTTAGGGGCAGCGCTGCAGAGGAACCACCCCCAGCTCAGCAACAGCGCCTTCTGGAGAGGGGCCAGGAGGAGCGGGCGCAACGGAATGCCGGAAGGGAAAGTTCAATCTGATCTCAGCGCGGGCTGTGCCTGGCCTGGCCCTGGACATGACGGGTGCTGGTGACGCAAGTCCCTGTAGGGTTAAGCTCCGCCCCACTTCTCTCATCCACGTCCTCACTCATTGCTCCACGCTCTCGTCCACCCATCCATCGAGTGCTGGCAGGGTCTCTGGGATGGAGCCGCCAGCAGGGAGGAGGAACATGGGTTCCCGGGTGGCCTCCGTTCAGAGAAGAGGAGGACAGGGCATCCGACAGTGCTGCCCTGGGGGACCCATGTCCCGGGCGAGAACACGGACCTGGGAATTTCAGCAACAATCTTATTAACAGAGATGGACACAGAGGCATGGGATCGCAGGAGCTTTCTGGGCGTATCCATGGCGACAGAAGTCAGCAGGCAGGAGAGTCTTTCCACAGAAAGCAGGAAGTTCATTTAAAATCTCCTCTGTCTTTTCAGGGGTCAAGGGCACTTCTGGGGCCACACGGTGAGCCGATGTCTTGGCGTCCAGGAGAATCAGAGACCACACCACTGACACGATGTCCACGCAGCGAGCGAGGGCCCAAAACTACCAGCGAGTGAGAAGCTGCAGCCTGAACACACGAGGGTCTTGTAGGATCCACAGTGGTGCTGAGACAAGTGGCCAGCGGGGGCTCCAAGGGGCCTTCTTCCAGAGGCGAGAAGCAGGTGAGCTCTGTCTCCCACGCGAGGGTCCGCGCACCCCATGATGTAGCCTGCCTCTGTCCAGCTGGCGAGATGCAAGCCCACAGCCCCCTCCATCCATGCTGGAGCCCATGCTGTCAGCCTCTGACGCTGTGACCCCCCCAGGAAGAAGCAGAAAGGAGCCAGGGGGAGGGCCAGGCTGCCCCACTCTGAGGCCACAGTGAGGGAGAGAGGCAGCTCTGGGAGCTGGGGGGTGGAGGGGTGGGCAGGCAGGAGGCCCAACGCACATGGCCTGTCCCATGGCCATGTCCATGTCCCATGGCATGTCCTCTGCCCAGGGGGCAGAGCAAGATGCCTGCCCGTGGCTCCCAGTGGCCTCCCGACTGGTGGCTCTTCAAGCTCCCGGGTGACAACTGATTGGGAGGGTGTTTCTCCCCCAGACAGCTGCACGTGGACGAGACAGACCCCCAGTGGCCCCGTCTGCAGGCCACACGCCGTGTGCTGCTCCCCAGATCCCGGCTCTGCTCTGTGACCAGGGCTGGCTGCAGGGTGGCCCCATCAGTGCGTGAACCCACTGGGGTCACTGCCGTAGAAAGGGCTCCGTGGACCCGGGGCTCGTCAGCACGAGGCCAGGGGCCCGTGATGCCGGGTGGCCAGGGCCAACACCGTGCATGCGGGCGTGTTCATGACCCCTCCGCTCACCCGGGGCCGGGTCGCGGGCTAGGCAGGAGGCAGAGGAAGGGCAGCTGAGCAGACTCTAATGAGCTTCAGGGCCAAGTTCTGGGGACCTGACGGCCAGCACGGGGACGACGGCTGAAAAAGTGCTCTACACGCTTGGGAGCTGCTAAGGAGGTAAATCTCAGGCGTTTTCACGACGCACAGAAAGCTCTATGCACAGAGGTGGAGGCCTCAGCCAGCCCTCTGCCCTAAGCCTTCTGCGGTATGTATTGTGCACCTGGAACTTACACAGCATCGCACATCCGTTACAGCTCAACCAACCCAGGGAGGTGGGGTCGCCAGCCTCCTAAACCCAGCCACCACGTGGACTGGAACGTTCGGTCGCCCAGCAAATAAAATGCAAATGTCAAGCTCGGCGCCCGGAAGTGGACGACATGTCTCCTCGTCCAGGCCATTGTCCGCAGGTGCCAGTGTCCCGGCCCGACCCCACTCAGAGCCTCAGCCCAGGGCCACCTCCTTTCTGAGATTTTTCCTGGCTCTAAAAACACGAAGGAAGGAAAAGCCTTGTTTCAGCAGAGCCATCTTGCTGCTGTGTTGGCTGCAGATACAGCTCTAGCATCAGATGGTGAGCTCTTCCTGTTTTCCTATCGACCGAAGTGAAGCTGGCGGTGTTGTGACCGCTTGGCTCTGTCCCGAGTTGGACTCCTGACAAGGTCCCTCGCTGGGTGGGCCGTCGGGCGCGTCCCTTCCACGGAAGCAGTGCGTTTCGTATTTCCAGGACAGTGCTTTGTTTTCGGGGTTCCTAGCTGGCTCCTGCTCGTCTCTACCCGCGGACAGACAGAGGGGTTTTAAAGCCCTTCCCTGACGGCTCCGTCGCTTGGGTTGTCTGAGTCTGGCGTCACTGCTTTTCCATCTGAGCGTCTCTCTCCCTCTGCTCGGCACAGTCGTCTGAACTGGGGCTGGAGAGCCTTGTCCTCCTGGCTCTCCTGCCGCCTCCCGTCCGGGGGTCTGGGGTTGCTGGGCCCCTCGAGGTCAGGATCCCTGGCAGAGCTGGTGCTCGGAGCCCAGGTACACACTCAGCAGCTGCCCTGGGAGGGCAGACGGAGGGAAGCAGGTGAGACTCCGCATCCAGTTCAGGCCCCACGGACGTGGCGATGCTCCAGCGGCCTCTGGATGCCGGCAGTGGGGGTCTGCCCCCTCACCCCTGCAGGGGGTGTCGGTCCTGCGGCCCCCAAGGTGTTTATCCTGTGTCTTCGGCATGTTCTGTGACGTGCTTGTGTTTTGTGTGTTATCAAGCCCTGCGAAGTGTCTGCAGCCGGGGAAACCCTTGAAGCACAGCTCACAGTGCCTTTGTGAACACAAGTGCGCTTTTAATTGAGGATGACAAATAGGGAAGTAACAGGACTGTTGAAGTTAAAGTAACAAAAAACGGCAAGTGGTTCTGGTAAACTAGGAGGAAAGACAGAAATGGGAACATTAACCGAAAGCACAAACAGCATGGTAAAGCCAGGGCGAAGCTCATCTGTTTCCAGCTGTCCAGTCGCTCAGTCGTGTCCGACTCTGTGACCCCATGGATGCAGCACGCAGGCTGCCCTGTCCTTCACTGTCTCCCAGAATTTGCTCAAACTCATGTCCATCGAGTCGGTAATGCCATCCAACCGTCTCATCCTCTGTCGTCCCCTTCTCCTCCTGCCTTCAGTCTTTCCCAGCATCAGAGTCTTTTCCAGTGAATCAACTCTTCCCTTCAGGTGGCCAGAGTATTGAAGTTTCAGCTTTAACATCAGTCCTTCCAGTGAATATTCAGAACTGATTTCCTTAGGATGGACTGGATGGATCTCCTTGCAGTCCAAGGGACTCTCAAGAGTCTTCTCCGACAACACAGTTCAAAAGCATCAATTCTTTGGTGCTTAGCCTTCGAGACCTCAGTCCAGCTCTCACATTGGTGCATGACTAATGGAAAAACAAAAGCTTTGACTAGACAGACCTTAAACCTACAAGGCGGGAACTCTCCAAGAAGGACGCATGCAAGCCGCCGGACCCCACGCCCCAGGGCCTGCGTCCCCCACCCCCACCCCGGTCCAGGCCTCCAGCGCCACTGCCCCAAGGATGCTCTGCAGAAGTCTCTAAGCACCGCAAGCCCCGCTCTCCTGGGAGCCCCTGGGCCTGTTTCCCGCAATCTTTCAGTGGGAAGCTCCCGTTTTTATCCCCCATGGACTCGGCACAGCCAAGCAAGGGGATCCCGACCTGGCAGCCTTCAGAGCAGGGGAGATACGATTCTGGCCCCAGTCCCGAGTCCCGGGGGCACTGTGTGCTAGCTGGAATGCAGATTTCCGATTCCGAGTGCAGAGCGCGCCTTGTCACTGCTCCTGTTTACTCGGTGATTAGCATGCACTCACCCTGAAGCGCTGTAATTACAGACGCTGCTTCCTCGTGAGCAGGGGATGCCGTGTTCTGTCTATGCTGCCGTGCGCAGTCTGCATGCTAGCCGATGTAAACACGAGGAGCATAACTATGGTTCAGCAGAGTCAGCTTCCCCGAGATCTAGAGGAGGCGGTGCAAGCTGGAGGAGCGGGCTCGGTGGGGCCGCGGGGTCTCCCTCTAGGGGCCCAGCGCAAGCCCTGCGGGGGTGGGGGCCGGGCTCCGCAGTCAGGGCGGAAGCCGGGCAGGAAGGGCCCAGGTGGAGATGGAGGCGGCCTTCCCAGGGCAGGCAATAAGGCAAGGCTCGGGGCCCATCTGCTGTTCTGGAAGCCTGTCTGGACAGCCATTGTTGGTCCCCAGGCACACAGGGTGTGGGCAAGGGCAGGGGCCATAGGCAGATGCCAGGGAGGGCCCCGACACCCCAGGAAGGCAGGGACCCCAGAATCGTGCCTGAGCCAGCCCCCCAGAGTCCCAGCCGCCCACCCAACTGCCCCCACCCCCGCCCTGTCGGCCACTCCCTCCACGCCTGCGCTCAGAGGCCTGGGTGTCTTGCGAGCATCAGTCTTAATCCACAGCTTTGAAAGTTCCACCGGCTGTGTCACCGAGCAGAGCTGCCCGGAGGCTCCCGGGAGCCGGCAGAGGGCCAAGGCTCCCAGGCGGGTCCCCCACGGGGCTGCTGCCCGACCTGTGACCCCAGGCTGCACACCGCTCATCCTTTCAGGGCAGGAGGGACTCACAGGGGGAAGGAAAGCCGGCCCGGGCGGCCCCAGGCACCCCTGCCTCTGCGTCCCGCCAGGTGACCAGAGCCTTTTCTCTCCTGGACAGAGGAGGGTCAGCGTCTCCACGCGTGACGAGGGGGTCACCCCTAGGGCTGCAGTGAGCCAGCGGGCCCGTGAGCTTGCCAGGGTGGGGCTCCTGGCGGAGCCCACATTTGCCCTGAGGCCTGAGGGTGACGGAGGTAACAGGGACCCCAGGGCCGGGGAGGGCGTCCCTCGGTGAGAGCCGGGCAGATGCCCAGGGCTGCGGTGTGGACGGGGGTGCACAGGCCCGTCAGGACGTCCAGCTCCCCCTGGGCTCCCTGGACCAGAGGCGACGGGAGGCATCAGGCGTCCTAGCTGCTGCAGGCAGGGCTCCTGCAGCATTTCCCAGGAGCGAAGGCAGCAAAAACATCCCCAGAAAGGGAAACCGACCAGTCTTTCGAAGAAGAATAATTAATTGAAGGCAAATGTGAAGCCCTGAGAGCTTTGCATAAAAGCGGAGACGCAGTTATAAGAGCAAAATATTATCATTTGTGCAACGTGCTTACTTTCTTGGAAACAGCCGGTGATTAATAAAGCGCATTATAGACACGCCTTTGTGCCTCCAATTTCGTCTCTCCAATCTAATTAGCATGCGAGGGAACTGCCTCTTTGGTGGGTAAAGACGTTTAAAATATATATTTCATGAAATCCAAGTTATTTGTCATAAGCTCCAAGAGGAAAAAATAAAATATGAAGAATGCTACAACCATTTAAATACTTTATTACACAACTGCGCTCAAATAAATCAGTTCCTCGGGGCCTGCAGCGCCTTGGGGCCCCTGGGACACACGGCCCGCGGGCGGTGGCGTGGCCTGCCGCAGAGAGCCCTCCCGCAGCCGGGCGGCGGGCAGGCCCTGTCTCTGCCCGCGCTGCTCTGTCTGGGCCGTGGCCGCTGACCAGACTCTTTGCTGGCTGAGCTGCAGACCCCCAGGCAGTGTTGAGACCCCCACGAGCGCAGGGCTTAGCAGGGGCGAGAGGGAGAAGAAACTCAGAACCGAGACGCCAAGAGACTCACCTGCAGGGACCCAGGTCCCAGAGGAAAAGCAGAGTTTGGGGCGGAGGGGGGGGCGTCTGAGGACACGCCGTCCTTTCCTCTTATTCCAGAGGGTCCTTTCCTCTTATTCCAGGGAAAGGGGGGTCGAAAGCCAGGGGTCGTGCCCAGGGCTGACCAGAGTGTCCACTGCTGCCACCTCCAGAAGGACGGGCGTCAGCCCCGCCCTCTTGGTGAACTGTTGTCGTAACTTTGAGTGGACAGTGGGCGCCTGAGACCAGGTACGAGCTGCCCTCTGGCCAGCCCCGCGCTGTGCCACTCCGTATTTCGGCAAGCAAGAGTGGGGGAGAGGGGGCCGGGGGAGACGTGAGGATGAAGGCCGCCTTCCCTTAGCTCACCCGGGAAGATGAGGAGCGCCGCGGGGCCCTCGTCCTTCCGGGCCCTGGGGCTCCCTGACCCCAGCGCGGGGGCAGCTGCTCTGCAGCTTCCTGGGGGGCCTGCAGGGCGGGGCCACGGCTCGGGGCCACTCCACCTCCCGCTCTCCGAGGCCTCCTGATCAGCGGGAGTGTGTTCCTGGTCCACGGGGCCGTGCTTCAAATCCTGCATCCCACATCCTAGAAGCTGCGGTGTGTCCACGGCAGCGCTGGGCATTCTGCAGGTGGACACAGAGTCACTGCAGGAAGGGCCGTGTGTCAGCCCGACGGCCGCGGGCGCACGGGACGCCTGGCGGTGTCGGGTGGTTCCTGGACGAGATCGCATGTGAGTCAGCAGCCACCGTGAGAGAGACTGTCCCCCCCAGGGTGCGGGCCTCATCTGTCCCCCGCAGGCCTGAGCAGGACGGAAGGGAGCCTGCCCGCCGCCTGCCTGTCCTGAGCGGGGACGCGTCGCCATCTGCCCTGGTACTCAGCCTGGACAGCCTACCCTCATGCCTGGGTCCCCACTGGCCGACCGCTGGTCCCGGGACCCACAGCCTCGCTCCCTGCTGCAGCCAGCCCCTGCAGGAGGTCTCTCGGTTCTGTTTCTCTGTAGAGCCCTCGGGACCTCACCTTTGTCCCCGAGAGGGTGACTCACTACCAGCTGGGTTGGATGCTTGGCCACGGGCCAGAGGTACCCCTTTGGCTGTCCCCACAGTGGACGGGTGTTTGCAGGAAGACAGCCAGGGATGCTTGTCTGAGGACCCTGGGAAGCAGTAAGTGAACTGGCCTCCAGAGGCCACAAGGCAGCCTTGTTAAAACTCATGATATGTAAACACATTTTAATTTCTTAAGTGGCCTCGGCAGCCTGGCCCCAGCAGCCTGGCCCCGGCTGTCAACACTTCAGGGCATTTGTCTTTAGGTCAGAAATGCTCTCAGCCCCCACCCCTGCTGGCATCTTGAACGGGCCTCAGAGAGGAACCCTCAAAACGGTGCCGAAACTTCTGTGCCACAGACAAGAAGCATCAAGCACCAGGCAGCGTCACCCCCATCGCCAGCTAGGGTCTGCAACCGTGTGTCTGCCACGCTTCACCCGCCCTGACCCCACGTGCATGGTGGGCGTGTGCTCAGACCCGCCTTCCTTCCAGGCAACACAGCGTGTAACCACAGAACCGGCTCCTTGTCCACACAGCAGCCAATTCTGTGAAAGCCACTGTGAGAGACGAGCCCGCTCAGGGAAGGATGTGCAGAAGAGGGCAGCGAGCTGTTGGGCATTGGGAAACAGTGTGGACGCGGGTGGAACCAGGCGGGAGTGTGCCCCCGACCAGCGCCAGGCCCCTGACGGCGGCCCCCAGCCCCGCGCAGGCTCATCCCATGTTATTCCCAGGGAGGCTTCAGTGGACTACACGTTCATTACTGAAGGTTCATCTGGGTCGTTCCCGGGAGGCTTCTGTGGACGACGCGTTCATAACTGCAGGCTCATCCGCGCCGTTCCCGGGAGGCTTCTGTGCACGATGCGCTAATAACTCCACTGACAGGGATGCTCTTCCACGATTCCTAAGGGACACACTGACAATTCTGTGCAGGAGCCAAACAAGATGTAAACAAATAGATCACGCGCCATCTATAAACAGGAGCTGCACTCAGTGTAATTAGATGCGCGTTTCATAAGCCAGGTGGGGGAAGCACCCATGTCTTCAGAGCGTGACGCTGACGCAGACTCAGACTCCCGTCACCAACGCGTCCTTCGTGCAGCCTGAGGCCTGCTGGCCATTCCGGGCCAGACCCTGTTGTCCTGGAAGTCCTGCCATATGCTCAGATGATGGCATCCCTGGCCTAGGAGCCACCCAGGGAAGTGGTCGCCCAGGGGCCGTACTGCACGGACGCGTCCCGGGACCCCAAGAGGCAGCTGCTCACTCTCGGGGCAGTACGGGGTCACTCTCTCTCCTGGGTGGACACAGTCTGTCCTCGGCACATACCCGAATGTGGAGCTGAAGCAGAAAACAGGGACATCACACCCAGCCCCCCTCGAGGCTGCTCCCAGAGAGGCCTCACTCTCGTCCACCCACGCTCGGCAGGTCCCCCTGGACCGGGAGCTCCCGATGCCGACACCAAGCTGCTCCTCTGGCTCCCCCTCCCCGGGCTCTCAGGTGGACAGAGCCCCTCCCAGGGCAGGGGCTGCCCAGAGAACTACCTGGGCTGCACCGAGATGGGGCCTGTTTGTTGCACAGCATGGCCCAGCTGTGCAGACTGGTGCACAGCTTTAGGGTGGGGTGAGTGAACTGTGCCCAGCTGCTGCTCTTGGGGGAATAAACTCGCATTGGTCTCAGCCACACCACTCACCTATCTTCCTGGCTGCTTTGGGGCTGCAGTGGCCAAGAATTCAGACAGGGACCCCCCGGCTCACAGAGCTGAAAACAGTCCCTATCTGTTGTCTGCTGCTTCTGTGAAAACACAAGTGTCAGGCGTTGGCTGGGCATGGGGGCCTGGGCAGCTCTCTCACTCCTGGTAGCCCACAGGCCACGCCGTCCGCCTGTCACTTCCAAGGCAGGCTCCTAGAGGGGAGAGCAGTGGATCCCACCCCCAGACAGAGCACCGCCCCCTGCCCTCCTGGCTCCTTCAGGACAGGGCCTGTCACCTGAAGGGACGCGAGCCCTGGGAGGCCACAGGCCAGCTGCCCCCTCCCCACACCAGGGCTCAGAGAACCTGCAGGCCCCACCCCAGGTCAGGGGGGATCAGGTAGGTTCCAGTGGAATCGGGGCAGTTGGCTGTTTCACCGGGAACCTGGCCTCAGGCCTCATGGGGCCACCTTTCAGGCAGCTGTGGTTGTGGACAGGAGAGTGTTTGTCCAAATACCTCCCACGGTCCGTGTGAGCTGGCCTCCAGGGGCCCCGAGCTGGGGTGCAGGCCTTTCCTCAGGAAGGGCTGTTGGGAGCCAGTGTGAGGAACTCCGCCCATGGCAAAGGTCATGAGGAAAAAGAAGCTTGGCATATGCAAAGGCGTGATCAAGCCTCAGGAGATCCCCCTGTTCCCGAGCATCTACCCCCAAAACCAGAGTACTTTACAGGGAGCTCTCCCCCATAACCATTTCTCTCAGAAAAGGAGTTAACTTGCAGCCCCAGTTAATAAAAATTCCTGGGCGTGACAAGAGTGTTTCAGCTTACAAACTCTGAAGGCTCTCTGGCCTGCCTGATCAGGCTGTCCAGCCGCACGTGATTGTTTACAGCCTCCCAGGTGTGAGAGGCATGGGATGCTTTAAAACTTTCTAAATACGAACTCTTTTGAGAAGTTAGAAGATTAGTAGTATAGTGTTAGTGGGTTGATTAGGAATTACATTGGTGAAGGGTTTTTTCATTTGTCATGCCAATAATTACTGCTAATTCCCTGCCCTGGGTGTGACAAGGGTGTCTCAGGTCAAACCTCTCTGCTGAAGGACTAGCTTGTGTGACAACCTCTCAACCATAAACAGCACAGAGAGTTTGGAGTATTAGCATAGGGCTTTTCTCATTTGATTGCCCACAGGCTTTCATATCCTTAGGCACCTGAGAATATATTAATCAATGTATTTGGAATATAGAAAACGAAATATAGTAGTTTTGATGTTAGCAATACTACATTTTTTGAGTTAATGAATTTTCTCTTTTGTTATAGACTACTGTACTTTGTTATAAATCACTGTGTCCTTGCTATGCAAAAATGTAACCTTATCACTATCTTAAGACTAAATAGATTGTAAAGGGAACATTGGTGAAGGGTTTTCATTTGTTGGACTGATGTTTGCTGCTAAGTCTCCATATTCCCTGCCCTCATAATAAGTATAACTAGCATATAGGAGGAATAAGTATTAACCTTTAAGCATATAAGAGAAATAAGTATTAACCTTTAAGACTAATCATGTTAAACCTTAGGTTAAGTAAATTCCTTTCTTGATTGTAACTCACTACACCCTCACCCTATAGGAATGCAACTTTATTTGGAGGGTGGTGCCTGAAAAAAATCATTCCTGAAAAAGTAAGCTTTCTGGTTAACTGACCAGTATCAGAAAGGGCCATAAAATGTCAGCGGACCTCATGGTCAGAAGATGATGTAAAAACTCATAAGACCTTTGTATAATTTTATATGAAACACCTGATTGTGACAAGGGTCAGGTCTGCTGACCCCCGTGTGACTCTGTATTCATCCCTATGTGTAACAAAAGGTATATAAACAAACCCGAAAAATAAAGAAATCGGATCAGTTCTGGAAAGACTGATTCCCTCATGTCGTTCTTCTCTGCTCCCCAATTTTCTGGCTGAATTCCCATCTGGAGCGTGGGTGCCCGCCATTCAGATGGTGCAAATTCCTTGTCCGGAATTTTATTGGTACCCCACGTAAGCCAAGTTATTCAGCCCCTTTCTCTCTCTCTTACTATTTTCTGGCCGAATTCCCATCTGGTGCATAGGACCCACCAAGCCTACTAATTCTGCCTGGGCTTCTAAGATCGGACTTGGGGGAGCCTCAGTGCCTCCTCTCCTTCGGGAGAACGGGAAGATGCCTGCGGCCTTCGTAGGTGGTGATTGGTACCCTGTGTTAACCAAGTTATTTGGCCTCTTTTTCTCTGCTAAAATCTTAGTCCCTCTCTATCTGTAATTCAATAAGTTTTTTCCTAGGACGCCTACTCTGCCCCCACCTTCGAATCACCCTGGATCCACCGGGGCTGGACCCTGGCAAAGGGCACCAACTGCAGCCCCCACAATCCGCCGGCCTCTGTGCTTCCCTAAGTCGAGCAGATGTGGACGCACGGGTGATCGTGGCCAGGCCGTGCAGCTCTGTCCCAGGAGGGGAAGGCTGTGTGTCCTCTGCCTCGTCGGGCTGCCTAGTCCTTCAGGCCTGTGGGCAGGGCCATCCCAGCCAGACACACACCCACGCAGCCCGAGACCAGCCCCCCGGGGCCTGGGCTCTGAGCGTCTCAAGGGACAATGCGGAGGGGCCTGGCGAGGGGCCTCCAGAGCTGACATGCTGGGTGGGCTGCTCCTGTGCCCGGAGCAGAGTGGCTGGACCCTCACCTATCCCTGGCCCAGCTCTGCCCGGGGCCCCATCTCCCCCAACGGCCAACGGCCCGTCCTCTCGTTCAGATTCCAGCCTGCGGGCCCACGGACACGTGGCATGCCCGCTGTCTTTCTGTTTGTCAAGCAGGAGACGATAGAGGAAAGGACGTCATGCATCAGTAATTTAACACAAAAACAGAAGAACGTAAGCAATACACAGTCCGCACATGCAAGTGTGGCTAAAATTCATCACTAGCAAGATGGAAAAACCCATTAATTAGGAATCAGCTGTCCTATTTTCAGGCAGAAGCAGGCCTAGGACGTGATCCCTGTGTCTTTACATAACAGTCTTGCGAAGATATAACTTCCGTAAGAAATACATCAAAAAAATTAACAAGAATTGTCTCTGGGCAACTATGCTCTGGTTGATTTATTTCTAAGTTTCTTCTCTGTGTATTTCAATGTTTTCCAAACCCTCTATAATGAGCATTTTTCAGCTCTATAATAAAGGCATGTTTTAAAATAAGGGATAAGTCAAAGTCAAGGTATATTCATTACAGTGTCAGCCTGGGCAGAGTCCGCCAACGTCTCACCACACAGACTTCTCCCCACAGAACTTTCAAGGACAGCAGAAACACCGCCAGCCTGATCACGTGCTCATTCTGAATTTGAGCTCCATCCTTAGCACAAAGGTGACCCTGGCAGCAATGGGGAGCCCCAAATCTGAGGTCAGGAACCACTGGCTCGAGGGAGGAATCTTCCCCAAAACACAGGTGTCTCATCCAGGAAAAAAGGGAGGAGAAGGGTGGACGCCGTACCCGAAATCACGTGGTAGAACCTGCGTCCGCAGGGTGGGGTACAGTCCTGGGAGGTGGGGCACGGGGGGTGATGAGGTCATGAGGATGAGGCCCTCGTGGTCACGATTCATGCCCTTGTTACGGGGGTGATGAGGTCATGAGGATGAGGCCCTCGTGGTCACGATTCATGCCCTTGTTACGTGAAGACACCAGCAGCCACGTGAAGGCGCAGCAGGAAGACCGCCCTCTCAGAGTCAGGCCCTCGCCAGACCTGGGTCCCCGGCAGCAGGAACTTGGGCTTCCAGCCTCCAGACCCTGAGAAATAAGCATCTTTTCCCACAAGGCGCCTGGTTTATGGTGCTTTGTTGCAGTGACCCCAAAGGGCCAGGACAGGTGAGGACCAGCCATCCCCCACCCAAGGACCTTGTGGTGCCAACACCGTGCTCTGAGACACAAGCTGGACGTGCAGGGAGTGTTTTGACAGCCCGTCCAGAGTCCGCCCGACCCCCGCAGGGACAGGGAACCAGAGCCCCGCCACACACCCCAGCCTCCCTGCCGGACCTCCATGAGGACTCCAGCCGCGTAGACAAGGCTGCGCGTCCTGCAGCCTCGCGAGGAGTCAGGGTCTGTGCTGGAGTCCACCTCACCCCCGTGGGGGATGCGCTGAGCGAGTGTGCGCCTGTGACGGCCCTCTCGGGGCTGGACGCGGCTGACTGGAAGGACCAAATCCAGCCTCTGGGGCTGACGGGCACAGTGGGCCAGACCCCTGCAGCGTCTCCTGGTGGCCTCAGCGTCAGGGACAGGAAGGAAAGGAGGTCATGCCCCCAGGGCAGGGGTGAGAGGGACTGATCTCACAGAGACAGAATCCAGAGAAACTGCCACAGCCAGAGACCAGGAGGAAGGGGACGGCCCTGGGACTCTTCCCAGAGCACGGCCTGATCCCGTTTCACAAGTAGACGTTCTTCTAGAAAGACAACACAGGAAGATGCTTCCTACCTCTCAGGGGGAGGCCCAGCCGCAGGGCAGGAGCCCCCCAGGGCAGGAGAGACACCCCACAGCAGACGGCCACAGTGGGTCCAGACCCTGTGGACACAGCTGAGGGGGCCAGACCTGCAGGACACCCAGGGGGACAGCCTGGGGGTGTTCCAGCTGCAGCGGAAAAAGGTCAAAACAGATCCAAAGTGGCAGGAGGCCAAGGCCAGGGGTGGAGCGCCTGGCCACAGAGGCCAGACCCACGGGGCGCTGTAGCAGGCAGAGCCCAGGCCAGCGGAGGGGCGCGCCTGAGAGAGAGCAAGGAGGCCGGGGACCCCGCGGCACACCCACCCCAGGCTCCCCCAGTCCCCGCCACCCTCCTCCCCCAGACACGCCCCGACCCCGTCTCCGCTCAGCGTACCCACAGACCTGCCACTCCAGGGGGACCGGCGCCCCCTGAGCAGCACGAGACCTGCAGCTGGGACAGCACGCGTTATGCCAGCGACGACCCCCCAGCGCCCGCGCCCCACGCAGACCAGACCCCCCCACTCCAGAGCCGCGCCCCACGCCCACCCGCACACCCCCAGCGCCGGGCCCCACGCAGACCAGACCCCCCACTCCAGAGCCGCGCCCCCCGCCCACCCGCACCCCCCAGCGCCGAGTCCCCACACGGACCAGACCCCCACTCCAGAGCCGCGCCCCACGCCCACCCGCACCCCCCAGCGCCCAGGCCCCACGCGGAGCCGTGCCGCATGCCCACCCGCACCCCCCAGCGCCGCGCCCCACGCCAGAGCCGCGCCCCACGTCCACCCGCACACCCCCAGCCCCGGGCCCCACGCGGAGCCGCGCCGCACGCCCACCCGCAACCCCCCAGCGCCGCGCCCCATGCCAGAGCCGCGCCCCACGCCCACCCGCACCCCCCCAGCACCGCGCCCCACGCCAGAGCCCCGCCCCACGCCCACCTGCACCCCCAGCGCAGCGCCCACGCGGACCAGACCCCCACTCCAGAGCCGCGCCCCACGCCCACCCGCACCTCCCCCCAGCGCCGGGTCCTCACACAGAGCCGCCCCCACGCCCACCCGCACCCCCCAGCGCCGCGCCCCACGCCCAACCGCACCCCCCAGCGCCGCGTCCTACGCCAGAGCCGCGCCCCACGCCCACCCGCACTCCCCCCAGGGCCGGGCCCCCACACGGAGCCGCGCCCCACGCCCACCCGCACCCCCCCAGCGCCGGGTCCCCACGCAGGCCAGACCCCCCACTCCAGACCCTCATCCCACGCCCACCCTCACCTCCTCCCCAGCGTCCTGTCCCCACATGGGCCAGACCCCCCACTCCAGAGCCTCGTCCCATGCCCACCCTCACCTCCTCCCCAGCGCCCTGTCCCCACATGGGCCAGACCCCCCCACTCCCACAGCCTTCATCCCACGCCCACCCCTCACCTTCTCCCGGGGAGCTGGGCGCTCCAGGCAGGTCGCTGTCCCCATGCCCTGGCACCCGGCCCGCCTCCTGCATCCGACTCCCCCTCTGAGCCCCCTCTACCACTGCTCAGTCATCAGACTCAGAGGGAGGTGTAGCCCCAGGGACGTTCATCCAACACGCTGGCTCCCTCCTCCCCACACCTGACCAGCCGGTGCTCCGCTGAAGACTGGCATCACAGCTCCCGGGTCACACCCAGTCGTCACCACAGTAAGCGACAACTGAGCGCCTCTGAGGCCTGAGCCCCGGGCGGGCTGAGTGCGGCCAGCTGTCTGGAGATGAGTCAGAGAAGACGTTGCCCCCCAGCCTGAGTCGCGGGGGCCTGGCGGCTCCTCAGGGCTCATCTCCCACGAGAGGCCAAGGGTGGGCAGGCAAGTGTGTCCCCTCCGCAGCTCACGTGTCCCCGAGGAGCAGCCCAGTGCCTCCCAGGCACACAGAGCAGATGCCCCCGGAGCAGTCACATGGGGGTGTTCACCGAAGGCCACCCTCAGGCTCTGAGGGAGGGGCTGCCCTGCCCCACTGCTCAGGGTCCAGGTCCGCCAGCGGGCACGGTGGGCAGTGCCCCCTGCCCATGGCCAGCAGCCACCCCGGGCCACCGGCAGGCGGTGAGCAGGCCCTGATCCCAGGTCTCCCAGCCACATGCCCAGCTGTGCCCAGGAAACCCCAGGAAGCCAGCAGAGGCCCCTCAGAGCTGTTTGGGCCTCTGGTTGTCTGGAATTTTCCCCAAAGAGTAACTTCATCCTAGGAGCAGATCTGAGTCCTGGCCTCAGGCACCCAGTGTAGCCAGGCACAGCGCATCTGCTTCCGACTCACGGCCTGCAATGCCCATTTATCAATAAGCAGAAATCGCCTCCTTGATAAATGAGGACTCCTAAAGAACTTTTCACTGTTTCCATTAATTCTGGAGGAGAAAACCCTCCCCTACTTTTAAGGCAACCTCTTAATGTAAACAAAGTGGTCAATTAGACAATTTTTGAGCTATTGAAAATGAATCCTGCTTTAAAGGAACAAATAATCACAATATAAAAATCATAGCGTTTCTAATACATCAACTAATTCTTCCATCATATTCTTAGAAAAATGGATTCTCATAATTTATTAATGCGCCACCTCCAATTCCATTCATAAATAAGTCATTGCATCTCCAGCCCCATTTGGTGGATCGGAAAGGCTGTGAGAGCTCCACGCTCTAGGAAAGTGGGGGGGCCGTGGCGTCTCAGGGCCAACGCGGGCTTTTGTAGGAGCTGCGTCCGTGCCACCCCATCAGAGACCATCGTCCTCTTCCTGGGTCAGGGGCTCCATCCGTGCGTGGAGACTTGGCCACTGCCAGCTTAGCCCAGGCTGTGGGACACAGTCCGGCCTTTCTGAGGAGGAGTCACAGAGAAGAGAGGACATCACTCTAGCCGTGGCATGACAGCTCAAGTTGTAAATCTGACCTCTGCACACCTGACCTCTGCCTGCCTGACCTCTGCACACCTGGCCTCTGCACACCTGACCTCTGCCCGCCTGACCTCTGCCTGACTGACCTCTGTACACCTGGTCTCTGCCCACCTGACCTCTGCCCGCCTGACCTCTGCCTGACTGACCTCTGCCCACCTGACCTCTGCCCTGGCCTCTGCCCACCTGACCTCTGCCCGCCCGACCCTGCCTGACTGACCTCTGCCTGCCCGACCTCTGCCCTCCTGACCTCTACACACTTGACCTCTGCACACCTGGCTCTGCCTGCCTGACCTCTGCCCGCCCGACCTCTGCCCTCCTGACCTCTACACACCCAACCTCTGCCCACCTGACCTCTGCATACCTGACCTCTCTGCCTGCCTGACCTCTGCACACCCGACCTCTGTACACCCGGCTCTGCCTGCCTGACGTCTTCCTGGCCTCTTCCCAGGACCCTGCTCTGCTCACCCCCTCTGGAGGGAGGTCCCTGTCCTAGGCCGTGTGGGTCTCCCCTCCTGGCCCCCTCAATCGCACACAAGACGTTCTCAGTGCACTTCTGGGGCTGAAAGCAGAAGCGTCAAGGCTCACCTCGGCCCTCACGTCCGCTTGCCCTCCAGTCACTCCTCTGGGGGATGGCCAGGCTGGGTGAGGGGCTCCGCCCATGGGTGTAGCCTCGGCTGTTCCCAGCTGCAGCCCAGGCTGAGGGACACACTCTGGCCTTCCCACAGAGGCGGCACAGAGAAGAGAGGAGGCTGAAGCCCGCCAGGAATAGGGTGTCGCCTGTAATTCCCAAGATCAGCGGCAGTCTCGCTGCACTGATGCCGCCCGGGGCAGGTGTGTCCCCCGGTCCCCGCTCCCCCGTCATCTGTCTTGGCCGCCTCTGGTGGCACCCGACATCCACAGCTCCTCCACCCCCACCACTGGGGTTCGTCCGGTCTGTCCCTGGTGGCAGCGTGCACAGCCTCGGCATGGACTGAAGGCCCCTCCTTCACGGCCCGAGGGATCCACCTCCCGCCCTGCGTGGGCCTCTCCTCCCGGCTAACCCGCCATCCGTCCCGGCCCCTGCATGTCCCTGAGTCACCTGCACCGGTTCCCTGTGATGGGGGCCTGATCAGGTCACAGGTGACCCCAGACAGGCTGTTCCATCCAGAGGTCAGAGGAGCACCCCCCTCGCCCCGGGGGTCTGCACTCCAAGGGATGATGGGCGCGGTCCAGCAGCTGCTGGCCCTGCCCCCGCCCCCTCCAGGCTCCGCGCTCTGCCCGGGGGTCTGCAAGCTGGCTGTCGGGCCAGCCCCCAGCTCCCACTGTGCCAGGGGTCTGACCTCAATGACACGGGTCTGCATGTGGCCCGTGCCACGGGACCCCTCCTATAGAGGTGGGGGAAGCCCAGTCACAGGGCAGAGGGACAGCTCGTCCTCCAGGTCCAGTGAGCACCGCCCAGCCAGACCCCAGCTCCGCCACAAGCTCCAACAGGCACGGAGGTCTCTGGGGCCCAGGGAGAACTGGAATGAGGCTGCCCCTCACCCCGAGGCAGGCAAGCAACAGAGAGAGCCGTGATCACCCCTCCCTGGGCAGAGGCCCGCTACACACGGATCCATGCCCGCCCTCAGGGAGTGTGGAGGCC
Organism: Nanger dama; assembly: GCA_917880005.1. Classification (NCBI taxonomy): domain Eukaryota; kingdom Metazoa; phylum Chordata; class Mammalia; order Artiodactyla; family Bovidae; genus Nanger; species Nanger dama. The sequence continues at coordinate 956,394 of CAKJTW010000046.1, read as the reverse complement.
TGGGCCGCCCCGGCCCTGGCTGGGAGCAGAGGCCGCTCAGCAGGGCGGGCGGGGGCAGTGCCCGCCGCCTCGGGCCCCAGGGAGGGACCCTGCTGCTCTTCAGAAGCTAAATCTGCCATCTCCTCTGTGACTTCTGGACTCCACTCCCACCCCAGGCTTTGTGAAAGTCTCCTCCAGCTGTTTAATGTCTCAGCACGGCTGCTGCGGCTCCGGCTTGTCTCCGTGACTGTGCCGTGGGGACCAGCCCAGATAATCGCTCTCACGCAGTCCAGCCCATCTTCCCTTCCTCAGATCAGAAAGTCCCTCGCTGAGGTCGACCAGATCCCCGTGGATGTGGGGGCTCCCTGAATTACAGCCCAGCATGCCCTTCTTATGTGGAGAGTCACAAAGACCCCAGTCCTGGGAGAGACTGAGGGCGGGAGAAGGGAGACAGGATGAGAAGACTGGATGGCGCCACCAGTGCAATGGGCGTGAGTGTGAGTGAACGCCAAGAGGTGGTGAGGGACAGGGAGGCCCGGCGCGCGGCAGTCCCCAGGGTCACAAAGAGTCGGGCACGACTGAGCGGCTGAACAACAGCAGCAATGCCCTTCCTCCCAACCCCCCGACTCCCGGCTTAAAATCCTTCCCACTCCTGACCTCCCCTCGCCAGCGCCCTCTGGGCCTCCATCCCAGGTCAAGCGGGAAACGGCCAGATGCACAGCTGAAGGTCACAGCCCAGGGCAAGTGCTCCCGGGGCCGGGACCGCCAGGAACCCTTCCCCACACTTCACCACCCGTCCAGCACAGGGGGTCACCCACTGAAAGGACAAGAGTCCCCGACCTGTTACAACAGGGAGACCCGACAGAGAACGAATGAAAGTAACGTAAACCCTTGTCCTCTTCTAATCCTCAGCTGATCGAATGCTTATTGTTCAAAAGCGCGATAGCAGCAGCCGTGTGTTTGGTGCTAACAATAAGTGAGGCAGAAGGCTCAGGCCGTAAGCGGGGCCTGGGGACATCCCCACGACGAGGTGTCTGCACCCCCAGGAAGTGGGGAGCCCTGGGTAGACTGGGCCTGTGTTCACGGTGAACGGACCACAAACCCCAGCACTCCAGTGCACGCTAGGCTGCTCAGTCGTGTCGGACTCTGTGACCCCACGCACTGAAGCCCACCAGGCTCCTCTGGGCATGGAATTCTCCAGGCAAAAATACTGGAAGTGGGTTGCCATGGCCTCCTCCAGGGGATCTTCCTGAACCAGGATCAAACCCAAGACTTTTAGTCTCCTACATCGGCAGGCAGGTCCTTTACCACTAGTAATGCGGGAGACCTGGGTTTGATCCCTGCGTTGGGAAGATCCTCTGGAAAGGGAATGGCAACCCACTCCAGTATTCTGGCTTGGAGAAGTTCATGAAAGCCCACTGCAAACTCTAGAGCAACCACCAAAAAGGCTAAAAAAAGAAAAAAAAATGCATTAAGATGTGTAAGAGAGGAGAGAGAGTGGAGTCAGGTGAAATGCTGTTAAACGCAGAGCCGGGAGAAGGAGAGAGAAAGACCCCGAAGGAAACCAAGACCAAGGGTGGTGGGCCGCAGGCAGGAGGAGGGGCTGGGAGCCCCCGTGCCAGTGAGCGTGCGGGTCCGCGTCCACCAAGGCCCGCCAGGCAGCAGCCCGGGGTCAAGGGGCCAGGACACGACTCCCACCCCCACTTTTCCCAAAGCCCCCACTAGGGGAGGAGTCCGGTGAGGATGTGGCCCCCTCCCCACACCCATTCCCAGAGCCCCCACTAGGAGGGGTCCGGTGAGGACGTGGCCCCCTACCCACGCCCAGCAGGGCCCACGGGAGGCCCTGGGCAGCTCCTTGACCTCCAACCTCCCTGCCCAGTGTCTTGAAGCCACCGACCCCCGGCTGACAAGGGGCCAGCCTGGGAGAAGGCGCCCGGATCCTCCGTGCCCGAGGCTCTGAGGCAGGCAGCTGCTCTCCTGGGCTGAGCGCCTGGGAGCAGCACTGCCCCCAAGACAAGGGCTCCGGGCCCCGTCGCCGCCTCCAGCCTCCCCACGAGCCGCCCCGGGGAAGCGGCCTCCCGCGGCGCAGCTCTTTGCTCCTCAAGCCCCGTGTCCTTGGAATGAGCAGCCCTGGGAGATAATCCAAGGAAATACCCCCGCTGGTGGGGGCCAAGCACGCGTCCCTCCTGCAGACAGGCGTGGTTCAGAGCAGGGCCTGAGGCCTTTGCCCCCGCTGAGAGTTTCGTGTCCCCACGTCCAGGACCAAAGCGGGCGTCCGGCTCCGGGCGCAGGTGCGGCCGTGGGCTGGGGGCGTCCATCCACCTGGAAGGCCCGCCGGCCCCCAGCACCTTCCGCACTCTTGTCCCCGAGCGGCTCCGGCTCCTGCAGACGCGTCCGGGCTGGTGTCCCCTCAGGCCTGGCCGGGCAGAGCCTCAGCCGCCGCCCCTGTGCCGAGGCCAGAAGGTTCACCCGGCCTTAACTCGGGAGCCCATCCCGGATCAACAGCAGGTCCCGCCGATCGCGGGGCGAGAGGGGACGCAGCCAGGGCGGCAACGCGGGGACACAGCGCCACCTGCTGGCGGTGCAGCGCCTCGGCCGGGTCGCGGGCCCCGGGCCGGAGCCTCTGCCCACGCGGCAGGGCCGGCCGCCTCGGTCAGGAAACCGCCGGGATCGTGGGCAAGGAGGAAACTCTTTGAATGAGAGCTTTTATCTCAAACCCAGAACGTGGTTTCCAGTGTCTGGAAGAGCGGCCCAGCTGACGGCCGATTTCAGGCTCAGAGGTGAGCGCCCAGCTGGCCTGGGGAGCTCAGCGCGGAGGTGCCCCCAAGGCCCGGGACCCCCACGCGCGGCTGCTTGCAGTCAGAGGGGAGCCGCCCTGGCTCCGGCACCTCAGCTGAAACACCCCCCGGCTCGCCGCATGCCCAGACCAGCAAACGCAGCCCACCAGTGACCCACCGCGGCCGGGGTCCCGCAGGAGGGGGCCAGCTGGGGGGCCGCGGGCACGGCTCCCACTCATGTGAGGACCGCGAACAGAGCCCCCCGAGTCCCCCTGCGAGTGAGCGAGGCTGCGGTCAGCCAGGAAGGCACAGGCTCCCCACATCCTGCCCCCAGCCCCAAACGTGCCCTCCGCCGAGCAACGCCAAGCTTCCGGACAGCAGTCTGACCTGGAGCCTGGAAAGCGGGCACAGGGCAGGACCCGCCACCCGCTCACTGTCCTCACAGGAAGCAGAGGGTGTCGGGGGCACCAGACGCCCACCCGCTGTCCCAGAGGACACGCCCGGGCCCTGGAGGCTCCCACCCCACCACGGAGACCGGTCAGTGATCTGGCCCCTGTAGCCCCACCCTGGGGCCCACAGGGCTCCAGGTCAACTCCAGGGCCCACCCACTCTCTGCCTGACAGCCTCTGCATCCACACCCCTCAAGGGGGCTGGGCTGCTTGGAGGCCCTCACCCTGACCCGCCCCAGGAGGAAAGCTGACCATTGGGTGTGTCCACCCAGGGCCGGGCCTGTGCGTGGCCCCTGCCCTTCAGGGACTCTGCTCGCAGTGAATGTGCAGGGCAGGGAGGGGGGCTCCCGACAGACCCCTGGACACCCAGAGCCGCCCGTCCAGGCGGGAGCCCCGTCCCATTTCACAGTGTCCGTGAGCCCAGGCTGTGTCCCTGCAGGACCCCAGCAGCTTCCCTTCCTGGCATTCCCCCCTGCAGAGGTGCCCCAACCCAGTGGCCCAACCCCCGCCCGGGCACCAGGGGCTCAGACACCTGGAAACGGGAAAACAAACACTCAGAGGTTAGAGCAGGTGACACCGGTCTCAGGGAGCAAATCCACTTTCAATTTCCCTAATGGCTCCATTTATTACCTACTGAGAATTTATTTGAATCTCTAGTGGTTTGAAAATTTCTTCATTTTCCTGTTTATCAAGAAACATGATTCCCATCCAGAGTGGTTCCAAGTTCACAGGCCAAGCTCATATTTCACTGGACCTGCAGGAGTGGGAGGCGCCCAGACCACTGGACCCCCACCCAGCTTCCGGAAGCTCTGCGGGGCCTCCTCACCACCCAGGGACAGGGTGTCTCCTGCCCCCACAGCGAGGTGAGCAGACTCCGGGCCTGTGCCCCGCTCTGGGCTCGTGCCCCCCTCTGGGCCTCTGCCGCCTGCCCACCCCCTCCCCCGGCCTGGGCATGAGCCCCCGGGGGCGTCCGGCTGGGGTCTGTAGCTGTGCGTGCCCCCCCACCACGAGGTGAGCAGACTCCAGGCCCGTGCCCCCCTCTGGGCCTCTGCCCCTGCCCACCCCTCCTCTGGCCTGGGCGAGAGCCCCCTGGGGCGTCCGGCTGGGGTCTGTAGCTGTGCGCGCCCCATGTCTCCATGTTCCAAATAGCCTGCACTGAATGTAAGCATCCTCTCCTCCCACAGCTCCTGAGCAGACTGTTCCAATCCCCTCTGATCGCTAATCAGCAGAGAGGGGCAGCGACTTGCCTGAGGCCACACAGCCCCTCCAGCAGCAGCCTGGCTCCAGAACTGGCCCCTGACTGCCCCGGGCTATGCAGCCACTGGCCGAGCTCTGGGCAGGGGGAAGGCCTGAAGGTCGCAGTCCGGGCCGAGAGCCACCACTAGGATGGGGCGCGGATGCAGCCAGTGCAGGGGGCGCGGCAGGTAGGGTGGGGCTGGGTGGAGGCTCCAGGCGGGGGGAGGGACGGAGGACAAGCCTGGAGGCGCATGGGGACCCAGAGGGCGAGCTCCCAAGGCTTGAGAGCCACAGAACTGGGGCTGTATCTCCAGGGACAGCAGAGCCTGGGGTGTGCGGGAAGGGGGCCCACGTGGAGCAGCCCGAGTCACAGGCTCTGCCCGGACCTGTTCTGACCCCAGAGCTCCGCTCACCCCGGCGCTGGTGGGAAGCGAGGCCTTGGGGTTGTAATAAATCGAAAACAAAACTTAAAGCTCCAGCCCCCTGGGTAAACTTTTCCTTGGAGTTAATTTCCAAGATAAATTGTTTTGGAATTGTGCAGTCCATCTCGCCTAAGCCCCCGGTGTTTCTCTGATTAGACCTTTTCATCTAAATGGACCTGGAGTCTGAATGGCACCTCCATCCCACCCGTATTGACATCTGCCAGGGCCGCAGGTTTATGGGGAAAGTATGAATTCCTTGCCGATGGCTTTGCTCAAATTGAGCCATGTTCCCTGCGAAATTAGATGAGGCCCTGGGCTGTCTGTGGAACATCCACTCAGCTCGGGGTTTAGGGAGCAAGGGGGCTGCAGCAGGAGGGGGCGGGGGAGGCAGACGCCCTCCTCCAGGAGGGGGAAGGGCAGGGGAGCCCAGGACAGGTTTGTGGGCGCCTCGACGTGCAGGCTGGCCCGCCCCGCAGCCTGGCTTCCTGCAGCCGCCGGCCTCATCAGAGGGGCTGCGCTGAGGACATTTTCTTTAAGGACACAGTTCCTTGGTGAGACAGGAACCCGCCAGCCCAGCAAAATCTGTACAGAAGCTGGGTGCCCACTCCAGTAGCCTTGCCTGGAGAATCCCATGGACAAAGGAGCCTGGTGGGCTACAATCCATGGGGTCGCGAAGAGTCAGACACAACTGAGTGACTAGCGCATAACACAGCGTCCCACCAGCGGGTGGACAAGGGCTCCAGGGAGGTGGTCGCAGAAGAACCTCCTCTGCACCTGGAGGGCTGAACTGCCCACCTGGCAAGATCCCAGGAAGCTCAGGGGCCAAAGGTCACATCTTCCCCAAGGACCTGGTGGTAAGGTCGGACCCCAGGGGCCACGATGGGCTGCCCCTTCTCTCTCCCCCTAACGGAAGGAGCCGCCCAGATCCCGGGGACCAGTGACGGCACACTTGGCCAGCTAAAGCCGCCCCACCCCAGCCACGTAAAGGGACCTATCAGCCCGCGATGCCTCAGCCTGGCAACCTATCCGAACCCCCGCCCATTAACCTGACCATCCTCGCAACAAACTTACATAAGCCGCTTCTAACACGGTCCGGGCGCGGACTTCCTCGCCCTGCCTCGTTCGGGTCCAGGAACCCCGCCTGGTAGCGGTTCATCATTAGAAAGCTTGTTAGACTTTTTTTTTGGTGTCCTGGTCGTCTGTCTACCTAACACTGGTCAGCACAGAAGCTGCGGGTGGTGGCCAGGGGCCTAGGAGCGCCCCAGCCTCCCACCACACGTGTGGGCAGCTGAGCGGCCCGAGCACCGACGGGGTCTCCTGCTGGGAGTGGGAAGCTACTTACAGTTCCTCGGGGTCAGGACCACTGCCCGGGCTCCGCTGCTAAAGACAGACACAGGGAGGGCGAGTGGGAGAGGGAGGCACAGCGCAGGCCAGATCCACAGCCAGGGACGCGGGCCGGCCTCGGGGCCGAGGCCCAGGCTGGCTGCCGCCTGCCAGCCGGCGCGAGCACCAGAGAGGCACGGGGATGGTGCCGCCCGCATCACTCCCTACAAAGCCCGGCCCCGGCTGGCCCCTGTGAGTGAGTCCAGCCCGGCACAGGCGGCAGAGCGCGTGGCTGTGTCTGACAGTCAGAAGAGGAGTCAGCCAGGAGCATGGGAGAGCAGAGCGAGGGTGACACAGGCGCGGCAAGCGGCGTGAAGACCGAGCAAGCGCATGGAGTCATGGAGAAGGCGGCCGGCCGGGAGGATGCGCACGCAGCAGTCGGGGAGGCGCCGGGCGTGCAGCCACAGGGGCGACTCGGCCAGGGGGAAGGGGTGCGATGAGAAGCTCTGGTCCAGAGACGGGGTGCCCACGGAGCCTTCCACCTCGGAGGAACTCAGAGACCTCCCGACACGGGAAGAACCACAGGCACAACCCTGGGAGCTGGTCACAGCTGAGAGAGGGCACCATGGCTCCCCAAAGGGGGCCCCGGGCCCAGGTCGTGGGATTGGGCTGGGGGGGCTTGCTGCCCTGGGCAGACTGGGCTTGGTGAGTTTATTAGAACAGAAACTACTTTAATTCTTAAGGTGTCCAGTGTTTTAAATTAATTACTGTAAATTGAACTGCTTTTTCTTTCCTCATATGTGGTAACCAAGAGTAAAACAGTGTTTAAAGTTTTGACAAAAAGTCGCTTGCTCAGTTCTGGCCCATGAGAAGCAGCCGTGTCTTACGCTCCTGTGTTGTGAGCGAAGTGTGGACAGCTCCCAGCCAGCACACTGCTCGCACATCAGCCTCCACGCAAGGGCTTGACATTCATTTCCCACTGGAACCTCCAAACAGTCTCAGATGAGTCCTGCCCGTCCCCAATTTACAGATGAACAAACTGAGGCAGGAGAGCTAAGGCAGGGGCAGCAGGCACAATGGGGACCCGGGGAGCGGCAGACGCCCAAGGTCTCTCCTGCACATGTGTCCGGGTAGACCACCCACACCAGAGTTGGGGTGACTCTCCCAGGCCTGGTCCCGAGTTCATTCCCCGAATGTTCGTGCCTGACGCCCTGTCGTCAGCGCCCTTCAGCCAGAACAAGGGTCTATCAGGACACAGCGCGGTGGCACAGCTCTAGAGACCTCCCCTTGTGCACACAGGCCATGGGACCGTCAGAACCACCACTGGATCAGGTTTAGACCCTCGAATGTGATCACAGCTCTTCAGAATGAGCTTCTGCCCATGGAGTGATTTGGTTGACTTCCTGAGTCACAGCCGTCCCTTCTTGGAAATTTCAAAGTCCTACTGATATGTTTCGTGATGGATTTGGGGACAGAAAGGACCCGTGTGGGGACGCAGTCTCTGTGACGGGGAAACTGAGGCTCTGCCTGAGACAGCCTGCCTCGCAGCATGTCCCGTCTGTTCTAGAATCTCCGAGCAGGCTCCAGGGATGGAGTCCTCCTCTCGGCTCTCTGGGAAATGGAAAGTTTAGAAAGATCAGAAGTCAATTAAAACAAGAATAAGTTGTTCTGAGGGGACTTCCCTAGAGGTCCAGCGGTTAAGACTCCACACTTTCACGGCAGGGATTGCCGTTTGGATCCCTGGTTAGGGGAACTAAGATCCCACGCGTGAGATGTCAAAAATGAACGGCTATCACTGTCAGCCCGGCTTCTCTCCCCCAGAGAACGGTGTGCTGACCAGGGCCTCAGGGTCACTAGACAAGACAGACTTTGACCTCCTCCCAGCCCAAGGTCCCTCCTCAGCCTGCCTCGAGGAGACCCTGACCCTACTCCAGGGCCCCAAGCAAGCCCAGACCAGTCTCCTCTGCCCCCACTGCTTACCCCTCCCCTCTCTGTTCTCGGCTCTTTCTGATCACCCTAACCTTTCCTCCTCCAGGAAGTCCCCCTGGCCTGCACCGCCTTCGCCAGGCTCCCTTCTGTGGTGAGATCCTGCCACAGGGCCGGGGTTCAGCTTCTGGGCAAGGAAGACGGCTGCACAGGCCCTCCCAGGGCCGCCCCTGAGCATGCGGCCCCTGTCCTCTCGGCCTCCCCGGGCTCCGCCTCCTCTCAGGGGTCCATCGGTGCCCAGAATAAACCACGCCCCGTTCTTGGAGGCTGGGCAGTCCACCCTCAGAGGACCCCTGGGCTTGTAAACAAAAGGGCAGCTGCTGCAGAGCCATGGGGAGCGGTCAGCCAAGGCCACTGGCATCAGGTCCAGCTCGCCTCCGGCCGTCCCACGGTGCACGCTACGGGCAGAGGTCTCTGCCAGGCGTCAGCGAAGTTCCTGAGTGGCCGAGGGCACGGGGCAGGCCTGCAGGTCACCCTGCCCTGGTCGAGGATGCCCTTGGCCACATGTCCCCCAGGCCATGGCACCCGAGCTCGGCCATCGTCCAGCAGGGCTGTGTGTGAGCCAAGCGCGCCTCGCTTATTCAACTGCATCTGTAACTCTGAGTTAATCTGCTCAGTAATTGGGTTTTTGCAGGTGACGCTTGAGATCATTGGATTACAGGGTCTGTGTTCTGTCTCCAGCCTGCCATTGCCAACACTCAGGGGTTTCACCCACCTGCCTCTCACACACACACACACACACACACACACATCCCTCCGCTGAAGCCAGCGGGGCTCAGAGCCGGGGCTTTCAGATAGTCACAAAGCTGGTGGGCCCCCCGGCCAGTTCCAGGCCTTCCACTTACCGCCTCCTATCCCCTGGCCCCATCAGACCCCACTCTTGGGTTCCGCGGGCGCCCTGGGCCTCTGAGACATCCAGCTCCTCTGGCCCGGCTCTCCCAGGGCATCTGGTCTACAAGGCTCGGGAGTCCCTCTGCCAGTGACCCCACCTGATGAGCCCGGACCCCTGGCCTGTGACCCGGGCAAGAAGCATGGCCGTGGCCCGCAGCCACACCACCACACAGCTCCAGGGCTGGGTCTCTCCCGCCTCCCCCCTTCCGCTGGGCCTCGTCCCTTCCCGAGCCTTGGTCCTTGTCTCCACACCCAGGCCCGGCACCGGCCTCAGCTGCCCCGACTCCCAGCACCCGCCCCACTGCCTCGTCCAGCGTTTTCCCATCCAGCCTGGACTTGTCCTCGGGGCCTGTGATGCTGGTCCTGTGGCGACCAGCAGAAGGTGGTGGGCGCAGGGCTGGCGCTTGGAGCCCCCTGGTGCCACCTACTCTGGTCCCTACTGTGGACACAGGGCTGATGGAGGTGAAGAGAGACAGCAGGGAAGCAGGGGGCAGGATTCAGGCTCAGAGACACGGAACGAGAGGGGCCTCCAGGCCAGAAGGCTCAGGCTTCGAGCCGGAACCAGGGGCCGGGCGAAGGCCTCAGCGGGCAGTAGGAAGCCTGTCCTTGGGAGGAGCCCCCTCCCTGAGCTGCGATCACACTGCCCTGAGCTTAAAACCAGAACCCTGGAGCCCACGTGTTCCTGCCCCGACTCAGCCCCCCGGGGTGGCCGTGCCAAGCAGGCCCCTGCACCCCCGCCCTGCCCTGCATCCTGTGCGGACGCCTCATGGTGCGAGACTGGGCCTCGGCCACGACACCGCATGTCTCCTCCCGGGTCAGACCTCCGCCCAGTGGAGGGCATTTCTCCTGTTTAACTCATCTCCCCCCGTTTCCACATTTCTGTCGAGTGATTGTTGCTGCTGTTACCAATTATCCTGGTAACAGTTGGTCAGCTGGCTGCAGAACTGCAGAGGTTTGCCCTTCATTCTGCGTTCCACAAGTCTACTTGCCCCTCGGCTTCTTTCCGAGGCTGCTGGTTACGATGCTTTTTTCACAGACTTTTGGTTGCTTGCTTTACATCCATATATGCGGGTCTCTTCCTTTTGCCCCAACTCCAGAGCCATGTCCTGATCAGGAAGGCCTCCACTTCACACCCACAAATTCTCCGCCTCCTCCGGCTAGCAGCAAGACCCCGCCTGGCCAGCTCCAGAAAGCACGTTCCTTCTAGGTGGTTTGGGCCAAGACCTGCGACTTGACTTTTATTCTCTAATCACAGGTCCAATAGACCCGAACCGCGTATTAAACAATCCAGTCTATCCCCTCATTCGAAATGCACTATTGATTATACACTAAATCCCCATCTATTCATCCCCGACACCTTCAATCCAGCACTATTGACCAAGAAGGCTGCACGCGTGCTGACTGATGAGAGAAGCGGGGACTAAAGGACGCGCCTTCCTGGGAGACGCTCCCGGACCGGCGTGCTCCGGACCAGGACGGGGTGTGAGGGACCGGCGTGCTCTGGACCAGGGTGCTCTGGACCAGGACGGGTGCTCTGGACCAGCGTGCTCTGCACCAGGACGGGTGTGATAGACCCGGAAGGGCACTGTCTGGGGGACAGCACCCCCACATGTGGCCCAGGGCTCTCTCAGAGACCTCAGACAGGGAGGCTCCACCCAGCAACCTGGGGAAAAAGGAACAGGTTAGGCAGGCTCCTAAGGGGCAGGACCCCTCCGGCGGCAGGGGCCTGGGGCCCTGCTGAGGCCCCCGGGTGCCTGGGGGCCACTGCTGGGTCAGTCAGCACCTCGCCACGCTCCCTTCTAGGACTTGGAAAAGCCAGACAGGAGACCCTGAGAACGGAGCCCCCCTGCCAGCCTCAGGCCAGGATCCCAGGCTCCCCACAGCCAGGCCCCTGCAAACCTGGCCCCATGTGAACACACACGGGAGGTAGGAAATATTGAGTGTAAGACAGGCTACAAGGATGTATTATGCAACACGGGGATTACAGCCAGTATTTTGTGATAACCATGAATGAAGTGTAACCTTTAAAAACAGTATAAAAATTCTTCTAATTCATCAATCCATGTGCTCCCCTGGCAGCCCAGGTGTAAAGAATCCACCTGCCAGTGTAATATACAGGGGTTCGATCCCTGATCTGGAAGATCCCACTTGCCCAGCTCAGCCGGGCCCGGGTACCATAGCTCCTGAGCCCGTGACCCTGAGCCTGGGAGCCGAGCCCACTCAGCCCACATGTTGCGGCCACGAAGCCCGCTTGCCCCAGAGCCCGCGCTGCACACCTGCGGGAGCTGCTGCAATGAGCAACCTGCGTGCAGCCGCGAGAGAAAAGCCCCAGCAGCCCTGACGAACCAGCGCAGCCAAAACTAACGAACAAGTAAAATGGTTTCTAAAAGTCATCAGTCTGGGAGGCGTAGGGAGAAGAATCACGCCCCGTCTCTGCAGCCGTTGCTGCCACAGACAGGCGCTCTCCAGGAGACGAGGGGCAGCCCCCCCAGGAGCCCAGTGGTCAGGGGGCTGCGCCACCCCAGTGGAGCCATTACTCTGTTGAACTGTCTGCGGGGAGGGGATCAGAGGGTTAAAACAGGAAGGAGGAGCTGAATTACCCCAGGCTCCCGGGAAACCCACGAGAATCAGAACCACCACAAAGATCAACCGACCGCATGGCTGGGAAACAGAACTGAAACATGAGAATGAATCATCTTGTTACAGACGGTCACAAATGAGAAGCCAGCATGGGAGAAGGACGCTCGGGCGGCGGGCGGCCCAGACAAGGGGGGTCAGCTCAGGAGTGGACTCTGGGAAGGACCCCGCACCTGCTGAGGGGCCTCTTGCAGCCCTCCTGAGGACACGCGGTCACAGGCAAACACAGAAACACCCACACGGCCCTGGACGCCGGGGCAGAACCCCTGGGCGCTGGCCTGCAGCCTGAGCGAGTCTGCGCAGCTTCGGAGCCCAGCGCCGCCTGGAACAGCGCCCGTGGGTGGACTATAGAGACGCTCATCTGCGGGCAGACAGGACCAAGGCCGTGGTCACCGTCTGCAGAGGGCACGGGCAGGCCAGGTCCCTGGAGGAGCTGCAGACTCACCGTGCGTCACTGGCTCATCCACTTAGCGAGCCTATGAAACCCAAACAGACACCACGATAAAGAGAATAAATTCATTTTCTGCACAAGCGCTGTTTGTCTTCCACATGCTGCTAACATCTGTTTGATACTTAGTCAATAACCAGTAAAACTAGTAATTAATCTAGGTTTTCTTTAAAAACCTAGAGACATGGCAATGATCCCATTTGGTTCCCAGGGAAGACAGAGGACACAGCGCGGCTCTGCTGGCCTGTCCCCTCGTCCTCCACCAGCAGTGACGTGGCTGCAGGGTCACAGCACACTGCCCCACAGATCAGCAGCCTCTCCCGGCACCTGCCTCCTTGGCACGCCCTGCTTGCCCAGGTGAGCACCCCAGACGCCTGCCCAACCCCAGCCCAGACTGCTGCATCCAGTGGTCCTGGAAGACCCCCATGCCAGGAATGGCCACTGACCGGCTGGAGGCCACGGCCATTTTCCAGGCTGGGAACTTAGAGCAACAAAGCAAAGCCCTCTCCAGTCTCCTTCCTGGAGGGTCTCAGAAGACGCCCCCTCTTGTCATCCCAAAGGGGCTCAGAGCGCCAGGTCTGGCCTCTGGCACTTCTGGAGTAGGCCGGGGATCCTGCCAACAGCCGGGCGGTCGGGCCAGCCCCAGCAGTGGGGGAGCAGGCTGCTCCGAAGCGCGCTCTGGGCCTGGAGGCCAAGGGCACAGCCACCAGCGCAAGGCCGGCCTCCCCACAGTCTGGACACGGCGATGTCCCCACCAAGCACACCCTGCAGCCCGAACCCCCTCCATCCCGAGACCCCCCTCGCCCTCAGCAGCTCAGGGGCACGGCAGCTGCTCTCAGCCCCAGCTGTCCACGGCCCTGGACCACCACCGACTCCCTCAGGACCTCTGACTTAGCAGATGGGATAGGCCGGCTCCTGGCCCAGGTACAGCCAAAGACGCACCCTCCTCACCCCAGGGAGAGATGCCAGGAGGGTCCTTGCGGCCCCTCCCCGTTCCATCAACAAGGGTTAATTAAAACGCATGCGGTTCCCGAGAAGTGACTGGAAGCGGGGCTGTGATCTATTAACTTACCATCTCCACTTCCACTGGGCGCGGGGTTCATATATCTGCAGAGCATCAGAGCGGAGACTTCTGGAAAGGACGGCCTTGACCCCCTGCAAGACGGTGTTCCCCAAGCAAACGCCCTACACGGAGCAGTTAAAAGTGAAAAGCGTAAATACCCACCCACTAAATGGAGTAAAGATGGAAATGTCTCTTGAAAGTCAGGGATACCTGCTTGCAGAGGCGAGTCCAGAGCTTTGCATCCATTAACCTTCCCAGGTGGCCTCTCATCTGTCGCGATGATGGGCAGCCACTCAGACGGCGGACGGCCTGACCTTTATTCAGCTAAAAGCACAGGGCCCTGGGTGTTCAGTGGATGTCCCTCCTGGATGGAACGGATCCTAGAATGAGACTCTCTGGAGCTGTCTTAGATAATGTGACGGCAAATGGACTTGGTGTGCTTGGCTCGGGCAAATTAAACAAAACCCAATGCAAACAGTCCTTGCCCTGCTGAGCTGCTTCAGAGACAAGCAGCTCTTCTCTTGGGAAAGAAGGCCTGGTCCTCCGAGACCCAGCGGCTTTCACAGGATTCGGAGGGAAATCCCTGAGCTTGTTGCACAAGGAAACTCCTGCGGGCAGTCAGGGTGACCTTAATGTCTTCACTCTGAGGGAGTGGGTTTGAATCTGAAAAAATAAATATACATATATTAAAACAGTTAAGGATGCTTTTAAGAAGATTCATAGAAAAGCACTTGCCCCGCCAAAATCAAAAAAAATGTTGCGACCACCGGAAAGAACGGCAGGAGGCAACGTGGACACGGGACCCTTCTCAGAGGGTCACAAACACGGGGTAAAACAACCGAACCACGGAAAGACACTGGGAAGCCCGCAGAGCAGACGCAGGAGATGGGGCTTGAGCTTGGGAAAAGGTGTCTGGAGAGAGGAGGCGCCAGGGGCCCCGTCTTCCTGGACCACCACCTTCAGGGAGCACAGAAGGCAAGGGCCGGGGTCAGCGTCCGGCAGACTCCCCTTCCGGGCCTTGGGGCAGCCTCCAGGGCCCTGCAGCCCCCAGCGTCGAGGGCTGAGCTCCAGGTGATGGGAAGCAAGCAGCCAGGACGAGGACAAAGCTGGGGGCCGGGGCGCATGGGAACGGGGGAGGGGCAGGGCCCGCGGAGGGGTCCCAACAGCACGTCCCGACCACACTCCCAGGAATCAGAGGAGGACCCTGCTTCCTGCGGCCGAGACGGAGGACAAGGCTTCAGAACTGCAAACACTTCAGTTATTAACTCTGTTCGTTGCCCAGCGATTAAAATTAAAAATTAAATGTGCTCGTGCCTTGCCACTGCTTCATTATTAAAATCCACTGGCGTTTTGTAATTTGTTAGGGAAACACGAAGGAGAGTTAGGACTGAAATCCTAGGAGATTCTGAACGAGAAGTCTTTTTAGGACAAAGCGAAGTCAAAGCCACAGTATCATGATTTCTGATAAACTAATGTTGTATGCAGAAGTAAAGACAAGGGGAAAATTAAACGTGGTTAGGGTGTATTTAAAATGTATCGCATTTAATTCACACTTAAGTTGTGACTTGTTTCTTTTGCTCTGCTGAAAAGGTCTTCCCATTTCTTTAAGCTGTCAAAGGAAAGAGCAAGCAAGGGAAACTAGAAATAAAGTAAGGACCCCCTGGTGGTCCAGAGGTTAGGACTGTGCCCTCCCAATGCAGGGGCCTGGATCCCGGTCAGGAAACCACGGGCGCAACTAAGAGTTCACGCGCTACAACGAAGAGCTGGTGCAGGCAAATAAAGTGATTAACTGACATTTTAAAAAGAAAATAACGGATTACAGAGTGATCTTGCCGTTCTTCCAAAAGGTACACATAGAAATGCCACACGACCCAGTGATTCCACTCCTCAGTTTTACCCGAGACATGGAACAGACCCACACACACAGCAGGCGGTGGGGACAGCCCCAGGGTCCTCAGCTGAGGACACACAGGTGGTCTGTCCGTAAAGTGCGTGGACTGGCCATCCAGCCTTAAGAAGGGATGGAGCCTCACGCTCACTACAGCACCGTGAACCCTGCAGACAGTCTGCTCAGTGAAGGGCACTAGATGCAAAGGGCAGATACCATGTGAATCCACTTATGCGAAATGTCAGGACAGGCAAATCCATGGAGACTGAGAGCAGCCTGTACTACCAGGGGCTGAGGGAGAAGGGGAGGCGGCGTCAGAGCTGCACGGGTAGGAACACCTGGAGTGATGACATGTTTCAGAACTCTACAGAGGTGGTCCCATGACACTGTGAGTGTGCAAACGTGGTCCCATAACACTGAGTGTGCAAACGCCCCCGAACTGTTCACTTTAAAATGGTCGTGTTACCTGAGTCCCACTGCAGTAAAATGAAGCAAGCCACGGAAGTTATGGGGATGATCCTAAGAACTGCCAGAGCTGTGTGCAAACTCAGAAGCCTCCCCAGGCCAAGGCGCAGGCAGTCCCTGACCCCAGGTGACGCCCCGTGTCCCCAGGCTCGAGCCCCATGAGGGCAGTATCCTGATGATGGCCTCTTGCCCCTTCAGACTCACCCCATCTGGCAGGGACACAGACGTCAGTGCTCAGCAGCTCGGCTGAGAGCAGGTGGAACGCTGGCACCCTCCGCTGACCCCTTGGCCATCCCCACACCCCCCTCGGTTATATGCAGAGCTCTCTCACTTGATGACTGATAAGCCAGTGCAGGTCAAGGCCTCCTCTGCCATGAGCCGTTCCCCCTTGCATCAGAAAACTGGCTTATGGTTTCAAGAGTTTGTTTGTAGTCCCAAATTATCTGTATGTCTGTCTGTCTGTGAGGCCAGCGGGGGCAGCCTCTCCCTCTGCTGGTCTCAGAGAAAGTCCCTTTCGGTCACAGGAGAGCCTGGGTTTGCCATCTGAGCAGGCTCAGCCCGCATGCCCTCTTAATCTAAACCATTCAGATGTTCTGGGCGGATCGGATATTTCGGGCTGCACAGAGTCCCTGGGCCCGGCACCCAGCAGCTGCCACGTCCGATGACATGGGGCTGCAGTGAAGCTGACTGGCCGTGTGGGGCTGTCCGCACGGGCGGTGAGGGAGCAGGGACCCAGAGCGAACGCGGGCCGAGGCAGGCAGCTCTCTCTGCAACACCCTGCCCCACAGTCAGGGACACAGCGCCCGCGTCCCTGGGGGCATGAACACTCTGTTAAAACCAGCAACCAGGAAGGAAGAGGTCCAGAAGTGTGGCCGTGTCGTGGATGCAGCCGGATCCCCTGGTGCCCTGCCTCTGAGACCCTGCAGTCGCTGCTCCAGTGGGCAGGCCGCTCGCCCTAAGGAGACTGTGGGAACCCATGAGCACGTGACCCCGGCCTCGCTTCCAGCCTCACAGCGACCTCCCGGCTCAGCAGTAGCAGAGGGCGCGAGGCCCAGGCGCTGCCCCCCAGGGGGCAGCACAGACCCTGCTGGCACGGGTCCCCAGAGCCCAGCCCCCTTCCCGGTCAGACCCCCCACCCCGCCTCGCTGGCAACCGGCCACCCTCGAGGAGGTTGTAGAGGGGGGTGACGGTGTCCTCCTGTGAGCCTGCCCGTTGGGGCAGCCCAGGGCAGGGAGGGGCCGGACTGCAGAGTCGGCAGCAGCCTGGGGGACCCGTGTCCAGAGCCCCAGAAAAAGCCCCCAAGTGTGAGGGTTGGGGCAAGCATCTTGCAGAGGGGACTGAGGCTCCTATCACCCCAGACTCAGCAGCCAGGGTCCCGGAAAAATGAGCTAAGCAGTGGGTGGAAGGGGCAGCCAGCAGGCACCAGGGCAGGGGCGACCCTCCTGGGGAAGCAGACACTCCTCAAGCCCCCCACCCAGCCGAGCACCCGGTGAGCTGTGCTTGGAAGCTTCGTTTCCCTGACACAGTCTGAGGGCTGGACAGTGGCTGGTGCATTTGGGGGAGCGGGGAGACGAGCCCTCAGCCTCAGGGGCTGGGTGATCTACTCCTGTGTCTGTGTGCTCATGTGCAGCTGTGTGTGCGGACACAGGTGTGTGTGCATGTGTGTTCCTGTGTGTGCATTGTGCCCATGTCCCTTTACATGTCTGTGTGTGCCTGCATCTGTGTGCTCATGTGCAGCTGTGTGTTGTACACAGTTATGTGTGTGTGTGTGCGCATACCTGGACTTGTGCATTACCGTGTGTGTGTGCACATGGTGTCTGAGTCCTGATACACATTTGTGTGTGCTCGCGTCTGTGTGCTCATGTGCAGCTGTGTGTGTGCACAGGTGTGTGTGTATGTGTGTTCCTGTATGAGCATTGTGCCCATGTCCCTTTACACATCTGTGTGTGCTCATGTCTGTGTGCTCATGTGCAGCTGTGTGTGTGCACAGGTGTGTGTGCATGTGTGTTCCTGTGTGAGCATTGTGCCCATGTCCCTTTACACATCTGTGTGTGCCTGCAGCTGTGTGCTCATGTGCAGCTGTGTGTGTGCATCTGTGTGTGTGTACAGGTGTGTGTGCATGTGTGTTCCTGTGTGAGCACTGTGCCCATGTCCCTTTACACATGTGTGCCTGCGTCTGTGTGCTCATGTGCAGCTGTGTGTGTGCATCTGTGTGTGTGCACAGGTGTGTGTGCACGTGTGTTCCCATGTGTGTGCATTGTGTCCGTCCCTTTACACGTCTGTGTGTGCCTGCGTCCGTGTGCTCATGTGCAGCTGTATGTATGCAACACGTGTGTGTGCCCATCTATGTGCTCCTGTGTGTGCCCGTGTGTGGTGTGGACACACACACACGTTCAGGTGCGTGTCTGCAGTGAGTCCTCCGGGAGCAGGACCTCCTCCAGAAGCAAGGCCATGGCCCCGGCCTCCCCCACCCTCTCGGGGAGGAAGCCCCAGGCAGACGCCCATGTCACACCAGCCACACGGACACACGACGGGGCCACAGATCCCAGAATGCCAGCGTGTCACGTCTGAGACTAGTTCAAGCAGCAAAGGGCCCCATGAGCCACACCTGCCTGGTCAGAGGCTCTTCTGTGGCCAAGGCCAAGTTGAAAGTTGTTTGGGGCAGAAAGTGGCTGGGAGGGCCGTGCCCTGCAGGCCTGGGGAAGCGAGCATCCTCCAGACCCTGGAGAGGTGACCCCCGGGGGAGTAGTGACCCCCCCACCCCAAGGAGCAGCTTCACAGGCACAGGGAGGCTTGAGGGGCCACCCCCATTGGGGCCACGGTGCTGAAGACGCCCACGCACAAAGGTGCTTTCCTGGGGAGCCCGGGGCCCCCAAGGAGGATGAGATGGGGCTAGAGCAGACCCTGTCTGGGTCCGGCCGGTCCTTTGGAGACTTCAGGTAAATTAACTGTGAAGCAGTGAGGAGTGGGACGATCCATGACTCACCTGCTGACGAGCAGCCTGGCGGCATGGACGGGCCCGGCTCCCGCTCACGGCTGCTCCCAAGAAAGACAAAGTGCAGGGAGGGGGCCTGGGTCCAAGCGGGGGCCCCTTGCCCTGCACAGTGAGCCACCACGGGACGCTTGGCCATTATGGGACACGGGACCCCTGCAGGGACCTGCACAGGACAAGACCATGTCCAGGGACCCCCGTAGGGACCTGCACAGGACAAGACCGTGTCCAGGGATCCCCGCAGGGACCTGCACAGGACAAGACCGTGTCCAGGGATCCCTGCAGGGACCTGCACAGGACGAGACAGTGTCCAGCCACCCGAGCACCAGCCCCATCCCTGCACCCAGAGCTCCCGGGAGAGGGGCTGGCCCGGCTCAGACGCTGCCAGTGGACGTGGGATGGGCCCAGGGCCCGGGAGGCTTCGAGGGCTCACCTCCCACACCCTCCAGAGACACAGAAACAGAGCCCAGGCGGGGCCGAGGACTGCGGGGGATCAAAGAGGGTCCCCACGTTCGTTCACCCCGAGCCTTGGAACTCGGCCTTATTCGGAAACAAGATCTTTGCAGGTGTAATTAGCTGAGGATCTCGAGACGAGGGCACTCTGGGTTCAGGGTGGGCCCTACGTCCAGGGACATGGGTCCTCATAAGAGAAAACGGAAGAGGAGCCAGGTGACGACGGAGGCAGAAAGTGGGGAGACACGGCCACAGGCAGGAGCCCCCAGGGCTGCAAGCAAAGCCCAGAAGCTGGGACGGGCAGGAGGCACCCTTCCCAGGGACACCTTGACCTTGGACTCCTCCACACTACCAGGGAACGAGTTTCTCTTGTTTTGAGCCCCCAATTTGTGACAATTTGCTCTGGAAGCTTCCAGGGAGCAGGACCACGTCCGCCTGTAGGCACCCGAGAAGGATGGGTCCCAGACAGTTTCGGTCGCGGCTTCTCCTGGCCCAGCCTGCCCACGACAGAGCCAGCGGAAGTGACAGGTCAGGCAAGCACCAGGCAGTCAGGTGATGCGGAGACACGGGGAACGCAGGAACGGGAGACAGTGTACACGCGTCTCTGGAACAATCAGGAAACGCTCATAACGAGAGGCTTTCTGGGGGCGTCCGGGGACACCCAAGCTCCGAGAGAGGCAGGGGAGAGCTGCCGGGGAAGGCGGGGGCTTGCCTTGTTTGAAAGCAAATTTCTTCATAACCTGAAACTTTAATGCTCTAGTCGGGGCTCTGACATACGTATGGTCTTCCCAGGCGGCTCAGTGGTAAAGAATCCTCCTGCCAATAAGGGAGACATGCGTTCAATCCTTGGTCCAGGAAGATCCCCTGGAGAAGGAAATGACAGCTCACTCCAGTATTCTCTCTCACCTGGAGAATCCCACGGACGGAGGGACCTGGCGAGCGGTAGCCCATGGGGTCGCAAGGAGTCAGACCCAACCAAGCAGGTGAGCGGCAACAGCAAATGTGTGCGATTTCCGTCAGGCTCCTTGTAAACCTGACACTTAACAAATACGACTGCGTAAATAACACAGCTGTCGTCCACATCCCTCCAGGAGGAGCCTTCAAGAGAGACACACAGAGCGGATGAGACTCTGGGGGACTCCCAGCAGGCGGAAGAACCCCCCATGCACACGAGTGTGAGCCGTGAGGGCCCGCGGAGCCCCTCCGGTGGTGAAGCCTGTGTTTCTCCCAGCCTTACGCGCCACCCCCAGATCAGGATCGCAGACGCGAGTATCTCTTCTGAACAGAAGCCTTCCCACTTCTCCTCTGCAGCTCAGGGTAGCGGGCAAGGGCATCGATGCGCTTTCTGCCCCAAATCAAGAC
The DNA here is from genome assembly GCA_917880005.1 of Nanger dama. Lineage (NCBI taxonomy): Eukaryota > Metazoa > Chordata > Mammalia > Artiodactyla > Bovidae > Nanger > Nanger dama. The sequence continues at coordinate 936,023 of CAKJTW010000046.1, read as the reverse complement.
TCCGCTGTTGGCCCGGTGAGTGGAGACGGCACTCGCCCACGCCTGCCTGGCTGTGCCAAGTGGAGGCCCTTCCAGAAAACATTTTGACAATAGGTTTGATAAATTTTCGAATAAATTTCACTCTTGGAAATCTGTCCTGAGGGACTAATGCATGAGAAGTTTTATCCACAAGGACACTCCCTCTCCAATCACAGTTTTTGGGGCCAGGATGATCAACTCAGAGGGGTCTCCACCCACGTCCCGACGTCAGTGCCCAGACCCTCTGTGAGCCTGGCCTTCGCTGTGAACGTCACAGAGGCGTCCAGGTGTGTCCCACATGTGGTGACGCACAGGCAAGCCCATCTGTCCACGAGGAACTCAGCCATCACGCCCTGACCCTCCACTCATGTCCAGGACTGTCCCCCACCACCCGCCTGCCCCAACCAACCTCTCCCTAACGCCACCTGCCCGCTTTGGCCTCCGATGCCCCCATGCCCAGGCCCTCGCCTCATGCCCAAGCCTCACCCCAGCCCCCTCAGAGCCATCTGCCTCACAAGAGCCAGTGTGACCGACCCCAGAGAGGAAGACAGACCATCTCCTGGACCCGTGACAGCACCCTGAGGCCCACAACCCGCCGCAGGGGTCGCCCCGTCTGGAGAGCTGGCAGGCCCCCTGCTTGAGTGGAGCCCGGAACATGCCTCCAGGACAGACCTGGAAACGGAGCTCCAGAGAAAGCCAGGGGCTCCGCACAGAGACCCGACCCCGGTCACCTCTGAGTGTCCGAGTCCCCCAGGCAGCCCCAGGCAGACCCCAAGAGCAAGCAGTCGCCCTGGGAGGAGACCTGCAGGCCCAGAGGGGCTCGGGGAGTGCGCGGGTGGCAGGGAGGCAAACAGACGCAGGGGAGAAGCCAGGTGCCCTGACGAGGCCACACCTGACCCTGCTGGGTGCAGGGCCCGAGGGAGTGGGGCTTACACACCAGCACCGTCCTCTGGGGGCTGCGGGCTGCCCGGGGCAGGGGAGGCGGGAGCTGAGTCTCCAGCTGGATGGAGGCCCCCCCACCAAGGAGGGAGAAGCAGGCGTCGAGAGTTGGGATGCATCGAGGTCGCCCCAGGTCTGTTCACCCCGTCAGGACCTGCCCTTCCCCTTCAACCTCCGCCGGGAGGCTCCGCAGTCTCCTGGAAGCAGCAGCCCCTGTATGCTTGCACCCCCTGCCAACCTGGCTGGTTCCTGGGGGCGGTCCTCTCCAGGGGCCAGCACCCTTCAGATACACCAGACGCCACGGGCCAAGTCCCCATCTGCATCTCACGTGGGGGTCCTTCACGTGTTCACACACGATATTCACAAACCTGGGGACCACCCAGAAATCTAATACCTGTGTCTCTGCATTTCAGAGAAATTATTTAGAAGCAACTTCTGGCAAACACGCGTCCTCATCCACACACCGCACGTTCCAGACATGACCCCAAGCAGAGCCCTCCCCAGCAAAGCTGAGCTCGCGCAGGTGGGGAGCACAGTGCCTGTCGTGGAGGGGGTCAGACCGGGGCGGGTGGCCCTCGGAAGCCTGTCTGCAGACTCGGCCGCGGCTGGCGGGGAGGGGCCCCGGCCCACCAGCGACACCCGGGCCATCTGGGAATCCGAGCCACTGCCTCTCTCTGGACCCAAAAGCCATGTGCAGGCCGGAGGCTCTGTGAGCAACGGACGTGCTGGGCCCGGGCGGCCGGATGCCCTGGACATCGGCGACGCAGCACGGCTCTGGCTGGGGCCCCCCACCCCGAGAAGCTGAAGGGGAGTGGCGGCCTTAGACGAGGGCACGCGTCACTCCTGCCTCAGGGGACGGGGGTCAGGACGGGAGGAGAGTGGGGGTCTTGCCCGGGTCAGAGACGCCCATCAGGCACCTGACTGCCCTCTCACACACCCGGGGACCGAGCCGGGGCTCTGTCAGCGTTCCCCGGGCAAGGGGGGCATCTGCTCGGAACCACGCATCCTGGCCCCTCCGCATTGGCAGGAGGGCAGTGAGGGCCGAGACGCCCACGGGTCACAGCCGCACGGAGAAGCTGACCCAGGAAACAGGCGCGGCACCTGGAAGAACCGTGGTGATGAGACCCCCTTCGGTCTCAGGACAAATCAAGGGCTCGCAGGGGCAACTCGCTGAGCCCCTGGATTTTAAGGTATTTCTTGCACCACTAAGTAACCTCAGGAAAACACGTCAGGTCCCACCCAAAACCCACGCGGGTTCTGCCGACAGCAGCAGAGGGGCTGATGGAGCAGGACGCGCGGGCGGGGGTCCCGGGCGGGGTCCCCGCCCACAGCCAGGCCAGGAGCAGCGGACGGAGCAGAGACCACTTCATATGCTCAAAAGTTCACCCAAACAAGGAAAGCACCGCAGTGAACTTGCACGAGCTTAAGAACAAGGCACCGAAATTTTTATATGAGACCAAGACGAATAAAAATATTTTCAGGTTTGACAGAAAAGCAATTAGGGTGAAAGAATCTAACCTACAATTCAATCTTCAAACACTGAAACAGACAGAAATAGATGCGATTGTAGGGGAAAATGAATAATATGATTAATAAGGTTGATTTCATAAATATCCCGTTCAGACAGAGCACACACTTTTCCTCCAAAATTCATGAAGGGTTTGCAAATGTTGATCGTAAATAAGATCCCAGAATAAAAACCACAATAAATTGCTACAGAGAGAAACTGCAAGTCTTATTATCTCTAGACAGTACAATTAACACCAGGAAACATCACAAAAATGAATAAGGTTTAAAGAAAAAGTCCAACCGTACGCAATTTAGAACACATACATGAATAATTCTGCGTTTAAAAAGGAAATCAATATTCCACACCGTAAGTTTTCTGAAAATTACAACAAGCAGAATTCAGTGAGTGGAAATGCAAACAGCTCGGCCACCGTCCATTCAGAGGGAGGCCCCAGGCTTCCGACTAAACGAGCAAAAGGGAGATGGAGGTTTTGAATCAAAACGCCCAGAGTCACCAGGAGAACAGAGGAGCAGGGAGGAGACGCTCACAGGGACGTGGGCAACTAGAACGCCTCTAGATCTCTGAAAAGTCGCCAGTTCTCTGGAGGAGGTGGGGGCAGGGGGCACAACAGAGTAGGTAACACTCCGAAAACCAATGGAGCAGCAAACAGAGCCCTGGAAATTGCTGAGACATCCCATCACGGCAGCAGTCGCGGCCAGCGTGCCGATCCCAGGGAAGGGGCTCCCGGGAACCAAGTGCCATCTTCCAAAAGAGGCTCAACACACACAGAGAGCCGGAGCGGGCAGGAAGCCAGGCAGAAAAACGATCCAGACCCACCTCGGCCATGGCTGTGAGCCCAGAGCCTCGCTGAGGAGAGCTTGCAAACATCCAACCTCAAGACAGGAGCCGTGCCGCAGCCGGGAGAATAGGAAACACGGCCCAGAGCGTCTGAGGCTGCGACAGTTCCCATCCCCAAAGCTGACAGAGAGGCGAGAAGGAAGCCGCAGCCCAAGCCCGCTCCCGAGCACCTGAACACGCAGCGCTGCAGTGAGTGCGGAGGCTGGGAGCACACGGAGGCTGTGCTCCGACCTGAGGGTCGTCTTGGGTCACGGCAGACAGAAAACCCAGGGGACGCTGAGAGCTGGATGAGAGCTGTGGGGACACCATCAGATTCATAAACCTACCTGGTAAAAATCAACATCTCCTGATGAAGAAAAAGGAAGACTTCTTTAAGCTCGGGATAAAAGAGCCTTTTCTTAATTACAAGTATTTTTCAGTTTGGGGCTTCCTCATATACACGGGGAAAAGCCCTCTCACACACAGGGCTGGCAAAGGACAGGGAACCCAGGGGACAACACTCCGGAGACCCGGCCTCACCTGGGCCAGGATCCACGTCCGGCGGGAAGTGGGGAGACCTCCCACTTTGCAGAGAAGAGAGGCTTAGAGGCTGACGTGGGACCCTGACTCGGCTGGATGGGGTCAGCAGGGGCGGGCGGGACACCCCAGAGCGAGGGTGTGGGGGCGTCCTGATGAAGCCCAGGGTCCTGACCCCCAGCCTCCCCTCCCAGGGCTCCTGTTCCTCCTGGACACACCCCGAGGATAGCCTTCCCGCCAGGTGGGTGTGCCCACAGCTACAGCTCGGGATGCTGCGTCCCGAGGGGGCAGCGGGACAAACGGACAGGCCCGCAGTCCTCCCCTCCCAAGGCTGCCCCCGGCCCCCGGCCCTCAGACGCCCTGCATTTCAGGTTCCTTTCTTCAGGGACACCGGCGGCTCCGCCTGAGCAGCGCCACGCCCACAGGCAGCCAGGGGTCTGCACAGGGCACTTGGCTGGCTGCCTCATCGAGACCCTTGAAGGGCACTAAAGGTCCTGAGTCTGCTTAATAGCTCAAGGATCATTTCGTTTTGCTTGGCAGATTTCCTTTCTGCCTTCTCTCACTTCTCTGATTGAATTTATTCTGGGACTAAAATTTTCCTGCAGACCGAAGGTAGGTGGAGCACATGGGTGAGGGTCTATCTAGAAAGAAGACCCCATGGGGTCCTGTTCAGTTACGTCAGGCCATCCTGCGGCTCTGAAGGGGCTCTGCTCCCAAGAGCTCTGCCCACTCGGCCTCACTGAGCCACCCCCCGCTTCCTAGCCTCCTTCCTGCCCCCTCCCGGCTCCTCTCCACCCAGAGCTGACCCTTCCAGGCAGGAGCCTGACCCTCCGCAGCTTCTCCTGGAGTCCTCTGTTCTCTCTTCCTGAAACCACCTGCCATGACTGCTCACACCTGCCTCTGTTTTCAGCACCTGGCTTTCAGTTAACAACCACAGCAGACATCAAGCCCAGAAAAAGCACAGAGGAGATGCAACAGCACGCCAGTGGGCAAGAAAGCTTGTCTGAGGAGCCCACACGCTGCACGGCTCCCACAGGGGCCCTTTCTGGAAGCACAGCTGCCAAGGCGGCGAGAGACCAGGGCCGCCAGGCCTGGGGCAAGGGCGCAGCACAGGGGCTCCTAGGGCACTGGGACTGCTCTGCCTGACGGTGGGTCCGCAGCACTGCACACACGCCCAGACCCACAGAACGTCCCGCGCCGCGAGGGGACCAACCTAAACCGTGGATTCTGGGTGCCGACAGGAAGCATGGGGGCGTGGGCGCATCAGTCGTGACAAACGTCCCCTCTCTGTGCAGCGGGCAGGGGTGTCTCTGCACCTTCTGCTCAGTTCTGCTGTGAACCGAAAACCACTCTTGTGAAGTCTGGTGATTATTCTAAGACAGAATAAACAAACAGGCACATCAGGCCTTCCCGACGAGCGAGGCTGAGCCGTCCAGGCAAGGCACCCCTCTCCTGCCCCGCGGCTCTCTGACACCTGGGTGTCAGGTGTGACAACGTGGGCTCCTGAGTCTCTCAGGTCAGTGCAGCGGCCATCAGAAAAGCTGGACAGTGGCCGCAGAGCCCCTGCAGGTGAGCGAGACCACCACCGGCGTCCTGCCCAACTCATCATCTGCGCCAGAATTCCTCTCGAGACAGAGCGTCCACTCTCCCTGGGCTGCCCCCGGGTCACCAGCAACGTCCTCCTCTGTGGGCGCTGACCCCCTCTCTGCACTCTGCCCCGGGCTCCAGCCCCGCCCCACCTGTGTCTGCATCAGACCAGGCCACTGGCTTCCCCCACCCCCTTCTGGCTGCTTCCAAAGCCGTGGGCTCTGCCCGCAAGCCCCTCCCACCAGGAGCGGTGCTCGGGCGGCGCTCCCCCAGTTCCCACCAGGAGGCGGTGCTGGGGCTGCGCTCCCCAGCCGTGCCCTTCCACCATCCCTGGTGCTACGCTCTCGTTAATGCAGCCAGGCAGGCATGCCCTTCACAGGCAGCCTCCTTTCAGCTCAGACCCACCCGCCTGCCTCACTCTCTGTCTGCTGTGGGCATTTGGGGGACGGCCACACTGGCCTCTGTGCCGCTGTCTTTTCTCAGACCAAGAGTCTAGAGCTGACCTTTCCGAATGCCGGCCATTGGTTCAATCCAAACTTATACTTAAACTCTTGTTCCCCGGCAGCTGAGCACCCAGAGTGGGTATCCTGACCGCGTGAGGCAGACAGGGCGGAGGACCGACCTGCCATCAGCTGTGTCCAGCTCCTCTGGGAGCCGGAGGAGCCAGCTGGGACCACTGTCAGGCTGGAATCCTGGCCTGCCACTCACAGGCCATTCATCTCATCCCCAGCTCAGTTTCTCATCTGCAAACTGGGGAGTAAACCTTTGCGCTGTCAGAGCTGTGAGTATCAGTGAGCTAGTGTACGGAGAAGTGCCGCCCCCGACACACACGTGCGCTCCGCACGCGCACACAGGAGGAGCGGCGGTTTCCTCCTCGCGCACATTTCCTGCGAAGAGCTTAAAAGGGCCACGCCCCCAGCCAGCACCTCCGCCTCCTCCAAGGTCCAACGCCCCATTCGCCCCAAACGAAACAGTCACCGCCAGGAAGGGGCCTTCCGGGGAAGGGGGGCACCTTTCTGTGTTCACAAAGCCCCCGTTGGAGAGCACATTCTAGAACGCTGCGGTGGGGAGGAGGGGGAGTCCCAGGCCGAGCCAGACAGAGCCCGGGAGGGGAGGGCAGAGGCGCAGGCACTCAAGGGCCAGCCGATCTGGCCCCGCGGAGCCCGGGTGCCGCGCCACGTGTGTGGTTCGTGCCCGATGCCCTGGGCATCGTGTGCGCTTGGCCACGTGGGCGCTGGCGCTGAGCGAGGGCGCGCTGCTGCTGAGCACCTGGCTGCTCCCGGCGCAGCAGCCGGCCTACAGCGCGGTGCACGGCTCGCTCTTCCACCTGCTGGCCTCCCTGGCCCTGGCCTCCCACGTGCGGACCATGCTCACCGACCCAGGCGCCCTGCCCGCGGGCTCCTCGCCCGCACGCTCCTCGCCCGCACCCGGCCTGGAGGGCCGCTGCCCGCTCTGCGGCGCCGTCCGGCCGCCGGGCGCGCACCACTGCGGCGTGTGCCAGCGCTGCATCCGCAAGGCACACCACCACTGCCCGTGGGTCAACAACTGCGTGGGCGAGGACAACCGCAAGTTCTTCGTGCTCTTCACGCTCTACACGGCGCTGGGCGCGCTGCACGTGGTGCTGCTGCTGTCCGTGCCGGCCCTGCGCGCCCCTACGCGCGCGGCGAGTGGGACCTGCGGACCCCACGTGCGCCTGCGGGCCTCGCTCCTCTTCCTCTTCATGGTGGCGCTGAACGGCTTCCTCTTCGCCGGCCTGATGTTCACGATCCAAATGCACAGCATCCTCACCGACCCGCAGAGTCAGCCGGGCGAGCCGGGCCAGGCGTCCGCGTGGGCGAACCTGAAGGCAGTCCTGGGCCCGCGCCCCTCCCGGCCTGGATCAGCCCCTTCGCCTCCGCGGGACCTCGGGCCGCCAGCGGGCCCCAGGCTGTGGTCTGAGTCCACCTGTGTGAACGCAGCTCCCTCCGCGGAATCGGAACAGGTGGTCCGCAGCAGAAAATCGCCGCAAGACTGTAAACGCCAAGCCGCTTTTTCCACAACAGAGAATAAAAGCGCCAGGTTCCCCTCTGCGCAGCAAGTGGGGTTTAGGGCCTCCAAGCTTCCAAGGGAATACACAAGACCGGCCCCTACCCCCAAAAGAAACGCGACATGTGCCCCCTCTTTCACTCTGCCAACACTCCTGGGGCAAGCGATTAAATCCACAACTTCTGTGAGCAAAGTATGCTGAATCCGAGCGGATGCCCATTCATTACAGGTGGTAGCTACACACCGAGGCAAGGGTGTGACCGCCTGCACGTGGCCGTTGTGAGCTGCCTTATCTGATGCAGAACCACCCTTGCATTCCCGGTTATCTCAGCTCCTTAATGAGGGATTATGCTGTGTTATCCGTCAGTTTTGTGAGTTCCTATTTTATTTAGGATTTTTGTATTTATGCTTATCGAGGAAATGGGTTTAGAAATCTCTACTCCTCTGCTAACTTAAACTGTTTGTAATTTACTCCAGATCCCACGCCCCCATATAAAATGAGCAGGGTGGAAGTGGCCCTTTCTATATTTTCTGAAACCTGCATGAGGTTGGCACCAGTGAGCACCTGGAAATTCGGTCGACCTCACCTGCCATGCCATAAAGGTTGGGTTTTCTTGTTCAACTTTTTATTTTGAGATACTTGTAGGTTAGAATGAGACATTGGACGGCATCACTGAATGCACTGACATGGGTTCGAGCTAACTCTGGGAGGTGAAGGGCAGAGAAACCCGCCTTGCCGCGGTTCCTGGGGTCGCGAAGAGTCGGACACAACCTGGTGACTGAGCAGCAACGAGCACAGTGGTTAGGGGCCATAAAGAGCTCCCTGCCACCTTCGCCCAGCTCCTCCCCTGGTACCAGTAGGAAGGGTGCTTGACTGCAACCTCACATCCAACAGCAATGCCAACACACCCCTTCGACCCTGTTCACAGTCCCTCGGTTTTACCTGCACGCGCTTATGTCTAACTTGCTCATCTCCACACCAAGCCTGAGGCAGCTAGAGTTTTCAGCCCCACTTTAGAGATGGGAAGACAGATCGTGCAAACTCCCCAAGATGACACAGCAGTCACTGGTGAGGCTGAGAACTGGACCCAGACAGCCTGGCCCCAGGCCAGCACCTGCCCACCACGCTGCCATGCACAGCCAGGCAGAAACCCAAGGGGTGCCTGGCCCCCGTGGGGATAGCCCTGCAGCCATGCAAGCGCAGGGCAGAGCCCTCTTCTGATGCGGACAGCTGACCTGTGACCCTTCATCCCATGGGTGCCCACAAGGCACGGGGCAGCGGGGTCCGAGCTTGACAGTGAACACACAGCCCTTCCCCGGGAGGCTTTTCAGTGAAGAACCAGAAGCCATTTCAGGGAGATTCGGTAGAGCTGAAGCTGGTATGAAGTCTGTAAAACAGAGTGAAAATGTCACAAGGTGAGAAGGCTTAGCCAGGAGATAAAATCTGTGTCCCGAAGCCCCAGATCTCAGCCAGCCGCGGGGAGGGTTCCCAGTGAGACTGGTCCAAAGGGTGATGACTCACGGAGGAAACGTCACTGCAGATCACTGGGCTGCCTGGTGAGAGTCTGGAGTAATCAGCAGGCCTGGTTCCAGGTTGTGAAAAACATGGATACACGGTCTGGATCCCAGAGTACTCACGGGATTATAGCTTTTTAAGTAAAATTGTACAAAGTAGTCTATGCAAGTGAGGTGTGAGGGCTCCAACCCCTACTGAGACCCTCAGAGGGGCCAGGAGGGGCAGAGCCCACCCCAGCCCTTCCAGGGCCAAGAGGACTGAGGAGCACGCTCAGCCCCTGCAGCAAGACGGCGACGAAGCCCCTCTGGCTAGCTGCCCCCAGGGCCCTGGGGTCTCCCTGCAGGGGCCGCAGCCCAGTGCAGACCTCACGCCAGCTCACCTTTCCCAGGGTCCTTCTGAGAAGGGCACCAAGGACTACACGGCATGCATGTGGAGCCGGCCAGCCGTGGGCGGGGACGGGGCGCCTGGGCCTCCGCTCCCATCCAGGACCTCGGCGTAGATGAGTGAGGCAGGCAGGACAGGCTTGGGCCCCCCCTCGCAGCCATTGAGGTGAGAAAGCGACAGCCGTGGGCCTGGGGATGTGGGTGGGGAGGCGGTGCGTCTGCTGGAGCCCTCCCAGGCCTGCCCCGTGGTCGCAGGGCCAGCGCCCTTGCGGTCCGCAGCTCCCCAGCCACACGCCGGCAGGGGCAGTCGCGCTGGAGCAAACACAGCGGACGGGGCAAAGCGCCGTCGGTGTCCGGCCCAGCCCTGCGTGAACCCTGAGGTTTGTACCTGAAGACCCCAAATCTCTCTCCCCTCCTCCTGCCCCCCAGAGGTCTGAACAGAAGGGTCTCCCATCTCGGGGCCGTGAAATAAGAGCCGTATGTGACCTCACACGCATGGTTCAGCCACAGGCGTGCCCAGAGGGCCGGGCTGCCCCGTGATCCTCGTGAATTAAACCCACATCCCCCTCCCCCGCACCGCCCACCCAGGGCTGTCCACCAACTCAATGTGTTACAGGCAACCCCGCAGCTGAGAAAGAGAAACTTCCCCAGATGCTTCCATAGGGGCTGCTTTTCCTTACACAGCGCTTTGTGGGAAAGATTTAAATGCGGTTTGGGGGTATAGATTCTAACTGGTTGCAAGACAGTTGCTAACAATGAAAAACGGCCAGCTTAGCCGTCAAGTCCTCAAACTCTAATCTTATGCAAGAATTAGTTCACAAATGTGTAACTCCAGCTAGCACGTGCTGCCACGTTTATGTCTGTACGATTCAGACTTTCGCCCCCAGTCATTTTAAATCTGTCTCCAGAGAATGTTCGATACCAGTCTGGCAAGTGGCATCTCTGCGGGCTCCTCTGGAGGCGCCATTCGTCCAGTCGCCTTCTGATATGTAATTGGGGTCATTTGCTGGGGTTCACTATTGCAGATATTAGCAATCAACATTTCTTCCCTCAAATAGGACAGCAGCCGGACCTTAGGGACCCACAGAAAGATTTCTCCTCTGCTTTAAACTGTCCCAGAGGGTCTTCCAAGTGGACACTGATCACCCCTCAGGGACAGGGACAGTCAGCTCCCAGTGCCTGGAGTCTGAGGATAAGACAGAGACAGAAAGGCAGAGAGAGACAGACCCTCAGAAACGGACACGGAGAGACGGAGCTGCACGGGCAGGACCCAGGGAGCCGAGCAGGGTCCCCACCGCCCAGGCCCACGGTGGGAGGAGGACACGCTGAGGCGGGAAGGCCCCCAGGCTGTGATGCTGAAGCTGAGTTCAGACTCAGCGGATGCCCCGTCCCGAAGGCTGTGAAGGCCAGTGCCTGTCGGTGGTGCCCACTAGGCCTGCAGGCAGGCGTAGCATGAACCACTTAAGCTGGGACGCCTTGGGACCCATTTGTTACGCAGCAGAGGCTAACTGATACAAGGGGCGTGGGACTTGGGTGGGTGTCCTTCCTTTATTACTCAGCAGATGAGAAGACTGTTCAGAATTATATGTAAGATACAAGTATTAACCATCAATGAGCCCTGGGTTATCTACCACCCAGGCTAAAAAAAAAGGAATTTCTGAAGCCCCCTGAGTGACCTTCTTCAAACCCACCCTGGGTGAAACATCATCCTGAGTTCTGTGTTTCCTGCTCTTTGGAATTTCAAGACCTTTACCCACACCTGGACTGGGGGTGTCAACTGAGCGGGGGTTTCAAGAGAGCTCAGTGAAAAGGAACAGGGTTGAGATGCGGATCCACAGAAGTGACATCCAGACTCCCCATCGCGGCCCGCGTGGGACGAGTGTGCACTGAAGTGAGCGGCTGAGGGCGCCACACCTCGGCCCCCAGGCCCCCGTAGGGAGTCTGAGCTGGGGCAGGTGTTGGACTTGTGCCAGGAAGCCCAAGGGGAGGCCCTGGACCCACACTCCCGGTGGCTCGCCTGTCATCATGGCTGAGTGTCCCCACTGTCTGATCTGTCGCCTGGCTCGTCCACTCCGCCAGGCCAGGCAGTTTGCAGAATTACAGACATTGCTGCGAGCACAAGTCCAACACCTGCCCCGGCTCAGACTCCCTACGGGGGGCCTGGGGGCCGAGGTGTGGCGCCCTCAGCCGCTCACTTCAGTGCACACTCATCCACGCAGGCCGCGACGGGGAGTCTGGATGTCACTTCTGTGGATCCGCATCTCAACCCTGTTCCTTTCCACTGAGTCTCTCTTGGAAACCCCGGCTCAGTTGACACCCCCAGTCCAGCGTCTGCCGCCTCACCAGTGCGCCATGGCATCAGAGTGTGGACAGGTGTGGGAAGCGTTTTTAATTACAGCTTTAATTTGCTTTCAGCTCAACACTGGGAGCTGCTCCACTGGGCGGTCCTATTTCTCTTCCAGGCTCAAATCCTTCGCTCATTTTTATCTTATTTGTCTGTTTCTTACTGATCTGGAAGAGTTAGTTACACATTCTGGACACTAGTCCTTTGTCAGCTGAATGCATTGACAATGTCTCCTCCCAGTCGGTGGCTTCTGGGTCCATTTATTTATGCCGTTGTGGATGGTTTAAAGGAGCAGAATTTCTCAGTCTTTTGCTTGTGTCTCACTTCTGGGGCTTTAATAAACTATTCCTTAGTCAGCAGTCACAGTATGCTCTCCTACATTGTCTTACACAAGTGTTACAAGCATTTACACTACCATCAAGCGCTTAATCCCTCCGGAACTGATTTTTATGTGCAGAGTGAGGTAAGAGCCCCTTTGCTTTCTTTTTCAAGATTTTAACCAATTTCTCCAGCATCAATTAATGAACACCTCCTTTCCCCACTAAGGGGCAAGGCCATCTCTGTTATTAACAGAAATCATACACATATTACCTCACAAAGATACTATATCACACAGATACTACATCCCACATATATTGCATCACACAGATACTACACCCCACGTATATTACATCACACAGACACTACACTACACATATATTACCTCACGCAGATACTACACTCCACGTATATTGCATCACACAGATACTACATCCCATGTATATGGCATCACACAGACACTACACCCCACGTATATTGCATCACCCAGATACTATACCCCACGTATATTGCATCACACAGATACTACACCCCACGTGTATTGCATCACCCAGATACTACATCCCATGTATATTGCATCACACAGATACTACACCCCATGTATATTGCATCACACAGATACTATACCCCACGTATGTTACATCACACAGATACTACACCCCACGTATAATGCATCACACAGATACTACACCCCATGTATGTTACATCACGCAGATACTACATCCCACGTATATTACTCTTTACTTCACACATTACATCATCAGTTCCTTCCCAGACTCTCCACACTGTCAGGAGTGAACTTTGGCCATCAGGGCTCCTCTGCACCCTCAGTAAGATCTCGTCACCCACGATCTCCGCTTTCTCTGCACACTGGCCTCTAAAGTTTCCTGACTGCACTATGCTTATTGCTCAGTCATATCCGACTCTTTGCAACACCGTGGACTGCAGCCCGCCAGGCTCCTCTGCCCATGGGGATTCTCCAGGCAAGGATACTGGAGTGGGTTGCCATCCCCTCCTCCAGAGGAGGCCTCCTTACTTCCCTGATATTTGGTGATGTGATGAAAGAAGCTTCACACAGATGACATGTGGCATTTGTACTTGTTTGTGGTCAGATTATATTCAGGGCGTTATTAGCTACACTGCCAGGTGTGGACATCCAGAGCTGGGATAAACCCCTGACTCAACCACCTCCTGTACTCCACTGTCATTCAGACTTAATGTCAGGTTTGCCAGTTCGATCATAACGCCAGATTGATCACAATCTTTTCTGGCATTTCATTCTGAAATACACCCTATGGAGTTCCTCCAGTGAAAGCAAATTCCTGGTCTTGGCCTCAGACTGTCAGTCTTGTGTATTTTAGCTGGGTATAGAATCTGGACTGACGGTGACTTTCTATGAGCACATACAAGGCAGCTCACTGCCCTCAGCTCCCACTACTGCTGATGGAAGTCTTTCTAAGTATCTCTCTTTCTTTGGACAGTAATATTTTTACTCTCTAGTGAAGTATGTTTTTATGTATTTGTGTGTGTGTGTTTGTGAATCTGCCTTGTGTATATATGCATGTATATGTGTGGATGTTTGTGGATGGACTGTTGTTCAACCACTCAATCTTGGCCAGATCTTTGCAGCCAACCCCATGGGCTGCAGCACGCCAGGCTTCCTGTCCTTCAGTGTCTCCCAGAGCTTGCTCAAACTCATGTCCATAGAGTTGGCCATGCCATCCAGCCATCTCATCCTCTGTCATCCCCGTCTCCTCCCACCTTCTATCTTTCCCAGCATCAGGGTCTTTTCCAATGAGTTGGCTCTTTGGATCAGGTGGCAAAATTCCTGGAGCTTCAGCTTCAGCATCAGTCCTTCCAATGTACATTCAGGGTTGATTTCCTTTAGGATGGACTGGTTGGATCTCCTTGCTGTCCAAAGGACTCTCAAGAGTCTTCTCCAACACCACAGTTCAGAAGCATCAGTTCTTCAGTGCGCAGCCTTCTCTATGGTCCAAGTCTCACATCCATACATGACTACTGGAAAAACCATAGTTTGGCTATACGGACATTTATAAGCAAAGTAATGTCTCTGCTTTTTAATACACTGTCTGCGTTTGTCATAGCTTTTCTTCCAGGGAACAGGTATCTCTTTATTTCATGGCTGTGTATAGATGGGTGTGTGCATGTGTCTGTATGTGTGGTGGAGCCCCAGCTGTATGGATGTGCATGCATGCTTTTGTATGTGTGTATGTGGCTGTATGTATGGACAGATATGGATGGATGGATGGGTGTGGGTGGTTGGGTGGGTGGGCAGATGTGGGGTGGGTGCATGCATGTGCCCGTCTGTTTATGTATGTGGGTTTATGGATGGGTGTGTGTGTGTGTGTGTGTGGCGTGTGTGGATGGGTGGACAGATGTGGGGTGGGTGCATGCATGTGCCCGTCTGTGTATGTATATCGGTGTGTGTATGGATGGATGTGGATGGATGGGGGTGTGTGTGGGCCTGTGGGGGGGTATATGTAGGTGTGGATGTGTGTGCACACGTCTCTAATGTTCTACTGTTTTATGTCAACATGACTGAGGTGTATATTTGCTTTCACTCACTGAAGGAGCAGAGGATGCTTGCTTCACTTTGGGGAGACCTTTGTCTGGCATCTGTCCAGACACCGCCCACTGTCCCCCCTTTTCCCCCCCTCTGGAATCTCAGCAAGTGGGCTAGACTTTCTCATCCCTCTGCCCTTCCCATGAGTCTTCCTTCTCTTTGTGAGAAAGTGACTTTCTCAGGTCGACCCTTAAATTCACTGATTTTCTCATCAGCTGCGTCCATCAGCTGGTTAACCTGTTTATTCCTCACATTAAAGGCTCTACTTTCATTTCTACACATTACATCTGCTTCCTTTTCATTTGTTTACAATCTACATGCCTCCTTCATTCATAGATTCCTGTTCTTGCCTTATTGTTCCCATATTATTTACTCTCCTTATGTCTGCTAAACGACCCACTTCACAGGAGCTCCTAGAATGCTCCCCGTCTCTTGTTTGTGGGGCGCACACTCCATCTATTTCATCAGCTCCAGGGCTGCCCTCAGGGGCTGGACCTTCGTCTCTCCTTCCAAGTTCATCTCCATCGAGCTCTTCCACAGCAGCCTCTTGGGCCTAATTGGTGGAGCTAATTGGGAGCTGCTGGGGTGGATCCCCAGCTGTAGGGTCAGAGGCTCCTCTGTGAAGCCTGAATAAATGAGCCTCTAGCTCTCCTCCCACAGACAGCAGGAAAGCTGCTAAAAAGAGCGGAGACTGTCTGAGCAGGCACCTGTGGGAATCACAGGCCGCAGACTCAATTAGAAGTTTCTCCAGAAGCTACGGAACATCAACCTCCTTTCTTCGTGGAAATGATGAAATTTCCATATTCCTCCCCAAAGACGGTGGCTCCCAGGGGTGCCAGGACATGCCGGTGGGATCCTAGGGGCGTCCCGGGCAGCAGGCAGATGGGCTGGAGAGCAGGACATGCCAGGTGGCTGAGCTCGTCTACCAGGACCCAGCCACTCACCTGAGCTATCCCTGGCCTCCTTGTCCCCCAGGGGCACACACCGGTGACGGGACAGGCCCCTAGGAGGGGTCAGCGGGGCCAGGTCAGGGACCCACCCAGGACATGATGTCCACTTGGCCCCGTCTCCTTAGCCTTCTCAGAGCTGTGACAAGAGCCCCTGTGAGCAGAGAGAGACTCAGGGGTGTGTGTGCGTGTGTGTATGTGTGTGTGCACGTGTACTAGTCCAGCATGTGCATACATGCACCTGTGTGCTTGTGCACACATGTCTGCGTGTGTGTGAGCACGTGTCTGCATGTGTGTGTGCATATGTGTGTGTGCTGGTTCATACATGTGCATACATGCACCTGTGTGTGCACATGTGTTAGTGTGTGTGTGCGTGTGTGTGAGCACATGTCTGCGTGTGTGTGCACATGTGTGCATGTGTGTGCCAGTGTACTGGCCCATACATGTGCATACATGCGCCTGTGTGTTTGTGCACATGTGTTAGTGTGTGTGTTAGTGTGTGTGTGAGTGTACTGGTCCATACATGTGCATACATGCGCCTGTGTGTTTGTGCACACGTGTCTGCGTGTGTGTGTGTGTGTGTGTGTGAGCACGTGTCTGCATGTGTGTGTGTGCATGTGTGTGCGAGTGTACTGGCCCATACATGTGCATACATGCACCTGTAAGCGTGTGTGAGCACGTGTCTGCATGCATGTGTGTGTGAGAGCACGTGTCTGCATGCGTGTGTGTGCACACGTGTCTGCATGCATGTGTGTGTGCTGGTTCATGCATGTGCATACATGCACCTGTGTGTTTGTGCACATGTGTTAGTGTGTGCATGTGTGTGAGCACGTGTCTGCATGCATGTGTGTGCATGTGTGTGTGAGTGTACTGGCCCATACATGTGCATACATGCACCTGTGTGTTTGTGCACATGTGTTAGTGTGTGTCTCCATGTCTGTTTGAGGTGTGCCTCTTGCACACGGGCATATGTGTGTTCAGTGTCTGGAGCACGCTGGTGTGACTGCATGTGTTGTGTGTGTGTGGACCTATGAACACGTGTGACCTGTGACTGTATGTATACATATGTTTGTGTCTGTGAGGCCCCCAGCTTGGAGCCTGCAGAGTCCTCATGCAGTCTCGCCCTTGGGTCACACTGGGCCCAGGCCATTCACCCAGGAGTGGTCGGCGGGCCGTGTGGCTGCTAGCCACAGTGACTCAGCAGGAGAGTCCCAAGGAGCAGGACTCACCCCCGGGACACCTCACTGCTTCTGACGCCCAGCCTCGGCGGTGCCTGGCGTCCAGGAGCCGAGGCCCCAGTGTTGCACAGTGTGGCTCCTGGGGTCCCCGTGGGGTGACAGGGAGCGCTGGCAAGGGCGAGGCTCTGGGCACACAGAGGGCTGGACGCAGCCACCTTGACACCCGTCCTCACCCTCCTGCAGCTCAGGGTCACCTGAAGGCGGTCAGGAGGAGGTGCCAACTCCTGAAGCCTGGGGCCACCTAGGTCAGGTCCCAGCAGGTTGGGATCATGAAGCCGGAAGTCTCTCCCCAAAGCCAGGACCAGCCTCCCAGGACCCTGCATGCCCGTCAGTGCTCTGCCCCCATGGCGCCCCCCAAAGGTCCTGGGCCCAAACACGGGCAGCTCTGCCCTCACCCACGACCACCCAGACCCCCGGGACAGCACGCCCTTCCGCTCCAAGGCGCCCTCCCGAGGAGCCCCAGCGTAGGCCCTGGTCATCCCGACTGGACAGTTCAGATGTGATCCCCCGACCCCCGCTCTCCCAAGCCCCCAATCCCCATCCCCCTCCCCACAAGAGAGCTCAGGTGCAATAGCCTAGCACCAGCAGGCTAGTCTCAGGCCGCTCTCAGGAGGCTGTTTCATTAGGGAACACAATTAAAGGAGAAATTGATTTCTGGCCAGAAATGATAACACCAGTTAGCCCTCCCAGGCGGAAAGAGGTGCTTTTGAAAAGCCAGAGGGAAGGCTTTGAGATGCTAATGCCACCCCTAACTGCAGTGGAGGCTGGAGGGCGGAGGCTGGGCGGCATGGGAGGCCCCAGACCCTGCGTCCACATCCGAGCTGTCCCCTCCACACCACGGTCTGGAAGCCCACCTTCTCCCCAAGACCCAGCTCTTGGCCACCCTGGCCAGGACCTCAGGCCATGGTCAAGGTGGGCAGCAGAGGCTCCCTGGGGTCGAGGTCTCTAGGAATCAGGGGTGATGATGCCCACCCGCAGGGCAGGGAGCCCCAAGTGATGAGTGACCTTCAGAGAGCGCCCCCAGGGGGCCCCCCGAGTCCCGAGGACAGTGACCAGGCCTGCAGAAGGGCCCCCATCCGCCCTCTCACCCAGCCTTCGGCTGGGGGGCAGAGCTGCCAGGCAGGGGAGGTCCTGGTGGACACCCTGTGGGCCCAGGGAGGGCGAGGTCACCCAGGCATCTGGAGCCGGAGCCCAGCCCAGGGGCCAGCTGCAGCACAGGCCGAACGAAGCCCCTGGAGCAATCTGCATGAGACACCCCCATGTGCATGTACATACCACGGTGCCATGGGCCCCTGCTGTGCCGCTGGAGGAGTCCCCATCGTGCTCCTGGAGGAGCCCCTGCTCTGCCTCTGGAGGAGCCTCCACTCTGCCCCTGGAGGAGCCCCCTCTCTGCCCCTGGAGGCCCCCCGCTCTGCCCTGAGAGGAGAGACCCCTCTCTGCACATGGAGGAGCCCCCACTCTGCCCTTGGAGGAGCCCTGCTCTGCCCCTGGAGGAGCCCTGGCTCTGCCCCTGGAGGAGCCCCGGCTCTGCCCCTGGAGGTGCCCCTGCTCTGCCCCTGGAGGTGCCCCTGGTCTACCCCTGGAGGAGCCCCCGTTCCTCCCCTGGAGGAGCCCCGGCTCTGCCCCTGGAGGAGCCCCCCGTTCCTCCCCTGAAGGAGGCCCCGCTCTGCCCCTGGAGGTCAGCGGCGTTTCCTGGTGAGACGTCCAGGGAGCTGACGGAGCTGTGGCCCTGGAGATGTCATAGCGGCCGCAAGCAGCGTAGGCGGATGGCCGACAGGGCACGGCAGGAACCAAGCAAGGGTCTGCAGCCCCTCCTGCCTGCGCCCCACCCCCATCAAGGGCACAGCACTCGGGGTTTCTCACGTTTTGCCAGCTGTCCCCTTTGCTTTGAAGAGTGGCTTCTGCTACTACAAGCAAACTGAAACTAGAAAACTCTGAGCCACCCCCCACCCCTCCCCAGGAACCCCGCCCACGGGGCTGACCTCCGGGTCAAGCGGCCTGGCCCTCCTCCTCCCTGTCCTCCGGGCCTGGGGCCTCTGGTCTGCCCGTGACCGTCCGGGGGTGCTCTGTCCAGGCGGCCCCCGGGAGAGGGGCCGGGAAAGGGTGGCCCTCTCTCATCCTTCCCCAGCCTCTAGAGAGCTGGGTCTTGCTTTCTTATGAAACAGGCGCACAACACCCAAGCCGATGGCACACCAGGAGATGCTGAGTGCCCTGTCCTCAGTGAGCTTGGGGCACTCACGCCCCTCGACACCTGGGAGGGCTGAGAGGCCAGCGTCTTCCTGCAAGCAGAGGTGATGCCAGGCTCCATGCCCTCCCTCGCCATGCAGGAGGCCTGCGGGGGAGTGGGCTGGAGGGCGGGCTGGACACAAAGGCCCAGCGAGCCCTGGAGGCTGGGCCAGGGCCTGCACTCTCCACAGCTGGGGGCGGGGGAAGGAGGGGCCTCAGGACTTACGGCCTGGGGGCCTGGGGCCCAAAACAGTGCTTGGAGAAGAGTGTGAGTGACCACTGGGATGCCCACGCTACACCCGTGGCCTCCAAGCAGCTGGCTCAACCTGGGCCTGCGGCAGCCAGCCCGGCCCCAGCGCCTCTGCAGGGCCTGCAGCTGTCAGCTCCTCATCTGGATTCTCCCCAGGAGGACGCTTCACGCAACTCAACCCCACAACGGCGCGAGGGGTGGAGACCCTTTATGAGTCAGGAGTCGGCACTCACGGTACTGTCACAGCTTCTCACTGAAACGATGTCATCACGGCCCCAATAATCAGGAACTCCCTCCTCACCCTGGGATCCCAGGCTCCTTGGCAAGACACGCATCCCCTATTCCAGCCACTCTCTCGCGTGGGATGGTTTGCTTTGTTTATGCACCAAAATGTATTTCTATGGAGAACTGTGATTTTTGTTCTGAGTATAACTAAACACAGTTTTTAACCTACATATCAATTACTTACAGAAAACACTGTATTTTTTAGAAAGCCTTCCCACCCTGGGAGACGAAGCTGGGAGTGGGGGATCTAATTTTAGCCAGTGACGTCCTGAGGAGAACCCAGGGGGGCGCCGGAAGGGAGCCCGGGGCCCGGCTGCATGTGGGGGCGTCTATGGGCACGTGTTTGGAAGGTGGATACCCTGGGGTCCAGCAGGTCTCAAGTCCCAGAGACAGTCCATTCGGGGCCCGAGCAGGCCCCAGGCAGGCCCCCCACTGAGAGTGGGAGGGAGCCCTGTGCGCCGAGCCTGGGAAGCACAGGCCAGCCTCCCACCCCCATCCCCACAGCCTCCCCGCTGGGAGCAGCCATCCCCAAAGGCGGGGGAGCCCCAGCCACTGCTGGGACCAGCTCAGAGGAGGGAGGCTCCTGGTCACTGGACAGACCAGCTCAGGAGAGGGAGGCTCCTGGTCACTGGACAGCGCATCCACAGAGCTGAGGGCCACGGCTGCTGCAGGGCGGGAACAAAGGAGAGGCTTGGTTGTGGGCGGCGTCCCCTTGCTGGGACCACAGCCCCAGCAAGACTCAGAGGCCTCCCTCTTCTGCAGGCCCTTGGCCAGTAAGTGAGGTGCTCGTCCTCTCAGCCCATCATGCGGATGCACCTGCAGTCAAGGAAGCACACGGTTCACAGGCCTGCTGTGGCCCCCCGCCCAGCCCAGCGTGGAGGCAGCTTCTGAGGCCCGTCAGAGCTCGGTTCTCACAAGCCACAGTGGCTGTCTGTCTCCCCAGCTCCACACGTGCAGACAAAGCGGAGCTCCAGTACCCCCTAGCTCCCCGCCGCCTGAGTTCATTGCGCTGACCCCACCCACCCTGGCTGTCAAGCCCACAGCCACGCTCACCAGGTTCAGCGGGGTCCTGGGGCCCCTGATGGAAGTGGGGGCACTCTGATCACCTCCCCAGAGGACCCCCTACGCCGCCCCTGCGCCCCCTGGGCTCTGGGCTGGGGCCTCCTCTCCCCTCCCCCCACCCCTACTGCAGCCACTGGACATCCCTGCCCTGAACCAGCCCCCCAGGAGCTGCTCTCCGCTCCTCTGGCCTCGACCCCAGGGCTTAGTCCTGCGAGGTGCGTACCCTGCCCTCAGCCCGGCCCTGCCTCCGCCCCACACCCTGCCGCAGCCGCATCCCAAAGCCCAGGACGAAAGTGCCCGCAGCACCCCGCCCGGGGTAGAGCTCAGCACACCCTGAGCGGCACACGGAGGGTCAGGCCCCACCGTGTCCACTGGGGGCTTGCCCTGGAAGGACCATCAGTGGGGACCCCTGGGCGGCAGGGTTACACGGAGGGCGGGGTGGGTACTGAGAGCCTGCCCTCCCAGCGGCTTTGGCCCCACCTGGAGGGCGCCTGTCCCGCCGGGGCTGGAGGAACAGGAGCCCAGGGTCCCGGTCAGCCCCCAGGGGACTGGCCACTGGCCCGAGCCCTGGGGGCAGAGTGGCCGCCAGGGAGTCCCCTGAGCCCCGCGCTCCCTGCCCACGGCCTGGACACCCCTCCCCCAGCCGTGATGCCAGGGATGCCGCCGCGGGTGGGCTCGGCCACGGCTCCGGCAGCGCCTCTGTCCTGATCTTCACAGCCTGTGCCCACCGCCCTGCCAGTCGCCGGCGGCTCCTGAGGCCGGAGGGGGGTCCGGGGAGAGCAGTCAGCAGCAATGGCCGCTCCCCGCCCGGCAGGCGCAGTCTGCTCTGGCTCTGGGGGCAGGCGGGCAGAGGGCTGCCGAGAGAGGAAACCCTCCCACGAAGCCCCGGACCCTGCGCCCACCCTTGCGGTGGGCCTGCGTGTCCTCCAGGGCCAACGGCTCCCTAGTGAGCCTGCAGCCACTGCCTGCCGCCCGTGGCCGGCCAGGCACCAGGGTGGCTAAAGGCGGCAGAGGGGCTGCCCACCCTCTGTCCTGGCACAGGGCAGGTGGAAGGGCCCCAGGACCCCGCACAGTGGGTGGCTCTGCCCAGAGCCTGGAGTCGAGCCTCAAGGTGGGGGTCAGAGCCCTTGGGGCACAGCGGGCCTTTGAGGAAAGAGAGAGAGAGGGACTTCTTTCCCCTGATGACAAGCCCAGGTGAAGCGCAGGCATCCCCTCGAACGGCCGGCAGAGGCCCACGGGGCCGTCTGGATGCCCGCCCTGCCCCCAGGACCCTGCATTTCTCCCATCCTTTGCTGCGGTGTTTCTCACGTGGCTGTGTTTCCCGAATGGTCGTCGTTTCAGTTTTTCAGTTGAATCTAAGAACACTGTGCCCTGATTTCAAGCAACAAGCAGATTCCAAGCTGCTGATTTTGACAGAGGGTGCTCCAGTGGGTGGGGGCGGGGCTGGAAAATTCAGTAAAGGGGTTCTCAGGGGCGGGGGCTCCCAGTGAGCAGCAGCCTCAGGGACCCTCTCCGGGCCTTCAGAGGCAGGTGGCCGAAGACCATGAGGACGCTCCAGGGGAAATAGAACACAGGAGACGGGCGCGGCAGACCTGCAGGCAGAAAGCTACTCTAGGTTCAGAGACAGCGAAGGGAAGGCCCGGGGAGACGTGGGGAGAGGGAGCCTGCCTCGCCCCATGCGGGGACCCAGCCCGCCCCGCCCAGCTGGGAGACAGCAGGGAGCACGCGGCGTGTCCCACCTGGCGGGCACCGGGGGCTGCTGCGCACCTGCCGAAAGCAAGCCGGGTGCTCTGACGGCATCAGTCAAGCACATCTGTGTGCCCCGCAATCCACTTCTATTTTGGCCGCTCCATGAGGCCTGTGGGATCTTAGTTCCCAGACCAGGGATGGAACCCAGACCCCAGCAGTGGAAGCACAGAGTCCTAATCATTGGACCACCGAGGAATTCCGCTAACCCATTTTTAAAGTAAATGTCCCAAACTACAAACTTGGGCTCAAACATAACAGCTGCAGTATCGCTTATGAAATGAAAACTCAGAAATAACATCAATATCAGCAAAAGGAAAAGGCAAATAATCACATATCCATCCATTTGACCACATACACGCTAAATGTCCTGCAGAAGGAAACGGCACAGCCGGGCTAATGGCAAAATGTTAACATTGCACGATGCCTTCAGAACATAATTAGGACTGTTCTTAAAATGTTCGTAGAAGAAAATATCAGGATGAAACAGACCAGATTATAACAGAAGCTATCTTTTGTGGATGGATCTATAAATAACTTTTAAAATCCTTTCTATTTTTAAGTGTTTTTCAAATTCTGTTACATAAGCACACATCACTTGTATATTAAATCTTTACATATTTTTAATTGAGGCCAAGAAAAAGTCACTTGTGTCAGTCAGTGTTACAAAATCCAAGACTTTCCCTCATCAGGGCACTGTTGAGCAGTACGCTAGAGAACTCACCCCCACCGACAGCCCCAGGCCCGGATGCCCACCACCCTGCCGCGCCCCCCAGCGTGCCGGGTCCCCAGCGTGGCTCAGCCCCGGCACCCAGGGCCCTCAGTCTGGGGGTGTGAATGCACAGGTGTCCCTGAGCACCTGAAATCAGGCTCTGCTAAAGGGACAAATCCCATTAAGAAGGGCAAACCTCTAACCAGAGTGGGCTCTGGTGTTTTAGGAGCTGCTTAACAAATCTACTTTTAGCTAAATCTTCAAGCACCAGGACCAAAGCTAAATGACTTCTCAAGAATAAATCTGATGAATCTTACATGCAGTACCGAGAACTCAGGGAAAACAGTCTCAACCATGAGATAAGTCAGAAGTGGCGGAGAGGGTGGGGCTAAAAGTCCTGAGGATACAAAACAAAGTGAAACAGACACACTGCCTCCCAGTGACCAGCTCTGGGACCCTGGGACCTGAAGCCCACTTTTCCGGGCAGTGGAGCCGGGCTGGGCGGCTCACTTGGGGGCTTATCATGATCAGGACTCCCTTCCCCACAGAGGGTCTCGAGGCCTTTGCCCGCTGTCCTACTGGGGTCTTGGCTATTTATTAGCAGCTATTTGAGCTACTTGTGTTTTTAGATGTGATCTTTGCTATTGTTGTTCCAATAAGTGGGTTTTGTCTTTTTGTTTACAACAGTCTTTTCTCTAGTTTCATGATCTTTCTCTTTAAACGCCAAGCGTTGCTCTCATACTAAAATGACCTCGCAGCACAGAGATCAGAGCACCTGGATGGTCCATTGGATGCGGGACCGTGGCGCGGGCAGGATCAGAGGGCTCGCCCGCCCTCCTGCCCCGAGGACACCAGCCTCCGTCCATCACCTGGTGGGCCGGCCTCTCCTTAGGTCACTTCTCACTGAGCAAGTGACAAGAAGGTGCTTCTGGTCCCCCATCTCCCCCATGGGCAGGGCCCACCTGGGTGTCCTCTTCTAGGTCCCCAGGACCCAGCCCCGAGCTCGGCCCAGACGGAGTCCTCATCCACCCTGAGTGCACTGAGCCTCCACGGCAGCTGTCCAGGAGGGTCTGGGGTGGACAGGACACAGGGCCTTCTCCTCCACAGGCACCACGGGGCAGAGACGGGGCGCCATGGCCTCAAGTCACAGGCTCAGCCACCAGCAGGGTGTCGTGTGGGCACAGGGCAGGGGGACAAGCCTGTGTATGAGGCTCCCGCAGGACGCTCAGCCAGGGAGGAGGGGAGTCTTTGAGGGTCCAGAAGCTGTCTGTGGGGGCCCGACCCCCAGCCTTGCTGGGCCATCCAACCTGGGCGAGGCTGAGTCTCAAACACGTCCCTTCTCGGTCACATGACCCTATGACCCCACCCCCACCACAGTCACATGACCCTATGACCCCCCTGCCACAGTCACATGACCCTATTACCCCTGCCACAGTCACATGACCCTATGACCCCCCTGCCACAGTCATATGACCCTATGACCCCCCTGTCAGTCACATGACCCTATGACCCCTGCCACAGTCACATGACCTTATGACCCCACCACCACCACAGTAACATGACCACATGACACCTCCCCACCACATGTCCCTATGATCCTCCCCTCCACAGTCACATGACCCTATGACCCCCCCGCCCACAGTTGCATGACCACATGACCCCACCCCAACATCCCCAGGGGCTCCTGCAGCCCCCTCTGCCCACACCCTGCTTTCTGGGAGTCACACACCCTGTCTCAGCATCTGCTCCCTCGAAGGTAAAGTGGGGGGTGATTCCGTGTCCCCTGAGTGCTGGTGGGGGGTGGCAGGCGTGGCACATGGTGGGTGCCCGGTGCCCGGAGAGCTCCACCATGGGCTCCCGCGGGGCCCCGCTCTGATGTGGCCCATGCCTGGGCCCGAGAACTGCAGGGACTGTAGACCCCTCCTCCAAACCAGCCCCAGACGGGACGAGGACCCTGGAGGACGCGAGCAGGGGGAAGATAACAGCGCTGACCCCAGACACACAGACACACACACACGTGCATTAGATGCCTGCACACATGCACACGTAGACGCCTACAGATATCAGCACAGACACACACATGCACATCAGTTCAGCTCAGTCCAGTCGCTCAGTCATGTCCGACTCTCTGCGACCCCATGAATAGCAGCACGCCAGGCCTCCCTGTTCATCACCAACTCCCGGAGTTCACTCACACTCGCATCCATCAAGTTGATGATGCCATCCAGCCATCTCAGTCGTCCCCTTCTCCTCCTGCCCCCAATCCCTCCCAGCAGCAGAGATTTTCCAATGAGTCAACTCTTCACATGAGGTGGCCAAAGTACTGGAGTTTCAGCTTTAGCATCATTCCTTCCAAAGAACACCCGGGACTGATCTCCTTCAGAATGGACTGGTTGGATCTCCTTGCAGTCCAAGGGACTCTCAAGAGTCTTCTCCATCCCCACAGTTCAAAAGCATCAATTCTTTGGTGCTCAGCTTTCTTCACAGTCCAACTCTCACATCCATACATGACCACAGGAAAAACCATAGCCTTGACTAGACGGACCTTTGTTGGCAAAGTAATGTCTCTGCTTTTGAATGTGCTATTCAGGCTGGTCATAATTTTCCTTCCAAGAAGTAAGCATCTTTTAATTTCATGGCTGCAGTCACCATCTGCAGTGATTTGGGGGCCCAAAAAATAAAGTCTGACACTGTTTCCACTGTTTCCCCATCTATTTCCCATGAAGTGATGGGACCGGATGCCATGATCTTCGTTTTCTGAATGTTGAGCTTTAAGCCAACTTTTTCACTCTCCTCTTTCACTTTCATAAGGGGCTTTTAGTTCCTCTTCACTTTCTGCCAGACATGTACATACTACCGTATAAACACACACTCTCAAATCTACACACTAACACACAGAGACACTGACATATATACTAACACAGGTGTCTGTGTGTTTCAACTCTTTGGTACTCCACGGACTATAGCCCACCAGGCTCCTCACTCCGTGGGATTCTCCAGGCAAGAATATTGGAGCGGGCTGCCATTTCCTCCTCCCGGGAGCTTCCCAACACGAGGATCATACCTGGGTCTCCTGCATTGGCAGGTGGGCTCTTTACTGTCTGAGCCTCAGGGATGCCCATACTGACATATACCACATGTTTTCATACAACATGACCCACACATGCATGTACACAGCTAACATACGCACACATACACCCACAAAGACACATACATGCCACATAAACACATACACACATGTACAAATGCGTCCGCACACACTTGCACTCACGTGCATGCATGCACAAGTCCAATGGGCAGGTCAGCAGCCTCGGTGCTGGTTTGCTGACGGGCTGACGGGCACTCGTAGCCTCACGGGGCTGCTCCCTACCAGCCATTGCACGTGGGCTCACACTCGCTGCTTCTAGAGGCAGGAAAGCTAACCCAGCCTGTACTGGGAAGAAAGCTGAGCCCTTAAAGAGTTGAGGAGCACCCACGCCAGGGGGCTGAGGGCCAACCCCTCCTGTACAGCTGTGTTTACATCCTGACTTCATTCTCGGGGCCAAGCGTGCCCATCAGCGTGAGCGGCCTGCCCCCAGGGGACACGCGGCCCGTCGCTCGCAGATTGGCAATTTGATTAGAAGCTGGGATAACGCTGCAGTGGCCACGTGTGTAATTTACTTAAACGGAACAAAATGTGACACGCAGCCCCCGGAACCCAGGACTGCACCTGCTGGAGCTTATTTGACACAAATTGAGATTTCAAGGTTTACAGATATTGCAAATGAAAACTCCCCGTAGGCTGTCAGTGAGGTTCACTGGTGCTTTTTATTTGGTTTGAATTAATCACAAGATGGGGGAAAAATAGGCTCTATTTTTTTTGAGCGCTTTTTAAATAAAATCATTCTAAGGAGTATACATGTCTTCCAGAGACATAATTAAATTTCCAAATTGCAGTCTCGGGCTCCCCCCTGCTGCCAGCATCTGACAGGAGTCTCGCTGATGCTCGGGCACCCAGCACCTGAGGCACCTAGCCCTCGGTCAGCACAGCAGAGACCAGCCACAGAGCGCCCAGCGGAGACAGCAGACGGAGCGAGCCACGCCCGGGCTGGGCCAGACTGCCCTCCCGCCCGCTCCCTTCCTGTCCTCCTCCGGGTGCAGGGGTGCAACCCTGCCCAGCAGGGGCCCCTGAGCTGGGGGTCGGATCACTTCCTGTCACTGCAAAGCAAACAAACACCCCAGCTCAGCAGCTTGAAGTGTGCCTTGTTGCTCAGGGACCAGTGGGTCTACAGGCTGCTCCGGTCATGTGGGGGTCAGCGGGGAGTGGGGTCAGCTGTGGGGGGTGGTCAGCTGTGAGTGGGGATCAGCTGTGAGTGAGGTCACCTGTGGATGGGGGCTAGCTGTGACTGGGGTCAGCTATGAGTGGGGTCAGCTGTGACTGGGGGTCAGTGGTGAGTGGGGGTCAGCTGTGAGTCAGGTCAACTGTGAGTGGGGTCAGCTGTGAGTGGGGTCAGCAGTGAGTGGGGTCAGCGGTGAGTGGGGGTCAGTGGTGAGTGGGGGTCAGTGGTGAGTGGGGTCAGCGGTGAGTGGGGTCAGCAGTGAGTGGGGTCAGAGGTGAATGGGGTCAGCGGTGAGTGGGGTCAGTGGTGACTGGGGGTCAGTGGTGAGTGGGGTCAGTGGTGACTGGGGGTCAGCGGTGAGTGGGGGTCAGCTGTGAGTGGGGTCAGCTGTGAGTGGGGGTCAGCAGGGAGTGGGGTCAGCTGCGGGGACTGGTCAGCGGTGAGTGGGGTCAGCAGTGAGTGGGGTCAGCGGTGAGTGGGGGTCAGTGGTGAGTGGGGGTCAGCGGTGAGTGGGGTCAGCAGTGAGTGGGGTCAGAGGTGAACGGGGTCAGCGGTGAGTGGGGTCAGCGGTGACTGGGGGTCAGTGGTGAGTGGGGTCAGCGGTGACTGGGGGTCAGTGGTGAGTGGGGTCAGCAGTGACTGGGGTCAGCTGTGAGTGGGGGTCAGCTGTGAGTCGGGTCAGCTGTGAGTGGGGTCAGCTGTGAGTGGGGGTCAGCAGTGAGTGGGGTCAGCGGTGACTGGGGTCAGCGGTGACTGGGGTCAGCTGTGACTGTGGGTCAGCGGTGAGTGGGGTCAGAGGTGAGTGGGGTCAGTGGTGAGTGGGGTCAGTGGTGAGTGGGAACTCTGCAGGTAAACAAGGCCTGAGCCCAGCTGGCGTGAAAGTGGGTGCACACTGCACGGCCCTGGGCAGCTAGCTGCAAGGCGCCGGGGCGCCGGTGGCCACAGTGCAGAGCCCAGAGCCTGGTCCCTGTGGGCACACTCAGGACAGTTGTGCCTGCCCCCTGCTCCCGGCGCCTGCCTCTCTGCAGAGCATCAGCGGATGAGCTGCTGGGGTCGGGGCCATCCGACCGACCCCCACCCCGGAGGCACCCGCAGCAACACGTGCCGAGGGAGCCCCTGCCCCTGAAGGCAAAGCGCGAGAAGAGCGGCTGGGAGGCACTCACAGCCCTCTTCTCTCTGTCTGCATACGCGTCCTGCCTGCTTGCAGCAGGGCCTCACGCTGCCAGCAAAGCGACCCGCTGACACGTCTGCCCACGGAGATACTCCCCGTTCCCCGCCGGCCTCAGATCTGTCTGCAGCAGCATCCTGCAGACCCCTGCCAGCAAAAAGCTAAACAGGCTCCGGACGGTAGAGAGTAAGTGACTTCCCTCTGATAGGTGATCAGTAAGTGCACTTCAGTTCCATTCCCAGGCCCACACGCGATCAGCAGGCCTCACGCTCTCCTCCTATCAGATTTCATCAGCTGGTCCTTCCAGCCGCACCTCTGAAATCATTAATGCAGATGGGTCTCTCCTCAGAGCGTCTGCAGGAATATATGCTAAATTAACCCACAATATTCATTTCAGCTTCACCGTTGAGGGCTTTTATAGTAAATGTTAATAAACATTTTTAATTTGTGTGTTTAACATTGTGGGCTTGAAAACAAAAGCAAGAAGAAAATATTTTAATGAGAAATGGCAGATTGAGAGGCAAATATCCACCACCTTTCAGTCGGGTGTTTTCCAGGAAAGAGGCAGAAAAGTGCCTGCAGTTTTTCCCATTTGAAGAACAGTTGAAGAGGCCACTGGATAAATTATGGGGAAACCTTTGTTTGCACTAGCAGCAAGAGTGTGTTCTGGCATCCTTGGCCGTCATGCTAACTTCCAGAAGCATCTCGGGTGACCAAGCACCAAAGCCCCAGGACGTCTGGGAAGCCCCGCCCCTGCCTCTCTCTGGGGCAGCGGCACTCTGGGACTCAGCCTCAGGGGGCCTCTTCTGCCCAGATCTGACCAGGGTGGTTCTAGACGCAGCCCTCCCGTGCTCTGGGTGGGACACCAGGGCACAGCAGGCCGTGGTTAGGCTGGTTGGGAGTGGGTGGGTGTAGCTGGGTGTGGTTGGGAGTGGTTGCTTCTGGTTAGGCTGGTTGTGGGTGGTTAGGCAGGCTGGATGTGGTGGGGTGGGGGGTGGGGAGAAAAGGGCCTGCAGACAGCATGGGCGTGTTCCAGCTGGAAGAACTGGGAAGTGGCGGGGGTTGGGGGGGTGATGTGAACAGGAAGTGAGGGACTTGGCCTTGAGTTGGACTGTAAAGAAAGCTGAGCGCTGAAGAACTGATGTTTTCGAACTGCGGTGTTGGAAAAGACTCTTAAGAATCCCTTGGACTGCAAGGAGATCCAACCAGTCCATCCTGGAAAAACCACAGCCTTCATGAGATGAACCTTTGTTAGCCAAGTAATCTCTCTGCTTTTTAATATGCTGTCTAGGTTGGTCATAACTTTCCTTCCAAGGAGTAAGCGTCTTTTAATTTCATGGCTGCAGTCACCATCTGCAGTGATTTTTGGAGCCCAAGAAAATAAAGTCTGACACTGTTTCCACTGTTTCCCCATCTATTTCCCATGAAGTGATGGGACCGGATGCCATGATCTTCGTTTTCTGAATGTTGAACTTTAAGCCAGCTTTTCACTCTCCTCTTTCACTTTCATCAAGAAGCTCTTTAGTTCCTCCTCATTTTCTGCCATAAGGGTGGTGTCATCTGCATATCTGAGGTTATTGATATTTCTCCCGGCAATCTTGATTCCAGCTTGTGCTTCTTCTAGCCCAGTGTTTCTCATATGTATTCTGCATATAAGTTAAAACAAGCAGGGTGACAATATACAGCCTTGACGTACTGCTTTTCCTATTTGGAACCAGTGTGTTGTTCCATGTCCAATTCTAATTGTTGCTTCCTGACCTGCATACAGATTTCTCAAGAAGCAGGTCAGGTGGTCTGGTATTCCCATCTCTTTCAGAATTTTCCACAGTTTGTTGTGAACCACACAGTCAAAGGCTTTGGCATAGTCAATAAAGCAGAAATAGGTGTTTTTCTGGAACTCTCTTGCTTTTTCCATGATCCAACAGATGTTGGCTATTTGATCTCTGGTTCCTCTGCCCTTTCTAAAACCACCTTGAACACCTGGAAGTTCTCAGTTCACATACTTTTGAAGCCTGGCTTGGAGAATTTTGAGCATCACTTTGCTAGCGTGTCAGATGAGTGCAATTGTGCAGTAGTTTGAGCATTCTTTGGCATTGCTTTTCTTTGAGATTGAAACGAAAAGTGACGTTTTCCAGTCCTGTGGCCCCTGCTGAGTTTTCCAAATTTGCTGACATGTTGAGTGCAGCACTTTCACAGCATCATCTTTCAGGATTTGAAACAGCTCCACTGGAATTCCATCACCTCCACTAGCTTTGTTCGTAGTGATGCTTTCTAAGGCCCACTGCACTTACATTCCAGGATGTCTGGCTCTAGGTGAGTGATCACACCATCGTGATCATCTGGGTCGTGAAGATCTTTTTGTACAGTTCTTCTCCTCACAGCCCATTGTGCTGAGCAGCCGAGAGGAGGTGCCCACGTCCAAGGTCAGCGACGGAGAAGACGCAGGCGAAAGTCAAGCAGCAGCGGGAGCGCGCTCACTGCCTGGTGCTGCGCCCCTGAAGCGGCTGCCGCTACAATCAAAAGCAAAGCCGACGGAGCCTACGTCCATTCTTCCGGACAGTTCCATGGCCAGCTGATTTCTTTTTAAGTCCCTGTGGTGGTCACCCACAAAGATAAAGATGATGAAGATGTGGCCAAGTGCCAACACCAAACGTGAGACCCAGCACGTCAGAAAGGGAGTAAACGGCGGTTGTGTAAAATCTGGCCTCTACTGGAGGAGGTGGGGCTCACAGAGCAGGCCCCGAGAGCTGCTGCTGGCGACCTGCAGCCCCGTCACCGCGCCCAGCGCTCTGTCCACCCGGCCCCCAGCACCCACAGCTCCCTGCACCACCCCCGGCCTCCAGGCCCCAGCAGTGGGGTCAGAGGTGCTCGCTTATAACCTGACCGTGGGCTCACAGCCCCGGGTCTGAGGGCCCCCAGCCAGGCCCCCGCCTCACTGCAGGCTCCCCAGCCCCCCCGCAGGCCTGCACCCTCCTGCTCAGGGCCTTTCCACGGCCACTTCCGCGAAGGTGGCCTTCACTTACCTGTTGCCCGTTTCGTGCCCGCTCACCCTCACTCACTGCCTGGGACACCGCGCCCACCTCCTGCATGCCTGGAAAGACCTGCCTTCAGAGCAGCAGTCCCAAAGTGAGGCCCCATGGGCCCAGAGGGCCCCCGAGCCCCTGGGCCAGACTCCTGTCCCCAAGAACATCAAGGTGTCACAGGCTTCTCCACTGAGGTGACATCTACACAGTGACATGGAAGCTGCTGGTGGGCGCCAAGCCCCCCACCCGGTGCCCCCAACCCCACCCCTCCACCCAATGTCCCACTCTGCTGGGGCCTGTGCCCCTCCAGCCCCCCACCCCACACCCAGTGCCCCCCACCTGGAGCCCCTGCTCTCCGGAGCCTGTGCCCCCCCCACCCCCACCCTCCACCCGGTGACCACTCTCCTGGGGCCTGTGCCCTCCACTCGGTGCCCCCCACCCAGTGCCCCCCCTCTCCTGGGGCCTGTGCCCCCACCTGGCGCTGGGCGTGGGTGCGGGGGGGTGGTCAGATGGAGAGGGTGGCAGCCAGGCGTGTGGGGTGGCGGCGCTGCAGCACGAGCAGACCTCAGATGGTGCTGCTGCGTCCCTGAAACATCAGTAGAGAATGCCACAGCGACTCCTTCACAGGGTCGTGGGGAAGGAGAGAGGAGGAGCGGGCGCGGCGGTGCCCGCTCCATCGTCGGCCTCCTCCCGGGCCCTGCAGGGCGGCTGCTCCCTGCATCCTGGCCTGACCTCCCCGGGGTCCTGTGCGCGGGGGTCCTGCCGTGAGGGTCCCGCAGGTGGAGGCACGCAGCCTTTCTGGACTGAAGGGCCTCCCTGCTGAGCTCATCGTGCACAGTACTTTCATCAGGAGTGAAACGTAAAGTCTTATTTGACGAAGCACTGGTTTTTGTTCCTATATTTTCGCTTAAGGTGCGGCTTTAGTGTTATCCGCTGGCATACTAGGACTAAATGTTGTAGTTTCCTGCTGGGCTTGACTTACTAGGATTTTAATTCTGTGTTTCCAAAGCATTTTTCTTTCATTTCTGATGCTGGTGTCAGGGCTGTGCCAGTCTCATGAAACACCACAGGCCTCCGCAGAGACCCTCCTCCTGAGCCCCTCAGCAGCCCCCGACCTAACGCTCGGTCCTGGGAGGCCGGGGCCCAGGAGGAGATGGGTGCCCCATCTCTGCTCTTCTGAAGGGTGCGCGTCACTCGCTGCCGCTTGGCTTTTGGCGGGGACCCAGTGCACCCTGTCCCCGGTTTTGTGGACTGTCCTATGAAAACGACAGAAAGACACTTTCATCCTGTTCGGTGAGCTTTGCCTTGAATTCCATTTTGTTTGATAATAACTTTCGTGTGTTTACTCTGCTGCTTGACGATCACCTGGTATACGTTTTATTCCTCGTGTTTCGCCATCTTTTAGGTTGTGCCTTATCACATAGGACGGGATCACGTCTGCACTTGATCTGAGAGTCTCCGTCTT
The DNA here is from genome assembly GCA_917880005.1 of Nanger dama. Classification (NCBI taxonomy): domain Eukaryota; kingdom Metazoa; phylum Chordata; class Mammalia; order Artiodactyla; family Bovidae; genus Nanger; species Nanger dama. The sequence goes on along the minus strand of CAKJTW010000046.1, from coordinate 902,984 downwards.
TAAACAGAAACCATCCAGCCGGCCGCTGTGCCTTGGGGCCCACGTGCCAAGGTCCAACCCTCCCTCCCACACGTCCTATTTTCACGTTCCCCAGCTCTGCGTTTCTTGGCCATTGCTGGATGGAGCTTTCTCTGTTCCCTTTCTCCCTCTGGAAAGTTATCTATCCAATTTCTAGTGGTTACCCTAATTTTTAAAAATAGGTTACCTAGGTTTTTAAAATAGTACATGCTCATTATAAAAACTTAAGGCAACACAAAATGAAAGGAGAGGATTAAAATTTAAAGTGCCGCCATGCAAGCCCTGGTGAGCACGACACAGCTCCCAACAACTGCAAACCGTCCCTGGAGGAAGAGCGGCCGCAAATGGACAGAACTGCCTGCGGAAGCGCCTTCACACAGCAGACGCGACTCTTCACCAAGACTTTTACATTGTGCTGTAAACAGATTTTTTAAACTGAAAGTGGAGAAATTGCTAAAATATGTTCTTCCTTCTCAAAAGTTCCTATAAGATCCCACCAAACCAGGATAGGGAGAAGAAATTACAAGAACGTATAAGAGGTTGGAGTACTGAGAGCTCGCCTGGCTTTCCTTCCAAAGCCCTGTATTTACTTATTGGCTCTGGGTGTGAGGAAACTTCTGCCTCTCTGCCCCACTCCTGAGCATCGTGAAGAAGCCCGCATGCCACACTCTCGGTCCCCTGCGCCTGCCCGCTGTTCCCGCACGGCCGTCTCCGCCGCGCATCCCCAGCTCCCGAGGGAACTGCCTGGCTTGACTGCATTGTGCAGTCGTGTGGCCCTGTGTTGGTCGTTCCAGGTCCTTTCAGGCTTTGAATGCAACTGACGTTTTCCTTCCATTATATTTTCTTTATTGTGGTAAAAATACTCCTAACGTGAAATGTACCATCTTAGCCATCTTTCAGTATGAGATCAGCGGCTTTAAGTACCTTCACATTGCTGTCCAAACCATCACCACCTTCACCTCCGAAACTCCATCACCACCATCACCTGCAAAACTCCATCACCACCATCACCTCCGAAATTCCATCACCACCATCACCTGCAAAACTCCATCACCACCATCACCTGCAAAACTCCATCACCTCCGAAATTCCATCACCACCATCACCTCCAAAAGTTTCTCATCCTCTCAAACTGACGCTCTGTGCCCATTAAGCACTCCCTCCCTAGCCCCTGCCCCAGCCCACAGCCCCTGCCGCCCACGCTCCGTCTCCATGAATCGACTCCCCTCAGAGCAGCGGGACCATATAACACTTGTCCTTCTGTGACTGGTTTATTCCACGGAGAACAGTGCTGTTCCAGTTCACCCGTGTTGTAGCAGGGACCCGAATTCTAGGCCTTTCGAAGGCTGGATGATATTCCCTTGTGCGTGGGGACCACACTTTGTCCTGCATCCACCTGCCCGTGGACGCTTGGGCTGCTCCGGCTCTGAGCGCGGTCACCAGGCTGCTGAGCGCGGTGTGCGAACACCCACTTGAGCCGCTGACTCCACTTCTTCGGGGATGTCCCACGACAAAGGGGCGGAGCTTCTCTGGTGGGTCAGATGATAAAGGACCTGCCTGCATTCACTTGTGGGGCACGTCCCCTCAAGTGGAATTGCTGGGTCATGTGGTAATTCCGTGCGTGATTCTTGAGGCGCCTCCGTTCAGCCTTTCGCGGCAGCCGCAGCGTTTGCCCGCAGCGGTGCACAGAGGCCCAGCTCCCCGCACGCCCGCCAGCCCGCGCTCTGGTCTGCTTTGCACAGCCGGCGCCGTGAGGGGTGTGCGGTGGGGTCTCATGTGGCTGTTTTCTTCTTTTTCTCCATGTGGCTTTGGTTCGCATTTCCCTGATGATCAGTGGTTTACACCTTCCCTTGAAGAAATACCCGCTCAAGTATTTTGCCCGTTTTTAATCACGTGTTTCTTTTCTGTTGTCGAGTTGTAAGAATTTTTTATTTATTCTGGACCTAGACCCTCATCTGATACATAATCTGCAAATATCTTCTCCTATTCCGTGAGTTTTCTTCCACTCTGTTGACAGTCTTTGATGCACAGAAGAACACCGAATTTGGTGACGTCTAATTTATTTTTTATTCTGCTGCCTATTGGTATCACGTCCAAGAACTCAGTGCCAACCCATTAACATGAAGGTTTTCCTTTTTGATTTCTTCTGAGAGTTTATGGTTTTAGCTCTTCTGTTTAGGCCTTTGACCATTTGGAGTTCATTTTTGTATATAGTGTTAGGTAAAGATCCAACTTCGTTCTTTCACACGTGACGTCCAGCTTTCCTGGCATCATCTGTTGAAAAGAATTGTCCTTTCCCCATTGAATGGGCTTGGCACCCTTGCTGGAAATCACCTGGCCACCTTTGCCAAGTGACTGTCCTTCTCACCTGTAGGTCTGTATGGTGGTCGTCATGCCAAACTGCTTGATTACTGCACCTTTGTAGTAACTTTCGAAAGCAGTGTGAGTTCAACTTTGTTCTTTTTTAGATGGTTTTAGCTATTCTAGGTCTCCAGATTCCATATGAGATTTACGATAAATTGTTTTTTGGTTTTTTTAGGAAAAAAATGACAGTGTGATTTTAATAGAGATTGCATTGAATCTGCAGATCACTTTGGATAGTACTGACCTCTTAGTAATTTTCAGTCTTCCAAGACATGGACACAGGATGTCTTTCTACTTATATCTTTGTGAATTTCTCTCAGCAACATTCTGTACTTTTCAGTGCATGAGTCCTCCACCTCCTTGTTAATTCCTCAGCATTTAAATCTTTCTGATGCTATCATAAATGGAATTGTCAACTTCCTTTTGGATTGTTCACTATTGCTGTACAGAAATGCAGCTGATTTGGGGGTGCTCCAAGAGCTTTCGTGGAGTCTTTACAGCTTTCTACATTTAAAATCATGTCGTGTGCAAACAGAGGTTAATTTTACATCTTCCTTTCCACCTCGGGTGGCTTTTCTTTCCTCTGCCCCCTGATTGCTTTGGCTGGTACTTCTGTGCTATGTTGAACTGAAGTGATGAAATTAAGCTTCGTGACTTGTTCCTGATCCCACAGGAAACACTTTCATTCTTTCTCCATCAGTTATGTTGTCTGCTGTGGGTCTTTTCATATGGCTGTTATTGGGGCACGGTAGTTTAATTCTATTCCTAGTTTGTTGAGTGTTCTCCTCAGTTAGATTTTTAACTGAAATGTAATTGACATACAATTCTGTATTAGTTTCAGGTGTACAACACAGGCATTTCACACTTACATACAAGGCGATCATCGTGAATGTTGGGTGTTTTCACCGTGAAAGTGCCCTTTCTGCCTCCACTGAGACGGCCGTGCGCTCCTCTTCTTTCTTCACTCTGCTCCTGTGGTGCATCTTGACCCTCCTCCACAGCAGGATCGCCTGACACTGGCCAGCTGAGCTTTGCCTCTGGGACCGGAGCAGAGGCACCAGCACAGCCACATAGAGCCCACCGGCCATGGAGGCCCCCTTCTCCAAGACCAGTCGTGTTTGCCAGCCCTGTGCTCGAGGGGTCAGAGCAGCGCAGAACAAAAAGCCGCAGAGAAACGAGGATGTGGGGGCCAGGGCAACAGGAGCTGGACCAGCGTCAGGAGCACAGGCGGGGTCACATAACCCTGCTGAGGCAAGCTCCAGAGAGACGGTGCCCCAGGGGTCCAGGGCAGGAGCCCCAGAAAGACCCCCGAGCCTCCCCACCCCCAGCCATCTGCACCCTCAGGCCCTGTCAGGGCATTCCGGCATCTCAAGAGCTCACACCTGCACAGGCGTAGACCACCCCCCCACCCCGCACGGGTTGGGTGATGAGTGGAGTTTAAAGACATTCCCCAGGGCCCTTCACCCCAAGAGACCCCAGAAGACATCAGATCACAGATGACCCAAGAAAGAGGGCAGGTTGAGGGTCTCATGGCAAAGACTACTTCCAGCTGAACTGCTGAGGCAAGTGTGTCCTCAGAGGGGCCAGCTCCTGGGGGCCCGAAAGAGGAGGTGGCCAGCCCTGAGCGGGCCATGTGGGGAGGACCCTCGCCCCACCCGAGCCTGGTCCCCGACAGCGAGAGGGGCACTGTCCACGGTGCTGGGCAGCCCAGCTCCAGCCACAGGAAGCCACACACAGCCGCTCTCTAAAGCCTTCCAGGGGCAAAGGGCTGGGGATGTTTAGTGATGGGCTTGGGGCGCACGGGGACATGCCAGCAGGGAAAGAGGGGCACTTCCACAAGGGATGGGGGCGATGGGGCTCACACGGACGGGGATCCCACTCAGCCCCTGTTCTCGGGGCCACGGGGCCTGAGGAGCGCGGGCACCACCCAGTAACTGGCAGGACACAGCTGTCTGCCCACAGCCACCAAACTACCAGCAAGCCCCAGGCCCTGGCTTCCGGCCCCCTCGGGCGAGGCACCCACGAGGCCTGAGCTCCGGTGGCGGCAGTGCAGTGCTGGACAGGGCCTGAGCAGGGGGCCGGCAGCGGACAGTGGGGGCTTCAAGCCACGGGAGAGGAAGGCCAGGGGAAGGCGAGCCGTGCGCGTCCATGAGAGTTGGCAGCGAGGGCCCAGGGCAGTGGGCAAGGGAAAGGGGGCCACTGGCTGGGCAGCCTTGCTGGGCTTCAGTTCAGGGAAAGAAGACATCTTCTGGGTGACAGAATTGTGCAGAAACAGACCAGGCGCTTCTGTGAAGGAGTGAGCTGCCTGTCCGCTCTGCAACTTCAGGAGCTGGCAGACACGTCGTGTTAGGCCACAAAGAAGGGTGGGTGCCACCTGAGGCAGGTGGGCCATGGTGTCCTTGCCCCAGCGTCACCCCTGGCCTCTGGGGCCTGGGGCCTGCCTGCACCCTGGCCCGGGAGCCAAGGTTCTGCCGCTGTTGACGGTCTGCAGCTGTGTGTCTATATTGGCCCTCCAAGCCCAGCTATTTATAGCCCCTTCCAAACGGAACTATAAGGAAATGTGTTGGCAAATTTGTCTTTATTTCATAAAACACAGGATGAGGCCAAATGGGAGTCGGTTTCCGAATGAGCACAATTACAGATCTGAAAAATCGAGTTCACTTTTAGCTGCAAATATTATTTAGAAGAAATCTCTTGTTTTGTGAAAAGAAGCTGCGTGTTGACAAATTCATTTGCCTCAAATTCTGGAGGGTTTAAAGCTCCCAGAGTCAGGGCTCTACCTTGAGCTGGGGGCTTGCATCCTATCCTCCAGGGACCCTCTCCCCTTGGGGCTGGTTCAGGGTGACATCACCAGGTCACACGCAGCTGGAAAGGAATGCTCCTCGCCACCCCCTGCCCCTGGAAGACCAGCCCATCCAGCGTCAGGTTCATGAGAGTGCTCCCGTCCCCCCCCACCATAGCTCAGCCCCCTGCCCCCCCCACGCAGGTACAAGCGGCCCTGCCTACCACCTGGAGACCCACCAGCTGCCCCCTCCTTCCAGACCCACAGTCGGAGCACCTTGCCCCACCTCTGCCTCACAGGACCCCTGAGGGTCCCAGGGGTCCACAGACTCCTCCTCTACTTGGGACAAAGGCCGTCCGTCCTCCACCTCCTCGTGCCCGGTAGTCCCTCCTCAAAAGTCACCCCCCTCACAGCCCTCATCCGTGGCCTGAGACACAACCGCACCTACTCACACCACTGACCCGCCAGCCCCTGCCCGTGTGTTTCCCACCCCAGGAACCGCATCCACACTGTCCATCTCCCACCGTGTCAGCTGCCTCTCCCAGTGCCAGCTGCAGCCCAGGAAGACTTCCTGGAGGCAGCATTTTCAATGTCAACCTAGACGCATGAAGAGAGCGGTTACTCTCTGGGCTCAGGCGCCCCTAAGTCGTGGGAATGGGATACAGTGGCCTGCAGGCATGTAGCTGGACCACCCTCCCCCATGGACAGAGACACCTGGGGTCCATGCAGGCGAAGGGACAGTCAGAGGCCAGATGAGAGCCCAAGGCTGGAGGAGGGGTGGAGCTGCCCACCACCCACCTCTCTGCCAGAGTCAGACCCACCTTCGCAGGACCTGGGGCCTAGGAGCTCCCCCAACTGCTCGCCCTCTTGCTGGCCTCGGGGTCCTGCCCTCGGGGCCCCGTCAGCAGGTGACCCTATGTGGAATCTGCCTTAAGCACACCCTTGAGGACTGGCAGGGTGTACAGGAGAAAGCCACCAAACATGGGCTCCAGGTCCTCACTGTGTGACCCCAGGTAAGTCGCTGAACGCCTCTGGGCCTGTCTCCTCTCCTGGAAAATGGTCAAGAGGGCAGCTCTGGGCTGTGGCATGAAAAGAAGCGGCTGCGTGGAAGTCAGCTGGCCAGGTGTCTGGAACACAGTAGCCCTTAGTCACGTGGCAGGAATGAGTGGATGCCTGGATGGGTCATCAGACAGTGGAGGAGAGGATGGTGGGTGGTGGGTGGTGGGTGGGTAGATGGGCGGATGGAAGAGTGGGTGGGTGGATGTGTGAGACAAAGGGGTGGATGGATGGAGGGGTGGATGGGGAGATGAAGAACAGAGAGATGGGTAGCTGGATGAATGGAAGAGTGGATGGATGGATGTGTGAGGTGAGGAGGTGGATGGGGAGATGGAGTGAAGAAGAGAGATGGGTAGGTGGATGGATAGATGGATGGGTGGATGGATGGTTGAAGGGATGAATGGAGAGATAGATGATGCATGGATGGATGGGTGGATGGATGGATGTGTGAGGCAAGGGGGTGGATGGATGGATGCATGGATGGAGAGATGAAGTGAAGAACGGAGAGATGGGTAGGTGGATGGATGGATGGATGGGTGGATGGATGGCTGAAGTGATGAATGGAGAGATGGACAGTGGGTGGATGGATGGATGGGTGGATGGATGGCTGAAATGATGAATGGAGAGATGGGTAGGTGGATGGATGGATGGATGGTTGAAGTGATGAACAGAGAGATGGACGGTAGGTGGATGGGTGGATGGGTGGATAATGGGCAGCTGGGTGGATGGAAGAATGGATGGATGGATGTGTGAGGCGAGGGGGTGGATGGATGGGTGGATGGACGGTTGAAAGGATGAATGGAGAGATAGGTGGTGAGTGGATGAATGGGGGATGGACAAAAGAAAGAGCATTCCACCCCATCATACCGCCATCCCATCACAGCACTCCCCCAGAAAGATGTGCTTTGCTCAGAGGCATGAGGTGGCCGGGTCGCCTGCAACGCCCAGGTTTCCACAGCACTGGACACCCAGAGAGCCTGGTCCTCCCACACAGCAGCCCGCAGGGCCTGGGCTGTCTGCTCTGTCTTTATTCTGGGGAGAGAGGCCGGCGTCCCTGCCAGGAGAGAGGAGAATGGCCAGATCACACATACGCACAACCTCACCGCCAGGCTAATGAAAAGTAGCAATTAAATACTTGCAGGAGTCAGAGAGAAATGCACAGCTGCCCCCAGCTCCAGCCCTTCTGTCTTTAAAATTATGGTTAGTAATTAGCAGAGAATTTTGACTTAAAAAAAAAAAACAAGAGTAATAAGACATTTAATGGTTTCCAAACTAATTACAAATATGGCCATAATTGGAAAAGCAACTCCATAAAAATGATAACTTGGCTCACAGGAGAAACAGTGTGTGCATGGCCCATGGACGCCAGGCCTCCTTTAGTCTCCGGGGTCCAGAGGCTGGATGCCCTCCGGTCCGTGCCTTTCTGCTCCAGCCTCCGGGGGCGGGCAGAGCAGCTTTTAAGATAGTTCTCATTTTTATACTTAATGGCTTTATTGAAATGTAATGCACATATTATTCAGCTCACCCATTTAAAGTGTGCAATGCATGCCTTTTCGTATATTTATGGAATGCTGCAACTACCGCCACCTCAATTTCAGAGTATTTTTACCAACCCCAGACTTCAGCCCCCGCTCTTGTCAACCGCTAACCTCTGCCTCTCATAAACGTGTCCACTCCAGACGGTTCGTGTAATGAATCGTATGATGCACGGTCCTTGATCCTGGCTTCTGTCGCTGAGGGTATCACTTTCCAGGTTCACCCACACTGCGATGTGCCGTTATTTCGTCACTTTTCATGGGTGAGTAACAGTCCATTCTGTGGCTGCACCACGTCATGTTCATTCATTTATCCTCCGACAGACATCTGGACGGTTTCCGTTTTTGGCTGTTACAAATAACGCTGGCATACAAGTTTCTGTGGGCATGTTTTCGCTTCTCTTGAACGTATGTATACCTAGGAGTGGGATTTCAGGGCCATCTGGTAACTTTACATGTGACCACTGGGGAAAGGGCAAAGTGTTTTTCAAAGTGGTTATAGCCTTTGTCGTTCTGATCAGCAAACGGAGCTTGCTACTCTCTGTCCCTTAGGTGCCAGCCATCCTCCTGGCTTGGAGGTCATGTCTCTTTGTGGCTTTGATTTGCACTTTCCTGATGACTAATATTGGAGAAGGCAATGGCACCCCCACTCCAGTACTCTTGCCTGGAAAATCCCATGGATGGAGAAGCCTGGTGGGCTGCAGTCCATGGGGTCGCTGGGAGTCGGACACGACTGAAGCGACTTAGCAGCAGCAGCAGCAGCAGATGACTAATATAATAACGTTGAGCATCTTCCCATATGCTTACTGTCCATTTACATATCTTCTCTGAAGAAACATCTTTCGGATCCTTTACTCATTTTCCAATTAGTTATCATTTCTTACTGAATTGTAATGGTACCTCAGTGATAATAAGCAGAAGGGGAGTAGAGGATGAGATGCTTGGATGCATCACCGACTCAATGGAGATGAGTTTGAGCAGACCCCAGGAGACAGTGAAGGACAGGGAGGCCTGGCATGCTGCAGTCCATGGGGTCGCAAAGAGTCGGACACGGCTGAGCGACTGAACAGCAACAATGATACCGCATATAATTCTCACATATTCCAGACACAAACCGTTATCAGACATAAGATCCGTCAAGCTCTACTCTAGTTCTCTGGGCTGTCTCTCTGTCCTCTTGCTGGGGTCCTCTGACACACGAATCTTCTAGTTTTGGTGAAGTCCAACTCATCTATGCTCTCCTTCTCTGCTTGTGCGTTTGGTGTCATAGTTAAGAAACCATTACCTTACCCAAGGTCATGATGACTGATACCTATTTCCTTTTAAGAGTTTTATAATTTTAACTCTTACAGTTGGATCCTTGATTCATTCTGGTTTAATTTTTTGCATATGGTCTGAGGTAGGAATCCAAATTTATTTTTTTTTGCATAAGCATATCCTGTTGTTCCAACACTATTAGTTGAAAAATGTTCTTTTGCTGCTAGGAATGGTCTTCAGTTCAGTTCAGTCGCTCAGTCGTGTCCGACTCTGCGACCCCATGAATCGTAGCGTGGCAGGCTTCCCTGTTCATCACCAACTCCCGGAGTTCACTCAGACTCATGTCCATGATGCCATCCAGCCATCTCATCCTCTGTCGTCCCCTTCTCCGCCTGCCCCCAATCCCTCCCAGCAGCGGAGTCTTTTCCAATGAGTCAACTCTTCCCATGAGGTGGCCAAAGTACTGGAGCTTCAGCTTCAGCATCATTCCTTCCAAAGAAATCCCAGGGCTGATCTCCTTCAGAATAGACTGGTTGGATCTCCTTGCAGTCCAAGAGACTCTCAAGAGTCTTCTCTAACACCACAGTTCAAAAGCATCAATTCTTTGGTGCTCAGCCTTCTTCACAGTCCAACTCTCACATCCATACATGACCACAGGGAAAACCATAGCCTTGACTAGACGGACCTTAGTCGGCAAAGTAAAAGTAATGTCTCTGCTTTTGAATACGCTATCTAGGTTGGTCATAACTTTCCCTCCAAGGAGTAAGTGTCTTTGGCACCTGTCAAAAATCAGCTGACTTCCAGGGTAAGGTCTCTTTAACTTTGTGGTTTTAATTCATGCATTTGTTTCTGGCTGCGCTGGGCCTCTGCACTGCGAGAGGGCTCTCTCTGCTTGCCGCGAGCAGGGGCTGCCCTCCAGCTGCGGGCTGCGGGCCTCTCCTTGTGAAGGCTTCTCCTGCTGTGGACCACCAGCCCCGGGGCACCAGGCTCAGCAGCCGTGCTGGACGGGCTTGCCGCCCCAGCACGTGGGGCCCTCCCAGACTAGGGCCTGCACGCGTGTGCCCTGCACTGGCAGGCAGACTCTCAAGCCCTGGGCCGCCAGGCAGCCCCGCCGTGAGCTCTCACTGCCGTCTTCTGGCTTCCTGTTCTCACGGCAGCACCACACTGACTTCAGATCAGGAAATAGGACTCTTCCTATCTGTTCTTCCCTTTTCAAGATTGCTTTACCCTATTCAGGGTTCCTTGAGTCCATATGAATTGCAGAATGACTTCTGTTTCTACAAAGAAGTCAGCTTAGATTGTGGTCGGCATAACAATCTATAGATCGGTCTGGGGGTATTGCCGTCTTGGGCTTCCCCAGTGGCTCAGGTAAAGAATCCGCCTGCAGTGAGGGAGACCAGGGATCGATCCCTGGGTGGGGGAAGATCCCCTGGAGGAGGGCATAGTAACCCACTCCAGTATTCTTGCCTGGAGAATCCCCATGGACAAAGGAGTTTAGCAGGCTACAGTCTGGGGTTGTAAAGAGTCAGACACGACTGAGCAACTAACACTTTCACGTTGCCACTTTAATCATATTAAATTTTCTGACCATGAACACGTCTTTGCATTTATTTAGATCTAATTTATTTCAACAATGTTTTATAGCTTTCAGAGTGCAAGGTTTGCGCTGCTCTGGTTACATTTATCCCTAAGTGTTCTGTTATTTTGATACTATTTAGGTGTGATTGTTTTCCTAAGTTCATTTTCACTCTGCTCAGCACTACGGTGGAGAAACATAATCTCCTTTTGTGTTTGGCTCCATGTCCTGCAGCCTTTCTGAACTTGTCTGTTAGCTCTAATAGGTCTCCTCCCCCATCTGTCTGTCTGTCTGTCCATCTGCCAAGCCGCCCACCTCCTCAGGCATCACACCCAGCCTGTGAGGGCTCTGCTGCTTTCCCTGCTGGGCCTAGGGCACTCAACAGGTAATACAACTAAATCCAGGCAGGGGCACTGCTGAGCCAGTCTTTGAGGTTTGCTCTTGCCCAGGGGGCCCTTCTCACCTCTTTCTATGGTTCCTTCTAGTGGCCCATGGGATATCAAGTGCTATTGATTAAGAAGAGTTACTCTTTTCCAGTTGTCGGAGGAAACCTTACAAACAGCTGTGAAAAGAAGAGAAGCAAAAAGCAAAGGAGAAAAGGAAAGATATACCCATTTGAATGCAGAGTTCCAAAGAATAGCAAGAAGAGATAAGAAAGCCTTCCTCAGTGATCAGTGCAAAGAAATAGAGGAAAACAATAGACTGAAAAAGGCAAGAGATCCCTTCAAGAAAATTAGACATACCAAGGGAATATTTCATGCAAAGATGGACACAATTAAGGACAGAAATGGTATGGACCTAACAGAAGCAGAAGATATTAAGAAGAGGTGGCAAGAATACACAGAAGAACTATACAAAAAGATCTTCACGACCCAGATAATCACGATGATGTGATCGCTCACCTAGAGTCAGACGTCCTAGAATGCGAAGTCAAGTGGGCCTTAGAAAGCATCACTATGAACAAAGCTAGTGGAGGTGATGGAATTCCAGTGGAGTTTTTTCACATCCTGAAAGATGACGCTGTGAAAGTGCTGCACTCAATATGCCAGCAAATTTGGAAAACTCAGCAGTGGCCACAGGACTGGAAAAGGTCAGTTTTCAGTCCAATCCCAAAGAAAGGCAATGCCAAAGAATGCTCAAACTACCGCACAATTGCACTCATCTCACACGCTGGTAAAGTAATGCTGAAAATTCTCCAAACCAGCCTTCAGCAATACATGAACTGTGACTTTCAGATGTTCAAGCTGGTTTTAGAAAAGGCAGAGGAACCAGAGATCAAATTGCCAACATTCGCTGGATCATCGAAAAAGCAAGAGAGTTCCAGGAAAACATCTATTTCTGCTTTATTGACTATGCCAAAGCCTTTGACTGTGTGGATCACAATAAACTGGAAAATTCTGAAAGAGATGGGAATACCAGACCACCTGACCTACCTCTTGAGAAATCTGTATGCAGGTCAGGAAGCAACAGTTAGAACTGGACATGGTTGGGAGCTCGTATACATCCATGTGGATTCATGTCAATGTATGGCAAAACCAATATGGTATTGTAAAGTAAAATAAAGTAAAAATAAAATTTAAAAAAAAAAAAACTGGACATGGAACAACAGACTGGCTCCAAATAGGAAAAAGGAGTACATCAAGGCTGTATATTGTCACTCTGCTTGTTTAACTTATATGCAGAGTACATCATGAGAAATGCTGGGCTGGAAGAAACACAAGCTGGAATCAAGACTGCTGGGAGAAATATTAATAACCTCAGATATGCAGATGACACCACCATTCTGGGAGAAAGTGAAGAGGAACAAAAGAACCTCTTGATCAAAGTGAAAGAAGAGAGTGAAAAAATTGGCTTAAAGCTCAACATTCAGAAAACTAAGATCATGGCATCCGGTCCCATCACCTCATGGCAAATAGATGGGGAAACAATGGAAACAGTGGCTGACTTTATTTTTGGGGCTCCAAAATCACTGCAGAGAGTGAGTGCAGCCATGAAATTAAAAGATGCTTACTCCTTGGAAGGAAAGTTATGACCAACCTAGACACAGCATATTAAAAAAGCAGAGACAGGTTTTTCCAGGAGTCATGTATGGATGTGAGAGTTGGACTATAAAGAAAGCTGAGGGCCAAAGAATTGATGCTTTTGAACTGTGGTGTTGGAGAAGACTCTTGAGAGTCCCTTGGAGTGCAAGGAGATCCAACCAGTCCATCCTAAAGGAGATCAGCCCTGGGATTTCTTTGGAAGGAATGATGCTGAAGCTGAAGCTCTAGTACTTTGGCCACCTGATGCGAAGAGCTGACTCTTTTGAAAAGGCTCTGATGCTGGGAGGGATGGGGGGCAGGAGGAGAAGGGGATGATGAGATGGTTGGACGGCATCACTGACTCGATGGATATGAGTCTAAGTAAACTCTGGGAGTTGGTGATGGACAGAGAGGCCTGGCGTGCTGGGGTCCATGAGGTCGCAAAGAGTTGGACACGACTGAGCGACTGAACTGAACTGAACCACTACCAAATCCAGCAGAACGTCCCAATTCTGCCCAAAGCTACTATTTAAACTTTCCCTGTTGTATATTTCAGGTTCGCCCCCAGACTTCGAGTTCACAGGAATGGGTCGCGGGCACTGCCCTGGTGGCTCAGTGGGTAAAAATCCGCCTGCCAGTGCAGGAAGAGCCCACGTGCCAAGGGGCACCGACGCCCGTGTGCCACAGCTGCTGAAGCCCAGGAGCCACAAGCCTGCTCACCGCAGCTGCTCGTGCAGCGGCAGGGCCCAGAGAACACAAAATAGTAAATACATAAAATTTTTTTTAAAAAAGAAACAAGCTGAGGTTGGTGACAGCCGCTCTGAGCGGCCTGGCCAGCAAAGAGCACTTCTGCCACCTGGTGGCCGTGCCGGGGATGACACCACCCGCGGGAAAGCCCGGCAGGGGGAACCGGAACCCTGCAGACAGGAGTCCCCGGCCCGCAGGGAGCAGGACGCCTTGGACGCTGCAGGAAACACCCGCTGGTTGCCGTGCTCTCCTGGGGCTTGAGTTGACAGTCTGCAGCCGGTCCCCTCTCAGCCTCCCTGCTGTCCCCCCTCAGCCCCGTAGGCACGGAACAGATCCCGGAGAACGGGACCCTGGGCCCAGCATCGAGGGGACGACAGGGGAGGAGCCTGGGCCGCCCGAGACCCCCCAGGGCAAAGGGCTGGAAGGGAGCGGGCTTGGCTCCCCCGTGGGCAGGGCCTCCGTCAGCACCCACCTCCGCTTCCAGCCTCCTCTGAAGGCCCCAGGTCCCAGCGAGGATGAGCGAGGCTGAGAGCAGTGCCCACAGAGAGCGCCTCTCCGTGGGCCTGAGGCCAGAGCCCAGCCCGGAGGCGGCGCTGGAGAGCGGGCACACGCGCCTGGTCAGGGCACCAGGCCAGATGGAGCTGCAGGGGCCGGGGCAGGAGAGGAGAGGGGCCAGGCAGGGAGCCGCCCCGCCCTCCACCCGGGAAAGCTGCGCTCCCTGCAGGGCTCACCCTGACTTGCTTTTCTCCTTTACTCTTAGATCAGCCACTCATGTAAATTCAAGATCCTAAATATTATGTAATGCATTTTCTTGCTTTTGAGCGAAATTTATTTTTATTGATAAAAATCACTGCATATGCACTGCAGTTAAGAAAACCCTCCTTATAAACAGAGCCTGAGCAATGGCACAGCCTGTTCTGGGCAACCCACCTCTGACAGTGAATGGCCCAGTGGGCCCCATCCAGAGCTCAGAGAAGCCCTGCCCTCTTGACCCCCCGCCCGCATGCACGTATGCAGTAGGTGACTGATGTGTGTCCGTGGGAGGCAGGCTGAAGAGGGCAGGAGTGTCCTCGGAGGGCCGGTCCTCACGGAGCCCCAGGCTGACCTGGGCCCCAGGAGCAGCTGGACAGTGAGACCTCGGTGAGGGCAGCTTCTGAGGGCTGCGCATACCTGAGGGGCCCCCGAGGGGGCCGGGAGGATGGGGGGGCGGGCTGCAAAGGCCCCTCAAGTCCAGGTCTGAGAGGACACCTGCCCCACGGCCCAGCCGCAGGACTCAGGGTCCCGTGGCATCCTGAGGGGATCTGAGGAGGCCTCCCAAACCCTGCTGAGCCACAAGCACAGTGGTGGAGCGCCCGGCTTCCTGGACCCCACTACCGCCGCGGGTCGCTTAGAATGGCAGTGTGCTTCAGACAAGTACACGCGAGCGCTATCGTGTGCCCGCGGCCACTGCACAGGGGCGGAGAAGCGGAGACAGCAGCTTGTCCATACAGCTGGACCAGGACCACTCACTGGGCTTCGTTCACGATGGAGTCAGACGGCTTCTTTTAAGTCCCTTCCAAGTGTTTTCTTGGGATGCGCGAGGGCCCCCTGCTGAGGCCACCCCTAGGGATGGATCAGGGTGACAGGTGCGAACTCAAAGGGAAGCAAATTTCTCCACCTCCTCAGAGATTAAGATCTGTAGGTGAAGTGTGAATCTGGAGAGACTCCCGAGCCAGGCTCTTCTGACACTGTTTCAGAGGTGAGTGTTGGGGCTTCCCCAGTGGCTCAGTGGTGGAGTCTGCCTGCCAACGCAGGGACACGGGTTCGACCCCTGGTCTGGGAAGATCTCCCGTGAAGGGGGCCAGCGAAGCCCGTGGGCCGCAGCTGCTGACCCTGGGCCCTGGGCCCCGTGCTCTGCAGCAAGAGAAGCCCTCCCACCACAGCCGGAGAGTGGCCCCCACGCTCCACAACCAGAGGAGGCCGCACAGCAACCAAGACCCAGAACAACCAGAAGCAAATGAGCGGTTTTTAATACACACGAATGGCTGCACCTTGGGGCTTTGAGCCTGACAGGTAGCACTGGCTTCCAAGGAGCAATGCTGACGGCTGGGTGGTGATCAGGGCTCCAAGGGGAAATCGCCCAAATAAGCTGGTGCCCAGGAAGCCGTGCCGGGCCTCCTCCTGTCTTGCCTCTCCAGGCTGTGCGTGCCCCGCGTGGACGGGGCACAAGCAGGGGGCCTGTAGATGAGCTGGCAGGAGCTCCTTGGAGAAGCGGGCAAGACTCGAGCACCCCTCAGCTTGAACGGTGGGTTTCACACCAAGAGCAAGAATGGAGACAACCCCTCATATGAAGCTGTGGCCTTGGGACCTGCGAGGGCTGCCCCGGGGTGGAGAGGGGCTTGACACAGCACCCACCTCCTCAGAGGGCTGGCCAGCCCCCCAGATCATTTCCAGAATCCGGGGAGCACGGGCATGAAGCATGTATCCACAGTGAAGTCAGCTAAGACGCTGGACACAGGTAAGGACCAGCGGTATGGCTGGATCCTGGGTGGACAGCTGGGTATTCAGGGGGACCCCTGGGACACGACCAGGAAGCCTAGAAGTTCAGAGGGACAGCTGGGTGTTCAGGGGGACCCCCAGGACACGACCAGGAAGCCTAGAAGTTCAGAGGGACATCTGGGTGTTCAGGGGGACCCCCAGGACACGACCAGGAAGCCTAGAAATTCAGAGGGACAGCTGGGTGTTCAGGGGGACCCCGGGACACGACCAGAATGCAGTGGCCCATGGTCCTGGGGGCCCTGGAGGCAGAGTGTCGATCGACATAGCTCGCACCTCGGGATTCGCCAGCATCAGGGAGGGGGTGGGGTCTCAGAGCAGACCCTCTCAGGATCCTCCCTGCCCAGTTTGGCTCCCCCAAGAAGGGGCCCTCCTTCTGATCAGCCAGGCGCCGGGTGGCTCAGGAGGGTCTCCATGCCCGGGAGCACAGCCACATGGCAGCCTGGCCCTATCTCCACCCGCCCCCGGCTGGGCACGAAGACTCTGCTCTGAGCTGCGGCAGAAGCAGGCAGAGCAGACCTCAGGGCTGCTTTGCATCTCCTGGGGATAAGCTCTCTCAGGTTCGTGCATCTGGGAGTCCTTATTCTGTCTTCAATTTTGAAAGATACTTTCATGTAAAGAGCTCTTGGTTCCAGTATCTTACTGCAATCCTTTCACATGCTGGCCCACCGAGCCCCGCCTGCTTGTCTCTGAGCATGACTCAGCTGTCCTCCTCATCCTTGTTCTTGCCCTGCATGTGGGACGTTCTCTTTCAGTTCAGTTCAGTCGCTCAGTCGCGTCCGAGTCTTTGCAACCTCATGAACCGCAGCACATCAGGCCTCCCTGTCCATCACCAACTCCCAGACTCATGAGTTTACCCAAACTCATGTCCAGCGAGTCGGTGATGCCATCCAGCCATCTCATCCTCGGTCGTCCCCTTCTCCTCCTGCCCCCAATCCCTCCCAGCATCAGGGTCTTTTCCAGCGAGTCAGCTCTTTGCATCAGGTGGCCAAAGGATTGGAGTTTCAGGTTCAACATCAGTCCTTCCAATGAACACCCAGGACTGATCTTCAGGATGGACAGGTTGGATCTCCTTGCAGTCCAAGGGACTCCCAAGAGTCTTCTCCAACACCACAGTTCAAAAGCATCAATTCTTCAGCGCTCAGCTTTCTTTATAGTCCAACTCTCACATCCATACATGACCACTGGAAAAACCATAGCCTTGATTAGATGGACTTTTGTTGGCAAAGTAATGTGTCTGCTTTTAATATGCTGTGTCTAGGTTGGTCATAACTTTTCTTCCAAGGAGTAAGTGTCTTTTAATTTCATGGCTGCAGTCACCATCTGCAGTAATTCCGGAGTCCAAAAAATAAAGTCTGACACTGTTTCCACTGTTTCCCCATCTATATCCCATGAAGTGATGGGACCGGATGCCATGATCTTTGTTTTCTGAATGTTGAGCTTTAAGCCAACTTTTTCGCTCTCCTCTTTCACTTTCATCGAGAGGCCCTCCAGTCCCTCCTCACTCTCCGCCATCAGGGTGGTGTCGTCTGCGTATCTGAGGTTCTCTTAGCACTCGTTTTAAGCAGTGTGCCTGTGTCCTCCTCCTCGTGTGCTTGGAGTTTATCAAGCTTCTTAGATGTGTGGGTGGGTGGATGGATGAATAATGGATGGATCGTTGGGTGGATGGGTAAGTGGAGAGATGAACAGAGGGAGAGATGGGTGACCTTCAGCATCACCAGCGCGTGCCAGAGTTCATCATGACCCTGCTCAGTCCTGAGCCTCCTCTCACCTGGCCGCTGATCAGCCCCCTTTGAAGACTCACTGCACAAGATCACCAGCTCCCTAGGTGTGGTTCCCCCCCGCCACCCAGCCGTCAAACACAGCCGCCCACAGAGTGGAGGCGACAGCCCTGAGGACCGGCCAGTCACTGGCCCGGATTCTGCACGTGCCTCGTCACTGCCCCGCTCAACCACCCGCCCACACCCGTGGGCCACATTCCTGAACGCGGCCCCTCGCTCCAAAAGCCCCCTGAGGGATCTTCTCACCGCAAAACTTAGCCATCCCCCATCTTGGGGTGTTTCATCGTCTGCTGCACGCAGCGCCTCTGCCCAGGCAGATGAGTAGCGGATGCACGGATGGCAAGCAGAGGCTGCACAAGGACCTGGGAAGAGGAGGTCCGCCACTCGGGAGAGGGAGGGGGGCCGTCCAGAAGGCTGCCTGGAGGTGGTGCCTCTGCAGCCATCGGCCAGGTTTGAGTGGGAAAACATCTAGCTTCTCAGCACTGAGTGTGATGCCCCCTGTAGGTTTCTGTAAATGTACAAGCTGAAGAAGTTCCACTCAATCCCTATTTTGCTAAGAATTGTTATCAGAAAGGAGCATCATAGTTCACCGAAGGCTTTCTTTGTATCTGGTGATATAATTCTGCAGAACTTTTTCTCTAGCCTGTTGATGAATTACATTAATTGTTTTTTAAACGCTGAACCAACCTTGCATACCTAAAACAAATCCCATTTGTTCGTAGTCACAGTTAATCCTTTTTGTACACTGTCGGATTCGATTCGCTAATATTTTGTTGAGAGCTTTTGCACCCTACATTCGTGAGAAATACTAGCCTATAGTTCCCTTTTCTTGTAATTAATTAATCAATCTTTGTCTTGGCCCTTGAGCGACAGAGCTTCACAGAATGAGTTACGAGATAGTCCCTCCGCTGTTTTCTGGAACAGCTTGTAGCGAACTGGTATAATCTCTCCCTTAAACGTTTGGAGACGCCGTCTGGGCCTGGTGCCCTCTGTTTAGGAAGGTTGTTGTGTGTGTGCTTAGTCTTTCTCAGTCGTGTCCGACTCTTGGCTAACCCATGGGCTGCAGCCCGCCAGTCTCCTCTGTCCATAGGATTTTTCAGGCAAGAATACTGGAGTGGGCATCCGTTTCCTCTTCCAGGAGATCTTCCCGACCCATGGTTTGAACCCACGTCTCCTGCATCTCTTGCACTGGTAGGCAGGTTCTCTGGGAAGCCCCATTTGGGAAGGTTACTAATAGCTAACCTTCTGTAATAGGTGTGGGCCTATTCAGATTGCCTGTTTCTTGTATGAGCTTTGGCAGACCGTGTCCCTGAAGGAAGCGGTCCGTCTCACCCAGGTTACAGACTCGGTGGCACAGAGCTGCTCGCGGTGCCCCTCCTGCCCTTCCAGCGCCGTGGGATCTGCGGTCGTGGCCCGCCTGTCTGCCGTCGCTAACTGCTGCATCCTCTCTCTCTGCTTCCTCGCCCTCGATAGAGGCCTGTCGCTCCCGCTGCTGTCTGCAGTGAGCCAGCTGTTAGCGGTGTTCTTCCCCGGTCCCCCGCCTCGTCAGCGCCTGCCGTCTCCATCCCTCTTTTTTTCTTTCTTTGGATTCAAGTTGTCCTTCTGTGCCTAGATTCCTAAGCAAGAGCTTAGCGATAGGCTCCAGATCTCTCTTCTTTTCCAGCACGCCCGTTTTTCTTTAAACTCCTCCGTAAGCGCTGCTTTCGCTGCATCCTACCCATTTTGATGACACGCTTTCGCTTTCATTTACTTCATAATATTTTTCAGCTTCTCTTGAGCCTTTCCTCTGACCTTCGCACTGTTTCTTGTGCAGATAATCAGAGGTTTTCCAGCCATCTCTCTCTACGGATTTCCCGTCTAATTCCGCTGTGGTCTGAGAGCGTGTTGCGTAAGATTACAAGGCTTCAGAGCTTGTGAAGGTGCGCCTTGCGGCCCAGGATGCTGTGCGCCTGGGAAGAACGGGCGCTGCTGCGCTGGGGGCGGCCGTCCGCAGGCATCATCCGCCCGCAGTCGGGGACGCACTGTGAGTTCAGCTCCATCTTCATAATCGTCTCTCTGCCCCTTACTAACAGGAGCCCAGGACCTCTGTCAGGGATCTGGCCATCTGTCCTCATAGGTCTAGCGATCTTTGCCCACTATTTGGACGAGCTGTTGTCGGGGCAGACACGGCTACCTCTGCCAGGCAGTCAGGGGGGCGCTGAGGGGGACGGACGAAGGCGCTGGGGGGCTTGTCTGGGCAGGGAGGGGGCCACACCGAGGGAGGGAGTCAGGTCCAGGCCAGTTTGGTGAACCCGGTGAGGGGAGCCTAGACTCGCCTTCCCCAGGAAGCGTGTGCATCGCGCACCGGGGGCTCAGACCCCTGCGTGTTGCCACAGCAGACAGACACGGGGCAGCCCCAGGCCACCCAGCCCTGCTGTCCACCGTGTGTGGCCCCCCGTGAGCGGGGGCAGGACCCGCGACTCACTCCTGAACAAGAGAGCACATCACCAGTGAAGGCATCCGCGCCCTCCCCACTGGACCGTCTCCGTGGACCGGGGCAAAGCAGCCACGCTAGGACAGACACACACCAGGGTGGATGGCGGCCTCTGGCCAACAAACAGCCCGCAGAGAGGGGAGCCACAGTCCCACGACCAAAGGGAGCTGGACAGCGCCAACTGCTGGGCTGAGCGCGCAGCACCGCGGCCGCACGCACCGTGGGCGTGGGAGGCCGCAGCAGAGGGCCCGGCGGCACCGGCCAGCCTGCAGAAACCGCAGGGGAGGCTCCTGGCAGAGCTCTGCAGCACAGGGGCCATCATGGCTGGTCCCCAGGCCGGGCCCAGGAGCCCAGGGGACGTCACCAGCAGCCCCATGCCCACAGTGCTGAGAGCCGAGCTCAGGAAGGAAGAAGGGCAGAAAGTGGGGAGCAGCAGGCGTGGGTGGGCAGGGGGGCCCGAGAGGCTGGGGTGCATGGCCCCCACCCCAGCCAGCCCCCAGCTCCAGCTCCGGGCTCCCAGTCCAGTTCCCTGGGGACGGTCAGCGGAAGCGAGGAAGCGGATGGCATCAGTGACCAGCAGTGATGAAGTGCTGATGGCGGGCCTGGGGCCGTGTTGGGGGAGGGGCGGCGCCTGGCGGCTCCGTGTAATATATCATAATTCACACAGTTTGGGGAGAATTACCATATTTTTCAAATGCCTTCAAACTTATTTTCCTTCCACGGTCCCCAAGTTTCTCCAGCCCCGTGGCTGATTAGTTCCAGCTAAATCTGCCTTTTCTCATCAAAAGAAAAGAGCATGCCTTTTATTTTCAATTAAGTGGCAGGAATCCATCAGGAGTGATCTAGCCAAACCGCACCGTTCACAATCCGATTTCTCAAACTGCCAGGAGCTGGGAGGGGGTGAGGCAGGGTGGGCCTAGGGGGCGCGTCCACCCCCAGTCTGGGTCGGGGCTGCGGCATGCCCCGAAGAGTAGGTGGCAGGGCCTCCATCACCAACTGTGCCCAGAGCCCCTCGGGGCGCCCGTGGACCTCACTGGCAGAACTCGGGCCCTGGCCACCCACGGGGAGGGCGGCTCCCAGACCCTCAGGGTGCTGCCAGCAGGGGGCTGGACCCCCCAGCCCGGCCCCCAGCAAGACCGGGAGCAAAGTGGCCCCAAGGCTTCCCATCCCAAGTCCCAGGGGCGTCCGGTGGGGGGCTGGGGGTGGGCCGTCTCCCCGCGTGGCCTGTCCTCCTGTCTCTCTGGACGTGACCTCGCCTGTGTCCCAGGCCCCCTCCGACCAGGCACCTGTGCTTCTCAAGGCCACAGAAGCCTTGTGGCCTTCCGAGGCCTCCATGTCCACATACTGCTCTATCCTGGCCTGGCGGGGCCGCGTCCCTGCCACAGAGGTGGGATGAGACGGTGGGCCTGAGAGCAGGCAACCTCCCCCGGCCCCGCCCCGGCCCCCCACCCCGGTCCCGCCCCTGCCGGCCCCAGCTCCTGGGCAGCTCCACTGGGCCCCTGCATCGAGACGACCTCGCCAGGGCCCCAGGGGCCCCCAGCTCCCCTCCGATCCCCTCAGTCACCACCCCCCAGAAGCTTCTCCACTTGGTGTCCAGGACGCCTCCCTCCCTGGACCCTCCTTTCACCCCCTCCCCCTCCAGACCACTCTGCTCTGAACACACCCACTCTCTGGGGACCCTCCCTCTTTCTGAAGAATTCCTGCCCCGCCTTCTCCAGCCCCCAAGGACTCCCCCGGGAAACCCACCTCAGTAGTCAGCACGCTCAGGCGTCCCACGGTTCCCCTGCCCGCAGGTCCCACCATCAGCACACCTGTTGCTGACCTGCAGGCCCACCTGCGCACCGGGCCCTCCATCACTCCCCACAGGCGTGCCGCCCGGGCGGCCCCGGGCCCTGCACTCAAAGCACAGCCTCAGGGGCCCTCAAAGCTCGGACTGCGTCACCCACCGTCGACCCCCAGGCCTTGGAACACAGCCCCCAGCATCTCCCCTCCTCATTTGCTCTGGCCTTATGGCCCCTGCCTGGGTGCCGGGTCTCTGCCCTTGCCTTGGCCTCCACCCAGGACCCACCACGTAACAACGAGCAGAGCGCAAAGCCGGCTCAGAAAGAACTGGGAGCTGAGGCGCCCGCCCCTCCTGACACCACGCGCTTCCGTGCTGTTTCCTCTGCACGGAAACCCCCGTGGGCACGAGTCTGTGCACAGCCTCGGACCTGCCTCCTCTACAGCTCAGTCCAGCCGTTTTACGGCCTCCACCTCACCCTTCAATGTGCACGTCCGGCGAGTGCAGTGGTACCTCTAGCTAGCTAACCTGGTACCCTGTCCAGGTGGTGGTCTTACGCCCCTCCCGGGGCCTCTCAGGGGCTCCTCCATCCCAACACCCCCTCCCCACCTCCCTTGAACTGATGCCTTCCTGCTGTTGCACCCAGGAGCACCCCACCCTGGGCAATGCTGTGAGACACCTCCTCCAGGCAGCCTGCCTGGTATACCTGCGACTCCATACTGTCATTTTGGGCGCTGCCCAGCTCCTGCCTGGGAGGGGGCACCAGGCCCTCACCCATCTCTTGTTCTGACACAGAACCCGGCACACAGTAGTTCCCAGAAAACAGCTGTGGACCCAAGTGGATACATGCAGAAAGGTGGGGGAGAACAGATGGGCTAGAGGAAGGAGGCTCAGTAACCAGGGGGCTCGAGGAAGAACCAGAGGAGCAGGGCAAGGAGGCCAAACTGAGGGGCACTGCCCTAGGAGGGCCCCTGCCAGGCTTGCAGCCCAGGAGACAAAGGCCTGGGATCTGGAAAGCAGTGTGGCAGGGGAGGGGGTGGCTGGCAGGGGTGGACGGGGAGCTGGTGCGTGCCCAGCAGGGCTGCCTCCAGACCCAGGTGTGCCATGAGGGCTGTCTCTGTGCAGAGAACAGAGAAGGCCTGGGTCTGATGGCAGTCCTGGGGGAGCCATGGTGGGACCCCAGCACCCCCAAACCAGAGGCATCTCCCTCCCGGGAGGCCATCACCTCCCCAGGGCCCCCCTCAGCAGCACTGGCCATGGGGTCCAGTCATTGTCCCCTGTGGACCAAGCCTCCTGCCCAGGTGCCCTGCTGGCTGGGCACTCACAGAGGCATGGGGAGGACTTGCTCGGGGGCCACCGTGCAGGGGCCAGGGGCATGCGGGGCTCCCAGGCCGGGGTGGGCAGCTGAGTGTGGGGGAGCCAAGTTCCCAGGTCCACACCAGCCCCCAGCCCTGAGCTGAGCACCTTCTGGGCTCCAGATTGCTTAATATTCACAGAGGCCAGCAAGCACAGGCCACAATCCACTGAGTGCACCAGCAAAGTCGCAGCATCTGCTACGTATAAATTAAAACAAATCCGCCGTCTCTCTAAGGACATGCAGCCGTCACAAGCGCGGCCAGCACATGACACACGGTGATTTATGTGCAGAAAGTACAGAATCACCAAGACAGCCAGGAAGCTGCTGATGCGGGGGCCGCTGGGCAGGCTGCCCCCACCTGTAGCCCCCACCCAAGGACACCAGCTTCACCCCCGGCAGATCAGAGCAGGATCGGCCTGTCCTCAGAACTTGGCGGTCACCCACTGAGGCCCACCTCCACCGGGCCAGGTCATAGAAGCCAGGCTCACAGAGGACATGGGGGGCAGAGGGAAGAGGAACGGAGGGGTGTCACTTTGCAACTCAGTTCAACTCAGTTCAGCCGCTCAGCCGTGTCCGACTCTGCGATACCAGGGACTGCAGCACACAAGGCCTCCTTGTCCATCACCAGCTCCTGGAGCTTACTCAAATCCATGTTCATCGAATCGGTGATGCCATCCAACCGTCTCATCCTCTGTCGTCCCCTTCTCCTCCCGCCCTCAATGTTTCCCAGCATCAGAGTCTTTACAAATGAGTCAGTTCTTCGCATCAGGTGGCCAAAGTGTTGGAGTTTCAGCTTCAGCATCAGTCCTTCCAGTGAATATTCAGGACTGATTTCCTTTAGGATGGACTGGTTGGATCTCCTTGCAGTCCAAGGGACTCTCAAGAGTCTTCCCTGACACCACACTTCAAAAGCATCAATTATTCGGCGCTCAGGTTTCTTTATAGTCCAACTCTCACATACATACATGACTACTGGAAAAAGCATAGCTTTGACTAGACGGACCTTTGCTGGCAGAGTAATGCCTCTTCTTTTTAATATGCTGTCTAGGTTGGTCATAGCTTTCCTTCCAAGGAGTAAGCGTCTTTTAACTTCATGGCTGCAGTCACCATCTGCAGTGATTTTGGAGCCCCCAAAATAAAGTCAGCCACTGTTTCCATATCTATTTGCCATAAAGTGATGGGATCAAGATGCTATGATCTTAGTTTTCTGAATGTTGGGCTTTAAGCCAACTTTTTCACTCTCTTCTTTCACTTTGATCAAGAGGTTCTTTTGTTCCTCTTCACTTTCTCCCAGAATGGTGGTGTTATCTGCATATCCGAGGTTATTAATATTTCTCCCGGCAATCTTGATTCCAGCTTGTGCTTCTTCCAGCCCAGCGTTTCTCATGATGTACTCTGCATATAAGTTAAATAAGCAGGCTGACAATATACAACCTTGACGTTCTCCTCTTCCTATTTGGAACCAGTCTGTTGTTCCATGTCTACTTCTACCTGTTGCTTCCTCACCTGCATACAGATTTTTCAAGAAGCAGGTCAGGTGGTCTGGTATTCCCATCTCTTGAAGAATTTTCTACAGATTGTTGTGATCCACACAAAGGTTTTGGCATAGTCAATAAAGCAGAAATAGATGATTTTTAGGAACTCTCTTGCTTTTTTGATGATTCAGTAGATGTTGGCAATTTGATCTCTGGTTCCTCTGCCTTTTCTGAATCAAGATTGAACACCTGGAAGCTCTCAGTTCACATACTGTTGAAGCCTGGCTTGGAGAATTTTGAGCATTACTTTACTAGAGTGTGAGATAAGTGCAATTGTGTGGTAGTTTGAGCATTCTTTGGCATTGCCTTTCTTTGGGATTGGAATGAAAACTGACTTTTTCCAGTCCTGTAGCCACTGCTGAGTTTTCCAAATTTGCTGGCATATTGAGTGCAGCACTTTCACAGCATCATCTTTTAGGATTTGAAAGAGCTCGACTGGAATTCCATCACCTCCACTAGCTTTGTTTGTCATGATGCTTCCTAAAGCCCCCTTGACTTCACATTCCAGGATATCTGGCTCTAGGTGAGTGATCATACCATCGTGATTATCTGGGTCGTGAAGATCTTTTTGTATAGTTCTTCTGTGTATTCTTGCCACCTCTTCTTAATATCTTCTCCTGGCTCCGTGGTGCTGGAGCGGCCATGAAGAGAGAATCCCACGTCCAAGGTAAGACAAACCCAAGTGAGACGGCAGGTGCTGAGAAAGGGCATCAAAGGGCAGACAGACGGAAACCACAATCACAGAAAACTAATCAGTCTAATCACACAGACCACAGCCTTGTCTAGCTCAATGAAACTAGCCATAGGGCCACCCAAGACGGGCGGGTCATGAACCACCCTGAATGTGGTCCACTGGAGAAGGGAATGGCAAGCCACTTCAGTATTCTTGCCTTGAGAACCCCATGAACAGTATGAAAAGGCAAAATGATAGGACACTGAAAGACAAACTCCTGGGTCAGTAGGTGCCCAATATCCTACTGGAGATCAGTGGAGAAATGACTCCAGAAAGAATGAAGGGATGGAGCCAAAGCAAAACAATACCCAGTTGTGGATGTGACTGGTGATGGAAGCAAGGTCCGATGCTGTAAAGAGCAATATTGCATAGGAACCTGGAATGTCAGGTCCATGAATCAAGGCAAATGGGAAGTGGTCAAACAGGAGATGGCAAGAGTGAACATCAACATTTTAGGAATCAGTGATCTAAAATGGACTGGAGTGGGTGAATTTAACTCAGATGACTATTCTATCTACTACTGCAGGCAGGAAACCCTTAGAGGAAATGGAGTAGCCATCATGGTCAACAAAAGAGTCCGAAATGCAGTACTTGGATGCAGTCTCAAAAACAACAGAAAGATCTATGTTCATTTCCAAGGCAAACCATTCAATATCACAGTTATCCAAGTCTATGCCCCAACCAGTAATGCTGAAGAAGCTGAAGTTGAATGGTTCTATGAAGACCTATAAGACCTTTTAGAACTAACACCCAAAAAAGATGTCCTTTTCATTATAGGGGACTGGAATGCAAAAGTAGGAAGTCAAGAAACACCTGGAGTAACAGGCAAATTTGGCCTTGGAGTACAGAATGAAGCAGGGCAAAGACTAATAGAGTTTTGCCAAGAGAACACACTGGTCATAGCAAACACCCTCTTCCAACAACACAAGAGAAGACTCTGCACATGGACATCACCAGATGGTCAACATCGAAATCAGATTGATTATATTCTTTGCAGCCAACGATGGAGAAGCTCTATACAGTCAGAAAAAAACAAGACCAGGAGCTGACTGTGGCTCAAATCATGAACTCCCTATTACCAAATTCAGACTTAAATTGAAGAAAGTGGGGAAAACCACTAGACCATTCAGGTATGACCTAAATCAAATCCCTTATGACTATACAGTGGAAGTGAGAAATAGATTTAAGGAACTAGATCTGATAGACAGAGTGCCTGATGAACTATGGAATGAGGTTCGTGACATTGTACAGGAGATAGCGATCAAGACCATCCTCATGGAAAAGAAATGCAAAAAACCAAAATGGGTATCTGAGGAGGCCTTACAAATAGCTGTGAAAAGAAGTAAAGTGAAAAGCAAAGGAGAAAAGGAAAGATAAGCATCTGAATGCAGAGTTCCAAAGAATAGCAAGAAGAGTTAAGAAAGCCTTCTTCAGCGATCAATGCAAAGAAATAGAGGAAAACAACAAAATGTGAAAGACTAGAGATCTCTTCAAGAAAACTAGAAATACCAAGGAACACTTTCCAACTATGGCTGTTTTATCCGACTTGATGGACATGAGTTTGAGTAAACTCCGGGAGTTGGTAAAGGACAAGGAGGACTGTTGGGCTGCAGTCCATGGATCGCAAAGAGTTGGACAGACTGAGCTGAACTGGGCACCAAAATAACAGCAGGAGGGCCTGGGGCTCCTGCCCATCCCCTACCCCCCACCCAGCCCAGGTCCTGTGCACAGGGCCGCCCACCACCCCAGACACAACCACAGCCCTCAGACCTCTGCCCTGGGGGGCTGGTGAGCAGGCAGAGGGCGGCGAGGGGGCCTGGAGGGTCTAGGCTCCAGGGTGGGAGTTAGTACCACGAGAGACACTTCATTTGCAACAGAAGAAGCATGTTAATGAGATAAGGCAATAGAACACCATCAAAGGGATTTCCCAAGGAGCCTCTGCCCTTCATGGTGTCTCCCCAAATCTGCAGCAAAGAGCCCAGGGCTCCCCACTCCCAGCCACCTTGACAAATCACCCCCTTGTGTCTTGGTGAGCCTGATGGTCTTGGAGCACTGATGAATTTTTAGTTTTCAATATCTTTGTGTATATCGCTTTTTAAGACCAAATAAAATAAGTCCTCCAGGACAGGTAAGTATTTATTTTTAAACATAAGTCTCATGTGTCAAGTGGGGTGATAACCATGGGACTGGACCCAGGCCAAGCCTCCACTCAGCACTCAGCACATGCTGTGACCAAACGCCGGGACTGTGCTTTTACTGACGAGATGCTGTTTTTTTTTTTTTTTTTCACAGATTTTGTTTTGCTTTTGTGTGTGCGTATTAATTGGAGGATGTGTGTAAAACAGCCAGCCAGTGGAAGCTACCGGAGGGGCGCTCTGTGGCGCTCTGTGACAAACTGAAGGGTGGGCTGTGGGGGTGGGTAGGTTCAGGAGGGAGGGGACGTGTGTTCTTGTCACTCATTCACGTTGCTTATGGCAGAAGACGATGCAACAGTGCCATGAGGCATTTTAAAGTGAGAGTCTGGGTTATAAACGGCAGGGCCCCCAGCGGGGAGGAAGCACACGGAGCCCCGAGGAGCCCCCAGCCAGCCAGTGTCCCCAGCCCGAGGCCGGTTCCCACAGCCCCGGCTGCCTGGCCGTGGAGCAGAGACCGACGGTCGGCTCCGCGTCCCCAACCTTTTATACAGGAACCAAAATCGGATGGACGCTGGTTGGTCCTTGTTGGACCCCAGGCTGGACCCCCGCCCACCCAGCCACACCTGGAGGGGAGCCCCTGGGTGCCAGGCTCCAGGCCTACTCCAGGGATCGGGGATCAGGTCTCTGCACATATGCAGCGGGCGCCCCCTCTGACCCAGCAGGGCACACAGTGTCCACCCTTCCCCGTCAGGGGGCGAGGCCGTGAGGACCCCCGGGCACTGCGTCTCCGACGGGCCCCGCCTGCCTACCTGTGGACGTCGAGGGCGCTGCCAACCGTGGCTCTGCCTAGATTCTGCCGCCTGAGAGATCGCTTCTCGTGGTGGGCACGGCTCACAGCTTGTCGGTCAGGCAGCGCGTCGGGCCGGAAGGGCTCCGGCTGGATGACAGGCTTGGGGCCCTCCGGCCGCCCGGCGCTCGGCGCGCACCCCGTCTCGCTTCTCTGCCCTCCCGAAGGTTTAAAATGGCCTTTATGGCGCCACTGTAATTTGCATTTCTATTACTATGCGGGAAATTCAGCATTTTTTCACCAAGTGTAGAGCCAATTGTATCTACCTTTCTGTGAAACAAGTCCACTGTTTGCCCGTTTTTTTCTGTCCTATTGGTAAACTATGGGGCTTCCCAGGTGGCACTTGTAAAGAATCCGCCTGCAATGCAGGAGACCAGGGTTCAATCCCTGGGTCGGGAAGATCCCCTGGAAGAGAAAATGCCAACCCAATCCAGTATTCTTGCCTGGAGAATCCCATGGACAGAGGAGCCTGGCAGGCTACAGTGGATGGGGTCTCAAAGAATCAGACGGGACTGAAGTGACTTGCCACACCCACACATTACATAAAGTCTTCAGGATTCATGGTGTTGATGAAAAATTAATCAGCCAAGCTACATAAGAAATGAAACATTTTATTTGAGGCAAATTTGAGGATTATAACCTGGGAAGGGCATGTCAGTAAGCTCTGAGAACTGTTTTGCCCATTTTATGTCAAGGCACAGTGATACAAGGTTTCTGAGACCTTATATCTCAGCCTCGAGGGTTGGACATCAAATGACTTATTATTGACAATTTACACAACCCAAGATCTAAGTGTCATCATGGCCCCACAGGAGATTGAGAAGGAATTTATCTTTAAGGAGTTGTCTTGCTGATGCTGGGAGAGCATTGGTTTTCATGGTTGAGCAGGTATTCCTGCCAATGGGGAAAGTCTGGTTGATGCATATTGCAGATACACCACGCACAGGCACAGTAGGGGGAGAGAGTGGTCCAAAGGGTAGAGAACATTTTTATACAAACTTTTGTCTTGCCCTAAAATATGAATTGCATTTCACAACAGGAAAACCCTGTGCTTGCATCAAAGACCCAGGCTCCATCAATCTTGTGGTTCTGCCACTCTCCACATGACCCAGAATGGCTGCTCTGGCTCTAACCACCCCATCCACATTCCAGCCAGGACATTTCCTGGAAGCGGTGCTTTCAGTTACTTAGCATCTATCTGGTCCCCAGGCCTCACTGAGCCGCAAGGGATCCTGGAGGTGTGGCCTTTATCTCAAGAGGCTTCATCGCAACACACAAGCAGAGTGCAGTGGGGGCGGCCAGCCAGCATCTCAGCAGCAGGCGCTGTAGGAAAGGCCATGCTCCACTCAGCAGAACTCGGCTCCGAAAGCCTGGGGCTCCAGGATGAGGCTGGGGGCCTCAGCTGCCCACGAATGGTGTTCCCTGTGGGGGGGCCCTCCCAGGAGGGGCTGGGGTCTGAGTGAGGGTGGCAAGAACTGATCCCACAAGTTCTTGGGGTGTGAACAGTCTCCCCAGCCTGGGGTCAGCCCCTGGTTTGTGGGGAAGGATTTGGGGGACCACTAATCCCTCCTCCTCCGAGAAACCAGATGTACCTGGTCCAGGAGTGGGGAGTCCACCATACTCACAAAGCAGGCCTGGAAGGGGGCCAGGAAGACACATCTGGGATGGAGGGCCCCACAGAGAGTATGCAGGGGGACTCAAGGATCCCTGCCCTGCTCAGTGCTGCCCACAGGACTGGCAGGAGCCGCACCACCTGGGGGACCCTGTGTGAGGGGACAGGTCAGGAGCCCCAGCCCCGTAACAAGCACTGTCTACATTGCCTTGAACACAGAATGCCCCAGGACAGGCTGGGAGCTGGACATCAGGGCCACACTTGGGGGCGCAGGCTCCTCTGCCTGGACCAGGAGACCCCACTGTCTAGTCTTTGCCCCTGTGGCCTCAAGTCAGTAGGGCCAGGGCCCCGAGCAGAGAGCACACAGGGTTAGCTGCAGGAGCTGAGACCAGCCCGAGGGCCCCCAGCAGACCCCAACATGCCAGAAGCTGCCCCCTGCCCACTGGTCCCCCAGGACCCAGCCCCTCCCCACTCAGCCCCTGGGGAACCTACTCCCCTCCACCAGCCCCCCACACTGCCCACCCGAGGCGTTGTCGCCACCGGGCCTAGGACACCGCCCGCGTGACCCAAGGCCAAGAGACCCCCAAACACAGGTGCCCCCACTTTAAACCACCCTGCGAGGGACAGAATCCAGACTATAAAATGAGATGCTCCACCCTGGCCGGAGACCGAGGAGCAGGCCCCAGGGAGCAGGTGCCCAAGCTGGCCAACACCCCCAGCGGACACACACCACCCCGCACCCCCGCCAAGCTCTCAGTAGCCCGCTCCGCACTCACGTCTCAAACAGAGATGGGGACGAAAGATGAGCTGGAAGCGACAAGAGGGGGACAGGCTGGAGTCGGGCCCCAGGAGACTGGACTTTGAACAAATCCTCTCAACTGTGAAACATCTGCACCCTGGAGCCCAAGGGCCATTGGGGCATGACCCAAGCTAAGGACACAGGGTGCCCTCGGGCCTGGGCAGAGGTCGGCCAGCAGCCCCATCCACCACAGCCCTGGCCAGGGTTGGGGGCCAGGCCGGCAGCACTGGGCCAAAGGAGCTTCCGAGATGGGGGCTCCCTGGGGCTGCCCTCCGTCAGAGGAGCTGGTGCCAGGCTGGGCGTGCCTCTGGAGCCTCATGGCGGGCGAAGAGCGGCGATGCTGACGTCCGAGGCAACACCATGGAACCTGGGCAGGGCCGAGCAGGTGGCCCAGAGAGGAGGGGGCAGCTCCGGGGGCGGGGAGCAGAGGTGCAGAAGCGCCCACCCACCACGAGCACAGGCCCCGGGCGGGAGGGCTCCGTCCCTCTCATCCTCCCCGGACCACGGCCAAGGCCGCGCCGCGGCGAGGCAGCCCCAGCAGGCCGGCCATGAGGACCGGGGATCCCAGCAGAGAGAA
The DNA here is from genome assembly GCA_917880005.1 of Nanger dama. Classification (NCBI taxonomy): domain Eukaryota; kingdom Metazoa; phylum Chordata; class Mammalia; order Artiodactyla; family Bovidae; genus Nanger; species Nanger dama. The sequence goes on along the minus strand of CAKJTW010000046.1, from coordinate 871,464 downwards.
GGCGGGCGATGAGGACCGGGGATCCCAGCAGAGAGAAGGCGGGCGTCAGACACGGGACAGAGCTATCCAAGGAAGATGTTTTATTTTCAAGTTTCTATGGAAATGTTACAAACAATGGAAACTGAAAAGAAAAAAACATTTAAAGTTTCAAGCTACCATTTTAAAATAAAAATATGATTAGGTGAAATAATAAATAACGACACCCCAGAACACTGAGAGATGAAGGCAGGGCACGGGCCAGGGGCAGGCCCAGGCCGGGGCACCCTCCCCAGCCCTGCTGCCGGCCACTCGGCGTGCTAGGGAGGCAGGAATGAAAGGGCCACACCGTCCAAATCTTGACTTTATTTTTTTTTATATAAAAATGCAATTTTGGAAACCCACCCTACCTTTTCCCCTAACATAATGCTTTTACCTCTTAAAAATAAAAATAAAGTACTAATTCTATATACATCACATGTACCATACAAAAATGTATCCAAAGTTTCTATTGCTACCAAAGTGTTCTAAATTAAAACGAGTTACAGAAAGCCCCTCATTGTAAACAAAAGATTACAAGTTACAAAATCAAAGCACACACAGCCAGAGTCATTTATACAACAACCAACATCCTGCTCCCAAAGCAAGTTGAATTTTCATGTGCCTGTATAAAAATGCGTATCAATATACTTCTGCAAATTTATTTTTCATTATAAAGCAAATGAATACACTTTCTACAATAAATAATCCGCTGGGAGGCACACCGTGGGAGGCTGGCAGGTGGGCAAGGCGGCAGGGGAGGCCCAGGAGGCCTGTCCCGGCCCTCACGGAGGCGGCGGAGTGTTTTTGGTGATTTGCGAGTGATGCACGCGGCATAAATTTATTCTCCACCTCTTTCCACAAAGTACCATTCAAAATAATGTCATTTTCTTTCTTAAAATACACATTTGTCATTGTAAATGTACATCCCGTCTATTAAATAGTGGTACTCTGTGTAAAGAGTTTGATTTACAAAATTATTAAACATTCAAAAGTCTTTTAAAAAAAGAGAGAGAGAGAGAGGCGCTACAGATTGAAGAAATGACGCCAGCAGCGACCCCGCCGGTGCCCTGTGAGGGGCACGGAGTGGTGCCCAGGATGCGCCCACGCCGTCACGGGCGCCCAGATGGGGATGGGTCATAGAAAACTGGGAAAGAAAACCTCCCCCTCCCTGGGAGAAAGAATCCAACTAACCTAAAACTCAGAATAAGTTACGTGGGGAGCAATGTACAGCATGTACAGCCGTGCACACGGGCGGCCGCCGCTCAGTCTATGTCGCTGAGGTCGCTGGCCGGCTCCCCGTGCACGCGGCTCAGGTGGCTCATGGCGCGGTCGAAGGCAACCTCACAGCCTTGCGGATGCTCGAGTTCCTGCCCTCCATCATCTTCAGCTTGTCTATTGTCTCGTCAATGCCCAGAGGGACCATCTTGGACTTCGGAAGCCACTGCCTTTGAGGAAGAAAATGGACTGTGAGGCCGAGCATGGCACCTGCCCATGGCGACCCCACACACGCCCAGCCTCCACACCCCAGGCAGCTCCTTGGAACCCCAGAGCGCAGGCCCTGCGGGCACTCCGCCGCCCCCGCCTGACTGCCAGGAACACCACTACCAGCCGGGCGGAGCACAGGGCTGCCCGGGCGGAGCCCAGCAGGGCAGTCAGCTGGGGGAGGCAGGGTCAGCAAGACGCACCCCCCGACCTGGGGACACCGCAGGGACCCGGCCCAGGCGGTCTGCCTCAGACGGGCCTCGGAGAGGCCTGGGCCGGAAGCCGTGCAGCCACGGTGGGAGCAGCCCTGGCAGAGAAAAGGGTCTGGGAGCCCGAGCAGGGTCTGCAGAGTGCACGTGGACCCAGGGGTGACCGAGTGCCAGTCCCGCTCAGCGGGTCGCGCTCACCAGCTCCTCTTGTTGTCGAAGAATAGCACGAGGAAGAGCTTCTCGTCGGCCTTGGTCTGCATGTGCTCGCCGATCTTCAGCACGTCCAGCGGCGGGGCCGGGATGGTGACCCCGTTGTGGTGGCCAGGCACGCGCGGCATCTTAGGGTCAATGATCTGCACAGGGAGGGCACGAGGTCACACACAGGAGGCGGCCAGACAAGCGGTGGGCGGGAAGGGATGCCAGCCACACCCCAACCCCAGGACCCTGACACCTCGACACCGTGAGGCCCCAACTCCGAGACCCCACACCACAACCCCGACACTCTGACTCCCCAATACCCTGAGATCCCGACTCCAAGACTCCCACACTCTGACTCCAAGACCCCCACACCATGACTCTGAGACCCTAACTCTGAGACCCTCACACCCGACCCCAACACCCTGACTCCCCAATACTCTGAGGCCCCAACTCCAAGACCCCCACACCCTGACTCCCCAACTCCTGAGACCCTGACTCCAAAACCCCAACTCTGAGACCCCCACACGCCAACTCTCCTACACCCTGAGACCCCCGACTCCGAGTCCCCAACTGAGACACCCACACCCCAGCTCCCTGATACCCTGGCTGCCCGACACCCTGAGACCCTGACTCCACGTGGGGCTCCCGGGACCCCTGTCCCGGCAGTGCTGGGGTGGCCCCCAGCCCAGGAGCGGGGGACACGGCCCCCAAGGCTCAGCGCCTGTGCACCCTGACCCGCCCACCTGCACTCACCAGGGCTGGGTACGAGGGGTAGCCACTGCACTTGGCCCACACAACTTTCAGGGGCTCGAGAACGGAGGTGGCCGCGTCGGTAGATATCCACATGCTGTTCTGACCGACCTCTGGGGAGAAGGGGTGGGGGCGAGGGGTCACGGCACGGCCCTCAGGACCCACTGGGCCACGCGCCCAAGGTCACCTGGGCACCAGGACCGGGGGGCACACGTGGCCCGGTGTGGTGTCGGGGTCCTCTGCAGCTGCGCCCTGCCCCGCTCCACAGCCCCGGGCCTCTGGGTTCCGGCACCTCCCCCCTCCGCGCAGGGCTGGTGGGCGAGGACTCACCAGCGGCAATGCGCGCCGCCTTGGCATAGTTCCCGTTCTCGATGCAGGATATCAGCTCACTGCGGCCCTCCAGCGTGTGCCTGCGGACCAGGGCCGGCTTGCCGCGGCCGCACTCTCGGGTGCACTGAAGCTTCAGGGGAAGCGGACAGACCGTCAGCACCCAGAGCATGCAGATGCCGGGCGTGGGGGGTTCAGGGGACGCAGCATGGGCTACAGCCACTTTTTTTTGGCTCCACCATGTGTGATCTCAGTTTCCCAACCAAGGACCAGCTTGGGCCAGGCAATGAGGGCGGCAGGTCCTAACCACAGGACTCCCAGGGACCCCCAGCCATCTCCGTGATAAACCAGGGCTGGGGGGAGGCCCGTATGGACCTGACCTATACACTCGCAAGTTGTGCTCAAGTCTCACGTGCTGTCTTCCCCGCCTGTGAGCTCCACAGAGTGGGCGGCGGGGAGCAGGCACACCCGGGGCCCACCTGGCGTCGCAGAGCGGGCTGCTGCTGGAGGAGATGCTGGACTCGGAGGCACAGCGGCGGCGCGGGCGCAGCGGTCCTCCCGGGCGCTGCCCAGCTCCTGCTCGCCCCGCCGCGCCCCAAAGCCATTGGTGAGACCTGGAAAACAAGTGTGCATGCAGCCCTGAGCTCGCCAGCTCTCTAAATTGGGACAACACAGACAAACGCACCTGTAACCCACACCCACGTGCCCAGCACATGGAGACAGACGGACCGCACGGAAGAGGGGGAGCCAAGTGGGAACACAGACCCCATGATGGCGAGCAGACACCGGCCACTCCTTCCTGGACACTCCAGCCCCACCAGCCGAGGCCCTGAGCCTGCGAGGGGGCAGGGGGGCTTCCAGGGATCTGCACGACCCCAGCGAAGGAAAACCTTCTTCCGAAACAAAGCACGAGCAGGGTCCCCAGCCCTCCAGAGCCTGAGACCCAAGACAAGCATCGAGTCTGCGTGGAACCCTCGTGTCTGGAAGCCAGTCACGCCCGACCCTGCCACAGCGCATAGGAGGCCAGGAGGCCCGAGCAGCAAGCGGCCCGCACGCCCACAGCATCACGCCGCAGGCCAAGGAGGACCTCAGAGCCAGGCTCAGGTCCTGCCCCAGAAGTCCATGCCGGCAGGAGGCAGGGAGGAGAGCAAGGGCCTCATCCTCGGGTTGATGCACTGGGAGCCCAAGGCGTGTCCAGCGCCGCCCAGCCCAGCCCAGACCCTCTGGGCGATGGCTGCAGGGAGAACGTGACTTTTCCCTCAAATGAATCCCATTCCTCATGCTTCAAAAACCTAAAAATCCACTTCTTTAAAAATGTTTTGAAGGAACTGGCTGATTACCGGTTCTCTCATCTGCTGTACATATTTCTCTGTAAATAAAAGGAAACGGGGAGACGCTTTACCAGACAGCAGCAAAGACGCAAAAAGACAGCACGCTTTCTGCTTCCCCGCCCTCAGTGAGCCGGTCAGACGGCTGCCCCTCTGCCGGATGCACACCAAGCCTGGCACGTTCTCTCTTCTACCCAGGTCTTACTTATTTATAAGTAGCAACCACAGGTAGTCAGGGGTGTTATACTCATTTCTGGAACCTGGACCAAACCACCCTGAGAAAGCAAGCGTCTCGTCTCAGCCCAGGGGCCAGGTTGCCGGGCGCAAGCCCTATACCGAGGGCTCCGAGACCCCACCCGCACCCCAGGAGGCTCCCAAATAGCCCCCAACGCGGGGCCAGGCCCAGGCACACCCTCAGGGACAGCAGGGCCAAGGGTGCTCAGCCGCAGAGCCGCAGAACCAGAGCTGGGGGGCCGCCTCCCCCGCCCCCGAGCCACTCAGCTGCCTTCCTGGCAGAGAGGAGGATGCCGAGAGGGTGACGGGCAGCCTCACCACCTGACAGGCACCCGGTGCCTGGGAAGGGCTCGGCGAGGGGTGAACAGGGCCTGCTGTCCGCGACCCCAGCACACGGTGGGAGGTGGGAGCCGCCCGCCCAAGGCCCAGCGGAGGGTGGGAAAAGGGGAGATGGGCCAGCCCCAGGACCTTGAGCGCATCCCGGGGAGATGGTGCCCACAGCCCTGCCTGTGCACACACCTGGTGACGAGCGACAGCAGGGGAGAGGGCGCGGGTGCAGCTGGGGCACAAGGACACGCGCGCCTCCCCAGGGCTCAGGGGATGCCCCACCCAGGGTGACGAGTGAGTCAGGCCGAGCCTTCCACACGCTACCCACCGAGCGGCAGACACGCCCAAGGGCACGAGGCCCGCGGCTGGAGCAGGGCCAGGCTCCACAAGCTGCCCCAGGCAGCCGAGACCTCGCAGGGCCTGAAGTGACACTGGGCAGGAGCGTGCACAGGGTCCCTTTGAAACACTAGGAGTCAGGTCAGGGCCCAGTCAAAAGTGGCTCTGGGAACAGGCCAAAGCCCCCAGGGTCCCTGGGAATCAGAGCCAATGCCTCGGATGACAAGAGGCACCGAGGATCTCAAACCCCCTTCTCCATCCCAGAGACTGATATGCCAAGTGGGGAGCCCTGGCCCAACTCCGAGACGCCGGTCAGTGGGGCCACAGCGAGCATCCTGAACCCTAACGGCACGGAGACAGGAGGCCCCCAGGGGCTCCCGCAGGCCACAACCCGAGGCTCGCACGGGCGCCCGGGCACTGGACCGCGGCCAGCTTCTTGGAGCAGCGGCGTCAAGTGCCGGTTGTTTAAGTTACAAGTTTTTATTTTCACTGTTGGCAATGGAATTGCATTTTGGGGTGTTTCTCCACCTTTCAATGAAAGCACAGATGCACAGCAAGTAGGATCCCGACGCCCTGCTCGTGCCCAGACCGGCTCCAAGAAGATGCAGCAGCAGAAGGCCGGCGGGTCCCCCGTCAGGGGAGGCCCATGCCCAGGACAGAACGTCTGCTCCCGGCAGCAGGCATTCGGGCGTGGTGACAGAGACAAGAGAGCTGTGCCTCCCGGAGACCCGGGGGTGGCCAAGGAGCGGGAAGAGAAGCAGGGGGGCAGCAGAAGCCGGAAGGCCAGCGCCAACAGCAGACAGCAAGGGCGGACGGCGCTGACGCCACACAGGCCAGGCCACGCGGTCCTTCCCCGCACCGCCCCAGCTCCACCCCAGGTCCTCTAGAGCCAGGCCAGCGCCGGCAAGGGCAGGCCAGGTCTGTCCACGTCAGTTGTCTGTGGAGGCAGCAGCTCCGCGGGCACCTTGGCCCAAGACGTCCCTCTGCACGGTCACCCTGGGCACAGGGAGGCCACACGACGTCCCAGCCAGCTTGAGCACCTGCGGGCGGGGGCGGGCGGGCGGGCGGGCGGGCGGGGCGGCCGCCCGGACAGGGCGGGCAGGGTGAGGCTGCCTGGCTCCTCCAGGTGCTGTGTGTGGGTTTTTGTGTGTGGCGCTTCCAATGCCATCCACAAGGACTGGGTGACACGCAAGGATGCAGGGTCCTTCCACTTCTCCCGTCCAAGATGAGTGAGAGAGAACAGTTAGGGTCCAAAGAGTGAGTTACCCCGCATGTTAGTAGCTAAAACGAGGACCTGGAAAACAGCGAAACAGCCGTTTAGTCTAACTGAAGGTGTGCAGGCCAGACACTCCCAGAACAGCGCGCACACCAGGAGCCACGCGGCAGGTGTCGCGACAGGAGGGCCCAGGCCAAGAGTCGATGGGCACGGAGGAAGCGGGCAGACAGCGCAGGCCCCAGAGCGGGAGCGACAGCCGGCGCAATGACCCCCAGGGGTGCCTGCAACGAGAGGCCCGCATGCCCGGAAGAAGGGAGGCCTTGGCACGCACAGTGGACACCGAGGACTTCCTACGAGGCACAAAGACGGCTCTCTTGGAAAAGCGGAAGGCTGCGAATGCCCACATCCCGAGACCGCAAAGTCTATGGCTTGGAGCCACGGAGCCCGCCAGACGCCCAGGCGAGGCCATGCCAGGACCTGGGGCCAGCCCAGTCGGTGCCGAGCAGACCCTCAGGGCGAATTGCACATGGAAGACGGAAGACGCCGCCATCTGGAGAGGAAGAAAGGGCTCTGCCTGAGCTGGGCCACAGGGCCAGCAACTCCAACGCGCCCAGCCCACTCGCAAGGCCTCCAGAACCACCTTCCAGAGCGGCCACCACCCCTGAGAACCTGCAGCGTCCTTGGCTCAGGGGTGGCAGCAAAGGAGCGACGTGGTTTCTACAGAGATGTCTCAGGAGGGAGCCCAGGGGCCCCAAAGTCCAGCAGCCAGAGGCCCACGGGGCCAGAGGTCCGAAGCTCAGCCACTTAGAGAGGGCACTCGGGGCCTGGCAGTCCCGGCACACTGGCTTCACCAGGGCCCTGACCACAGGGCGGTGTCTGACTCGCCTCCTGGCAGCAAGGGGGCTGCTAGGAGAATCCTAGCAACAGAAAGCCAAGCCGAGCGTCTCCCACTAAGCCCAGCTAAGAAAGGCCCCCCGACCATCTGAACCTGAGTCCTGGACACACACAGCCCAGAAAGCCCACAGTTCTAACAATGTATCAAAATTACCAACTTGATATCAACTCATCAAAGCAAAAGCACTGTACTTACTGTAAAGTGTATTATCTAATAAAACTAGTTAACGGGCACACGTTTACTCTGGCGACAAGAAGACCCGTCTGTCCGTCAAGGTGCAGGAGACACATCTCCGTGAAAGCTGGGACCCCCACCCTGTGGACCCGTGGCTCAAATCCAAGCATCAGAGGGGAGGACACACTTCTCTGCGTGGCTGTGACCGACGCACCGACAGCTCACGCCACGGCTCCGGTCCGCGGCCAGCCCGCCTCCAGAGACACCCACAGCACAGCCACCCTGGAGGGGACGCGAGCGTGACCCACCACTAGTTCACCAGCACGGAAAGCCCGTGCCTCCACCGGGAGGGCTCGGGTTCAACACAGGCTGAGTGAAGGGGAGAGAAGACGCGGGGCGTAAACACAGCCCGGGGGACTCCTGAGGAGCGCGGGCAAGCGGACGTGAGCTCATCAGACAGACCTCAACCATGAGCGCTCCATGATAAACCAGGGCCCCATTCACACCGCCTTAGCAGCAGACAGCTCAGTGCACGTTATCCAACCACGCCACACCAGACAGCGAGAGGGCAGGCAGATGCCACGCCGTGTCCACCGGGCCCGCAGGCTTCAGGAGAGGGGCCCACTGCCCGGCACCCACGCACCCGCCACAGTCGGAGCCTCCGGGGCCAGACTCCCAGGAAGGGACCAGCAGGGCCCCCAGGCCAAGCCGACCCGGCCCTCGGCCACCCTGAGGTGCTGCCACCTCAGGCCTGCGACTGGGCGCTTTTCAAAAGAAACAGCATCTGTCTCCTCCCATGGACAGCCAAGGGCAAACACCGGCCCTGGAGGCACCCCCCTCCCGACTGCCCGAGACCGGGAGCACACGGGGGCGCTATTTACCTGTGTCCAGGCGCTTTCCCGGGGACCCCTCCTCCACCTCAGAGTCGCGCAGGCGCTTCGCGACCTTTTTCTTGGCTGCAGAAGAGTCTCCAACCTCGGAAGGACTACAGACAAAAGGTTTTGGTCCCTAGCTGAGGAGAAGCTGGCTGGGTTTCAGTGTTCTCGGCAGACTTTGGGGGCTTACACTTTTCGGTTTGCAGAAGAGAACAGAAGTGCGTCTGTTCGCATCGCTCGATGGCTCCGCCCCGGCGCAGCGCCACTGCGGGCGAGGGTGGGCTCTGGCGAGGGTCCGCTTAGCAGCGCGCTGAGTGCAAGCGCTATGTGACTCATTACCAAATGTGACTCTTTTGGGCAGTTTACTCTGCTCTGGGTGGAGTTCTACTGGGTTGAGGGTTGGTGGTTCTGAGTTAGGCTCCGAGTTTGAAGGAAGAGGTAATGCATCTGATGGTTCAAGTTTAGGGGAGATTTATCTCCTGAAAAATTATAAATAAAGTGATTTTTGAAAGCTGATAATTATCAAAGCTATCATAAAACTTACTATAATTGTGAAGTCCACCAAAATACTAATTCAATCAAGGAAACACAGCATCACACATAACTGTCTGCAAGCAGCCGCGGTTACTGTGTGCGCGTCCCTGACGCCTTCGGCCGGCGCCTGCACCCAGGGTCCAGAGGCTCCCTGAGACCCGCACATGCGCCAGCCCAAGACATCATTCGAATTCATGACAGTCGCTGCAATCGACAGTCACTTACCTTGAGGAAGAAAAATATGTCACGTAACTAAGGGGGTCTAAGCGGGCATTCCCACAGTCCTGACCTGGTCCACAAGGTTAGCAAACAGAAGGAAACAAGCATGTGAATCTGATTTCTGACCAGGGCATTCTAAGTCGATGGCAAAGAACAGGGGTGGTGAGTGGCTGAGAACGCGCCAGGAAAGCCCCCACTGGTTCTCAGACCGTGCCGCCTTCAGAAACGTTACAATCCAAGCTCGTTATTTTAAATCTGACTTGAAAGATAAAAACACAATCTTTGGACAAAGACTACCTTAGCCTCTTTAGAAAAGCTTTTAGAAATTACAAAAAAAAACGATGCTTGAGAGCCAGTGCATTAGCCCGGGCCCTGGGTAGCTGGAGAGACCTGTCCTTGGAGGACAGGGTGGGCACGTCCTCTGGAATAAGCCACTGAGGTTTCCCTCCACTCAAGGCTGAGGCTGGCATCAAGACGTACAACACAGAACAAGTGTAAGCAGCACGTATGATCACAAAGTCGTCTCTACTGGGTGAAACCTGCAAAGCCCCCAAATCTATCTGAAACAACACAAGGTTACAGTTTTCAACTCAAAGTCGTTTTGAAAGTGAGAAGCTACACAACTTCAAAGGTTCACTTAGGTCTCAGAGCACGTTCTGTGAACTCTCCCCACTGATAGTGAGATGGGCCGGCCAGGCTTGGCACCCAGGAGGGCGGCCGCGGTCAGGCTCCGCCCAGAACTTTCAGACAAGCCTCATGACATGGCTTGGAAAACAAGGAGACAGCCTTTCCTTGACCAAAGCCGTTAGAAACGTCAGTGCAAACACACGTGTAATCTGGAAACACGTGTGCAGCTGGCAGGGCTCGAGTCCTGCTGATGGTGTGTGGCTGGTGACGAAGCTCCCACCCGCTGCCCGCGGCCGTGCGGGACACTGACCCGTGAGGGAGCTGCAGACGGGCAGGGTGAGCGCTTGACCCCCTTGGGAGCCGGCCCCTCCTCCTTCCCCTGGAGAGGCCTCCTCTCCCCACAACCCAGGGCCCCACAGGGGCTCTCGTGCTGACCTGATACCCAAGCTGCCGGCATCCGCCTCTGCCTCCACCTTGGCAGGGGACCCGCACTGCCCCAGAGCCGCCTCAGCCTCCGTGGAGGACGCCGCTCCCAGGGCCCCCGCTCAGCAGTGGGCCAAGACGACGGCCACCCCACCCCAGGCCTGGGCGCTCCTGCCAGGGCAGCTGCCCCCAGCACATAGGTCCTGAGCCCCACGGCCCGTGGCCCCACTGTGCCCATACTCTGCCTACACCAGCCACGAGAGGGGCTTGTCAGAGGGGCACCTCGCTCCTCCTCCCGAAGACGACGCTATGGCTCAGGGCTCTGAGTCTGCCAGGGCGGCTCACAGATATGTCCCGGGCGTCCACAGCCTCACGGATGGCGGGGGTCATGGCAGAAGGTGCTCAGGTGACCCAGTGCAAACCAGCCCCCACCAGCTGCAGGCCTCTCATGGGCCGCGGACTCCAAGCCTCGGTGTTCTCATTCATCAGACGGGAACAGACAGGACAGTGCCTGCCGTCCGGCAGCCCACAGAGCAGGTGCTGGCCAGGGCTGCTGGGATCTGTCTTCGGGGACCACACACTAGACCTACATCCTCGTGGTCACTGGTTGCTAACACACTACTCAGCTGCTCGGGAGAAACTTTCCCGGGAATGTCGAAGTGTTCGCGGCATAAACGAACGCAGAGTCTCAGGACGCATCAGCGTTGAAACCTGGCATCTGGAGTCCCACTCGAGGGAACTCACGACGCACAGATCAGCATAGGCCCTACCCAGGGCACCCCACACCACCATCCACGCCCCAGGCACTGACCTCCCATGAGATGCTTCCAAACCAAAGCTACACATGGACCAGGGACCCAGCCTGGAGCCTCACTGGACACTGCCGCCATCTCTCCCAAGTTGGGGTGTCCCCCGCCCGGCCTGACTCAAGCATGACCTCTTCATCCAGCCTCAGCTGCGCTGGTCCCAGCAGCCCCCAGCCCTCTGGGGAAGGAGAGGACCCAGTCCTGAGCATGAAGACAGAGCCTCAACCTGAGACTAGACTGAAAGGGCAGCAGCGGGAGGCAGACACCCCTGTGAGGCCCACGGCCACGCCACTCGGGCCCCACTGCTCAAGGAAACCAACCTGGAAACTGAAGACCTGCCTTCACGGCTCCCCGCTGCCCATGGGAAGGTCACGGCTGCCACCCCTCCAGCCTGCCCTGAGTCTCCCTGTCAGGGTTTCCAGTGGAAACCCCGTGAGCATCACATCACAACTAAGACGTTGAGAAACCACTGCCCTTTCAGGTGTGATGGACGATACTGAGTGATTTCTCCCCCAGGACCGTTCCCAAGCACATTCCTACACTCCTTCACGCGCTCTGTCTCTGCGGTCTGCACCGGCCACAGTTGACCGACACCCCCCAGCACTGACGTATGTCGCCTCACTGGGGGCACCCTCAACCGTGCCGCTGGCCAGCTACCTCCACCACACCGCGCCTCCCACACGCCCCCTTCCAGCCGGCCCCACTCAGACCACTACGCTGGCTTCCTCTAACGTGCGCCCAACCCCAAGAGCAGCATGAGGGGCCTGCGGGGGACACCCGCATAGTGGGAGAGCTCAGAGAAGCTGCCCCGCTGCTGGGGCAACAATGAAACCAACCAGGTGGCCCGTTCATCCCCCAAGAAGGGAGACGCACGCCTCACCCTGAGGGGCAGCGGGGGTGGCTGGCAGGAGGGGCCCGCCCTGCGCCCCTGAGAACCCCAAGGGCACAGGGGGCACAGCCGGGAGCCCAGCGAGACCCGGCTGCCGAAGGCCCCCAGGAGAAGGGCTGCTCGGAACCAAACCCACAGGCAGGGCCAGTGTGCTGATGGCAGGGCGGCCCCGGACTCTACAGTCCAAGTGCGAGTTCCACCCCCGAGCAGGAATGCTCCGGAGCCTGCAGCTGGCACACGGCGCAGAGGGCGCCACAAGCGGCCCCGCCCCCCCATGGCCACCTTCTCCAAGCAGAGAAAGCTTGGGGACCCAGGTCCTACCTGCTGCTCCTCAGGCAGCTGGACCACAGGACACCACTGGACCAGAGAGGTCCCCCAGCTCACGGGCACCACAGAGAGAGACATGGCATCACTGCCAGGGCATGGCAGGGCCGCAAGGCCGGCACACACCCACAGAGACCACGGTCCTTTTCAAGGGTGAGCAGTAGGACAGCTTTCTATGTCCTTCCATTAACCGCTCTGTCGTTCTTATTTGGACAAAGTCGTAAAAATTCAGAAAGACCACACACAGCTGCTAAGAGCCGTGCAGGAGGGAGCCTGACCCCACAGCCTGTGCTGCTGACTGAAATGCCCGACTCTCAAGTGAGGAGAGGGAGGCGGGGGGGGGTACCCTCCACCCGCCCAAAGGGCACCTGAAGGGCACCTCCAGGAGCCCAGGCTGAGCCCAGGGCTGTCCCCCGGGAGGGGCCCCACGCGCGTCCCACCCACAGGGGCACAGGGCCACTGGAGGGCCCTGCTGCCTTGCACGCCCTAGGAGAGGAGCTGAGACAGTGCCGGCCCCGCACAGCCTCGCCGGGTCACCGGGCACCTGCTGGAGACTCTGCTCCATGTTCCCGCCCCAGCACACGGCCGTGCCTCCCGGCACACCAGCCCCTCACTCTCCGACTGCCCTGCAAGGCTGTGGACAAGCTGAACCGTGCTCGAGAAACAAATCTCATTTCAGCCCCAACGTTTCTAAGTGGCCAAACGCGGCGCAGACAGTACTACCCCAGCCTCAGCCCGGAGCGCCTCCGAGCGCTTACCTTCCTCCGCGGCCTCCTGCCCCCGCGGAGCACCGTCCTCTTCCGAGCCTGCAGTACCTGGACTCCGCGGCCGGGGGCTGGCTGTGCTGCTGGCTCAGCTTGCTCCGCAAGACAGCGATCTCCTTCTTTAGCAGCTTGGCCCGTTTGCTCCGTGACCCGCTGGACTTCATGGCGCACGTGAGGTCCAGCATGTCCAGGAGCTCCCTCAGCTGCTCCTCCAGGACCATGTGGGCCCTGTTGCCCGGGTTCAGCAACCTGTCCACTGGAGGCAGAGACACGCCATTAGCCGCTACATGGGTGCCGCCAACCTGAGACCAACTCACCAGGGACCCCAGGGCCCTACCCTTGCCACTAACAGACACAGGAGCCAGGCCACGCCCAGGAACACTGATCCCTCCCACCAAGATCAGGCGCCCAGGCGAAGAAAGGCCGGAAAGAGGTCCAGACTTGCCAGGGGTACCAGCTCGGGGCCACGTGAGTCTGAACCTGAGTCTCAGTCCCAGGCTGTTATGTGGCTTTCTTTAAACTGGGCTGCAAAGTTCACAGGAAATTCGGAGTTTGGGGTATATTTATAAGAAACATCCTCAACAAAATTTCAATTCCAGCCAAATAACAAAACATATACAGTAGACTACCTTGAATCAGTGAGAGGCAGCTAAGAACCCAGTGAGTCTACAGAACCCCCTGCAAACAGAACTGGGACAAAAACCACAGCACCGCGGCCATCAGACAAGGAGACGCCTCCCTCCACAGGCAGAGCTCTCCCTGCAGCAGCCGCCTCATCGTGAGAAGAGCAAGACGCCAGTACAGGGAACCCAGAAAGAACGCGTGCTGAGAGAACGCCACAGACAGGAAGGTTCACAGCTAGAAATCCCATCTCATCCGAAAGGCCCTCAGGCAGAGGACACCGCGGGGAGGGGCCTGGGGACGCCCAAGCGCAGAGGGGACACAACCGCACTTCTCGCCCCAGGGCATCCTTCGTGAAAGCCTGGGCGCGGAAATGGACGCAGAGACGCACGGTGACTCGCCCGGCCACTCCCTGCAAGGCTGGCACCCCCTCCCGACCCGGAGCGCTCAGGTCGGGGAGGGGGGTAGGTCCGCTTCCAAGGACCCGGGAGAGCCAGCGGACAGAGGGCGTCCCTCCCAAGGCCACCTCGTGAGATGGGGCAGGGACCCCGGCAGGGAGGGCCTGCACCTGTTCCCTGCTCCCTTGCGAGGGGCTTCCTCTGCCACAGGACGTCCTCACAGGCCCCCAGGCCCACCTGCGCACACAGCGTGAGCGGCACTGCTCCCTGGTCTGTACCAGGCGACCTGCTGCCCCACTCGGGCCACAGCTCACGCGCCTCTCAAGTGGGCACCTGAAACGTGGGTGCTCTCAGCAAAGATGTGCTGTGTGTAAGAGGCACGCCACACGGCAGTCAGAGAAGGGGAAGCCAGTGAAGCAGCCCTGGCGCTCCTGTGTAACTCTCACATGAAAACTACAGTCATCAGGTGTCCTAGGTTAGGGACAGGGGCCGACACAAGTCCTCACAGGGCTCCTAGGAAACCTCAAGCCAGCGCGCAGCTCACACCCCGCCCCCGAGCCCACACTCCAGCACCAGGGAAAGTGCCCCACCACCTGCTCCCCACGGCCGTGCTCACCCTCATCCCAGGAGAAAGGCCGCCGGGGGGGCCGGGGGCGGCCGCTCGGGCAGGTGCATCCCCGAGGCCTCGTCGAAGCCGACGCTGTCCGCCTGGCGCCGGGCCTGCCTGAGCACCACGCCGCCCTGGTCACGCAGCCGCACGGCGGCCCGGTAGAACACCGTGTCCTTGGCGTTGTACTTCATGCAGTTGTCCACGATGAGGTCAAAGTCCTCCTCCAGCTCCCTGAGTGTCCGGTAGCCCTGCGCCTCTAGCCGCTTCCGCATCGTGGCAAAGTCCATGGGGCGCTTGATGTGATCCAGATAATCTGGGACCTAGTTTCAGGGAACAAAGCAACCGTTTACAGACACAACCCGAGTCACATACTCCACGTAACCAGGACACCCGTCATGTACACACATACACACACTCAGGCACACTCCATGCTCACGCAGCACTGCAGGGCAGCCCAGATCCTCTGGCCAGACACGCACTCACTGGGAGGGGTCCTCCACATCCCCTGGGTCACTGCAGACCCGAGGGAGGTCAGCACAGGAGGCGAGGACACCTACCTCCTTCAGGCTCACTGGCTGGGCAAATATGCGGGCCGGGTCCTTCTCCTGCAGCTGGTCCAGCACCGAGCGCAGCAGCACAGTGAGCGGGGGTCAGCCGCAGCTCCAAGGCCATCTGTTCCACCTTCACCTGGGGGCCAGTGCACCAGGGCTCAGCGCCCAAGGGGACACTCCCTCTGAGGAGCCACCTCCCACCTCGAGGGTGCAGCACCGTCCAAGGGCCGATGGAGGTCCACGTTAAAGGCACAAGCGTGCGGTATCCCCCTCCTGCTCACACCTCCTGGGACCCGCTGGACACCACAGACCCCACATCAGCCAGTCTCCTTCATGGCAGAGGTCGGTGTCAGCACCTAAAGCCGCCAGCACCCCTCACCAGAGAGGACCACTCGGGAAGCCGGGGGCAAGGACTGCGAGGCCAGTGCAGGCCACCCCTGCCCCGGGACGCCCCGCCCCCTGCCCCCGGACGCCCCGCCCCTGCCCCCGGACGCCCCACCCCTGCCCCGGGACGCCCCGCCCCTGCCCCCGGACGCCCCGCCCCTGCAGCCTCACCTGCTCCCGCTTGAGCTTCTCGCTTACGCAGAAGCTCGATGAGCAGGCGGGCGCGCCCAAGTCGTGCCGCAGCCGCTGCCAGTACTTGAGCTTCTCTTTGGCGGCTTGAATCTCCTCGTCGTTCTCTCTCTGAGAAGAAGAATGGAGTCGGCCTTGTCCCCCACACAGACACCACGGGTAAGGCTCCATGGCTCAGCCCGTCGCCTCCTCCCCGGGAGCCTCCTCCGGGGACAAGCTCAACCGGTGCTGGTTCATCTCCAGGCCAGCCCTGCGGCGGGGGTGGGGCCAGGCAGGGAGAGCACGGGGCCGGGCGCCGAGTACTGCCGCCTGCACCCCACCGCCAGTGCCCGCATCCCCGGCCTCGCTCCCGTCCCTCCCCGAGCTCTGCCCAGGGCCTGGGGTCCTCAGAGCCTCCTGGAGGGGCTCAGGAGCCCCGGGGCCTACCCTCCCACTGCCGCACATGCCGGCCTCTCAGCGCGCCTGAAGGCTGTCCCAGCACAGCTCCTCCCACAGCCCCCACTAAGGCTCCAGCTGGGAGTCTGGGGGCCCTCCCAGTCGAGGCCACTCGGAAGCCGAGTCCAACCGCACGCATGAGGCTCCCCTTCCCTGCCGCCGTGCCGCCACCGCCACCGCCACCACCATGGGCCTGCTCAGGCTGCGGCGGTGCAGGCACCGCTTTCCAGAACTCTCCGCACTCAGCCTCCTCTGCCCCTTGGGGCCCACCTCCATCCAGAATGAGCTGTAACAGGGCAGCCATCTGGCTGCGTCCGCGGCCCCCAACCCCGATCCCAGTGCAAACCCTGAACCCTAGCAGCAGGGAGCACTCTGCTCTGCGAGGATCGACCCTGACTAAGGCTGACGCTGCATTCCAGGACCTCAGCGTCTGAGGGCAAAAAACCCGTGGCCAGAGTTGCAAGGCCCCTCTCGCTCTACTGGGGAAGGCAGCAGAGGGGCCCACCCAGGAGGCCGGGCACAGGGAAGGAGCCGGGCCTGAGCCTCCCTCCACCAGTATCCTCCAGCTCTACCGGAGTCCCATCACCAGCTTGTTTTTACGTTATTTAAAATTCTCAGACATCAAACAGGAGTTAACAGTAACATCAGCTGTATAAATTAAGACCAGTAAATACATTAAACAGTGGGGTCAGAAAACCAAATTCCCCAAGAGCATCTGAAATCATCTCGTCCGTCAGTTTGAAACAGACACTGAAAATACCAGCTCCAAGGACGTTTAGCCTGGTGGCCCACGAAACACAGGAAAGCAGTTAAGTCCCCAGAAACCCCTGGTGCCCACCTGCTGTGCCCGCCGCTGGCTGCAGGACCACAGGCCCTGCCTCCAACACAGTGCCCCCGCCAAGCAGGAACCTGCGGGGAGGACCTGGCCAAGCCCCAAGCCTCTTGTGTACAGAAGGGCCTGCCTTTCTGACCCTACACGAGCAGTCTTTAATTCCTACGTGAAACCAATCTGGAAGGTTCCATACACTGGGAGAGTACTGCAGTCATTTCTGGTTTCAAACTGCTATCAAGAGAGCTCTGAGAAGTCTGCAACCCAGCTGTCGTTCACCCGCGGAAGGCGGGGAGCACACCCAGTGCCTAGAAGTGAGACAGACAGAATCCCCCCACCCACAAGGTCAACACCAGCTGGGTCAGACCAGCCCCCAGCTGGGGGGCAGAGCAGGCCAGCTCTGCAACATGGGGCCCCGCACGGTCAGGCCGACTCCCCGGGCACGGCAAGGGTGGGAGAGCCTAGGGGACAGCCGTCGCCCTGCCAAGCTGCCAGCAGCAGTGGTGTGGACAGCAAGAGGCCCTGCCCCAGCTCAGCACGACAGCCAGCTGTCCAGAAGCCCCTGGAAAGCGAACGAGGGACGCCCTCCCACCACAGGGGCGCGTCAGGGGAGCTGGCGGACAGGAGCACTCCGAGGGCGGGTGGGGCAGAAGCCGCGCCCCCAGCCCAACACATGCCCACAGGCCCCCAGCCTGCTCTGCAGGACACAACCACCACAGGAACCTACAAAAGCCAGGGCTCCATGGGCCCAGGAGAGACCACCGAGGGGCCAGACCTCTGAGGAGGCAGGGGCCAGGAGCACCCAGCAACCGAAGCGCCTCATCCCATCCAGCCCAGCTCATCCCGTCCGTCTGTCAGTCCCTGACTGCCCGGCTCAGGGCAGACGCCCAGACACACAGACAAGCGAGTCAGGTTAGACACTAATACCAAGCATTTTTAAAGTTTCAAAAATCATCAAAATCACACCAAGCCTTCGACAGTCCATGTGGAACATGAACAGGTTGCCCCCAAAAGCCAACTTCCACTGGGACGGGGTGGGAAGCAAAGCTAGTTCAGCCCCTCCCACCTACCCCGCGGCGGGGCGCTCCCAGCCACTCCAGCTGGCGAGGGCAGGCAGACCCCCTCCCGTGGCCCCGCCCGCACGGGCTGCACCGCGGAGCCCACTACCACCAAGTCAGGACTGGCCCCCAGTCAAGCCCAGCTGCACCTCAGTCTCAGTGGCTCTTCCAATTCCTCCAGCCAGGAGAACTGACCCTTCTGTTTCCTGTGCATGAATTCTCCTGTCATTACAAATTTCCCTCGTGTGTGGCAAGACGCAAGGAGAACACGACTGCTCTCAAACCCACATGCTGACCCTGGGAACATGTGTTCCCCTGAGGTGCAGGCAGGCCCCTCCCACACCCCAACCTCGGCCCAGGTCCCGCTCCCCACGCGATGCCCCCCGCCAGCCCAGCCCCAGGCCAGAATCTCAGCCCTGCACTCTGCACCTGCCACTGCTCTGCCGTCACCAGGCTGAGGACACAGGCCCCCATCTGGCCTCCCCACTCCCATCTCAAGATGCCCTATGCCCCACTCGCCACCCCCAAGGCCCAGCACCCTCTCTGAGCACCCAAAGGCCCTGAGGGCTCTGCCCTGCCCCTTCCTGGAGCTCCTGAGGCAGCACTGAGCCAGCAGCCACCCTCAGTCCCCACGGTCCCAGCCCTGCAGCCCCATGGACGCTCCCCCAGCCCCGCAGCCCACAGGCCCAGGTCCTGACACAGCCCTGACAGAGACAGAACCCCGTGTCCAGCGGGGAGGAAGGGGGAGTACACGGCCTCCCAAGAAAGGCCCAGGAGGGGCGGAAGGTTCAGGGCGACCATCCCCACCCCAGGGTGGGCAGCAGGACCGGACTCAGCTGTCAGCGGTCCTGACGCTGCACAAAGCAGGCAGGAGGCAGGGAGCCGAGCACCCGGCCCCTCTACACGTCCAGGGCGGCTCCGGCCTGGTGAGTGGGGCTCAGCCTCCCTAGCGGGGTGGGGTTGGTGAGCCTCCACAGCTGTGCCTGTCTAGGGGAGGGGACTCAGATGGCCCTGCAGGCACCAGGACTGCTGGGCGGGGGACCTGACCCACCTGTCACCCTGGGAGCGGCCCCGCGGCCATGTGCTGCCTCCTTCCCCGGAGATAGAGGAGGGTCAGGGGCACAGCCCGCCCCGCAGTCACCCAGAAACATCGCACTCCTCTGGATTTCAAAAAGCATTGGAAAGATGGCAGAATCCAAGCTTCTCTTTTTAAACAGCACTCACATGTGTGCCGTGCTGACTGACCTGCCGCCGCCACCGCAGGCCCGAGGAGGCGAAGAGGCAGAGCTCCGTCCAGGCCGGAGGCAGGCGGCCCGGGCGCGCGCGAGCCACGGGAGGAGGGCACACAGAGCGGGGGAACGGCAGCCCTCAGGACAGGACAGCGCAACGGGGTGGGCGGCCGCCGCTACCCGCAGTGGGGCCAGGGACCGGAGCTCCAGCCAGGCAGGCCTGCCCCGACCGAACTCGGGGGGGGGGCTCCCCACATCAGGGAAACCCCTGCACCCCTGAGGCATCGTGGCTCAGGAAGCCTTCCGGACGACAGGCCGGGCGGCCCACAAACGGCGGGCACCGGCAGAGGCAGCCCTGCTGCGCGCGGGCAGTGGGAAGAGCAGACCCTACTCTTGAAGCCCGCCCCCAGCTCCAGCCGCGGCCAAGCCCCGCTTGTCTGTGACAGCTCACAAAGCCGGCTTCTCCCTTCCTAAATCGCCTTTCAGGAAAGCGCTCTGAACGTCAGCCAGCCTGTGAACCTCGTCAGCTACTGAGAGGAAGGCACGCGTCCCGCCCGGCCGCCCCTCCTGTGCATGGGTCCCTGCCCCGAGGACCCGGCACGCCTGCCCCCTGCTCAGCTGGCAGAGGCTCCCCTGTGCACCCCCAGCCGGGCAGAGCCAGCAAAGGCCAGCACACCGCAGGGCCAAGGGGCACCTCGGACGGAGGCTCCGCCTGCCGCCCCGGCCGAACGCGGCCTCCCAGCCCCTGCAGGCCACATACCTGCTGCGAGCTTCTGTGGGACTGCAGGCTGGACTGGAGTCTGCGCAGCAGCGGGGCTCCGTTCCTGGACAGCCTCTTGAGGAGCCAGTAGCTGTGGGCACGCTCAACAAACTGCTTCTTCCGCTGAATGGCGACCTGATTCGCAATCCTATTTAATCTAGAACACGGAAAACTCAGGGTTTAGTTGGACATGAAGCAGGACGTGGACACGTTATCACAGAAACTAGAGATGAAGTCAGCAAACCATGTGCGTCCCCCTGCCCACCCCCCCGCCCCTCACCACCACCACCTGCCTCCCGGCTCTGCCTGCCTGCGGGCTGCATTCCCACCACCGCCACTCAGCTCACGCGTCCAGGGACCCCGGGTGTCACCTGCTCTGAGCCCTCAGCTCACGCATCCAGGGACCCCCGGGTGTCACCTGCTCCGAGCCCTCAGCTCACGCATCCAGGGACCCCGGGTGTCTCCCTCTCCGAGCCCTCAGGTCACGTGTCGAAAGACTCCAAGTGTCCCCATTCCGAGCCCTCAGGTCATGCGTCCAAGGACCCTGGGTGTCCCCCCCCCCGAGCTGTGCATGCTCACACATCCAAGGACCCCGATGTCCCCTGCCCCGAGCTGCGCATGCTCACACATCCAAGGACCTCTCGGGTGTCCCCCCGCCCCGAGCCCTCAGCTCACGCGTCCAGGGACCCCGGGTGTCACCTGCTCCGAGCCCTCAGCTCACGCATCCAGGGACCCCGGGTGTCACCTGCTCCGAGCCCTCAGCTCACGCATCCAGGGACCCCGGGTGTCACCTGCTCCGAGCCCTCAGCTCACGCATCCAGGGACCCCGGGTGTCTCCCTCTCCGAGCCCTCAGGTCACGTGTCAAAAGACTCCGGGTGTTCCCCCGTTCCGAGCCCTCAGGTCATGCGCCCAAGGACCCTGGGTGTCCCCCGCCCTGAGCTGCGCATGCTCACACCCAACCTCCCCCAGGTGGGGGCAGCCCTGCAGGACGGCTCCTCTCTCAGGGCCCTGGAGCCCACAGGACAAAAAGCAATGGGATGACTGGAGGCAGAAGCTGCTGGGGGTGGGGGCCAGCTCATCACAAAAATGAGCACCAGCGTCTCCAGGCCTCGTGGCAAGACCATCAGTTCAGAGACTATAAAGCTCGAGGGATTTTAAGAACACACAAGGGGATACAGGGCTTCACGCCCTCCAGGCCCGGCTTCTGGCCCCTGCCTTCGCCCCTCCTGGGAACCACGCCTCCCGCAGACAACAAATGCAGGCTGAGGACCAACCCCCGACAGGACCAGGAAGCTTCCTTTCGGTACACCGGACATCAACATTTCAGGGCGGAAATTAAGGAATTTTAAAAGGACATCTTCCAAAAAGTGTGACTCCTAAATCATACGTAACTGTACTGACATCCTTGGCTCCGCCGTGTCCAAACCCACAATGCTCCTTCTCATTAAGGCAGTGGCCACAGCTCGAGCCTCAGGGCCGAAGGCCACGTGCCGCTCAGGGTGGCCCTGCCCAGGGCCTCTTCTGGCGGCCGAGGAACCCAGCGAGGGGCAGCTCCACCCAGGCACGCGGCCCGGGCAGACAGCAAGCCCCCAGCCCAGCGCGTCCACAGGCCCGCCCAGTGACATGGTGCTGGCTTCAGCGGAAGGACCTGGGGACCCCACGCCCCCTCTGCAGAGGGGCTGTGTCTGTCCTGGGCACCTAGCAGGCACCCTTCTGCTGAAGTCTGCCCTCACCCCGCGACTGCCACCTGACTCAGGGCCAGCAAAGAGCAGGCAGCTTAACATACGGAGCGCACGCAGCTGTGTGCTCTCACACATACGCAGCTCTGGAACGGTGAAGGGTGGCACCGGTAAAAGGCGGACTCGGCGTGCGACTCTGGCTGAGCCGCCAGGAAGGACACGAGGCAGCACACAAGAGCGCACGGGAAAAGCTCAGCAGATCCAGAAACGTGTTCACTGAAAATAGCAGGAAAGAGACAAATGGGAGCAGAAAGCAACGAACAGTGAGCCTCGTGCCTTTAAAGCAGCACCGTTCACAACAGCCAAGACACACAGACAACCTAAACACCCGTCAACAGAGGACTGGCAGAGAAGACGGGAGTGTGTGTGAGACAGAATATTACTCAGCCATAAAAAAGGAAATAACGGCACAGCAGCAACAGGGATGGGGTGTGTGTGTGTGTGTGTGTGTGTGTGTGTGTGTGTGTGTCTGTGTGTGTGTCTGTGTGTGTGTGTCTGTGTGTGTGTGTGTGTCTGTGTGTGTGTCTGTGTGTCTGTGTGTCTGTGTGTCTGTGTGTGTGTGTGTCTGTGTGATGGGGGTGTGTGTGTGTGTGTCTGTGTGTGTGTGTGTGTCTGTGTGATGGGGTGTGTGTGTGTGTGTGTCTGTGTGTGTGTCTGTGTGTGTGTGTGCGCGCGAGAGAGAGCGAGCGAGAGAGAGACTATCACGCAGCCACTGTAAGAAGGGCATCAGGGGCGCGTTGGCAGCACAGCCGGGTGGAGGCTGCCGCACTGAGTGCGCTAATCCAAGGCGAGCACGGCATCACTCACGTGTGCAATCTATATGACACAGATCAACTTATCTACAAAACAGAGAGAGACTCACAGGCTTGGCTTAGAGACCAGACTTACAGTGGCCAAAGGGGACAGGGGTGGGGACAGATGAATTAGGAGTTTGGGATTAATATACACACAGGACTGTATGTAAAACAGATAAATAACAAGTGGCTACTATGCAGCATCGGGAATTATACTCAATCCCATAATAAACCATAATGGAAAAGAATATGAAAAAAACCAACCGTGTAACTGTGTCACTCTGCAACACACCAGAAACTTGCCACTGTTCCGTCGCTAAGTCACGTCCAACTCTCTGCAACCCCATGGACTGGCTGTAGCAAGCCACACTCCCCTGTCCTTCACTGTCTCCCAGCGTTTGCTCAAACTCACGTACACTGAGTCGGTGATGCCATCCAACCATCTCGTCCTCTGTCACCCCTTCTCCTCCTGCCCTCAATCTTTCACAGCATCAGGGTCTTTTCCAAGAGTCAGCTCTTCGCATCAGGTGGCCAAAGTATTGGAGCTTCAGCATGAGTCCTTCCAATGAAGCAGAAACTAACACTTTCTAAATCAATCAACCATACCTCAATTTAAAAAAGGTATCATGAAAACTGAGATGCAAAACAAACCTGTAGAAAAATGTAACTGGCCAAATCTGAATTATGAAAAACAAGAAAACTGAAATACATTCTTTTAACAATCACTCTAGAAACTGAATGAGCCGTTTAAAAGTTTTCTTACCACCCACAAAAGAAATGAAAGGAACCCATTTTTCAGAGGTTCACTATCAGAAAAGGAAATCAAGCCCACCCAGCCCTGCGCTGACGACGGGAAGGCAAGGATACGCGCCCAGGCCTCGGGGTGAGCATCCCGACCAGGCGGGAGAGTGGGCGCAGGCCAAACGCCACGCGCACAGACACATCCCAGGGCCCAGGGTCCACGGCCACGTGCAGGAGGCCAGTGGTCAAGAGACACAAGTCCCAGAAGTGCCACTCACACCCAGAGACCAGACTGCGAGCCCCTCGACGAAAGACAAGAAGTGGGGGCCTTGAGCCCTGCAGCTCGCTCTCGGCTCACGGGGAGGTGCCCCTCGAGAGCAGGCCCCCAGGACCCCTGCCAGGGCTGCGCTCACCACACAAGCGGGCACACCAACTACGAAGGGAGACGGCCACAAGATACACTCAACCCACAGGAAGGCCAGGTGGAGGCGCCCCATGACGATGCCAGTGAGGAGGGCAGAAAGGGGCACGCAGGCCACCTCCAAGCCAACCCGAAAGTCCACGAGCCTGACGGACGACCAGGGGCGCACAGGAGGCAGGCTGGCCGCACACGACGCCCGGGGCTGGGTGGCTATGGGTCTCTGGGGGAGGAGGTACTCCGTGGACGAAGCTGGCAAACGGCTGCTCGGACGCTGGCATGTGAGCGTGAGGGACGGCATGGCTGCGACGCCTCACCTTGGGGCCATCCTGACCCAGGAGGCCAGCAGTCCGTACCCCTGAGGTCGCGTCAGTGCCAAGGCCACGGGGCAAGGGGCTGGGGTGGAGGGATAGCTGCAAAGCTTTCAGAAGAAAACCTCAAGGCCCTCAGGGAATGAGTGCTTAAGTGAGACATGACAAATACAAGCCATAAAATAGAGCAAAAACACACAATGAAAGCAGGACACGATCCCTGTGAAGAGGGCCGAGGCGGGGCTGCCCGCTCCTGCCCACCAAACCCACTCGGGCTAGTGGAAAAAGGAAAACCCAAAGAGGGAAAGTCCGCCCAAACCGTCACTTCACACATGACGTCCACAGAGAACCTAAGGGAGCCTGCAACGCGCGACACCAACGTAAAACCCTGGATCTACACAAACACCCAAACGTGCTGATTTGAGAGAACTCTTTCTATACTAAGTTTTCCATGGACATTTTAATGGAGAAAACCGTGAACTTTCAACTAACACTGGAGAGGTGGTAGTGAGCAAAAAGGTGGGCCATGCCCAGGTCAGGGTGAAGGCTGGCGTGGAGCCGGGCTTCAAGGAGGAGACGCACATCTCGGGGATGGGGGCCCACAGAGCAGTCTCCGGGTCAGGGGTGCAGGGACAATCAGTGACGGCCCTGCCCGCCAGCAGGAAAGACAGGTGTGTGGGCTGAGGACCACGGGGTCAGACGCCGCGTCTTCAGAGCAGACAGACACACGCTGTCCAGACACACCCACTCCAGGGCCGCAGGGCACGGCCCGGGCACAGCCAGGCTCTGAAGCGAGCTGTTAGCTGCGCTGCCAAGGCCCCGGGGGGCAGTCACGGGACTGGGGTGTGCTTCCAAGTGGCCCAAAGGGTGGAGCGGGTGAGGGGCTGGCCCAGTGCTCCCGAAGCTGGGGTACGGGGGTGGCGCTTCTGGCCTCACAAACGTCCAGTCTTGACAAGGGCTTCTAAAGACGTAAAGAGCAGGGACGCCGCAGGGGAGATGTGCAATGAGCACAGCAAAGGGTGGTCTGCCACCTGCAGGCCAGATCAGGGCTCTGGGGAGAGGCCCGGGACCCCAGGGTGCGGAGACCCACCCTGCGGGCCAGGGGCCAGGCCTGCGGCCACAGGCTGCACCCGAGGCCTGCCCACGCCCACAGCAGCAGAGCAGCCACCCCGGCAGGAAGGACGGGAGAGCAG
The DNA here is from genome assembly GCA_917880005.1 of Nanger dama. Taxonomy (NCBI): domain Eukaryota; kingdom Metazoa; phylum Chordata; class Mammalia; order Artiodactyla; family Bovidae; genus Nanger; species Nanger dama. The sequence goes on along the minus strand of CAKJTW010000046.1, from coordinate 846,248 downwards.
GCCTGGGCGGGACCCAGCTGCACGCATGGCAAGCGGCCGCTGCAGCCGCGGCCGGGCTGACGGCTCTCAGGAACAAGTGTCAGCCAGCGTTTTTGCTGCATATGATAAACCCGTCAGTGTTCTTTTTGTTAAACTTTCTATATTAAAGTCATGAAAAGCAGGGAGAAAACAGCATTAAAAACCATCCCCTGGGACTTCCCGGCAGTCCAGCGGCTGAGACTCCACACGCAGGGGCCAAGGTCAGGGACCCCTCAGGCCGCAACCACGAGCCCAGATGCCGCAACTGCAAAGCCTGTGCAGCCCAATTCGTTACTTGTTTTTTTAAGAACACCATCCCTCCTCACACACACGGACGCGGAAGCAGGGCCAGGCCGCCCCACCGGCTTCTCAGGGAGGGGGGCCACCTTCCCTTCCCAGCCAGCTCTAACTCCATGATAGGCCCTGCGCTTTCAGAACAGCTCAGACGGAGGTCAGGGGACGTAAGAGAAGCGCCCCCCCAGCCCCAATAAGCCCAGAGTCAGCCTCTGGAAAGGCGCAGTTCTGGGCCTTGCTGGTTCCTGGGGTGGCCCCTCCTCCCCTCCCCGCCGCTAGCAGGCAGCTGCCCGCACCACCGCCACCCCTCAGAGCCCACCCTTCACAGCCCGAGCAGGAGTGACAGCCAGCTGGTCAGGGCCCCTCTCCTGAGAAACCCCACCAGCGCTGATGCCCCCAGAGGCCCGCCTCAGCACCCAGGCCTGCTGGGCAGACCCTCTGAAAACCGCACCTCCCCCATGGCGCTGAGGAGAACCCCATGGGGTGGGCACGCCCTTCAGCCCTCACAGAGAGGCACAGGCAGTCTAACGGCGACCCTGATCCGAGAAGGCCAAGTGGGACTCCCGGCTGCAGGCAAGAAGGCGCCCAGGAGGCTGGCCCCCGCCTGGGAGGTGCACAGGGGCACGTGGTCCGCCCCCGGGATAGCACACGGGTGAGCCATTAGCGAGAGGGGCCTCTGGCTAAGGGGGGTGACGGGGAAATTTCTCTCCCCTACTTCTGCAACCTTTTATAAATCTGAAGTTATTTCAGAACAAAAACTTGAAACTAATAAAAGAACAAGACATGACAGGATGCCGAGGCCGGTCTCCACGTGCACTGGGCCCGCCCCACGGTCCACTCCTGGCAGCAACCCCAAGCGCAGGACGAAGGGAAACGTCCACGTGTGTCTGCCCCGCTCTGCAGAAGCAGACATGGGGACCGTGAGCAGGGACTGCCAGACCCCAGTCCTCAGCAGACACCCTAGGGGCCGGGCCCACTCTGCGCCCTCAGGATGCCTGGCCCACCAGGGGTCCACACGCCTGAGGGACAGGGGACGCACCCCTCTCGGCGCTGGCTTCAGCCCCAGACACACGGGAGCCCGAGAGAGGCGCTCAGAAATGCCCAAGATGCGGCACAGCCACCATGGAGCGCCAGGCTCCCCACACTGGGCTTCACTGACTCAGTGCCCACAGGCTGGCCTGCACCCAGGCCCCACCCCACCCCCAAAGGCCCTCGGGGGCAGAGCCTGGAGCTGGCTGCCAGCCCCCACACCCCCATCCCAAATCCAAGTACAAGGAAACCAGTGAAGTCACAGGAGGCTCAGCACGGACACGGGCACCCACGGGGCGCAGTCCCCCAGCTGTGCGCTCGCCCAGTGGGGCAGGGGCAGACTCGCAGCCGGCTCCCCGCACCACAGCCACGGTCCCAGCCACGGTCCAGCCCGCACTCCCGACCTGGGCTCTGTCAACAGCCCCTCCCCAAGGACCCGGTGGGGGGGCTGCCCAGCGTCACCCACACGCATAGGGCACCCAGAGCCATGCTCCCACCTGTGGGGGCCACGAGGCTCCCCCGTTTCCCCAGGCCACAGCCCGTCAGAACTTTAGAAATCGTAATAGAACTAGCTGCCAGAAAAGAAGGCAGACAAGACTCGGGCCCAGACTCCTCGCTGCTACATTCAACAAGCATTAAGCGCCTGAGCGACCCGAGCCCCCCGCCGTCCAGCCGGCCTCCCTGGGGTCTCAGTCGCGTCCTCTAGGGATGAGACGCCGAGCCCCCACCCTGGCGAGGGCCCCGTCCAGGGCTCACGAGGCAGCGCCCACGGTGAGCAGCGGCGCGTGAACTGTCCGGGCGGCATGTGGGCCTGCCGCGGCCCCTCATCGCGCCCAGAGCAGCGCCCAGGGTGCAGACGGCCTGCAGCTCCGCATGAGCCCCACTCAGCCAACGGCCCCAGAGACCCAGGGGCTCCGACCTCACACACCCCTTCTCCGGGCCTGTGTCCTCCCGCGACTGCCTCTCCCGCCCTCTGCCCTCACGCACAAGGCAAGAGAAAGCGGATGAGGAAACAGAGGCTCCAAGGAGAACAGCAACCCCCGAGGACAAGGGCCACTTCACCAGGACAAGGGTGGCAGCAGCTCAGGCGGGAGAGAGGAGGGCGAGCGACCGCTCTCTCTCCTTCCAACCTGACCTCTCAAGTCTTCCCCAACTTCAAACATGTCGCTTCTACGTCGGGGAGAAAGTCCCTCTAACTGAAGAACAGGGGAGAGAGGGGGCAGGCAGATGGGCACCGCTCGCGAGCTTGCTGCAGGCTGGGCCCTCAGAGCGACAGGACCGGGAGGCCAGGAGGGCCCCAGCCAGGGCAGCGCTGGGCGCTCCCCAAAGAGCCGATACCACGCCTGGCCGTGCCCAGAGCAGCCGCAGGGCTGAGCCACACAGCCAGCCAGCCTCACCGTGGGCCTGGGGCCCTCACGCAGGAGGGAGCGCCCGCTCAGGGCACCCACAGCTCTGCCCTGGGGTCTGTTACTAGACACCAAAAAGTGACCTCTGTAGTGTAAACGTGCTGCAAGATGAGAAAAACTAGCAACTACCTGCCTCTTGTTGAGAACAGATGACGGTCTCAAAATTAGTGTGTCTGAACTATCTTTTTCACTTGCAAACAACTTTTTAAACCACGCAAACTGCGAAGCACTCAGTTCCCGCCACCACCACCAGCCTTCTCAGCCGACACACCCCTCAGCCGAGTGAGGGGCCTCCTCTTCTGAGACGTCTGCAGCTGGTGCCTGAGACGTCGAGCGCGCGGGGTTTTGCCCCCCACTGCCCCCCGAGGCCTGGATCCTAAGGCCATGCCGCGGACCGCAGCCTCAGGAGGAGAGCAGCGGTCATGAGCTTGGGCCTCCCAGCCACCCCAACACCCTACACGCTGGTCTGACGTCAGGGTCTCCGCAGACTCTGCGCAACAGTGACAGCAAGGCCCGCGGCCACGCACACTCACCCAGGTGCATCGCTGACCTCCGCTCTGAGCCGGGAAGGCATGGCAAGGGCCTGTCGCTCCTCTGCTTGGCCCCATGAGGCGGCACCTCCGACCCCAGGAGCCCATGCTTCCCAGCCACGCGCCTGCCCCTCTGGCGGACGGACAGACGGACGGGTGGGCAGTGGGCACCACATGGGACTGGGCAGAGGGCAGCACCCTGGACTCCTGGCTTCTCGATTTCTAAAGTCACAACTTTTTTATTTACTGTGATTTTAGTAAACCTGAAAAGTTTAGGGTCTTAAACAAAACCTCTTGATACAAATGTTACACTTTCCAACCCTCAGGTAGAAATGCAAGTGAAGTCAGAGTGAGTTCACTCAGTCGTGCCCGACTTTCTGCGCCCCCATGGACTCCTGCACACCAGGCTCCTCCGTCCACGGCATTTTCTAGGCAAGGGTACTGGAGTGGGTTGCCATTTCTTTCTCCAAGTGCAAGTGAAACTGTCTTAAAAAGTCAGACCGACTTATTTGCAAAGAGACACTTGGTTTTACCAGAAGTCTTCTCCAGATAAGAGGAATGGTAAGTGCTTTCCATTCACCGTCTGAATTTACTGACTGTTATCTCTGTACTTTTCTGCTCTTGGACACTTCTAACTCACAAACACCCAGGAAGTGCCTGCTCCTCGAGCACAAGGCAGGGCCTCGCCGGCGGCGCCCACCACACGGGCCGCCCTGCGGCAGCCCCCTGAACCCCTCTCCCTGCCTCTCTGCCGCTGATGGGAGGCCCCAGGGCCCCGGGCGCTCAACACTGGAGCCTGTGTTTAAGGCTTTCCCAAACCATGGTGCCCACAGGTCTGCTAAGAAATTCCCCAAGCCACTTACCTGGTGTTACCAACAAGAGCATTTTTAAATCCAATGAAATTAAAAAAGGAAATCAGTAGCAAGAGACATAAGCAGAAGGGGCAGTCTAAAGATGGGGGTGGCCGGCAGGATCCCGACCCACCACCAGGACCACTCGAGAAAGAGAACCCCATGCTGACCAGGCGACGCTCATCTGAGAGAAACGGTTGGGAAACTAGACAGCTCGTGCCCCAACAAGAAGGCAGGCAGAGCCTCCCGCCAGGGCCCCAGTCAGCCCCACTCTCGTCTCCACCGTGTCTGCCTCACCCAGCCACAGGGCCTAAGTTCAACAAGGCAAACATCCCACCAGGGGACTCCCTGGTGACCCAGCGGGTGGGAGTCCGCCTCCCAGTGCGAGGAACGTGGGTTCAGCCACTGGCTGGGGACCTGGGCCCCCACATGCTGCAGGGCAACGGAGCCCGCGTGCTCGGGGCCACACGCCACAGAGGATCTGGTGCACCACAGTTAAGACCCGATGCAGCCAGATAAACAAACGCATGCGTTTTTCAGCCCACACGAGATCCCCAAACGCTGCCATGAGCCCAGCGAGAAAGACGGAGAGGGCAGCGACCCCTGGGCACCCGAGGCGGGGCTGCAGCTGGGCGAGCTCGGCCCCGGGCCTCGAGGAGACCACACACACACGGCCCTGCCTCAGACCCAAGTCTCTGACAACAGCCTTGCTCCCGCCAAGGGCAGTGGTCGCAAGGACCCTGTCAGAGGGGCCATCAGGGCCGGGCAGACGGCACGTGGTGGGCCCGCCGCACAGACCCTGCGCCCCCTTGCAGCGCTCACCTCTGCGGGGGGATGTAGGGGCGCACGCACGGGCGGCAGGGCCGCGCAGGGCTCCCGGGCCGTCTTCTTGGCCTTCTTGGCTTTCTTCCTGACCTTGGATGTGGACCTGACCGCTTTGACCGAACTCTCCTTCCGACAGACGCCGTTTTTCATCTCCACATCCCCGTAAATGTTCAGAGGCCTGCGGGTGCAGCCAGGGGGCGTGTGGACGTCACAGTAAGCGGTCTTCCTGACAGAGAAGGTGGCGGCACCGCCAGCCAGCTCCTTCACCGGCTCCATCTTCATATAGAGGCCCGGCCCGCTGGGCGCACGTCACGTGGAAGGCGGTGTAGCAGTTGGCCTTGTGGCACTGGATGCAGGCGCCCACGCCCTTCTGCTTGCAGAGGTAGCAGGTCAGCTTCCAGCGCGGGGGGATGTTCCGCACGCCGTCGATGGGCTCGATGAAGACGGTGTTGGCGAAGCCCACCTCGGGATCCACAGGGCGCACACCACGTGGCCCCAGCGGTCGTCGTCCGTCTTCTTGAAGGCGCCGCCCTTGTTGGGGCAGAGCACGCAGTCGGCCGGCCGGGCCCGGGACTGCAGGCAGTGGCGGCAGAGCCACTGGCCCTCGGGATGTAGGGCACGCCGTAGCACTCCTGGTGCACCGCCAGGTTGCACATGTCGCAGAAGAGGATCGCGTTGCTGTTCTGGCACTCGCCGTCCATGCACACGCAGCACACCGCGTCCTCGTCGATCAGGCACTGCTGCTCCCCCTGCTTCTGCTTCTCGCAGTGTGAGGCCTTCTCGAAGCGGTCCATGAGGAACTCGAACACGCTCTGCGACACGGCAGGCACGCAGTCGCCCCTGCGCCTCTCGTTGACGAGCTCCAGCCAGGCGTAGTCCTCCTCATCCATGTCGTACTCCACCTCGTTGTCCAGCTCCTCCGCCCGACTTCTCCACGAACTTGTAGTACACAGGGGGCCGCCGCGGCGCCCGACGGGGGCTGTACTCCACCACCCGCACCTTGGGCTCGGGAGGGCGCTGGCGGAGGCAGGTGCACCGTGGGCACTGGGTGGGGCGTCACCTTTCTTCTTGACCCGGTTGTTCTTGTGCCGCTTAGTTCTCAAGCACACGGGCGGCCGCTCGCTGTTCTCCTTGTTGCTGTTGCACTCGCTCATCTCCTGGGCGGTGAGGTCATCTTCCAGGATGATCTCCAGGGGGTCGAAGATGCTGATCCTGTGCAGGCGCCCCTCGATCTCGATCTCCACCATCCTCTGGGCTTGAGCGTAGGTCAGGGTCTCGTGTGGGGGAGTGCTTGGTGCTGCCAGGGGAGGAAGGGTGCCTCGCTGCAGCGCGATGAGCTCGGCCTTTCCTCCTCATTTGGCACTGACTCCCTGAAACAGACAGACGACACGTGAGCGCCACGCAGAAGACACGAGAGGCGAAAACTACGCAGCACACGCGAGAAGAACTAACCAACAGGCACTAAATCCAAACACCACTCCCAGCTAACCTGCCCGAGGCTCCCACAATCACTCATCCTGGACTCACGGAGGCACCTCAACAACCACCACCAGCCACTGCCCCCCGGGACCCCCAGGACCAGAGCAGAAGGCAGGCAGCAGGAGGGGCCCAGAGGCACACACGGGGACCAGTCCCTCCAGAACGCTGACGCCCACTGCTCACTGGTCGCCTTGGATGCACACCCTCGCAAGTTCGGGTCGCAGTCCCGAGCCCAAGACAGTACCTGCACAGAGCTGCACTCCTGCAGGCTCTGGCCACTTCCTGAGCCCCGCTGCAGCCCAGGAGAGAGCCCTCAGCCCGCCACTGTCGCCACGAACGCACCCTGCACAACCATGCTGAGGCACAGGCCGCCGGCCACGCCAGGAGCCACGAGGGCAGCCTCATACTGGCCTGGGCAGGCTTCACCCCAGGAGACCCCACCCAGCCTCCGCAGGGCCTCAGAAGTGGCCACCCCATGCCAGCCACCTGCCTGCCCCTCGGGGACCTTCTCGTTCTCGCTGCTGGCTTGACCTCAGTGCTGGGCCATCATCCTGTCACAGTGAGGGCAACCCAGAGACCCTCTCGCCACCCACAGAGTGCTCCTCCCCTCTGTCAGGCGCAGCAGGGCTCAGGCACCTAGAGCCTTGGCCATGGAGACTCTTGAGCACTTGCTCTTGTCAGACATCCCTCTCCTGACGATCCCCGACTCTGGTCCACCACCCGTCAAGCAGGGCGACACCTTAGGAACTGATGACAATGCCCTCTCACCGCTCCAAACCACCACACGCCACTGACAGGAAGCAGAGTGATGCTGACAAGACTGGCTGACACCCGTGCCAGGTGGAGCCCAAGGCCCCCCCGCTGGACAAGGCCCTGGGGCGTCGGCCAGGAAAAGCCGCCATACGGTGGCCTGCGCTGTCACACCTGAAAGGAAATCGCAGCAGACCCGAGATGCATTCCTTGAGACAGATCCTCTGACTGTGGTTTTCCTTCTCCTTTGTCAAACAGAAATGTTTATGTGAAATCTGACAAGAATGTCCTACAAAGCGGAGGCTGAGAGCCACCCTGGGCAAACCAACCCTAACCCACCTGCATCTCCACGTCCCAGGGGCCCACAGCCCTGCATTCCTGGGGTGCAGTCAGCCAAGCTGCCCCCTAGCTGGCCCCTGGCCCTGCCAGCCCTTCTGGGGAGAGGGGCAAGTCCCCTGCTGTCAACACCCCAGCCTGCAGGAGGGCCCCCAGGGCAGCCAGGGCACAGCATGCAGCCTCAGGGGTCCTTTGGGGTGGGGCAGAAGCCACAGTTGGTTACTCAGCAGAAGAAAGGCAAACGTATAATTTTCTCCTCCAGAACACAGTACCAACAGCACTAACCATAACCCGCTCTTCAAAACCCACATGCTCCTGAAGCGACCGAGACTTTGTATCTGGCCACTTGCTAAAGACGGACAGCACTTACTGGTCACGGCAGCTCTGCAATCTGAAAGCTCGATGGTGACAGGGACAGAAGGCACTGGTCACTCTGCAGACCACCTCACCGGAGGCCGCCATTCCCCTACACCCCAGGCTCCAAACCTCCAACCTCCGTCCACCTGGAGCTTCCGTGCAGGACAAAGGTTCCCACGTGGAGGCCATTGGCAGCCCCTCCAGACCCTTCTGATAAATGCCCCTTGAAAAGCCGTGTGGCCACAAGAGAGGAACGCGGCACCCAGGGCTGGTTCACCTTCCAACACCGCCTTTCCCGCCTGGCCCTAGGAAAGCCACGAACACCCACGCGCAGGGGCGGCACGCAGCGCCGCCCCCGCGACCCCTTCTCGGGCGGTGGGCGGCTTCTCCAGCGGGGCCCGCCTGCAGCGCGTGCCCCGTAAATTACAACCAGGTCACTTCTTCCTGGGGGCCCAGAGGCTGCCTGCCGCGGGCGCGGGAGGGGCGGCCGCCCGAGTCCGCGCGGCCCTGGAACAGGAAGTTTCCCGTCCGGGCTCAACAAGCCCAGCGCGTCCGTTACATAACGCGACCCTCGGGCAAACGCTCGGCCGGGGAAGCCGAGACCCCGGGCCGCCCCCACCTCGCCGGGCGCCCGGGCGGGAGGCGCGGCAGGCAGCCCGGCCTCCCTCCCCGTCCAGCCTCCGGCCCGCCGGCCTCGCCCCCCTCCCTGTCGAGCTCCCCAGCCGCCCGGGCTCCCTCCACGGCCCAGCCTCCCACCCAGGCCTTGCAGCCTCCCGACCGGACCTCCCCGTCCGGCCGGCCTCCCTCCCTGCCGGCCACTCAGCCTCTCAACCCGGCCCGCCCGCCCTCCCTGGGCCTGCAGCCTCCAGACCGGACCCCCAGGCCTCCCCGCCTCGCCAGGCCTCCCTCCCCCGCCGGCCCCTCGGCCTCTCAACCCGGCCGGCCTCCCTCCCCGTCCAGCCTCCCGCCCGCCGGCCTCGCCTCCCTCCCTGTCGAGCTCCCAAGCCGCCCGGCCTCCCTTCCCGGCCCCCGGCCTCCCGGCCGGGCCTCCCGGGCCGCCCTCCCTCCCCCGCCTCTCCAGGCCGCCCGCCGCCCGCCGGCCCCGCCGCCCCGCTGCCGCCCCCACACCGCGGCCTCCCCGGCCCCCGCCGCCCGCGGACAATGCGTCGCCGCGGCGGCCCCAAACATGGCGGCGGCCCAGCACCGAGAGGCCGGCGGCGGCGGCGGCCCCGGCCCGCCCGGCGCACTCACCTTCGGGGCCGCGGCCGCGGGAGCCGGGCGGCGGGCGCGGGGGCCGGCGCGGCCGAGGCGGCGCTAATGGCGCCCGCGGCTCCTCCGCCAACGGCCGCGCAGGCCCGGCCCGCCGCCGCTCTGGGCGCGGGCTCCTGGCGGCGGCGGCCCGGCCCGGCTCGGCGCGGCGGCCGCGGGCTCACGGGCGGCGGCTCGCGCGGGCGGCGGGGCCGGGGGAGGCCCGGCGCGGGAGCCCGGCCGGCGGGCGGCGGCGGCGGCGGCGGGGCGGCGGGGCGCTGGCGCGGGGCTGCTCGGACGCCAGGGCCGGCTTGCTCGCCCGCTCGCTCCCCAGCGAAGCAAACAATGCGGCGAGCGCTCCGCCCGGCGCGCTGCGTGCGAGACGCGCCCCGCCCGCCGCCGCCATGACGCGCGGCCGCCCCGGGGAGGGACGGGGAGGCCGCGCGCCGCCGCTCGGCCCGGGGCGTCTGAGGGGCGCGGGCTTCAGGAGACGGGGCGCCGGGGGCGCGCGCAGGCTGGGGGCATCTGAGGGGGCGCGGGCTTCAGGAGAGGGGGCGCCGGGCAGGCGACGGGGCACCGGACACGGGCTGGGGGGCATCTGAGGGGCGCGGGCTTCAGGAGAGGGGGCGCCGAGCGGGTCACCGGTCACCAGACACGGGCTGGGGGCATCTGAGGGGGGCGCCGGGCGGGCGACGGGGCACCGGACACGGGCCAGGGGCATCTGAGGGGCGCGGGCTTCAGGAGAGGGGGGCGCCAGGCGGGCAACGGGGCCCAGACACGGGCTGGGGGGCATCTGAGGGGCGCGGGCTTCAGGAGAGGGGGCGCCGGGCGGGTCACCGGTCACCAGACACGGGCTGGGGGCATCTGAGGGGGCGCCGGGCGGGCAATGGGGACCGCACACGGGCTGGGGGGCTGTCTGAGGGTTGCAGGCTTCAGGAGAGGGGGCTCCGGGCTGCCGACGGGGCTCCGGACACGGGCTCGGGGCATCTGAGGGGGCACGGGGCGGGCGACGGGGGCACCGGACACGGGCCAGGGGCATCTGAGGGGGCACGGGGCGGGCGGCGGGGCACCGGACACGGGCCAGGGGCATCTGAGGGTTGCGGGCTTCAGGAGAGGGGGCGCCAGGCGGGCAACGGGGCCCAGACACGGGCTGGGGGGGCATCTGAGGGGCACGGGCTTCAGGAGACGGGGTGCCGGGCCGACGACGGGGCACCGGACATGGGCTGGGGGCATCTGAGGGGCGCGGGCTTCAGGAGAGGGGGCGCTGGGCCGACCACGGGGCACCGGACATGGGCTGGGGGGCATCTGAGGGGCGCGGGCTTCAGGAGAGGGGGCGCTGGGCCGACCACGGGGCACCGGACATGGGCTGGGGGACATCTGAGGGGCGCGGGCTTCAGGAGAGGGGGCGCCGGGTGGGTGACCGGTCACCAGACACAGGCTGGGGGCATCTGAGGGGGCACCGGGCGGGCGATGGGGACCGCACGCGGGCTGGGGGTACATATGAGGGGCGTGGGGGTTCAGGAGAGAGGGGGAGCTAGGTGGGCGAGGGAGTCGCGGACACAGGTCTGGGGGCATCTGAGGGGGTGCTGGGGGGAGCCTGGGAGGGCAGTGGGAAGGGGATGAAGGGGGCTAGTCCAGGAGTTGGGAGCACTGGATGGGGCAGGCCCCACTGAGTGTTGGGGGAACCTGGAGGGGGGGTCCACAGGACTGAGGGAGCCCAGAGTGAGCGCCAGATGGACACGGGCTGGGCCAGGCACAGAGCCACAGGCAGCCTGGAGGGCCCTGCGTTGGATGGCCAGGCCTCGCTGGAGACCAGAGCGCGCCAGTACTGACAGGGGCAAGCAGCAGAGGAGTCCTGAGGAACTGAGGGTGGGCGGCTGCAATGGGAACGCACTCTGTAGGATCCAGGTGGGACAGAAGGGGCCTGAGCAGCGCTAGCTCAGCGGCCTGAGGGTTAGCCGTAGTCTCCACTGGCAGCTTCCACTGTGGTCTTGGCTTGAACTCCAAAATTCAGTGGTTTCATGATATTTTTCATCTCGAGATTGAGCCCCCAAGTGTTTTGGGAGGAGGGAGAGGCCTGGCTGTTTCCCTGAGGATCTGGCCATGAGGGAGCCCAGTCCTGCCTGGGGACAAGCGGCAGACGGACCCCCAGTCTGTGGCAGCCATGGAGGCCCCAGTGTAGGAGAAGAAACACGCTCCCAGGGCAGAGCCTGGCTTCTTCGGAGCCTGGGAGACCTTCCTCCACGTGGGCAGGCAGGGCAGGGACCGCTGCTTAGGCTCTTCGGGCAAACACCTTATTGGCACTAGGCTGGCCCTGTCCACACAGGAGTGCTAGCGGGTCCTTTTGCTGACCAGAATTTGTGCAGCCAGTGTACAGGTTGAAAAGTGAAGGCTTGGCGCATGGCTAAGGGGCTGCAGGCAAGGCCACCCAGAGATCAGGTTCCTGAGCAAAGTCCAACCTCCAGACACATCCTTGGGCCAAGGTGAGGCAGACCTAGCAGTGGGCCCCAACCACATTTGCACCAGATGCAGGAGCCGCACGCATGTCCTCCTCTCTTGCAAATGTCCGCTGTCTGGGTCCAGATGTGTGGGAACAGCAGTGGAGAATAAGCACCCTTGTCCACCTTGGGCAAGCCAGGTGCCAAAAGGAAGCTGGAGACAGCCTGGGAGGATGGCTTCTCCACCACCAAGGGGATGCCAGGAGGAGGGAAGGCATGTCCTAGTGGCCTTCCGGAATTCCAAGGATGAAGAGAATAGCTCAAAGGCCTTCAGTCGGGAAGGGTTTTCTTTAATCAAGATGGAACCTGATTGTCAGTTGGCAAAGGGGTGAACCTGTCAACATTCTCAGAGCACTGAACCTAAAATTCTGTACACAGTGAAACTAGCATTCAAGTGAAACAGCAAAATAAATGTGTCTTCACACCTATAAACATCCACACACAAAGTCTCTCATAAAGGACTGAAAGATATGCCCTAGAAAATGAATCCAAGTATGAGACCTTAATGCCACAAAGAAACCAGCTTAGACTGTTCAGGAAGAATCAAACAACAACTTGAGAGAAAGTCCCACGTGTGAGAGCACAGCCTATGGAAAGAGGAGGGAGGAGCAGGAAGGAGGAGCACCCAACAGCTCTTGCATCACAACCCTGAGTGCTTGCTGGAAGGACAAAGCTCCAATACTTCGGCCACCTGATTCGAAGAGGCGACTCATTGGAAAAGACCCTGCTGCTGGGAAAGATTGAGGGCAGGAGGAGAAGGGGACGACAGAGGATGAGATGGATGGCATCACTGACTCCATGGAGATGAGTTTAAGCAAACTCCAGGAGACAGTGAAGGACAGGGAAGCCCGGGTGTGCTGCAGTCCATGGGACCGCAAAGAGTCGGACATGACTTAGCAACTGAACAACAAGATGAAAATTTTAAAATCAAAAGAAGAAAAGCCTAAAATTCCAAAGTTTCCATGAGAAAAATGGAAATAGGACTTGCAGATTTCAAAATAGCCAGGAGAAAAGTGAAGAAAAATTGTGCCAACAAAAAGCAGAAAAGAGAAAAAGACAAATACATGGTAAATGAGGAACCCAAAATTAGACAACAGGAATAAATCCAAACACCTGAGTAACCAGAGACATGGTGGAATTAAAATCATCTGTTAACACACGAGACTGTCTAATGAGAATGTTGACACACTTAAATACTAATCATGGGAAGCACACCCCCAAAAGTCACCAAGATTGAAAATAAAAGGTAGAGAAAGCATGTATCATGTGACTTTTGTTCCTCTGAAGACCATAAGGAGAATGAAGAACTGAAAACTAGAAGATAGTTGCAACACAAACACCTTGCAAGTGATTCGTATCCACAACAAAGAGCTCTCCAAATCCATTAGAAAAAGACAAGCTGAAAGAATGATGGGGCACGTCTGCCATCAGTCTTCTTTCAGAGAAGAACGTGGAAGAAGCCAGTAGCCTCACTGGCGATTTTGGAAATACAAACTAAAACCACACCCAATGAGCACAAACCCTGCTGGCCAGAATTCCAGGTGGTACAATGATCTTGTAAACAAATGTGGCATTCTTCAAAGAAACTGGGTGTGTGCAGCAGTTAGCCATTGCCTCATAACAAACCACCCCCAAACTGGGCAGCTTCAAACCACAGCAATCACTCCTTTCACTCAGGAATCTGCTGCTTGGGAGAGATTCAGCGGCATGGCTGGTCTGCTCCTTGCTGCACCCCAGTCGCCTCCTGGCACATCCAGCACCTGTGTGCCTGGCAAGCTGGTTCCTGCTGTGGGCTGACGGCCTGGTGGGGATGCCCTCAAGGGAGGGTGGCCAAGAGAACCAGGTGGCCCCAGTATCACTTTTCAGACATGTAGCATCACTTGTCCACAAAGCTGAGCCGATTCGACGGATAGAAGAACAATGACCCCTACTTCCTGTGAAAATCAGTGTCAGAGTCACAGTTTAAGAGGAGCACATGGCAGGGAGAAGTGACTGAGGTTTGGGAAAATGCAAGCTGCCAGGGTTCGCACACCTGTTCACAGCACTAGGATTCAGTCAACAGAGACTCCTGGGACGTCCCATGCCTGGCTGCATGCCAGAGAAAGCTGCACTAACCCATCAGGAGACCTGGCAGCATTTTCAAAGCAGTCGCTCAGTCGTGTCTGACTCCTTGCAACTCCATGGACTGTAGCCCTTCAGGCTTCTCTGTCCATGAAATTCTCCAGGCAAGAGTACTGGAGCAGGTTGCCATTCCCTTCTCCAGGGGATCTTCCCAACCCAGGGATCAAACCCAGGTCTCTTGCATTGCAGGCAGATTCTTTACCAGCTGAGCCACAGGGAAGCCCTAAAAATCCTGGGGGAGGAACATGGACATGGACATGTTCACAGACAATAGAACGAATAGAGTGAGGTGTGTCCACACGTGGACTGGCACACAACAACTGAAATGAAGGGGCTGCACCACTCGGGTCCACGTGGCTGGATCTCAGTCATGTGATGCTGAATGGGAGAAACAATACAACGTCATCGCGACAATACAAAGTGTGCTTCCATTTGCACTCAGCAGAGAGTCAGGAGGGTATGGGCATGTGCGCACGTGCGCGCACACACACACACACCCCTGTATCTTCACACACGCACGCACACACACACACACACACACCCCTGTATCTTGTCTGATACCCATGGACAAACATTGAGCTCACAATGATAGCTTTAGTTGTAGCAACAGATCTCGTCTGAGAAGCCTCTGAGTGTTTACCCTGCAGCTCCGGCCCATCCTCTGTTGGCTATATCAGCCAGAAACTTGGCCCAAGACGCACAACTGCCTCCCCCACGTTGCTTGCTTGCTTAGTCACTCATTTGTGTCGGACTCTTTACGAACCTTTGGACTGTAGCCCGCCAGGTCCCTCTGTCCATGTGATTTTCCAGGCAAGAATACTGGAGTGGGTTGCCATGCCCTCCTCCAGGGGACCTTCCTGACCGAGGGATCGAAACTGGGTCTTCTGTGTCTGCTGCATTGCAGGCACATTCTTCACTGCTGAGCCACCGCCCAAGCCGTCAGGGAAGCTCCCCATTAGACACATCAAGCTCAGCCCAGCTCTGGGTACATCCCTGACCCTCCCGCTCCATAGCCCTCCCGCCCCACCCCACCCCTCCCCATTCTATCTTTGCTGGAAGCTTGGGCCTGAGAAAGGCAAGGAGCCGGTATCGGTATTACTTTGTAATGTTCTATCGACATTTTTCGGCAAGAGTAAGATTAAAATCCTTCTTCTTGATCTGCCTCTAACCTTTCATTTAGTAGACTGTACTTTTGCAAACAAAACACTCTTTAAATGATATTTTCTTATTTTGGAATTCAGGGGAAATCATTTTTACCCCCAATTAAATTCCAAGAGAAATCTAATTATTTGCATAGGCTCAATAGAAATCAGCCCTCTTTTTTTTTACCAGGATGTAATTAGACAAATGGAGAAGGGAATGGCAACCGACTCCAGTGTTCTTGCCTGGAGAAGCCCATGGATGGGGGAGCCTGGCGGGCTGCAGTCCATGGGGTCGCAAAGAGCCGGACATGACTGAGTGACCGACACTAATTAGACAAAAGGACTGTGCCGCCATGGCCTGAGACAGGTGTCACATTTGAGAACATGTCTCCTGTGATTCAGGATGACCCGTCCACCTGTGGAACTAGCGTTGCAGCCTCAGCGATGAGCCAGGGCCCACAGGCCCACACGAGGGCTTGAACGATGGTGTGCCCGGGTTCAGCTTCGGATGCAGTCGGGCAGACAGGAACTGTGCCCAACCCTTAGGTCCTTATGAAAAAGAAACTCACCCACATGCACAGGTGTTGCAGGCAAGAGAAACTGGAATCTCAGGCGTGCTAGAGACTCAACCCCACATTCCTGGTGAGGACATCTCCAGACAGAAGTGGATTTTCCGGCCGTGGTTGTTAGGTAACCCTGTGTGGCTTAGTTATGCCAGCCCAGCGAGGAGGCGCAGATGTGTTAATTACCACTTCTTTCAGCACCTGTTTAGGTGAGTCAGGTCCAAACACAAAAAGACTGGCTTTCTGTGAAGAACCACCTTTGGAGAATATGTATCCTCATAGCCGGGGACAGCTTAAATATTCCCAAAACATGAATGTGCGAGAGGATGGCAACGGGTCCTTTCTGTGGGAGGCTGAGCGTGTTCCAGCAGACCCACCAAGGTACTTTTTGATTCTCTAGAGTGTGTGTTTGTCTTACTTGCTGTTTACTACTGATTATGACTTTTAATAACTCAGAAAAGGTAGATTGCAGAAAATGGATGGGTAGGTAATGAGATTCTTGTCTGATAGCACTGCAAATGAATTTTCCCAGTGGTGATAGAATTTATTTCTGCAGAAAAGGTTAGTTGGAAGAGGTTGCAGTTTTACAGCCCTGTAGAACATTAATCAGGTTTTAATCTAAATCAGCGTGCTTACTCAAGCAAGCTTTTTTTCAGCCACTCACTACACATCCTCTCTCTCCAGGGTTTTGAACCAGCCTCACCATTATGCTGGTTTCCTCGTTAACGAGGTAACTAAATCTTGGACACATTCTCACTTCAGAGCTGGGGAGTCCTATTCTTAACTTTTGAAAATCACATTTGAGCAGCTCTGTATCTCTTTGCGTTCTCAGCATCTCCTCTAAAAGATGTAACGGATGCCCCTAACCAAACACGCCTGATGCCCAACTCCTGGCCTCTGTCCCCAGACTGCTCCGCTGGTGTCTCCCCATATGTTATGGGTTGAATTGTGTCCTCCCCACAGAGATCAATTGGCACCTTCATGCTCAGTACCCGCGGACATGACCTTGCTTGGGAATAGGGTCCCTGCCGGCGATCGAGGTCACTGGGGGGTGGCCCTGAGCCCATGAGTGGTGTCCTCACAAGCAGAGGGAACTGTGGACACAGACTCCAGGGAGAAGGCCACGAGATCACAGAGGCAGAGGCTGGAGGGACACGGTTGCACACCCAGGAATGCCAGGAGTGACCCCCAGAGCTGGGAGAGGCAGGAAGGGTGCTCCCGATGGGCTTCCAGGGGGTCAGCGCCCGACACCAGAGCTCAGACGTCCCGCCTGCAGGGCTCTAGGGTCGAAGTCTCACAGCTGCTGGGTCTGTAGCGCTTTCTCGGGGCACGCAGCACGCCAATTCACCATCTCAGGTGGTGGTGACTCCACGTGTCCTGGAGAGGCACTCCTACTGCTCACATCTGTTGTTGCTGTTGTTCCGTTGCCAAGTTGTATCTAACTCTTTGTGACCCCATGGACTGCAGCACACCAGGCTTCTCTGAGCTGTCAGTGAATCCTGTGAGCTCCCCTCAGAAGTGTCCGGAACCAGCCCGGTGTCTCTGCCCCTGCTACAACCCCAGTGCCAGGCTTTCGTCTCTCACCTATGTCATCCAGGTGTCCTGACCAGTCTCCACCGCCCCTGGCATTGCTGTAGCTCTTCTCTGGACAGCAGCCCACGTGATACCATCACCCCTGTGCTTGGAACCTCCCGGTGGCTCCACAGTCTCTCTGAGAATCAAAGCCAAAGTCCTCAACTCGACAACCAAAAAATAACCAGATGAAAGAACCGACAAATGAACTGAATGAACACTTGTCCGGAGAGAGGCCTGCAAATGGCCAACAAGCACATGAGAAGACCCCACATCCCTGGCCGCCATGGAAGCGCAGCCCAGAGCCACGGGGAGGAGCGCCTCTGGGTGTACAGTGGATGGGAGCCCATCCTACAGCGCAGGGGACTCGGGTTCTATCCCCAGTCCGGGAAGATTCCACATGCCACGGAGCAACTAAGCCCCACACAACTCCTGGAGCCCACGTGCCTTGATCCTGTGCTCACAGGAGGAGCCACCGGAGTGAGAAGCCCATGCCCCACAGTGAGGAGTAGCCCCAACTCGCTGCAACTAGAGAAAGCCCTCGTGCAGCAACCAAGACCTAGCACAGCCAAAGCAACAAATTCATTAATCTGAAAAAAACACAATGAGAGACTGCCTCACACCCTCTAGAATGCCTGGAATCAAAAATCAGGGGACTCCCCTCACAGCCCAGGGGTTAGGACTCCAACCTTCCAGGGCTGGGGCCAGGGTTCAATCCCTGATTGGGGAACTAGGATCCTGCAAGCTGTGTGGCAAAAACAAACAAACAAACAAACAAAAAACAGATAATAACAAGTATTGGTGAGGATGTAGAGAAGTCGGAACCCTCTTGCATTGCTGGTGGGAATGGAAAATGGTACAGCTGTTTTGGAAAACAGCTGGACAGTGCCTCAGCAATTCTACTCCTAGGTATGTGCCCAAGAGAAAGGGAAGACCCAGGCGCACACAGAACGTGTCCCTGAACATTCACAGCAGTGTCGTTTGCAATAGCCAAGAGGTGAAGCAAACCAGATGTCCATCAGCTGATCAATGTCTAAATGTGGTCTCTCCATACATGTTGCTACTGTTGTTCAGTCACTCAGTCGTGTTTGACGCTTTGTGACCCCACGGGTTGCAGCACACCAGGCTTCCCTGTCCTTCACCATCTCCTGGAGCTTGCTCAAACCCCACTGAGTCGGTGATGCCAGCCAACCATCTCATCCTCTGTCATCCCCTTCTCTTCCTGCTTTCAATCTTTCCCAACATCAGGGTCTTTTCCAATGAGTCAGTTCTTCGCATCAGGTGGCCAAAGTACTGGAGTTTCAGCTTCAGCATCAGTCCTTCCAATGAACATTCAGGACTGATTTACTTTAGGATGGACTGGTTGGATCTCCTTGCAGTCCAAGGGACTCTCAAGAGTCTTCTCCAACACCACAGTTCAAAAGCATAAATTCTTTGGCACTCAGCTTTCTTTATGGTCCAACTCACATCCATACATGACCACGGGAAAAACTATAGCCTTGACTAGACGGACTTTTGTTGGCAAAGTAATGTCTCTGCTTTTTAATATGCTGCCTAGGTTGGTCATAACTTTCTTTCTGAGGAGTAAGCGTCTTTTTCATTTCATGGCTGCAGTCACCATCTGCAGTGATTTTGGAGCCCAAGAAAATACAGTCTCTCACTGTTTCCATTATTTCCCCATCTATTTGCCATGAAATGATGGGACTGGATGCTATGATCTTAGTGTTTTGAATGTGGAGTTTTAAGTCAGTTTAATGACTCTCCTCTTTCACCTTCATCAAGAGGCTCTTTAGTACCTCTTCGCTTTCTGCCATAAGGAGGGTGCCATCTGCGTGTCTGAGGTTATCGATATTTCTCCCGGCAGCCCTGACTCCAGCTTGTGCTCCTCCAGCCTGGCGTACGCTGAGTATTAGCTTATAGTGCTCAGTCACTGAGTTGTGTCCAACTCTCTGCAACCCCATGGACTGCACCACGCAAGGCTCCTCTGCCCATGGTAGTTTTTCAAGCAGGAAATACTTGAGTGGGTTGTCATTTCCTCCTCAAGGGGATCTTTCCAACCTGGGGATCAAAGCCACACCTGCCACACTGGCAGGCAGTTCTGTGCCCCTGGGCCACCAGGGGAGCCCAAATGGAGTATTTTCAGCGATAAAGGGACAAAGCGCTGAAACGGGCCCAGCAGGGGTGGCTCTCGAATCGTGCTCTGCAGAGTGAGAGGGACGGAGCGCCACCGGCCACATGACCCCATCCACAGGAAACGCCCCGGACCGGCGAGCCCGTGGGGACAGAGCAGGTTCGCTGCTGCCAGGGCCACGGTGAGGCCGGCGGGCGTGGGGCTTCTTACGGGAAAGAAGTTTCTTCTAAAACTGCCTCTGGCAAGGGTTGCACAACCAGGTGCATAAACTAGAAACCATCAAGGTTTGCTTTTTTTTGCCCACACTGTGTGGCTTGTAGGACCTTAACTCCCCAGCCGGGGTCGGAGCCCGGGCTCAGCAGGGACGGCACCAAGTCCCAGGCGCTGGGCCACCAGCGAACGCCCTCGAATTGCACATCTCAAAGGAGCGAACTGGAGGGCACGTGAATTATATCCCAATAAAGCTGTCTTTCCTGATGGCTCAGATGGCTAAGCATCTGCCTACAATGTGGGGAGACCCAGGGTTCAATCCCTGGGTCGCAAAGATCATCTGGAGAAGGCAGTGGCACCCCACGCCAGTACTCGTGCCTGGAAAATCCCATGGATGGAGGAGCCTGGTAGGCTACAGTCCATGGGGTCACTAAGAGTCGGACACGACTGAGCGACTTCACTTTCACTTTTCTCGCTTTCTTTCAAAGCTGTCTTAAAATACACTGAGTGATCACATAAATTAAGAAATTAAAAATCCTAACACTGGAGAGTAGATGATTTAGACTCACCTCTTCCTGCTCCCCCAATTAAATATAACTTTAAAAATTGGGGAAAGGGCTGCCCTGGTGATTCACTGGTAAAGAATCTGCTGCCAGTGCAGCAAACAGGTTCAATGCCGTATCCGGGAAGATCCCACATGCCCCAGAGCAGCTCGGTCCACGCACCATGACTCCAGAGCCTGGGAACCGACACTGCTGAAGCCCCGGCCTGAGCCCGCGCTCTGCAAGCGAAGCCGCCGCAGCGAGAAGCCCGCACAGCACAGCGAGAGGGCCCCTGCTCGCCGGCACAGCCAAAGTGAATAGATAAAAGGATCACACACTAGAAAGAAAGAACTTACGGGAGACGGAAACGACCAACAGATACCAATAGTGAAATGATCAGATGCTGTGAGAGACTGTAAAGCAGCTGCCACAAAATGCCTCCATAACCAGTTAGAAATTATCCTGAAACAAGTAGAAAGATAGAAAATCTTCCTGCATAGAAACAAGCTATTAAAAAGTCAGATGGAATCACAGAACTGAAAAATACACCAAAATTTAAAACTCACTGAATGGGCTCAATAACACAATGAATCGTGTTATGACAGAAAGTCTATGAACTAGAGAACAGAACAGGAGAAATTACCCAGTCTGAACAACCACAAGAAAACAGGCTGAAGGAAAACAAACAAAAAATAAAAGTAAAAGCACAACCGAAAACCTCTGGAAAGCAGACAGAAATGGCACAGTGCCCATAAGGGAAGAGCAACTGGAATAACATCGGCTTTTCCTCAGAAGCCACAGAGGCCAGAGGGGAAGCGCCGCATTCTTCAAATGCTGGGAGGAAAGGACTTTCAGCCGCGAATTGCCTATCTAGCGTAAAAATGCTTCAGAGTGAAGGTGGGCTTCCCGGTGGCTCAGCAGCGAAGACTGCCTGCCCACGCTGGAGACGCCGGTTCAGTCTCCCCTGCCGACCCCGCAGGCCGAAGCGCAGCTAAGCCCGCGGGCCACAGCCGCTGAGCCTGCGCGCGAGCCCCATCCACAGCCTCTGAGCCCCCGGGCCCTGGAGCCCGCGCTGGACCGCGAGGAGCCCCGCGCTGGACCGCGAGGGGAGCCCGCTGGACCGCCAGGGGAGCCCGCGCTGGACCGCCAGGGGAGCCCGCGCTGGACCGGCCAGGGGAGCCCGCGCTGGACCGCGGGGGAGCCCGCGCTGGACCGCCAGGGGAGCCCGCGCTGGACCGCCAGGGGGAGCCCGCGGACCGCGGGGGGCCCGCGCTGGACCGCGAGGGGAGCCCGCGCTGGACCGGCCGCGAGGGGGGAGCCCGCGCTGGACCGCCAGGGGAGCCCGCGCTGGACCGCCAGGGGAGCCCGCTGGACCGCCAGGGGAGCCCGCGCTGGACCGCCAGGGGAGCCCGCTGGACCGCCAGGGGAGCCCGCGCTGGACCGCGAGGGAGCCCGCGCTGGACCGCGAGGGGAGCCCGCTGGACCGCGAGGGCCCGCGCAGCGCTAGACGGTAGCCCCTGCTCGCAGCAGCCAGAGGAAGGCCCACGCGGCAACAGAGACCCAGAAAATAAACAGCGCCAGCCAAAGCCTCAGTTGGTGAAGAGGAAGAAAATTTAAACAAACAAACAAACAAAAAGAATGAAGGAGAGGGACTTAGCTGGCTGTGCAGCAGTTAGGGCACTGCCAAGGGCCTAGGTTTGATCCCTGGTCGGGGAACTGGGACCCTCTTGCCACACAGCACAGCCAAAAAGAGAAGGGAGGGGAAACAGAGACACCCACAGACAAAGAAAACGAAAAGGACCTGTCACTAGCAGAATACCCCGAAGGGGTCGCTAAAGGAAGTTCTTCAAACAGAGATGATACCAGAAGGCTTAAACCCTCAGAAAGGTAAGAAAAACAAGAGAATGGGTAAACAGAGGGAAATGTAATAACAATCCTCATCATGACCCTCTTAAGTCACCTTGGGTGGCTGAAGCAACACTCGGGACACTGTCCAATGTGGTGCTGCACGTACATACGAGAAAGACTCGGGCACTCTAGCTTTTAAGTGGGAATAGTGAAGGAAGCGCGGAGAAGGTGATGGCGCCCACTCCAGGCCTCTTGCCAGAAAATCCCATGACGGAGGAGCCTGGCGGGCGGCAGTCCATGGGGTCTCGAAGAGTCAGACACGACTGAGCGACTTCACTTTCCCTTTTCACTTTCCTGCACTGGAGAAGGAAATGGCAACCCACTCCGGTGTTCTTGCCTGGAGAACCCCAGGGACGGGGAGCCTGGTGGGCTGCCGTCTATGGGGTCACACAGAGTCGGACACGACTGTGTGACTGAACTGAACTGAACGCACTATTTATCATGTTATCATTTATTGTATATTAAAATCACATAAAGTACATATCAGAGCAAAGAACATTGCTAGAATCAAAGAGGAATGGCACATAACGATAAAAGAGTCAGTCCAGTTGGAAGACAGAATGATTGTATTTACACACCCAGCAGCAGAGTTAACAATATATAAAGTGGGACTCCTCTGGTGGGCCAGTGGTTAAGATTTCACTTTTAACGCAGGGGTTGTCGGTTCAGTCCCTGGATGGACAACTAAGATACCATTTGCCATATGGTGTGGCCAAAAAAATACATATATAGATATATGTGTGTGTATTTGTGTGTGTGTGTAGCAAAATACAATAGAGCTGAAAGAAGAAATAGACAAATCTAAAATTATAGCTTTTACTTAGGGACTTTCACTGTCCCCCATTTACTCCACTGTCAGCAAATGATGGAACGTCTACAGAGAGTCAACAAAGATTTAGAAGAAGGCAAAACCATCACCAACCAACAGGACCTGAAGGGCATTCATAGAACTGTCCACCAAACACAGCAGAATAAACATCCTTTTCAAGCATCCATGGAACACTGACCAGATAGACCATATCCTGGGTCACAGAACAAACTTCAAGAAATTTAAAAGGATTGAAATCGTATAGAATATGCTGTTCAATCATGCATGCGTGCGCTCAGTCACCCAGCTGAATCCTACTCTTTGCAACCCCGTGGACGTAGCCCACAGGCTCTTCTGTCCATGAGATTTCCCAGGCAAGAATACTAGAGTGGGTTGCCATTCCCTTCTCCAGGGGATCTTCCTGACCCAGGGATTGAATCTTTTGCATTGGCAGGCGGACTCGTTACCCCCGAGCAACCTGGAAAGCCCCTGTCCCGTCAGTAGAAGACCAAATAGAACAAAGGCTGACCTCCTCCATGCACGAGTAACTTCTCTAGCAGACTGTCTTCTGATTTCATCTGCAGCATCAGCTCTTCCTGATTTCCATGGGAGATTCCCTTTGGACTTGAACTTCGACCCTCCAGCTTCTCTGATCAGATCTTGGACCCACCAAGCCTCTGCAATCTCATGAGCCAATGGCTTAAAATAAACACACACACACACACATTATTGGTTGTTTCTCTGGAGAGCCCTCATACGAAGAGGAAGGCAAAAGAAAGACAAATCAATAATATTAGGGGGAAATAGGGGTCCCGCTATAAGCCCCACACGCAGTAAAAGGGTAACAAGCAAACATTATGAGCAACTCTGGATCTTCCCTGGTGGCTCAGTGCTGAAGAGTCCGCCTGCTGATGCAGTAGAGTCGGGTTCAGTCCCCGGGTTGGGAAGGTCCCCGGAGGAGGGAATGGCAGCCCACTCCAGCATTCCTGCCTGGGAATCCTGTGGACAGAGGAGCCTGGTGGGCTACCATCCATAGGGTCACAGAGTCCAAAGTGACTTAGCGGCTAAATAACAACATGAGCAACTCTACAGACAAAATTTGACAGTTGAGAGGAAATGAACTAATCTCTTAAAAAACACCAACTACCACTATTCACTCAAAATAAAACAGATGATTTAAAGAGTCATATAACTATTAATGAAGCTGAATTCATAATTTAAAACTCAAACAAGGAGGAAGCTAGAATCGTCTAATACCAAAACCAAAAAGACAGTTTCAAAAAAGGGCACTACAGACGAAAGTCCTTCATGAATATAGACACAAAAACCCACAACAAAGTATTAGTGAATAGAATTCAGCAATGTGTAAAAAATCTATTATACACCATGACCAAGTGGGATTTATTCCAAGGCTGCAAGGATGGTTCAATATTCAAAAGTAATGTGGTCCAACGTATTAACAATCTAGAGTAGAAAAATTACATGATATCAATCAATTCAGAAAAGGCAGTTTGAGAAAATTCAGCACACATACAACATGATAAAAACTCTCAGAAAAGCAGTGATAGAGGGGAATGGTCTCAACTATGACTAACATATTTCATGGTGAAAGACTGGATGCCTTCTCTAAAATCAGGAATAAGGGAAGCACGCTCCCCTCCCTGCCTTCACTCAGTCCCAAGCAGGCTGGGAGCATCGCGCAGGGCAGTGACCCGAGGACGGGCGTCTCCGGTGCTCCCGGGTTAGGAGTCTGCCTGCCGATGCAGGGGACACGGGTCCAACTCCCGGGCCAAGAAGACCCCACACGCCTGGGGCAACCAATTCTTTAAGATAAGAAAAGGAAAGAAATACATTTATCTCCAAAATGAAGAAATAAAACAACCTGCATTTTATTTGCAGATGACATGATTATGTACTAGAGTATCCTAAGGAATCTATCCATAAAATTCCTAGAAATAATAAGTGAGTTCAGGCAGGTCTCAGAATACAATATAAGCATTTAAAAAAATCAATTGTATTTCTACATACTAGCAAAGAACACAAAGACACTGGAATTAAAAACATAACACTACCTACAATGTTTCAGAATGAAGTTAAATTCTGAAAATAATGCTGATTTTAAAAATCACAGATCTAAATAAATAGAGAGCCATACCAAAATCATGGTTATAAGACTAAAAATAGTGAAAATGCCAATTCTCTCCAAATGGATATACAAGATAACACAAATCCTATCAAAATTCCAGCAAGGATTTTTGTAGATGCAGACAAGATTATCCTCAGATGTGTACAGAATGGCAAAGCACTACAATAGCCAAAACGATTTTGAAAAGGAGAATAAAGCCGGGGGGGGTGTTGGGGGGTGCGGGGCACTCATCAATGCAGCTCTGACACTTGCGCATCCTGTGCCTGAGGACAGTAGCCGCCGCCCCCGCCCCCCCGCACCCCGCCCCCCGCACCCCCCTCACTCCTCTGTCCACGGGGATTCTCCAGGCCTAGAGTGGGTTGTCAGGCCCTCTTCTAAGGGATCTTCCTGACCCAGGGATTGAACCCAGGTCTCCCGCACTGCAGGCAGATTCTTTACAGTCTGAGCCACCAGGGGAGCCCAAAAATACTGGAGTGGGCACCCTATCCCTTCTCCAGGGGATCTTCCCAACGCAGAACCGAATCCAGGTCTCCTTCAACTGCACGCAGACTCTTTCCCAGCCGAGCTACCAGGGAAGCTATGGTAATCAAGACTGCAGTGCTGGTGGAGGGACAGACACACAGATCAACAGAACAAAACAGAAAACCCGGAAACAGACCCTCACAAATGCGTCCAGGTGATTTTTGACAAACATGTAAAGCATTCTGATGAAGGCGAGACAGCCAGAGCTTCCCGCCGACTGTGCTGGAGGATTAGGTGCGCGACGGCTTCCGGGTGGTGCAGTGGAGAAGAGCCCACCTGGGCGAGCAGGAGCTGCAGGACGCCGGTTCAACCCCTGGGTCGGGACGATCCCCTGGAGGATGGTGGGGCGACCCACTCCAGTACTCTTGTGGGAAAATCCCATGGACACAGGAGCCTGGCAGGCTACAGTCCATGCGGTCGCAAAGAGAAGGACATGACTGAAGGACCAAACAAGACAATTAGACACGCATGGGTCAGGGAGGGAAGCAGGGGGAGGAAGAGGGGAAGGAAACCCAAGGGTTTCACAATTTACACAAAACTCAAAATGGATCATGAGCTTTAACGTAAAGCTAGCTATCCCACGTCCGAGGTCAGGGACAGCCAGGAGGAGACACCCAGCGCCCAAGGCCCGGGGCAGTGACCCTGAGGAGCCACCCCGAGCCCGAGGCCAGGGGCAGCAGCTGGGAGGATCAACCCGAGGAGCGGTGGCTGCGCAGTTGCAGGACGGCCTAGAGGAGCTATCCCACATTGAAGGTCAGGAACGGTGGCGGTAAGGAGATACCCCTGGCCCAAGGTAAGGAGCAGCTATGCTTTGCTGGAGCAGCTGTGGAGAGATACCCTATGCCCAAGGTAAGAGAAACCCAAGTAAGATGGTAGCTGTTACAAGAGGGCATCAGAGGGCAGAAACACTGAAACCATACTCACAGAAAACTAGTCAGTCTAATCACACTAGGACCACAGCCTTGTCTAACTTATTGAAAACAAGCCATGCCTGTGGGGCAAACCCAAGACGGGCAGGTCATGGTGGAGAGGGCTGACAGAATGTGGTCCACTGGAGAAGGGAATAGCAAGCCACTTCAGTATTCTTGCCTTGAGAACCCCATGAACAGTATGAAAAGGCAAAATGATAGGATACCAAAAGAGGAACTCCCCAGGTCATTAGGTGCCCAATATGCTACTGGAGATCAGTGGAGAAATAACTCCAGAAAGAATGAAGGGATGGAGCCAAAGCAAAAACAATACCCAGTTGTGGATTTGACTGGTGATAGAAGCAAGATCCGATGCTGTAAAGAACAATATTGCATAGGAACCTGGAATGTCAGGTCCATGAATCAAGGCAAATTGGAAGTGGTCAAACAAGAGATGGCAAAGGTGAACATCGACATTCTAGGAATCAGCAAACTAAAATGGACTGGAATGGGTGAATTTAACTCAGATGACCATTATATCTACTACTGCGGGCAGGAATCCCTCAGAAGAAATGGAGTAGTCATGGTCAACAAACGAGTCCGAAATGCAGTACTTGGATGCAATCTCAGAAACGACAGAATGATCTCTGTTCATCTCCAAGGCAAACCATTCAATATCACAGTTATCCAAGTCTATGCCCCAACCAGTAATGCTGAAGAAGCTGAAGTTGAACAGTTTCATGAAGACCTACAAGACTCTTTAGAACTAACACCCAAAAAAGATGTCCTTTTCATTATAGGGGACTGGAATGCTAAAGTAGGAAGTCAAGAAACACCTGGAGTAACAGGCAAATTTGGCCTTGGAATGCGGAATGAAGCAGGGCAAAGACTAATAGAGTTTTGCCAAGAAAAATGCACTGATCATAGCAAACATCCTCTTCCAACAACACAAGACAAGACTCTACAGATGGACATCACCAGATGGTCAACACCAAAATCAGATTGATTATATTCTATGCTGCCAAAGATGGAGAAGCTCTATACAGTCATCAAAAACAAGACCAGGAGCTGACTGTGGCTCAGATCATGAACTCCTTATTACCAAATTCAGACTTAAATTGAAGAAAGTGGGGAAACCGCTAGACCATTCAGGTATGACCTAAATCAAATCCCTTATGATTATACAGTGGAAGTGAGAAATAGATTTAAGGGCCTAGATCTGATAGATAGAGTGCCTGATGAAGTATGGAATGAGGTTCATGACATTGTATAGGAGACAGGGATCAAGACTATCCCCTCAGAAAAGAAATGCAAAAAAGCAAAATGGCTGTCTGGGGAGGCCACAAACAGCTGTGAAAAGAAGAGAGGCGAAAAGCAAAGGAGAAAAGGAAAGATATAAGCATCTGAATGCAGAGTTCCAAAGAATAGCAAGGAGAGATAAGAAAGCCTTCTTCAGTGATCAATGCAAAGAAATCAAGGAAAACAACAGAATGGGAAAGACTAGAGAACACTTCATGCAAAGATGGGCTCAATAAAGGACAGAAATGGTCTGGACCTAACGGAAGCAGAAATTAAGAAGAGGTGGCAAGAATACACGGAAGAACTGTACAAAAAAGATCTTCACGACCCAGATAATCATGATGATGTGATCACTAATCTAGAGCCAGACATCTTGGAATGTGAAGTCAAGTGGGCCTTAGAAAGCATCACTACGAATAAAGGTAGTGGAGGTGGTGGAATTCCAGTTGAGCTGCTTCAAATCCTGAAAGATGATGCTGTGAAGGTGCTGCACTCAATATGCCAGCAAATTTGGAAAAATCAGCAGTGGCCACAGGACTGGAAAAGGTCAGTTTTCAGTCCAATTCCAAAGAAAGGCAATGCCAAAGAATGCTCAAACTACCGCACAATTCCATTCATCTCACACGCTAGTAAAGTAATGCTCAAAATCTCCAAGCCAGGCTTCAGCAATACGTGAACCGTGAACTCCCTGATGTTCAAGCTGGTTTTAGAAAAGGCAGAGGAACCAGAGATCAAATTGCCAACATCCGCTGGATCATGGAAAAAGCAAGAGAGTTCCAGAAAAACACCTATTTCTGCTTTATTGACTATGCCAAAGCCTTTGACTGTGTGGATCACAATACGCTGTGGAAAATTCTGAAAGAGATGGGAATACCAGACCACCTAACCCACCTCTTGAGAAATCTGTATGCAGGTCAGGAAGCAACAGTTAGAACTGGACATGGAACAACAGACTGGTTCCAAATAGGAAAAGGAGTACGTTAAGGCTGTATATTGTCACCCTGCTTATTTAACTTCTATGCAGAGTACATCATGAGAAACACGGGACTGGAAGAAACACAAGCTGGAATCAAGATTGTCGGGAGAAATATCAATAACCTCAGATATGCAGATGACACCACCCTCATGGCAGAAAGTGAAGAGAAGCTAAAAGCCTCTTGATGAAAGTGAAAGAGGAAAGCAAAAAAGTTGGTTTAAAGCTCAACATTCAGAAAACGAAGATCATGGTATCCGGTCCCATCACTTCATGGGAAATAGATGGGCAAACAGTAGAAACAGTGTCAGACTTTATTTTGGGGGCTCCAAAATCACTGCAGATGGTGACTGCAGCCATGAAATTAAAAGACGCTTACTCCTTGGAAGAAAAGTTATGACCAACCTAGATAGTATATTCAAAAGCAGAGACATTACTTTGCCAACTAAGGTCCGTCTCAGGGCACCCCCACTCCAGTACTCTTGCCTGGAAAATCCCATGGATGGAAGAGCCTGGTAGGCTGCAGTCCATGGGGTCGCTAAGAGTCGGACACGACTGAGCGACTTCTCTCACTTTTCACTTACCTGCATTGGATAAGGAAATGACAACCCACTCCAGTGTTCTTGCCTGGAGAATCCCAGGGATGGCGGAGCCTGGTGGGCTGCCATCTCTGGGGTCGCACAGGGTCGGACACAACTGAAGCGACTTAGCAGCAGCAGTAGCAGTCAAGGCTATGGTTTTTCCTGTGGTCATGTATGGAGGTGAGAGTTGGACTGTGAAGAAGGCTGAGCGCTGAAGAATTGATGCTTTTGAACTGTGGTGTTGGAGAAGACTCTTGAGAGTCCCTTGGACTGCAAAGAGATCCAACCAGTCCATTCTGAAGGAGATCAACCCTGGGATTTCTTTGGAAGGAATGATGCTAAAGCTGAAACTCCAGTATTTTGGCGACCTCATGAGAAGAGTTGACTCATTGGAAAAGACTCTGATGCTGGGAGGGATTGGGGCAGGAGAAGGGGACGACAGAGGATGAGATGGCTGGATGGCATCATGGACTCGATGGACGTGAGTCTGAGTGAACTCCAGGAGATGGTGATGAACAGGGAAGTCTGGCGTGCTGTGATTCATGGGGTCGCAAAGAGTCGGACATGACTGAGCGACTGAACTGAACTGAGAAAACATTTTGGAAAAATGCAGTAGAAGATTTTTGGGATCTAGGGCCAGGACAAAATTCTTAACTTGACACCAAAGGCAAAAGACGTAAAAGAAAATATTGATAAAGCAGATCTCATCGAAATTTACAACTTGCTCTGTAGGAGGAAAAGCAAGCCGTCTATCTGACAAAGGACTAGTATACAGAATATACAAAAACCCTCAAAACTCAGCAGTAAAAAAATAAGTCATCCAACTTTAAATATCAGCAAGAGATATGAAGAGACGTTTTAAGGAAAACATACACAGATGTCAATTATCAGTAGGGGCTTCCCTGACGGTCTCCCAGTGGTTAGGAGTCGAAGCTTTCACTGCAGAGGGCAAGGGTTCAATCCCTGGTTCGGGAACTAAGATCTCGCATTAGCCTCTAAAGCACAGTGAAATATTACCCTTATTACAGGGACAGAATGAAAAGTTATGACCACAACTGGCACCGGCAAGGATGTGGAGAGACGAGATCACTGATGCCTGCTAGTGGGAATGTGAAAAGGCAGAATCTGGCAGTTTCCTCAGACTCCAAACATGCAGGCCCACGTGACCCAGAAGGCACCCTCTGGTTATTTACCCCGGAGAACTGAAGACTCCTCTTCACAGCAAAACACACACACACACACAAACATCCCTAGGATCTTTATTTGGAATAGACCCAAACAGGAATCAACACAGATGTCCTTCAACTGGAGATGGCTGAGCCCACCGTGGTCCAGCCAGGCCCCAGGCTGATGCTAGAACAAAGAGTGGTCCATCCACACCAGGGAACACTCCCGAGCAACATGAGGGATGGGCATGACACTTAGGCCAGGCGGATGAGTCTCCAGGGAAACAGCACGCCAACGCCATTTCAGTCTCGTCAGACTCGTGGTGACCCTATGGACTGTGTCCCACCATGCTCCTCTGTCCGTGGAATTCCCCAGACAAGAATACAGGAGTGGGTTGCTATGCCCTCCTCCAGGGGATCTTCCAGGCCCGGGGACTGAACCTGTGTCTCCTGCCTTGGCAGGGGGTTCTTTATCACTAGAACCATTTCGGAAACCCCATGCTGAGCAAAATAGCCAATCCCAAAAGGTTCCTGACCTCTAGATTCCATCTTTGTTGTTGCTCAGTCACTAAGTCGTGTCCAGTTCCTTGCAACCCCATGGACTGTAGCACGCCAGGCTTCTTTGTCCTTCACCATCTCCTGGCATTTGCTCAGACTCATGTCCATTGAGTTGGCAATGCCATCAAACCATCTCGTCCTCTGTCATCCCCTTCTCCTCACGTTTTCGATCTTTCCCAGCTTCGGGGTCATTTCTAATGAGTCAGCTCTTTGCATCAGGTGGCCAAAGTATTGGAGCTTTGGCCTCAGCATCAGTCCTTCCAATGAATATTCAAGACTGATCTCCTTTAGGATGGACTGGTTGGAGCTCTTTACAGTCCAAGGGATTCTCAAGAGTCTTCAACACCACAGTTCAAAAAGCATTAAGTCTTTGGGGCTCAGTCTTCTTTTTGGTCCAACTCTCACATCCATACATGACTACTGGAAAAACCATGGCTTTGACTAGACAGAGCTTTTTGGCAAAGTAATGTCTCTGCTTTTTAATATGCTGTCTAGGTTGGTCATAGGTTTCCTTCCAAGGAGCAAGCATCTTTTAATTTCATGGCTGCAGTCACCATCTGCAGTGATTTTGGAGCCCGAGAAAATAAAGTCTGTCACTGTTTCCATTGTTTGCCCATCTATTTGCCATGAAATGATGGGACCAGATGCCATGATCTTCGTTTTCTGAATGTTGAGTTTTAAGCCAACTTTTTCACTCTCTTCTTTCACTTTCATCAAGAGGCTTTTTAGTTCCTCTTCACTTTCTTCCATTAGGGTGGTGTCATCTGCATATCTGAGGTTATTGATATTTCTCCCGACAATCTTGATTCCAGCTTGTGTTTCTTCCAGCCCCGCGTTTCTCATGATGTACTCTGCATATAAGTTAAATAAGCAGGGTGACAATATACAGCCTTGACGTACTCCTTTTCCAATTTGGAACCAGTCCATTGCTCCATGTCTGGTTCTAACTGTTGCTTCTTGACCTGCATACAGGTTTCTCAGGAGGCAGGTGAGGTGGTCTGGTATTCCCATCTCTTGAAGAATTTTCCACAGTTTGTGGTGATCCACACAGTGAAAGGCTTTAGTGTAGTCAGTGAAGCAGAAGTAGATGTTCTTGTGGAATTCTCTTGCTTTCCCGATGGTCCAGCGGATGTTGGCACTTTGATCTAAGGAACACTAAAATGATCAGGTTTTGGAAGGGAGGACAGATCAGCAGTTGCCTTTCCGGGGTTTGGGGACAAGGTGGGGCAGTGTGGTTATAAAAGGGCAAAATCACAATCTTTGTTGGGACTCTTCAGAATCTTGTTGGAGATTTCTCAAACCAACCTGGCTGATAACACTGTATAGAATTTACCACAGACACATACACAGACAGACACGCATGCACAAGCAAAGTAAAACTGGGAAACTGGAGCAAGATCAGGGGCTGTGCCAGCAGCGCTATCCCGGTTGGGATCTTCTACTTCCTTTGCAGAAAATGTTGCTTACCACTGGGGGATCCTGGCCAAGGTGTCCAAGGGCGCCTCTGGATTATTTGTCAGAATTCCAAGTGAACCTCTAGTTATCTCGGTAACATTTTCATTTAAAAAAAAAAAAAAAAAAAAACCACTGCTAGGAATGTTTTCTGAAGAAATGACCAAAAGGCAAACAGCATGAGAACCCCGTGCTCCTCAGGGAACTCTTGAGCGGGGTTGGGCCGCCGGCGTCCGCCCAACCGTGCTCGGCACTAACATGACCCTGAGCAGCCGCCATCCGTGCAAAAGAAGCTATTCCGTTAAGTGAAAACAGTCGATTTGAGAAAAGTTCATATAGTAAAAAAAAATTTAATTAACAGCCTTGTATGTAACACCTGGGCCAGATATATGTCCAATTGTTTTCAAAGTTTTCCTTTAGAGGGGCGTGATCATACATAGTTCTCCATTTTCCTTTCAGTGTTGGCTGGACTGTTAATAGGGATGGCCCTCCTGTTAAGATTAGGCTTCTAGATGAAATACAGTTCACCCAGTTACATTTTAAATCAGGTAAACAACACTTTTTTAGATCTGCTAAATCTAGAAATCCTAGTTACCCACATAAACCCTGAATTACCTCTACCTTGGAAAATAAAATGGAGCCATTCATCACGGACAGGTGCCTGAGGTCTGGGGCCGGCGCCTGAGCCCACCGGAACCGTCCGTCCAGACAGGGCCTGCTCCGACCTGGGCATGCCCCCCGGCGCTCCGTCCCACACGCTCCCAGCGAGGACGCCCGCTGGCATCGCCGCAGCCTCTCCACTGGCCGTTCTGTGTCGTCTCTCTTCCTTCCTGGCCGTGTCCGCAGCCCCAGGGCTTTTGCGCCTGAGCGCTCCGCGTGCCCGCCCCAGCCTGCCGCCGCTGTCGCCTTCTCCCGACTGCAGCACTTACTGTGGCTGTTTCCCTGCCCCCTCCACAAAAACGGCGAGAACAGCTCTGATCCCCCACACTCGTCTCAGCGGGGTCACCGCCGCCTGCCCTGCGAGGCACCCCACCTGCAGCTGCTCTCCAAGCACTTCCTGAGCCCTGCCTCTCTCCCCTAAAGCCCTTGGGCGCCTCGTGAGGAGGCCAGGGTCCCCTCCCTGACTCGCCCGCACCCGAGTGGTCTTGCTAACACAGCCACCGCAGCCCTTCAAGCCCCTTCGTCTGCAGCCCAGGAAGCGCCGAAGCCCAGCGGAGAGCCCCAGGCGCCCCTGCGCCTCTGCGGCGCCCCTCGCCCTCACCTTCTCAGGGGGCTGGGTGGTCCCACCCTTGGGCCCCCACCTGGGCAGGCCCCCACGGTCTTCTAAGACGGAGTGCGGGGCTGGGGGGCACCTGGCAGACACAGCTCCCCAACCCCCCCAGCTCGCGGTCCCGCTCCACCCCACCCAGGGACCCTGGCACCTCCGTCACTCCAGCCCCTCGCGATGCCGGCTCGGGGTGGGGGGCGGGCCTCGGGGTCAGTGTTCCTAGCACAACCGCCCTGCGCTCGGGCCTCTGGACCAGTGACTTCTGGCCGCCGCTCCCCAGGCTGGCGGCACCACGACTGCAGCGTGGCCTCCTGCGCAGAGCCAAGGGCCACCCGGGGTCCCTGTGAGGTCCTGGGGGCTCAGCACAGGCCCCGGAAGCTGCTCAGCCCCAAAGGAGGAGGGCCTTGCCCGGCCCTGGCCCTGGGGGCCCTCCGCCCAGAGGGAAACCCCGGGAGCAGCCGAGAGTAGGGGCGCGAAGTGAAGCCAGAAGCGCCGAGGCGTGGGGAAGTGGGAGCCACAGAGGTGCTTCCTGTGGGGTCCACTCCCGCCTCGCCCACCCCCGGGAGGCCTGGGTGCCCACCTGGGGGTGGCGCCAGACTCACCCCTCCCCTGACCTCCTGGGGCGTGGAGCCTGGAGGAGGGCAGGTGCGGGGCCTGGGAAGGTGGGCAGCTGGGCTCCGGGCGGTGGGCAGCGGGCTCAGGTCTGTGGCCTTGACGGGCCTCCCTCTCACCTTGGTCTCGGTCCTTCCGGCAGCCCAGACCCAAGCCTGGGGTCTCACTCTACCCCCACCCCTCTTCCACCCCCTTGCATTCCCCCAAAACCCTGGGGACATCACCCCCACCAGAACCGGTGACCATGGAGTGCTGGGGAAACCTCCCCATCCCAGCCCACCCACCAAGACGCAGGGAGCCCCTGCTCTTCTCAGCACTGGGCACTGTCCATCATCACACAGGAAGAGGAGGCTCCGCTCCCCTGGAGCGTTCCTTCTGTCCTGAGAGGCTGACCACAAACAGGTCAATGTCAGAGAATGAGGCTGGGAGATGGGGCGGGGGCTACTGCTCTGTACGGAAAAACCAGAAAGAGGCATGCCCCCTCTACAGATGACTCTGGGCAAAGATCTGCAGAGGTAAAGGGTGAGACAGGCAGACCTGTCAGGAAGAGCATTCCAGTTCAGGGAGAGTCGGTGCAGAGGCCCTGAGGTGGGGCCTAGGCCACCGTGTGGCTGGCGCGGAGTCAGCGAGCGTGGGCAGGGCAGGGTGGAAGGGGCTGGGCAGTGTGGGCACCACCACCAAGGTTTTAAGAACTCCAGCTTTGACCATGAGAGGAGCCCCGGTGAGACAGTCAGTGGAGGAATGACAAGACGTGGCGCCAGGTACCAGGCTGCCTGTACATTTAGGGCACGCGCTGGCGACTTTTTCAGCAAAGGGCCAGAGAGCAAATACCCCTAGCCTTGCCCGTCCTGGGGGTCTGTGCCACAGCTCCTCAACGTGGCCTGCGAGGTGAACAGAGCTGTAGGAGGCCAGTGAAGCAGAGGGTTTCCCTCTGTTCCGGGAAAACTACAGTCAGGACACTGACATTTGAATTTCACAGAATTTTCATGTCATGAAAGATTCTTTTCATTTTTCTTCCCAGCCATTGAAAACTGAAAAAAACATTCTTAGCTTGGGGTCAAATAGAAACCGCTGGCGGCAGGATTTAGACCGCAGCCGTCGTTTGCCGTCCACCCGCCAGCCACCAGCTTTAAGAC
Organism: Nanger dama; assembly: GCA_917880005.1. NCBI lineage: Eukaryota > Metazoa > Chordata > Mammalia > Artiodactyla > Bovidae > Nanger > Nanger dama. The sequence continues at coordinate 811,010 of CAKJTW010000046.1, read as the reverse complement.
AGACCTCCACCACCGTTCTGGGCCAGACAGAATCCAGCAGTCGCTGGGGTAGGAGAACAAAAGGAACACAACCTGCTGCCACGAACTTAGGATTTGGTGATAAGCAAATTAAAAGAGCGCGGGAGGCAGTCCTAAGTTCTCGCCCGCCTGTCTCCGCCGCAGAGGAGGCCCCTGGGGCTGGAGTGCGATCAGAGGCCAGACAGGCAGGCTGAGTTGGGGGCGGGGGTCACGGACGTGCGGGCTGAGCTGGGGGCGGGGGGTCGTGGAGGCCGTTGTCGGGAAAGACACGGAGGGCTCTGGGCAGATGGAGACACGGCCGACTCACCCCACTGAAGCGGACCAGTCATTGGTGAACGAAAGACGTCCTAACCGTTACAGTGAGACTTAGGGAATGAATGAACCCATGGCTCGTTCTCATACAAAGTGAGTTGTAGTCTAGAACAAGGTGACAAAATCAGTTTGAGAATTTATTTGGTCAGTAAACTACTGTGAGCTAGGAAACGGAGTGTCCGGAGACAGACACGGAGAGCGAGCCCGGCCCCGCGGCCCGCGCGGCCTTCCCGAGGAAGGGCCCCGGGCCCCACACGTTAAGCTGCGATCCCTGCGCACCCGCGCACGGCTGCACCTTATCGCCCGAGACTCCAGGGCCTAAAAGCGCCCGGCGCGCATGCAGAGCCCCCGGAGACCCTCGGCGGGACGGACGCCGTCCGGGTAAGGCCCATGCGCCTCACCAGGCTCCGCGGCCGAGGGGCGCCGAGCACCTGCGCGCTCCTGCAGGCGGAATCGGGCGCCCGTCGCGCCGCAGCCCCCGAAGACGCGGCCCGCGTGCGCCCACCCCGCCGCCGAGTCACCAGGAAGGCCCCGGCGGCCCGCCCCCGCCAGCGCCCCACGCCGGGCCAGCGACGCCCGCCCCGCCAGCGCCGGGTACCTTGCGGCCGCCGGGCTGGCCGCCCGGGGGCGGGGGCCGGCGCGCGAGGACTGCGCCTGCGAGGCCGGAGCCCGGGGTGGCTGCGCATGCGCGGTTGGCCCACGCCGGCCCTGGGGGCGGAGCGACGCCTGTGCAGTCGGCCCAGACCCGCCCCATCAGCGGCGCCTCGGCACCTAGAGCCGCCCGTCCGGCCGGGCCCCGGGGAGAGGCGGGCATGCGGGCACTGCGTCTGCGCGCGCCGGCCCCGCCCCCGGCCCCGCCCCGGCCGCGCGGGGCCCTGGGAGGGGTGCAGCGTCCGGCGGCTGCGGCGGCGGCGCGGGAGGGGCCGGGGGCGGACAAAGCCGAGGCCGATGAATGGAGAGCGTCCGCCTGCGCGGCCGTGGGGTCCCCGCGGTGAGTGCGCGGCTCGCTTTCCGGGCCGGCCGTCCAGGCGCGCCGTCGGGGCCGGGGCCGGGGCCGGGGCCGGGGGCCGGGGGCTGGAGGGCGAGGCCGGGGTCCGGCTGGGCGGGCGCGGGGTCGCCTGCGCAGGGCGGGGCGGGGGCGGCCTGCCGTCGCGGGGACCCCGCCCGGAAGGCGGACTCGGCCTCGGCGTCCAGACGCCGCTCCAGCTGCGCGCCCCGCGGCCGCCGGCCCGGCTGACAGCGGGGCACCCGGGACACCTCTTCCGGCCGCGCGGCCGGCGGAGTGACCGCGAGGCGGTGGGAGCGGGCGCGGACGCCCGGCCGGCCGCGGGCGAGCACGGGGACAGGTGTGCCGCCCGGCGTGGGCTCCCCGCCTGACCACGCGGCGAGCCCCGAGCCGCAGTCGCCCTGGGGCGGGGGTCACCGGCCAGCAGACAGGTGCCCGGTGAGTGTCCGTCCTGAGGGCCTCTGCCCACCGCCACGGATCGCCTTACGTGCTGTGCCTTTCAGGTGTCCCGCAACCCCGGTACAGTATTTCATTTTCTGTGCGTTTCCAGGAAGGGACAACCGGGCCTCGTTTACACGTCTCAGCACACGAGACGCTCCTCATGTCTGCACGCTTCTGATGCTTCTTGGTTACTATGCCTGTTTCTGGGTATGACATTGAAGTGTAAGTAGTGAAAGCCTGAATCAAACTGCAGAGCAGAATTTCGCTCATTTTTCCAGTTGCGGTTTTGTGTGTGGGTTTTTTTTTTTTGGTCCCAAGTAATGACGGAGTCTTTTATCTTTTTTCTGTGACCCACACCATCCTGCTTGCTTAAGAGAATTGCCAGCCCCCTAGACTCTCTTTGCATTTTGAGTGACTGTCCATGGACACACATATATGCACCTCTCTGCAAGCAAACCCCTGCCCAGCTGGGCCATCAGGAGAAGCTTCTGTGGGCATTCTCAAGTTTGTAAAAAGGGAAGTTATTTGTTTTGAAGTTAACTCTGATCAGATCAAGTCCATAGTTTTGAAAACGCATCTCAGACTTGCATGAGACCAGTTTGCTAAGGCATTCTTGTGACTTTTTATATTAATTTTTGATGTCTTCTCTACATCACAGTTAAAATTCGGAGAGGAGGAAGAATTTAGTTGAAGTTTTTAAAAGCGCTCTGAACAAGTCAAACTGCAGTTATGACTTAATTTCCACGCAGAGTTATCTTGTGAGAGGAGACTACTCTGACCAGCTCATACCCGGGGCCTGCCACGGGCTGTCTGTGCAGGGGTGCACGCTTCCTGTAATCCTTAAACAGATGGTATCTGCTTGTGGTGGTTTACATTTTCTCAGGAAAAGATGTAGCACAAGTTAAGAGAGTCTATGAGTCTTCAGGAAGTTAACCTCCTGTATTGGAAGAAAGCACAGACTTGGAGTCCACATCGCCGCACAGCACACGTTCTGTTAATTCTTGATGTTTTGGGGCGTGGAAAGTCTGCACTGCTTTTTCCTGTCGCCACACAGAGGAGGAGGTTTGTGAATGGCTCACACTGTGCCAGGAGTGCCCCTGAAGCGCTGGAAAGGGTGTGAGGGGAACCGCCAGGGCCGTGGATTGAACCCTGCATCTGTGCGAGGAGCCAGGCAGCTGTGGTTAGGACGTGGTGAAGGGCGTGCGTGTTGTCTTTCAGATCCCTGCCCGGCGTGGAAGCTGAAGTGAGCACAGACCTGGGCAGCGGCGCGCGGGGGCACAGGCGCTGTGACCGTGGCCAGTCTGTCCTCCCCGCCACTCTCGTCTGCGTGTCTCTCTGCCTGGCCTCAGCTCCTTCCTCCCCGCTCTGCTCTGATTCCCTCCTTCAGGGTGAGGAGTGCCGGCAAGGGCAGGGGGCAGTGCACGCAGGCACATCGGGGGCGCCTGCCAGGGTTGGCTGGGCCCCCTCCGACTGTCCCTCAGCAGCGCTGGTTCCTCCTGAGCTTCGCACAAACCATGAGAGGTGACTGTCATTCTCCTGGTTACCGCTTGATGTCTAATGTAAGCTGTAGGAGGCATCGTCTCTGTTTACCATTGGTGTTTACTGAATTAGCTGCACGGAGTCCCGCCCTGACCACCCCGCAGCCTCCCGGCAGGCCTGCCATCAGTGTCCGGGTGGCGGCAGACTTCCTGTCAGGCAGCTTCCAGAGCTTCGGCCCCTTCCACTTCCCTGTCTTTCCCTCCCTTCTCCTGCAGGCTACGTCACTGCCTGATTTTCATCACCCTGGAGTATTTAGATCACTTTTAGCTATCTGATCACTTTTGGCAGCTGGTATCCCGGAAGGCACTGTTAGGGAGTGAAAGCAAGCCCCTTCTTCTCTTTCCTCCTGTTTCCGAGGTGGAGGGCCTCGGGACGGCTGGAGGTTCCTGCCTCCGCGCGAGCTTTCTCACCTCTTGCCTGGCGCTGTTCTACCTGCTGGGGCAGCGGTGCACAGTCGTGGTGGGCATGGGCAGAGAAGGCAGAATGAGCTCTCCAAGGAAGACCACAAGCAGGCGTGGGCAGGTTGATGGGCAAGATGACAAGCGTGCTTTTGGAAGACGGCTTGGAGGGGAAAGGACCTTTGCATCCCGCACCGAGGGTCCCAGGGGTGGCGGAGCAGAGGCCCTGTGTGAGAATCAGCAGTGAGCTGCGGAACCTGGCCCCTGCTTTCGGGCATCTCCTGTCGCAAGTCCTGCCCCCACCTTGCTCAGGTGTTCACCCTGCTTGGGTTCCACTCTCCTTTGGGTGAAGGCCTTGCAGCAGTCGCCTACCCCTGCAGCAAGGTCTGTGCCCCGCAGGGACCGAGGAGGCCGGGCCTGCGGGTGTTCCCTGCTCACCTGGTGCTGCCTGAGGGGGCTCCTCAGTCCGCGCAGCCCAGCCTGGCCTGCCCCAAGCCTGCAGGTCTAAACGGAGGCCCCGTCCTCACTCAGGGCCCGGCGACTGAGCCTGCCCCATGGTTGGCCTGGGAGGGAGCAGCCCAGGGCGCGTGCTGTTTGGAGCAGGAGCTTGGGTGCCACGCGGTTGCACGCGGACACTTGAACTGCCACGGCGACCCATCAGACCTGCGGCTGGTGGGACTGCCTGCTGCCCCAGAGAAGCCGCTGGTACTTAGTGGAAGGCCCTCAAAGCCAGAGTAGAGCCAGCCCGGCGGCCCTGGTCTGTGACCCAAAACGTCTTGGGGTGGACAGGGCCCACGGCCCTGCATGGAGCCAGGGTGCCTGCCGCGTCTCGAGGAGCTGGCTCCGGTCTCTCAGTTCGGCCCCCACAGTGCGCTCTGGCCTCTGTCCAGCTCTTGGGCTGCGGGCAGCCAGTCCTGGGTGGTGGCTTCTCTGCACTTGAGGCGGCACCTCCCCAGGAAGATGTTAGCCGTGGCTCTGCGCCCTCAGCAGGTGCAGCTCACTCTCAGTGTGGACCAGATCTGCTTTGGTAGCCTTGGTGGGAAGGCTGCCACGTCCCGAGGGCGAGGCCACCCCTCCGCGGGGCGGCGCTGGTGCCCGAGCTGTGCCCGGGAGCCTGGGGCTCGGGCTGCAGGCTGGTGTGCATGTCCTGGAGGCTGGCTGGCGGGTTGGGAGCAGGTCCAGGCTCGGCTGTCCCAGCCCTGAGCTGGAGCGCTGGTGCGCAGCCCCTGCCCATGCGTTCAGGCTCGCGGCCGCAGCACGTCGCCGCTGAGCGTCCTCTTCTGAGAAAAGGCAGTCTAGCGATTCGCACTCGGCACGCCAGCATGCTGCCCGCAAGGGCCCAGGTTCAGTCCCTGCTCAGGTACCCAAGGCCCTGCGAGCTGCATGCCGCCCCCCTTCCCCAGAGGGAGAAAGGAGAGGCAGAGGGCCGTGCTCGCCCCAGCAGCACAGCCGTGGAGGGAGTGAACGGCAGTCCTCACGGTGTTCAGCGGCTGAGCCGCAGTCCGATCTCCCCCACTCAGGACGTTGACTTTTTAAAGAGACAAGGCCAGTTGTCTTGCAGAAATGTCCCTGAGTTCTGGGTCTGTTTTCCATTTGCTGCTTTGCCATTGACAGTTGACCCTTGAATAACACAGCAGGCGGTTGGGGGCCACCCTCCACGTGGCGGCAGTCCGAGAATAAGTTGCAGCTGGCCCCTATGGCCCGGCAGCTCCCACCCGTGGATGCCACCCCCGGGGACCCAGCGTCTTCAGGTGGCGGTGCTGGGCCTCCTGTGCGCCGCCCTCAGACTGTCCTGTCGAGACGGACCCCACTCTGTCGGGCTGTGGCTCCTTCCCCTGCCTTTCACGTGTGTTTCCCTCACCCGTGACACTCGAGGAGGGCAAGACGCTGCGCCTTCTCCCCTTGTCACCCCTTTCCAGGGAGCAGTGGCTGCAGCGCCCCCGTGGCAGGTGTTTGCCCTTCTCCCATGAATTCTTGAGCATCAGTGCAGACTGGCAGATTTATCCGTTACATTATAGTCCACTGAAGTCTTCCATCTCTTTGTTGTACGTTCAGACAGTCATGACCGACCTGTGGGAGCCCCGCAGAGCCAGCTCCAGGAGGCACGTCCTTTCTGCAGCCTCTCTCGTTCCCAGAGCTGCAGTCGCTGTTTCTGCAGAGCGCCGTGGCTCCCGGCGGGCGCGGGCTCTTTCCGCAGAGCACCGTGGCCCCCGTCGGCGCGGGCTGTTTCCCGCAGAGTGCCGTGGCCCCGGCATTGCAGAAGAGTGTTTAGAAACCAGAGCCCAGGGGCCAGCTGTGTGCAGTGTGCTTGGTGTCGGCAGCTTTAAGCGCTGGTCTAGTGCACAAAGCTAGGAGGTAAATGTTTAAAAACATCAAGAGTTCATACCGATGTTTTCAAGACAAATTTAAAATTACATAGTTTTACTTAATTTCTTTGCTTGTTTTTAATTATATAGTTTTCATATCCTGAAAATTTTGATTCTTAATGGCATTGGCATAGTTACTTTTTTTGTGTGCTAAAGCACATATGACACAGCTAAAATGAAAATATCATGCTGCTGCTGCTGATGAAATCACTCAGCAAAATTTAAGGTATTTTTTTGTTTTTAGTACGTATTCTGCTTCAGGTGCATAAAATCCTGTGTATTAAAGTCCCTTGCTGAACATATTTTTGTTTGTACATTTTGTTTGAATATTTGTTTGTAGTATGGTCCCTTACTTGATATGCCTTTAGATTTCACGCTTGAAATGTTCTATATTTTAATGTAGAGGTAATCACACCACTCAAAAGTCAACATTATATAAAAGATACAGTCAGCAACCTCACTTGCATTCCTGCCTCCTCCACTCTTTATAGGCAACCATCTTTATTTCTGCTTTATCCTGCAAAATAAACATGTAAATTGCTTCAGCCGTGTCCAACTCTTTGTGACCCCATGAGCCCGCCAGGCTTCTCTGCCCATGGGATTTCCCAGTCAGGAATAGTGGAGTGGGTAACCAAGCTGTCCTCCAGGGGATTTCCCCAGTCCAGGGATCAGACCTCGTCTCTTATGTCTCCTGCGTCGGTTGGCAGGTTCTCTACACCAGCGCCACCTGAGAGCACCAGAGTAAGCTCTTCAGACAGACATTAATGTTTGCAGCTCTCCTTGTTTTTCCTCCTGTCTTTTATCATAAAAGCGTAACAGGCGCCGTTCACCTCGTGTGTCTTGCTTTTTTTTTAGCGGTCTGTGTATGTGCTGGGCTTCCCTGGAGGCTCAGCTGGTAAAGAATCCACCCACAGTGCAGGAGACCTGGTTTTGATCCCTGGTTTGGGAAGATCCCCTGGAGAAGGGCATGGCAACCCACTCCACTATCCTTGGCTAGAGAATCCCATGGACAGAGGAGCCCAGCTGGCTACAGTCCATAGGGTCCAAGAGTTGGACGAAACTGAGGCGACTGGGATGCGCGTGTGCATCGGGCCTTACTGGCGGTATGTGAATGGTTTTGCAGCCTGGCTGTGAAACAGCAGCGCCTGGCCTGGGACAAGTGTTGCTGTGTGTCTGATGAGGTGGTCTTCAGAGTCTGTCCCTGGACGTGGGGTTCCTGGGTCCTTGGGCGAATGTGTCTTGGCAGGGGGCTCCAGAGTCCTCGCTGGGGTGCTGCCCAGCTTTGGGCCTTCCCCGCCTGGTTGGGCGAGATGGCTAGGAGTGCTCCTTTGCTCTGCTGCGCCTGCAGCGTGGAGGAATGGCGGTGCTTGGCCGTGCATCTTTGGTGTTGCGGCAGGCGAGGACGGAAGCTGGTCTCTGTGTCAGGAGGCCGCTGAGCCTGCTGCCGCTGCAGAGTGGGAACTGGGCGTGCGCACGTGGGGTCCTGTCTGACAGGCACTCCTGCGTTACAGCAGCCTGGAAGGCGCTTTCTTTAATTCTCAAAATGAAAAATAGCTGTATGTTCCCCAAGTCAGACCACACGCCTGGAGTTGAGGCTCTTCCGTGCACGGTGTTTGCTCTAGCTCGTGGAAGGACCCTCTGGCGGCTGCCTCTGCCTTCAGGTGCTTTGCTCTCAGAGCTGAAATGCGCGCAGTCGGTCTCCGCAGGCCTGGGCTCTGGCTCCGTCCTCCGCTCCCTGCCCCCCATCTGTGCTCAGTTCAGGGGGCTGTGCGCCCTGCTGAGTGGAGCCCCACACTGCTCACCACCAGCTTCAGAGTGACCCTCTGGCTGTCGGGGGGGCAGCTGCATGGCCCCACGCAGGGAGGCCTGCCGCGTCTGTCGTAGGAGGAGGCTGTTTCACCCGCTGCCCGTGATCACCCTCTTTGACCTCCGTGTTGATGACTTTCCTGCAGGCTAATTCTTACTTGCTGGACATAGAGGCTGGACCGCAAGACAGCTGGTCCTGGATGCCACCCAGGCACCCTGACCAGGGGGCCCTCACCTTTCAAGCCAGAGGAGCAGCTCCAGAGCTCTGGGACAGGCGACCAAACCCAGGTTGTTCCTCACGCCTGTGTAGAATCACCCCAGTGCCTCAGGCACATAATCCTTCTGCGGTGTGAGAACTGAAGCCAGCATCCTTTTTGCCTTCCTAAATATTTGGTGCGAAAATAGTAGAAAAAGTAGTTGTAAGCTGCTGGAGCCAATGGCAGCATTTTCCCTGAAACAGAAACATCGGGCCTTCCCTGGCAGTCCAGTGGTCAGGCTCTGCTTCCGCTTCCAGGGGCATGAGTTCAGTCCCTGGTCAGGGAGCCGAGATCCCCGTGCGGCCCAAAGGAAAAAAAGTAGAAACATCCCACCTACGATGTTGAGCTAGTGTGTAGAGAACTGGTCCAGCGGTAGAGAAAGACAAACAGGAAGGCGGCAGGCTCCCTTGACAGCCCCATCTCGGCGCGCTGGCGTAACCTCTGGCACCAGGCTCTTCCATCTATGCCAGGAAGGTGCTGGCGTTACCCCCGGTGCCAGGCTCTGCCATCTGTACCGGGAAGGTGCTGGCGTTACCCCGGTGCCAGGCTCTCCCATCTGTGCTAGGAAGGTGTTGGCTTCACCCCCTGGCGCCAGGCTCTGCCATCTGTGCCGGGAAGGTGCTGGCATTACCCCTGGCGCCAGGCTCTGCCATCTGTGCCAGGAAGGTGCTGGTGTTACCCCTGGCACAGGCCCTGGGACTGGCCAGGGTGGTGATGGCGGGCCCTCTGGCCAGGGCCGTCCCGCTGGCGGCACTGCTGTGAGTCTCCCCTGCTCTTGGTCTCCTCGGGGTGGGCGTTGGGATCGGGTTGCTCTCTGGGGAGGCTGCTTCTGGCGGTTGTGCTGGCCCCCTCCAGGCGCTTCCCCCAGGGGTGCACCCAGTGTGGGCGTTAATCAGCGCCCCCTATGAGGTGGAGCCATCCGGCTGAGTCCCTGCGTCTCTGTTCGCGAGCTGGAGACGGAGTGGGAGCCCTGCCCTGGCTCTCTGGTGCTGCAGCAGATGTCAGGAGCTGAGGTGAATTTCTCTGTCACGTCTCAAGGTGGTGATTCATTTGCCTTCCTATCATCCTCCAGAGGTGACCGATTGAGGGTTTTATTTGGGATTATGCATGAATAGACTTAAACATTTGATGAGTTTTGGCGTATAATGCGGACCCTTACCTACCTTCAGGTCATCTCATTTTTGGACAGGGGGGAGCCCTTCAGTTTGGGGGGGGGCCCGTTGACGCCTGGACCCTTCCCCGCACTGCCCTCATCCGCTCGCAAAAGTCCTGGCTCCTGGTCCCCAGAGCGTCCTCGGCTCATTTTGTGGTCTTCCCGCCCCTGGACCTACTGATCCTTGGGAACCTCGGCTACTTTAGTGGGAGACGTGTTTGAGAGCTGTAGTCTGGAGGTCGCGGGGGTCGCTGCTCTCAGGACTTTGCACCGAGCACAGCTGGGTGGGTCCCACGTGCAGGACTGCGGGATGAGCTTCTGGCCTTCCCGGTCTGTCCCTATGAGGACGAGGGGGACCGGAGCCCGCCTCCCCATCTCTGCACGCAGCCCGGTCCGTGCTGAAGGCAGCGCGATGTCTGGCCCAGGGACCCGCGTGCCGTCCAGCCCCCTCCCCTCGGCTCAGGGCCAGCGTTGCTCCTGCACAGCGCCCACCTGCTCTCCGGGATGCTCGCTCAGTGCACCCTGCAGGGAGCTGCCGTGAGTGTACCACTTTCCCGCTTGACTTCTCAAGAAGGACTCAGGAAAGACATCACCTGAATTCTTGCTTGCTGGTAACAGTTTCTCTGCGTCCTTGTACTTGAATGTCCGGTTGACTGGAGGTGGAACGCTTGGCTCGCGTGGTTTTTTCCTTGAATATGTTAAACGTGGTCGTCTGTTGTCTTACAGCATGAAACATCGCTGTCAGACTCATGACAGGTTGCCTCCCCACAGATGAGCTGGGTTTTGCCTGTGGCCTTCTTGTCACTCCAGTGGTTTTCCTGGGGCATGCCTGTGTGCCCACTGTTACAGGTGGACGGTCCCCGCCCTGCAGCTTGCTCTCCTGTCTCTTGAGTAACTCTGCTTGTGTGCTGAGTCCCATCCCTGGCTGAGCCGGGTCTCTGTTGCTGCACAGGCCTTCCTCTAGTTGCTGGGAGTGGGCGCCGCTCTAGTGGCGTGCAGGCTTCTCCCCTGCAGTGCCTTCTCTCGTCACGGAGCGCGTGCTCTGGAGTGCGTGGACGTGGGACTTGCAGTTGCCGGGCTCTAGACACAGGCTCCGGTGCGTGGGCTTACTGCCCTGTGGCATGTGGAATCTTCCTGGATTGGGAATCAAACCGGCGTCCCTGCATTGACAGGAGAATTCTTCACCACTGAGCCACCAGGGAAGCCCAGGATGCTCTTTCAATACACCTTTTATTTCAGAGTTTTCAGTGATCTCTTGCCCTGTCCCCCTTTTTTGTGGAGAAACACCTTGATTCTACACATGTTGGATTTTCTTTACCTAAGTTTTAAATTGGTCAGCTTCTTCATTTATTTCTTTTTCATTAAAACTTCCTTTCCTAAATTCTTCTGTTGATCTTATGCAGTCCTCTGTGGAGTTTGTTCTTTCTTGCTTGTAACTTAGTCTTTATTCTAAAATGACATTTTACTTTTACCTGTAATAGTTTCTTAAGATCTGTAACCTCATCTCAGTGTTTTTCTGTCTTGATTTATTTCGTTCTTCTGTATTATTTTCTTAATGTTGTTAGCTTCTATTGAAATAAATTACTCAATTTCACTTAATCTGTGTTTATGTTTTTCCAGGGTGCTTTCATTATCTATAGAGATGTTTTCCCGTCTTCATTGCTTTTTCTCTTATCCTTACGTAGGATTTAATCTTAACCCTTTTCTGTCTATTGTATTGGTTTTCTCCCACAGACTTGGTGGTTGGAGACAGCATACGAGTGGAGGCCAGCAGTCTGAGCTCGGAGCCCTGGGCTTCAGTCATGGTACTGCCAGGCTTCCTCCTGGCAGCCTGGCAGAGGGTGGCTCCTCGCCCTTCACTTCCAGAGGCCCCTGCATCCCTGCGTGTGGGCCCGCCCTCCATCTTCAAAGCCAGCAACGCTGCGTCTCTCACCGTCCACAGTCATATTTTCATGTCTCACCTCTGCCTCTTTCTTTCACTTTCTAAGACCCTTGCGACACCATTGGGTCCACCCAGATAGTCCAGGGTTCAGTTCAGTTCAGTTGCTCAGTTGTGTCCAACTCTTTGTGACCGCATGAACCGCAGCACGCCAGGCCTCCCTGTCCATCACCAACTCCCAGAATTCACTCAGACTCATGTCCATTGAGTCAGTGATGCCATCCAGCCGTCTCATCCTCTGCCGTCCCCTTCTCCCTGCCCCCCCCGCCTTCAATCTTTCCCAGCATCAGAGTCTTTTCAAATGAGTCAGTTCTTTACATCAGGTGGCCAAAGTATTGGAGCTTCAGCTTCAGCATCAGTCCTTCCAATGAATATTCAGGACTGATTTCCTTTAGGATGGACTGGTTGTGAATCACGACGCTGGGATTCTTGGCCCCCGGAGGAGAAGAATTCAATCCGGGGCCAGAGACAAGGCTGGATCGCTCAGAGCTTTGTGTGTAACAAAGTTTTATTAAAGTATAAAGGAGACAGAGAAAGCTTCTGACATAGGCATCAGAAGGGGGTAGAAAGAGTACCCGCTTGTTAGTTTTAGCAATGAGTTTATATATTCTCCAACTAATCCAATGAAGGTCTGGAGGCTGTAAAGACCTTGCCAGACCTACTCCCATAATTTACATTTTAAGATAACAGAATTAGCCAGAAGGTTTAATCCAGAGACTGTCCTCAGGCAGAATACATTGTTATATAATCCTAAGGAATGTAGAGAAATAAGTTTGTCCTTTCTTCCTCCTTGAGAATTCCAGACCCCTCTCTCCTAGGGGACCCCTAGACTTCTTATCAACCTGCCTCGGAAATGACTCTCTCAGTTGGATCTCCTTGCAGTCCAAGGGACTCCCAAGAGTCTACTCCGACACGACGATTCAAAAGCATCAATTATCCTGCACTCAGCTTTCTTCACAGTCCAATTCTCACATCCATACGACTGCTGGAAAAACCATAGCCTTGACTAGATGGACCTTTGCTGGCAAAATAATATCTCTGCTTTTTAATATGCTGTCTAGGATGCTTTTTAATATGCTGTCTAGGATGCTCATAACTTTTCTTCCAAGGAGCAAGTGTCTTTCAGTTTCATGGCTGCAATCACCATCTGCAGTGATGTTCAGTTCAGTTCAGTCGCTCAGTCTTGTCCGACTCTTTGCGACCCCATGAATCGCAGCACGCCAGGCCTCCCTGTCCATCACCATCTCTCGGAGTTCACTCAGACTCACATCCATCAAGTCCGTGATGCCATCCAGCCATCTCATCCTCTGGCGTCCCCTTCTCCTCCTGCCCCCAATCCCTCCCAGCATCAGAGTCTTTTCCAATGAGTCAACTCTTTGCATAAGATGGCCAAAGTATTGGAGTTTCAGCTTTAGCATCATTCCTTCCAAAGAAATCCCAGGGCTGATCTCCTTCAGAATGGACTGGTTGGATCTCCTTGCAGCCCAAGGGACTCTCAAGAGTCTTCTCCAACACCACAGTTCAAAAGCATCAGTTCCTCAGTGCTCAGCCTTCTTCACAGTCCAACTCTCACATCCATACATGACCACAGGAAAAACCATAGCCTTGACTAGACAGACCTTCATCGGCAAAGTAATGTCTCTGCTTTTGAATATACTATCTAGGTTGGTCATAACTTTCCTTCCAAGGAGTAAGTGTCTTCTAATTTCATGGCTGCAGTCACCATCTGCAGTGATTTTGGAGCCCCCAAAATAAAATCTGACACTGTTTCCACTGTTTCCCAATCTATTTGCCATGAAGTGATGGGACCAGATGCCGTGATCTTAGTTTTCTGAACGTTGAGCTTTAAGCCAACTTTTTCACTCTCCTCTTTCATTTTCCTCAAGACGCTCTTAAGTTCTTTGCTTTCTGCCATAAGCGTGGTGTCATCTGCATATCTGAGGTTATTGATATTTCTCCCGGCAATCTTGATTCCAGCTTAGGCTTCATCCAGCCTAGCATTTCTCATGATGTACTCTGCATAGAAGTTAAATAAGCAGGGTGACAATATACAGCCTTGACGTACTCCTTTTCCTGTTTGGAACCAGTCTGTTGTTCTATGTCCAGTTCTAACTGTTGCTTCCTGACCTGCATACAGATTTCTCAAGAGGCAGGTTAGGTGGTCTGGTATTCCCATCTGTTTCAGAATTTTCCAGTTTCTTGTGATCCACACAGTCAAAGGCTTTGACATAGTCAATAAGGCAGAAGTGGATGTTTTTCTGGAACTCTCTTGCTTTATGGATGACCCAGTGGATGTTGGCAATTTGATCTCTGGTTCCTCTGCCTTTTCTAAAACCAGCTTGAACATCTGTAAGTTCACAGTTCTTGTATTGCTGAAGCCTGGCTTGGAGAATTTTGAGCATTGCTTTGCTAGCATGTGAGATGAATGCAATTGTGCGGTAGTTTGAGCATTCTTTGGCATTGCCTTTCTTTGGGATCGGAATGAAAATTGGTCTTTTCCAGTCCTGTGGCCACTGCTTGCTTGCATATTGAGTACAGCACTTTCACAGCATCATCTTTTAGGATTTGAAACAGCTCCACTGGAATTCCATCACCTCCACTAGCTTTGTTCATAGTGATGCTTCCTAAGGCCCATTGACATCAGATTCCAGGATATCTGGCTGTAGGTGAGTGATCATATCATTGTGGTTATCTGGGTCATGAAGATCTTTTTGTACAGTTCTTCTGTGTATTCTTGCCACCTCTTCTGAATATCTTCTGCTTCTGTTAGGTCCATACCATTTCTGTCCTTAACTGTGCCCATCTTTGTATGAAATATTCCCTTGGTATCTCTACTTTTCTTGAAGAGATCTCTAGACTTTCCCATTCTGTTGTTTTCCTTTATTTCTTTGCGTTGATCTCTGAGGAAGTGTTTCTTCTTTTATTTTTTGAGGAAGTGTTTCTTATCTCTCCTTGCTGTTCTTTGGAACTCTGCATTCACATGGGTATATCTTTCCTTTTCTCCTTTGTCTTTAGCTCCCTTCTTTTTCACAGCTGTTTGTAAGGCCTCAGACAACCATTTTGCCTTTTGGATTTCTTTTCCATGGGATGGTCTTCATCACTGCCTTCTGTACAATGTCACTAACCCCTGTCCGTAGTTCATCAGGCATTCTGTCTATCAGATCTAATCCCTTGAATCTATTTGTCAGTTCCACTGTATAATCGTAAGGGATTTGATTTAGGTCATACCTGAATGGTCTAGTGGTTTTCTGTACTTTTTTCAAGTCTGAATTTTTGCAGTAAGGAGTTTCTGAGCCATAGTCAGCTCCTGGTCTTGTTTTTGCTAACTGTATAGAGCTTCTCCATCTTTTGCTGCAGAGAATATAATAAATCTGATTTCCGTGTTGACCATCTGGTGATGTCCATGTGTAGAATCTTCTCTTGTGTTGTGGAAGAGGGTGTTTGCTATAACCAGTGTGTTCTCTTGGCAAAACTCTGTTAGCCTTTGCCCTGCTTCATTCTGCATTCCAAGGCCAAATTTGCCTGTTACTCCAGGTGTTTCTTGACTTCCTACTTTTGCATTCCAGTCCCCTATAATGAAAAGGACATCTTTTTGGGGTGTTAGTTCTAAAAGGTCTTGTAGGTCTTCATAGAACCGTTCAACTTCAGCTTCTTCAGCATTACCGGTCATAGATTTGGATTACTGTGATATTGAGTGGTTTGCCTTGGAAACGAGCAGAGATCATTCTGTCCTGTGATCACATGGACCACAGCCTCGTGTAGCTCAGTGAGTCCTTTTCCGTTCTTGCGCTGCACGGGCCGGAGGCGGAGCCCGCTGGGTCCCTGCGCGCTGTGTTCTCCTGTTCCCTGTGTGCCGCTGAGTCCCGGGTGGCGTTTCTCTGCCCCCAGGGCATCGTTTTGCCCTTCCTTCAGCTGAAGTTGCCTGGTGACGCACTGTGTGTGTGTGGTTTCGCCAGTGGTGTTTCTATCTCATCAATTCTTGTAGGAATATTTTTGCTGAGTATTGAATTCTGGCTTGGCTCTCTGCTTTTCCCACCACAAATCTGAAGGCGTTTTTCTTCTGCCCCATGGCTACACTGCTCCTCTTGAGGAGTCGGCGCTCTGCCTGTCTGTTTCTCTTGCCGCAGTTCCTGGGGCTGTGTTGCAGTGCGTGTTAGGGAGATGAGCACGATGAGCCCGTGCCCTCAGCCCCCGCTGTGAGAGACAGACAGACAGACAGACGCGTGGCCACTCCAGCTCTGGGTGCCCCCTCAGTCACTTCAAAGCAAATACGAGAAGTGTTTCATCTTGGCGTTCTCCAGTTAGTGTCTTGGAAGGACGGGATTCTTTAAAAAGTCTTACCCACTTTGTCTTTTACTTTAATAGACTTAGCATGGCTTCCTGTCCCGTGTCCGCCCGTGCGCAGCCTCCCGCCTCGCCTGCAGGCGCGCTGCCGCTGCCCGCTTGCTCGCGCCGGGGTGCAGGCCGTTTCTGAGAGAGGCTGTCGCGGGTCCTGCTGCAGAGGCCCTGCGGTCTGGATTCTCTGCACCCGCTGCCCGGGCTGAGCTGGTTCCTCCACCCCTCCTCACTTTTATCTCTGTGCTTTTTCTTATTTTTAGCACTTTTTTTTTTTTTTTGGTCTTTAAATCTTGCTTGGGGTTTGTAGGGATTCTTGAATCTGTGGTCTGAAGTCTTTGACCAGAACTGTGCTTTTCTTATTACGCTTTCTCTTCTTATTCTTTTCCATTACGGCCCATCCGCAAGCATATTAGACGGCAGGCCCTGGTGGTTCCTGCATCCTGCGCACCGGCTTGCGCCTGCTCAGCCCAGACTCCGCCCCGCCCCACCCCCGCAGCCCCGGGCCTGGCCCCCCGGCGGCGCCGTCTCTGTCCCCCGCAGCCCCGGGCCTGGCCTCCTGGCGGCGCCTGAGCTCTCGGGCAGCGTGCTGTGGGCTCCGCGTGCGCGTGATGTCCTGGCAGCTGTCTGTCTGTCTGTCTGTCTCTCTCTGGCATCGCTTAGTGTGCTCCTCCGCAGGTCCACCCGCGACGCCGTGTCCGCAGCCACAGCCCTTCCTGCATGCGGGTCTTCTGTGCACCGCTCCCAGCCCCCTCGGGCCTCCAGCGCTCCAGGAGCAGCGGCCTGTTTGCCCGAGCACCCCGGACCCGTTTCTCGGCCTCTCTGTGCCCGTGCCCTTTGGTGTAGAAGGAGACACGTTGCAGTGAACCTTCCATGAAAGATTGTCACGTGGCTTAAGTGGGGTTGCACAGGCTGAGCAGGTGAAAGAGGGCCCGCAGGAAGCAGGCCACGCCATCACCCCCGGGTCTTGCCCCAGGAGTCTTTGGAGAGCCTCAGGGCCAACCGAGAATGGGACGTTTGCCTCGAAGGGAGATGAGCTGGTTCCTCGCAGACCAGAGGAGCGGGCGAGGCCATCCAGGATGGAGGCGAGCTGGGGGCAGCTGAGAATGCCTGCAGCCTTCCTAGGACAGCACCTTTCCGTGCAGGCCTGAAGGCCTCTGGCACAGACGCCCGGGCCTTGCCCTTCCGCCTTGTGGGCGTCTTCGCCAGGAGTAGGAGCAGAGAGGCACTGAACGCCTTTCCTCGCCCAGTGGCGGTATGATTTTCCTGCTTGCTTCCTGTTGGCCTGGTGCATGCTGCTGGCTGATTTTTTAATATTGAACCAAACGTCCTTCTGATGCAGCCCACTTACTTATGGAGCATGATCTTCAGTGTAGCGCTGAATTTGCTTTGTTACATTTTTAAGAGCTTGTTGCATTGGGCTCTTCTGTGACCGCAGGCATGTGATTCTGATTCTTTTCCTGTTGTGCCTTTGTGGGTCTTGTCAGGGTGGCTCTACCTTATTAAAACAGCTGGAGAATGTTTCGACTTTTATTTTCTGGAAGAGTATATTTCACCAGTAATTATTTTTACTCTAAAGTTTGGTGAAATTCACCCGTGGAACCATGTTGACCTGGAATTTTAAGAGAAGGGCCTAGGCAGAGGGCTGTTCAGGCTTCAGTGTGAGGCAGACGTCATGACCGCTGCACGACAGAGATGCCTGTCTCTTTAGTGAATCTCTGTCGTGCGCGTCTTTTCTAGATTTACCCGTCTCGCCTGAGCTGCTGGATTTATCGTCGTAAAGGCACTCGGCTGTCTCCTTACCGTCTTTTTGTGCCTGTAGGGTCTTTGGTGGTAATGCCCACTTTCGTTCTTGCTGTTGGTAGCTTCTGTCTTTTCCATTTTTTTCTCTTATTAATCAGTGTAAAGGTTTGCCAATTTTTTCATCTGTCAAAAAAACTGGTGTTTGGTTTCATTGATTTCCACCCCCCAACTCTTCCCCGCTCCCCCAATTTAATTGATTTCAAATATTTTCTTGTTTTCTTCACTTTATTTGCTTCGGGATTAAATTTGCAGTACTTTTCCTTGGGACTTTTTTCTTTACGCCTTGGCTCCCTACGTGTAGAAGTGTTACTTACTTAAAGATACTTTGGATTGCTCCAGACATCTTTCTGAGGCTGATTTCTCATTCAGTTCCCTTTCAGAGACCATTCTTTGATTCCGGTTCTTGTGAATTTATTGGCATTTGCTTTATTGTCCAGGAGAACAATCTGTCTTGACGAACACTCTGTGGCCGCCTTTAAGCGACACGCATTCCATTTGTTTGGACTGTTCCATGAATGTCATTGAGGCCAGGTTTGATGGTAATGTTTTCAAACCGTCTCTTGTCTTTACTGATTTTCTGTCCGCTTGTTCAGGTAACTGTGAGCAAGGATGTGAGAGCCCACCCCCTCCAGGCCCACGGGGTCTGCTCCCTGCGTGTGGGAGGTCCCCGTGGCCCGCTGTGCTTGCGCGGCCTCCGCCGCGCAGTGCTGCAGCCCCGCAGCCCCGCCAGCGTGCCCGGGTTGGGCTTAGCACACCGCACCTTCCTGTCTGTTTGCTTTGAGCCTCTCTCTGTTTTCACGCGTAGCGTGTTTCTGTAGACAGTGTGGAGTTAGCCTTCCCTTTGCCCTGGTCTGCCAGTCCCTGAGCTCCCTGAGCTGCAGCTGTGCGGCCTGTGAGCAGAGGCGCGCTCCGTGTCCCCCAGGCTCTGTGCGCAGAGTGCCTCGCGTCTGGCAGCCCCGCCGGCTGTCGCCCAGCACCAGCTTGCTGTCCTTCCATCCGCTCCAGACATCGCTGCCTGGAGTCGTGCTCAGAGCCACGGGGTCCAGGTGGCCCCGAGACCGCTCCGCTCACAGCAGCCCTTCAGTCACCTGTGTTTCTGACTGAGAGGCTTCAAAGCCGAGGTTCCTGCAGTAAAGTGCCGGGGCAGCTGCCACAGCAAGGACGCACTTACTCACATTGACAGCTTTATTATGTGGAAAGGGGCTTCCCTCATAGCTCAGACGGTAAAGTGTCTGCCTGCGTTGCAGGAGACGAGGGTTCGATCCCTGGGTCAGGAAGATCCCCTGGGAAAGGAAATGGCAACCCACTCCAGTGTCCTTGCCTGGAGAATCCCATGGACAGAGGAGTCTGGCGGGCTACAGTCCATGGGATCAGACTCAGACACGACTAAGAGACTTTCACTATATGAAAAGGGACACAGATGAACGGCCAGATGGGGAGGCACAGGCTCCTGAGTGCAGAGGCGTCTGTCCACGTGGAGTTGAGGTGCGTCACCCTCTGGACCTGTGGGTGTGTTCACTAGCCTAGCAGTTCCCAAACCCCATGCTGCTGGGATTCTGCTGGGGTTTCGTGATGTGGGCCTGAGGAGTGTCCATTCAGTCTCCAGGCCGTTCTGGGGGCCAGGGGCTGAAAGTCGGTTTCTAACCGTGGCGTGGTCTCTCTGGTGATGAGCCTCCATCATCACCTCACTAGAACGCAAGGCGTTCCTGTCACTCAGGAGCTTCCAAGACACTCGGGAGCCCTGTGTCAGGAACTGGGGGCACAGACCAGCACACACATATGCTTCACACTCTCCCCCTTGGGCTCATTGACATACAGTGAGCTGCACTTACTTAAAGGGTAGGATGTGCTGAACACACACACACTTCCCTCATGTTCATACACGTAAGCAGCTGCCACGCAGGGGCACCTTCACACAGTGAGTCTTCACCAGTTACAAGGTGCTGGTTTGTTGAAAAGCATGATCTTTTCAACAAACGGTATTTGAACAATTAGATTTTCATATACAAAAGCATGAATTTGAGTCTTTCAAAGATCTAAATATGAAACAAACACAGGAGAAAATCTTGCTTAGATACAGCTCCCAAAGCATAACCCATACAAAAATAATTGCTGGGGGCTTCCCTGATGGTCCAGGGTTACGAATCTGCCTGGCGGTGCAGGGAGGTCGGCTTTGGTCCCTGGTCTGGGCCCTAAGGCCCCACGTGACGAGAAGCGCCTGAGGCTGAGAGCCGCAGCTCCAGGCCCCACATCACAGCCGAGTGTGCACCGAGTGTGCACAGTGCTGGCGCGGGTGCTGCAGCTGAGACCCCACAGGCCAGATAAGTATACGTGAACAGATGCTTCACCAGTGGAGAGAAGCAAATGGCAAATAAGCACATAAAATGTTCAGTGTTATCAGTCATTTAGGAGATACCTTGTTGTTTACTTGCTGAGTCCTGTCTGACTCTTTGCAACCCTATGGACTGCAACCCACCAGGCTCCTCTTTCCGTGGGATTCTCTAGGCGAGGATACTGGAGAGGGTTGCTATGCCCTCCTCCAGGGATTGAACCAGGGGCTCTTGCATTTTCAAGCAGATTCTTTACCACTGAGCCAGCAGGGAAACCCACCTATTAATTAGAAGGGCTAAAACTGCAATGATGGACCTTACGAAGTCTTGGTATTTTCTCTTAAAAAAATGGGGGGCTGTGCTGGGCCTTATCACAGCATGTGGGCTTTCTCTAGTCTTGGCGAGCGGGCTTCTCACTGCGGTGGCCTCTGTTGTTGCAGACCACAGGCTCTGGACCCGTGGGCTTCAGTACTTGCCATGTGTAGGCTCAAGGACTTAGTTGCTCAGAGCCATGTGGGGTCTTCCTGGACCAGGGATCGAACCCATCCCCTGCATTGGCAGGCGGATTCTTTACCACTGAGCCGCCATGGACAGCCCGTGGTGTTTTCTCTGTATGGTCTTTTTCTGACATTTGGGGTATATAATAGCATGTATATGTTGCTCCCAAATCCCTGATTTATCCCTCTCCCCTACCCCTGATTTATCCCTGTCCCAAATCCCTGATTTGTCCCTCTCCCAAATCCCTGATTTGTCCCTCTCCCCCTGCCCCTGGTTTGTCCCGCTCCCCTGCCCCTGGTTTGTCCCTCTGCCCTGCCCCTGATTTGTCCCACTCCCCTGCCCCTGGTTTGTCCCTCTCCCCTGCCCCTGGTTTGTCCCTCTGCCCTGCCCCTGGTTTGTCCCTCTGCCCTGCCCCTGGTTTGTCCCTCTGCCCTGCCCCCTGGTTTGTCCCTCTGCCCTGTCGCTCGCCTTTGGGGACCGTAAGCTTGTGCTCTGTGTCTGTGAGTCAGTCTCTGTTTTGTAGGTGAGTCTGCTGTCTCTTCTGGGCTCTCCCTGTGATGACACCGCGGTTCTCTCTCTGGCTTCCTCCATCTAGTCTGCTCCTGTTTGGGCCCATCTGTGTTGTTGCCGTAGCGATAATTCACCCCAATGGCCACGTAGCCCTGCCTATGTCATGCCGCGCCTCCTCCATCCGCTCGCCTGTCGACGGGGACTCAGGCTGTGTCCCGCGTCGGCCGTGGCTGCTGCGCCACTGGGGTGCGTGTGTCCTTCTGCATCGGTGCTTCCTCTAGGCGTGTGCCCTGGGGCGGGACTGCAGAGCCGCCTGGCAGCTCTGTCGGTGGTCTCTTAAGGAGCCCCGTATCGTTCTCCATAGTGGCTGCACCAGTTTACACCCCGCCAGCAGTGGAGCCGGGCTCCCCCTTCCCCACACCTCCCGCTGTGGATCATTTGTAGACTTTTGGATGATGGCCCCGTGACCAGTGTGAGGTCGTACCTCACTGTCATTTTGTTTCTCTGATTATTAGTGATGTTGAGCATCGTTTCATGTGCCTTTTGGCTGTCTGTATGTCTCCTTTGGGGAAATGTATATTCAGAGGATATTTTCTTTTCTCTCTCTCTCTCTTTTTTTTTTTTACCACCACCAGGATTTTATTCTTAAATAAATGCTCAGCCTCAGGCCCGGTTAGGCAGACATCAGAAGAAGGCAGATCGCAGGCCCCTGTCCATGGGAGCAGTGGGATGGCCCAGGGAGGCGGAGACTCCGAGAAGGTAAGCAGGGCGCTTGGGGGCAGAAGAGGCCACAGAGAGGGTGTTTCATCCTGTGACTGGGCTGTAAAGTCAGGGAACAAGCTTTTCTGTTTTACCTGACCATTGTGGAATTTCTCTCACACATATAGAGGCTGACATATCCATGACTGTGGATGTGAAATGTGAGCAGGTTCTTTGTCTTACTTGGTTCCATCTGTTGTAGATGACGCAGAAGGAGCACCGTGCCATCCAGTCGCCAGCGTTCGCGTCCAAGACCAGCAGGTCCGCCCCGTGTGCGCGCACATCTGCACCGCGATGCATTAGTGGGAGAACTCCAGGAGCGGCATGAGGTGACACGCTCGTGAGTTCGCCCGTCCACGGCTCACTGAGATTCATGCTTAGCCATATTCATAAGCATCATAAGAGATAGAGTTCTTCAGCCAGAACTGAATCGTTATGGTTAGTCATGGAGAACCGCCGGGAGCCTCGTCCCCCAGGAGCAGGTGATTCGGAGAATACAAACTTGAAAATAGAGGAAGATGACTTTCAAACCCCCTAATCACAGTGTGGAGAGAATGGACATTGGAAGTGAGCTGGAGGACGGGGAGGCAGGCAGGCCGCGGCCAGGAGCAGGCAGAGGGCGGCGGGGTGGGCTGTGCGGGCCGGCCACCC
Organism: Nanger dama; assembly: GCA_917880005.1. Lineage (NCBI taxonomy): Eukaryota > Metazoa > Chordata > Mammalia > Artiodactyla > Bovidae > Nanger > Nanger dama. The sequence goes on along the minus strand of CAKJTW010000046.1, from coordinate 788,889 downwards.
GGGCGGCGCGCCTCCCCGAGCCCGAGGACGACTACGGGGCTCTGCTGGCGCAGTACAGCAGCACCCTGTACAGCGTGGCCATGGAGGCCGTGACGCAGAGCCTGCTCTCCGGCCGCGGCCTGGGCTCCAGGAAGAAGTCCCCGGCCTGGAAGCACTTCTTCATCTCGCCGCGGGACAGCACCAAGGCCGTGTGCACCTACTGCATGAAGGAGTTCAGCCGCGGCAAGAACGAGAAGGACCTGAGCACCAGCTGCCTCATGCGGCACGTGCGCAGGGCACACCCCAGCGCGCTGGCAGCAGACCCTGCCCCCCGCGCGCGCGCCCTGCACCTGCTGGCCCCGCGGCAGCCGCCCAGGCCACGGAGGACGCCAGCTCCGCAGTTTCTTCCGAAGAGGCCACCTCTGATGCACTGGCCTCGGAGAGGTACAGCCGGGACGAGGGCCCAGCGGGGCCGCCCCGCACGCGCAACCCCTGCACTGCAGCGAGCCTGCTGAGAGCGGGGCAGAGAAGAACCTGTCCCTGCCGCGGGCGGGGTGTGGGTCCCGCCGGAGGTCAGCCGTCTGGAAGCACTTCTACCTGTCGCCCCTGGACAGCTCCAAGGCCGTCTGCATCCACTGCATGAACGAGTTCAGCCGCGGCAAGAACGGGAAGGACCTGGGCACCAGCTGCCTCATCAGGCACATGTGGCGGGCGCACCGTGCCATCGTGCTGCGGGAGAGCGGCGGTGGCCCCGCTGCGCCTTCCCCGGCCCCCACGCCGCCCCTGGGGCCTGCCCGGCCACCGCCAGACACGGAGCCCAGCCCCCTGCCGGCGTCTCCAGGGAGGGCGCTCCAGGACCCCGCCTCCACAGCCTCCTCCCCCGACCGGCCAGCGGAGGAGCCGCCCGCGCTCTGGGGCCCCGGGGGCGCGGCGTCCCCCTCCTCCGACGTGGGCGAGGCCTCGTGGGGGTCATCTCCCGAGACGCAGCTGGGCGGCACGCCGAGCCCTCAGCCGCGGGAGCCAGGTGCCGTGTTCCAGCAGAACAAGAAGGTGATGAAGAGGCTGAAGTCGGAGGTGTGGCACCACTTCTCGCTGGCGCCCGCAGACAGCCTCAAGGCCCTGTGCAGGCACTGTGGCTGCGCCATCAGCCGGGGCAAGCGGGGCGATGTGGGCACCAGCTGCCTCATGCGGCACCTCTACAGGCGCCACCCCGAGGTGGCCGGGGCCCAGAAGGGCTTCCTGGGGGCTGGCCTGGCCAGCTCACCCTATGCCACCCTGGCTTCCGCTGAGATGTCCTCCTCCCGGTTGACCAACCTGCCGACCATGGTCACCAAAAACCATCAAGCTGTGTTTCCTGTCAACAGCAAGAAGACCTCCAAGCTGTGGAACCACTTCTCTACCTGCTCCGCAGACCCCACGAAGGTCGCCTGCCTGCACTGTGGCCGGACCATCAGCCGGGGCAAGAAGCCCACGAACCTGGGCACCAGCTGTCTCCTGCGGCACCTGCAGCGCTTCCACGGTGGCGTGCTGAAGCCCGAGGGTGCCCGGGCTGCCCCACCCTCCCCTCCTGGCACCCAGGCGCCCCTGGGCCCACCGTCGGCAGGTGCCGCTGCCTCTGACGATGGCAGTGAGAAGTTTTACGATTCTCACCCCGTTGCTAAGAAAATCACAAGTCTCATTGCTGAGATGATTGCCCTTGACCTCCAGCCGTACTCACTGGTGGACAACGTTGGCTTCAACAGGCTGCTGGCATACTTGAAACCTCAGTACTCCCTGCCCCCGCCGGCCTACTTCTCCCGGACGGCCATCCCAGGCATGTACGAGGACGTGAAGCACGTCGTCATGGCGCACCTGCAGGAAGCCGAGAGCGGCGTGGTGCACTTCACGTCGGGCATCTGGATGAGCAGCCAGACGCGGGAGTACCTGACTCTCACGGCCCACTGGGTCACCTTCGAGCCCTCAGCCCGGCCGCACTGCGAGGACCACCACTGCTCGGGCGCTGCTGGGCGTGTCGCAGGTGGACTGCGACTACAGCGGCGGCAGCATCCACAAGCAGCTGGAGTGTTGGTGGGAGGCCTGGGTGACGTCCACCGGCCTGCAGGTGGGCATCACCGTCACCGACAACCCCAGCATAGGGAAGACGCTGAGCGAGGGGGCGCGCTCCAGCGTGCCCTGCTTCAGCCACACTGTCAACCTCATCGTCAGCGAGGCCATCAAGAGCCAGAGAATGGTCCAGAACCTGCTGAGCACCGCCCGGAAGATCTGCGAGCGGGTGCAGCGCTCGCCCGTGCCAAGGCCAAGCTGGCGGAGCTGCAGCGGGAGTATGGGCTGCCGCCCCACCACCTGCTGCAGGACGTGCCGTCCAAGTGGAGCACATCCTTCCACATGCTGGAGCGGCTGCTGGAGCAGAAGCGGGCGGTGAACGCGCTGTCCGTCGAGTGTGACTTCCGGGAGCTGCTGAGCTGCGACCAGTGGGAGGTGATGCAGTCCGTGTGCCACGCCCTGAAGCCCTTCGCCGCCGCCAGCCGGGAGATGAGTGCACATGTGTCCACGCTGAGCCAGGTCATCCCCATGATCCACATCCTCACCCGCAGGGTAGAGATGCTGTTCCAGGAGACCATGGGCATTGACACCATGCTCCGCGCCCTCAGGGAGGCCATGGTGAGCCGCCTGTCCGCCACGCTCCACGACCCCAGGTACGTGCTGGCCACCCTGCTGGACCCGCGCTACAAGGCCTCCCTGTTCTCCGAGGAAGAGGCTGAGCAGTGCAAGCAAGACTTGATCAGGGAGCTGGAGACGCTGGATCCTACCTCAGAGCCCACGCCTGTCCCCAGTGGCTGCGAGCCGGGCTCCCCGCCCGGGACTGTGCCGGCGAGGAGAGCCTCTGGGCCCTCATGGCCAAACTGAAGAAGAGTGAGCGCGGAGGGCGGCCCAAGGTCCCCGAGGACATGGTGCTCGCCTACCTGGAGGAGGAGGTGCTGGAGCACAGCTGCAACCCGCTCGCCTACTGGAGCCTCAAGAGGGCCACCTGGCCCGGCCTCTCCGCCTTGGCTGTGCGCTTCCTGGGCTGCCCCCAAGCATCGTCCCTTCTGAGCGGCTGTTCAGCACGCCCCCGAGAACGGCAGCTTCGGCCAGTCCAGGCTCCTGATGGAGCATTTTGAGAAACTCATCTTTCTGAAAGTGAATCTTCCCTTAATATGCTTCCAGTACTGAAGAGCCCGCTGGAGCCACCCGGCGAGCACCGGGCGTCTGCCCAGGCTGGTGCTCGCCGCAGCCAGCCCTGCAGGACGGCAAGCCGGGCACTCAGGTCCACGGCCGCGGGAGGGGCCGCCCGGCCCTCGCTGTCACGGCCACATGTGCCTTAACCAGTCCTTCAGGCCAGGTACCATGGTGTGTGTTTTCAGAAGTCCACTAGAAGCAGCTTGTCTCGTCAGTGATGAAATACGATGATTGGGTTTTCATTTGTAACTGTAAGGTTTTTTACAAGTTGGGGATCAGTAGTTTGTTTCAGTAGAATGGCAGAGGAGAGGTGAGCGGTTTTATTCCGTAGGCTTTTTATTCGATTATGTAAAAATCAGATCAGGTACTGTATTTTAGTTAAAAATTGCTTTAATTGCAACAGAACAGCCTCTGTGGCTGTCAAATAAAACCTGTAAATAGGAGGTGGAGTTGAAGCCATCTTGACCGAGCAGTTCCTGACTGCGGCTGTACAGGGCGTTGAGGGGGACAGAGTGTTCTGGGAGGCAGCTGTCGACCACTACAGAGACGTGGCATCGGCGACAAGCCCGAGCTGACACATGATGAAGGGTTGGTCGCGCAGGGCTTCCGCAGAGAGCAAGCTCCCATTTCAGGGTCTGCTCTGGTGCCACATGGGCGGTTAGCTTGGACACATCCCCACGTTCACGGTGTGCACGGTGGGGCCTGCTCTGTGGGCAGTGCGTGGCGTGACACGTTTACAGCCTCCTGTTGGTGAATCTCTGAGCCTCTGACTCAGTGACTCTACAACATGAATCTGTCTTGAAATTTGTGCACTGACCCCCAAATTGATCCAGTTACATACACAGTTATTTTTAGAAGAGGTGGCTTATTAACAGGGAGGAAGATTACTATGTTATGGTTGTAAGAATAGCCTTAGGCGTTTAGATTTTCTTTTATAAAATAGGGAAGATTCAGCCATCAGTGGGGTATTTTAGGATCCCAAGGACATCAGAATGGATTATCAGTCATCAGGTTTTTTTCTAACAATAATATGTCTTCAAAGTTTTTGTCTCAGTGTCTAGAAAAGAATTCATTTTCTTATTTCAAACCGTTTAAATATTCTGGGTGAAACGAGTCACTGATTTGCCTATGACCTTTTAGAAAAGTTGTTTTGTTAAAATACTGTAACTATTATTAATCTGAATTTGCATTGACTATGTTTTTAGTGTATTTATAAATGGTGAACTCAGTTTCTGAAATTAAACTTTTATTTGCAATTTTCTACTGCTGGAGGACACTGGCTTTTTATTCTTAGGATAATAAAACAATCCTACTCTTAGGGGCCAGCATGTACAGAAACTGCCCTCAACACAGCCTTTAAATCTTCACGTTAGCCGCAGATAGGACCTGGGGGAAGTGGAAGGGTAATTCTCAAGCAGCATTTCTAACAGCAGAAGGGATGCCCGAGAACTTTCCAGGGCGTGTATTCCGAGCGGGCACTGCGACCCCCGTGCTGCTGGTGGGAAGAGCAGCCAGTGTGGAGACAGTGTGGAGGGCCTCAGAGTTGGGACTGGGGCTGCGTGCAGTCCAGCGGCATTTTCCTGAAGCAGAAACACTCATTTGAAAAGACAGATGTGCCCCTGTGTTCACAGCAGCCGAGATGCAGGGCCACCAGAGCGCCCCCCACAGAGGATCGGGTGAAGAAGATGCGCGTGTATTTATACAATGGAAGCTTAGCCGTGAAAAAGGAAATCGTGTCATCACACCAGCATGGATGGATCTGGAGGGTATCATGCTCAGTGAAATAAGTCAGAGAAAGACAAATCCTGCATCATTTCATGTTTACGTGGAACCTAAAAACAGTGAACCAGGAACACTCATAGATACAGAGAATACATGTAGTTTCCAGAAGGGAGAGGGTGAGGGCTGAGTGAAGGAGGTGCGAGAGGTGCAGAGGACAGGCCTCCACGCCGTGAGTCTGAGCCGCAATGTGGAGGGCACCTCAGCAGCAGCGCCACGGAGGCGTGTGGTGGCGCAGGGCACCTTGGCCTCGTACCATCCCTCGGTCAGTGTGAAACAAGCGAATCACTGTGGTGTTTGCCTGTACTGTATGTCAGCTGTACTTCCATTAGGAAGACTCAAAATGAGAGAGGATCTGGGAAGACGGTGGAGTAGGAAGCCCTAGGAGTGTGCGGCCCCTCCCAGACAGCAAGCGCCAGCAGGATCTGACTCATGACTGCTCTGGAGAACATGGGAGGCTGAGACTTCAGGGCACGACTGGGCTCGGGTGGAGATGGGGTGCGGAGCACAGAAGCAGCTGTGACGCAGCAGCTCTGCATGCCTCCCGGAGCAGCTGGCACAGCTGGCAGCAGCAGGTGCAGGGGAAGGGTCCTGTCCTCCAGATGCTGAGGCCCTGTGCATGCTCTGGCCACGCATCACTGCGGCTAGTCTCCCGGGGGGCAGGTGGGGGCAGCCGCCACTGCTGCCGTGCTCCGCCTCCATTGCTACAACTTGCCACCCTCTCTGAAGTGACTCCTAAAGACTCCAGCTTATTACATAATTGCATATATGGGGAGAATGTGAATGTGACTGTGCTCCGAGGAAAGGCTCAGGAAAGACAAGAATCCATTAAGTTTACACCTCAAACTGATCCTTGACACAAAGACTGCCTTCAATCAAAAAACAAAAGCACAAAGCTAGGGGAAGAGAAGAATCTGATTTCTGGAGTTACCAGATTGTCATATTAAATGTTATATTAAAATGTCCACAACATAAAAATCACAAGGCATACAAAAAAAAAAGTATGGTCTTCTCAAAGGGAAAAAGTAATACAACAGAGTCTGTCCCTGAAAAAGACCTGATGGCGAATATACTAGACAAAGACTTTAAAACAGCAGTCTTAAAAATACTCAAAAAACTAAAACAGACATGGAGAAAGTCAATAACATGTGAACAAAAATGGAGATATTGGGACTTCACCTGGCGGTCCAGTAGCTAAGGCTCCACGGTCTCAATGCTGGGGGCCTGGGTTCAATCCCTGGTCAGGAAGCTAAACCCCATGTGCCACAACCAAAGTTTGCACACAGATTTGGTAACCTCAATAAAACGGGCCAATTTCTTGAGAGACACAATCTGCCAAAAGTCACACAAGAAATAGACTATCTGAACAGGCCTATAGCAATTAAATTGAATCAAGAATTAATAATCTTCCCAAACAGAAAGCTCCAGGCCGAGATGAGTTCACTGGTGAATTGTATCAAACATTTAAGGAGAAATTACATGAAATTACAGTCTCTTTCAGAGGATAGAAGCAGAGGGTCAGTGCCTAACACCTCCTATGAGGCCAGTATTACCCTAATACCAAAACCAGACAAAAGCATTGCAAGAAAAGAAAGCTGCAGGCCCATATGCCTTAAAGAAACTCTCCTTGAAGGTAATAGGAGAAAACCCCTAGAGGACCCTGGATGTGGTGATGACTTTTTAGATAGAACTTAAAAGCCTTGATCCATGGATGAAATCACTAGTTAGACTGCCAAAATTACAAACTTCCATTGACAGTGTCAAGAGAATGAAAACAAGCCACAAACTGGGAGAAAACATTTGCAAAAGACATACCTGAAAAAAAGACTTACCGTTAAAACATACAGACAACTCTGAAAACTCAACAATAAGAAAACAAGGAACCTGACTGACAAACGGACTTAAAGACCTCAACAGACTCCTCACCAAAGATGATACATAGGTACCAACCTGATGTGAAGAGCTGACTCACTGGAAAAGTCCCTGATGCTGGGAAAGATTGAAGGCAGGAGGAGAAGGGGACGACAGAGGACGAGATGGCTGGATGGCGTCAGCGACTCGATGGACCTGAGTTCGGGTGAGCACCGGGAGCTGGTGGTGGACAGGGAGGCCTAGCGCGCTGCGGTCCACAGGGGCACCAAGAGGCGGACACGACTGAGCAGTTGGACTGAACTGAACTCCATGAAGACATTCAGTGCCACTCAGGACAGTGGCTCTTCCTGACCCAAGGATTGAACCCGGGTCTCCTGCATTTCAGGCAGATTCTTTACCATCTGAGCCACCAGGAAGCCCCAGAAATAACAGAAAAGCAGGACTAAGCGCTCTGCCTCAAGCAAACGGGGAGCAGGCGCACTGCATAGAGCTGGCCTCTGCGCCTGACAAAAGCCTGAAGACCCGAGCTCACAGCACAATGCGCCAGAAGGCAGAGCTGCGCAAGGTAACTTCCAACTTTAAAAACTGCTTTTCAGAAAAATCTGTACTTAACATCAGGTGGGAGTCTGCACTTTGTGAAAGATGCTAACTGTAAGGAGACCACTGTGTATCCTAAAGCTTCTCTCACTGCAACAACAGAGGAGCTCTGAAGCTGCAGCTGCACCGGAAGGCGCGAGCGTCAGGCACTGCCTGCAAAATACCTGCTTTTATTTTAAAAAGCAGCATTTATGCAGGTGCAGGCTTGCCAGCAAACTAAGATGGACTGGAATGGGTGAAATTAACTCAGATGACCACTACGTCTACTACTGTGGGCAAGACTCCCTTAGAAGAAATGGAGTAGCCATCATAGCCAACGACAGTCCAAAATGCAGTACTGGGTGCAGTCTCAAAAATGACAGAATTATCTCCGTTTCTAAGGCAGACCATTCAGTATCACAGTTATCCAAGTCTATGCCCCAACCAATAATGCTGAAGAAGCTGAAGTTGAACGGATCTATGAAGATCTACAAGACCTTCTAGAGCTAACACCCAAAAAAGACATCCTTTTCATCACAGGGGACTGGAATGCAATAGTAGGAAGTCAAGAGACACCTGGAATAACAGTTGAGTTTGGCCTTGGAGTACAGAATGAAGCAGGGCAAAGACTAATAGAGTTTTTGCCAAGAGAACGCACTGGTCATAGCAAACACCCTCTTCCAACAACACAAGAGAAGACTCTACACATGGATATCACCAGATGGCCAACACTGAAATCAGATTGATTATATTCTTTGCAGCCAAAGATGGAGAAGCTCTATAAAGTCAGCAAAAACAAGACGAGGAGCTGACTGTGGCTCAGATCATGAACTCCTTATTGCCAAATTCAGACTTGAATTGAAGAAAGTAGGGAAACCAATAGACCATTCAGGTATGACCCAAATCAAATCCCTTACAATTATACACTGGAAGTGACAGATTCGAGGGATTCGCTCTGATAAGAGTGCCTGAAGAACTATGGAAGGAGGTTCAGGACACTGTACAGGAGGCAGGGATCAAGACCATCCCCAAGAAAAAGAAATGCAAAATGCCTGTACTTAACATCAGGTGGGAGTCTTCACTTGTTAAGTACAGCAAAATGGCTGTCTGAGGAGGCCTTACAAATAGCTGAGAAAAGAGAAACTAAAGGCAAAGGAGAAAAGAAAAGATATACCCATCTGAATGCAGAGCTCCAAAGAACAGCAAGGAGAGATAAGAAAGCCTTCCTCAGTGATCAGTGCAAAGAAATAGAGGAAAACAATAGAATGGGAAAGACTAGACATCGATTGCTTCAAGAAAATTATGATACCAAGGGAACATTTCATGCAAAGATGGGCTCGATAAAGGACAGAAATGGTATGGATCTAACAGAAGCAGAAGATACTAAGAAGAGGTGGCAAGAACACACAGAACTGTAAAAAAGACCTTCATGACCCAGATAATCATGATGGTGTGATCATTCACCTAGAGCCAGACATCCTGGAATGTGAAGTCAAGTGGGTCTTAGGACACATCACTACGAACAAAGCTAGTGGAGGTGATGGAATTTCAGTTGAGCTATTTCAAATCCTAAAAGATGATGCTGTGAAAGTGCTGCACTCAATATGCCAGCAAATTTGGAAGAGTCAGCAGTGGCCCCGGGACTGGAAAAGGTAAGTTTTCATTCCAATCCCAAAGAAAGGCAATGCCAAAGAATGCGCAAACTACCATACAATTGCACTCATCTCACACACTAGTAAAGTAATGCTCAAAATTCTCCAAGCCAGGCTTCAACAGTACATGAACTGTGAGCTTCCAGATGTTCAAGCTGGATTTACAAAAGGCAGAGGAACCAGAGATCAAAGTGCCAGAATCTGTTGGATCACAGAAAAAGCAAGAGAGTTCCAGAAAAACATCTGCTTTATTGACTATGCCAAAACGTTTGACTGTGTGGATCACCACAAACTGTGGAGAATTCTGAAAGAGATGGGAATACCAGACCGCCTGATCTGCCTCCTGAGAAATGTGTATGTGGGTCAGGAAGCAACAGTTAGAACTGGACATGGAACCACAGACTGGTTCCAAATGAGGAAGAAGTACGTCAAGGCTGGATATTGTCCCCCTGCTTATTTAACTTCTATGCAGAGTACATCATGAGAAACACTGGGCTGGATGAAGCACAAGCTGGAATCAAGATTGCCGGGAGAAATATCAATAACCTCAGATATGCAGATGACACCACCCTTATGGCAGAAAGTGAAGGACTAACGAGCCTCTTGATGAAAGTGAAAGAGGAGAGTGAAGAAGTTGACTTAAAACTCAACATTTCAAAGAACTAAGATCATGGCATCCAGTTCCATCACTTCATGCCAAATAGATGGGGAAACAGTGGAAACAGTGACAGGCTTTATTTTCTTGGGCTCCAAAATCACTGAAGATGGTGACTGCAGCCATGAAATTAAAAGACGCTCGCTCCTTGGAAGAAAAGCTATAACCAACCTAGACAGCATATTAAGCAGCAGAGATTTTTCAAGACTGGTTTTTCCAGTGGTCATGTATAGATGTGAGAGTTGGACCATAAAGCAAGCTGAGTGCCAAAGAACTGATGCTTTTGAACTGTGGTGTTGGAGAAGACTCTTGAGAGTCCCTTGGACTGCAAGGAGATCCAACCAGTCCATCCTAAAGGAGATCAGTCCTGGGTGTTCATTGAAAGGACTGATGTTGAAGCTGAAGGTCCAATACTTCGGCCACCTGATGTGAAGAGCTGACTCATATGAAAAGACCCTGATGCTGGGAAAGGTTGGAGGTGGGACGAGAAGGGGATGACAGAGGATGAGATGTTTGGATGGCATCACTGACTCGATGGACAGGAGTTTGAGCAAGCTCCAGGAGGTGAAGGATGTGGAAACCTGGCATGCTGCAGTCCATGGGTTAGCAAAGAGTTGGACACAACAGAGTGACTGAACCGAGGCTTGCCATAAGAAAGGGGTGCTTATAGATGCTAACATCATTCAAGAAAAGGCAAAGTCACTACATGGCAACTTGAATGGACGGTGAAAGATGTAAAGATGGAGAACTGAATGCCAGCAAAGGGTGGTTTGATGATTTCAGAAGGAGGTTTGGCTTTAAAAATGTCAGGATAAAAGGCGAGGGAACTTCTGCTGACACGAGCCAGCAAACGAGGTCCAGATGCCATTAAGAAATTCACTGCACAGAAGAGCCATCTGCCTGAGCAGTGTTTAATGGAGACATAGTCCTGTGCTGCATTCTGGGGGAAATGCCACAAAGGACATTCATGAGTAAGGAGAAGAGGGCAGCAGGGTTTAAGGCGGGAACGAATGGGCTGCTTCTCCTTTGTACAGATGCGGTCAGGATTATGACAAGACAGCCTGGAAGGGAGAAGAGGCCCAGCAGGCTCCTGCCTTTGGTTGGACATCAGGAGGCCAGCACGGCCAGGCCACGTCTTCTGGATTGGTTCCATCGATGCCTCATCCCCGAGTTCAGGAAGCTCGCTGTCAGTTCCCCGGAGTACAACACTGAAGCACAGACAAGGTCTGCTTCCCCAAACATGGCAGCTCTGTTCAGCCTCTAGGTCAGGGGTCATGAGGACCTCTGAGGCTCCACACACGACACTCCAGGAAGGATCGTCAACGCTACCGAAGAGACACCGATAGAGCATCGTGAGAGGTGGGAGGCGCACACCATTGACAATGCTGCTGTTCTAAAAAAAATCCTGCTGGAGAAAACTGTCCCGATGCTGTGCCTGACTCCCAGGGTTTACAGCAGAGCCAGTCAAGGAAATCACGAGATTGTGGGTCTGGCAACATGACCTGGGGGTGAATGGTTCTGAGATACAGGTCTTCAGGAAATTCCAGGGCTGGGAGTCCCCTGCTGGTCCAGCAGTTAGGGCTCCACGCTTCCACTGCCGGGGGCAGCTCAGCTCCCTGGTCAGAGAACTAAGATCCCACATGCCACAAGGCGTGGCCCCTAAATTAAAAATTCCAGGGCTGACCGATACCACAGCAGAAGCACTGACAGAAGAGGAACTGGTGGAGATGAGAGAACCCTCGAACCACAGCCAGACGGTACAGAAGACGCGGCGCAAGGGAGCACACTGACATCGGAGCAGCATTCAGAAGGGCTCTGGTTCTTCAAGACAGCCTCCCACTTGTTTACGCGCGACACGGGCAAACGGGGAGGGACTGGTGCGGTGTGGAAGCACGTTTAGAGAAGACAGGCCAGGCGGACAGTACGAGGTATTTCCATGAAGCCCCCTCCCCACCTCATCCTCGGCCACCTGAGGCAGCAAGACTGTCCCCTCACCCCAGCCTGCTCAGCGTGGGGACAGGGAGGCACTTTAGGACGACCCACCTCCAGTGATGAACAGGAACGGACAGACCGCTCGTCGTGTCTTAACGTGAAAACCTAACAGCTGTACACCGTGCCCCGGGCTCGTATGGAAGTGGGCAGTCTGTCCTCACGGAGACGTAAGGTGAGCGTACCAACCGTAAAACTCATGCCGTGTGGGCCTAGTTTCTAACTTTGCTTCCCAGGAATCGTGTGCAGCCCCCCACTACGGGAGGCAGGGCCATGGTCTGCCCCTGGAGGCTTTCTTGCTGAGTGCGAGTGTCCCCAGTGCCGTGTCATGAGCATGACTGATACATGCGCCAGAAGACACAGGCCAGCCCACCCGTTCGTGTGCAGGCTGGGCTGCCTTCAAGTGCCAAAGCTGCTAAGTGACTCTAAAGCGAGTGTATTGCTGCTGCTTGACTGTCAGTCCTCAGATAACTGTACCTGTACGTAACTGAGTTTCTATTCCACATTTTCGTTTTCTGAAGCTTTTTAAATTAATCGTCTTGGCTGCGCTGGGTCTTCGCTGCAGAGTGCAGGCCTCTAACTGTGGCGTCTTCTCCTGTTGCAGAGCGTGGCCCTGCAGCTTGGGCTCAGCTGCTCCAGGGCGTGTGGATCTTCTCACTCGGGGACTGAAGGAGTGTCCCCTCCTTTTTTCTGTCTGGTGTCTGTAATACGTGGAACACCCACAGCGTGCTGTACAGTACAGGTCCTGACAGACGATCCATCCTAGGGCAGGTGACAGAAACTGGTGATACTGATGGAGCACCACACAGAGCTTTTCTTCGTGAGTTTTTCTTTTGGGAGGCTGCACCTCGAGGCTTGTGGGATCTCAGTTCAAGCAGTGCGCCCTGGCCTCCTGCAGTGGAGATGTGGAGTCTTCCCCTCCAGACTGCCAAGGAAATCCCTAGTTTTCTTTTCTGTAGCCTTACATAATTGGAAGAGTGTATAACCTGCAAAGTGTCCTCAGCTGCTCATGTTACCAGTAAGGCCTTCAGTCAACAGTAGCTGTTCGTAACTAAGCTTTGGAGGGGTTGAAATCTGACTGGGAGCAGGGGTTGGCGACCCTGCCCCTGCATTGCTCCAAGGTCAAGTGTATGTTGACACCCACAGCGATGTGGTGGGGCTGGTGCAATCAGCCTGGCACGTGACTCACACCTGTGCGTGTCCACATGTACACGCGTGTCCGCGCACAGCGTGCCTGATACCCCCCATCGGAAGAAAGGCCTAGAAACACAGGCACACTGACAGCAGCGAGCACACCTTGCAGCTGTATCTTGGTCTCTAAAACCAGCCCAGTCACAAGGAGCCAGGGCCCTCAAAATGGCTGCCTCCAGGGTGGGGACAGAAGCAGCGGCCGTGCAGAAGGCTCCCAACGGGCGCGCGGCCGGGGTGGCACAGCTGCCCGGATCCCGGGCCAGGGTGCAGCCCGGACACCACAGCAGCTAACCAGGCCGTTCACAGCCCAGCCGGGCCCGGGGGCATCCACACGCGGGGAAGGGAACTGGGAGCTTGACTTACGGGTGTGGAGGCACCACAGACCGGCTGCAGCAGGACCCGGGGGTGCCGCTCTGGGCGGGTGGGGAGGGGCCCCCTGTCGGTGGGGGCACAGGCTGTCAGCTTCGGCGCACAGAGCTGTCCCTGAAGGTGGGGAAGCCCTCGGCACTTCCTGGGGCACTGAGGCGCTTGGGGTGGAGGCTAGGCTGTTGGCGACTCACTCTGGAGTGCCCAGAGATTCCGTGTCTCTGCAAAGGCATGTAGTGTATGTGTGGGTGTGCAGAGTGTGTACACATCTGAAAAGCACACACGGTTCTCCACATCCTCACCAGGGCCTGGTAGGGCCAGACACACGCTGGGAGCTTGGTGGACACAGCTCAGGAAGCAGGAAGAGCCAAGCTCACTTACAGCCAGTGACGACTGTCTCCCAGCTGTCAGAGAATCAGTGATAAGACGACGTACAATGTCACTCTCATTATTTCTGAACACGTTTATCTCCTACAGTCTCTTCTGAAATGGAGACAGCGTGCCTGTGAGCATGGAGGAGGCCCCGCCCTACAGGGCTGGGCACAGTGGGGCTGCGCCCAGCACACGCTGGCCTTAGGGTTTCCACCACCCAGGGGCCCTGCCAGGCGCCAAGAGGCCGCCGCCTGCTGCCCTGGAGCAGCTCCTCAGGCCGAGGCCCGTGGCCTGGATGGCGGGCAGTGCAGCACCCACAGTGCCCTCATCACCACAGGCTGCAGGCAGCGCGGCCGCGGGGACCAGGCGTGGCCGGGGATGGGCAGCCGCTGTCCTGTCAGTTCCCGGCTCGCCTGGCAGAAGCTGGCAGGCACCCACGTCCCTGGGGGCCCACTCCCCTCTCCAGGGAGGCCCAGGGAGCCGCTCCAGAAGCACAAGCTTGGTCTGTAGGTTCACGTGAAACGGAGGCAGTCTGCTCAGGTTCACACTCAGCCCGGTGGTGCCCGGGATGTGGGCCAAGACGCGGTGCGTGTCCCGATAGAGCGCCAGGGGCCCGGGAGCGGCCTCCATAAGCAGGTGCGTGTAGGCCAGCATGCGCTGCGAGCCTGGCTCCAGGTCTTCCGTCTTCTCGTACCTGCGGAGGAGAGCACGCCACGCCCTGCAGGCCCATGCTGGTCCCTGGCACCCAGCGCCCCTGGGAGCCTGCGCCAAAGGGAGGACGTACCTCCAGGCACTGTTGACCTCCAGGAAGCGGGACACGCCTGTCTGGGCAGCGGCCACGTCGATGTGCAGAACAACATCTGTGGAGAGCCGGCCGGCCCATCAGCGCCGGGGCCTGTGCCTCTGGCAAGACCCCCGGGCCCAGAGCCGCACACCCACCTGCGCGGGCGGGCACCAGCTGGTGCAGCCTCTGCATCGCCATGCCGCCGGGGTAGTTGAAGTGGGACACACACAGGCCCATGGCTGAATACGCGGCGTTCCCCACGAGGTGCCCCAGCACTAGGAGGGACCCCAGCCTGTGCAGCCAGGACTTCCTGTAGCCGCTGAGCCTGGGAGGGGGCAGAGCCAGGGACCGCCATGAAGAGCACATTGGCCCGCTGCCATGCCCCCACACAAGACGCCACCAGGCGGTGGGCGCGGCAGACTCTGAAACCCCACCAGGCGCCAAGGCCAAACCTGCGTTAGCCCTTCAAGCGTCCCGAGCCACCCCTCAGGTCAGAGCCTGGCTTCAGGCACGTCCCAAGCTGCCTGGTGCCTGCTGCTGGGCAGAGCAAGGACAGGTGCCAACTGCCTCTACAGGCCTGGGCACAGGCCCTGCAGACTCGGGCTGGACCCCGCACCAGACCCTGGCCAGGTGCCCGGTTGAGCCCGCTGATCACCCTGGATGCCCTCCCCTTTGCAACCCAGTTCATGGCCCCAGGCGAGCCCACAAGGCGGCCGGCAGCACTTACGCACGGGCACAGCCCCTGGCAGCCACGACGTTGAGCAGTGGGAAGGTGTAGATGACGAAGCGCAGCTCCTTGTGCGGCAGCAGCGAGTACAAGGCCACGAAGCCCAGCGCGGGCAGCAGCAGCGCCAGGGCCCGCCTGTCTGCCGCCCCCAGTGGCACAAAGAGCAGGCTGCAGCCCAGGCCACGCGGGAGCGCTGAATAGAAGTACCAGAGCAGTGGCGAGGTCTGTGCATGGGTTAAGGAAGCTGCAGGCACCCCCGTGGCAGCCCGCCGTCCCCCGCCAGCCTGATGGCGCCCGCCCGCAGCAGCCAGGAACCCCACAGCTCTGGCCACGGCGTGACCCCTCACACGGGGACGGTGACCCCTCACACGGGTTGCCACAGCTGTGGACGGCAAGCGGGACTGCCCAGAACCGTCCCTCCATCTTTCACTATGAAAACAGCCTGTCCCAGGGTGGGGGGCACACTGGGGACCCACAGCATTCTCTTTGGGGATGTCTTTTAAAAAGCCCAGAGTGAAACATTAAATCAGAAGATTGCAAGGACAGAGAAGCTGGGGCTGAGATGCTAAGTGGTGTCTTCTCAGGGCACAGACTCAGGACCAGGGAGACCCGCCCTGCAGAGGAGGAAGTGCAGGTGCTGGCACCATGGCAGCTGTCATGCCCCCTGAGGCGCAGGTGCAGCAGACAGCAGCTCCTCTCTCTGCCTCGAAGAAAGGATACGCCCAGTTGGAACTCTTGTTCAGGACGGTGTTATACCAGAGCACCTTCCCTTCTGGCCACACGAGGTAGCGCCAGAAATAGGAGTCCACAGCCACGGTCAGTCCTGAGGAAGGAAGAGCAGCTCAGGGGAGCACAGGCCACCCCGAAACTGTCACAGGCGGAGGTCCCCGAGATACAGCCCCGTCAGCAGAGCAGCCAGGAGCCACAGCAGCATCCCTCGGAGGAGCTGAGGTGTTGGGCCCTCCCCAAAGCAGCCCCCACACACAGGTGCCCCCACGTCTGCGCGGCCTGGCCGAGGCACAGGAGGAGGAGGCCCTGATGGGGGTCCTGTGAGGGGGTCCAGTGGGGGCACCTGGGCAGCAGAGCCAGAAGGCCCGCACGGGACTCTGTAACCCCACGAGAGGTGCAGGCGATTCTACTTAATGAGGAACAGACATGAGAAAGCCCCCAACGAAGAGGGCACAGCCCCCACTGGCCCAGCCCCCCACGACCCACTCACCCAAGCAGAGGATCCCGGCCGGCACAGCGCAGCGCAGGGCCCGGGTCAGCGAGAGTTTCCGCCCGCAGAGTGGCAGCAGCAGTGCCAGGCCCAGGAGCAGGCTCAGCTCGGCCCTGAAGACCAGGATGGCGAAGGCCGAGAGCCAGATGAAGCGGGCCCACCTCTGCTGCAGCCAGGCCACCAGGGCCAGCAGCGCTGCGGGAGGGCGGGAGCGGCGTCACTCTCTGCTCAAGGGCATGGGAGCCCCGGGACCCCTGCCTGGCCGCACCGCCCCCACCTCCTGCAGAGCCTCGCCCACCCGGCCCCTCTGGGGGCCCTGCTGCTCCCAGCTCCATGGCCCAGTTCCTCCTCCCGGTGCTGTTCTTGGGAGGCCTCGCCCCGCCAGCTCCCCCGAGGCCAAGCCAGAGCCCTGCACAGGGACAGAGCTCGCTCGCTTCCTGGCCTCCTGTCCTGTGTTTCTGAGACACCTGGTGGGCAGCAGCTTTCAACAGACACTCGGATGGACCCCCGCCGACACCAGCCCAGGAGACCCAGGCAGGACAGGGAAGGCAGTGACGTACCCACAGGCAGCGCCAGCACGTTGGGGAGCGTCCGTGTGCAGTAGAACATCAGGTGGAACTGCGAGGCTGTCACCCAGCAGAACAGGGCGGCCACTGTGGCCCCAAACTGCCGCCTCACTTCTTTTTGTAACGTCCAGAGTCCAAGAATCACGCCAAGTCCTACGACGGCCCTGACTGAGCAGAGAAGGTGCATGCCCAAGGGGATCCCATACTAAAACCGGGCCGGTGTACACAGCAAGACAGCACTCAGCCGCAGAGAAGAAACCCTGCCATGTGCAGCAACAGACGCGCCTAGAGGTCATCGTACTAGAGGTCAAGTGCAAAGGAGGAGAAGGGGCGAGTGCCACGCGGCGTCACTTGCGTGTGGAATCTAATGGACGCGGATGTGCTACAAACAAATAACTCACACAGGAGGCCGCACACTGAGGGCTACTGAAGAGGAAGCGGGGAGGGCAGCTCAGGGGTCTGCGGCCAACAGACACGCATGGCTGTGCACGACAGACCTCGACAGAGGCACACTGCACAGCGCAGGGAGCTCCCGCGCAACAGCGCGGAACAGCCTGTGACGGGAAGCACCGGGAAGAGATAGACACACACACAAAACTGAGCTGCTTCACAGTACACCTGGTATGAACACGGTACTGTAAGTCAGTTCCACTTCAATTAAAAACCTGACACGCAAAATGAAACGAAATACGCTCCATTTAAAGCAACGGCGTGTGGCCTTTCCTGGAACTACTGTTAGGTGAGCTTGTCCGTTTTCTGTTTCACTGGCCAGTAACTGAATTCTTTTGAGCATGGTGGGCCACCTTTGAGTCCTGGGACACTTTTTATTTAACTGTAACACTTCTGAAACTCAAACAAATGGGCTGGGTGCAGGAAGCAGGTGGCCTGGACGCTGGCACCCTGACCCTGGAGCTGTTCTGTGCCTGGCGGCCCCGGGCAGGGCTGGGACACTGGGAAGCTGGGTTGGGCAGGGTAGACGCGCGCAGGCGGCAGCTGGCACCCCAGAGGCCCTGTCACCAGCCGACACCTCCAGGGCTACACTTACTGAGCACCTGACGCTCACACGTGGCCCCAGCCACCCGGCCAAGGCTGCCTGGGGCCCCCATGCAAGTGGACGGCCAACCTCCGCTTCCTTGGCCGCCCCTTTCCCGAGGCACGACAACCTGATCCCAGGAGCTCTGCGACCACACATGCCCACCAGCATGAGCTGTGCTGCGGCTGCTCAGGGGCGGAGCCTGGCCCCCGCTGTCACCACCTGGGGAGGCGGGCGCTGCCCCCACTGAACTGCCTGCCAAGTGGCCAAGACGGCCGGGATTCCAGGTGACGGCCACTCCCGCTGAGGGCCCCTTGACTGGGTGACCGTGGCTGTCTGACGCCACTGCTGCTCTTCAACACTGCCTCCCCACCCCCCACACCCCCCCCAACGCCCCAGAGGAGCCCTTACCTACAAGCTGAGAGTAGAACTTGGATGTCTCCAACAGCGAGAGCGCATAGACCGCGGGGCTGGAGAGCGCGGCGATCAGCAGTGGCCCGAGGAACGTCCTGGGGACCACACCGGGGAACTCGAGGTGGTCAAACTGCAGGGAGAAGGTGGGTCAGCCGGGCACGGGCGAGGTCCCCGCACCACTCAGGTGAGCTCACCTTCTCCACATCCAGCCGGTGGTAGAGCAGGTCATGCACAGCCTGCAGGTTGAAGCTCTCCTCCACCTTGGTGTAGGGGCAGGCGGCCAGGTGGACCGCGGCCACGGCCACCAGCAGCCCCAGGAGCTGGCGCTGCCCGCCCAGGCCCGACGGCCTTCTCCCAGCCATTCTGCACGCCCGTCTCACGGACCTTCATCCACAGTCAGCACCGCAGCTCTTGAGTGTGTTCAAAGAATGGAGACACAGATTCCCAAGCTCAAAAACTCCACTGGAGTCATCCCCTGGGAGACGTGTGTGAGGGATAACAGCACCCCTCTGAAGTAACCTGGAAACACATCAACACAGGACATTGAAAGAAATATCACCCTTAAGAAACTTCCACATTTTAACCAGCCATCTTCTTCTTTAAGCTGTCTGAATACTCTTCCAGGAAACAGGACCCGAGCTGCAGAGCTGGAGCTGAGTGCACTGGCAGCTGGGCCTCGGGTCAGCCCGGCCCTGGACACAGCAGGACCAAGAAGCTAGGATCTAGCTGGAGTCCGGGAACACGCAGGGCTCGGCCCCCCAGGTCAGTAGCTGGGGCTCACAGGCTGGGGCTGTGAAGCAGGAGGGGGGGGTGCAGCAGAGCGGCAGCACTGAGAGTGGGTGGGCAGCGAAGACCTGCGTCCCCAGGACTGTGTGACGGGCGTGGACTCTGCATCCTGAACTTCGCCCAGGAGCCCCTCCGAGCCCCAGGAAGCACCACGCTAGTCGTGAGGACACACCAGTGGATGGCAGAAAGCAAGCGTGCTCCTGGGCAGGGGGGCAGAGACAGAGGCCTGCACTGCAGGCACCCGCACACCAGGACGGGGGGCACCCCGCGGAGCGAAGACTCCCAGGAGACCACGGAGCGCCCGGGCAGCTCCTACTTGCGGAAGACCTACATCTTTCAACTCAGCGAGGGAAGAAAGACAGCAAAGTCTTCCTGTTTGTGGCTTGTCTTAAAACATGTTTGCTTTTCTTTGATCAAAACCAGAAGAGCAAGAAGCGAAAGAAAACCACAGTGCCATTTGTTAAAACTACTTTTTGGTCAGAGGGAGATGTATGAAGTCTCTGCTCTAAGTCAGCAAGTAGGGAATCCATGACTTAATAAAATCTGGTGGAGGAAGAGGAATCCTGTTCGATACGGCAGTGGTGGCATGGTGGGGGAAGTAAGGGAATCAGAGGGCTTTAATAATTCAGAATTACCAAATAATGCAGTTCCGAGAGACGCAACAGAACTTGGTTCCCTTACCAAATTGTAAGGGCAGGATTTTCCTGTTTTCCCACCACTGTGACCTCAGCAAGCAGGGGCCTGTCCATCAGGACTCGCGGCTGCGTTGCCACCTGGTGCTCAGCAGGTGCTCAACGACTACTTGAAAAACAAATTCATAACAGCTCCTAAGTGTGGACACCATCACCTTACATTTTCGTTCAGTTCAGTCGCTCAGTCGTGTCTGACTCTTTGCCACCTCATGAACTGCAGCACGTCAGGCCTCCCCATCCATCACCAACTTCCAGAGCTTACTCAAACTCACATTCATCAAGTCAGTCAGACCATCCAATCATCTCATCCTCTGTCGTCCCCTTCTCCTCCCACCATCAATCTTTGCCAGCATCAGGGTCTTTTCCAGTGAGTCAGTTCTTCACATCAGGTGGCCAAAGTATTGGAGTTTCACCTTCAGCATCAGTTCTTCCAGTGAATATTCAGGACTGATTGATCTCCTTTAGGATGACCTGGTTGGATCTCCTTGCAGTCCAAGGGACTCTAAGACTCTTCTCCAATACCACAGTTCAAAAGCATCAATTGTTTGGCACACAGCTTTCTTTATAATCCAACACTCACATCCATATATGACCACTGGAAAAACCATAGCTTTGACTAGATGGACCTTTGTTGGCAACATGTCTCTGCTTTTGAATATGCTATCTAGGCTGGTCATAGCTTTTCTTCCAAGGAGCAAGCATTTTTTAATTTCATGGTTGCAGTCACCATGTGCAGTGATTTTGGAGCCCAAGAAAAAAGTCTGTCACTGTTTCCGTTGTTTCCCCATCTATCTGCCATGAAGTGATGGGACTGGATGCCATGATATTTTTTTGAATGTTGAGTTCTAAACCAGTTTTTCACTCTCCTCTTTCACTTTCATCAAGAGGCTCTTTAGTTACTGTTTGCTTTCTGCCATAACGGTCGTGTCACCTGTATATCTGAGGTTACTGATGTTCCTCCCAGCAATCTTGATTCCAGCTTGTGCTTCATCCAGTCTAGCATTTCTCATGATGTACTCTGCATATAAGTTAAATAAGTACAGTGACAATATACAGCCTTGACGTAATCCTTTCCCAATTTGGAACCAGTCTGTTGTTCCATGTCCTGTTCTAACTGTTGCTTCTTGACCTTCATACAGATTTCTCAGGAGGCAGGTCAGGTGGTCTGGTATTCCCATCTCTTTAAGAATTTTCCACAGTTTGTGGTGATCCACACAGTCAAAGGTTTTGGCACAGTCAATAAAGCAGAAGTGGATATTTTTATGGAACTCTTGCTTTTTCTATGATCCAGCACCCAGTTGTGGATGTCACTGGTGACGGCAGTAAAGTCCAATGCTGTGAAGAACAATATTGCACAGGAACCTGGAATGTTAGGTCCATGAATCAAGGTAAATTGAAAGTGGTGAAACAGGAGATGGCAAGACTGAACATCATTTTAGGAAATCAGTGAACTGAGTCCTGGAAATGGAAATGGGTGGATTTAACTTAGATGACCATTATATCTACTACTGTGGGCAAGAATCTCTTAAAAGAAATGGAGTAGCCCTTATAGTCAACAAAAGAGTTCTAAATGTAGTACTTGGGTGCAACCTCAAAAAACGACAGAATGATCTCTGTTCATTTCCAAGGCAAACATTTTCATTAAAGACACATTAATGCTTTAATCTCCAATGATGCTGAGCAGACCACAGAACTTTTCACATGCTGCTCTCTGTTCCTCTGAGGTTAAAACACCATCAAGAACTAGGAAGCACGTATAAGCTGAGTGCTGGAAGTAGCTGCGCATGTGCCGCTTGGCAGGACTGGGGCTCACAGCTGTTTCGGGCTCATCTCTGCAGACCCCACTCCACGACCCTGCCTGCAGCATGCTCCCCTGAGGGAAAACCTAAGACTCTGACATCTCAGGGCGCTTCCCCTGGCGGCTCAGATGGTAGAGAAGAATCATCCTGCACTGCAGGAGACCTGTGTTCGATCCCTGCATTGGGAAGATCCCTAGAGAAGGAAATGGCAACCCACTCCAGTTTTCTTACCTGGAGAATCCCATGGACAGAGGAGCCCGGTGGGCTACAGTTCATGGGGTCACAGGAGATGTGGGGTGAAAGCTACATTACCAACCCTGCTCCAGGCCCTAGGGGCTTCTCCCCCGACGAGGGTGCTCTCTGCTGATGGCCCAGAGCAAAGCAGCTTACTCTGGAAGGCACTAGCAGCACCCTGCATGCCCACCCGGGGCCAGGAGGAGACACACAGGGCACGAGCAAGTACACAGACCGCCGTCAGCCCCCGCCGGGCCGAGACCGTGAGCAGATGCAGCTGTACTCGGCCACACCTGTCTGCAGCTGTTCGGACTGTTAATCTGAGAGGTTACAACAGGCCGCGACTGAAGAAACTGTCGTTTCCAGGACGGTGGCCCCTCAGCTTAGGAAGCGACCTGCAGAGGCCCTCCGGTCCCCGTCTATTCCTCGGTCTCGACTGAAACCGGTCAAATCAGATGTTCACGTTCCACGGCTGGAAGAACTGGCAGAGATCAGGCCAGAGAAAACTGTCTTTTGTACTTTTTTCTTCTGGCAGTTCTGTCCTAAAGAGACCAGGTAATGCCCACGTTCCTTCTCCTGACTTAATCCACGGGTTTCGGCGCCAACAGCCTAGGGCACGGGGGGCGGGGAATGCAGACTCCTGGGTCCCCATACACACTCAGGCCCAAGGGGACGCGGCTGGCCCCAGGTGAGGAGCCTGGCGGTCGTCGCGCGTGCACGCGCACGGTGAGGCCCAAGGAGCCCCTCGACGGTGCCAGCCCAAGGTCCCCTCAGCCCGACCCGACAGCCCCAGCCACGCGCGCTGACCTCGCCAGCCCACTGCGCGGTCCCTCGAAGCGCTCGCGCCCGGGATGCTCGCGGCCGGAAGTCGGGTGGCGGAAACCAAGAGCTTCGGCTATACCCTTGCCCGAACCTAACATGGCCGTGGAGGCTTCGCTGCCGTCGCGGACGCCCTCGCTGCCCGGAGTAAAGATGGCCGAGCCGGGCAGCGCGCGGGAGAGGCGGACGCAAGGGGCGGGCCCGGGCCTCCACGCCCCCCAAGCCCAGCCTCCCGGCGGGACGCTGACCCGGGGCCTTCCTATTGGTAGTCGCTCGTGGCGAGCCCGGATTGGGCCGCACGGGGGCGGGGCGGACTCGGAAGGCCAATCGCCGCGCGAGGGCTGGCGTGGGGCGGGGCTCCAGCCGGCTCCGCCAAGTATCCCCGGGAACGGCCAGCGCTTCGGAGCCGGTAGGCGGCCGGAGGCCGGAGTGCTCGGCCGGTTCCCGGTGAACTTCGGCCTGTGTCCGCTCTGCCGCGATTTCGCGGCGCAGTCCACCTCGGCCAGCCATGCGCCCGCCGGCCCTGGCCGTGCTGGGGCTGTTGCTGCTGCTGCTGCTGCCGACCGGCGAAGCCACCAAGAAGCCGACGCCCTGCAAGCGCTGCCGGAAGCTGGTGGACAAGTTCAACCAGGTGGGCCAGGCGCTCCGCGGGCACGGCGGCGGAGGACGGGGGCGCCCCGGCATGGCCCAGAGTCACCCCACCGTGGACCTGCGACCACCCTGCTGTGGCTTGACTGGGTCACCCCACCGTGGCCTGGGTCACCCCCATGGGCTGGCTCACCCCCATGGACTGGCTCAGCCTATCATGGACGGGCTCACCCCACCATGGACTGGGTCCCCACCGTGGACTGGGTCACCCCCCGTGGACTGTCACCCCACCATGGACTGGCTCACCCCACCGTGGCCTGGGTCCCCACTGTGGCCTGGGTCACCCCCATGGCCTGGCTCACCCCACCATGGACTGGGTCCCCATCGTGGACTGGGTCCCCCACCGTGGCCTGGGTCACCCCCATGGGCTGGCTCACCCTATCATGGGCGGGCTCACCCCACCATGGACTGGGTCACCCACCATGGACTGGCTCATTCCACCATGGACTGGTCACCCCACCACAGCCTGGCTCACCCCCTCCATGGACAGGTGTGAAGCAACAGGGCTGACCCTGTGCGGCCCTCTCCCCACAGGGGAATGGTGGACACAGCAAAGAAGAACTTTGGTGGTGGGAACACGGCTTGGGAGGAGAAGACGCTGTCCAAGTATGAATTCAGGTGGGCACCCTGCTCTGACCGCCCAGCGCCCGCCTTTGGGGCCTGACGTGTACCTGGGAGCATCTGCAGACGCAGAGGGTCCCTTGGGCACAGTCACCTGTCCTTGCTGGGGCTGGCGTGTGGGCCTCTGGCCCCTGGCTGTCCCCTCGCCCTCCAAGGGGCAGACACAAGGGTCTTTTCAAAACACAGGTGGGGCTCTAGCCCATTGCCAGGCTTCCCTGGGTGGACCCCACACTTGATGTTCTCCCTGAGGATGGACAGGCCTCCCTGACCACCGCACCCTCTGCGTTTAGCTCTCTGCCTGGCAGTGATGCCCCCTGGCCCCAGCTGGGTTTTCGTCGTGGGTCTGTTCTCACTGCACGCCAGCATGGCTGCGCCCGGCAGCAGGGGCCCTCCGGGCATCCCTGGGCATGGGCACTGACCCCTGAGGTGCCGTGCACCCCGCTCTCACGGTGCTGCTGGCCCTGTGTTTCAGCGAGGTCCGCCTGCTGGAGATCGTGGAGGGCCTGTGTGAGGCCAGCGACTTCGAGTGCAACCGGCTGCTGGAGGAGCAGGAGGAGCTCCTGGAGGCCTGGTGGCTGCGGCTGTGAGTGCTTGGGGGCCCAGCGCCCAGCGTGCCTGGGTTGCAGAGCGCACCCGAGACAGCAGGGCTTCCACACACCTGATTTCTCCCTCACCCACATTCCTGTCCTGTTCCATCAAAGTGCAGCATTCTGACGAGGGAGTCAGCTGGGAGAGTCTGCTGGCCACAGGCCCTCGTTTCCCAGGTCCCACGATGCTCAGAAGCGCCTTACATTCAGCTGTGGTTTTGTTTTGCGGAAATCTGCCACGTGAGGTTCAGTGGATGCTGTTTACATCCTCAGGAAGAAGAAGCATCCTGATTTATTTGAATGGTTTTGTGTGCAGACACTGAAGGCTTGTTGTCCTCCGGGGACTTACGGGCCAGATTGCCTGGGTATGTCTCTCCTTGGGAACCCTCGAGTGTCCACGTCGTTCCTGTCACGGCGCCAGGGGCAGCGGCTCCCACGGGCCTGGGTGCTGCCCCCTCCCAGCTGCAGGGACCTTCTCCCCCAGTCTGGTCCCGGGTGTGCCCCCAGCTCACCCATGGATTCGTTGTAACCCACTGCCTGATGCTGCCCGCTAAGTGCAAGGAGGCCCACAGCCAGCAGAGCGCTGTGCTGGAGGCCAGGGCGTCCAGCCTTCAGGGTTCCATCCAGGCGTCACTGACAGGTTCACCTCAATCCCTTGGGCGGAGAGCATCATCTTGGCACCCAGACCCCACCCCAGCCCACCCGCGGTCCTGGTGCATGGCTGCAGCGGGAGTCCTCACTGTCCCCCCTCGGCCCCGTGTCTCTGGTGAGGCAGGGGCCTGTGTGTCCTGGAGAAGGGGCACGGCGGGCCTGGGGTTGCGGGCGGAAGTTGGAGCTGAGCTGTTGAATGGGGGGCTCCGCGGGGCCCCCTCTGCTCCCAGACGCCCTCTGAGCGGCTTGTGTTCACAGCGTGCCAGGGGCGGGTCCGAGCGGCCCTGCAGCGGGAACGGCCACTGCAGTGGAGACGGCACCCGCGAGGGCGACGGGGCGTGCCAGTGCCACCTGGGCTACCAGGGGCCGCTGTGCGCCGACTGCATGGACGGCTACTTCCGCGCGCCGGCGAGCGGGACACACAGCATCTGCTCAGGTACCGGCAGCGCCCGCAGGCCGGGAGCAGGGACTGCACCGGCAGAGCTGGGGGCCTGGGGGCGGTCCCGCTTCCTGCCCCTGAACAAGCCGTGGAGGGAAGCGTGCGGCGGTGACCCCGACAGCCTCCGGGACAGGCAGCACGGCACCATCAGCTCCGTGACAGCCGCACTGGGCCCGGGCGCTGCGGCCTCTGGAGGCTTGTGTGGCCCTGATGCGTCGGCCGGAAGCTCAGCGCCAGCGGGAGCAGGCTGGTTGTGCCTGCGGCGCCCCTCTGGGGGACCAGCGGTGTGGCTGAGAATGGGACAGCGGAGGCCACGCAGTGTGGCCCCAGGTCCCTGTGAGGACGGCACGCCACCTCGGTTACCCTGGTGAGGGAAGGGCGGCCCCCCACCAGGCTCTCTGAAGGCTCCCCGGCCATTGTCCCGGGCTCCTCCGTGAATTCCAAGATGTGCCCGTGGGGTCACAGATGGAGCCTTCTCAGCTGGGATGGACACGCCGACCCTTCCAGTTGGAGAGGCCCTCGCCCCGCTCATGAGGCTGCATCAGCCCAGGGCGGTGTCCTCCGACGTGTAAATCCGGGGAGCAGGCCATGGGAGACGTGTGCTTCTCCTTGGCTGTCCCAGCCTCGGGAGGGCTGTGGCGCGCGCCGGCAGTCAGGTCTGGGGGCCATGCTGTGCCCTTGGGCCTGCCCACACTGAGGCCAGCCACCCGGTTCCTACCGAGACCTCTCCGGGCCTGGCAGGACCGCGCGTGTTGGCGGGCGGCATGCACACCCAGCCGGGTCTGGCTCCAGGCTCACGAGCAGTAGCTCCTCTGAGTCCCCCTCTGCTAAGAGCTTTCGCCACCGGGCATGGAAACCCCCGCGTGCTGCCTCTCCTCGTTGAACGCGGTGCTGGGACTCCCGTGAATGTACTCTTCTGTCACTGAGTCAGTCTTGCCTCTTTGGGATTTTTGCTTGTTTTCACCCTGACAAATGTCAGTTCCTAAGCCCCAAAACAACCTTTGCGTTGAGTTTGCTCCTGAGACATGCCTGCCTCTGCCTTGCAGCCTGTGATGAGGCGTGTAAGACGTGCGTGGGCCCCACCAACAGAGACTGCAACCAGTGTGAAGTGGGCTGGGTGCTCCAGGACGACGCCTGCGTGGGTGAGGCTGGCGGGCGGCCCTCCCCTCTGCGCCCCCCACCCCGAACCCCCCCGCCCTCCGTGGGCTCTGCCGGCCCAGCCACCCCCAGAACATGCCATGTTCTGCCCGCTGCGGATGTGCGGGGGGGGGAGACTGACGTCCCTGGTCGTGATTTAAGAGGTCATAGGTGGAGGCTGGCTTTGCAGGCGGCTGCTCTTGCCCGTGGGCGGAATGTCCCGCTGGAACCCTCTGTGGCCTGGACCCCGGGCTGGGAGGGTGGCCGCAGCCTTGCTGCCTGTGGCCTCGGGGGTCCTATTGGCTCAGGAGAGCGCCTGACCCCCAGGCCCAGTCACGTCCCCTTGGGCCCTGCAGGGCTGGGAAGGGGACTCTGGGGGAGGTGGCAGCCTGAGTGCAGTGACGGCGCAGTCCCATGCTCGGGAGGCCCCTGACCAGGGCGCCTGGCCGCCCGCCGCCCACCCTCGGGCCTCGCTTGGACTGTAGCCCCGCCTGCAGAGTCTCAGGGCCTGGGGTGGCATGCTGCACTGCCCGGCTGCTCCTGGGGGTCCTGTGCTGCCCAGGGCTGCTCCCTGTGCCGCCCAGCTGCTCCTGGGGGGTGTTGAGGGGGTGTCCCTGCCCTGCCCGGCTGCTCCTGGGGGTTCCTGCACTGCCCGGCTGCTTCTGGGGGTGTGGGCATCCCTGCACTGCCCGGCTGCTCCTGGGGGGTCCCTGCACTGCCCAGCTGCTCCTGGGGGCATGGGCATCCCTGTGCTGCCTGACTGTTCCTGGGGGTCCAGCCCCAGGTTTGATTCCAGCCTCATGCCTGGTGGGCCTCCTGCCTCAGGTCCCAGACTGAGTGGGGCGTGGTGCCCTCCATGGCCCTGAGGAGGGACTCGTGCTCAGCCGCTGTGCTGAGCCCACTGCACACAGAGGCCCCAGACGACGGCCGTCCACGTGTGCCCAGGCGAGGGGCCCTGGCCGCCGGGGTCGGGTCAGGGCCACCCCTCAGCCGTGCTGTTGTTTCCAGACGTGGATGAGTGTGCGGCGCAGCCGCCACCCTGCGAGGACACGCAGTACTGCGAGAACGTCAACGGCTCCTTCGTGTGTGAAGGTGAGCGCTGCCCCCTGCCCTGGCCGCCCCCCGCCCTGGCCTCCCATCCGGCCAGCTCCCAGCGTCAGTCATTTGTCTGCGTGACCCCTGCACGCGCCGCCCGGCTAAAAAGCTTAAGGTGGCAACAGAAGCACCGGCCGTCTCGCAGCCATCAGGAAACTCAGGTGTGAGGGGGCAGCAGTGCCTGCTGGCAGGAGGGCGCTGGGGTCAGAGCAGTGCTGGTCTGGCGCGGCGCCTCGTCCCCTATTTGATTTTGCCTCAACAACACTGTGCCTGTGTTTGTCCATCGCGTTTCTCTGCGTCGTGTCGTTAGTAGCGTGCTGTCTGGTCTTCATCAGCCCACGTGGTTGAATATTTCAGCCGTGCATGTTCTCCAGTTACAGACTCGGAGAGCCCTTTAGGCAGAACTTTTCCCGCTGCTCCTCACTTTCCCTGCATCAGTCTCCGAGTTGGGCCGCCTGCCCCAGAGGTGGTGCCCCTTCCTCACCCAGCAGTGGCCTGTGTGGTGTGGCTCACCCCCCCCGCCGCAGCGTCCTGTCTCCGTGTTCCACGGACACGCAGCCCCGTGCTCCACGGACACATGCCCCAGCAGCGTCACAGGAATGCAGGCTGTCTGCCGGGGCAGCACGGGGGCCACCTGTGGCCCCCGTGGGTGGGGACACCGGCTCTTCCGGCCACAGGCCCTCCTCCGCCCCGCACGCGGCTCTTGCAGGACGAGGCTCACTCCCTTCCCCTTGTTGCAGAATGTGACCCCACCTGTGTGGGCTGCACGGGGAAGGGCCCTGCCCAGTGTAGAGAGTGCATCGCCGGCTACAGCAAGGAGAGCGGCCAGTGTGAAGGTCAGCGGGTGCGTCTGCTCCACTGAGGGGCCTTCCTGGGGGCCACGCTCCAGTGTGGATGGGGCCCTGGAGAGGCACGCAGCTCCTGCCCTCACGCCTCTGCCTGTCCCCTCCCCAAACGACCGCCTGGGTCTCCTGCTGAGCCCCTCCCTCCTTTCTCTAATGCACTTCCCATCTCCGCCTCTGTGCTCAAGTGAACCCCCGCCCCCCGCAAACCTGTCGACCCCTGCTGGGCCTGTCTGCCCAGTGAGGTCACCCATGCAGTGGCGTGCTCTCATTCAGACATCGATGAGTGCTCCCTGGCCGAGAAGCCCTGCCTGAAGGACAACGAGAACTGCTACAACACGCCTGGGAGCTTCGTCTGCGTGTGCCCCGACGGCCTCGAGGAGGCGGAGGGCACCTGTGTGCAGACCAGGCCGGCAGGGGCTGGTGAGTGAGGCCCGGCCGCCTCTGCTCGCGCCCCCCCGAGTCGGGAAGTCCCCAAGCCGTGGCCCTGGGCTGGCGGGG
This sequence comes from Nanger dama, assembly GCA_917880005.1. Classification (NCBI taxonomy): domain Eukaryota; kingdom Metazoa; phylum Chordata; class Mammalia; order Artiodactyla; family Bovidae; genus Nanger; species Nanger dama. The sequence goes on along the minus strand of CAKJTW010000046.1, from coordinate 759,645 downwards.
CTCCCGCAGAGACGAGCTCGCCGGAGCGGGGGTGGGGGGGGTGGCTTTGACCCCAGAGCCCTGCAGGCGGGACATCTGAGCTCTGGTGTCGGGCGCTGACTCCCTGGAAGCCCGTCAGGAGCACCCTGCCCGCCTCTCCCAGCTCTGCGGGTCACTCCTGGCGTTCCTGGGCGTGCAGCCACGGCCCTCCGGCCTCTGCCTCTGTGATCTCATGGCCTTCTCCCTAGAGTCTGCATCCACAGTTCCCTCTGTTTGTGGAGACACCACTCATGGGCTCAGGGCCACCCCCAGTGACCTCGATCACCAGCAGGGACCCTATTTCCAAGCAAGGTCACGTCCACACGTGTCCCATGGGGGGTGCAGTTCTTCCAAGACGGTCCCAGACGCATCCTGGGGAGTGTGGGACGTCCACGGGTCAGTGGCTGGGCCTCCAGGAGGAGCTGAGGCCCCGGCAGGACCATGGGGGACCCAGTGGGCAGCAGAGAGCAAGGCCCGGAGGGGCTGTGGCCGCCCGCTCAGCCCCGTGTGCCAGGGTTCACGATGCAGGCTCTCATCTCGTCCAGACTAACTGCGGCCGCCTGTTCCGGGGCCCCCGCCCCACTCTAGTTAGACAACCCAGCTGGGCAGGACCCCATGGCTGCGGGCAGGCCATCCACTCAACGCCACGGCTCCAGCGAGGCCCCTTGTGCCAGGATTTCACCTAACGACCTTTGTTTACTTATAGAAGCCACAGAGGCAAGTCCAACGCAGCCCCCTCCCGGGAAGATTTATGACAAGCACAGCATCGGCCACGCCGCCCCTAACTTATTCAGACTGTCGTCCCGATGGGCCTGGTGCTGGCCGCTGGCTCCAGGGGGCTCCTTCCTGGAATGGCCGGTGCTCACTGGACCCTTCAAAAGCTGCGTTTCCTGGCTGTTCTTAAACAGATTTGTATATTTTGATACCGTTCTTTATAGTAAAATTGGCCACTGAAGGTAATTAGGCAGAGAACAGGTGTGGGTTTGTCTTGTTAAAAACATTTGGATACTTTCGAGTGGAGTTTGCCCAGTCCTGGAGCCCTGGGCCTGCTGGGCCCCCCCACTGGTTCCTGCTGCTCACCCCCAAAGGCTTGCAAGCACCAGCGGAAGCTTGATAAGGGGTTCAGGGCCCCCATGGGCCCTAGAGTGAGTGTCGTTACGGACCCTGTGGGAAGAAGAGGCGAACCCCCAGGGCCATGTCCTCATTAGAGAAGGAGGCGCCTGCACCCCCCAGGCCCGGCCCGTGCTCTGCAGTCCCCGCAGCGGTGAGACCATGGCCGCCCGCGAGGTCTCCTGCCCCCAGGCCCTCAGCACCCCCGCCCCCGGCCTCACTCCCGCCTGTGCCACTCCTGGCCCCGAGGACGGTCCCCGTGCCCCTGGCTGCCCCCGGGCGCTCAGCCCCAGCTGGGCACTCGCCTGGGCACTGGAGTAGCCTGTGGTGGGACTCGACTCACGGCGCCTCGCTGGAGGGGCCACAGCACCGAGGCTGCAGGCCCACGGGGCCCTGCCTCTGGCTCCGCCAGCCCCCGAAGCACCTGTGGGGCAGAGCCTCCAGCCCCAGGCCTGGGAGGTGAGCCGGAGTCCAGTGGGCTGGGCAAGGCCAGCGCCAGACCCACAGCGGGGGGCCACACTGGGGGCCACACGGTTCTCTTGGAGACAGACACGTGATGCAGGCCGAGGGGCTGAGAACGTAGGGGTGACGAGTTGGGTGATGACTGGGCCGAAAGTAGGGTGATGACTGGGCGGGCGGCCAGCATAGGGCGGGGTGGAGATGGGGGGATGGAGCCTGCATTGTGGGGGTCCAGGAGGGCCCCACAGGGGGACAAGCCGAGCCTGAAAGCTGGGGGGTGTTCTGGGCACTGAGAGAGGTGCTGACGGGTTGGTGGAGGGAGGCCGTGGCCTGGAGCGCCGCGGGTCGGGGGAAGGGGGAGGGCACTGCGGGGAGACGGTCCAAAGGCTCCCTGAGGGAAGAGAAGCCTCCTCACCAGCTGCGGGCCAGCAAGTCTGCAGGGTGGATAGTCCCCTGCGCAGCGCAGCGCAGGGCCCAGGCCTTGGTGCCAAAGCCTCCCGCCGGGGCTGCATGAGCCGAGCAGGGAGCTGCCCTGCATCCAGCTGGAGCCCGACAGTTCCTGTCCTCACTGCGGGGGATGGCGCACACAGCCCTGGCAGCCCGACACCCCCCCACAGCGGGGTCAGCTGGGCAGCTGCCTCGCCCCCTCCCACAGGGGGCACCAGCTGATACCCTGAGGGGACTGGACACCCAACAGTGGGGGTGGGCCCTGGCTGGGGGCCCCACAGCTTTGGACTCAAAAGCTGCACCCCAGTCAGCCCCGCAGCTGGCTCCCCTGTGAGCACTGTGCTGGCTGGTGGAGCCTGAGGGTCCTCTCTCCATCCCCTCCCTGCCTTCCCGTAGTGTGACAGACACCCCCAGACCACCTCCCGGATGCTAACGGGCCCGGGCAGCCTGGGGATGGATGAGGCCACTGGACGCCTCCCGCGGGCAGCAGCTGTGGCCACAGCCGGGGGCCCATCAGTCCTCGCCTGTCTGCTGAGACCCCCGTCAGGCCCCCAGCCCTTGATTGCGCCCGCCCCACTAGAGCAGAGCACGCCAGGCGGCCCTGGCTGCCCGTCGTGGTCCCAGCCCAGGGCTTCCGCACTGCTGTCTCTCCTGCTGGGAACATGGGGGTCTGCTCCCCCATCCACAGGGGTCTCTGCTCAGGTTGGGGGTCTGGGGGCACTGTGGCTCCCTGCCCTGTCAGCGCCTCACTGGAGCTTGGTCACCCGGGGCCCGGGCCCCTGGGGAGGCCTCAGCCCCACACTCCCCAGGGGGTGTCTCTGCACCCAGCAGGTCTTCTTGCCCCCACCCGACCCCCCAGGCTGAGGTCTGGAGTCAAGGGTTAATACCCCTATCTCAGTTTTTCCATCTGTAAATGGGAGGACGTCCCAGCCAAGGGCTCTGGGCCAGGCAAGGTGGGGATCTCCCGCCTGGCCAGTGGTCCAGGGTCAACAGGCGACCAAGGAGGGAGGGTGGACGCTCCCCGAGCAGGGCCTCCCCTGACCAAACCGGGAGCTCAGGGTGCCCACGCTGCCCGCACGAAGCTGTGAGGACGTCGGCACCGGGGGCCCGGTCTGGCCGGGCGGCTGGATCAGCCCCTGCGCCTGGGGCCGAGGGGTGGGCGTGGCCAGCAGAGGGCGCTGCGGGACCGCCTCCAGACCTGTCTGCGGGGGCCGCCGGGTGGGGGGCCACCCTGGGCGGAGTCTGGGGACAGGCTGTCCTCACCCTGAGGCCTCGGGGGTCCCGAGAGCCCCGGGCCCGGCCCTCAGGGTGGCCCATCCCGTGAGGGGGCTGTGCCTCCTACCGCCTGGTACTGCCCCAGGACGGGCTGACAGGGCAGGGAGCCACAGAGCCCCAGGGCCTCCTCAGAGACCCCTCCTCCTCCTCCTCAGGGTCACAGGGTGCAGCGCTCACCCCCTGCCTCCGAGCCGGACCACCTGCCCGTCCAGTCAGGCGCAAGGACCGGGGGCACGTTTGCTCGCCTGCTGGGCCCTGCAGGAGGCCAGGAGCCTCGGGGAGCCATGATCAGGCTCCATGGGCCGGAGCTCAGGACCCTGGGGCTGCGCCCACCACCCTCGGGGCCTTAGCCCGGGCAAGTCCCTGGGGTCCCCTCACCACACGCAGTCCTGGGGCTGCTTCCTCCCAGCCAGCCTTCAGCAGGCCAGCACGCGCCCCATGGGCAGATGCTTCTGGGAGCATGCAGCCACGGTCCCGGCTGCCCACCCTGGCTTTGCTGCAAAGTGGGTCCTATCTGATGGGTCTGCATGGGGGCGGCACGGGCAGTGTTTGGGGACCCTTCTCACAGGGGGTGAGGGGGCTCCCGGCTCGAGTGGTAGAGACTGGCGATGCTGCTCGACACGCCCGGGGGTCCAGGACGCCCACATGTTGGCCCCGGGGGAGCCGTGGCCGGGTGCCCCCTCTCCCCAGCGGAGCCACGGCCTGCAGATGGCCCCCTCCTGCCCTCAAGTTCCCCTGGAGGACCTCCCCTTCCCCCATCCCACCTCCCCACAGGGCCCCCTAAACGCAGGGCAGAGACACCACGCCCTCCCACTCCGTGCCCTGTCCAGCTGGGGGCCAACTGGCCCTGCGTCCTGAGTGAGGGAGTCAAAGTCGCTCAGTCGTGTGCAACCATTGATGAGCCCATGGACTGTAGCCCACCAGCCTCCTCTGCATGGAATTCTCCAGGCCAGAATACGGGAGTGGGTAGCCTTTCCCTTCTCCAGGGGATCTTCCCAACCCAGGGATCCAACCCAGGTCTCCTGCCTTGTGGGCGGATTCTTTCCCAGGGGGAGCCACAGCGGAAGCCCCTGGGTCCTGAAGCAGAGTCTAAGCCGGACGTGCAGCTCAGCGCCCGCAGGCCCAGGCCCTGCGCCCTCCTTCCTTTGTGGTGGCGCTCTCCTTGCTTTGGGGGCCCGACCCTGCACCTGCACAGGGCCCGTCTCTGCCTAGAGTGCATGCATACTGCAAAGGCCCCGGTACGCTCCGCACTCTGGTCACCTGGCCTGGCTGCTGATGTTGGGGGTGGCTGGTCCAGGTGATGGGGGCTGCAGAGGCCCGGTGCCTTGAGGGGCCGCGTGTTCGCTCCCAGTGACCTACACTGCTTCTGACCGCCCTTCCCATGGGGTGCAGGAGAGCTTGCCCCCGCCCCCTGGCCACTGCACACCTGCGGCCTTGGACGCAGACTTGAGCGAATTGAGCGAAAACACCATGTCTGGCCAAGGCCACCACCCTGACTTTTCTGGGCTTCAAATGCTCCACCAGCCACCCCTGGGTGCCACGTTCGACTTGCAGTCTCCGGGGGTGGGGGGGGAGGGCACTTGCAGAGCTTCCCCTGGACTTGTCTGTAATGGTGGCCGAGGCAGTGACGAGCCTGGCCGCTAAGTCTGTCGGCTGCCTGTCTGTTCTGGGCCTGGGATATGCCTACAGGGCCCACGTGCAGACCCTGGCTGAGAGCCGCTTGTCTCTGGGCTCCCGCGAGCCCCCCACTCAGCAGAGGAGCCAGGAGGATGCTCTGGGCCTCCAGGACCTGCTGCGACTGTGGCCGGTGGTCCTCAGATGCTTGGTGTCTCTCCTCCCTGCCACACTCAGCTGGGGGTCCCAGGGAGGTCCCTGGGGACCCGTCTGCTCTTAGGTGGGTCCTGGATCTGAAGCCTCAGGCCTGGGAACCAGGCGAGGGGTCATGGCCTTCACAGGGCCCCAGTCACTCATCCTTGGTTTCTCCTGTTGGGCAGTCAGACCAGTCCCGGGAACACTGAGTTCTGTTAACCACAACCTCAGGTGCCTCAGGCCCTTGGCCCGGCTCCAGCTCTGGCACTCCCGAGAGCTGCACCCACCTGCCCCGCAGCCAGGTGTCCTCACCCCCCTCACCACTGGTCCTGGGATGGCCTCTCCACCGGCGGGGTGGTGGGAGCCCCAGCAGGCCTGCCCCTGATCCGTGCCCACGTTGGCCTCCCAGCCTTTCAGACCCGGCCACACATCAGCTCTGCCAGCCTCTTCCTGGCCCCCAGCGCTAAGACCGCGTGCCTACTGGGGGGTGCAGTTTGGGCCTGGGGAAAGGCCTTGCTCTCCCGGGCCCCCCTCGCCCCTCTGGGACCTGTGCTGGGCCCTGAGGCTCTGCTGGGGCCAGCATGTCCCCTTCCAGGTGACGTCACCACGTGGGCCCAGGAGGGAGGTGGGCAGGTCCCGAGGCAGGGCTCACACCTTCAAGGGGTGCCCGGTGGAGGCGTGGCCAGGAGTGGGGGCCTTGCGGGTCACGGAGGGCCCACTCCTTCGGGCAGTGCCTGGCTGGGGGCTCTGCCCTCCTGGGAGTTGGCCCCTCCTCCGCCACCGTCTTTTTCCAGAGCGCCAGTCCAAGACACCCTCGCCCTGCACTCTAGGTAGCCAGACCCGTGCAGCTATGCAGCCCCTCCAGGGCACCAGCGACCCCGGAGACCAGACGGCGCCCGCGGCGGGGGGGGGGGGGGGGGGGGGGGGGGGGGGGGGGGGGGGGGGCGGGGCGGGCCCTTCTAGCTCCGCCCCCTCCAGCCGGGCCCCGCCCCCTCCGAGTTGGTTCCCAGAGGAGCCGCGGGTCCTCAGCTGACCCCTAGGGAGGGCGAGTCAGGTGGCTCTTGAGAGGTGTCCAAGCTGCGGCGAGGGCGCTGGGCCCCGAACCCTCTGGACTCTGCCTGGGGAAGGAGCATGGCTGTGGCCGGGTGACCTCTGGCCGAGGTCAGGGCTCCAGGGGCCCAGGGCCAGGTCCAAGCAGCCTGGTGCTGGCCGTTCGTTCCTTCCCCACCCCGGAGCTCCAGGTCCTGAACCCTGGCGCCAGCCCGGATCCTGCGCGCCCGTTCTCCCCTGTGGGGGCTCACGGTGGAAGGGGGCGCCCCTCCCGACCCTGCGGGCCCTGGGAGGTGCTCTGGCCCAGGGCTGCCTTCTGTGGGTGACCCTCCCTCACGTTCCCCGCTGGGGGTGCTACCTCAGGGCCTCCTCAGCCATCACTGGGCTCACAAACCCGCCTCCCCAGACCGTTCCCCCAGGCACTCCTGGCCTCTGCTTTTCAGCCCCACCCGTGGGGGCCCGGCTGTGCAGACAGGCGGGCCTGGGAGGGGGCTGTGGCTCCGGGCCGCCAGTGGGACAGGATGGCTGTGAAGTGGGAATGATCCGGGTCAGGACGTGGTGGTGCCGTCCCCCTCAGCATGTCCAGTGCCAGCCTGATGGGCCCTGGGGAGGGGGCACCAGGGTGGCTTGGGGGTGGGCAGAGGGGGCACAGAAGGCCTCGGCCTGGGGGGCAGTTGCTGGGTTCTTGGGGGTGGGCGGGACCAGCCTTGGGCCTCTGTGGGTCAGCCTGGCGTTCGGGCCCCCAAGCCCCTCCCAGCCCAGGGTCCTCAAAGCCCTCCCAGGGGCTGGGGTCATCCCGGGCACCGGGCCGGCTGGCTCCGCACCGGCCTGGCTGGACGCCCCCTCTTCAGAGACCCCTCCTCCCAGCTGTGCGCAGAAAAGCCCTTCCAGAGAGACGTTTCCGAGCGACATCGTCGGGGCTGGCCCGGCCACTCGCACTGGCCACGCTCCATCCAGCCTGGCCATCCGGTAGCTGAGCCACAGAACGGCGTCAGCAGCATGATCTTTCTGCACCCACATCCCTACGGCTAGGGGGCTTCGGGGGTCTGCGCCAAGGCAGGGCTCCGCCGAGGGAGGCCCTGCGTCCAGGCCTGTCCCCGAAAATGAACAGGGGACGGCGGGAAAAGTTGTCTGACCTCTTGCTCCATTCTCCTCTGAAAGCCCAGGGGACTCCCAGCCGGGTCCACGGCAGCGTCCCCCAGGCCGCAGGCTCCCTGGACGCAGTCTGCCGGCCTCACCCTCCGAAGGCCGGCCAGTGGGCCGCAGTGTCTGGGCCCGTGACAGGGGCGCGTGGGAGCCCCTGGGCAGCTCAGCCCCCTCGGGAGACCCCGCGGCTAAGAAGGTGCTAGCTCCCCGCCGCGCCCCCACCCTCGCCCAGCCCCCGCCGCCGGGGATGGTTGACCACGGCCCCCAGAGTTCCCCCTCGCGGAGCAAGAGGGGCGGCGGTGCGGGGAAGGGCTCGGTCCGCCGGGAAGGGGGCGGCGGTGCCGGGAAGGGGGCGGCTCCGGAAGCGTCCGCCACGCTCCTCCACGGGCGGGGCCGCGGGGCGGCCAGTCTGGGGCTAGGCGGCCCGGAAGGCGCGCGTCCGGTCCGCCCCCTCCCCCTCCTCTCCCCTCCGCCCCCCTCCCTCCTCTCCCCGCCTCCTCCCTCCCCCTCCTCCCCGTTCCTCCTCGACCCCGCGGCTCCCCCGCTTCCCGGAGCGCCGGCGGCGGCGGGACGCCGGGTTTGGGGGGCGGCGCGTGCGCGCTGGGCCGCGACATTCTCGGAACGCGCTCGGTGCCAGGTGGCCGCGGGCGGGGCGCTCGCGCTGCTCTTGACGTCACGGGGGTTCCCGCAGGAAACGGTCCGCGCGGGGAGGGCGGGGGCGGGAGACGCCAGGTCCGGGGAGGCAGAGCCGCGGTCCACCGGGCGCTGAGATCTGCGCCCCGGGTCCTGCGTGTCCTCCGCGCCGGGGTCCGCGCAGCTCTCCTTCCGCGCGGGGAGCAGCGGCCCCGACAGGCCCTTGTGGAACCCGTGACCGGGCTCAGGGAGTCCCCACCCCGGGGGGCTGGAGAGCGAGGGGGGCCCCCACTTCACCCTGCACCCTCCGTGAGCTCAGGTCCGACTCGTTCCCGGAGCCGAGGCTCCCTCTGTGGTTTCAGACAGCATCCCTGGAGCGTGACCCTCGGTCCCAGGGAGCTGGGGTGAGCGCCCCTCGACTTCATGTCCCTGCAGGGTCGGCTGGGGCCCTGTCACACCCTTTCCCGGCCTCAGACTAGAAAAGAGGTGATGCCACAGGCGCACAGCACCCCCACCCCAGCCCGCCTCTGCCCGCTCCTTGCTGCCCCCTGACCCCGGGTGCGAGGGCCGAGCTGAGCACCCTCCTCCATCTGGGGTCCCTCCCGTCTCACAGCCGCCCCCCACACCATGGGCACGGCTCTCCTTAGAGTGAAGGGTGGGAGAGGGGCAGGGACACCAGCCTGGGACCCCACCGCTGCCGCAGGTGAGCTGCCCAGGCCTCAGCTGTGGCCGGGAGAACAGTGGCCCTTGTTCGGCTGGCGGGGTGGGGGCTGGGGTGCCAGCCCCGGGTGTCTCGGGCAGAGAGTGGCACCTGCCCCCGCCCCACCGAGGCGTATTGTCCATTCACCCTCCACCCTCACTATTAATAGCTCCTCTTCTCAGTGGAGCTGCTATAAATAACCCCCAGCCCCTCACACAAGGCCGTTCAGGCGCCTGCCTCCCCTGAGCACAATCGCCCACACACGCCTGCACACTGGCCCCTCAGCCGCCCGCCGGGCACTGAGCCCACTCCTGGCCGGCTCCAGGGCCGCTTGGGCCGCCCAGCCGAGGCCAGGGTGCTGTTTGCATGCCCACCTCCCCTCAGGCCACCAAGCCAAGGAGCCTGGAGCTGTGTCCTGGTGCTCTCCTGGGGGTCTGGCCTTCTGAGGGAGGTGGGCACACCCGGTCTGCCCCTTTGGCTGCACTCAGGTGCTGGGGCATCTCAGAGGCCCTCTCTGACCCCCTGTCTGGGGGTGCAGGCACCATGGTGTCCACCCAGTTGAATGCCCCAGGAGGCACCCCAAGTCAACCCGAGGCCGAGGCTGCTCCCTCTGAGGAGACCAGCCTGTGGGGGCTTCGTCCTGCCCCCCCTGCACCCAGGGCCTTGCCCACCCCAGCCCCTGCCCCCCGCCTCTGGCTCTCTTGGACCCCAGGCTGGCCTGCCTTCCCACCTGTCCCAGGAGACGGGCACCATTGAATGCCTGGCCCCTGCTTGTCCACGGGGACGCATCAGAGGCGGTCAAGCCACGACCCCAGCTCACAGAGTGGCGGGACGGCCCTGGCCGGGACAGTCTCCCTAACAGGACCCTGTGGCTGGTCATGCCTGGGGCCAGGGTTGAGGGGTTGGAACCCGCTGTTACTGTGCCAAGAGGAGAAAGAAAACAACCCTGTTTACGGAAAAGGCACGTCCGCTGATGCTGGCCAGCGGCCTCCCCTGGAGACAGAGGCCCTTTGTTGGGAAAACAGGAAGCGAGGATTTCCAGGACCTGTCGGGCCACCCGCCGGCCACCCTCCCAGCTTCCGCCAATTCTCAGCAGCTTCTGCCTGTCGCCAGCTGCCCGTCTGTCCGTCTCCTTGTCTGTGTGTCCCTCTGAGCAGGAGGCCCAGGCTTCCAGTTTTAAGGCAAAGCCGCTGTCATCTCAGCCCCCGCACGGAGTCCCCAGGTCACGTGGAGACGGACACCGGGGGTACCGCCTTCCTGCAGAGCCCAGCCAGGCCCCATCCGGAGACCCCCGACATCAGGAGACACGTGGGGTGGGGGCTCTGTTAGGTCATGACCAGCAGGGGGCGTCCGTGAGGGCAGCCTCAGACCTAAGACCCAGGAGCACAGAGAAGGCCATTGCCAGCCGTGTGTGGGGAAGAAGGGTGGGGGCAGAGGGGGCAGCCAAGGCGGCCTGAGGTCCCCTCCTGCCCAAGAGCCCTGTAGGGTCTCAGGGTCAGTGGTCACCAAGCTGCTGCTCCCCAGGCCATGGTTCCCACACGGCTCAGCCAGTGGATCCTCCACGGCGTGGGCAGGTGTGCACACATGTGGCCTGCCCTCACGCCAGCACGCCCCCACATGTTCTCGCACATACACGTGTACCGGCACAGGAAGGGCCCCGTCACCAGCACCTCTGCGCGCGGCCCTCCCCACTTCCGACTCACATCTGCTGGGGGCGGGGGCGCAGCTGGCTCCCCCTGGGCACTGGCTGAGCCGGCCTGTGCGAGCTGCCCTGCCCAGCACGGCTGGGACGTGCCACTGGGTGCCTGGTGCTGGGCAGCGGTGGCGACTGCTCCCCGCCCCCAGCCCACACGGAAGCAGCCCGCCCCAGCCCAAGGCCAGCCCGCCTGCTCCGGCAGTGACCTCCCGACCTGTTGGGCGGGTGGGTGTCCAGGGACATCAGGGAGGAGGGACGTCGCGTGCATGGCGGCTCCATGAGCCATGGGGTCCAGACTTCAGGCAGGTGCCTGATAGCCCTCGTGCCATCTGCTGCCCACCTCTGCCTACCCACCTGCATCCCTGAGGTGGGCAAGAGGCGATGCCAGACAAAGGGGGAATGCCCCAGACTAGAGGGCTCCCCAAGCTGGTCTCTGTCCAGGTCAACCCCTTGACCACCCACATCCTAATACAGCCCCGTCCTCAGGCAGCTGGTAGGACAGTTTTGGATCCCCACCCAAGCCACCTAGAGTTTCTCTTGTTCTTTCTTTGTTCAGCCATCAAAAGAGGGAGGTGCTGAGCTGGGTCATGCCAGGCCTCGACTGGAGGGGAGGGGCTGAGGCCTGGGGAGTGACCTTCCTGGGCTCGCGGGCGGCCGATGCCCGGGACGTCCCTGGCCCCATGCCTGAGTCTGTCACCCCTGCGGGGGCTCGGAGAGGGCTGTCCCAAAGCTTGCGGGGGTCGCAGCCAGGCAAGGGTTGCCCTGACAGCCCTGTCCCCCCACTGGCCCTCAGCCCAGCGCTCCCCACAAGTCAGAGCTGAAGACAGCAGGGTGTCCAGGGACCGAAGGTCCCTTCTGGAGGACTTCTGCCCCTCGCTGGTCGCAGGTGCCTGCAGCGCGGCGCAATTTAGAGGCTAGGATGGCAAAAGCAGGGCGTTGGGAGGGGCAGGTCTGGGAGGACTTGGCTTCTCCCCTGTGGGGTGGGGACCAGGGGGCTCTGTGCAGAGGGTGAGGAGCTGGCCGAGGCTCCTGCGGTCCTTCTGCCGCGTGCTGTGGGTCCTGGCCCCATGGTTTGGGTCAGAAGACCAGGTTCCAGGTGGAGGCTTCGATTCGGAGTGATCCTAGTGCCGTGGGTCCCGGCCTCTGCATGCTTCTGTGGCCGTGTTCTCCATGGGCAAGCTGAGACACCCCTGGGGGGTGATGCCTTGCCAGCCAATGCCACATGGGGAAGAGTGATGGGAAGCGCCTGGCTTGGAGGTGATGGCTCCAGAGATGGCTCGGCTGTCAGCCCGAGTCAGGGAATCTATGTGTCCGTCTGTCCACACGTCGTTATATCCACGTTTTCCTCTCTCCATCTGTCCAGCCACTGTGCTTCTGTTCAATGGCGAGCAAACGAGTAAACCCCCTGGAAGCCGTGTCCCGAGTGCCCTGACCATGGTCCTGAAGTGGGCGCTCGGGAAGAACTGCTCCTGACCACTGACCGAACAAGTAGGGGAGGCAAGGGTCTGCCGTCAGGCCCTCACAGGCTCCCGCTGCCCCGGGTCTGAGCCGAGCTCCCTCCTGATGGCAGAAGTGCATGGGACCGAGAAATCACCCCGGCACCCTGCCCGGGGCCCCCAGTGACCACAGGGCAAGGGCACGTGGACCTCCAAGGACCAATGTGGGTGGCCACGGGGCTCGAGTCAGTGCAGGGGCCTTGAGCAGCCTCCACGGCCGTGAGCACCCTCGCAGAGTCGCTCTCAGGCACTTGCCCCGGAGCCCCCAGGGTCTAGTGAGAGGATGGGGGCCCTGAGGCTGGAGGAGCTGTGGCCCCCAAGCCCCCAGGGCCCCCTGCCTGCAGCCCTGCCCTGCCCCATGGGGAGGACCCCAGGGCGAGTCGGAAGGAAGAGGACCCTGCTCTGGGATACATGGGCCGGTGGCTCCTCCCTGACCGAGCCTTCGTCCCTGAGGTGGCCGCACTGTGGCGGGATGAAAGCTGAGGCCCGCCGCTGCTCCAGCATGGCCACTGGCTCGCTCGCCAGCTCTTCACAGCTCAGCTGTGGTCCTCCATGTGCACCCAGACGGGGCTTCCCTGGGCACCGGGGTCTCTGCCCCGCGGAGCCCAGGGCTGCAGTGACAAGCACAGATGCCCGGGCCGGGGGCACTGGGAGTGGCCATTTCTGCTCCCTCTCCAGGCCCCCAGCCGCCAGCCCTGAGCCCGGCACAGTACCACCCAGGCCCCACTGGGGGTAGGGGCCGTGCTGTGACCCTTCTGCCGTGGGGACAGCGCGATGTTCTCAAGGTGCCCAAGCCCTGGACCTTGCTGCATAAAGGCAGGAGACGGTGCGGCCCTGAGCGGGGACGAGTACATGCTCTCGGCCCGCCCTGTGGGACCGCTGTGTGCAGCCCCTTTTCTCCATGGGGACAGACACCAGTACTTCAAACCATGGCCACGCGCGCTTCCCCAAGCCCGCCGGCCTCCCCACCTCTGAGCACCCGCCCAGCGGCTCTGCTCAGGATGCCGGCCCAGCCTGTGCCATCCAGTCGCGGCAGGAAGTCTGGGGACAGCAGGCGCTGCAGGGCTGGGCTGGCGACTGACCGGGGCCCCGTGGGGTGAGGGGCCTGGCCTCAGCCAGCTCTCCTCCCCAGAGTGCGGCGGGCGCGAAGCTCCCACCTGGGGTCCCCGTGCACTGGCCCCTGCGGGACAGGTGTCCATGCCAGCCACACACACAGGGACTGGAGGAACGGCCAGGGTGGTTCGCAGGTCTCCTGCCCTAACGAGGACCCCAGGGCCCCTGCTCTAACGGCCACGATGCACCTCAGGTCTCCAGGACCCTGTGTCCCCCCCGAAGCCCTTCGCTGGAAGCCTACGGGGCCAGGCTGTCCCCCTGCCCCTGACACTGAGACGCTCGGCTGCAGGCTGGGAGTCGCCCGTGGCAAGAGGCCCCCAGGCGGGCCCTGGGTCACCCCCAGGCGGGCCCTGGGTCACCGCAGGGTGGGGGTCAGGGAGGGTCATCCAAGTGAGACAGGACAGTGGCAAGGGCTCGGGGGTAATGAGTGCTGGGCAGGCTCTGAGTCCCGGCCCACCTCGTGTGGCCCACCACCCATCCAGCGTGCAGCCGGACCTGGCGGCCACCCATAGAGGGACCCACGTGTGTGAAGCTGAGGGAGGCCCCCAGCCAGGACCCGGACCAGCCACGCCAACGCCACCCTGGCCAAGACATCCTGCGAGACCGCGTCCCTGCTTGGCGCCTCGACGCAGGGGGAGTGGCCACACCTGGATTCCAGGCCCACAGGAGCTAGGAGACAGCAACCCTGGACAGTCTTAGGCCGTCGGGGTTTGAGGTCACTTGCGATGACCACAGGGCGCGGAAGGAGGAGCCGGCCGTAGGTGCTATGGAGCAGAGGCCAGGGTGTCCAGGCGAGAGGGCAGTGCCCACCTGGCACACGGGGGGCAGGTCCCGAGAAGCTGCTCTGATAAGGGGGATCCACACAGGTCTCTGTGGACCCTGTAGGGGAAACGGTGGCAGAAAGAGGGCCTGGGAGGGGCCAGAGGATGAGAGGTCAGGATTTGGGGGTGGGACATGGGCCAGCAGGGGCAGGCAGCGGGGAGGGTGTGTCTCTAGCCATGTCCTTTCCCCTGAGTCTGGGGAAAGACAGGGGTGGTCAGTGGGGGTTGGGGATCCCAGCTGGGTGAGCAGGACAGTGAGGATGGCCAGACAGCATCGGTGGGGGTTCCCGGGTCCAGCGGTTGGACTCTGCGCTTCCACTGCCTGGGGCACACAATTAGCCTCTGGTCAGGGAACTGAGACCCTGCAGGCTGCACAGTACAGCCAACACACACACGCATTCACACTCACACGCACTCACACATATGCTCTCACACACACACTCACAGTCACACACATACATGCACCACACGCACACACACATACGCTCTCACACACACATTCACACTCACACGCACTCACACATACGCTCTCACACACACACAGACACACATACATGCACACATGCACACACACATGCACACACATGCTCACACAGTCACACACATAGGTGCACACACGCGTGCACACACATGCATGAACACACATGCACACACAGATATATGCTCACACAGTCACACAAATACGTGCACACACACGCACACGTGCGCACTCACACACGCATTCATACACATGCATTCACACGCACTCACACACACACACCCACTCTTATACACAGTCACAGTAACACATACACATGCGCTCTCTCACACACACACAATCACACGCACTCTCACACACACATTCACACTCGCACTCACACACTTGCACTCACATATACACTCACACATGCACGCACTCACACACACTCTCACAGTCACATACATATGCACTCACACACACACATATGCTCTCAGACGCATGCACACATACACTCCAGTCACACACATGCACTCACACACACACTCACATACATAGTCACACATATGCACTCACACACACACTCACGCACACCCACACACCCACGCACACACACACAGTCACATACGCACTCACACACCCATTCTCACACACACATACACTCACACACATATGCACTCACACATGCACTGACACGCACACCCACGCACACAGAAGCACGCACACACATACTCTCACACGCACTCACACACACATACACTCACACATACACTCTCGCACTCACACACTCTTGCACTCACACACACTCACACTCATACACACCCCACCCTGAGATCCCACCTCGCACCCACCAGGATGGCCATCACCAAAACAGAGCCAGGCAGGTGCCAAGTATTGACAGGAGGTGGTAGCAGGGCGCCTGCGCACTGCTCACGGGGACCTAAACGGGGCATGCAAGCTAAGTCCCTTCAGTCGTGTCAGACTCTTTGCAACCCCATGGACCACAGCCCCCAGGCTCCTCTGTCCATGGGATCCTCCAAGCAAGAACACTGCAGTGGGTTGCCATTTCCTCTTCCAGCGGATCTTCCCAACCCAGGGACCGAACCCAAGCCTCTCGCGTCTCCTGCATTGGCAAGCGGGTTCCTGGCCACAGCACCGCTGGGGAAGCCCAGAGAATGGTGCGGTTCCCCGGGTGGGCCTGGGGTTCCGCTCTCAGGCCTGTAACGCCGGCAGAGCTGAGAGCAGCGCCTCCCCAGACGCCCGCCCACACCCGCACTCACAGCAGACAGAGGGCGGACGCGCGTGCCAACCAGCGGGTGCATGGGGGAAAGGAAACGTGGCCTCGCCACATGGTGGGATATTAGCCCGCCTTCATGAGGAAAGGGACCCTGACACATGGGGTCAGACGCTGCAGCGTGAATGGACCTTAAGGACATTATGCTGAGTCAGCAGGGCAGGTCCTGTGCAGTCCCACTTACACGAGGTCCCTGGAGGAGCCTGGTTCAGAGACAGAAGGGACAGGGGTGAGCGCCAGGGCTGGGGACGGGGGTGGGGAGTCAACGTGTAAGGGGGACAGTTTTCCTTCAGGAAGATGAGAAAGTTCTGGAGGTGGGGGGTGGGGGAGATGGTTTCCCAACAAGGGGACTGCTTGACGCCCCCAAGCGGCACACTCAGCGGTCACACAGCAAGAGTTCTGTTGTGGACACTTTACCACAAGAAAAATAAAAACAAGTTCTGTTGGTGCGAACTTAGGAGCAAACACACATGGCCCCACGAGTTATGGAGCACTCTGAGGCTGCTGCTGCGTCGCTTCAGTCGTGTCCGACTCTGTGCGACCCCAGAGACAGCAGCCCACCAGGCTCCCCCGCCCCCTGGAGTTCTCCAGGCAAGAACACTGGAGTGGGGTACCATTTCCTTCTCCAGTGCATGAAAGTGAAAAGTGAAAGTGAAGTCGCCCAGTCGTGTCTGGACTCTGCGACCCCATGGACTGCAGCCCCCAGGCTCCTCCGTCCATGGATTCTCCAGGCGAGAGCGCTGGAGGGAGTGGGTGCCGCTGTTACTGCCCTTCTATTTGCCTTAAACTCACTCTGCACAATATAAAGGGTAACTTTCATGACACCGACTCTTAAATTTAGTGTTTCTTTTTAAATGTTGGCCGCACTGGGTCTCGCGGCGGCTCCAGCTTCTCTAGCTGTGGCCTATGGGCCTCGCTCCCACACAGCATGTAGGAACTTAGTTCCCCAGCCAGGGAGCCATCCTTTGTCCCCACACTGGAAGGCAAACTCTTAACCACTGGATCACCATGGAAGCCCCCAAATTTAATGCTTTATTTAGAAGATTAAGTCAACAACAACAAAAAAAGACCATGACAAGTCCATGCTCTTTCTGCATGGATGTTGCATTTAACAAAGTGGTTTTTTTAAGACATTTCCTGGGCTTATCTCCCTCCACCTCCCAAGGCCCCCAGCCCCGGGCATGGGAAAGCAAAGGTGCCCTGGGGTCACCAGGGTGGGGCTCTGGCAGGTGCTCTGTGTTCCTAACAGGCCCCTGAACCCCAGGGAGGGTGCAGAGCCGCCCTGTGGGCAAGGGGCCTCCCAGCCCACCCAAGCTGAGACTCGCTTTGTGTGGGAGGCAGGGCAGGGAGGCGTTCAGGTCTCAGTGAGAGATGTGAACTGTCTCCCCTCAACGCTGGGCCAGAGGGCTCCTCTCCTCTAATGCCAGACCAGACCTTCTTTTGTTTCTTCATTTTTTATAACTCGTGGGGGCGTGTGTCTCTGAGATGCCTGCAGCACAGAAGACTGGACCCTGAGGCAAGCTCCCACCCCTCCCGGCCTCCCCTCCCTGCGGGGTCCTCCAGCCCCGTCTGATCATGCCCTTGGCGGCCAGGCCCCGCCCATGTCCAGCCTAACCCAGGGGGGCCTTTGCCTGCCCCTCGGCACCCCCACCAGCAACTCCCCACTGTGGTCTCCCGGGTCCTGCCAGGCCCCTGCCCATCCTCTCCCCTCTGCCCACCTTCCTCACCCACCCTGGCCAGGCCTGGCCGCCTTCAGCCGTCCCAGACGCTGGAGACATCTGGTCAGAGTCCCCGGCCCCAGGGACCGGCCGCCACAGGGAACGCAGCCACCCCTGGGGACACAGCTACCACCAGGGACGGGCGTGGGGGACGTCATCCTAACAGATGAGGCCGGAGGGGCTGGGCTTGGCTGTGTGGCCCTGTGAGCAGCAAGCCTGCGAGGACCTCCTTGCAGACTAACGCAGGCAGGTCACACACACACACACGCGCACACACACACACACACACACACACGCGCGCGCGCACACGCACACGCACACGCACACGCACAGGAGCACCAGCTTCCTGGGCGCCTAGAGCCCTCCAAGGAGCCCATCTGTCATGCAAATGCCCTCGCCAGGGGCCTCCCCGAGGGTGCTAGGGAGCTGTGGCCTATCCAGGGTAGGCCTTCGCTCTAGACTCCTTGGGTCCTGCAGCCCCACGCCTGCATGGGGGTGGGGGTGGCACTAGGGCCTGGCAGAGGGGCCTCAGCTGCAGACCCAGGCGGGCCTGGGGCTCCACCTCTCTGCTGCCTCCGCGCCCGGTGCAGCCGCCGTGGCAGCTCCTTGGGAAGCCCCAGGCTGCCAGGCCCCTCCCAGCCCCTGGAACTCTCCTGGGTGGGAAGGCCGGGCTTCATTGTTCTCGGCTGCCCGGGGAGGAGCGCTCAGCTCTGTGCCCCACCTCCTACAGCCCCCGAAGCCGAGCCTGCTGGGCCATCGCCCCGCCCCCCACGCCCGCCCCTCTAGGCTCAGATTTGGGGTCCAGGAGGCTGTCAGGCCCAGGCGGGGCCCCGTGCAGGGGCCGGTCGGCCTCTGGGTCCAGTTGCCACCTGCAGCCAGCATGGCCAGGCCTGGGGACGCGGGCTGCCTGACAGAAGTCACGGCCACCCCACCCCCTCCCAGAGGCACCGGTGGGCCTGCGGGAGGGCCGCGTTGGAGCCACGGGAGCCCGGCGGGCCGGCTCTTCCCGGGACGCAGCGCGGCCGGAACAGGGCGGCGTCTGCCCAGGGCTGTGCCGCCTCGAGCGCCGCCACACAAGCGCCCACTGTGTCCCAGAGCAGCCCCCGCCCCCCGCCGACCTGCGCCCCCACTGTGCTCTCCTGCGGTCCCCGGAAGGCCCTGGAATCCCAGCCTCACAGATCAGGGTTTCTGGCACTGCGCCCCTTCCTGCCCTCTGCCCCCAGACCAGGCTTCGAGGGGTGGGAGACCCTCCGCACCAGCCATCCCAGGCCCGGGAGAGGGTCCTGAGAGCAGAGTCCCTTGGCAGCAGGGGGGCTGGCTTCCTGCTGGGCTGCCCAGAGGCAGGAAGTGTGGCAGGAGGGCTGGATTGGGTCCACGTCGCAGAGGTAGGTGCAGGCCCTGGGCACTGCCGCTGGGCTGGGGCCGGGGCCCTCTGCTGCCCAGCGTCCCCGTGGCCCAGAGTACAAAGCCTCTGATGGGGCCACGACTGCTGGGGTGTCCGGCTGCTGGACACGTCGCTTGGGAAGGGCGCTTGGGCTGCAGATCATGAGGGACACGGACCCTCGGTCAGGGTGCAGGGTCCACCCAGGCCCCTCCAGGTGCCAGGTCAGCACCCATGGGGGCCCATCGGGGCTGGACACAGGGGACCCATGCGGCCCCCAGGACATGCGCAGCACTCTCCTGGCTCCTGGAAGGAGCTGGAACCTCGGGGCAGGAGGTCAGAAGAAGGAGGGAGTAGCTGGGGGCAGGATGACCCGTGGCTCCAGCGACTGGGAGGAGGGGATGTCCCCACTCAGCACAGGGCGTGGGGGCGCGGAGTGGGACGGGGGCGAGTGGCTGGCAGTGGGGAGCTGCAGGGCAGAGAGTCTGAGTCTACAGGCTGGAAGGGCCCTGGGGGTGGCCGAAGTCAGGGGGTCTCTTCCCTCCCCCATTCCTCCCAGAGGCCCTCTGCACCCAGCCCAGCGAGGGCCTCAGGCCAGCAGGACCGCCCAGCTCACAGGTGGGGAAACCGAGTCTGGGGCAGATGTGCCGGGTCTGGACAGGCCTGGCCGACACAGACTGAGAGCAGGCCTGGTGGAACTGGTCTGACCAGCTGTGTGTGCGTGTACAGGTGTGTGTGTACGTGTGTGTGTGTGTGTGTGTGGACTGGAAGCCGGCCAGGAAGCAGGTGGAACAAAGGCCCCAGCCTGCGCCATGGGCAGCAGCTCAGGGCCCCGCCTCAAGGCCTGGCTCCAGGTGGGGGCTGGCACGCTGCCGTCCACTCTTCCCGAGTCGGAGCCGGAGAGATGGCAGGCGGGAGGCCAGGGGTGGCCTGGGCCTGGCTGTAGGCGGTGGCCTCCCCGCCTCGCCCAAGGGCAGCCTGGCCAGCACCCTCAGGGCCCCTGACCACTCAAGGGAGAGCCAGGCTCCACACGCCCAACCTCACCAAGAGGGCCAGGGCCCGGGCAGGCAGCCAGGTCCCCTCAGGGGTCCCCGGTGTCCTGGTAGGTGGGGGAGGCCCCACGGCTGCGGCTCGGCCCAGCCCACCACCCCCGCCCGCGCTGTGGGCGCTTTTCTGAGGACACTGCTCCGACCTCCCTGACTCCAAGACTCTCGTCCAGGCTAGAGCCATCTCTCCACCCCATCCCACGCCTCCTCGACCCCAGAAGTTCTTCCGCAGGGAGAGCTCAGGGCCAGCAGCTCCTGCTACTCACTGAGCTTCCCTGCCAGCCCCAGTCCTGTCCTGGTGACCCCTGGCCTGGGTTTTCCTGCCTGCGAGCTGGACAGCACCACGCAGCCTCAGCAGGCACCTGTACCCGAGGACCGGGAGGAGGTGGGCCCATGCGGGCAGGTCCTGGGCAGGAGCAGCCCCCTGTCCTGCCCTGCTGCCCCATAGGACGGGCCTCGGCCTCGGGAGGGCAGTGCGGAAACAGGACCCAGGAGCTGGGCCAACAGCATCCCGCTCCGCGCCGAGCCGGCTCCTGCAGCTGCCCCCGAGGTCGGGTCAGCGCAGCCCAGCCGGGCCAGGCGTGGGGCTCCCGGCCACGCAGGGACCGCCGTGAGTTAACATCAGAGGCGCAGGGCGGCTGGCAGGGAGTCCCTGCCACCAGGCATGGGCTCCAGGCACCACCACCTGCCACACACACGGGCACCTCCCCGCACCCTCCCAGGGGCCACCGCTGCTGAGACAACCAAGGGAGCCACGGAAGGTTCTGGGTGCAAGTGGCGTGCTCAGGAGCAGACTCCAGACACAGCTTCAGAAGGCCCGGGGCTGGGCTGGGCGCCAGGATGGATCCCAGGGTCAGGGCAGCAGTGGGGGGCCCCTGGTTGGCTTGTTCTCCTGCCCCCTGTGGCATCCTCGGCCCTGGGTCCCCAGGCAGCTGACTCGCCTGCCTAGGAGGGGCCCTGGGCCTGGCTGAAACCCCGTACTGGTGCGTCCTCAGAAACCGCAAGTCCGTGGCTCCCTGCAGCCAGGCCCGCCACTGGGAATGCCCAGATGAGGGTGGCGGGCAGAAGGCTGGGATGGGCATCATTTGGGTCCCCGTGGGGCCCCAGGTGGAAGGCAGCAGGGAACCAGGCTGTCACAGGTTCAGGAAGGGCAAAGGCAGAGGCCTTGGCCCGGCTGGGGTGGGGTGGGGTCCCCACCCACGTGCCTGCGAGCAGACCGAGTCATATCTGATTCTTTGTGACCCCATGGACTGTAGCCCACCAGGCCCCTGTCTGTGGGGTTCTCCAGGCAAGAACACCAGAGTGGGCTGCCATTTCCTTCTCCAGAGGATCTTCTGGGCCCAGAGATCGAAACTTTGTCTCCTGAATTGGCAGGCAGACTTTACCACTGAGCCGCGTGGGAAGCTGAGGCGCCTGCAGCCCCTCAAATGCCAACCAGCAGTGCTGGGGGTGGCTGAGGGCCTGCTTCACTGACAGGAGGACGGACTCCGCAGGGAACCTCCGGGGTCATGGCGCCCACCCTCAGGGGCCGCCTGCCCTGGCCCCTATCCGGAGCCAGTCAGACTGTGAGAGGCCAGGCCCCTGAGAGGAGTGGTGGGTGCTGGCGCAGGGACCTCCGTGGGCCTGCTGGACACCTTGGCCACCACACCCCCAACCCGACCCAGGCGGGCCCAGCAGGCAGGACACCAAGGCTGCTGCCTGGGGTCAGGCCTGGGGCGGGAGCCAGGTGGCCCTGAGCAGTGGGAAGTGGGTGCTGCTGGCCTGGGACAGGGGTTTCCTGGGGGTGGGGAGCCTGGCCAGAGAGCAAGTGGAGAATTCTTCCCATTCCTGTCGTTTCCCTGTGATGACTCAGCAGCTGTCCACGGGCAAGGTCTGCTCCACAGCCCCAGGGGTGTGCCTGCCCCGGCTCCCCCACCACTCACTCCCGGCGCGCCCACCTCCTGGCTGCCCTGACACCCATGCTCTGGGCTTGGCCTCCTGCCCACCCGACCCTCGCAGGCCATCCCAGGAGCAGGCCCTGGACCCTGGGGCTGGGCACTGCTGCCGGCCACGGGCCCCGCCCCCACTGCCCCCATGGGGTGAGGGTGGGGCAGGGGCTTGGGACGGCCGCCGTGGGCTTTTAGGGCTCCCTCTGGAGAGGGGGGCCCTGTGTGTCCACCCCTGGCCACATGCCGTGCAACGCCCTGGTCTCCTCCCTCCAGAGCGGGTGGGACAGCTTCCCCGCCCCCCCCGGGAGGAAGGGCCAGTGGTGCCTGGCCGGACTGGCACGGGGCTGAGGAGTGGGAAGGAGGTCCCAGAAGAGCACGCGGCCGGGGGCCGTCGGGTGTCTGCACACCACCCCCCGGGGCTGCATGGGCCAGCCACTTCATGTGCACACAGGGGCATATTGGTGCCTAGGCCTTGAGCCTGGCTGACCAGCCACTGGGGCGTCCCCCGGGCCCTGAACAACCCCGCACTGGAAGTCGGTGGGACTGTGGGGCATTTAGGGATGGGCGGGGCAGGAGTCAGAGGCGCCCCCTTCAGAGAGGCCCATTCAGCTCCTGTGCCCCGGCCCCACACCACTGTCACTTCCTGGGAATCGAGGAGGGGCCCTGAGGCTGGAAACCAGCCCGGTCACTTCTGCTGAACTGGATGCTCTGCCCAGGCTGTCTCGGGCCCCGGGAGCAGGGTGCCAGGGAACCCTGGGTGGAGACAGAGACAGCTCTGACTTGGGCTCAGCCAGCCGGTGCTGAGTCTAAGCCTGGGGGCCCGGCCCCGAGCTCCAGCAGCCTTGAGCTCCTGCTGCAGCGGTCCCCCCTTCCCTCCCATCCCCCAGGGCTGCGCGGTCTGCAGGAAAGGCCGCCAGCCTGGCTCAGGGTCGCCAGACTCTCCCTATCATCCCCCACAGGCCTGGGCAACACCTCCTGAACACCATGGTTCCTGGTGGGCTGCACTCTGATCTGTATGCCCTGGGCCCTTCGGTGCCCTGTGCAGGCTGGCACTGGGCTGCCTCTGGGAGCCTGACTGGGTCCCTCCAGCCGAAGCAGCAGTGGGGGAGAGTCTGGAAGGGCCCATGGGCCCCCAGGGCCTGTCTGGCAGGCCTGTGCCCTGCTCTGGCCTGGCTCCATGCTCGGCCTGTGGCCACCAGTGTTCAGCGGCTTCCACAGGCCTGGGTCCGCTCCAGCGGGCGAGGAAGCAGGTCAGCTGCCACTCGGGTCGGAGCCTGGGCCCCAGAGCAGAGCGCCAGCCCCACGACGGCAGCCCTCATCAGAGCAGCCTTCTTTCTCCACCAGCGGGAGTTGGACCAGCTCTGTCTTCCTTGGAACCAACGGCCCCCCACTGCCACGCCCAGGTGTGGAGGGCTCTTCCCTAGCTCTCTTATTTCCGAACCCTTAAAGGAGAGGACCACAAGGACTGGGGCGCCAGGCTTTTGGGCTCTGAGCTGTGTGGGCTTGGCCTGGGGGCTGGCAGGGAGGGGCCGGATCGAGCCTGACCTGAAACTGTCATCCCTCCCTCTGCTTTCCAAGCCTGATCCATTCTCGGGCAAGGCTCCCGCCTGGCAGTGGCAGCCTCCTGTCTCCTGGCAGGGGCCAGCTGCCGCCCAGGGGCTCATCCTTCTCTCCGAGAGCCCCCCAGACACTGCTCTGTGGCGCGGCGTCAGTGTGGAATGGGGGGTGCGTGCATGTGCTGAGCCTGATTGGTTACACAGCAAATACTCACCAGCACATGTCTCCAAGGCCGTCGCTGCATCTTGACCCCCGCTTACTGTGGCCAGGCCCTCCCGGGTCCTTGCCCGGACAGTCGGAAGGTCCACTTCAGCGGGCAGTTCTGTGGCCTGAGTGTGGTCTGACCACTCATCCCGGCACTGAATGAAACTCCCCCAAGATGAGGTCATTCCTGCCGCAGGCCCTGGGCCCCAAGGTCTCCGCGGGCCCCTGGCCGGCTCCCAGCAGCACAGCTCTGACCCCACCTGGCTGCATGCCCTCCCCCATCCTGGTTCAGCCCTCCAGACTCAGCCGCGCTCTGCCTGCCCCTTAGAAAGCCCCCAACGCGGGCCCCGCGTGGCCCCTGGAGCCGCATGCAAGCCAGAGGCACACACAGGCCGGCTGGCCTCGCCTCCTGCTCCACGCGGGTCCCCCTGCAAGGCCTCTTCTGTGTCCCTTCGTCGTCCATGCTAGGGCCTGAGCAGGACCCAGCCCACCCAGCACCACCCACAAAGGCCGCCCAAGGCTCCCGGCCGGGCCTCAGAGGCTGCGCTCTGCTGCTGGGTTGGGGCACGTGGCTCCTGCAGAGGGCGGGCCGCACTGCCCCCAGCCCCCTGTCCCGTGGCCTGGGCCTTTGGGGTAAGCGGGCTCCTCTGCCCCAGTCCCACCTAAGCTGGGCTCCTTGGCCTTGAGGGTCTTGGCACAGAGGTGGCGGAGCTGCCGCTCTGCTGGGCCCTGCCCCAGGCCTCCCCGTCCAGGAGCCCCCAGACTTCTGTGACATCTGGGCCCGGGCCCAGGACAAGTCTTAGGCATCCACTGCGCAGCCGGGAAGCACGTCTGAGTGGCTCCTCCTCCTGGCCTACTCAGGGGTGACCAGAGGCCCTTCAGAGGGGACCCCAGGCAGGGTGAGCGGGGTGAGGCCCCAGCAAAGTGGCCAGAGAGCTGGTCCAGGGCCAAGGCTGTGCCCACTGCCCGGGATGGCCTGGCCCCGGAGGCCTGACGGAGGTCCGAGGTGAGGACACCACCCCTTTGGCCTGGGAGGCCCCCGAGGCCTGGGCATTGCTCCCGTCACCACCACCCCCGGGCTGGAGTGGGGGCGCTCTAGCCCAGCTGGGTTCGGGTTCAGATCCACCTGGACTCCAGCCTCCCCAGGTTGGGCATCCCACGGCATCACCAATTTTTCGAGGTCCCCTTGGCTAAGACCCAGGTGGCCACTGCCAGGCGGCTTGAGGTGGCATGCTCAAGGGTGGCAGGAGGTGGGGTACCAAGAGGAGCTGGCAGCTCTTCAACCTGGCCTGGGGTCAAGTCAGGCAGGGGGCTCCTGGGCAGGGTGACTTGGGTTCCCACAGGCCACCGGCCACAGCCCCGCTGACTCCGGCCCCTGCGCGGCCGGCCCCGTCGCCCCTGGGGCACACTGAGAAATGCTGGCTCTGCTGGTTCCTCTCCCGGTGGGTGAGAGGCCAGGACAGAGGCAGAGGGGGCAGAGGGAAGGCCCCTCCTGCTTCAGCCCAGCTGCAGCCACAGGGACGCCTGTGCCGCAAGGCGTGCAGCCCGAGCCAGTCGCTGAGCTCTCGGGTCCGGCCTGGGGTCAGCCAGACGGCGCTGGGGTGAAGCTGGGCGCTGTCAAGCCAGGCCCCACGGGCTGCAGAGGGCTCCAGCATGGGGGTGGAGGCAGGACAGGGCTCAGGGGCGCGATTCACTGGGCTGACCCTGGCAGCCGGGCAGTCCTGGAGGATGGGAGGCGGGACAGTGACGTGCGGGTGCCAGGAAGACCTGTCGACTGAGGGGGCATGGACAGGGGGTCGGGGGCAGGGAGGTGGTCCTCCAGGCACCAGTGGGGTGGAAGGGCACGGAGAGTCCAGGGCAGGGCCGAGCAGCCCCATGGGATGGCCAGGGTCGGCTGGAGGGGCCGGGTGAGGAGGCCCCTGGTTGCTGGCACGGGGACTGAGTGGGGCAAGGGGGAACAAGGGCCCAGACCCAGAGCCTGTGCTGGTCCCCTGCTCCTGCTGTGACGCCAGACTGTGAGCGTGTATAAGCATGTGATGGTGTGTGTGCATGTCCATGTGTGAGTACCCGTGTGTATGAGTGTCCGTGAGTGTGCATAAGCGCCCACATGTATGAGTGTCCTTGAGTGTCCATGTGCGTGGGTGTATGTGGAATGTGGGCATGAGTGTATATGAGTGAGTGTCCTTGAGTGTGCATGAGTGTCTGTAGGAATGTGTGTGTCATGGCCGTGTGAGTACCCACGTGTATGGAATGTCCGTGAGTGTGCATGGTGTCCATGAGTGTGCATGAGTGTCTGTGAGTGTGCATGAGTGCTCGTGGTATGTCTGTATGAATGTGAGTGTGCATGGTGTCCGTGAGTGTGCCTGGTGTCCCTGAATGTGCATGAGTGCTCGTGGTATGTCTGTATGAATGTGAGTGCGCATGGTGTCCACGTGTATGAGTGTCCTTGAGTGTGTGTGTCCATGAATGCATGTATGTTCATGGTGTGTGTGAATGTCCTTGAGTACGCATGAGTGTCCGTGTGCATGAGTATCTGTGTGTATGAACTTGTGCATGACTGTCCGTGGAGTGTTCCTGAGTGTCGAGTGCCTGTGTGTTGTGAGTGCACATGTGTGTGGATGGGAGACAAGCTGGAGACCGAGGCTACTCTGCCCTCCAGCCTCCTCTTCCTCCCTGATCCAGGGAGGACAGCCTGGCTCTGGTCACCATGGCAACAGCCGCCCCTCCTGCCCCCCAGGGCAGGGTGACCTTGTGGGGCTGTGCAGGGCTAGGGAAGGGCTGTCTCCAGGGTGGGGCGGGGCTGCAGCCCCCAGGGCGGATCCAAGTTGCTCCCACACTTAGGAGACACCTGCCTAGAGAAGACACGGGAAACCTGAAGAGGCACCCAGACCCCCTGCGAGGCGGCCCTCTCTGCAGAATGGCCCACTGGACGCTGGGGCTTGCAGCACGCTGGCCTGAGCTGCAGGCATGCCCGTTGTGGCGGAGGGCCGAGGACCGGCCCGGCCTCTGCCGTCAGCGAGGTGGCCTGGGGCCTCAGCCGAGCCCTCCTCCCACAGCTGCAGGAGTGGCCCCAGCTCTGCTGACCTGGGCCAGGCCCGCCCGTGAGCCCAGAGCTATTTTTAAGGCCCACCGGATGGGCCTTCCAGGAACCAGGAAAAACAGGCAGGGCTTGACATCCTACCCTGCAGGGATGTGGCTGGAAGAGGGTGTGGATCAGACCTGCAATGGAAGAGGTGGCCTGGGGTAACTGACCAAGGGTGGTGCCTGGGGCAGAAGGGCGAGGGACCCTTGGCGCTCAGACCTGACTTTACCTTTCTGTGTAAGGAGGGCAGGGGCCTCATATCTGGGAAAATCCCTCAGAGCCTCCAGGTGCCAAGCTGAGAAATAGGGTGGGCCATGCCTGCCGCAGGGTAGAGACACGGAGGTGGGCAGGACCCAGCAGGAGTCATCTCAGGCCTACTCCTGGGGACAGACAGGACCTGAAGAGGCCCCGCGACAGCCCCTGGTAGGGAGGGGGTCTGGCTCCGTCCTGACCCTCAGGGACTCACAGTGCACGCAGGACACACACACCACAGCACGTCTACAACACACAAGAGTCTGGAAGAGACCAGAGGCTCTGAGTAAACCTCCCTCTCAGGAAGAGGCCGCCGCCTCCTGCCCTCTCCTCCACTCCCAGACCAGGCAGGAGACCCCCCCCCCCCTCCCAGAGGCCCCAGGGGCTTCCAGAAGTGGCTCAGCCCACCTTAGGGCTGGGGCAAGAGACACACACATCGCCCCTTTCTGAAGGAGAGTGAACCCTGCTCTGAGTTTGAGGAGACTCAAGGTCTTCAGATCAAGACTCAGAGCTGGTGGGGGGCAGGGGTAGCCCTCATCCCAGGTTGCCGGCCTCCCAAGCCTGACTCCCAAGGTCAAGACACCCAAGGCGTTCACATGGGGGCTGGAGGCCCACAGGGAGGCCACAGGGGCTCGGCCCCTGTTGACAGAGTTGGAATTACCCTCAGAGTCACATCTTGATACCGAGACCGAGGACACTCTACAGCGCTCCTTCCCTCCCCAGCCCAGGACAGGCTATGGGTCCAGGAACCTGCAGCAGCCTGACCCCAGGAGGGAAGACCCTGTGAACCACGCACTGGTCTCTGAGAAAAACCCCACAAGAAGATGGGAGTCTCTGGACTCCACTGCAGAGGTGGGCACCCTCCATGGATTTGACCCTGTGAGTGGCTCTTACCAGCCTGGTGGCAATGAAGCGGTGTGACTTGGGGCAGGCTGGGCATGCTGAGGGAGCCAGCAGGCTGGCAAGGGCCTCTGAGGCACATGCTTGGAGGGCACGCCTGAAGGCAACCTCTGGGGGGGCCCAGGGATGGGGCTGCAATGATGTGACCCCAGCCTGGCCCCCAGGGGCCACATCAGTACCTGCAATGCCAAGAAGGACCAGCCCCTTGACCTCTTGGCTCCCCCAATCCTCAATCCTCACTGGATGGCTGGGGAAGCAGTGGGCGTCCTGGGCTCAGCCAGGGGGCTGCTCACCACCTGAGCTGCTCAGGCCAGTGGTGACCTTGGGCTGAGGACAGCAACCCCGTGGGGCCGGATGGGTCTGTGCTGTACAGAAGGCGGAGAACGGGCTCAGGTCCAGACCACGGCCGTGAAGACCTGGGCTGATGCCAGCCTGACACAGGCGGTCAAGGTGGCCTCCTGGTAAGGTGGATAGCAACTGGGCCTGGGGGCAGCCAGGTGGGTGGAGCGCAGGGGGAAGGCCCTGCAGGCACGGGGACAGCAGAGCAAAGGTCCCCGGGGGGCAGGCACGATCAGGAAGGCCCTCGGGCTGCAGGTGTGAGTTCAGGCCGAGTGGGGACTGTACCCAGGGTGGGCAGGACAGAGCCTCACCCCAGGCAGGGGTTTCGAGTCCGGGGCGCGGCCGCCGGGCGGCGCTCCTCGCGGGGTGCGGACTGCCCGGGGCACGAGCACAGCCCGGGGCACCGGAAGCGGACTCCCGACTCCCGCGGCTCCTCCAGCCCAGCCGCTACATTCCCTGCGGGGCCACCGGTCCCGGGCCGGTCTCGCCGGTGACCTTCCCAGCGCGGCATGGGGCGGGGCCCTGGCCGCGCCCCCGCCGGGCGTCGCCATTGGCTGGCCCCGTGCCCTTTGCAAACGCGGGCTCCCATTGGCTCCCCGCGGCCCGCCCACCGGGCGTCGCCATTGGCTAGGCCCCGTGCCCTTCTGCAAACGCGGGCTCCCATTGGCTCCCGCGGCCCCGCCCCGAGCGCGGGAGCTGCGCGGGCGTGGGCACCCGTGTGCGCTCGGAGGAGTGACGCGTTCAGCCGCGCCCCGCCGCGCCGTGCGCCTCCGCGGCTTCGCTCCCGCCAGCTAGTCCCAGCTGGCTCGCCGGCGCCCTTGGTCTGCCCCCGCCCACCCCGGAAGGCTCGCCGCCACCCGGGCGGAGAGGGCGGCCGGGTTGGCCCGCCCCCGCGGAGGGGATACGCGGGGCCGCGGCCCCAAAACCCCGGGGCGCGGCGGCCGGCGCGTGAGCGGCTCGGCCTGCGTCGCGGTCCGCGGGGTCCCCCGCGGGGCTTTGCCGGGCACTGTGCCGCGCGGGCGGCCTCGCCCGAGCTCGGAGACCGGCGCGCCCCTACCTCTCTGGGTTGGGACTCCGCGCGGTCCCGGGAGGCCGACCTCCCGCGTCCGCCGCCGCGCGGGGAGCCGGGCCGGGCGAGAGACGGCGCGGAGACCTGGAGCCGAGGCCCGCGCCCGGCCGCCGCCCGCGATGCTGCTCTCCAAGTTCGGCTCCTGGCACACCTGTGCGGGCCGGGCGGCGTGGACCACCTCCCGATGAAGATCCTGCAGCCAGGTATGCGGCGGAGGTGTCACAGGCGCACTAGGGTCGGGGGGCCGGGGGCTGAAGGCTCGCTAGGGGTCGGGGGCCCGGGGTCTGGGGCACACTCGGGTCCGGGGAGACCGGAGGCTGGGTTCCCAGCCACCCCAACCCTGCTTGTGGGTTCCCCACAGCCAAGGCAGAAAAGGAGAGCTTCGAAGGTGTATCAGGTGGGCGCCGTGCTGGGCAGCGGCGGCTTCGGCACGGTCTACGCTGGCAGCCGTATCGCTGACGGGCTCCCGGTGAGTCTGGCCGCCGGGTACCGGGATTCTCGACCCGCGCGCGTCGTTGCGTTCTCGCGGGCTTGACCACTGGTTCCCTCTCCCCAGGTGGCCGTAGAAGCACGTGGTCAAGGAGCGGGTGACCGAGTGGGGCAGCATTGTAAGCGCAGGCGGGGGCGCCGGGCGGAGCGGGGGCGCCGGAGCGAAACGAGGGCGCGGGAACCAGGTGGAGCGCGCTGACCGCCGTGTCTCCTAGGCCGGCGCGGTTGTGCCGCTGGAGGTGGTGCTGCTCCGCAAGGTGGGCGCGGCCGGCGGCGCGCGCGGGGTCATCCGCCTGCTGGACTGGTTCGAGCGGCCCGACGGCTTCCTACTGGTGCTGGAGCGGCCCGAGCCGGCGCAGGACCTGTTTGACTTCATCACGGAGCGCGGCGCCCTCGACGAGGCCCTGGCGCGCCGCTTCTTCGCGCAGGTGCTGGCTGCCGTGCGCCACTGCCACAGCTGCGGGGTCGTGCACCGCGACATAAAAGACGAGAACCTGCTGGTGGACCTGCGCTCGGGCGAGCTCAAGCTCATCGACTTCGGTTCGGGCGCTCTGCTCCGCGACACGGTCTACACCGACTTCGACGGTGAGCGCCCTCTCCTCGGGGAGGGCCGAGGGGCTGGCGACTGTTGGGGCCGCGCGCCGCGCCCCGCGCCGGCTCGCTCTTGAGCACGGCCAGAGTGGGCTCTCGGGCCGTTGTGTCCGGTGGGTAGGGGCGCGGGGTGGGCTCTGGACTCCTTGGCCCGGCCAGAGCCCGGCGCCGCCGTGAGGCTTGTCTCCGCGCGCGCGCGCGCGCGAAGCGTGGGGGCGCAGCGCAGAAATGCCCGCATTGCGGAGCCGGGAAGCCGGGGCTCCCCCGCCCCCTCCCGTATCCTCACCTCACATCTGTTTGTTGTGAAACCCGAGCCTGAGCTCACGTGACCCGCCGCCCGCGCCGGGCTAGCTGGGGGGCGGGGCGCCCGGGAGGCCCCGCCCGCCGGGGCTTTTCCAGGGCGAAAAGGGCAGGATGTTGTGGCTGCCCAGTCCTCTGGCTCCGCCTCGGAGAGAGTCAGCGGTGGAGAGGATCCGGTGGGAGTGCGGGCGCTGCGTCTGTGTGCCTTGCCGGCCGCTGCCCCGGGGCGGGCGTGCTGAATCCCGTTCGTCCCCCAGGCACCCGCGTGTACAGCCCCCGGAGTGGATCCGCTGCCACCGCTACCACGGGCGCTCGGCCACCGTGTGGTCCCTGGGTGTGCTGCTCTTCGACATGGTGTGCGGGGACATTCCTTTCGAGCAGGATGAGGAGATTCTCCGGGGCCGCCTCTTCTTCCGAAGGAGGGTCTCCCCCAGGTGCGCGTGGGGGCCGGGCCGGCCGCGGGGTGGGGGGCGCGGCAGGCCTCCCACTTACCCTCTCCTCCCCTGCAGAGTGCCAGCAGCTCATCCAGTGGTGTCTGTCTCTGCGGCCCCTCGGAGCGGCCTCGCTGGACCAGATTTCTGCCCACCCCTGGATGCTGGGGGCCGAGGGGCCACCCCAGAGAGCTGTGACCTACGGCTCTGTGCCCTGGATACAGAAGACGGGGCCAGCACCACCTCCAGCAGTGAGAGCTTGTGAGCAGGGCCTGTGCCTGGCTGTGGGGCCGGAGGGGCCCCCTGCCCTGACCAAGCTTGTCTGCTCCTTTGCGAAGGCAGTGATCTCCGACCCCTGGTGACCTTTGCCTTTGGCACCAACCCATTTCCTTTGCTTTGAGTGCCTTTTTTGAACGCTGCTCTCACGGGACTTGGTTTTCTCAAGCTCTGTTTGTCCAAAGACACTCCGGACCAAGCCAGGTCCTGCCTGCCCACCGCCGGCGCTTGACCCGAGACCATCCCTCTCCCTGACCGCTCCGGCACCTCCGCATCTAATGCGTTGGACCAGGAGCACTCCCGAGTCCTGTGGCCTCATCTCACCTGGGCACAGGGCCCCTGGTGACCCCCCGCCCCCCAACGTCTCGGTGTTCATCTGGGCGCGACTGTGCACAAGGAACGCAGCGTTCAGGCCTTGCCGCCCGCCACCCGATGCGCGTGCGTGTTCAGGCGTCTTATTTATGGTGTGACCCCGAGGAGGGCTATTTATTGTTTAATTTATTTGTCAAGGTTCCTCCCTCTCAGCAGCCCTACCTCCTTAAGGCCTGTGGGCGGAGGAGGGGGGTGGCTGTGCGTGTGGGACCCCAGGCCCCAGTCCTTCCTGTGTCTGTCAGGAGGTGGGCTGGTACAGCGGCTACTTTAAGGGGCGTGGGTGACCCTGCGCCTGGGGGTGGGTTTTAAATTATTGACATTGTACAGCCTGCTTGTTGGCTCTGGAGGTTGGGGGTGGGGGACAGAGTCTCAAGCCTTTAATTTATTTCAGCAGCTGTGTGTTTGTGATCCTGGTGTGTGTAGGCACTATGGATAGGGGCTTCTTTCAGTTCAAAAGTGAGATGTCTGGAAATCATATTTTTTATACAGGTATTTCAATTAAATTGTTTTGTATTATACGGATGTCTTGTGTTTTCTGGGCTAGTCTGGGGTAAGAAGGGAGGAGGTTTGGGGAGAAGGGGGCCTCTGGTCCCCACGTAACACTTTTCGCTTTTTTTCTGGGGAAGATGGCAGGGTGAGGGGCTCAGGCGCTTCCCTCCCAGCATTGGCCTCCCTTACACTCTCTTCTCTGACCCGCTGCACCCTGGGGAGGGGGTAACATGCTGTGCCCTCAGGGCCCCTGAGAGAGGAGCTGGGTCTGGATAGCGGGAGGGTCATTGCTAGCCCTAATCTGGGGCCTTGTCTGGCAGTGGCCCCAAGAGGCTGGAAGGAGCTCTGAAGGATGGGTAAAAGTTTGCCGGGAGACGGAGACTTCTAAGTGCAGAGAATGCAGGTGGCCGTGGCTGGGTCTTGGCCTGACAGATGCAGGGTGAGGTGGGGGATGGGAGCCGTGGCCAAGTCCAGGTGGGAAATGTGTGCATGAGAGTGTGGGGCCAGGGGCCCCGTGGAGGGTCTGGCATTCCCTGCCCTGGGCCCCAAATCCTCTGCCCAGGTAGTGAGTGGGGCACCAGGGGGCCAGTTAGGAAGCCATCCAGACAGTCCAGTGGGGCCAGGCACACGGCCCAGGGCCCAGAGCGCAGGCCTGGGTGTGCAGCTCACAGGCCTGCTGGAAGGCCCTGGGAACAGACCTGGGCCAGGAGCATTCTGATGTCAAAGGTTAGAGCAGATGTGAGAGGTTGTAGAAAGTGAAGCTGGAAAACCCTTCTGATGGGCAGGGATGGGGGCTCCTGGCTGGGCCATTCAGGGACTCAGTGGCTCCTCGTGGCCTGCCTGGGGCTGGGGGTCTCCCCAGGGTCTGCTCCTGAGGCCAGGCATCCTGGGGGCCACCCAATGTGGGTAGATGCCCTGGAGACTGCCCACATCCTCCCAGGTCCTTCCCAGGAACAGGACACTCAGAGTGGAGGACAGGCACCCCCGAAGGCAAGGAGGCTCCCAGAATCAGGGGGCCCACTTGCCAGGCCAGCCTGTGCCCTTGGCGTGTGCAGTCCCCTGCAGGGGGTGGGGTTTGTCCTACTGGTCAGAACTAGGCTTGTCCGTCGGGCCTGGGGCAGGGGGCAGGGAGAAGGGGCTCCTCTGACACAGGGCCTCTGGGGGACCAGGACGAGACTGTTCCTGTGGGCAGGAGCCCCAGCCTGCCTTGAGGCTGCCTGCACCGTGGGTGGTGTGCACAGCCCGGGGCTGGAGCAGTGGGGACAGGCTGCCTGAAGAGCACAGAGGGCAGGACCCCACCCCTGCCCGGCCCCCCAGGCTGCCAGCTCGTGGGCTTCTCCCTGTGGCTCTGCTCCAGAGGCTGCCCTGTCCAGGGGCTCTGCTCCACCAGGCTGGTCCCCCATCTCCACTCGGCTTTAACATCTCGGCCAGTTTAGTACTGAGCCTCCCTTAGAACCACCTGCTCACAGCTCGCCCTCAGGGGCTTCCCTTGGGAAGCATGGAAGCCCGGCCTGCCATGCCCCCCACCCCAGTGGGCACTGGCTCAGCTTCCGGGAGAGTCCGGACGGCAGGTCGAAACCTACCCGCCGCAGCTGGCCGGGCCTCACTAAGTTTCTTTCCTCTGCCGCGGCCCC
This sequence comes from Nanger dama, assembly GCA_917880005.1. Classification (NCBI taxonomy): domain Eukaryota; kingdom Metazoa; phylum Chordata; class Mammalia; order Artiodactyla; family Bovidae; genus Nanger; species Nanger dama. The sequence goes on along the minus strand of CAKJTW010000046.1, from coordinate 726,063 downwards.
TGAAACGAAACCTTGGCTTGGCTTCGGTGCCCCCAGCTGCTCAGAAAGGGAAGTGATCCCAGGCAGGCCCTCTGGGCGTCCAGACTGTGGCCAGTGGAACCCTCATGCTGCAGAAAGTGCAGAAGGAAACTCGAAGGGAGAGGCTGGGCAGCCCCCAAAGCGGTGCGGAGGCTGGACAGGCAGCAGCGAGAGGGCCGCCCGCCCGCCTGACCTCACGAGCACCGAGGCTGGCAGGGGGACGGCCCCACACAGGTGTGCTCACCAGCCCCGGGGGTCCTGAGGGAGCAGTGCTGGAGTGGGGGGCCGTCTGGGGTCCCGGGTGGGCACCAGGGGTGGGGGGCCAGGTCGGGCGCTGGCCCCAGTGCACAGGGAGGGACAGGAGCTCTCTGGGCCCAGTTCATCCCTGACCCGCGGCTGTGACTGGGGTGCAGAGGCCGAGCCGATGACGTGCCGTCCTGGGGTGTTTCATGAGTCTGTCCCCCCACAGAGGTCTCTGTGAGGCGGCAGGGTGGGGGTGGGGGCTCTGCCCAGGCCTCTGGCTCGTGACTTCCAGGCTGGCCGGCTTTCCAGGCAGCCTTGGCAAAACCGAGCTTGGATTACACAACAGACTCTCCACCCCCCGCCCAGCCCCCCAAGGGTTCCCGGCAATCAGGCCTGCCGGGTGGGTGGGGGCAGGCAGAGCGTACCCCTCCAGCACTGGTCTCGGCCCTCCCCCTGGCTTGGTCCCTGCAAGAAGGCCCTTTCCAGGGAGACAGACCCCCGCTGCTGGCCCAGGTACAGTGAGATGAGTGGGGGTCCATGCTCTGATGAATAAGGGCTTTAGGCGTCAGATCACCTACAGTCAGCCCTGAATGCACCAGGGAGATGCCCGAGGGCACCTCCCCTTCCCCCACCCCCCACACTGAGCTCAGGGACCCCCCACCCAGGGGCTCCCCGCCACGGAGCTCAGGGACTGGCCCCCCACGGAGCTCGGGAAGGTGGGGAGGCTCCCCCTGCCCTGATCCGGGGCCCAGGCCTCCTGGTGAGCAGGGAGCTCTGAGGCGATGGGCCTGCACACCTGCTGGGAAGACAGACGCCTGGCCCAGGGCCTTCACGTGTCCCCGCAGAGCCGGCCCCCAGGAGCCGGGAGGGGGGCTTGGCAGGAGGGCGAGGAGGGCCGTCTGTCCTGCCCCCTGTGGCCCCAGGCCCCACCCGAGCCTGGGCTGTGGGAAAGGGGTAGGACCCTGAAGACGGGAAGCCAGACGCTGTTGTCAGGCACTGGCGGCTCCTCTCTGGGCCGCAGGTGCCCTGGGTCCTGGGGCCCGTGACCGGGAGGGCCGGGAGGTTCCAGCCCTGGGCCAGGCTGGGCAGGGGCTCCTGACACCGGGTAAGCCCACCCCTTCCTCACCGCGTGGGTGGGGCCTGGAGAAGCCTGGACTGGGGCTCCTGTCTTGGTATGGCCTATCTGAGGGGAGGGTATGGGGTGGAGTCCACAGCCCGCCCCAGAGCCTCCCTATCCCTCCCTATCGCTGGCTCCTGCTCACCCCAGGCCCCCACTCCCCAGCCCGGAGCCAGCCCAAAGGGTCCTTTCCCTCTGGAGGAAACCAGACTCCCCGAGCCCGGGGCCCATGACCCAGACCAGTGGGCATGGTGGATTCAGGCTGTGACTGAGACGAGGCAGTGGGGTTCTCGGGGTCAGTGTTAGTCCTTCTGCTGGGTGGGCTTCAGAGCAGGCCTGAGAGATGTCAGCCCTGGCAGCTCTGCAGAAAGCTGAGAAGTGGGGGAGCCCGTGGGCTGGGGGACGGCAGACTTGGGGCAGGCAGCCGAGCCTCCACCAGCAACACACCCCCTGGGGCCACCCGAGGCCTGGATTCCCCAACAATCTGCTCCTCCTGGGTGGGCTGGATGGCTGGACGGCTGAGAGGGAGGTGGGGTCTCAGGGAAGGGCTGAGTGGGGAGATGGGGTCTCAGGGAGGGGCTGAGGGGGAAGAGGTGGGGTCTCAGGGAGGGGCTGAGGGGGGAGGTGGGGTCTCGAGGAGGGGAGGGGAGAGGTGGGGAGGGCTGAGGGGGGAGGGGGAGGGGCTGAGGGGGAGGTGGGGGTCTCAGGGAGGGGGCTGAGGGGGGAGGCTGTGTCTAGGGGAGGGCCTGAGGGGGGAGGTGGGGAGGGCCTGAAGCGGGGAGGTGGGGGTCTAGGGGAGGGGCTGAGGGGGGAGGCAGTGTCTGGGGAGGGGCTGAGTGGGGGAGGTGGGGTCTCAGGGCCCCCAGGCTCGAGCAGAGCCCCAGGACACGTGGGCCTTCCTCGGAGAGCTCCGAGAACTCCGCAGGCCTCAGCTCTCCCCGCTGAGAGGTCAGGACGCTGGACCGCAGACCCCCGGCGTGTTGGCCGCTAAGACTCCCCGGCCGTGGCCGGCCCAGCACCCTTCCCAGCAGGCCCCCCCGCCACCACCCCCCACCACCCCCGCGCCAAGGATCACAGGAGGCGCCCGGACCCCGGGCTGCCCTGGAGCAGGGAAGGGGCTGCTGTGGGGTCCCTGTGCAAGTCGGCTAGCAGCCCCTCAGTTTCCCCTCCAGGAAGCTCCCCAGGGGACCCCCTGGGTACAGCAGGCTGTGTGTACCTGGGGTGTCAGTAGGTGTGTAAGTCTGCGTGGCCTGCGTGTGTCTGGGTGCTGGTGTGCATGTTTGTGACCCAGCAGGGCTGCTGTGTGTGCCTGCATCCTTGTGCAGGACTCCTGCCACGCGCCCGGCTGCCTCTGTGACTCACCCTCTGTTCCGACACCCCCGCAGCCCGGAGAGGGAGCCCCTGTGACTCAGTACCTGTGGGGGGCTGGTGGGCTGGGGGTCGGAAGCTGGTGACGGGGGAGGCAGAGGGTAGGGGCATGACACTCCTGCCCCCCACCCCCCAGCTGCCAGCTGCCGCGGTGGCCAGACACATGTACCCGTGTTAGACCACACATGCGTGCTGGCTCGTGTGCAGGAACCTCCTTCAGCCCCGGAGGGGGTCCAGGAGCCACGAGGGCAGCAGGGTCTTGGGGAAGGGGGGCTTCGCCGAGATCTGAGGGAGAGACATCGCGGGCCGCCGGGAGGTGGGGGAGCCACCCGAGGCAGGGTCCCTTGGCAGGGTGGGCGAGCCCAGTGGACTCTGGAGCCAGAGTTGGGTGGGGGACTCTGGACTGAGAGGGGAGGCGGCCGGGTCCCTGATGGAGCAGGAAGCAGAAGGCAGGTCAGATCCAAGGGGAACCCACCCGGGTGCCCCCCTGCCCTGCACAGCAAGGCCCCTCGGTCCGGAGCAGCCCTCGGCCGAGTGCCTGGGGGCCCGGCCCAGCCCGGCGTGACCGTCCTGAGCCTGGGGGCGGGGCGCTGGAGTGCCTGGGAACTCGGAGCAGGCTCCGCGGGACTCCCCTGCACAGGCCGCTCGGTCCCATCCTTGTCATGCGTGGTCGGCTGCACCGTCTGCTGGGCACCTGACCCACATGCCTGGCTGCGGCCAGTGGCCACTGGCACTAACGGCCACATGAGCTGGGGCCCAGGAGACTGGTGTGTGCAGGCTCTGGGGGGGTGGCAGGGGAGGCGGCCAGCCTGGGGCTGCAGCCATAGCCTGCTGCGGCGGTGCCTCCAAGACCCCGGCCCAGAGGTCTGCTGAAGTCCAGGCTCCCTGCCAGGGGTGCCCTGCTGGGAAGGAGCTGCGGTGGGAGGGCCCGAGGGCCGAAGATCTGTCGGGTGCGGGAAGCAGGGCCTGTTTACTTGGTGTGCATGGCCGGGAGGGTGGGCAGGGGGCCGCTCCAAGAGGGAGGAGTCCCAGCCCGGTGGGGGGTCTCAGGGAGGGGCAGGGCGGGGGACTTGTGGGGCTGGCCCAGCCCCTTGGCAACACGTCAGTCTCCACGAGGACAGCCCACGCTGCCCGCCCTCGGGTGTCCCTCCTGGGGTCCTCCAGGCAGTGCCTGCCGCCCGACGCCCCCCTCTCAGGCGCACCCATCCCTCTCACTGGAGCCACCTCCACCTGGGAGCCCGCTCCCTAGACAGCACTCCAGCCTCCCTCAGTCCCCCACCTCCCGAGGGGCTTGCTCCTCCAACTCGTGGGGGCGAAGGGGATGGGGAGTCCTCCACCAGGAGCCCGAGAGGCAGGCCCACGGCAGCCATTTCCTTTCAGCTATCTGCAGTTTTTAATAATAAGTCAAATCCCTCATGTTAAAAATAGTCTGAGCCACTTTAAACATTCCTCATAGAGTTAAACGGAAATCTAATAAAATCTGTGAAAAGTATTTTTAAAACAACTTTATCGAGGTATAATTTACATACCATGAAGTCCACCCACTTTCAACGACTGCAATGAGCCGCCCACAATTCAGTGATTTTAGTAAAATTTCCGTATAGCCACCACCACCTGGTCCAAGTTTAGCAGGTTTGACGACCTCCTGTCCTCGTAAGCAGTCACTCGTCCCCCGCCCCAGCCCCGGCAACCACGCTCCTGCTTTCTGTCCTCATAGACTTGCCTTTTCGGGCATTTCACATAAACAGAATCTACACTTTGCAGTGTTTGCTGTCTGCCTGCTTTTCCCGAGCACATGCATTTTGAAGTTCATCCATGATGTAATGGGTCCATAGTTCATTCCCGTAACGATATTCCGTGGTGATGGTACTGTTGCTCAATGTGTCCAACTCTGTGACCCCATGGACCGCAGCACAACAGGCCTCCCCGTCCATCACCAACTCCGGAGCTTGCTCAGACTCAGGTCCATCGAGTCGGTGATGCCATCCAGCCATCTCATCCTCTGTCGTCCCCTTCTCCTCCTGCCTTCAACCTTCCCCAGCATCAGGGTCTTCTCCAAGAGTCAGCTCTTCACGTCAGGTGGCCAAAGTATTGGAGCCTCAGCATCAGTCCTTCCAATGAGTATTCAGGACTGATGTCCTTTAGAGATGGACTGGCTGGGTCTCCTGATGTCCAAGGGACTTTCTAGAGTCTTCTCCAACGCCACAGTGTGACAGCATCAGTTCTTCGGCGCTAGGCCTTCCTCACGGTCCACTCTCACATCTATACATGGCTACTGGAAACATTCCATTGTCGCCAGCTGTTTTGCTTGCCCCTGCGCTAGCTGATGGATGTCTGGGCTGTTTCCCCCACATGTTAGCTCGTTATGAACACGCACGTGCGCATCCAGTGTCCTTTAGGTAGATAATGCGGAATGGGACTGCTGGGTCATCTGTGTGTAACTTTTGGAAGAAACTGGCTCTACTTTTTGTGTCCACACCAACAATATATGAGGTTTCCAATGTTCCCATGACCTTGTCAACGCTTGTTATCATCTTTCATTTTGATTGACGTCCTAGTGGGTGTGACACTGTTTCACATTTGGTTTCAATCTGAATTTTCCTAATAGCATCTTCTCACATTTAATTAGACATTTCACCAAAGATACCGAGCTCCACTCTTCCTTCTTTGGTGAAATATCCAAACACTCAGCCTGTTTTTCACTTGGGCTGCTTTTTACTGTTATTTAAAATGTTATATATGTTTGTGAACTGAGTGAAAGTCACTGAGTCGTGTCCAACTCTTTTCAACCCCATGGACTATAGAGTCCGTGGAATTTTTCAGGCCAGGATATCGGAGTGGGTAGCCTTTCCCTTCGGGGGATCTTCCCAGCCCGGGGAGGAGCCCAGGCCACCGGCACTGGAGGCAGATTCTTTGCCAGCTGGGCCGTAGGGGAGCCCGTATGTGTCTGTGAAGTGTGGTCGGATACACAGCAATGCCAAGTGCATGGCTGTCTTGAGTTGTGAGTGTTCTTTATATAAATACACAGAATAATCTTCAGTGTGTGTTGGTCTTGTTCTGCGTGTTCTTGTAAATATATATGACTTGTGGACACTTAACCAGTTTTCATTGTCTTACTGCTGGAGTTTGAAACACAAAGTATTTGCTTTAGACCAAGCCCAATCTATTTTCCCCTGGGCTCTGTCTTAAGTGCTATACTGGAACACTGTGCATAGCTCAGGGGCACAGAGCTTTTCTCTGACGTTTTAAAGGCTTTATAGCTTTAGCTCTTTCATTTAGGTTTATGGCTCATTTCAAGTTAATTTTTGTGTGTGGTGTGAGGTGAGGGTCCAAACTCCTCTGTGAGCGTGTGGGTATCCACTTGTCGTGGCACCATTTATTGAAAAGCTACCCTTTTCCCTCTGTAAACCGTGGGATCTTTGCAACAGGCCATTTGGTCGTGAATCTGTGGGCTTGCTTCTGGACTTTCAGTCTTGTTCCATTGGCCTGTGTGTCGATCCTTTTACCCCGAAGCATGCTGGCTTTACTGCTGTGGCTTCATTGTAAGTTTCACAATTGGAAACTAAATTCTCCAACCTTGTTCCTTTACAAAACTGTTTTGGCTATTTTGTGTCCTTTGCATTTCCACACATTTTATGGCCAGATTGTTAGTTTCTGGCCCCCTTAAACCTGCTAACATTCTGACAGGGACTGGATGTGTGTGTGCTCGTTCGCGTCTGGCTCTCCTGTGGCCCAGGGACTGCAGCCCACCAGTGCATGCCTCTGCCCATGGGATTTCCCAGGCAGGAACCCTGGAGTGGGTTGTCATGCCCTCCTCCAGGGGATCTTCCCAACCCAGGGACTGAACCCACATCTCCAGCATTGGCAGACAGATTTTTACCACTTACACCACCTGAGAAGCCCGGGGATTGCATTCAATCTGTTAATCCATTTGGGGAGTATTGGTATCTTATCAATATTGAGTCTTCCCCCACAAACTCTGGGAGACAGTGAAGGACAGGGAAGGCTGGCGTGCTGCAGTTCGTGAGGTCGCAAAGAGTCAGACACGACTTTGCGACTGAACCACCCCCATGAACACTGAATGTCTCCCTGCTTCTCTAGACCTTTTCAGTCTCTCAGAAATGCTATGAGATTTACGTGTACAAGTCTTGCCTCCTTTTGTTAAACTTACTCCTATCTATTTCATTTTTTTTCGATGCTATTGTAAATGAAATTGTTTTCTCAGTTTCCTCTTTGGCTTGTTCATTGCTAATCCATGGAAATACGGTTGGATTTTGTATGTTGATTTTGGGGGCTGGAACCTTGCTGAACTCAGTCATTAGCAGCTTTCTTCCTCTATGACCTCTTGCCATTTGGCCCCAAATGCGTCACAAATGCAGAAATGGATGATTTCTGGTGGAGGAAAAGGAACCTTCAGGTAAGTGGAAAGTACCAGGAAAATAATGGAGAGGGAAGACATTTGGGGAAATGACACCAGAGGCTTTAAAGTCTTGAGCTCCTGCTCTTGCCACTACCCTGAGTGAGCATGGATCTGACCCTAATTAATGCACGAGATGACTGGGAAACTGACCTGACCAGCAGATCTCCACCTAGGCCTCAGATTAAGCATGAGGCACGTGCACGGGGACAGACCGGATTAGAGCAGCAAACAGCGAATGGCACCGAACACTGGAACCAGAGCCCATAGGAAACCAGCACTCTCCATGGGCAAGGGGCCCGTAACACGCAGATGTCAGGGCAGGGGGCCCGTAACACGCAGATGTCGGGGCAGAAGCTGAAGTCACCTGGCGTCCAAAGAATGGAAAAATCCCAACTCACACAAGAAAAGACGATAGACACAGATGATGGGCTGCCACAGATAATTTGGATTATCTGATTGGGACTCTAAATCAGGTTTTAACCAGAAACTGCAAACAGCCTTGACAAAATATTAACAGAATGACTCAGCAAAGAAATAGAAAGATACAAAGAAGCAAATGGAAATTTTGGAACTGAAAAATTCAATAAGTGAGACAAAACTAAACTTGGGTGGTTTCGCTAGTAGAGTGGAGATGACAGAGGAAGGAATCATTGAACTGGATATATCAGTAGAAATTAAGAAATAAAGACGTTGATAAATGAGCAGTCTCAGGGACCCATGGGGCCGTGACAGACGGGCTGGATTTGTGCTGCTGGAGTCCCTGAAGAAAGGAGAGAGACTGTGGGGCTGGTGAAAGCTGTTGAGGAAATGATAACAGAAAACTAAAGAAGAAATGGGTTTCCCTGATGGCTCAGTGGTAAAGAATCCACCTGCCAATGCGGAAGACTCGGGTTGGATCCCTGGGTTGGGAAGAGCCCCGAAGAAGGAAAGGGCAGAATTCCATTGACAGAGAGCTGCAGTCCATGAGGTTGCAAAGAGGTGGGCATGACTGAGCGACTAAACAACAGCAAGGAGGAAATACTGACAATACCAAGTGCTGTCGAGGATTCAGGCAACTGGACACTCGAGTGCTGATGCTGGAGGGCAGCGCCACGTGGCCACCCCGGGCGGTGCTTTCTCAGCCTCTAATGCAGGCAGCTGCATACTTACTGCCAGATACAGCAACCCTGCCCAGGCACTTAACCTAGAGAGATGGAAACGGGTATCCACACGGAAGCCTGTACATGAATACGGCTAGAGGCTTTACTTGCAACAGCTGAAAACAACCCAGACATCTTTCAGAGGGTGAACTGTGGTGATCTACGCTGCATCACAAAAGAAACAAACTGCTGACTCACGCAACCTCCCGATGAATCTCAAAGGTGTTCCAGAGTAAGAGGGACCAGTCCCAGTCGTCTTCTGCCTGAGTCCATCCCTGGAGGAACATCATACCATCAAGGAGAACATCAGTGGTTGCCAGGGGTTACAGGTGGAGAGAAGTGTGCCCCAAAGTTTATGGCAGGGGCAATTTGGAGGTGATGTAACTGTGTGTATCCTGTGACAGTGACAGCCATCCAAATGTGTTAAAATTCAGAAAACTGTACACCAAAATCAAAAAGTCAGTTTTTAATTGGGGGTGGGGGAGGATAAATAACATTTTGCAGCACACCTGAAGCTAACACAACATTGTAAATGGACTGTACTCCAGTACAAAATAAAACAAATCAAAACGTAAATTTTACCATTTAATAATTAAAGTGAGACATACAAGATATTTCAAAAACATGGTTCAGGCGGTGTTTATGCGCGCCAGGGTTTTCTTCTTGGCACGCGTTCTCCCGCGGGCGAGGGCACTGCGGCAAGCTCTGGCCTCGGGACGCACAGCCTGGCGCGCGCCCGGGAGCTGACCGCGCGTTCTGCAGTCCCTCCCGGGAGGGTCAGAGGCGTGACAGACCTTGCGGCCCAAGGCGAGGAGGCGTCCTCACACACTCCCGCTCAGGAAAAGCCAGCGCGCTACGGGGGCGGCGGGAGACGCGGGGGGGCGGCGGGAGACGCGGGCTCGGCTGGCTGCCGAGACTCCGCAGACCCTCCTGAGTTCCCCGCCCCGCCCGGCTCCCGGAGGCCTCGCGGCCCCCTTCCCGCAGCAGCCGCGGCCCTTTCCTCTCGCCTTCCAGGGCTGGCCAAGCCCCAGCCTCGTCCCGAGGGCCCGCCCCGCAGCTGCTCCCTCTCCACCTGCTCCCCGCAGGCCGTCAGCGGCCCCCACCCCCGGCGGAAACCAGAACTTGAGGTTGGGGGCATCAGTGGCGGCGATTCTGGCCCCCACCCCTGGCCCTCCCGGCGGCTGAGCCCGCGTCCGCGCAGGTCGGAGCTGCAGGGCCCGCTCGCCCGAGGCACCAGGTGCCACTTCCCGTCGGAGAGGCAGGTGCGCCCACCCGCTGAGCTGCGCCACCCCCCAACTCCTCTTTCCCAACGGCTGGGCACACGCCCTCCCAAGGGGTCAGGGCTGCGCACAAGCCCTAGGGGCCAGGCGGGCCCCCAGTGTTCCTACCCCAAAGCAGTCGTGAGTCCCTGGCGTCTCCCAAGTCCCACTCCCCCTCAGTTCGCTCTCGCTGGACGGTCCTCGGACCTCGCAGCCTGCCCCGCGCCCCCCAGCCCCCTTCCCCGCACGCCCTGCGTCCAGATGCGGTATCCTCCGGCCCGGGGCGGGGAGGGGGTCCCAGCCTGGAGCCCACTCCCCGGTAGGGCCCTGTTCACAGCCGCCCCACCACCCTCTGTGCCCTATCCCGAAGCTGTCAGTGGCGCCCAGGGCAGCGTGGAAAAATATATTTAAACGCGCAAAATGAAGAGTTTTAGGGAAAAAAGGGTCAGTCGTCTCAACGTAATAAGCAGCCATTTTACTGGAGTTGTACTCATGAAGGTTCTTCAGGGAACGACGGTCCTTCGCGTTCTGACCAGAAGAGGAAGGGGGCTGGCGGGGTGGGTGCCCACCTGCCTCCAGAGATGTCCCCTGAACCATGGGCACTGCTGCCCGGAGGCCCCGCCGCCAGGACTCAGCGCCCAGCGCTGCCTGCCCTGCCGCCCCGTTTCTCTGGCAACTCCAGCTGGACACCCAAACCCTGGCCTCGGCTTGACCCCGGGCGCAGAGATCAGGCACAGACAAGCCACTCCACACTCCTCCCTGCGGAAGCCAGCTCACAACAGCAGCCCACTCCCTCCACACAAGGTACCGTTCCTGCAAACCAGGACGCCCCTCGAGCCACCAAGAACGGTGGATCCTAGCAACTCCGAGGTGTCACCGATTTCTTTGGGCATACTGGGGACCACCCTGCTCTAAATGGCACCCCTCCACACACACACACACACACACACACACACACACACACACACCCCTGTTTGCTTTCTTGGCCTCCGCCTTCTCACACGGGACACTCACATAAGTGACAGGCTCAGCTGTTTGTGATCTGTCTTCCCCATGCGAGGTCAGCTCCAGGGCTTTAGGGCTGAGAATCCTGACCAGGGGCTCCGCAGTTCAGGGCAGAGCACACGTGGTCCGCAGCCCTGGAGCCGGGGTTGTGTGCTCCCGGTGTTGGGAGAGGGTGGCACCCAGCGGGTGCTCAGGGACGCTGGGGGGGTGAGGCACACAGACCCGGGTCAGCTGTGAGCTCTGGGGGAGGGGGGCACCGTCATCCCTGGCTCTGGGGCCTGAGCGCATTGGTACTCTCCTGAAGAGGCGTGGCCGGGCTGGGGAGGGGAGGTCCTGCTGAAGGGGCGGCCTCTCACTGGCCACGGGGCTCAGAGCCCTGCGCTGAGTGCCACCACCAGGCGGGGGCAGCACACACTGGACAGCGGGGCAGCTGGGACCCCCGAGGCCCCTCCCACCCCCAGCCCTTGGCCAGGCGGGTCCTTAGTCCTGGAGACGAGCGCAGTCGGTCCCCTTGTCTGGGCTTCCGGTTCCCCCTGCTGGATGGCCAGGGCTGCTGCGAAGTGGGGGGGCCTGCATCCGGTCAGTTTCAGCACCCGCCCCCAAACCCCGCCAGCCCACCCACCTCCCCCACCCCCTCCAGGTCAAGGATTGCTTCTGAGGGAGGCCCTGGGTCAGGGCCGCAGTCTGTGCACAGCCAGGGACCCCGAGACGGAGCCAGGCGTGAGGGGCCGGAACTTGGGCCGTGGGACCTTTGTCCCCACCTCCTTCTGTGCCTTGATGGGGGGGGCACTTGGGGCGGACAGGGGTCTCCAGCGCTCGGCAGGAGTACTCGCGTGAGCCCAGAGCACAGCCCGCCGGGGCCAGGCCTGGCCGAGGGGGGGCGGACAGGACCCGGGGGGCTGGGGCGCGACAGCCCCTCTCGAACCCGCGGCGGGGGCGGCGTCCAGCTGCAGTCACGGCCTCCATCCCGCCTCCCGGGGGGACAACGGCCTGGGGTCCCCCAGTCCCCACGAGGGCTCCCTGGCCCTGCCGACCCCTTCCCTGTCCTCAAGGGAAGCAGCGAGCCAGGCAGACAAGAGCTTCTCAGTGAGGGGCATGTGGGCTCGGGGCAGCGGCTCCCACTAAGGGAGCGAAGACAGAGCCGACCCGGGGGGCCTGTGTTGCGCGGGGCGAGGCCCCGCCAGGCGGGCGGGAGGCAGTGCGCCTGCGCAGACGCAGCCCGGGTGGGTCCGGGAAGGGGGCCGCCCGGCGTGCCCCCCTGTGCCCGAGTCAGGTGAAGGTGACTCCAGACAGCAGCCCGGCAGGGGCGGCCCGGGGGTCCTTGTGAGCTGGCAGGGGGTCCCGTGAGGGCAGGCCCAGCCGGCCGACTGCTGGGCAACCACTGGCCGGGGGCTCAGAAATGAGGCTGGCAGGCCAAGGGCGCCCTGTGGCTCTTGAGCACAGGTAGCACGTGGTGACCTCAGGGGTGCAAAGCGTCTGAGAAGGGCTCGTCCTGGCAGCTGGCCCCCGAGGCCAACGGGAGGCCACCCCTCACCGCACCGTCCTGGCTAGGGGCCTGGGGAGTGGAAGGCGGTCCAGCTCCGGGCGAGGGTGCAGGGTGGGTGCTGGGGTGGTGGGCGCTCAGGTTCTTAGCAGACTCTTTGAAGGGTGGGGGCCAGTGAAGACCTATTCTGGGCCCCAGGGGGCACCCAGGGTGTGGACCCCAGCACGTGTGTGGGTGACCTGGCCTCCCAGATCTGGTCAGTTCCAGGAAGGGGTGGGGTCACAGCCTGCATTCCAGAGAACCTCGGGCTCAGGGCTAGGGATGCTGGCCCTGACCCCAGGTGGTCCAGAGGGAGCCTGGGCCAGGCTGAGACAGGCGCATCAGGGGCTGGGCCATCTGGGGAAGGGGCTGCCCATGGAGCCATTCTGCTGGCCCCACTCAGGGTTCAGGAGGGGCTGGAGATCCTCCGTCTGACCCAAAGTCCTGGCATTGTCCAAGGGCCTGAGTAGCTGCAGGCCTTTGGAGAGCCTACAGGTACACAGGACCCTAGTCTGGGGCCAGGTGAGGACCCCAGTGCATGCCCTGTGTTATGCCCAAAGTCCGAGTCCCCAAAACTGAGAGAAATAAGATGTCCACGGCAATGCAAAAGCATAAAGGGGTTTATTGCTAGCTCGAGCTAGGGCTCCCTCGGCACCAACGCGGCGGCTATAGGGAGGGAGCCCCGAGTCTTGGGCTGCTCTGCTTTTATAGGGAATTTAATCAGGTAAGAGGGTGCACGAGGGGGTGTTCAAGCAGGAGGACAACTGATTGGCCACTTTAGGGGTGTTTAAGTTGACAGATAACTGGTTGGTTACTTCCATCCATAGGATTTGTGTGTAGATTCTTGATTGGTTTTTACTTCCAAGGTAAACCACAAACTCCTGAACGTGAAGTCAGAAGGTTTAGCCTAGTGACCGATTGGCTCGTGTACAGTGGGGCTAGGTTAGGGAATCTGAGGGTTGATTGGCTATGGGTAGTGGGCTTAGGTTGGGTAACGTCCAAAGGTCTTTTGCCCGGGACCTTGCAGGATGGAATTCTTTAACAAGATGGAGTAGCTCAGGCCCTTCATGCTAGGGTGAGTGGGACCCCTGCTAGGGTAGTCTCCTGGAATCATGACCCAGGTTTATAAGAATTCAAACCCTAGGCCTGGTGCAACCTGTCGAGCCTGCCATGGCTCCGGTCTGGTTCCCCAACATTCCCCCGTCTCTTGATCATATAGAGGAATTTTCCTCTTTGTTTTGGGGGCAAGGCCTGGTATTGTTGCCTGAGTACGAGTAATTAGACTGTATTAATACGTTCCTTTACAAAAGTTACAAGCTTGTTTAGGATACATGGGCCAAAAGTGAGTATTAATAATAGCACCATAAGAGGCCCCACCAGGGTGGAAATCAGTGTTGTTAGCCACAGAGATTATTGGAACCAAGACTCAAACCATCCCTGTTGGGCCTCTCGTTCTCTGACTCGGCCCTTTTCTTATCTTGGCCAGGGACTCCCTGACTACCCCCAAGTGATTCACATAAAAACAACGTTCTTCCCCTTCTTCCCCCTAACGCAGCACACAGGCCCCTGAGAGACTTCATACTCAAGATACTTTTCGGGAATTGGGGCGGAGGTCTCTTTCTTCTGTAACTTCTTCCTGCTGTGCATGGGCGTAGGCCAGCCTAGCAGAGCAGAAGTCTCTCTCTACCTGATCTAAGTCGGGTTTTTTTTTACATCTGAAACCAGCTTCTACCCTTGTAGTAACAGCAATTTAGTTGGCCCCTCTCAGAGATGAAATAGACAAGGGCCAAACAAGAGACCTAACAGAATGGTCATCTCTGGTCTCCCGGAAACAGAAGGCAACGTTTGGGGTGAGGGTGCAGGGTGTGTGGCCCCTTCTGGTTGGTTGGCGGTGAGGCCACAGAGCTGTGCTCCAGGAATCTTGTGTTCAGTCTGAAGTCACCATCTTCCACCTGGGTGGGGGCTCAAAGACATTGTTACGCATATTTTTTTGAGTAGGAACCAGGACTCTCTCTGGAGGCTGTACCAACCTTTGATTGCTTCTGTTTTTGTATCCCCTCCCTTCCCTGATTAGCAATTGTTTGAATCAACGCTTTGGAATTCAGGGAAGGCCAAGGAGGCTGAACACAGTCTATATCCTACAGATAAGAAATGGAGAACATAGAACAGATCTGTACTCCAGAGCCCCACAGAGTCCCGCTCAGTTTTAATTTTAGGGAACTAGGCAACTGTGACTGTGATAACTTCCCTGTCACAATGGGGCATAGGACTGCCCCAGCTTGGAGCAATACAAGCTCTAATCTGAAAGTACACCCATAGGATCACCTCGTTATTTCCCAGGATATCTGAACCATAGCTACTCTATTTTGACTTTTAATTGTAAACTTTTCCTTAAGAGCCAAAGCAGATTTCACTGTTAATGATGTCAGTGTTTCTCTAGGTACGAGAAGATGCAAGAATTGGGACTCATAAAATCTTCTCCTGAAAGGATCTAACTATCTGAAGGCCTATTCTGCCAGTTTTCCCCAGAGCACAGAGTGCCTCATGCCTGATCTTCACCCTGAACTCCTTTCAGGGGTGTTGAAAGTCCAGTAGCTGCAGCGGCCATGATTTAATCTTCGTAGATGCAGATGGCGAGTGTCAGTCTCCAGTTGGCAGAGCCCCCTTTTTGCTCATAAACTTGACCATGATTTTGAGGGGGCATTTCATGACCATTTTATCCCATGGTGCTGCGAATGTCCATTCTCAGATTTGCCAGAGATTCTATTGACAGGCCACGCAATGTGCTGTTACTGGACTAGGCCATAAAACAGTATCCAAGATTCTCTGGACCACCTGTCTTACTAGCTTTTGGTCCAGGAAAATATTCCCTCTTGTCGCTTCTTCCCATGTCCAGAGTTACACTGTTAGCATCATCGATCTCATATGGGACCATATATTATTCTATTAGAGGCCTCACACACATATTTGACAGTGTAAGAAACAGCAATTTTGTAAAACAGGTGAAATACAATTAACATAGCCAGCATAAGTATTAGTAAAGTCACCAGTAAGACTTATGTTAAGAACTTCCATTAGATGTAGCCCAGTGTATCTTCAGGTCATCTGACTTAGTCTGCCCTGTAGAATCTGTATCTTCCAGGGAAATTATATATTGGCACCATCTATGAGGCACATAGCCCAGTCTTCTAGTGTTACTAGACTGATTATCTTTAGTATGATTTAATTTTTTTTTCCCAACACTGAGGAGACTTTAAACCTAAATTACTGTAGCCTGATGTTATCTATATAAATCCATCCCATAACTGTGGGAGATTTTCCCCTCTTTTGCAGAAACTTTTCTTGTTCTGATTGAGCTTGGGTAATAGAAAAAAGCTCAAATTTATAGCCAGAGTCAGAGCAAGCATTATTAATTGGCCCAGTGAGGGGATCCTATCTAGTAATATCATAGTGACCTGAATATGACTATAATTTTTAAGTAAATTTTCTCAGGGCCAACCAGTTAGAGTCTGGTAGTAGAGAAATTTACCAAGGTAGCCCAGAACTAGACACAGGTAATTGCCCACAAACCCAACCACTGGATTGATTTTTAAAACTAGCATAGGATCAGGCCTACAACAGAAAAGCATTTGATTTATATGCAAAGGTCTAAGAAGTCAAGGAAACACACATGACCATGCGAATCAGGTCCAGCGTCTCGGGGAAGCTGTCTGCCTCTGATGTCGCCGTCGTCTCATCCTGACGTGGTGCAGTTTCTCCTGATAGAAAAGTCCTTCCGTCCATGTTGGAGACAGTCCCTTTTATTCAGTCCTGGTTGCAGGTCATGAGGCATCTGATCTTCATCCAAAGATAGATTACTGAGATAAGCTTCAGAAACAAACTTAGGGTGTTCTTCAAGAATTCAATTAAATTTTACATCAATATCACGTAACAACAAAGAACTATCTAAGAGATGAGTCTTACTGGATGCAGACCTCCATTAACAAACTGGGATTTAACGTTTTGAAATATCTTTTTCTCCTTATAGTAACCCTTATTTCTATTAAATATAACCAAATTAAGGCTAGTTTATTTGCAAAATAGGTCTGTTCTCACTGATTTTGGTCTGATGATTTTTATAACCATAATTGATTATAGGCTTTTTATTTTGCTGAAACATTTATAGAGTCTGAGACTGAACTTTTAAAATAAAACAGGGCTGGGAAACTCACACCAAAGGCTTATCACAGATTTTGTCTAACAAATCTAGGTGAATTCTTCCCTTTTAAGGTCTCAAAAATTTCTTGAGATTTTTGTACCCATGAATACAATAGAAAATATAATTGTTTTGTTTATAATGTTTAATTTTATCAAAGTATTGTCATAATTAGTTTGAGAGAAAGATTTTCCCTACTCCCTGAAAACATAAGATTTAAACCCATACTTTTTCAGATAGAAACCATAAAAGTTATAAGCATATTTGCTGGTTCATTTAGTCCTTTTGTTAACTTCTGTGAAGTCATCAGGTTTTCCATTAAAATACCAGGACATATCAGAATGTTAAAAACTCCATATAATTTTAGGATATCTGTATTAGTAATTTTACCATACATTATAACATGAGCGGATTTAGTACTCATCTGATAATCTTTTCCATGTAATTTAACCAACCAAATAGACACAGTTTAATATCTCTCTGGGATGCTCTAGGGGATCTTCTCAACCCAGGGATCGAAACCAGGTCTCCCACATTGCAGGCAGACGCTTTAACCTCGGCTCCACCAGGGAAGCCCTTAAATGCAAAAATCCAGTCTCTCAGGAAACCTCCTGTAGAGACACAGAGCTTCAGATCCAAGTACTGACATCAGAGATTCCAAGGGAGGAAAGGAGCCAGGCTGAAAGAAGAAGGGGAGAGAGGCAGGAGAGGGGCAAAGGGTGGCCTTACAGACATCTCCTGCCACCTACAGATACCCAGGCGTTACGGGACTTTTCCCTGGGCCTCCAGAGAAGGGAGGACTGGAACTTGGCCCTAGCAGAAATCGGAACCAGAATTCGAGTTCTTTGCCAAGAGGAGGTGACCAGTCTCCAATCCTCAGCTCAGGCTGAGGGCTCTTCGACCAGATTCCTGCATCCAGGACCAGGGGACTAGAAAAACAGGGAAGGATAGGAAGGGTTAAGGAGAGGAAAGAGAGAGGGAAGGGAAGAGAGATCAATAAAGTCTCTTGTTCCTTACCGGTCGGGGCACTCTGGCCAGCTGTCCGCGTCAGGAGGAGACCAGGGACAAAAGGGTCCCGGTTGCGGCCGCTGGGTCTGGTCCATTGGCAGGCAAGCTGGCCCCTGAGTACCCCGAGTGGTCAGGATGTCAGTCTTGGCTTTTCACCAATAACGATAGATTTTGCACCCTAGATTTGAAATCAGAAAAATGGTCAGTCATGAGGGATAGCGGAGTAGAAGTTGCTTGCCCCATGATTACAGAGAAGTACACAGGAGACAAAATGAACACAAAGAGCAGAGACGATGCCGGCACTCACCCAGACACGACAAACAGACAACAGACACACATCGGCCGAGAACACAGCACCAGGTCTTCCTGGGCCCCCAGAAACTCCCTTTCCCTCGAGGTTATCTTAGCAACAAGGCGTCCAGAGCCAGCCGCCTTCCCAGCACGATGCCGGGCCTCGGCCTTACGCTGGACTTGTTACCTGGCACCAGCCGGCTTTCCAGCCCGATGCCGGAACTTGGTCTCACGCTGGGCTTAGCTAAGCCTGTCACCGATGTTCAGGTACCTCTTCCTCCTAGTGAGGAAACCCCTTCTACCAAGAGAGTGTTATTCCTCCCAGTTAAAGGGATCCCGGATGAGCCCCAAAATGTTATGCCCAAAGTCCGAGTCCCCAAAACTGAGAGAAATAAGATGTCCACGGCAATGCAAAAGCATAAAGGGGTTTATTGCTAGCTCGAGCTAGGGCTCCCTCGGCACCAACGCGGCGGCTATAGGGAGGGAGCCCGAGTCTTGGGCTGCTCTGCTTTTATAGGGAATTTAATCAGGTAAGAGGGTGCACGAGGGGGTGTTCAAGCAGGAGGACAACTGATTGGCCACTTTAGGGGGTGTTTAAGTTGACAGATAACTGGTTGGTTACTTCCATCCATAGGATTTGTGTGTAGATTCTTGATTGGTTTTTACTTCCAAGGTAAACCACAAGCTCCTGAACGTGAAGTCAGAAGGTTTAGCCTAGTGACCGATTGGCTCGTGTACAGTGGGGCTAGGTTAGGGAATCTGAGGGTTGATTGGCTATGGGTAGTGGGCTTAGGTTGGGTAACGTCCAAAGGTCTTTGCCCGGGACCTTGCAGGATGGAATTCTTTAACAAGATGGAGTAGCTCAGGCCCTTCATGCTAGGGTGAGTGGGACCCTGCTAGGGTAGTCTCCTGGAATCATGACCCAGGTTTATAAGAATTCAAACCCTAGGCCTGGTGCAACCTGTCGAGCCTGCCATGGCTCCGGTCTGGTTCCCCAACACCCTGAGGCCTAGCCTTCGCGACAGAGGCCTGGGGTGTCTAGGGCATGAGCTGGCCCCTTGCCACATCCCTGCAGTCGGGCCTGGCACCCGTGTCTTCTTGGTGAGACGCTTGGCCTCAGGCTGCTGTCCCCTGGGTGGCAGCTGGGGAGAGAAGAATGGGGGCCTGGCTCAGGCAAGCCTTCTGTAGGGGCACAGACCCCCTCCCCCAACCATCTGGTGGCTCAGAGGGTAAAGAGTCCACCTGCAGTGCAGGAGACCTGTGTTCGATCCCTGGGTCAGGAAGATCCCCTGGAGAAGGGAATGACAGCCCACTCCAGTATCCTGGCCTGGAGAACCCCATGGGCAGAGGAGCCTGGCAGGCGGCAGTCCATGGGGTCACAAAGAGTCAGACATGACTGAGCGACTAACACTTTAACGTTCACTTTTCACACACCCCCAGCCCACCTCCGACTATGAGGTGGAAAGGAGAGGGAAATGAGACCCCCACCCTCTCAGGGCCCCTTGCCCAGTCCTGCCAAGCCAGTGCCCGGTCAGCAGGCAGACATCCATCTTTGGGGAGTTTACCCTGACCCCAGGAGCAGTATCCTCCCAGGTTCCCTGACTCCAGCTGGGCCCAGGTGCCCTTACTGATCACAGGACGCTGGGACTCACCCAGTGTGGCACTGGGGCTCCAGTCATGGCCCCAGGCCACCCACCATGCCATCTGACTGGCAAATATTGGAGCCCCGGTCCAGACACAAGGCTCTTAGGGGTGACCATCGCCCCTTTGATCTGCTGGGGCGGGGAGGTGGGGGCTGTGGTGGGGTGGGGTAAGGGGAGAAGCTAATGCAGGCCCTGGAGCATTTGCCAGGGCAGGTGGGCGGGACTGGGGTGCCCTGGCATTGCTAAGACTCAGCTGCGCCCAGAGGCCACTCGAGACCTGCCCAGTTGCCCATCAGTGGATGGGGTGGTGAGCACGCTGGATGCCCGGACAGCCCTCTTCCTGCCTGCTTTTCAGCACTGGCAAAGGCTTGCACTTGAAGGTGAGTGTGTGCCCTCACTCCCTCTGCCCTGTGTCACTCACTGCCCCCTACCCCCGGCCCTCGGGCAGCAGTCACCCCTGGGCCACACTAAGGCCCCGGAGGGTTAGGGGTTCCCTCTAGATCCTGCCAAGTCTGAAGTCCAGGAGCCTGGGACTCCTGGGTGGGCGACAGGTGGGCTGGGGACTTCGAGTTTCTGGGCAGTTGGAACCAGAGCCCAGGTCAGCGTGGTGGACACTCAGGGAGGAGGGCGCAACACCCGTGACCCAGTGCGAGGCCCCCAAGTCAAGGCTCAGAAGCCGGGCCTGGCGCCGAGGCATTGGCCCCTCTGTCCGCCACCTCCTGTGCAGTGTCCGCCGCATCCTGACAGTGGGAGACGGGGCTGCTAGGGCCCAGTCTGGGGTCCAGCCCTTGGCCCCTGGCAGCCCCTGAGGGCCTGTCCTCTCAGCCCCTGTCCCCGCTGAGGCCCGGCCCGTTCACTCACCACACTGGAGGTTGCAGAGCTGCTGGGGAACGGAGAACTGGACGTCGGTCCTCCTGCCCTGCGGGTGGGGGCAGGGTGGAGAGAGCAGGTCAGCACAGCCTGTAGCCCACCCTTCATGCCCCCTCATTCCCCAGAAGCACCATCTGGAGAGGCTGTGGGGCTGGAGGGACCCCAGAGCAGCCCAGGGCCCTGGGCAGCTCCTGGGAGGAGGGTGGAGGCTGGGCAGGGTGGCACACCTACCTGGATGCAGGTGCTGGGTGCACAGGCCTCGCCCCCAGGAATGTCCACAAAGGCCACTGCAGGGTCCTCTGCGGAGTCACCCTGGCGGGGGGGAGGGGCCAGTCACAGGCAGTGGGGGCGCAGACCAGGCTCCTCCAGGTCACTGTGGTGCTCGCCACCCTCCGCCCTCGTGGGGACTAGCTCTGACTGCAGGAAGGTCGGGGTCAGCCCCACCCTGGGTCACCAGGACGGGGCCCACCCCACCTGGCTCACAGAGGCCACAGGGACCGGGGTGGCCTGGAGCAGCCGGCGGCAGGCGGGGGGCCACGTCTTCCCCTGGCGGCACAGGCACACCTGGAAGCGAGCGGGGCTGGACGAGAAGAAGGCCACCCGGAGGTGGCCCGGAGCGGGCGAGGGCTGGACGGCCATCTTCCAGGCTGTGGGGGGCAGGGGTGAGGCCCAGTGCCCACCCACCGCTGACCATCTTGGCTATGGCCACACTGCAAGGGCCCCTGACCAGCCTCCCGCCTGCCCCCTGGAGGCCCCACCCCCTGGAGGGCTCACCTGGGAACCGCGGCTGCTTGAAAGGGCACCTCACTTGGAAACCCATGTTCGTGGAGAGCTGCCGGGAGGCCAAGGGACAGGGTGTGGCTGTGCGCCCAGCGACAGGTGGGCCTCCCTCACGGCCCTGTGGGGCTGGCCACAAACCCCCACCCCCACTGTTGGCCCAGGAGGGGTTAGAGGGGCTGCTAGGTGGCTGGACCCTGGCGCTGGGTAAGGCAGAGGGAGACATTTGGCTGTGGGTCCCCTGCCCCAATGCCGTGGGTCCCATGTCTGGCTCCTCAGATCCCTCCGCAAGCCCCAAGAGGGCACGAGGCAGGCTGTGGGCCAGCCCACTCACCTTCAGGCAGAGCTGGGGCTGTGTGTCCACGAGCGGGTACTGCACCTGGGGGAGCTCGCGTCAGGGCCCTGGCCACCCGTGCCCACCCCCATCCCTGCCTGGGGGACACTCACCCTGCTGCGGGCCGGCCGGCCCGGGTGCTTCAGCTCGAGGCAGAGGGCCCCTGGCCCTGGCTGCCAGCACAGGCTCACACGGCCTCTCACGGGGCAGGCAGGCTCCCAGCTCAGCGCCTGGCTGCCCGGGTGGTAGTGCATGGCGTCCCAGAGGCTCTCCGTGACTGCAAGGACCCTCCCCCAGGGCTGGAGTCAGAGGGACACTGTCCCAGCTGCTGACCAGGCCACCGGACCCAGCACCTGCTCAGTGGCAAGCAGGCTGGATCCCGGGCAGGTGTCTTTTCCTGGGCCTATAGGCCTAGCCCCCCACCCAGTTCGCTGTGTGCCCCGTCGATGAGCACCTCTTATTCTCCGAGAGGACCCCCCCGCCGCCGTGGCTTTGGCTTTCCCAGGTGGCCAGGCCATGGGCCCGCGTGTGCCTGTGCGCTGGCTGACATGGACACTTGCATCCATGCAGGGCTTCCCACCACCTGGAGGGCTTGCCCGGAACACAGCTCGACGGCCTGCGGCCTGCTGCCTGAAGCTGTCTCAGGCGCTGAGGCTGGCCCTCCCCGCTGCTCTCAGCCCTCGTGTCAGCTCCGCGCACTGGACCAGCAGCCCCCACCCTTGGGGACCCCTGACTCGCCATCTCCCACCCCTCCCTCCTCGCTCTCCCGGACACCACAGGGCACTCACCATTTTTGAAAGGGCAGGTCTGGATTCGCACCGCATCAGGGGTCGCCGACCAGACCTGCGGAAGGGGCAGGGATCAGCACAGAGTCGGCGAATCCTCTTGTCCACTCTCGCGTGTCAAGGCTGCACCCTTACTGACCTCAAGGCACAGGCACGACAACTCTTGGCTGTAGGGTAGAGAGACCCTCCTGGAGCCCCTGTTCCCTGTTACCTGCATCGGAGGGAAGGCGCGTGGGTGGGGAGACAGGGATGGGTGGGCGGGGGGGTGGGGGGGTGGGGGTGGTGTCCTGGTGGGCGGGGGAGGGGTGGGGCTGGAGAGGGAGGACAGGGAGGGCGGGGCCTGTGGCTGTGGGCGGGGCCAGGACTGTGGGCTGGGCAGCAGGTGGGACAGCTGGTGGGCGAGACCGAGGCTGTGGGCGGGGTGGCAGGGGAGGCCGGGGACGGGGCTGGGGCTCACCCGCACTGGGGCACCCGCGTCCTCACAGGTGAACCGCTTCAGACAGAGCCGCACATAGTAGTCAGGGACCCCCGACTCTGGCACCTGTACTAGAATGACCTTGCGGCTGCGGTCCACCCAGTAGGAGAGCTTCTCAGCTGTAGGAGGGCAGGAGGAGGGGTCACGCTGGGGCCAGAGGTCACCAGGCACAGGGCTCCAGCTGTCCTGACATCCTGCTAGACCCAGGCATCTTGGAAGTTGCCTGCCTGAGGACCCATCGTGAGTTTCCACGTGAAGAGGGCAGAAGAGCCCGGTAGGAGGCCTGTGGGTGCCCACCACCACCCAAGGGTCTTCCCAGGGGCAGCGGGGCCGGGGGTCCCACCTGGGGAGGGACCTCACCGAAGCAGTCAGGCACATTCTTCCCCACGTCCTCCTCTCTGCAGTCTGCGAATGACAAGGGAAGTGTTGGGCCCAGCCTACTCTGCCCCAGGGGCCACCCCCAGCCGGGCCTCTGCTGGTGTGGTTTCCAGAAGCCCACCCCTCCAGGGAGACAGCAACCCAGAATCAAGCAAATACACTGGCTGGGACCTGTCCCACATGGCCTACCTGCTGCCTGGGTGACTCCGCGCCCCAGGGCAGTCACCAATCCCTCCAGGAGGCTGGAGGGCAGTGCCCATGCCAGCTCCCTGGTCCCTACCTTCCACGTGGTATTGCTGGCCCCGCTGGACCCCGCAGAAGTGGGGGGACAGTCCTCAGGGGTGACGTGGAGGGTCTGGGCCACAGCCACCTCAAAGCAGTCAAAGTGCACCTGGAGCTGGGCAGGGACGGGGTGAGCTGTGGACCTGGGTGTTGACCCCCCAGCCCTGGCCAGGCCAGCTCCACCTCACACAGCGGGAGCCCAGAGTCTGGGGTAGGGGGAGGAGGGGTGCCCCGTCCATGGGCCGGGATGGGCTGTGGAGCAGGGAGGGCGGCGAGAACTGGCCAGGGCACAGCTGTGCTGCCGGGCACGGGCTTGGGGCTGGCCCGGCGGGCCCGGGTCAGACACTGGCCTCACCTGCCGCCCTGCCTGCTGGCGGGAGGCCCTGGACACCTGCACAGCCTGGCACTGCGTCTCCTGGGTGTCCAGGCTCGTGGAGCAGACCTCCAGGCCCTGCAGGCTCTCTGTGGAGAGAGGGTCCGTGGGCTGTCAGACCATGCTGTCTCCTGTGAAGGCAGTGAGCAGGGTCTCTCTGCCCCACCCTAGCCTGCGTCAGGTTGACAGGGGGAGAAAAGGAGCCCTGAGCCCCCCATGACCCAGGAGTGACCCCGTCACAGTCACCGTGCAGTGTGAGGGAGGCATTGATACGCAGGAGCAGGGAGCAGCCTTCGAGTGCGGAGCACTTCATGGCGGTGGAGAGCGCCAGGGCCCCCAGGACGGACCTGGGCATGGACGCGGGGGGCTGTCGGCAGAAGCTGTTGAAAATATTTCCTGTTGGGCGAGAGGGAGGCTCAGTGCCAGGGTTGCTGGTGCCTGGGCTATTCCCTGTGGGCGGCCAGGTAGGGAGGGGCTCTGAGTCTCTGCTGCACAGAATTGGGGCGGGGGTCCTCTCTACTCTCCCCAGTGCCGTCAGAGAGCCAGGCCCTGGGCAAATGGTGGGCCCACCTAAGCCATGTCTAGAGCTGTCTGCTGGGCCCAGGAGTGGGGCCCGGCTGGCCAGCAAAGGGGCAGAGGAGGGCCCCCCTGCAGGCGTGCCGGCTGGCCCCATGGGTTCCAAGGCTGAGCAGCAGCACAGGTCTGCGGGGGGCACCTGGGCCTGAGCCCGAGGTCACTGCCGCCTAAAGCCCTGTCCGTGGGCAGGCGGCAGCTCTGGCACCGATGGCTTGGCCCCAGCGGCTTTGGTCAGGACCCTGGAAGCCAGGGCCGACTGGGTGCTGTGCAGGCAGCTGGGGTCTCGCTTTCAGGCTCTGGGGCTGAGCAGTATTTTTGGTCTTGGCTCTGCCCAGTCTTCAGGCAGATGCTTCAAGGTCAGTGGGGTTAGTTCATGGGCTCCACCATGCCCCAGAGAGCCCTGCACCCCGTGGAGCTGGCACTCAGGGACTGGCGTTCCCGCCAGGTGACGTGTCAGACGGTGTGTGTGCTCAGTGGTGCCCAGGGCGCAGGCACACCCCAGGCAGCATGGCAGGAAGACCCGCCCTCAGGCTGGCGGGCAAACGGAAGCAAAGGATGAAGGTGCCAAGGCCCTTCCTGTGCTTCATGGGGAGGGGGACACAGGGACCAGGGGGACCGGTTGAATGCACAAGGGTGGGGGAAGGGCAGAGGGCGCACCCAAGGCCGTCTCCCCCACGGCACAAGGAGCCAGAGTGAGGGGTCCCCATGGCCACGGTGGCTGGGCTCCCAGACCTCGGAGAAGGGGGCCGAGGTGCCGCTGCTGAGACCCAGCCAGGAGAGCTGGCCCATCGCTCAGCGGAGCCCCAGCCTGACCGGATCAGACGTGACTCAGACAGGCAGCAGAAACTGTGAGGTCTGAAATGTTCCTGGGAAAGAAACCGGAGCTGTGGGCCCCGCTGAGGTCAGGACGGAGGCCAAAGTGGAGTCTCGGAGCTCAGCCTGGACAGCAGGCAAAGCGCGGGCTCAAGACACCGGGCGGAGGGAACCTGGGACGGCGACGCCCACCGAGGCGGCGACCCGGGAGCCTCACCGCCGCCGTCCCGAGGGCACGGGGATGGGTAACGGCGACCAGGGCGCCTCCCAAGAGAAGTGGGGCAGATCTGGGCAGAGGCAAACGGCCGGGAGTGGCCCGAGTTTGCAGGACGAGCACGGGAGGACTGCGACGCAGAGAGCGGGATGCCCGCGTGGACTGCGGAGCTGCAGGAAGAGAAGAAGCCTGAGGGGCTCTGGGGAGTCTTGTCGGCCCGTGGGTCTGGGCTATCCCTGCTCCCAGACCACAGACCCAGGGCCTCACTGGGGCCCTGGTGCAGCGGCCGCAAGAGTCTTGTTTCCGTAAGAGAGATAACTAGCCATGGGTGGAGCACTGCTCTGATCTCGTCTAGCCGATCTTGGAAAGAGAGACCCCAGAAGGATTAACCTATTTCCAACTAAGTTGCCTGTATTCCAGAAAAGACTCCAGAATATTTGTGGCGATAAAAGTGTATATCTAGTGTGCCTCTGTGCTCAGTCACACAGCACCCGCCTCTGTGATCCCAAGGGCTCCAGGCAACAACACTGGAGTGGGCTGCATTTCCTCCTCCAGGGGCTCTTCCTGCCCGAGGGACTGAGCCCATGCCCCTCACATCTCCTGCATTGGCAGCTGGGTCCTGCACCACTGAGCCATCTGTGAGCCAGGCAAAAATCACAGTCTATCATATTGTCAAGCTTGGTGAGGACTATATACTCACAAATCCAAGAAGCCTGATGAAGATAAGAAACATGAAGAAGTCACAAGCACACCACAGTCAGTTTGTTCAAAGCCAGAATAAAGAGAAAACTGTAAAGCTACCAGAGGAAGACACGTGAGGCACAGCGGAACCGAGGCAGGGGAGAGGCAGACTTCTTTGGGAGCCATGCGAGTGAGATGATGGTAGGGAAAGACTCCCCCAGAACTGAGAGACAAAACCCACCCGCCTAGCATCCCACCCCCGCCCAGGTCTGCGTGCCTGACTCTCGGCAAGCATGCTGCGAGTCCAGCGGGGAATGCACGGTCCTTCCAGCAAATGGTGCTCAGCTGTGTCCACTGGAAAACAATGGGCTCTAGACCACAGCTCTCACAGAATGTAAAGTGGATTGTCAGACTCAATGTAAAACCTAAACTACCAAACTTTCAAAAAGAAACTTATTTTTAATAATCTCTATGACCTTCAGTTCAATTCAGTTCAGTCGCTCAGTCATGTCCGACTCTTTGCAACCCCATGGACTGCAGCACACCAGGCTTCCCTGTCCATCACCGACTCCCGGAGTCCACCCAAACCCATGTCCATTGAGGTGGTGATGCCATCCAACCATCTCATCCTCTGTCGTCCCCTTCTCCTCCTGCCTTCAATCTTTCCCAGAATCAGGGTCTTTTCCAATGAGTCAGTTCTTTGCATCAGGTGGCCAAAGTATTGGAGTTTCAGCTTCAGCATCAGTCCTTCCAATGAACAGCCAGGACTGATCTCTTTCAGAATGGACTGGTTGGATCTCCTTACAGTCCAAGGGACTCTCAAGAGTCAGTCTTCTCCAACACCACGGTTCAAAAGCATCATTCTTCTGCACTCAGCTTTCTTTATAGTCCAGCTCTCACATCCACACATGACTACTAGAAAAACCATACCTTGACTAGATGGCATCACGTGACTGGATGGCATCACGGACTCGATGGATGTGAGTCTGAGTGAACTCCGAGAGATGGTAATGAACAGGGAGGCCTGGCGTGCTGCGATTCATGGGGTCACAAAGAGTCGGACACGACTGAGCGACTGAACTGAACTGAACTGAACTGACTAGACGGACCTTTGTTGGCAAAGTCATGTCTCTGCTTTTTAACATGCTGTCTAGGTTGATCATAGCTTTCCTTCCAAGGAGCAAGCGTCTTTTAATTTCATGGCTGCAGTCACCATCCGTAGTGATTTTGGAGCCCAGAAAAATAAGTCAGCCACTATTTCCACTGCTTCCCCATCTATTTGCCATGAATGGCATCTATGACGTTAGGTCAGGCAAAATTTTCTTAGACACAATACTGATATTGTGACCCGTAAGAAGAAAAATGGGTAAGCTGGATTTCATCAAGCTTTCGAACTTCTGCTCTTTGAAAGACCCCAGTAAAGAGTGAAAAGACAAGTCAGAGATTGGGGAAATATTTATGAATCATGCACCTGTTAAGGAACGTGTGTTCAGAACCTGTAAGAGCTTTCAGCAACAAGGAAACCAACAACACATGTGCCTGTCCTCCCTGTGGAGGGATGGGGCTGCAGGATTCCCCCTCCCCAGATGATGGAGGTTTAAAAAGTAAGAAAGCCAGCGAGCAGCTGTTGCTGTTCAGTCAGTGAACTGTGTCTAGCTCTTTGCAACCCCATGGACTGCGGCACGCCAGCCTTCCCTGTCCTTCACTGTCTTCCTGAGTTTGCTCAAACCCATGTCCATTGAGTCGGTGATGCTAGCTAATTATTTCATCCTCTGTAATCCCCTTCTCCTCCTGCCCTCTCAGTCTTTCCCAGCATCAGAGTCTTTTCCAGTGAGTCGGCCCTTCACATCAGGTGGCCAAAGTAAGTGAGTAGTTGGTCTGCCTTTTCCTATCCATGTGTGCTGGCAGTTCTGAACGGGGGTAAAATCCTCCCCCGTTGGTCAGAGCTGGGAAAGGTCCCCTGCCCCGGCCTGGCCCCCACCACACACCTGGCCTGCTGTTGCCTTAGGGCTGATGAGCCTGAGGTGTGGGGTCAGATGGGCAATTCAGAGCCTGGGGGGCGGGTGGTGGACAGTTCCCGAGGGCTGAGGCTGGAGTCGGAGAGGAGGCTGCCTGCGGGAGGCAGCTGAGTCCCGGTCTGGCTCAGGGGCTCCTGGTCAAGCCCAGGAGTGGGGGGTTAGTCTGGTAAGGTGGGGGTGGGGGTGAGGAGAGCTGTGTCTCCAAGCCTGACGTTTCCTTGCTGAGAGGTGCATCCTCAGAGCCTGGAGCTTCAGAACCCTCTCTCATCTAGGCTGTCCCTCGTATGTGTGGAAACATCCTCCTCTGTGCAGAAAATGAGAAGGTGGCATCTTTTGACCTTTTCTGGAGAAATACAAGGACCTGAGAAGGCAATGTCACCCCACTCCAGTACTCTTGCCTGGAAAATCCCATGGATGGAGGAGCCTGGTGGGCTGCAGTCCACGGGGTCGCTAAGAGTCAGACACGACTGAGCGACTTCACTTTCACTTTTCACTTTCATGCACTGGAGAAGGAAATGGCAACCCACTCCAGTGTTCTTGCCTGGAGAATCCCAGGGACGGCGGAGCCTGGTGGGCTGCGTCTCTGGGGCCGCACAGAGTCGGACACGACTGAAGCGACTCAGCAGCAGCAGCAGCATTGCAGCCAATCAAGAAAAGGATCAGAGTCAGAAGGAGAAAAGGCTGGAGCCATAGAAGAGCATGGCGACCGTGGGTGCCAAGAAGTTGCCTGTATAAAAGTAAGAACAGGCTCTTGTCCCCAGTTAAGCTCACAACACAGAAGGTGTATAGGAGAAAGTGATGTGACGGACTTCCCTGCTGGTTGAGTGGTTGGGACGCAGCACCTGTGCTGCCTGGATTCAGTCCTTAGTTCAGGAACTAAGATCCCACAGACTGTGCAACCTCACTGTGACTGTGTGGAAGGCATTGGGAACCCCAAATTCTTCATAAAGATTAAGGGGAAGTAAATACATTTGATCTCATTTGAAGGTTTAAAGCCCTCACAGTAAACCACAGGCATACTAAGAGAAAGCCTAACAGTTCGGCTGCATCTTAAAAAGGAGGAAATATGAACTCAGAAGGAAGAAGTGGGTTACAAAGGGAACCATGAACACAGGAACTGGCAGAACCTGGAGGTGAATTTGTGCGTTGGCAGGGCAGGAGGAGAGAGCAGGCTCCTGTTCGCCTGAAAACCCGTCGGGGTTTCTTCTGCATCCCACAGGAGCCTGCGCTGTCTGGACCGGTTCTACTGAGAACAACTAACAGTGCTGGAGAGAAAAAATACATGTTAAAAACTCACATGTAAAATCATACATGTGAAAACATATGTGTAAAACACGGGGAACATACCTATAAACACATACACGTGGGAAACACAGGCACAGACAACTTACATGTGTGTGTGAAAACATACATGTGAAAAAACTTCCCCAAACCCATGAGAGCTGAGGAAGCAGGCGGAGGTGGGCAGGATGCTGAGGCTCGGCCGGACCAGGAGGCCCAGGGCTGCCCCATCTCATTGATGGGATCGGGAGAAACCTGCTGCCTCCTCTGACCCTGGGCCCGGCAGGAGGGCAGGGACAGGGAGCTTCCTGGAGAGCCTGCAGCCTCCGCGGGCTCCCAGCGCTGGTCTGCACCCAGGCAGATCCAAGGAACCTCAGTCCACGACTTAGAAATGGTCCCGATAGTCACAGGTCACTCCTGGTTCCACTGAGAAACAAAGGGAACCCGATCTGGTCTGCGGGGAGTTGCTTGAATCCTTGGCCCAGGGACGGCCAAGAGCCATTTCTCAGGGGCACGGAGCCGACTTTTTTTTTTTTTTGGCCACATTGCACGGCCTATGGCATCTTAGGTTCTCTCCCAGGGACAAGCCCCAGCCCCAGCAGGGAAAGACAGAGCCCTGACTGCTGGATGGCCAGGGGACTCCCTGGAGCAGACGCGTGAGAGATAAACAGAGCACCCAGAGGGGAGGGCCGGAAGAGATGCACGCCACCCACGGTCCAGGAGCCTCCACAGGGCCCCCATGGCTTTAGAGCGGAGCCTCCACAGGGCCACCGACGGTCCAGGAGCCTCCACAGGGGCCCGCGGCTTTAGAGCGGAGCCTCCACAGCCCTGCTGCTTGCCAGCTCCGAGTGGAGGTCCACCGCACTTTCTGCACGGGGCCTCAGCACCTCCTTTCTTCCAGGCTCAGAACACCGGGGAGAGCACCGTGAAACTGTCTGGGCTGCAGCACTCCCCGCTGGGCGGGCTGGAGAGGGCAGAAACCTGTCTGCACAGACTCGTCCATCTTTCCTGGTGTTCACGGCCGGCCCGCCTCCATGGTCTGGCTCTCGGCTGTGAAAACCGCCCCGCCTCCCCTTCCACTTGGGTTCTCCGTGTTGCAAACGCCTCCCCCTTCCACT
The DNA here is from genome assembly GCA_917880005.1 of Nanger dama. NCBI lineage: Eukaryota > Metazoa > Chordata > Mammalia > Artiodactyla > Bovidae > Nanger > Nanger dama. The sequence continues at coordinate 695,860 of CAKJTW010000046.1, read as the reverse complement.
TGGGTTCTCCGTGTTGCAAACAGCCCTGCATTAGATCTTCACCCTGTTTCCCATCTGACCTCTCCCGGGGTCTCGTGGTTGATGCTCCTTCCCCCAGCCGGTGAGTGGCTGGAGGCCAGGGCTCTTTCATGGAAACACGTCTGATGCCCAGCACTGTGTGAACTTGAGGAGGGCGGCGTGCTGGTCTGGCGCATTTCTCTGCCGTCATCGCTGCTGTTGCAGCAGAAGCAGCCATAGCGAGTCTCATGATTGTGTTTTTGCGGCTGGATTAATTAGGTTCTGGCCTCTTAGCGAGCTTTTCGAGCACGACACAGAGCTGCGCCTGCAGTCATGAAAGGAAGCGCTGTGGCTTTGCTGACCGTTCTCTTCTGGGGTAGAATGTAGCTCTTTGAAAAATCTGATGTACCTTCCTTTCCATTTTGAATTGCTAAGTTCTTTTTGCTTAGAGGCCCAAAGATTTTTCACTTTGACACCCACTCGTTTTGCTTGAGTGAGTTTCCACGTTGCGTCTCCGGGGTTGCTCCTCTCCAGTCCAGCGCCTCGTGTTGGGCCTGCTTGTTGTCCAGAGCTGCAGTTCAGCATCTCTGCTCTGCGGTCGGTTTCTCAGGGGCTCAAAGCACCCGCACTCTGGACTTTATTTGTCTATCTGCAGCATCTTCTATTACTGACACATCATTTCATCTCTTTTGATTTTTTTTCTTTTCAAACCTTACTTGTATTCTTCTCTAAACATTTTTATTTCTTTACTTATTTTGGTTGCATGGAGTCCTCGTGACTGTGTGTGGACTTTCCTCTTGGTGTGGTGAGTGGGGCTTCCTCTTTGCTGCGGTGTGTGGGCTGCTCGTTGCTCTGGCTTCTCTGGTTGTGGAGCGCGGGCTCCAGGGCACGCCGGCTCAGCAGCCGCGCCGCCTGGGGCCCAGAGCGCCAGCTCAGGAACTGTGCTGCGCGGGCTTCGCTGCTCTGAGGTGCATGGGATCTTCGGGACCAGGGACTGAACCCTGCGTTGGATTCTTGTCCACTGTGCCATCACGGAAGTCCCTTGTATTCTTGTTTTAATTAAAATATAGTTGACCCACAATGTTGTGTTAATTTCTGCTGTATAGCAAAGTGATTCCATTATACATATAGATACATTACTTTTTTAAAAAGCTTTCTTTTCATTATGACAGAATATTAAATATAGTTCCCTGTACTAACAGCTCAGTTCAGTTCAGTCGCTCAAACTACTGTACAATCGCACTCATCTCATATGCTAGCAAAGTAATGCTCAAAATTTTCCAAGCCAGGTTTCAACAGTACGTGAACTGAGAAATTCCCAATGTTCAAGCTGGATTTAGAAAAGGCAAAGGAACCAGAGGTCAAATTGCCAGTATCTGTTGGATCATACGAAAAGCAAGAGAATTCTAGAAAAACATCTACTTCTGCTTTATTGACTATGCCAAAGCCTGTGTGGGTCACAACAATCTGTGGGAAATCCTTCAAGAGCTGGGAATACCAGACCCCTCACCTGCCTCCTGAGAAACCTGCATGCAGGCCAGGAAGCAACGGTTAGAACCGGACATGGAGCAATGGACTGGCTCCAAATAGGAAAAGGAGGACGTCAAGGCTGTATATTGTCACCCTGCTTATTTAATTTATATGCAGAGTACAGCATGTGAAATGCCGGACTGGAGGAAGCACAAGCTGGAATCAAGATTGCCGGGAATATCAACAGCCTCAGATATGCAGATGACACCATCCTTATGGCAGAAATCAAAGAAGAACTAAAGAGCCTCCTGATGAAAGAGGAAAGTGAAAAAGCTGGCTTAAAAGTCAATATTGAAAAACCGAAGGTCATGGCATCTGGTCCCATCATTTCATGGCAAATATATGGGGAAACAATGGAAATAGTGACATACTTTATTTTCCTGGGGTCCAATATCACTGCAAATTGTGACTACAGCCATGAGATTAAAAGACGCTTGCTCTTTTGAAGAAAAGCTCTGATTAACCTAGACAGCATATTAAAAGCAGAGACTACTTTGCCAACAAAGGTCTGTCTAGCCAAAGCTATGGTTTCTCCGGTAGTTATGTATGGATGTGAGAGTTGGACCAAAAAGAAGGCTGAGCCCCGAAGAATTGATGCTTTTGAACTGTGGTGTTGGAGAAGACTCTTGAGAGTCCCTTGGACTGCCAAGGGCATCCAACCAGTCCATCCTAGAGGAAATCAGTCCTGAGTATTCATTGGAAGGACTGATGCTGAGGCTGAAGCTCCAATACTTTGGCCACTTGATGTGAAGAGCTGACTCATCTGAAAAGACCGTGATGCTGGGAGGGATTGGGGGCAGGAGGATAAGGGGACGACAGAGGATGAAGTGGTTGGATGGCACCACTGACTCGACGGACATGAGTTTGAGTGAGGTCCAGGAGAGGACAGGGAGGCCTCCCGTGCTGCAGTCCGTGGGGTGGCAGGGAGTCTGAACATGACTGAGCTACTGAACTGAACTGGCTATTTTAAACCGCTTTGAAATGAAAAGCTACAGTTGTGGGTTTGGGGGTGTTCTGGCGCACTGCCTTCGCCTGTCGGGACCTCATTCTGTCCCTCGTTCTCTTTTTATTATCATAACTCCCTGGGGCTTGTGTCCATAGGCCCCCTTGGCCACCGTTCCCTGAATGGTTTCCGACCTTTCAGCCGAAGTCTGGGCTCTGCTTTCCTCGCTGCACACAGCGCCCTCTGCTGTCGCTGTTGGGTGGACGTGCTTTGCGGTCTGGTTTCCTAGCTCTATGAAGACCTACAAGACCTTTCAGAGCTAACACCCAAAAAAGATGTCCTTTTCATTACAGGGGACTGGAATGCTAAAGTAGGAAGTCGAGAAACACCTGGAGTAACAGGCAAACTTGGCCTTGGAATGCAGAATGAAGCAAGGCAAAGACTAATAGAGTTTTGCCAAGAAAATGCACTGGTCATAGCAAACACCCTCTTCCAACAACACAAGAGAAGACTCTACACATGGACATCACCAGATGGTCAACACCGAAATCAGATTGATTATATTCTTTGCAGCCAAAGATGGAGAAGCTCTATACAGTCAGCAAAAACAAGACCGGGAGCTGACTGTGGCTCAGATCATGAACTCCTTATTGCCAAATTCAGACTTAAATTGAAGAAAGTAGGGAAAACCGCTAAACCATTCAGGTATGACTTAAATCAAATCCCTTATGATTATACTGTGGAAGTGAGAAATAGATTTAAGGGCCTAGATCTGATAGATAGAGTGCCTGATGAACTATGGAATCAGGTTCGTGACATTGTACAGGAGGCAGTGATCAAGACCATCAAGGAGATCCAACCAGTCCATTCTGAAGGAGATCAGCCCGGGGATTTCTTTGGAAGGAATGATGCTGAAGCTGAAACTCCAGTACTTTGTCCACCTCATGTGAAGGGTTGACTCATTGGAAAAGATCCTGATGCTGGGAGGGATTGGGGGCAGGAGGAGAAGGGGACGCCAGAGGATGAGATGGCTGGATGGCATCACTGACTCGATGGACGTGAGTCTGAGTGAACTCCGGGAGCTGGTGATGGACAGGGAGGCCTGGCGTGCTGCGGTTCATGGGGCCGCAGAGAGCCGGACACGACCGAGCGCCTGCACTGAACTGGCTGAGCTTCCTCGCTCTCCCGCCCCTGTGGCCTCATCCGCCCGCAGCTGCTCTGGCCGCCTCTGCCCTCGAGCCTCTTGGGCGTCTCTGTGCAGGGCTGCCTCCCAGGGGTCGCTGAGCAGGTGCTGGGTGCTCCCCAGTGGCGCTCACTGCCTGCTGGGTTCTGAGTGCCTTCTGTTGCTCCTCCCACCTGGGGCCCTGGACCCTGTCTCTGGGGTCTGGAGCATGGACTCCGCTTCTGTTTTATGCCCTCCTTGCTCTTGCATCTGGATTCAGGGCTGCCTGGGGTGTGTAGGGAGGGGCCCCCAGGACTCAGGGTGGCCTCACTCAGTAGAGGCCGTCAGGGAACCGCCCGCACAGCGTGGAAATCTGAAGACGGGTGGGGTGGGGTGGAGGCGTCCGGCACTTGGTGTGGCCACTGCGGGATTTCCAGGCAGCGAAGAGCACAGTCGAGCTCTTGCCTCACAGCGAAATAAGAGCTCGATGAATCAAAGGCCTGAGTCTGAGAAACAAAACTTTGCATAGAAACACAGGAAGGACAGGGAGGAAGTCGCTACGACCTCAGAAGGGGAAGACTTCTTAAAAGATCCCCTCCGACTCACGAAACCCTGAAAGGGGAGGCGTGTGAATACTGTTGCATCGAAACTGGAGCCGGAGCGTGTGACTCTCAGCCCGAGGCTGAGGAGGAGGAACAGTGGGAAGAGCCGTCTGTGATGCGGGGTGACTGTCGTCACGTGGGAGGAGCCCACGCAGGTCTCAGTGTAGTTAGAGACACACAAACGGAGACGGGATTGTGGGGGGTCCCTCCACAGCCTCACAAAGTACCCCCATACCTGCCAGAACCCTCAGAGGTCGCCGAGCCAGAGGACTGCCCCGCAGCGGGCTGAGCACGTGGGCCAGGCCAGCGCGCCACCCAGACCCGAGCTAGGCCCCTGCCTGGTGACCCCGCTCCCAGCAGGGCTGCTGGGGGCACAAAGCCTGGGAATCCGTGGCGAGCCCCCTCGGCCCCCCATCTGGAGAGAAGGAGGCCGGGTGGGGTCCTGCATTATCACGGCTCCCACTGGGGTACGGGGGAAGGGAGGGGGAGAGCCCGTGACGGCCCCCAGGTCCCCTAGAAGCCGAGGGCCCCCCGCACCCCCACCACCCCCAGGACCTGCCGGGCTGAGTTCCCCCGTCCCCTCAGCACACCTGGGCCCTCCGGACATCTGGCCCTTGCACACAGCAGGTCCGTGGGGGAAAACACCATGGATTTGGGGTCAGTGAGTGAGAAGGGGGGTCCAGAGGCAGCTGCCCACGTTTGACCAAGACTGAAAGAATGTCACAACTGAAGTAGAAAACATTAAAACAGCGCGGAGGGGAGGAGAGGGAGGGAGGGAAGGAGGGGCCGGAAGGCAGCACGTGGGAGGAGAGAAAGCGCCGTGGCCGGACAGGGGGGGCCACCGCGAGGGACACGGCGGCAGGGACACGCGGCCGGCCCGGTGGTCACAGCACAGCAGGCTCAGAGGAGACGGGGGTGCGGGGACCAGGCCGCACCTCGCGGCAAGCAAGCGCAGTGAAGACGCGCTGGCCTGGAGGCGCGCTGGCCTGGAACGCTCACCGCAAAAGCCCGGGAGAGAGGCAGAAACGGAGGGAGCCGGCGATGCGGGCAGAGGGGGCATCAGCAGAGAGGAGGCCCGCGCTCAGGCGCGCGTGGAAGCGCTCCCGGGGTTACGGGACAACCGCGTCATCGGTCGGAAGCGCACAGGGATCCAGGACAGGGCCCGGCCTGGGCGGGAGGGAAGCCTGCAGGCCCCTCAGCAGAAACACCGGCGGGGCGCCTCGGGCTTCTCACTCTCATGGAGGGTCCAGGCACAGGCTGTGACCCAATGCCGTTCACCTCCACGACCGCCGACTGCGGTCAGACACACCAGTGACAGGGGACCGGCCCGGTGGGGCACGCGTCGGCTCACGGGTCCACGTCCTGTCTCATCTCACACCTTAACCTTGGGGGTCCTTGAGAAGTAACCCCTCTCGAGGTGAAGAAACATTCAATTAAAGTTTAGCCATTTCTTCGGTTTTTCCTATTAAAGTCAAATGAAATAAAATACTGCTTTCAAATGGAATGAAGTAATTTCACTTTTATAAAATCTTTGTCATCTGTTTATCCAGGAACAGTGTACTTGCCCGCAAAGACGTCTAGAACTCTGTCTTCCTAGCATGAACAGCATTAGTTTCTCTAGGAGGGCTTTGGCTGGGGCTTTACTGTTCTGTGTTCCCTGCACGCACATGTGCTAACTCACTCCAGTCACATCGGACTCTGCGACCTGACTGTAGCCCGCCAGGCTCCTCTGTCCATAGGATTCTCCCGGCAAGAACACTGGAGTGGGTTGCCATGCCCTCCTCCATTGCGTCCCTTAAGCCCCTTTAAAAATAAAATATAAAGTGTCTGCAAAGACAAGAAAACTATTTTAAAAATAGGATATTGTATTAGGGTAGGCAAAAATGGGGCATGTGATGAGAAAGTGAAGGTTTCCATGTATTGCTGGTGAGGTGGAGACTGGCGTGGCCACTTCGCAAAGCAACAAATTCCAATAGCACGTGAACCCGCGACTCCCACGTCCAGCAAGCCTGCAGCTGGGCGTGGAGGGGGCTGTGCCCTCCTGCCCCAGGCGGCGGCAGGGATGGGCCGGCACTCTGCCCGGTGCGGCAGGAGGGGGTGTCAGCGGGGGCCGGAGGGGCCGAGCGTCCTCCTCCTGAGATGTACTCACGGTTCACGCGGCTCCTGCAGGTGAAGCCCTGGGAACAGAACATGGAGAGGGAGTGAGAGGTCGGCGGGCCGCCTCGTGCCACCCCCGGAGCCCGCCCTGGCACACGTGGCACTCCAGGCACCGCAGGGCCGCCCGGGGCTGGTGGCGTGGGGCCGGGCGGGGAGACAGCAGGCAGCAAGGACCCGGCTCAGGCCAGGCAGTGACGCCGCGGGCCGGAGTGGGAGAGGAAGGGGCTCGGGAGGTGGGCGCACCCTCACGGGCAGGGTGCTCCAGCAGCTGGGGGCTCCATGCCGGCATGGGTGGGGCGGGGGGTCTGCTCATCCTCCTGGGGTCTGGGGGCAGGGGTGGGGGTCTGCTCTTCCTCCCAGGGTTGGGGGGCAGGGGCGGGGTCTGCTCATCCTCCCAGGGTTGGGGGGCAGGGGCGGGGTCTGCTCATCCTCCCAGGGTCTGGGGGGCAGGGGCGGGGGTCTGCTCTTCCTCCCAGGGTTGGGGGGCAGGGGCGGGGGTCTGCTCCTCCTCCCTGGGTCTGGGGGGCAGGGTCAGGGGTTGCTCCTCCTCTCGGGGTCTGGGGGGCAGGGGCGGGGTCTGCTCATCCTCCCGGGGTCTGAGGGGTAGGGGTGGGGGTCTGCTCTTCCTCCCCGGGTTGGGGGCAGGGGCGGGGGTCTGCTCTTCCTCCCGGGGTCTGGGGGCAGGGGCAGGGGTCTGCTCCTCCTCCCGGGTTGGGGGGCAGGTGGGGGTGGGGCAGGGGCAGGGGCTGCTCCTCCTCCCTGGGTCTGGGGCGGGGCAGGCACTCTTCTGGGTCCGCACCTTGGGGTCCTCCAGTGCTACATCTCTTCCTAAATAGTCTTCATTGTGGAGTAAGCTTAGGTCTATAGAAAAGCTGCAAGGATGGCATCGAGCTTCTCCCAGTGATCCTGGATGTTAATATCTGGGTAACCAGGTCACTCTTGGCTGAGCCCCAGACTCTGGGTCCCCTCTCCCCGCCCAGGCACCTCGTCTGCCCCAGCCTTTTAACCGTCATCCCTCATCCACCCGGTCTTCTGATGACGACATCCCTCTGAGACAATAAGGCCTTCAGCCCCCAGCCGCACGAACCCCACTGAGGTGACCGTGGGGGGCCTGCCCGTGGTCCTCAGGCTGAGGAAGCTGAGCAGGGGCGGCAGGGGGGCTTGGCTGGGCAAAGGGGTTGCACTCGCCTGGTGCCCCGCCCAGATCGGACCGAGCAGATGGGCGGAGGGGTGAGACCGCCAGTCCAGCGGGCCCAGGGGCCAGCGGGTGGCACAAGGCAGGCCCAGCAAGGCAGAGGGGCAGGGGCCTGGGCCACAGCCCCGCCTGAACTCCCCACTCCTCCCACAGCCCGGAGGCCTGGAACCAGCCGGCAGCCTGCATCGTGCGTCCACCCCATCCCAAGCTGGCGGGACTCCAGGGAGTGGAGAGGATGAGGCGCACCTGTGTCCTGGCCCTGGGGCACGGCCCCCCCTGGAGACCGCCCTGTGCCCAAGGACCACAGAGCCACTGCCCCGGGTTACTGGTCGGGGTGGGTGCGGTCTGGTGCTTGCACCTTGGGTGCCCAGAACCCCTCTCCCTGCCCAGGGACCAGCACGGGCAAAGGTCAAGGTCAGAGAGCAGCGGTGGACAGTGGCGCCGGGGGGCTGGGGGTGGTGGCCGCGAGAGAGGGCCGGTCTGCGCCCTTTGTTGGGGGGCGGGGACGGAGAAGCGGCTGCCCCGCCCTACCCCCCACCCTCGGGGTTTCCGCTGTTGGGTTTCTCGGGGCTTCCCAGGTGGGTCGGCAAGGGCGGGGTCTGTGGGGAGGGGCCCAGCGGGCCTGGTCCTCACCCTGCCACCCCATCGGGTAGGGAGGACAAGGTCCTAGGTGCTTGGGGAGGGGCCCTGACCGCACCCCACCCTCACCCCCAGGCGCCCTGTGCTCAGCTGTTCCTGTCCCCGCCTTCCCGGCCCTGCCCTGCCTGAAGGCTGTCAAGGCCCAGAGCGCTGTGGGGGTCTCCGTGCAGGTGGGGGGGTCTCCAGAGGCACCCGAGGCAGCCCCCCAACCCTGGGCTTCCTGACCCCTCCCCGGGCCCCCAGGCCCTCCCCCAGCCCCTCTTCCAGCGGCCCCCTCCCGGGGCCCCTCCCCGGGCCTTTCAGGCTCTGTCCCTGCTCTCCCCACCCCGCACCCGCCCCCCCCCCCCACCCCCCCCCCCCCCACCCCCCACCCCCCCCCCCCCACCCCCGCCCCCCGATCTCGCAGCCCCAGCTGGGTGCCAAGGCGGTGCCCGGCCGCGCCCTCTCCGTGGGGGGCCCGTGGCGCGTGGGGGGGCGTGGCGGGGTGGGGGTTTCCGCGGCCCCTCCCCCGCCCCCCCCCCCCCTCCCCCCGCAGCCCCTCCTGCACCGTCGGGGCTCATCCCACGGAGGGGGCCCGTCACACTCCTGCAGCCTCGCCCTGACTCCACCCCCACACCACGCTGTCCCAACACTAGTTCTCCGCAGTCTGGTGGGCTTCACAAACCCCATATCTCAAAATTCTCGTGTTTCACGGAGTTTCCTCCCTGAAAACTTGCCCCCTAAGCCCAGAGAACACCTCCGGCCTGGGCCCAGGTGCTACAGCCTCCTCTTAAGACTCATCCTGGCTTCTTCCTTCCCTGAGGTCAGTCCCCAGCTCCACCTCACAGTGCCCCGAAGCAGCCCACCCTCCCGCCATCCCCCGGGCGGGTCCAGGTCCCACCTCTACTTCAGCCCAGCTGTTCCCTCTGCACCCACCAGTCCCGCCAGGAGCCAGGAGGACCCGCCATGGGCCCTGCACCCGGGACCCGAGTCCTGCTTCTGAGGCTCTGCCTGACCCCTGGCCCCTGAGCCTGCCCTGTCCCTCTCTGACCCTCTGCTGGGCGCGCGCCACGCCCTGGGGAGTGTGCCTTGCACGCTGACTGTGTGCCCCAGCGTCCCCTGAGCCCTCTCGCCAGCTGCCACTGCCCCCTGAGCCTGCGTGCCCTGCATCTCCCTGGGTCCCCGCTGACCCCCACCTGGAGGAGGGCCCATGCCTGGGGCTCCCGGCCTGTTCAGCAGCTAGCCTCCCCAGTCTTGAGCTGGGGGCCCTCCGAGGATAGGTGCTGCTGGCTAGGCGCCGTGGGGACAGTGAAAGTCCTGGGACACCACGTTCCGAGCCACATCCTGGCCCCACGGCACCTGCGCACCCAGAATGAGCTCGGTGCTCATGGCATTTCCTTAAGTGGGCGTCCACACAAGCCCGGACACCACCCCAGCCTGCACCCCGAATGATGAAACGGCCTTGTGAACACAGGAGGGGCCTCAGGCTGCCGCTGCAGGGCTCCCCGGGAAAGGACACTCATGGGGCCTCAGTGCCCCACGCGCTCCTGGCAAACGCTTCCCCGACTGGCGCTGCGGGTTGGGCTACCACCTTGGGGAGCCGCGGGCCTCCAACCACCCACTGCCCTGGACCCAGGCCCCTTGCTGGTGACGCTGAGTCGCGTGTGTGTAGGTGGGCCAGGCCGCTCAGAGGAGAGTCCAGGAGGGGCAGGCTCACCTGGGGACAGAAGAGGCCGCATTCTGTGACCCTGGGGATGGCCAGGCTCTGGTAGGCGCCCCAGGTCAGGCAGAGCAAGGCAACGCTGCGTCCGGCCAGCATCTGGCCGCAGGAAGGTGCCCGCCGAGCGAGGGCGCGAGGGGCGGCCCGTGGCGACCGTGCCTCGCTTCCCGGCCTGCGGCTCAGCTGGAGTGAGCTGAGCCCGCTCCTGGGGCAGACACTCCCCCTCCCAGTGGGGTGGCCACAGCCACAGCCCACAGCTTCCGCCTGCGGGCTTTGGCCCCTGGCCAGACGCCCTGGAGTTTCCAGGCTGTCAGAGGAGACATCCTGGAACTGTGGGGCTCCAGGGTCTCCAACGGCTGGGTGCCCCTGGGGCTGGCAGCTGGGGGAAGGCTGACTGTGGGCCTGTGGGCTCGGGGAGCCGCCCTGCACCCCCCCTCACGGTTCCTCAGTGTCCCCCCCTTCTCTCAGGCCTCCGTCCCAAAGTCGAGGGATGGAAGCTCAGCAGGGCTGGCAGAGAGGTGGGAGCCGTCGCTGGCACCAGCCCCAGCTCCCACAAGCCTGGGACACCCCTCCAGTCCTGAGTCTCCGTCCCTCCTCTGGGTGTGAGAGGCCGCTCCACTTTGGTGAGCCCTCGCCTCACCGTCCACGCCCTAGAGAGCACTATGCCGAGGCTGACTCGGGCCTGACTTGTGCAGGGAGTGCTCTGCCCCTTCTGCATTTGGGTCCCCTGCAGGGAGGCCTCCACACAGGCGCTGACAGCGCCCTGCCTGCCCCCAGGCCTCGGCTGCGGTGTGGCTCAGGAGTCCTTGGTCTCCTCTGTGGGTCCAGCCTGCCTCCCGCACTGGCTGGCAGGTCTGAGCACCTCTGGCCCCAAGGGCATGTCCCATGAGTCAGAGGCATGGGAAAGAGGGAGTTGCTGGAGAGCCCAGAGACCCCCCTCCACGGCCCAAGGAGCTGGGGATCTGCTTGGAACCCCAACCAGGCACCGCATAGCGTGGAGGGAGTAGACCCAGCTGGCAGCACCCCTGGGCTGGCTCCCTGGGCACCCCCACGGCTGTCCTGCCTGCTCATCTGTCTGTCGCCCCCTCGTCTGACCTGAGACAGGACGTGGACCCGAGCCTCAGGGAGGCAGGAACCAACATGGGAAACCCAGGTGTGGGACCCGCTGGCAAACATCACCCAGGACCAAGGTCCCTGCCACCTGCGCCCCCACCCCACCCAGAAGCCAGAGTCCACTGTGCAGCCTCCCTGCCGCAGCCCGGAGCAGGCGTGGGCTCCCCTCCCCTGCCGCTGGGAGGCAGAGCCGATGGGGGTGCAGCCCTCTGGGCAGTGTTCACCTGTGGTCCCCTGTGGGCTGTGGTCAGCTGTCGGCCGGGGCCTCTGGGGTGGCCGGGAAGTCCAGGCGCTAGTCCCTTCGCTGTCCCTGGCCTGGTCCCCTCTGAGTGAGGCTGCCAGAGCTCCTAGGTCAGCCGGATGGCTTGGGTTAGGAGGGCTGCGGGCTGTGTGCCCAGACACTGTTCACCAGGCCAAGCGGGTAGGACCAGCCTGAGGCCGGTGAGTGCCTGAGCCTGCCACCTACTTTCTCACCCGGGGGAAGGTGGGGACCGTGCACCCAGTGAGTCCATGGGCACCGGCCCTTCCTGGAGCGAGGAGGCCCCACGTGGCCCCGGTCCTGGCCCTCCTGCCGGCCAACACCTCCGGTGTCTGGAGCACGCCGTGCCAGTACCGAGGGGGCTGCAGGGGGTCGGAAACACAGCCACCATGTGGCTTCATGGGGAGAAGCGTGGTGGGGATGGGTCCTTGTCCTCTGGGGCTCCCCCGGCTGCTGCAGGCGCGGGTGGCTGGGGCGCCCCAGCCCAAGCCGAGATGCTTCAGAGGCTCACCCGCCTCCGGTCTCTGCAGCCTGCATGGCCCACGGACAGCCCGGGGCCCGAAAGGCCACCTGCGGTGGACCCTGAGGGGGTGTGACCTACTGCAGGCTCCCCTTCACCGCCTCGCTCAGCAACAGGTTGGAAGGAGACGCTCGGGTGCAAAGAACCTGGAGCAGCGCAGCCAGACTTGTTGAATCAATGAGTGAACAAGGGGCCTCTGGGGATGAGGCGCCCTCCAGCGAGGAGGGCGCCTGGGCAGGGGCACCCAGGGCAGAGTCTGCCTCCCCCAGGGCAGGGGTGCAGGCTGAGAGGGAGGCGTGGGGACGTGGCACCGGGTGGGGTGCAGGGCGAGGGGTCCGGGGTGCAGGCGGGCTCGGGGCGTGGGCAGCCGGCCAGGGGCCCAGGCTCCATAAGAAATACCAAGGTGAGGATGCACAGGTTCGCTAAAATAGCTCTGTATACAAGGTCCCGCATCTACGTGGAGGTTTTCAAAGGAACGAGCCACGTTCTGGAGGGCGCGGGGCCCGGGCGCGTCGCTCCGGTCCGGTGCTCAGCGTCATGGGGTCCACAGGCCGCTGCCCGGCTCGTCCCCGAGGGGCACGAAGGAGGCGCCCTGCAGGACGGCGGCGCAGAAGGAGCGGCAGCGCTTGCAGGGACCGGCGGGCGGCAGCGAGCCACGGCACACCAGGCAGGGCGCCGGGAGGGCCCTTGGCAACCCTGCAGCAGAGAGAGGGCGAGGAGGGCCCTGAGACTGCGCCCGCCCGGGATGGTGCCCGCCTCCCCCGCAGGGCGCCCACCCAGCCCCGGCCACGCCCACACACCTGGCCCCGCCCGCCCGCCCCTAATCGCGCCGCCCCCTGGCCCACCCCAACCCCCCGCCCGAGGCCACCCACCAACTTCCAGACTGCTCCGGTGAGTCCGTGAAGTCGCGTCCGCCAGCCTAGACCAGGCCCACTGGCACTGCCCCAGAACCTGTCTCTGGCCACAGTCACGGGTCCCTGAGACTCTGCGCCCCAGGGCGTGCCCCCCTGCCCCGGACTCAACCCCCTCAGAGCAGCCCTCACCCCCTGCGAGGCGCTGGTCTCCCCGGAGGAGAGCCCGCTAGCTCCCACACTCGCTCCCAGCTCCCAGAAAAGCCGGGACCTCCACTGGAGGCCAGGGCGCGAGGCCCTGGGACCTGTGCCCATCTCCGCCCCAGGAGAGGAGTCCCAGTTAGGGGCAGGGAGCAGATCCGGGGACTCTCTCAGGAGGTTACGAGCACACTATGTGGCTGGAGCCCACAGCCCCATTGGCACTCACGAGCCTGCCCTCAAAGCCCACCTGGGGTCCACTCGGGAGCAGGACCCGCTTAGGAGACTCGGCCGAGGACGCCTGCTGACCGTGAGGGTGCTGGCTCCAGGGCCCTGCGGGCACAGGATGGGACTGCGGGGCCTTGGCTCTCCACCCCAGTCCTGCCTCCTCCCCTGCTGCTCGGACAGCGGCCTTGTCCTCCAGAAGGACACACTCCTCCGGCCCCGCCCTGCAGAGCCTGGGCGCCTGGAGCCCCATTGAGCGCTGGTGTTTCTCCAGGATTTCCCCAGTTCCTCCAACGGCCCAGGGGTGTGAGCCAGCCAGCAGGCGGGGTCAGTGCCCTCCAAGAGGCTGGACCCCCCAGAGCCAAGGGGTGAGGCTCCCGCAGCCTTTGCCTGCACTGAGCGCCCACCCCCTCCCCCGCGCCTGCCGGGACTCAGCCTGGGGCTACCGGGCCTCAGAAGGCTGGCTGCGGGCGAGCTGTAGCCTGCGCCTGGGCCGGCGAGGGCGTGGGGGGCTTCCCCAGGCTCTCCTGGATCAGGCCCAGCCCAGGGGAGCTACGGGCTGAGCTGCCACACCAGCCAGAGCCACCAGCAGCCCTGCCGGTAGCCTGGCTGAGTAACTTCTCCCCAGGGACAGGCGGGGTGGGAGGGGCTGCCCGGTTCTTATGCAAAGCACCCCGCCACTTCCCGGAGCCTGGAGCAGCGCTGGAGCCCGAGCCCAAGAACGGGCCTCCAAAGGGGCGGGAGCTAGCCTGTCCCGCGGGGTGTGTGGGGCCTGCACCGGCGCGTGGGGGTGCAGGAAGCCGGGGCTTCAGGGGGCAGGCGCAGAGGCCAAGGGGCAGGTCTGTGCAGTCCAGGCCTAACGGTGGTGGGCTGGCCGGGCCAGACCCAGGAAGGGCCAGGCCCTCAGGGCAGAGGGGGCGCTGCGCTGTCCATTAGGGGCTGGTGGGGGGGGGCAGGGGGGAGAAGCACTGAGACACAGGGGAGCCCTGCGCTGCACATCCTGAGGTGAAAGAGGGGGCATGAGGGGGAGCCCATGTAGGCCCCAAAGTGGGGGGTGTCCACTCAGGGGCTGGTGCTCTGGATCCAGATCAGTCCTTCTGGGAAAAAACAGCAACCTGAACTGACTCTTTGGAAAAGACTCTGATGCTGGGAGGGATTGGGGGGCGGGAGGAGAAGGGGACGACAGAGGATGAGACGGTTGGACGGCATCACGGACTCGATGGATGTGAGTCTGAGTGAACTCCGGGAGTTGGTGATGGACAGGGAGGCCTGTCGAGCTGCAGTCCACGGGGTCGCAGAGTCGGACACGACTGAACTAAATTGACCATGAAACATGAAAAACACCTTCTTAAAAGCAACAAAAGGCAAACAGCAAGAAACGGCCAGGTGAAGTCTGCAGGGATCAGCCTTTGTGCACCAGGACCACCCGGGCTCCAGGTTCCAAGGCTTTAGGGGTGTGGGAGGCAGAAGACCACCCCCACAAGGGGTGAGAGACACCCTGCCCCTCAAAGAAACACACCTTCCCGGCCCCAGGGAGCGCGAGGCTGTTCTTGGTGCTCAGCAGGGTGGGTGGAAATCCCAGGGAGATAGCCCCGAGCTAGTCCCAAACAGGAAACAGGTCTGCTGACAAGTTTTCATCCCTGGGCTTGGGGTGGGGCGCGGAGGGCACCAAGCCTCAGACTATGAGCTTAAAGTGATGCCGGTGGCCTTGCTCAGGAGGTGGAAGATGAGGGCCTGGGGACGGGGTTCTGCCGGGGCACACAGGCTCTCTGAGGAGATGTGCCCGCATCCTGGAAGGAACACAGAGACTCCCCACGATCCATTTCTTAAAGAAAATGATCCATCTCTAATAAAACATGAGAGTGCCAGCAGAAACAGAATGTGACCTAAACCCTCACAAGCTGATAGAATTATCAGGCACAGAGCACAACATGGTTTCAATACGATGTAGAGATGTCAGGCAAAGGAAAGGAATTACAAAGAAGGGCCAGATTTATTTAAAAGCAGTGTTTCTGAAAAACGACTCTAGAATAACTAAAACCTTTCAGTGGATGGGATTCACAGTGCTCTACACTCTGAGGACAGAATGATCTGGAAGGCAGAGGAGGAGCCTACATGGGTGGCCCCGCAGGAAACCAAAAGGCGACTGGGAGGTGAAGCGACACAGGAGGGGGTGAAGAAGGGGGGCAAGCACCCCGACCTCCCAAGGCACGGAGGGGCAGCGGGGCAGAGACGCCACTCAAAGGGTTAGAGGCTGAGCGCTTAGAACCATCAAAGACACCAGTGTGCCGATTAATAAAGCTTGGAGATTTCCAGTTTGAATAAATACAAATAAACCCCCACACCCAGACCCGTCCTTAAAACAGTCGGCAATTTTGCAGGCAAGTAAGACAGTTAGCTTTTGGAAAGCCGTGCACTTGTCCGAGTGCCTCTGAGAGCAGCGGCGACAGCCCAGGAGTGAGGTGCTGAGAGGGCCCCGCTGGGCGCCCCTGCAGAGAGCCTGTCTCTGTCAAGGTGAGAGTCCGAGAGAGGATAGATGAGAGCTTCCGTCGGGGGAGCCTGAGACCTGGGGACGGTGCAGGGCGGAGAGCCGCTATGTGGTCTGCACACACAGTACTGATGTCCCTTGTCTCCAAGCCCGAAGGCCACTGTATTGTCCTGCTGCTGCTAAGTCGCTCCGTCGTGTCCAACTCTTCGCGACCCCGTGGACTGCAGCCCTCCAGGCTCCTCTGTCCATGGGAGTCTCCAGGCAAGAACACTAGAGTGGGTTGGCCTGCCCTCCTCCAAGGGATCTTCCCAACCCAGGGAGTGAACCTGTGTCTCCTGCGTTGGCAGGCAGGTTCTCTACTCTGTCCAGGAGAGAATAAAAGTAGGATTTTTGGAACTTTAGCCGTTAACCTTAGCATGCAGCTGGTCATTTCTATGCAATACCTAAAAGACCAGAAACAGTGTGTGACCTCCAAACCCAGAGGAGGAGAAACTGAAATGACAAAAGCATTAATGAAAATAAGGCAAAGAGAAAGAGGAACACGAGCTGGAGGAGGGTAAACAGACATCAGACGCAGTCAGATGAGAGGTCCTGAGGGCGGGAGGCCCCAAGGCAGCCCAGGCGAGCCCCGCCTCCTGTGCCCCAGCCCCAGGTAGACCCCTCACGCCACATCAGGACGGGCTTGTGGCCAGCAGAACATGGGAGAAGCGACCCAGTGTGACTTCTCAGGCTGATCCACAGAAGACGTGACTCCAGGGCCTGTCTGGAATTTCTTGTTCTGCAGATGCTCCACCCGCCGTGAGGGCACTCAGGCGGCCCTTTGGAGGGTCTGTGAGGTGAGGATGTGAGGCCTCCAGCCCTCGTCTGGGTGAGCGAACCCTCGGAAATCGGACCCGCCCCCCAGTCACGCCTTCACGTGACCCAGCCTCGGCCACGGCCTTGACCGCACCTCACGTGAGACCTGGGGCTTGGACCACAAGGTTAAGGCCCTCTTGGATCCCTGGCTCTCAGAAATGTGTGGGCAAGCAGGTGTTTGTCGTTCTGGAGTAATCTGTGTGCACAATCCACGCCATCTGTGTACACAGACGATCACACAGGACGTAAATGTGAAATGCGCTGGTTAAGAGAGTGGTCAGTTTGGATTCAGAGTTTCGGCGCTCTTGCCCTCTGAGATGGGACTGCATTCTGTCTATGGAGTGTGTCTCTCCCAGAATAAACCCACTTTCACTCTAAAAAAAAAAATCAGATTTTATGCAGAGAAATATGTAAGACCCAAGATCAGGGAGTGACTGAAAGGAAAAGATAGACCCAAGAAAATTCTAACCGAAGTAAAATTAATAACAGAGTCTGAAGAAATGCAGAGCAAAAGTTGTCAGGAGTATAAGAAGCTGATGTACTTGGTACATGCAGACAGGAAAAAGCAGAAAGAACATAAAAGGTGTGAACGCCACACTGAACGCCCCGGCCGCGCTTGCGGCACTCGACAAGTACGGAGCACGCGTTGCCTGCACCAGCGCTGACCGCACACGACGCCCCACAGCGGAGGTCTGGTGCTGCAGCGACCCAGCTCCGGTCGGAACACGATTATGCCAACCAGAAAAACCCAGGCCACTCACAAAATCTGATGCGATGTATTGAAAGGAAACCGATTTCTACATGACCTAGAGAGCAAAGAATTGTACTGAAAATTAGAAAATATTGATCTGAATAATATTCCAAACACTACACTTAAAAAATTTTCAGATACAGTTAAAGTAGAAAATAAATGGTAGTTGCCATCCTTAACTTGCCTGTCATGTATTGTAAAGAAGCAATGCCAAATATTAAGATCCAACCAACTTCTAAATACTTAGGCCTTCTGCCCAGTTTTTGATTGGGTCGCTTGTTTATTGTTTAATATTGAGCTGCATGAGCTGTTTGTATATTTTGGACATTAATCCATTGTCAGTTGCTTGATTTGGAAGCATGAAATAGCTAGTGGGAAGCTGCCGTGCAGCTCAGGGGGCTCAGCTCAGTGCTCTGCGGTGGCCGAGAGCAGCTCGGGGGCTCAGCTCAGTGCTCTGCGGTGGCCGAGAGCAGCTCGGGGGGCTCAGCTCAGTGCTCTGCGGTGGCCGAGAGCAGCCTCCTCGGGGCTCAGCTCAGTGCTCTGCGGTGGCCGAGAGCAGCTCGGGGGGCTCAGCTCAGTGCTCTGCGGTGGCCGAGAGGG
The DNA here is from genome assembly GCA_917880005.1 of Nanger dama. Classification (NCBI taxonomy): domain Eukaryota; kingdom Metazoa; phylum Chordata; class Mammalia; order Artiodactyla; family Bovidae; genus Nanger; species Nanger dama. The sequence continues at coordinate 678,076 of CAKJTW010000046.1, read as the reverse complement.
ATGGGATGGGGCGGGGAGGGAGGCCCACGAGGGGGGGACTTGTGTATACACATGGCTGAGTCACCTCGTTGTACAGCAGAGACCAACACGTCTTAAAGCTATTACACCCCAATTAAATATATATATGCGCACCCCAGGTGAGGGAAAGTCGCTCAGCTGTGTCTGACTCTGCAACCCCATGGGCTATACGGTCCATGGAATTCTCCAGGCCAGACTACTGGAGTGGGTCGCTGTTCCCTTCTCCAGGGGATCTTCCCCACCCAGGGATCAAACCCAGGTCCCCCGCACTGCGGGCGGATTCTTTACCAGCTGAGCTATGAGCGCAGCCCACGCACATACATATACAGGAAGACAAAGCCACAAATGCAGGGGCCAGGCGAGCAAGTGGGAAGTTCAGCAAGGCCTCGGGCCGGCTCTCTGCGAAGCTGGACACCGCGCCCCTCACTGATGGCAGTGGGGCGGCGACGCCAGACATAAAGGGAGACACCTCTCGCTCCGCAGACTCGAAGCGCGGACGAAGGCCCGCCTCTCAGTCCTGCGGGGACGCGCGCCGCGCAGACGAGCAGAGTGGCGCGGCCGTCTCCGGAGAAGCGGGGAAACGGCGCGCGATGAACAAAGGAAAGAAAACCACCCCAGCCGGCAAGCAGCGTCCTCTGTTCCAGAGCGTGTGTTTGTGGGGGCCTTTCTCCGGCCTCGTTAGTGGACTCCTGCCCGCTCCCCTCAGTGCAGGGGGTGGGAACCAGGACAAGGTGGACAGACTGGAAAGGGAGGCGGACGGACGCTGCTGGGAGTGCAGCGCAGGAGACCCGAGAAGACGCAAGCCGGCAACCAGGAGGGAGCCCTGCGGAAGGCGGGAGCTGACCGCAAAGCTGGCGCCACCGGCAGGAACCGTTCTCGCCAAGAGAAGAGAAAAGGAGTAAAACCCAGCACTTATGAAAGTAGCAAAGTCAGCTGATAAAAATACATGTGTAAAAGCATAGAAAATACATCTGATACATAGGAATTCATTTGATGAGAAAAAATCCACCCTAAAAATATTGCTTAGGAAAACTAAAAATATAGTACGTAAATAAATGTCAAGATACATCAAGTGGGTAGATTAGGAGTCTCAGCTTCATGAGGCCATCAATTCTCCTTAAAATGATCAGTAGATTTGACACAGTCAGTTCAGTTCAGTGGCTCAGTCATGTCCGACTCTTTGCAGTCCCATGGACTGCAGCACACCAGGCTTCCCCGTCCATCACCAGCTCCTGGAGTTTGCTCAAACTCATGCCCATCAAGTCAATGATGCTATCCAACCATCTCATCCTCTGTCATCCCCTTCTCCTTCTGCCTTCAGTCTTTCCCAGCATCAGGGTCTTTATCAATGAGTCAGTTCTTCGCATCAGGTGGCCAAAGGATTGGAGTTTCAGCTTCAACGTCAGTCCTTCCAATGAATATTCGGACTGATTTCCCTTAGGATGGACTGGTTGGATCTCCTTGCAGTCCAAGGGACTCTTAAGAGTCTTCTCCAACACCACAGTTCAAAAGCATCAGTTCTTCAGCGCTCAGCCTTCTTCATGGTCCAACCCTCACACACATACATGACTACTGGAAAAACCATAGCTTTGACTAGATGGACCTTTGTCAGTAAAGTAATGTCTGCTTTTTAATATGTTATCTAGGTTGGTCATAACTTTTCTTCTAAGAAGCAAGTGTCTTTTAATTTTATGGCTGCAAGCACCATCTGTAGTGATTTTGGAGCCCAAAAAATAAAGTCTCTCACTGTTTCCACTGTTCCCCATCTATTTGCCATGAAGTGATGGGACCGGATGCCATGATCTTAGTTTTCTAATGTTGAGTTTTAAGCCAACTTTTTCACTCTCCTCTTTCACTTTCATCAAGAGGCTCTTTAGTTCTTCTTCACTTTCTGCCATAAGCATGGTGCCTTCTGTGTATCTGAGGTTATTGATATTTCTCCCGGCAGTCTTGATTCCAGCTTGTGCTTCATCCAGCCTGGCATTTAGCATGATGTACTCTGCATAGAAGTTAAATAAGCAGGTTGACAATATACAACCTCGACGTACTCCTTTTCCTATTTGGAACCAGTCTGTTTTTCCATGTCCAGTTCTTAACTGTTGCTTCTTGACCTGCATACAGATTCCTCAGGAGGCAGGTGAAGTGGCCTGGTATTCCCATCTCTTTAAGAATTTTTCACAATTTGTTGTGACCCAAGTAGTCAAAGGATTTGACATAGTCAATAAAGCAGAAGTAGATGTTCTTCTGGAACTCTCTTGCTTTTCCTATGATCCAGTGGGTGTTGGCAATTTAATCTCTGATTCCTCTGCCTTTTTGTTGTTGCTGTTGTTGTTGAAGGACAACTGCTTTACAGAATTGTACTGTTTTCTCTCAAACCTCAACGTGTATCAGCCATAGGTGTACATATATCCCCTGCCTTTTGACCCTCCCTCCCATCTGCCTCCCCATCCTACCCCTCTAGGTTGATACAGAACCCGTTTGAGTTTCCTGTGCCATACAGCAAATTCCCGTTGGCTATCTATCCTACATACAGTAATGTAAGTTTCCGTGTTACTCTTTCCACACATCTCACCCTCTCCTCCCCTCTCTCCATGTCCATCAGTCTATTCTCTGTCTGTTTCTCCATTGCTGCCCTGTAGATAAATTTATTCAGAACCATTTTTCTAGATTCTGCATATGTGCGTTAGAATACGGTATTTATCTTTCTCTTTCTGACTCACTAGGTTCATCCCCCTCATCACAACTGACTCAGATGTGTTCCTTTTATGGCTGAGTAATATTCCACTGTGTATATGCACCACGACTTCTTCATCCATTCATCTGTTGATGGGCATCTAGGTTGCTTCCATGTTCTGGCTATTGTAAATAGTGCTGCAATGAACAACGGGATACATGTGTCTTTTTCAACCCTGGTTTCCTCAGGGTATATGCCTAGGAGTGGGATTGCTGGGTCATATGGTGGTTTTATTCCTAGTTTTTAAAGGAATCTCCATACCGTCTTCCATAGTGGCTGTATCAATTTACCTTCCCACCAACAGTGCAAGAGTGTTCCCTTTTTCTCCACACCCTCTCCAGCATTTATTGCTTGTAGACTTTTTGATGATGGCCATTCTGATCAGTGTGAGATGAAATATCTCACTGTGGTTTTGATTTGTATCTCTCTAATAATGAGCAGTGTTGAGCATCTTTCATGTGTTTGTCAGCCATCTGTATGTCTTCTTTGGAGGAATGTCTGTTCAGGTCTTTTCCCCACTTGTTTATCGGGCTGTTTGTTTTTCTGGCGTTGAGCTGTGTGAGCTGCTTGTATGTTTTGGAAATTAGTCCTTTGTCAGTTGTTTCATTTGACATTATTTTCTCCCATTCTGAGGGTTGTCTTTTCACCTTGCTTATAGTTTCCTTTGCTTTGCAAAAGCTTTTAAGTTTAATCAGGTCCCACTTGTTTACTTTTTTTTTTAATACTTTTATTCTACGTTACTATACTGTATTTGTTTTGCCATACATTGACACGAATCAGCTCGCTTGTTTACTTTTGGTTTTATTTCCGTTACTCTAGGAGGTGGGTCATAGAGGATCAAGCTTTGATTTATATCATCGAGTGCTCTGCCTATGTTTTCCTCTAAGAGTTTTATAGTTTCTGGTCTTACACTTAGGTCTTTAATCCATTTTGAGTTTAGCTATGTGTACAGTGTTAGGAAGTGTTCTAATTTCATTCTTTTACATGTAGCTGTCCAGTTTTCCCAGCATCATTTACTGAAGAGGCTGTCTTTGCCCCATTGTATATTCTTGCCTCCTTTGTCAAGAATAAGGTACCCATAGGTGCATGGGTTTATTTCTGGGCTTTCTATCTTGTTCCATTGTTCTCAATTTCTGTTTCCATGCCAGTACCATACTGTCTTGATGACTGTGGCTTTGTAGTATAATCTGAAGTCAAGAAGTTTGATGCCTCCAGCTCCATTCTTCTTTCTCAAGACTGCTTTGGCTATTTGGGGTCTTTTGTGTTTCCATATGAATTGTGGAATTTTTAGTTCCAGTTCTGTGAAAAATGCCATTGGTAATTTGATAGGGATTGCACTGAATCTGTGGATTGCATTTGGTAGTATAGTCATTTTCACAATATTGATTCTTCCTACCCAGGAACATGGAATATCCTTTCATCTGTTTATGTCATCTTTGATTTCTTTCACCAGTGTCTTATAATTTTCTGTGTACAGTTCTTTCATCTCCTTAGATAAATATATTCCTAGATATTTAATTCTTTTTGTTGGAATAGTGAATGGGATTGATGCCTTAATTGCTCTTTCTGATTTTTCGTTGTTAGTATATAGAATTGCAAGTCATTTCTGTGTATTGATTTTGTATCCTGCAACCTTGCTAAATTCACTGATTAGCTCTAGTAATTTTCTGATACTATCTTTAGGGTTTTCTATGTACAGTATCATGCCATCTGCAAACAATGAGAGCTTTACTTCTTTTCTGACCTGGATTCCTTTTATTTCTTTTTCTTCTCTGATTGATGTAGCTAGGACTTCCAGAACTATGTTGAATAACAGTGGCGAAAGTGGACACCCTTGTCTTGCTCCTGATCTTAGGGGGAATGTTTTCAGTTTTCAACACTTGAGAGTAATGTTTGCTGTAGGCTTATCATATATGGCCTTTACTATGTTGAGGTAAGTTCCTTCTATGCCCATTTTTTGAAGAGTTTTAATCATAAATGGAGCTGAAGTTTGTCAAAGGCTTTTTCTGCATTTATTGAGATAATCATATGGTTTTTTTAATCTTTCAATTTGTTAATATGGTGTATCACATTGATTGATTTGTGTATATTGAGGAATCCTTGGGTTTCCAAAATAAATCCTACTTGATCGTGTTGTATGAGCTTTTTGATGTGCTGCTGAATTCTGTTTGCTAAAATTTTATTGAGGATTTTTGCATCTATGTTCATCAGTGATATTGGCCTGTAGTTTTCTTGTTTGTGTGTTGTCTTTGTCTGGTTTTGGTATCAGGGTGATGGTGGTCTCGTAGAATGAGTTTGGAAGTGTTCCTTCCTCTGCAATTTTTTGAAAGGCTTTTAGCAGGATAGGCATTAGCTCTTCTCTAAATGTTTGATAGAATTCTCCTGTGAAGCCATCTGGTTTTGTTTTTTGGGAGACTTTTGATCACACCTTCAATTTCAGTGCTTGTAACTGGCTTATTCATAATTTCTGTTTCTTCCTGGTTCAGTCCTGGAAGACTGAACTTATCTAAGAATCTGTCCATTTCTTCCAGGTTATCCATTTTGTTGCCATATAGTTGTTCATAATAGTCTCTTATAGTCCTTTGTATTTCTGCACTGTCTGTTGTAACCTCTCCTTTTTCATTTCTAATTTTGTTGATTTGATTCTTCTCTTTTTTTTCTTGATGAGTCTGGCTAAGGGTTTGTCAATTTTGTTTATCTTCTCAAAGAACCAGATTTCAGTTTTATTAATCTTCACTATTGTTTCTTTCATTTCTTTTTCATTTATTTCTGCTTGGATCTTTATGATTTCTTTCCTTGTACTAATTTTGGGATTTCCTTGTTCTTTTTCCCACTGTATTAGGTGTAGAGTTGGTCTGTCTATGTGATGTTTTTCTTGTTTCGTGAGGTAGGATTGCATGGCTATAACCTTCCCTCTTAGGACTGCCTTTGCTGCATCCCATAGGTTTTGAGTTGTCATGTTTTCATGGTCATTTCTTTCTAGAAATTTTTTTATTTCCCTTTTGATTTCTTCAGTAGCCCGTTGGTTATTTAGAAACATGTTGTTTAATCTCCATGTGTTTGTGTTTCTTAGTTTTTCTCTTGTAATCGATATCTAGTCTCATAGCATGGTCAGAGAAGATGCCTGAAATGATTTCAATTTTCTTAAATTTGCTGAGGTTTGATTTGTGACCCAAGATGTGGTCTATCCTGGAGAATGTTCTGTGTGCACTTGAGAAGAAGATGTATTCTTCTGCATTTGGATGGAATGTCCTGAAGATATCAATGAGATCCATGTCATCTAATGTCTCATTCAAGACTTGTGTTTCCTTTTTAATTCTCCGCTTTGTGTCTGTCCGCCGGTGTGCACGGGGCCGTGAAGTCTCCTGCCATTACTGTGTCACTGTCGATTTCCCCTCTTATGTTCGTCAGTGTCTGTCTCATGTACTGAGGTGCTTCCGTGCTGGGTGCATAGACACTTACAATTGTTACGTCTTCCTCTTGGACTGATCCCTTGATCATTATGTAATGTCCTTTTTTATCTCTTGTAATCTTCTTTAAGACCTATTTGGTCTGATATGAGGATTGCTACTCCAGCTTTCCTTTGCTTCCCATTTGCATGGAATATATTTTTCCATCCTCTCACTTTCAGTCTATATGTGTCTTTAGGTCTGAAGTGGGTTTCTTGTAGACAGCATATGTATGGGTCTTGTTTTTGTATCCATTCAGCCAGTCTGTGTCTTTTGGTTTCAGCATTTAATCCATTTACATTTAAAGCGGTTATTGATATGTATGTTCCTACTGCCATTTTCTTAATTGTTTGGGGTTGATTTTGTAGATCTTTTTTCTTCTCTTGTATTTCTTGACTATATAAGTCCGTTTAACATTTGTTGTAAAGCTGCTTTGGTGGTACTGAATTCTCTTAACTTTTGCTTGTCTGAAAAGCTTTTTATTTTTTTTTTTTAAATTTCTCCATCATTTTGAATGAGATCCTTGCCGGGTACGTAATCTTGGCTGTAGATTTTTTCAGTTCAGTACTTTAAATATATCCTGCCCTTCCCTCTGGCCTCAGAGTTTCTGCTGAAAGAGCAGCTGTGAAGCCTACGGAGTTTCCCTTGTATGTTACTTGTTGCTTCACCCTTGCTGCTTTTAGTAGTCTTTCTTTGTGTATAGTCTTTGTTAGTTTGATTAGTATGTGTCTTGGTGTCTTTCTCCTTGGGTTTATCCTGTATGGGACTGTTTGTGCCTCTTGGACTTGATTGACTATTTCCTTTTCCATGTTGGGGAAATTTTCAACTATAATCTCTTCAAAAATTTTCTCATACCCTTTCTTTTTCTCTTCTTCTTCTGGGACCCCTATAATTTGAACATTGGTGCATTTGATATTGTCCCAGAGGTCTCTGAGACTATCCTCAGTTTTTTCATTCTTTTTACTTTATTCTGCTCTTCAGAAGTTATTCCCACCATTTCATCTCCCAGCTCACTGATTCGTTCTTCTGCTTCAGATGCTCTGCTGTGATTCCTTCCAGAGTGTTTTTGATTTCAGTAATTATGCTGCTTGCCTCTGCATGTTTGTTCTTTAATTCTTCTAGGTCTTTGTTAATTGAGTCTTGCATTTTTTCTATTTTGCTTTCAAGGTTTTTGATCCTCTTTACTATCATTATTCTGAATTCTTCTTCAGGTAGTCTGCCTGTTTCCTCTTCATTTATTTGGACTTATGTGTTTCTGGTTTGTTCCCTCATTTGTGTAGTATTTCTCTGCCTTTTCATTATTATTATTATTATTTTTAATTATTGTGCTTGAGGTCTCCTTTTCCCAGGCTTCAAGTTTGAATTCTTTCTTCCTTTTGGTTCCTGCCTTTCTGAGGTTGGTCCAGTGGTCTGTGTGAGCTTCTTATGGGGTGGGATCAGTGCTGAGTTTTTGCTTGTTTGTGTGCTTTTCCTCTGATGGGCACACTGAGTGAGGGGGTGGTCCTGTCTGCTGATGACTGGGTCTGTATTTTTGTTTTGTTTGCTGTCTAGATGAGGCGTCCTGCTCAGGGTGCTCCTGGTGTTCGGGTGATGCCTGGTCTTGCATTCCAGTGTGAGTTCTCACTATCTGATACTCTCTGGGGTTCGTTTCTGGTAGTCTAGGGTCTTGGAGTCGGTGCTCCCCTCCAAAGGCTGAGGGCTTGATCTCTGGTCAGGAATGAAGATTTCACAAGTGGTTTGTTATGGCATTAAGTGAGATTAAAACAAATATCCAAAAACAAGAAACCAAAGATGAACCCCAGACAAATGGCAGTTACAAAATCAGGCAGACAATAATTAAAATGATGGCATACACACATGCGCATGCGCACCCGCGAGCAGCAGCAGCGCAGCCCAGCGAGAGTGGGCACGGCAGGCCGGCCTGGGCAGCAGAGGAGATCAACAAGCATATTACCAGTCAAGAACAGAACTAACTAAAGCACAAACTGGAGAACAGAACTAAAGCAAGGTGCCAAGTGGGGAACAGAGCAATGAAAACGAAACTAACAGATATGCTGAGACTAAAGGAAAGAAAGAAAAGAAAGGGTATGCAAAGTTAAATAGAAGAAGGTTTATGTATATAAAAGATTAACTGCAAGGCAAAAAGAACAGTAGGAAAGGCAAACAAAGGAATAAATGTAGAAAAAATAATAATAGGTTAAAAAAATTAAAATTTAAAAAAAGAGAAAGAAAAAAAACAACAACTCCCCAGAACTGCAAAAGCCCAGTATAGAGGCAGAGGTTTATAACAACAATAAAAATGTGACTGAGAAAAAAAAAAAAAAAAAAAAAGCTCAAAAGCTTAGTTAGATTTCATAGTGCCAGTAGAATTGACAACTACAGCAGAGATGGGAAAAGCAGGGAAAAAGAAAAAAAATCCAAAAGAACCTGCAGAACAAGTCAAAATATAACAATAATAAATGTTTCTCTTGAGTCATTGCTGGCAGCGTCCTTTCCCTTGCTGGGACTCACAGTCCGCCTCACCTCCCTAGGATACCCTCTAACGCCATGCTGACCCCTGGACCTGCTACAGGGGCAGCTCAGATTCTAATCTGTTCCTATCCCTCTGTGTTCTTGCTTCCAGTGTTCACAGGTATCAGAACTAGTGTGTTTTCTTTTGTGGGAGCTCTCAATGACCTTTTTTATATTCCACAGACACAGAGTCTGCCTAGCTGATCGTGTGGATTTACTCTGCAGCTTGTACAGCTGGTGGAAAGGTTTTGGATCTTCTTCCTTAGCCACACTGCCCCTGGGTTTCACCTGTGGTTTTATTCCCACCTCTGCCTGTGGGTCGTCCACTGGGGTTTGCTCCTGCGGCTGCCCTGGAGGGCTCGGGTTTGCCCCTGTGAGGGCTGGGTGCGGAGGTGGTTCAGCTGCTTGGGTCACAGGGGTTCTGGCAACACCAGGTACTCAGGGGATTGGTGGCTAGGGCAGCAGGAAGTACAGCGCTCTAGAAGGGTATGGCAGCCAGTACTGGCCAATACGCTCCAGTATTCTTGCCTGGAAAACACCCTCCTTGACAGAAAAGCCTGGCAGGCCACAGTCTATAGAAGAGTTTGCAAAGACTGCACCATCCAGGGTATGTATGCTGCGGCAAGGACTGTCTGATTCACATTCCACTTAGGCGGCCACAGATCAGCGGTTTCCCTCTCAGCCTTAAAAGCTTCTCCTCTGACTCAGACAGGGTCACGAAGCTCCGTCCATAGCTCATCAGGCACTCTGTCTATCAGATCAAGTCCCTTAAATCTATTTCTCACTTCCACTGTATAGTCGTAAGGGATTTGATTTAGGTCATACCTGAATGGTCTATTGTTTTTCTCCACTTTCTTCAATTTCAGTCTGAATTTGGCAAGAAGAAGTTCATGATCTGAGCCACAGTCAGCTCCTGGTCTTGTTTTTGATGACTGTTTAGAGCTTCTCCATCTTTGGCTGCAAAGAATATAATCAATCTGATCTCGCTGTTGACCATCTGGTGATGTCCATGTGTAGAGTCTTCTCTTGTGTTGTTGGAAGAGGGTGTTTGCTATGACCAGTGTGTTCTCTTGGCAAAACTCTATTAGCCTTTGCCCTGCTTCATTCCGCATTCCAAGGCTAAATTTGCCTGTTATTCCAGGTGTTTCTTGACTTCCTACTTTTGCATTCCAGTCCCCTATAATGAAAAGGACATCTTTTTTGTGTGTTAGTTCTAAAAGGTCTTGTGAGTCTTCATAGGACCGTTCAATTTCAGCTTCTTCAGTGTTACTAGTTGGGGCATAGACTTGGATTACTGTGATAATTAATGGTTTGCCTTGGAAATGAACAGAGATCATTCTGTTGTTTTTGAGATTGCATCCAAGAACTGCATTTTGGACTCTTCTGTTGACAATAGGGGCTACTCCATTTCTTCTAAGGGATTCTTGCCCACAGTAGTATATATAATGGTCATCTGAGTTAAATTCACCCATTCCAGTCCATTTTAGTTCGCTGATTCCTAGAATGTAGATGTTCACTCTTGCCATCTCTTGTTTGACCACTTCCAATTTGCCTTGATTCATGGACCTAACATTCCAGGTTCCTATGCAATATTGCTCTTTATAGCATTAGACCTTGCTTCCATCATCAGTCACATCCACAGCTGGGCATTGTTTTGCTTTGGCTCCATCCCTTCATTCTTTCTTGAGTTATTTCTCCACTCTTCTCCAGTAGCGTGTTGTGCACCTACCAACCTGGGGAGTTCCTCTCTCAGTGTCCTATCTTTTCGCCTTTTCATGCTGTTCATTGATGGAGTAGAAGGATGTGTGCTCATCTTCTCTTGTGAGAACTCCAAAATTACAGCTCGCTGCTGAACAGTCATTGACAGGAGATCCCACCAAGAAAAGATACCCCATATCCGAGGGCAAAGAAGAAGCCCCAGCAAGGTGGGAGGAGGGACAAAACTGCATTTAGAATCAAACCCCATACCCGACAGAGATGCTTGGAGGGCTCAAACAACAACCGTGTACACCAGGACCCAGAGACCTCACGGAGACTGAACCAGACCTGCCTCTGAGTGTTTGAGTGTCTCCTGCAAAGGTGCAGGTCGGCAGGGGCCTGCCGCAGGTGCAAGGGCTCTGGGTGCAGCAGACCTGCCCACACAGCCTGCGGCATAGCCCTCTTGGAGGGGGGTCGCTTTAACCCCACCAAAGAGCCGCCGAGCAGACAACCCACAAACTGCAGGACAGTTACACCAAAGAAATTCTCACACTGTTAAAAAGTTCTAGGACCCACAACAGATTTCCCAACCTGGGGATCTGGCAAAGGGACTGAGAACATCCAGGGAATTTGACTTTGGAGGTCAATGGGATTTGATTACAGAGCTTACACAGGACTGGGGACACAGACTCTTGGAGGGCACACACAGAACCTGGTATACACCAGGACCCAGGGGAAAGGGGCAGCGACCCCCAAGAGACTGACCCAGCCTTGCCCGGGAGGGTCCGGGCGCCTCTGGGAGGCGTGGGCCGGCGCTGGCCTGCTGCAGGGTCGGGGGCGCTGAGTGTGTGGCGGTGCCTGCATGGGGCCTTTTGAAGGAGGTCGCCATTGTCTTCATTACCTCCACCATAGTTTGGTCTCAGGTCAAACAACAGGGAACACAGTCCCACCCATCAACAGAAAATTGGATTAAAGATTTACTGAGCATGGCTCCAGAACAAGGAGAGATAAGAAAGCCTTCCTCAGTGATCAATGCAAAGAAATTTGGAAACACAAAGGAAAACACAGAATGGGAAAGACTAGCAATCTCAAGAAAACTAGAGATAACAAGGGAATGTTTCATGCAAAGATGGGCACAATAAATGACAGAAACGGTAGGGACCTAACAGAAGCAGAAGATAGTAAGAAGAGGTGGCAAGAATACACAGAAGAACTGGACAAAAAAATCTTCACGACCAAGATAACCACGATGGTGTGATCACTCACCTAGGGCCAGACTTCCTGCAGCCTGAAGTCAAGTGGGCCTTAGGAAGCATCACTATGAACAAAGCTAGTGGAAGTGATGGAATTCCAGTTGAGCTATTTCAAATCCTGAAAGATGATGCCGGGTTAAAGTGCTGCACTCAACATGCCAGCAAATTTGGAAAACTCAGCAGTGGCAACAGTACTGGAAAAGGTCAGTTTTCACTCCAGTCCCAAAGAAAGGCAATGTAAAGAACACTCAAACTACTGCACAACCACACTCATCTCACACTATAGCAAAGTAATGCTCAAAATTCTCCAAGCCAGGCTTCAACAGTACATGAACCAAGAATTTCCATATGTTCAAGCTGGATTTAGAAAAGGCAGAGGAACCAGAGATCAAATTGCCATCATCTGTTGGATCACAGATAAAGCAAGAGAGTTCCAGAAAAACATATACTTCTGCTTTATTGACTATGCCAAAGCCTTTGACTGTGTGGATCACTACAAACTATGGAAAATTATTGAAGAGATGGGAATACCAGACCACCTCACCTGCCTCCTGAGAAATCTGTATTCAGGTCAAGAAGCAACAGTTAGACATGGAATAACAGACTGGTTCCAGATTGGGAAATGAATACGTCAAGGCTGTATACGGTCACCTTGCTTATTTAACTTATATGCAGAGTACATCATGAGAGACGCTGGGCTGGATGAAGCACAAGCTGGAATCAAGACTGCCGGGAGAAATATCAATAACCTCAGATACACAGATGACACTACCTTTTATGGCAGAAAGCGAAGAAGAGCTAAAGATCCTCTTGGTGAAAGTGAAAGGAGAGAGTCAAGAAGTTGGCTTAAAACTCAACATTCAAAAAATGAAGATTACAGCATCTGGTCCCATCACTTTATGGCAAATAGACAGGGAAACAATGGAAAGAGTGACAGAGTTTATTTTGGGGGGCTCCAAAATCACTGCAGATGGTGATTGCAGCCATGAAATTAAAATACACCTGCTCCTTGGAAGGAAAGTTATGCCCAACCTTGACAGCATATTAAAAAGCAGAAGAATTACTTTACAGACAAAGGTCCGTATAGTCAAAGCTATGGTTTTGCCAGTGGTCATGTACAGATGTGAAAGTTGGACTATAAAGAAAGCTGAGCCCCAAAGAATTGATGCTTTTGAACTGGAGAAGACTCTTGAGAGTCCCTTGGTCTGCAAGGAGATCCAACCAGTCCATCCTAAAGGAAATCAGTCCTGAATATTCATTGGAAGGACTGATGCTGAAGCTGTAACTCCAATACTTTGGCCACCTGAGGTGAAGAACTGACTCGTTGGAAAAAACTCTGATGCTGGGAAAGATTGAGGGCAGCAGAAGGGGACGACAGAGGATGAGATGGTTGGATGGCATCACCGACTCGATGGGCTTAAGTTTGAGCAGGCTCTGGGAGTTGCTGATGGAGAAGGAGGTCTGGTGTGCTGCAGTCCATGGGGTTGCAAAGAGTCAGACACAACTGGGCAACTGAACTGAGGTGAACTGAGCATGGCCCCGCCCATCAGAACAAGACCGTTTCCCCCTCAGCCAGTGCCTCCCATCAGGAAGCTTCTATAAGCTTCTTATCCTCATCCATCAGAGGGCAGACAGAATGAAAACTACAATCACAGAAAACTAACCAAGCTGATCACATGGACCACTGCTACTGCTGCTGCTGCTAAGTCGCTTCAGTCGTGTCCGACTCTGTGCGACCCCAGAGACGGCAGCTCGCCAGGCTCCCCTGTCCCTGGGATTCTCCAGGCGTAGAGTACTGGAGAGGGGTGCCATTTCCTTCTCCAATGCACTAAAGTGAAAAGTGAAAGTGAAGTCACTCAGTCGTGTCCGACTCTTCGTGACCCCATGGACTGCAGCCCACCAGGCTCCTCCATCCATGGGAGTTTCCAGGCAAGAGTACTGAAGTGGGTTGCCATCGCCTTCTCCGCACATGGACCACAGCCTTGTCTAAATCAGTGCAACTATGAGCAATGCCGTGTGGGGCCACCCAAGACGGACAGGTCATGGTGGAGAGTTCTGACAAAATGTGGCCCACTGGAGAAGGGAATGGCAAACCACTTCACTATTCTTGCCTTGAGAACCCCACGAACAGTATGAAAAGGCAAAAAAAAAAAAAAAAAAAAAATTTGTTACGACTGCAGTCAAATTCCCTCAAGGCTGTCTCTGTAAGTAATCTGCAAGCTGATTCTAAAATGTAAAAGGAAATTCAGAAGACAGAACAGTCTGGGAGATCCTGGGCAGAAAACAGCATCAGAGAATTTAGCTACTGCTTTTCAAAACTGATTTCAAAGCTGCACTGATTAAGACCTAAGTGTGGGACTTCTCCAGTGGCACAGTGGATGAGAATCCAGCTGCCAGTGCCGGGGATACGGGTTTGATCCCTGGTCTGGGAAGATCCCACATGCTGTGGAGCAACCAGCCTGTGCACCACACCTGAAGCCTGCATTTCCACAGCGAGAGAAGCTGCTGCAATGAGAAGCCCAGGCACCCCCAAGGCCAGAGAGGCAGGCACAGGTGAGCGTGTTCTGAGGGTGTCCACGCGTGGCTGGACAGCCTAGGCTGATGGAAGTCAGAGAGCGGGAGGACAGAGCGGGAAGGGGCACAGAAAACCTTCCAGAGAGAACTGTCCCTGCTCTCCATGTCCCTGCTCTGTGGCATTAAAAGCATCAAGCTGCCAGAAAAGAAATGTAATGAAAGGTGTGCCAGACTGCTGCCCTGAAAAACCAGCAAACACGGTCCAGAGAGAATCAAAGGCAGCCTCATTAAAAGGATTAGATCTGATTTTGACTCGAAAGACTGTAAGAAAGACGTCAGTTCCCTCTGCAGATTCAAGGCGACCCCAGTCAAAATTCTGGCAGCTCCCCCTCCCCCAGCCTTCCTTGGGCTTCTCAGGTGGTTCAACGGTAAAGCATCCGCCTTCAGGGCAGGAGGCAGGGGTTCGATTCCTGGGCCTGGAAGATCCCCTGGAGGAGGAAAAGGCTACCCACTCCAGTATTCTTGCCTGGAAAACCCCATGGAGAGAGAAGCCCGGCAGGCTACAAGCCATGCGGCCACAGCCGTCCGTAACTGAGCGAGTGAGCACTCCTTCCTTCTCTGCGTCTCTGTTCCGTTACTCCTGCGATTGACAGGCTGACCCTAACACACGGGAACGCGGCGCGAGACAGCCACTGTGCACAGCGATCTCCCCTGCTGCTGGCCGGGCCTAGCCCGTGACCTGCTGCCACCCGCGCACCGGGGGTGGAGGCTGACCACGCTGGCCCAGCTGGCCGGCTGTCGTGAGACAAGCACGCCCCAGGCAGCAGGCACGCGGCATGAGCATCCTGCATTCCAGGAGCCCAGCCGGTAGCCTGGAAGCAAGTGCCGCCCGGCCTCTGCCGCAGCGGCTTGACGCCGATGACTCGCTTCACTCGAGCTCCACCACGCGCCGTCCCAGCAGCACAGACCCGCCCGGACGCGCGCGGGGTCCTCTCAACAGCATCTAATAGGTGCTGTGGGCTTGGGAACCAGCTGGTGGAGGCCGGGCGGGGCTGCAGGAGGTTGGCCCCTCCCCTCCCAGCGGCACTGACACCGAGGCAAACGTCAGCCACAGCGACACTACTCGTGGTGGCGCTGGGACCAGGGGGCCACGTGTGCCCTGTGGGCACAGCCAGGCGCCTCTCTGGAGCGACTCTCGAGAATGGGTGCACCCCGAGCAGTCCCGGAGGATGCTGGTCCCAAGCGGCTGCAGAGAAAGCTTGACTCCTTCGGCGGGCAGGAGGCGCCTAAGCCCAGCGGAGTCGCCCCCGTGGACCCAAGCGGGCCCCGGGAGAGGATGGGCCAGGGGTGCACTTGCCCTCTCTGTGGTGGCCGAGCCTGGGGACCTGAGTATGGGGCGGCGGCAGAATCCAGGGGGCGGAGCACCGCGGAGCCGGCAGAGCCTCGCTGGAGAGCCTGGCTCTCATCCGTTCTCCAGCCACAGACGAAACCGAGACACTTGCAGGGAGACGGACCGACAGGGGCGCAGTCTCCAACCAGGCCGACGGCGGCTGCCTCACGCTCTGCCTCGCGCTGTGCCAGGCACTCAGAAGTGGCAGGCGGGGCAGGATGCTCCTGGGGGCGTGGGTGGGTGGGCATGGATTGGTCCCGGAGTCCCAGGAGGGCAGAGAGAAAGACACATCTTGAAAACGAACATGGGAGTGGTGATGATGGGGAGACGGGGCAGAGCCAAGCCTCGCGGAAAATGGATCAACGGTCTTAACCGTGGCACAGAGTCCCCCAACCCCCACCCCCAGAAGGAGCCGCGGCGTCTCGCGGGGATTCGGGTGCCCCCGATGCCCTGTGCTGGGCCCACTCTGGGCTGTGCGTGTGTGCATGCGTGTGTGTGCGCGCGCACGTGCACACAGGTGCCTCTGGTTGGGAGAGCGTCCTCGGTCTTTTGTGCCCCCCCACGCCTCCTTCGAGGTGCGTCTGGCTGTGACATCCCCTTCCAGGCTCTTACTGCTTCCTGGAAAAGCAGCGAGTGCACCAAGTTCACCGTCCCCAGCCGTGATGCAGGCCCTGCGTGCGCGCCAGCCTCCTGGACCGCCCCAGACAGGCTGGAGTCGCGGCCACCAGGAGTGCTGAGCATTCGCCTCTGACCCAGGAGTCACGTGTCTTCTGCCGGCATCCAAGCAACAGCCATCCTCATGGGGAGGGGAACGCGACTCCGGACTGCAAGACTTGCCTCTGGCTCACGAGTGTCCAGGTGAAGAAGGGTGGTGTGGAATCCTGAGATCCCGGACTCGGAGCCTGGCTCTGTGACTGGGGAGGCTGTTGGAGGGGCGGTGGCGAGTGTGTGCTGTTCACAGGAGGGTGAATCCTGACAGCCAGGAGGTGGCCTGTGGTGCATTTGACCACGTCCACTCGGCTCCTCCTCTCCCTCTGAGGAGCACCCTTCCTCACTCACTGGGCAGATGTGCCTGACTCGCCCTCTCAAGCAGATGCCATCTGCCTCGTGAAGACGACACCCAGGGGAGCCACTCGCCCAGGAGGGGAGACACGTGGGGTAGATCAGAGCTCACTGCGCAGGCTGGAGCCTGGCTCAGCCTCCCTGGTCAAGCCCAGCACCGCTACAGCTGACCTGAAGATGTGTAAGAAACAGGTGCTTGCTGAAGAAACACCACTGAGGCTGGGGAGGAGGTGTCCCTGTTCTACAACATCATTGCTGCAGAGACCTGACGTAACAAAGACAGGAAAACAGACAGCTGGGACAGAGTAGACTCCGAAGCCAGAACAACATAGCCGGTCGCCTGTCTTACAGCGGCGGCGCAGCACAGCGTGGCGGACACAGCGCTCACGCGGCACCAGCTGAGAGTCCATGCAGAACCCAGAGTCCTGATTCCTATGTCACGTCTCACAGAAACAGTTCCAGGTGGAATACACCTCTAAATGTGAAAGGTGAAACCATACAACTTGACGATGAAAACAGAAGTGACTATTTTTATGATTCTGAGGTAGGCAAAGATTTCACAAACAGAAAACATAATTGCTGATCATAAAGATGAAACATTGGAATATGCTGCGACTAATGATTTATGTGCATGAAAAGATGTTACTAAGAGAGTGAAAGGCAAACCACAGAACGGGAAAAGACATCTACACCCATCAAAAGACTTGTATACAGAATACATAAAGAACTCCTACAAGTCAGTAGAAGTAGGTTACAGAAAAATCTGTCAAATCAAATACAAAAAGATCCTTTTCAAAAGTATGTTGAGCTGCATTGTCAATATTAAAAGGTGCTAAAATTTGTTTCTTGACTATGCGGGCAGTTTACAAGATCTTATTTCCCTGCTGCTGCTGCAGCTACTGCTGCTAAGTCGCTTCAGTCGTGTCCGACTGTGCGACCCCAGAGATGGCAGCACACCAGGCTCCTCCATCCCTGGGATTCTCCAGGCAAGAACACTGGAGTGGGCTGCCATTTCCTTCTCCAGTGCGTGAAAGTGAAAAGTGAAAATGAAGTCGCTCAGTCGTGTTCGAATCCTTGTGACCCCATGGACTGCAGCCCACCAGGCTCTTCCGTCCATGGGAGTTTCCAGGCAAGAGTACTGGAGTCGGGGGCCACAGGGATCAAACCTGGGCCCAGAGCAGTGAAAGCGCCAAATCTTACAATGGCTAAAATTAAAGGACAGAGAATATCTACTGTTGGAAGAGTGCAGGTAACTGGAAGACTCATACATTCCTGGGAAATTCCTTTGGAGTGCCAACCAAAGTTGAATGCTTGACCCAGCAATTCCATTCCTACAGAAAGATGAATACATGTTCGTCAAATTCAGGATTGTTCACAATAGCACTATTTGTAATAGTCTGAACTAGAAAAAATGTAAATAAACTGTAGTTGAGAACCGATTTTAACTACATGCAAGAAAGGAAAACCAGCCCTATATGTCAAACTCAACATCAGACCAAGTTAGGATCATTCCTGGAATGCAAGGTTGGTTTAACATTAAAAAATTGATGTTAGGTGCTACAGGCAACTTCTTAGAAAAAGGAAAACCTGTTGATGTTATTTACCATTTAATCCTAATAAGAAGAAAAAACTTATAATCTCATACATGCAAAAAAAATTGAGAAAATTCATTACACAGTAACAATAAACATTCTTCATAAGATTAGAAATAAATTACTTTAACATGCTAGAGTATGTATACATTTATATCTATATATCATATCTATAGCTTTGTTGAGACTTACAGAAAATGTCATTATAAATGAGAAAATATTAGAAACATTCCCTTTAAAATCAGGAATTCAACAATGGTGCTAAATATTATGTAGGAAGTCCTAGACGCACAACAAGACAAGATATTAGGGGCAAAAAGATTGAGGTGGGAGACATTAATACAAAGCTATTCCAATCCCAAAGAAAGGCAATGCCAAAGAATGCTGAAACTACCACACAACTGCACTCATCTCAAAGGCTAGTAAAGTAATGCTGAAAATTCTCCAAGCCAGGCTTCAGTAATACATGAACTGTGAACTTCCAGATGTTCAAGCTGGTTTTAGAAAAGGCAGAGGAACCAGAGATCATATTGCCAACATCCGCTGGATCATGGAAAAAGCAAGAGAGTTCCAGAAAAACATCTGTTTCTGCTTTATTGACTATGCCAAAGGCTTTGACTGTGTGGATCACAATAAACTATGGAAAGTTCTCAGAGAGATGGGAATACCAGACCACCTGACTTGCCTCTTGAGAAACCTGTATGCATGTCAGGAAGCAACAGTTAGAACTGGACATGGAACAACAGACTGGTTCCAAACAGGAAAAGGAGTACGTCAAGGCTGTATATTGTCACCCTGCTTATTTAACTTATATGCAGAGTACACCATGAGAAACGCTGGGCTGGAGGAAGCACAAGCTGGAATCAAGATTGCTGAGAGAAATACCAGTAACCTCAGATATGTAGATGACACCATCCTTATGACAGAACGTGAAGAACAACTAAAGAGCCTTTTGATGAAAGTGAAAGAGGAGAGTGAAAAAGTTGGCTTAAAGTGCAACATTCAGAAAACTGGTATCTGGTCCCATCACTTGATAGCAAATAGATGGGAAACAGTGGAAACAATGGCTGACTTTATTTTTCTGGGCTCCAAAATCACTGCAGATGGTGATTGCAGCCATGAAATTAAAAGACGCTTACTCTTTCGAAGGAAAGTTATGATCAACCTAGACAGCATATTCGAAAGCAGAGACATTACTTTGCCAACAAAGGTCTGTCCAGTTGAGGCTATGGTTTTTCCAGTGGTCATGTATGGATGTGAGAGTTGAACTATAAAGAAAGCTGAGCACCGGAAGAACTGATGCTTTTGAACTGTGGTGTTGGAGAAGACTCTTGGGAGTCCCTTGGCCTGCAAGGAGATCCAACCAGTCCATCCTAAAAGAGATTAGTCCTGAATATTCACTGGAAGGACTGATGCTGAAGCTGAAGCTGCAATACTTTGGCCACCTGATGTGAAGAGCTGACTCACTTGAAAAGACCCTGATGCTGGGAAAGATTGAGGGCAGGAGGAGAAGGGGATGACAGAGGATGAGATGGTTGGATGGCATCACCGACTTGATGGACATGGGTTTGGGTGGACTCTGGGAGTTAGTAATGGACAAGGAGGCCTGGTGCTGCGGTTCATGGGGTCGCAAAGAGTCGGACACGGCTGAGCGACTGAACTGAACTGAACTTGCATATGATATAATTATTTATGTAGAACAATTATACATAGAAACTCAAAAGAAGAAACACGTAAATTTTCAGAAATAACAGCAGAGTTTAGAAATGTGCAGATAGAAAATTAAAATACAGAAATCAATTTCATTCTATACGCCAGCAACAAACAATGAGAAAATTTAGAGAGATGACACTATGCGCAGTAGTATCTGAGTACCAAGTAACAAAAATCTAAGGAAAGCTGTGTAATCTCTGATGTGGAAATGCTAAAATTTAAAGACGAGCTAGGACTTCTCTAAGCGGCCCAGTGGCTGAGACTCCAAGCTCGCAATGCAGGGGCTCCGTTCAGTCCCTGCTCAGGGAACTAGATGTCACATACCACGAAGGAAAAATCCTGTGCGCTGCAACTAGGACCCAGCACAGCCAAATGAGCAAATGAATAGAAATAACTATTAAAAAATAAAAAATGAAGACCTAAGTCAACGGAGAGACATGTTCTGTTCATGAACAGAAGACGTGGTTTCATTAATTTATCCATTTCCCCAAATTGATCTATGCTGCTGCTGCTGCTACGCTAAGTCGCTTCAGTTGTGTCCAACTCTGTGCAGCCCACCAGGCTCCGCTGTCCCTGGGATTCTCCAGGCAAGAACACTGGAGTGGGTTGCCATTTCCTTCTCCAATGCATGAAAGTGAAAAGTGAAAGTGAAGTCACTGAGTCGTGTCCAGCTCTCAGCGACCCCATGGACTGCAGCCCACCAGGCTCCTCTGTCCATGGGAGTTTCCTCAATGCAAATCTTGATAAAACAATTATGACATTTATATAGAAGAGAATGAGGTCAGGAATGACCAAGACTCTTATGAAGACGAGCAGAGAGGAAACTTGTCCCACCGGAAAACATGGACAGCGTGGCCCTGGGGCAGGGGGCAAATTCATCAGTGGGACACAGCAGAGACTCCAGGAATACACACCCACATGCGCACGTGCAACACTACTTCCACAAGAAGACAGAAATGAGGTCTTCGATAAATAATTGAAAGATTACCTACATAGACAAAAATAAAATTTGATTCTTTCCTCACAACATATACAAAAGTCCACTCCAGATGGATTAGCACTTGTATGTCAAAAACAAAATTTGAAACTCTTAGTAGTAAATGTAGGTAAATAAAGTTTTAAACTTTAAGGTAAGGAAAAATTCCTTGAGACAAAAATAACATTGACTAAAAGAAAGACTGATAACTTTGGCCACATTAAAACCCAAATTAAAATGTGTGCGCAAGTTCTAATTACACTATCAAAATGATCTAAATAAAAGTAGGCCATGCAAGGACAATGCACCCATGCCATGAACCAAGAATCAGGATGCGTGCGCCTGAGATCCAATGGGATGAGAAAAGTGAATGGATGAGCACGGTCCTAGACAGTCAATGAAATAAGAGAAAGACGTGAAAGCTACAGTGGTTGCAGGGAAAAGGAAAACTCACTAGTTGATATAATTGTCTATGTTAAAAATGCAATTTTCAAATATAAGCGCTGGTGGCGATGGCGGCCAGCATACTAAGCGCGGCCAAGAGCTACCCCATGTCCGAGGTCAGGGGCAGCAGCCTAGAGTGCCAGGCTGTGACTGCGCAGGAAGGGCCAGGAGGAGCCACCCCGCGCCCGAGGCCAGGGGCGGCGCCCGAGGCCAGGGGGAGCGGCAGGAAGGAGCAACCCACGCCTAAGGCTACTGTGGCGACCGGGAGGAGCAACCCCACTTCCAAGGAGTGGTGGCTGTGCGGGCGCAGGAGGGCCTAGAGGAGCCATCCCAGGTTGAAGGTCAGGAAGGGCAGCGGGAGGAGATACCCCTCATCCAAGATAAGGAGCAGCAGCTGTGCTTTGTTGGAGCAGCTGTGAAGAGATACCCCACGCCCAAGGTAAGAGAAACCCAAGTAAGATGGTAGGTGTTGCAAGAGGGCATCAGAGGGCAGACACACTGAAACCATACTCACAGAAAACTAGTCAATCTAATCACACTAGGACCACAGCCTTGTCTAACTCAGTGAAACCAAGCCATGCCTGTGGGGCAACCCAAAATGGGCAGGTCATGGTGGAGAGGTGTGACAGAATGTGGTCCACTGGAGAAGGGAATAGCAAGCCACTTCAGTATTCTTGCCTTGAGAACCTCATGAACAGTATGAAAACGCAAAATGATAGGATCCTGAAAGAGGAACTCCCCAAGTCGGTAGGTGCCCAATATGCTACTGGAGATCAGTGGAGAAACAACTCCAGAAAGAATGAAGAGATGGAACCAAAGCAAAAACAATGCCCAGCTGTGGATGTGACTGGTGATAGAAGCAAGGTCTGATGCTGTAAAGAGCAATATTGCATAGGAACCTGGAACGTCAGGTTCATGAATCAAGGCAAATTGGAAGTGGTCAAATAGGAGATGGCAAGGGTGAACGTCGACACTCTAGGAATCAGCCAACTAAAATGGACTGGAATGGGTGAATTTAACTCAGATGACCATTATATCTACTACTGTGGGCAGGAATCCTTCAGAAGAAATGGAATAGCCATCATGGTCAACAGAGGAGCCCAAAATACAGTACTTGGATGCAATCTCAAAAATGACAGAATGATCTCTGTTCATTTCCAAGGCAAACCATTCAGTATCACAGTAATCCAAGTCTATGCCCCAACCAGTAACGCTGAAGAAGCTGAAGTTGAATGGTTCTATGAAGACCTACAAGACCTTTTAGAACTAACACCCAAAAAAGATGTCCTTTTCATTATAGGGGACTGGAATGCAAAAATAGGAAGTCAAGAAACACCTGGAGTAACAGGCAAATTTGGCCTTGGAGTACAAAATGAAGCAGGGCAAAGACTAATTAGAGTTTTGCCAAGAAAATGCACTGGTCATAGCAAACATCCTCTTCCAAGAACACAAGAGAAGACTCTACACATGGACATCACCAGATGGTCAACACCAAAATCAGATTGATTATATTCTGTGCAGCAAAAGATGGAGAAGCTCTATACAGTCAACAAAAACAAGACCAGGAGCTGACTGTGGTTCAGATCATGAACTCCTTATTGCCAAATTCAGATTGAAATTGAAGAAAACAGGGAAAACCACTAGACCATTCAGGTATGACCTCAGTCAAATCCTTTATGATTATACAGTGGAAGTGAGAAATAGATTTAAGGGCCTAGATCTGATAGAGTGCCTGATGAACTATGGAATGAGGTTCATGACATTGTATAGGAGACAGGGATCAAGACCATCCCCATGGAAAAGAAATGCAAAAAGCAAAATGGCTGTCTGAGGAAGCCTTACAAATAGCTGTGAAAAGAAGAGAAGCGAAAAGCCAAGGAGAAAAGGAAAGATATAAGCATCTGGATGCAGAGTTCCAAAGAATAGCAAGAAGAGATAAGAAAGCCTTCCTCAGCAATCAATGCAAAGAAATAGAGGAAAACAACAGAATGGGAAAGATAGAGATCTCTTCAAAAAAATTAGAGATACTAAGGGAACATTTCATGCAAAGATGGGCTCAATAAAGGACAGAAATGATAGGGACCTAACAGAAGCAGAAGATATTAAGAAGAGATGGCAAGAATATACAGAAGAACTGTACAAAAAGGATCTTCACAACCTGGATAATCACAATGGTGTGATCACTCATCTAGAGCCAGACATCCTGGAATGTGAAGTCAAGTGGGCCTTAGAAAGCATCACTACGAACAAAGCTAGTGGAGGTCATGGAATTCCAGTAGAACTATTTCAAATCCTGAAAGATGATGCTGTTAAAGTGCTGCATTCAATATGCCAGCAAATTTGGAAAACTCAGCAGTAGCCACAGGATTGGAAAAGGTCAGTTTTCATTCCAATCCCAAAGGCAATGCCAAAGAGTGCTTAAACTACCGCACAATTGCACTCATCTCACACGCTAGTAAAGTAATGCTCAAAATTCTCCAAGCCAGGCTTCAGTAATACGTGAACCGTGAACTCCCTGATGTTCAAGCTGGTTTTAGAAAAGGCAGAGGAACTAGAGATCATATTGCCAACATCTGCTGGATCATGGAAAAAGCAAGAAAGTTCCAGAAAAACATCTATTTCTGCTTAATTGACTATGCCAAAGACTTTGACTGTGTGGATCACAATAAACTGTGGAAAATCCTGAGAGAGATGGGAATACCAGACCACCTGACCTGCCTCCTGAGAAATCTGTATGCAGGTCAGGAAGCAACAGTTTAGAACTGGACATGGAACAACAGACTGGTTCCAAACAGGAAAAGGAGTACGTCAAGGCTGTATATTGTCACCCTGCGTATTTAACTTATATGCAGAGTACATCATGAGAAACGCTGGACTGGAAGAAGCACAAGCTGGAATCAAGATTGCTGGGAGAAATATCAATAACCTCAGATATGCAGATGACACCACCCTTATGGCAGAAAGTGAAGAGGAACTAAAAAGCCTCTTGATGAAAGTGAAAGAGGAGAGTGAAAAAGTTGGGTTAAAGCTCAACATTCAGAAAACGAAGATCATGGCATCCAGTCCCATCAGTCCATGGGAAATAGATAGAGAAACAGTGGAAACAGTGTCAGACTTTATTTTTGGGGGGCTCCAAAATCACTGCAGCTGGTGACTGCAGCCATGAAATTAAAAGACACTTACTCCTTGGAAGAAAAGTTATGACCAACCTAGATAGCATATTCAAAAGCAGAGACATTACTTTGCCGACTAAGGTCCATCTAGTCAAGGCTATGGTTTTTCTTGTAGTCATGTATGGATGTGAGAGTTGGACTGTGAAGAAGGCTGAGTGCCGAAGAATTGATGCTTTTTAACTGTGGTGTTGGAGAAGACTCTTAAGAGTCCCTTGGACTGCAAGGAGATCCAACCAGTCCATTCTGAAGGAGATCAGCCCTGGGATTTCTTTGGAAGTAATGATGCTGAAGCTGAAACTCCAGTACTTTGGCCACCTCATGTGAATAGTTGACTCATTGGAAAAGACTCTGATGCTGGGAGGGATTGGGGGCAAGAAGAGAAGGGGACGACCGAGGATGAGATGGCTGGATGGCATCACTGACTCGATGGACGCAAGTGTGAGTGAACTCCGGGAGTTGGTGATGGACAGGGAGGCCTGGCGTCCTCCAATTCATGGGGTCGCAAAGAGTTGGTTACACCTAGCAACTGAACTGAATAGAAATGATAGCCAGATAGCTGGATTTTCAAAAAAAAATCCACTCACAAAAATCAATTTCTTCTTTGTCAACCAGCCACAATTTGTAGGAAAATATTTTTAAGTTTGATACTTTTTAAAATAGAATACAAAATAAAATATATGTAAGTCTAAATCCAACACAAAAAAGTGCGATACCATGGCAAAGACATCTAAAAGCTTATTGAAAGGCATTAAAGGATTTATTTATGCATAGATATATCACATTCATAGATTTGAAGACTCAGTGTAAAGAAGTCTGTTCTCACCAAACTGATGGCTTTAATATCAAAAACATTTAGAAATTTTTAACTACAAAAATTATGTTGGTAGTTCTTGACAACCTAATCCTGTAACCTGAATGGAAGCATAAGGGATCAAGAATAGCCCAGTTATTTTGAAGGAAGGAAAGCAAGATTATAGGACTTGTCTGACCAGCATGAAGACATTCGGCAAAGCTACAGTTATGAAGACCTTTGGCATTAGCCCAGGGCAGACAAACCAGCCAATGGAGCCGACCAACAGCCCAGAAGAGCCTGCAGGTGGGCGGGGCGAGGGGTGGGGTGTGGGCAGCCACTGGACTCTCCCTCTCCCACCATCTGCCTCCCGAGCATTCGAGAGAGGAATGTGTGAGCCACAACAGTGCTTCCAGAAGAGGAGGTCTTCACGGCCTCAGGGTAAGGAGACAAGCCGCAAAAATCACCAACTGGAGGAAAAGCTTGACCAACTGGACTTCATTAAGAATCAAGCTGACTTTTGCTTCCGTGGTGGCTCAGTGGTAAAGAAACAGCTTGCCAGTGCAGAAGGTTCAAATTTGATCCCTGGGTCGGGAAGATCCCCTGAAGGAGGAATGGCTGCCCACTGCAGTATCCTTGCCAGGAGAATTCCATGGACAGAGGAGCCTGGCAGGCTGCAGTCCACGGGGTCACAAAGAACTGGGCACAACTAAGCAACTGAAGGACCCCACTGCCGTGGCTTTATATCCAAAGTCACCATCAAGGAGCGAAAAGACAAGTCACAACGTGCGAGACAGCGTTTGCCACACAAATCAGCTGAAAAAGGAGGAGAATCCAAGAGTAGATCACATCAGAAGAAAGATCTGCGGTCCCAAGGACAATCAGACCAAGACCTGCTTTGCAGCAGAGGAGACCCAGATGGCTAGTGTGTGTCTGAAAACAAGCCATTTTATTAGGAAACAGGAGAAAGCAAATGCGCGCCGTCACCTCCTCCGGAGGCAAACAAGAGCCCCGTCAGCACCACGTGAGGCAAACAAGCGCCCGTCAGCACCACGTGCTGGCACCAGAGCGAGCCAAGGCTCAGGACAACCGAGGTCAGCACACCGTCCCTCTGGCCGTGCTTTCAGTGCCCAGTGTACCCACCCCCTAAGTTCACGGCCACCTGGACTCTTGGAATTGACTTATTTGAAGATGTAATCAAGGTAAAATGAGGTCACATCAGAGGAGGGTGAGACCCAACCCAACAACTGCTGTCCATTTAAAAGAGCAGGAACTCTGGACAGAGCGACACACAGAAAGAGCACCGTGTGAAGCAGGGCAGAGGCCGGCGTGATGCGTCCGTAAGCCAAGGAGCAAGGACGGCCAGTGGCCGCCAGAAGCTGGAGGAGGCAGGAGGCTCTCCAGGCTCCAAGAGCCCGGCCCTGCCAGTACTGCGGTTTTGGAACTCGGGTCTTCTGAAAAAATGTGGTCTGAGCCGCTAACTTTGAGGGGGTTTGCTACAGCAGCTAGTACTGCTTTTGAGGCTGAGGGTGTGTGTGTCTAGTTGACACTCACTCGTAGGAAGATGCCTGGAGGAAGCACAGTGTATTACAGAAAAAGCTGAGTTGCCAAGTGGCAGGGCTGACGGCCTCGGTGCCAGACTGGACACGGGGTGAGGAAAGCGGGTGAGACTGGACGTGGCCTCCGAGGGCCCTGCCAGCTCTGAAAGCACTGGCTCCTCGTGCCTGGAGCTGGTGATCCTAGAGGGCGATTCGCGCATGTGCTGAGCATCTGCACGGACTCTAGCACAGCCGGGCGCGGGGGTGCAGCAAGAACGCGGCCCCTGAGAGCTTACGGCCTGCAGGGAGACAGACAGACGGCCGAGAGGCTGTTAGTGCCGGGGACAGAGAGACAGACACACTGCGAACCCAGCTGGGTGGTGGGAACACAGCAGGCGCAAGTGTCCTGGTGAGTCTGCGGAGCGGGGCGCACCTGGGACGGAGGGCGAGCGCGCCAGGGCCACGGCCCCGCCTGCAGTTCCTCTCTCGGCCACATGTGGGCGCCAGAACCGCTGGAAACAGCACTGTGCCGCAGACAGGCCACCCTAGAGACCCGAGGCTGCCCACACCTGTCTACCTGTGCTCGAAGCCCACCCCCCAGGCCAGGCCCCTGGGCCACACACGGTCTGTTCCATCAGAAGCTTCAGAAAACAGCGCGGGCTCTGATCCGGCCACCACCTGCCCCCAGCATGCGGTGTTATTCAAATCTCAAACGCAGCCCCTCACTGGTGCCACATCCCCCAGGGAGAGGGGCGAAGGCTGTCACCCAGCTGGTCCTGTGCGGGGCACCTGGTGCTCAAGGGGCCCCGGAACCGCTGCAGCAGGACCCCCATGTCCCGACAACCTGACCAGTCCCAGGTGCTCTGAGCTCAGGCCAGTGCCCAGACCAGAGGCCCTGCCCTGCCCTGCCCTGGAAGATACGGACCCCAGGCTCGCACAGGTGCAAGCTCCGCTGTTACCTGGTGGTCTGGGTGGCTGAAACGGAGCACCCTCCGCTGTCTTCACACTTGGAAGCACGGATGGCAGTGGGTGCACATGTAATGAGCTTGGATCCGAGTGTCTGTCAGATTCGGCCTTGGCGAGAGCGGCCCGGGGGGCCTTATTGTCTGGGTGCTGAGAGGTGCAGGAGGGGAGTTCGATCTTCCTGCCGCACGCCCTGTGGCCACTCTTGGCTTTAGCGCTCCTCTGCACCAGCCTGTGCAAGTGCACAGGCAAGGTGCAAGGAAGTACCTTTTCATCTTTCAGTTTCAAGTCCTGGTGCAGAGCCATGAGGGGGGGTCCCGGTCCAGGTCTAGCATGGCTGAGGGGTACCTCTGTTTCAGCGGATGGATGTCCGAGAGCGGAGGCACAGAGTCAAAGCTGGGGATCGCTGGCATCTGCTTCCTGGCTTTCCTCATGCCCATGCCTTCCACGAGCAAGTCGGAGCCCTGGAACGTGGGCAGTTCCACTGCAGGCTGGGGACAGGAGGGCGAGGTCAGGGGAGCCGGCAGGCCCTTTCCCAGTCTTCAGCCAGGTCTGAGGCCTCAGGGAGAAGCCCCCAGCCACACTTCCCTAACTCTAACCCTAACCCTGGGTCTCCCCACCCCAGGGAGGCCAGGTCGCAGGGTCTTGCTGCCCCGCCCTGCAGGAGGGCTCCCCAGGGCAGCAGCCCCCTGGAAAGACCCATGAAGGCAGGCTGAATCTTCACCCCAGGAGGAGGGAGGACACCGCAGGAGAGAAGAGGAATGGCCCCCTGTGCTGCCTGGTGCCACCGAGGAGGAGGTGCCTGGGAGCGGCAAAGGCCAGCTGGGCCGCGTGAGACCCCCGGGATGAGTGGAGAGACCACCGCGAGGTGGCCAGCGGGAGAGAGGCCTGAGCCCCCACACCTGTTTGCATAGCAGCTCGAAGTTGCCGATGTCGCAGTTTCGGTCGGCCTTGCGGTCCACCACCACCTTGACGGTGTCCTCTTGCACCTGCGCGCACAGCTGCGCTGTGACAGGCGTGGATGCGTGCATAGTGGGGCTGGAGTTGATCTCGATCAGCCAGGGCCTGAAGTCGCGCCCGAGAATGAAGTCGGCGCCGTACAGCTCGAAGCTGTTCTTGCGTGGCTCCACGTGGCCCTGGGCTACCTTCATGGTGTCGGTGATGGCCCTCTTCATGGACGGGTAGATGACGCTGCCCCACACGGCCCCGCGGCCCCTCTTCTGCAGGTACTCCTGGAATCGGGTGCTGGTCCACATGTTGTGACAGGGCAGCAGGGGGCTGCGGTCCTTGTCGTTCTTCAGGTGCTTCTGGATGGAGTTGTTGCACAGGTGGATGGCGCTGCGGGGGCAAGGCTGGGGTCAGGTGTCAGCAGCTCCGACGCGGAGGCCCCCGCCCCAGACCCGAGGTCCCACCCTGACTCCACCCAAGACCCGAGGCCCCGCCTGAGACACCACCCCAGCCCCTCCCACAGACACTGCCCACTAGCGCAGGGCCGCTACAGGTGGGTCCCTAAGGGGTCCCCTCTCCTGTTCAACCTGCGGGGCCCCATTGGGGGAGGGGAGGTCTGCGTAGAAGCCAACCAGCCCCGGCCACCAACGAGGGGCCGCCGGCAAGTCCCACCCCTAGGAGCTGTTTGCCCTCCTACCGCTGGGGGAGGACTGGTGCCCCCAAGAGAGAGATTCACTAACAGAAAATTTCAGCTAATTCATTTATACCCTGGCCTTGTTCTAAGACGATTTAAGCTGAATAGCCTCTGTAGGAGATTGTAAAATGCATGCGTCCTGTCAGTCACTTTCATTTGAGCGTGTCCTTTGCCACTCGGTTCTGGTGGGGGCCCGCCTGTGACCCATGAGACAGATACAGAAACAGGTTTTGCCCTGGACCCTGAAGACGCGCTGTGGGGCGGCCACAGTTCAGAACATGGTCAGGGGCTCTGTCAGCCTGGGTGAGGGTTTTGTTCCCAGGTGCAGAAACAGCACAGAGACAGTGGAGGCCTGCCGGGTACACAGCCCACAGCTGGCAGGTCCTGGCAGGCTGGAAGGGGCCCTGTGGACCTCTCCCTGCCCAGTCCCCCGGAATCCTCCTCCGGGTCCCCCTGGCCTGGTGGGCACTGTGCTCCTTGAGCTGCCGGCTGGGGTGTGTCCCAGCAGCCTGCTCCTGCCAGGCGACTCCAGGTGTCACCGGCCAGGTGCGACTCCAGGTGCGCTCACAGCTCCAGCCCGAGCACACGGAACCCCCTCCCGCAAGGCCTCTGTTAAGCAGCCCTTGGCCTTCATGATTCTGATGGGCTCCCGTATCCCCCACTGAGACGCCTGTGCGGCCCGGGCGCCCCGAGTGCGACCACAAAGCAGAACCCCGTTGGCTCTCCGTTCAGACAGCGAGGTGGCCCCACCGGCCTGTCCAGGAGGATGGCACGCTCCCGGGACTTGGCTGGTGGCCTCCCTTGTCCCCACCGCACTGATAGCCTTCCCACTCTGGGGCCCTGGTGGCAGGGCACCCACTTCTGGAGGTCTGAGCCCCTGCCTGGCACCCCCACCGCCTCAACACACAGTGCCCCTGCGCCACCCTGGCCTCTCCTGGGGACGCACTAGCACCTCCCAGACCCAGGGCTCTGGGGGCTCACAAAGAGAAGGCCCCAAAGGGCTACTGCAGGACTGGGCAGGCTGGCCCCCAGGGGACCCCCAAGGCGCCCTTCCTGCCCTTCCCCACATGCTGAGTGGGCTGAGTGCCCGGGCAGCGCAGAAGGCAGGGCTGCACCCCGAGCGCGGCCCACATGGGTCAGCGCAAGAGCACAGCTGGCCCCTCAGCTTCCCCAGCAGACGGGCAGTGGCAGCCACCAGAGAGGGCGGCTCCATGCCAGCCAGTGCCCCCAAGCATGTGGCAGACGGTGCTTTTAGGATTTCCTAGAGAACATACATGCCCTTGGGGATGCAGGGCCCTGGCCTTGATGGGCAGGGGGCCAGAGCCTGCCCCTTGCAGAGGGAGGTTGCAGAACCTCTGGCCCCAGCCAGGACCCAGTGCCCCACCGGACACACGAGACCAGCCTGGCACTCCGGCACTGGTGGGAAGCCGCCCTGCATAGCGCCAAGCCGGCCGCACCAACCTGTCCAGCTTGTCCAGGGAGAAGCGCTGCGTGGAGAAGCGCAGATAGCTCTCCTTGTAGAACCAGATGGTCAGCGGGTTCCAGTCGGTGACCAGGAACCACTGCCGGATGTCGAATTTGGTGTCGTGGATGAGCAGCGGTGTCTCGATGTACTTCTGCACCACCCACCTGCTGTCCTTGGCGGGCGGCTGGTCTGCAGCCACCAGCTCCAGGATCTCCTCCACGTGGTCCATGCACACTATGTCTGCAAGAGGCCACCGCTCAGCCCTGAGCCCCAGCGTGCTGCCCATGGACCCCCAGGGGCGCGGCGCAGGGGCCCTGCCCTCGAGGGCAAGGCCGCAGCCAGGGCAGCCCCCGTGCTCAACCCCCACGAGGCCAGCCTGGGGCTTCAGAAAGGACGTGAAGTCAGGGAGGGCAGGGCTGCAGACAGAGGCCCTGTGAGGAGGCGGCAGCTGGCTGAGCCCTGGAGCGGGTCAGCGGAGCGGGGCGCGGGGGGTGAGTGGCCTGTGGCTTCAGAGAAACCAGCAGGCAGCGCTGGGCTGCTCCAGGGGCTCCGAGGGCCCAGGAGGCTCACACCCAGGGTGACTGGACAGACGAGGCGGCGGGGAGGCGGGGGTTGAGGTCCCTGGGCTGCAGTGTTTAATGTCGCTGACAGGCCCCGAGCCCTCGCTTTCCTTGCTGGGACACCCCTGAAGCCTGAACTGCGTCGCGAGGCAAAGTCCCCCCTACATCCTCCCTGCCACCTGTGATGGACAAGCATGAGGGAGACATGACTGGCCGTGAGGCAGCTGCTGCGATGTGGGCACAGCCTGGCTCCTGGGGTGGGTGGGGGACGCCACCTGCAAGGCCAGGGGCAAAGGACACGAGGGAGCTTTCCTCACAGAACAGAGACCTGGCTCTTCTGTGACAGCAGGTTGAAACCTTGCCATCCTGAAACCAGAGTCCAGCATGAAGCTGCAGATCCCTGACATTGTCCTGGACCAAGAAGAGAAGGGGC
This sequence comes from Nanger dama, assembly GCA_917880005.1. NCBI lineage: Eukaryota > Metazoa > Chordata > Mammalia > Artiodactyla > Bovidae > Nanger > Nanger dama. The sequence continues at coordinate 646,158 of CAKJTW010000046.1, read as the reverse complement.
ACAGGGTGGGGGGCAGGGTCAGGGGTAGGGGTCAGGGAACAGGGGGCATCAGGGTGGGGGTCAGGGAGCAGAGGCATCGGGGTGGGGTCAGGGGTTGAGGTCAAGGGCGGGGGCACTGGAACGGGGGTGGGGGTGGCGGTACTTGGGTGGGGTGGAGGGGCGCGGGCACAAGGATGGGGGGCACTGGGCTGGGAGATAGGGTGTGGGGTGCAGGGCGGGGGGGCGGGGCAGGGGCGGGGGGCACCAGGGTAGGGGAAGGGGCTGGGGTGACCAGGCAGAACAGGCTGCGTTCGGCTCTGACCAGCAGGGTCTGAGCCTGTGGAGCGTCCCTGAGGGGCAGTGTGGCCAGCACGAAGGAAGTCTGAGCTCCGGGACAGAGCCGGGGGCCCTGCCCCGGCCCGGGTGTGCAGGCTGAGAGCTGGCGGAAGCCCAAGAAAGAGAAGGCGTCATGATGGGAGATGTTCAGGACTGAATGTAGGAATGCCACACGTTATCACTAATAGAGATTTTTAAGAATCACATAAGTAACTGCTCATGAATTTACAACAATGATAAAACTCCTCAAATTACCCGAGGGGCAAACAGAATACGCAAACAAAAGGTAATAGCCACTTAGCTAGACATCAGGCAATGCTTTTTTAGGAGAGAGAGGACATCCCATGACCTGAACAAGAGGATGCAGGCAAGGCGGCACTGCAGAGGCATCTCCACAGCCTGAAGATTTCTAAGCTGCAGAAGGGCGTTCGGGAATAAATAAGCTCAGCATTTAAGTCGGCACCCAGGGGAATAACCCCTCACAGGAAGATAGAAAAAATGCAACTGAAAGATGGTTCTTTGGGAGTGCTTGTAAGATTAGAGAATCACCTTCAAGCTCTACTTTAAAATGAAGAACCCATATTACCACCAGGGATAAAGAAGAGGGCGCGGTCACAGCTGTGACACAGGAAGAAGTAAAAACCTGGAGATGGGCCACCAGGGGACAGGGCTCACGAGGGGCGCAGAACGGGCACCTCCAGGGGCTTCATGACCACCCAAGGCCCAGGCCCCCGATGCTGGGCACAGGGACCTCCCTCTAGTCTAGCAGCGATGGGACGCTCTAATTAATCTTAATTACTTGGCAAAACAGAACAGAAGCTGTGATGAGCAGGGTCTTGGGACACCTGCTACCTGGGACCTGTGAGTCCGGCGCCCCCAGGGAGCCCAGCACTCCAGCCCCCACCCCCAGGCTGGCTGTCCACACAGGCGCCCGGCTGAGACTCACCTCGGCCGCGGGACTTGGCCGCAGGCTTGATGATCCAGATGTTCCGAAGCCCATCGATCTCGGTCTGAGGGTTCACAGAGGTGATTTTGTTCAGCAGAGCCTGGCACTGGGAAAAGTGATTTCTGGAACTGGAGATGAAGGCCTCGCCACTACAAAGCAAGATCCAGAAAGCCCATCAGGTCTTGAGGGCGGCCGCCCGAGGGAAGAGTGAGGGGCAGCCTTGGAACGTGCCCCTGCCCACCCGAGGGCCGCCTGGGAACGTGGCCTGCAGGGAGGTGGGGACTGCCTACTTGAGGATCAGACTGCAGGGACACCCCTGGGCGCTGTGCCTGGGCCCAGACAAGGTGCTGGGAGCCGAAAGCCAGGGTCCCTGTGCTGGGGACCCCCACATCAGGGTGGGCATTGCAGGCCCACATGGGGAAGCCAAGCTGCCCACGGCAGCGGGACCAGGGTCCAGCTTAGAATCCTGTGCGCGTCACTGTCAGCCAGACTGGCTCGTGGCCATGAGCTCACGGCAGCCACGGGGCCCGCTCAGGAAGACTACAACAGGGCGATGAGGCTGGCGGACGGCACAGTGTCTGCGGGGGTTAGTGCTCCCATCATGGGCCCGCCACCCCCAAGAGGATGGACTGCCACCACGGCTGGGGGCTCCCGCCTGCTGCGCCCCGTGGCAGCCCTGGCGTGGGGAGGGAACTTTCTGGGACGTGCAGGTGTGTGCACAATGTTGTAGCCACCCTACAGGGGAAAGGAGGGCAACTGGGAGGGGGAAGCGATGCGGAGAGGGCCCCATTGCAAGGAGCCAAGGTTGCGGATGAGGAAGCAGGAGCCTCGCTGGTGCAAGGGGTGCGGGTGACGGGTCAGACAGCGCCTCGCCTCCCTGGCTCTAACAGGACACGCTGAAAGGGAGCCCTGGCCTGCCTTGCCAGTGCACATGCTCTGCCTGACCCCAGGGTGAAGACCGGACCCGGTGGAAGCAGGTGTGAGTCCCCTCTGGTCCTGAGCCCTCCCATCCAGCAGCAGAGGGCAGGCCTGATGCTGGGTCAAACGAGGCAGGTCCCCCGGAGCGCACCCTGCTGGCCAGGGGCAGAGCCGCCCAGGGGCCCGGCGGACGCTGGTGACAGGTGTGCGGACTCGACGTGGGCTCAGAAGGAAGGTGGGGCTGCTCACTTCTCCGGAGGGTCCCCACAGTCTCTCCCCAGAGCACCGCGAGCCTCAGCCTCTCGCCGTGGCCCCTGGGCAGGAGGGAGTTTGTGCATCACAGTAGGAAGCCTGTCACCTCCCCCGAGGGCAGGGAGTGCGAGGAAGGGGACGTCCAGCCCATGGTGGGAAGCTGGCCAAGCTCCAGGCCCAGACACCCGAGTCACCAGAGAGCAAGCACTGTCCCTCAGAAAGGCCCCGCCCTTCTGGCCCTGATGACGCGCACACCACGTGGGTGGACCTCACGCGGTCGCCGCAACGTGGAAGGAAAGGAGGCCTGAGCAGGCTGACCGGCCCGGGTTCCCTAACATGCTCCACAGTCCAGCAGGTGCCCCGCTAGGCAGTGGGTGTGGGGTCCGCTGCTGCCACCTTCTGGCTACTCCTGGGACTGCAGGCCCGCAGGGGAGAGCAGCCCTTTCTCACACAGGTGCAAATGCTCCCAGCCCCTCGAGAGGCTGCCCTGGAGACCACGGGTACTAGACCCCTCTGCCTCCTCCCGTGTGGACGCCTCCCAGCCTTGACCTTCATACCAGGGGCTGCCTTGCTCAATAGCATGTGGTGCTGCAGGAGGCATCAGCAGCAAGTTCCTTACACTGTTGGTTCCAGACAGCACATTCAAAAGCAGGGACATCACTCCGCCAACAAAGGTCCGTCTAGCCAAAGCTATGGTTTTTCCAGGTCATGGATGGATGTGAGAGCTGGACTATAAGGAAAGCCGAGCTCTGAAGGATTAATGCTTTTGAAGTGTGGTGTTGGAGAAGACTCTTGAGAGTCCCTTGGACTGCAAGGAGATCCAACCAGTCCATCCTAAAGGAGATCAGCCCTGAATATTCATTGGAAAGACTGATGCTGAAGCTGAAGCTGCAATACTTTGGCCACCTGATGTGAAACAGTGACTCATTGGAAAAGACCCTGATGCTGGGAAAGACTGAAGGCAGGTGGAGAAGGGGATGACATGGTTGGATGGCATCACTGACTTGATGGACATGAGTTTGAGCAAGCTCCAGGAGTTGATGATGGACAGGGAAGTCTGGCATGCTGAGGTCCATGGGGTCGCAGAGAGTTGGACACGACTGAGTGACTGAACTGAACTGAACTGAACTGAACTGGTGGTTTCTAGGTTAGGAATGAAGTTTCTCCAAAGATGTGTTTTCATTTCCCTTTAGACAAATGCCCAAGCACAGCAGAGCTGTGTCACAGGGCATGTAGGCGCCTAAAGGGGTAAGAAGCGGCCAAGGCTTTTCAAGACAGGCTCCCACTCCCCATCCCACAGTGGAAGAAGGCTCGAGCCACTGCGCATCCTGGCTGCACTGTCAATCGTTCTGGCTGGTGTACAGTGGCGTCTCCTGGCCGTGAATTCAGCACCGCTGCCTCTTCACGTGCTGACAGCTTGGTGTCTTTTCCTGTGGCATGTCCAGAGGGCCTGTTTTCCTTGTATTTGTTGCTGCTCTTGTCCAGTCGTGTCCAGCTGCTTGTGACCCCAGGGGCTGCAGCAGGCCAGGCTTCCCCTGTCCTTTACCATCTGCTCACACTCAGTCCATCGAGTCCGTGATGCCATCCAGCCATCTCATCCTCTGCCACCCCTTCCCCTCCTGCCCTCAATCCTTCCCAGCATCAGGGGCTTTTCCAGTGAGTCGGCTCTTCGCATCAGGTGGCCAAAGTATTAAAGCTTCAGCTTCAGCATCGGTCTTTCCAATGAATACTCAGGGCTGATTTCCTTTAGGATGGACTGGTTGGATCTCCTTGCAGTCCAAGGGACTCTCAAGAATCTTCCCCAACACCACAGTTCAAAAGCATCCATTCTTCGGGGCTCAAGCTTCTTGATGGTCCAGCTCGCACATCCGTGGATGACTATGGGGAAAACCACAGCCTTGATTAGACAGACCTTTGTCGGCAAAGCGATGTCTCTGCATGAGCGTTTCTTCCATGTTCTAGATCTGAGGCCTCTGTTGGATATCTGTGTGGTAAATATGTTCCTCACGTTTATGGCTTGTCTTTTCATTCTCTTTGTGGTGTTTTTTGATAAACCGAGTTCTTAATGTCAATAAAGGACAATTTATCAACTTTTAAATTATGGTTAGTGCTTTTAGTGAACTACTTGAGAAATCTTTGCCTTCCTTGCAGTCATGAAGATACACTCCAGTGTTTTGTTAATTTTTAAACTTTTACATGTCGCATCTCACATTAATTGTGTATATTTTGAGGCAGGATTCAAGGCACTCTGTCTTTTCATAAGGATGTTAATTGCTCAGATAACATTTAAAGGAGAGATTGACCCTTGCTCACTGAACCCCAGTGGCACCTGGAGCAGGCGCTCAGACGTGTGAGGGGCTATGTCGGGACTATGCAGTCACGCCGGCCCGCTCACCTACCTCCTCCCAGCACCACCTGTCTTCCTCGTTGTGGAGTTACAGCTGGTCTCAAATACAGGGCCTAAGCCTCTAGCGTTCTCTTGATCGCAGTGCTTGTGGCTTTTATGGATCATCTCCTGCTGCTGCTGTGCACTCGCTCAGCCGTGTCTGACTCTCTGTGACCCCCTGGACTGTAGCCCGCCAGGCTCCTCTGTCCGTGGGATTCTCCAGGCAATAGTGCTGCAGTGCATTGCCACTTCACTCCACAGGAATCTTCCTGACCCAGGGATCGAACTTCCACCTATTTCCTGCATTGGCAGGGAGATCCCTTACCACTGAGCCACCAGGGTATTTCCAAATGAATTTCCGATTCAGTGTGTCAGTTCCTTCCATCCTCCCCGGGCAGGCGAAGCCCTGCATGGATTTTGATTGGGGTCACAACGAGTCTGCAGATTCGTTTTGGGCTTCCTTAGTGCCCAAAACTTATGAGGTGCAACAAAAATAGTACCAACAGGAAAACATATAGCTATAAGGTTTACATTAAAACGGAGAAGGGAATGGCAACCTGCTCCAGTACTCTTGCCTGGAGATTCCTATGGACAGAGGAGCCTGGTGGGATACAGTCCATGGGGTCACAAAAAGTCAGACACAGCTGAGCGACTAACACATTAAAAAATGAGAAAAATCTCAAATCAATAATCTAATTTTACAATTTAAGAAACTAGAAAAAAACAACTAAATACAAAGCTAGCAAGGAAGAAGAAAATAATAAAGACTAGAATAGAATTAACCAAAATAGACAAACAATAGAGAAAGTGGATAAAACCAAAAGTTGGCTAGATCAACAAAGTAGATGAACTTGTAGCTAGGGAGGACTAAGAGAAAAACAGAAAACTCAAATTACTAAAATAAAAAATGATACTGGGGACATTACTATTGATTTTAAAAAATAAAAAGATTATAAGAGAGTATTATGGACAGTTGTACTGGAACAAACTGGAGAATCTGGATGAATTTCACAGATTCTGAGAAACACCAAACCTGTGAAAAGTAAACCATGTGGATGCGGAAAACATGAAGGGCCTATCCTCACCCAGGGCCTCCCAGGCGGCGCTAGCAGTGAGTCAGTGGAGTGGAAGGCGCTCAGTCGTGTCCGACCCTTTTGGACCCTATACAGTCCATGGGAGTCTCCAGGCCAGAATACTGGAGTGGGTAGCCTTTCCCTTCTCCAGGGGATCTTCCCAACCCAGGGATCAAACCCAGGTCTCCCACACTGCAGCTGGATTCTTCACCAGCTGAGACACAAGGGAGCCCAGTGGTAAATAACCCACCTGCAAATGCAGGAGACATAAGAGATGTGGGTTCGATCCCTGGGTCAGGAGGATCCCCTGGAGAGACCATAGCAACCCACTCCAGTGTTCTTGCCTGGAGAACCCCATGGACAGAGGAGTCTGGTGAGCTACAGTCCGCGGGGTCACATAGAGTCAGACACAACTGAGCGACTAAGGACGCGTACTCACCCAGGGAGTGAATCGGCAGCCAAAGCCCTCCCAGGAAAAGACGCTCTAGAGGCGGCGGCTTCCCAGGTGGGGCCAACCAATGGCTAAAGGAGTTTCTACCAGTCCTTCTCAAACTTTCCCAAGTCGAACAGCTAATAAGTAAACTCAGCAAAGCAGCAGAATATAAAGTCAACATACAAAAATCAGTCTCATTTCTATCTTCTTTTTAATTCTACAATTATTTGCTTTACATACTCTGTCGTGGCATTCGCTACATTCCAGTCCAGATTGTGTTGACTCCTTTGATGGACTCACCTTATTGTGAAATATCCTCTTTATGTCTATTAATGTCTCAAATACAAACAGATATTTTAACTCAGCTCTCACAGTAACTCAGAGAACAAGCAGGTAAAATAATCGGCAAGACTTTAGGCTTAAATAACTAACCTGACTTCACTGATATTTTTTAAGGACACGCTACCTAGCAATGCAGATACGCATTCAAGTGTGCATGAGACAGTCGCTGAAACAGATCAGGGCTAGTCAGGGGCAAAAGCAAGCTCCAGCAAGACTCATGTCTATTCTATACAAAAAGAACCTTGATGCTTATCTCTTGCCTCACACAGAAATTAAGATTAATCACAAAAAGCTTAAAGTGAAAGGAAAAACAATAAAGCATGTATTGTTGACTATGCCAAAGCCTTTGACTGTGTGGATCACAACAAACTGGAAAATTCTTCAAGAGATGGGAATACCAGATCACCTCACCTGCCTCCTGAGAAATCTGTATGCAGGTCAAGAAGCAACCATTAGAACTGGACATGGAACAACGGACTGGTTCCAAATTGGGAAAGGAGTACATCAAGGCTGTATATTGTCACCTTGCTTATTTAACTTATATGCAGAGTACATCATGAGAAACACCAGGCTGGAAGAAGCACAAGCTGGAATCAAGATTGCTGGGAGAAATATCAATAACCTCAGATATGCAGATGACACCATCCTTATGGCAGAAAGCGAAGAACTAAAGAGCCTTTTGATGAAAGTGAAAGAGGAGAGTTAAAAAGTTGGCTTTAATGTCAACATTCAGAAAACTAAGATCATGGCATCTGGTCCCATTACTTCATGGCAAATAGATGGGGAAACAATGGAAATAGTGACAGACTATTTTTGGGGGCTCCAAAATCACTGCAGATGGTGACTGCAGCCATGAAATTAAAAGACGCTTACTCCTTGGAAGAAAAGTTATGACCAACCTAGACAGCATGTTAAAAAGCAGAGACATTATTTTGCCAACAAAGGTCTATCTAGTCAAGGCTATGGCTTTTCCAGTGGTCATGCATGGATGTGAGAGTTAGACTATAAAGAAAGCTGAGTGCTGAAGAATTGATGCTTTTGAACTGTGGTGTTGGAGAAGACTCTTGAGAGTCCCTTGGACTGCAAGGAGATACAACCAGTCTATCCTAAAGGAGATCAGTCCTGAATATTCACTAGAAGGACTGATGCTGAAGCTGAAGCTGCAATACTTTGGCCACCTGATGCGAAGAACAGACTCATTGGAAAAGACCTTGATGCTGGGAAAGATAGAAGGCAGGTGGAGAAGGGGACGACAGAGGATGAGATGGTTGGATGGTATCACCGACTCAACGGACATGAATTTGAGTAAACTCCGGGAGGTGGTGATGGCCAGGGAGGCCTGGTGTGCTGCAGCCCACGGGGTTGCAAAAGAGTCGGACACGACTGAGCAACTGAACTGAACTGAAGTGATTGTTAGTCACTCAGTTGTGTCTAGGTCTTTAGGAACTCATGAACTGTAGCCTGCCAGGCCCCTCTGTGCATGGAATTCTCCAGGCAAGAATAATGGAGTGGATAGCCATTCCCTTCTCCAGGGGATCCACCCTACTCAGGGATCAAACCTGGATCTTCTGCACTGCAGACAGATTCTTTACGAATCTAAGCCACCAGGGAAGACCAAAGCACGTGGAAGAAATCACAAAGCAGCATCTTCATCATGTGGAGGAGACACTGTTTGCTTAACCAGGACTCTAAAGGCCTTCCCATTATAGGGAAAAATTAACACTGGACCTCATCAAAAAATACCATTAAGAGGCAAAAAGACAAGTCACGCACCAGGAGAAAGCACACTTAGTACACACTGCCAACAAAGGCGATAAATCAGTTTCATAAAGAGAGCACTCACTTCTTTCTCCTTGAGGATCTGAAGATTAGAATAAGCACATCATGAGAAAAGAGATCCAAATGGCGGATGAGCACATGAGCCTGGGCTCACCAGTCATCAGAGAGGTGCAAAGTGGGAGCACAGGAGACGACCGAGGAGGGAGGCCAGAGTGTGGTGTGTGCGTCGGTGTCACGGGGGTGGGTGATGCACGCGCACGGCCGCTGGCTCGTGGAGCTGCAGAGCCAGTCTGGAAATCGTCTAAGCCTGGTGGTGACTGGTGTCTGACTGCCCCTCCACGGCAGGAGCGAGCACCCTGCGGTCAGTGGACGGGACGAGACTCGGCACCAACTATCCGGCAGGTAAATCTCACAGGTCTCGAGCTGAGCAGTAGCCATGCCTGCGTGACCCCGTGGAGGTGCACTTCCACAGCAACACTGGTTGGGGCGCTGGGAATCGAAGGAGCTGTGGCCTCGCACACTTTCACCCAGCGGGACAAATACCGCTAGCACACGGCATGCCCTGTACTGTATTTATAGCGTGTAGAAAAGAAAGAAAACACTTGACCCAAAAGAAGGGAAGGACTGAGACAGCAGACATAGCCCTGGGACGGCGCGTGCGGGCCGCAGGCAGAGCCCCCAGAATGAGCGCGGCTTTCCGGCCTTGTTCTCTCGGCCGACAGCCGCTCCCCGAGGGTGCAGGCCTGCCTCTGCTGCAGCTCCCCTCTGTCAGCCGTTAAAACAGCTTGCGCCCCTGAGCAGCGGGTCCCCGGGTATCGAGCGGCAATTGGAAGTCGTGGAGAGTCAGGAGGCCTGGGCCTAACAACGGCTGCCTAGTCCCGACCGCCCAAGCCCAGCGGGCAGCCTGGCCGTGAGAGGGCCCCCAGGCTGCTGCAGGCGTGAGCGACGCCAAGGACACGAAGGGCGTGGAAGGTGCTGGAGGCAGCAGTGCCCACAGGCACGCCGGGTGCCATTTCATCCGCCCACTGGGGCCTGCGCACCCCAACACCAGAAAAGCATCCCAGATGCCCCAGAGGCCCGACCTCGCCAGACGCCCTGAGGTCCGCCCGGAGCCCTCTGGCTGGACCTCACGTCGCCCCGGAGCCAACAACAGGCGCCTTACTGGACGAGCGAGTAGTACTGCTGGATCAGATCACTCCACTCGTCCTCCGTGAGGTCCCTGGCGCTGTCCTCGGTGAGGTCGATGTCCTCGTGCTCCAGCCGTCCCAGGTAGGCCTTGCACACCTTGCACGCGACATCCACGAACTGCCCCGACAGGCCCATGAGCCTCGGTCCTGCACCCTCAGGAACTGAAACCCAAACAAGGCACTGAGAGCCTCGCCCTCCTCCCGCCCCCCGTGGAGGCTGAAGCCCCGGCCACCGCCCGCCACTGCCGCCCGCCCCCGTGAAACCTGGACCACCGCCAGCCCCCCGTGGAGCCCAGGCCGCTACTGGCAAAGGCCACCCCACCTGTCTGCACCTCAAGGCCTCATGGTGAGGGGTCCCATGTCTGTGGGTAGTCACCCTGGATGCCACATCTGGGTCTGGGCAGGTAACCTTTCCCCTTTGGAAGCTGCCCTCCCACTGTGCTGTGCCCACCCCTCTCTGCCCCTCCCCCTCCAACTGGACTCCCAGCCCCCTGATGGAAGAGAAACCACACTTCTGATGAGCTTGCCACAAAACCTCTGCTTCTGAGCACACACTTGGTCCTCAGTGAAACACAAATACCCCAACTTAAAAATGGAGGGAGGCTGAAAAAATTCTCACCAAAGAATACATACAGATGATAAATAAGTATATTGAAAGACATTCACCACCATGTGTTGTCAGAGGAATGCAAGTTAAAACAATTACACACCAGCCCACTCCAGTATTCTTGCCTGGAGAATCCCATGGACAGAGGAGCTTGGTGGGCTACAGTCCACGGGTCGCAAAGAGTCGGACACGACTGAGCGACTTCACTTCACTACGCACCCATCAGAATGGTCATGATGCAGAACAGTGACAGCACCAGATGCTGGTGAGCACGCGGAGCAACAGGAACTCGCATCGTTGCAGGTGGGGACACAAAATGGGGCAGCGACCACTTTGGAGCACAGTTTGGCGGTTAGTTTCTCACCAAACAAAGAAACACACTCTTGCCATGTTATCCAGCGGTCGTGCTCCTTGGTATTTACCAGGTGAGTTGAAAACTTAGGGCTGCACAAAACTCTGTATGCAGCTTTAATCCCAATGGCCAAGACTCAGAAGCAACCAAGATGCCCTTGGATGCCCAAGTCATCAGTAGATGACTCGAGGAACAAGCTGTCCATCCAGACTGGGGAATGTTATTCAGTGCTGAAGAGAAATGAGCTCCTGGGTCATGAAAAGACACGGAGGAACCTTAAATGCACGTTAGTAAGGAGAGAAGGCTGAATCACATGTGGTTTATGATTCCAGCTCTGTGATGTCTTGGAAAATGCAGAGCTGTGGCGGCAATAAAAGGATCAGGGGTCAGGGGTGAAGAAGGAGTGAGCAGGCTGACTGTGGAGGACTTTTTATTGCTGTTTAGCTGCTCAGCCATGTCTGACTCTTTGCAGTCCCGTGGACTGTCGCGCACCAGGCCTCTCTGTCCATGGGCTTTCCCAGGCAAGAATACTGGAGTGGGTTACCGTTTCCCTCTCCAGGGGATCTTCCTGGCCCAGGCGTGGAACCCATGTCTCCTGCGCTGGCAGGCAGATTCTTCGCCACTGAGCAGATTTTTAGGGCAGCGAACTGCTCTGAGCACTACCATGCTGGTGGATGCGTGTGATAGTACATTTGTCCAAACCAAGAGGAAGCCCTGGCGCAGACGGTGGACTCTCATGATGGCGTGTCACTGTGGGTTCGCCAGTTACAAGGAATGCACTGTCTGGGGGATGTTGATAGCGGGGGAGGCAGGGCAGAGGGTACACGTGCCACCTCTGGACCTCCTGCTCCCGTCTTGCTCTGAACCTTAAACTGTTCTATTCAAGTGAATAACAACCAAAAAAGACTTATATCTGAGTCTTGTAGGCCTAATCCCACAGTGGGCCACGCCTCCGACGTGGGCAGTCGGATTCTGCGGGCGGAGACTGGGGGCGGGGCAGAGCCGCCGCCGCGTCCCGGGAGCCCCCGCCCACGGCCCCGCCCACGGCCCGCCGCCCCGCCCACCCGCGCACCTTTCCCGCTCGCGCCGCGGTCGCGGGCCTCCTCCCTCCTGCTCCGCGGCTTGCTCCTGCTGCTCTGCTGGCTGACCACCCACTTCAGGATGCTGGAGGCCACCGTGCGCCGGAAGTCGTCTGCAAGGACACAAGGCCTCGCCCCCTCTGCCTGCGCCGGGGACGGGCCCTCGGCGCGCCAGCCACGCTCAGCCCCGACGTCCTGCCCGGGGGTGCGGGCCGTGCTCCTGCCTCGTGGCCCTCTGGAGGCAAGCTCTCCCCACTGCCCCCGCCCACACGGTCCGTCCCACCTCGTCCCCAGCCTCTGCAGAGCGGACTCTCACAGCCGGGACTGCCCCCCCGCGGCCACGCATCCACCTGCCTGCCCACGGGCCCAGAGGCAGAACCGGGCACCCCTTTGGCTGCCGCTCTCCTGTGCCCCCTCACCACCTCTGACTGCCCAGCCTCCTCAGCCCTGCACAGACGGATCCTTCCAGGAGCGCCCTCTGCGGACAGCAGCGGCTCTCCCCCTCTCAAGAGGGGCCTCCCTGGAAGCTGGGTCCCCAGCTCTAAGTGCGGGTGGCTCAGGGTCCTCCAGACTCAGGCTTGGGCCCGGGGCTGGCTCTGGACGCCTGTCACCATGCAGGGGAGGCAGCGGCTGTTCCTCACCCTGACTCCAGACTCTAACGCCTCCAACAGCGCTCCTGATGAGGGCGCCACAAAACCTCTGCTTCTGAGCTCAGACCACTTGGAGGTCTGTAAGATATCCCCGCAGTTTCTCAAGCAAACCCTCTCAGTCCACACCCCAGGGAGGGCCCCTCAGCAGCTCCGGCCACCCTGGAGACACCCAGAGGCAGAGTACCCCTCGCCCCCTTCCTGTCCTGATGCACGGACAGCCCTAAGGCCAAGGCCCGCAGGCGCACTGCCTGCTCAGGGCCAGGAGCTCCCCACCTGCTGCCCTCGCGCCCCTCTTGGGTCTCTGCCCACACCTGCTCTCGCAAGGCCCCGCCCACGGTCCCCCACTGACCCTCCTGGCCTGCATCTGGCCACTCACTCCTGGGGGCCAGCCTGGGGGCCAGGCGCAGGGCAGTGTGCTGGACAGCGGCCGCATCTCCACGGCCCCCAGATGGGTGCTCAGGAGACACTGGCACCCCCCCGCAACCCCCCTGCCTGCCCCGTCCTGTCCTCTCTCCCGTGCCCCTGGGCAGGTCCAACCAGGAAGCAGCCTTTGTCCCCAGCCCAGAGACAGAGCTGAGGGTTGAGATGGAACCGGGCCGGCCCACCTCCAGCCCTGAGGCCCGTCCTGTGGGCGGGGGCCAGGCTACAGAGAGGCCCCAGGTCTCCCAGCCCCACTCACCCAGGAAATCTTGCTTCTCGCTCTCGGTGCAGAGGCTGTAGCAGCGTGGGAAGAAGGTGTCGGGGTTGGCCTGGACGTACCACGGCAGGCTCCGCATGCTCACACACAGCCCGATCTCCGGAGACAGTGGCACGTCAGGCCCGCAGGCTGCGCCAGGCCCGCTAGGCCGGTCTGAGAGCCCGTGGGTCTGGCTGGGTGGCGCTGGCTTCAGTGGGCACCTCAGGGAGCAGACCCTCCCTGACCCCTGGCCCCTCCCGCCCCCCAGCCAACTGGCCAAACACCCAGGTCACCCGGCAAGCTGGCCAGGGCCTCGGGCTCACCCCATCGTCAGCGGCGGCTGCGGCAGGCCCGAGGATGGACAGGGCCGTCTGGGAGTGCCCAGGGCAGAGGGTGCCACATCCACCCCCCATCCCTGCCTGCTCGGCCTCCAGCCGGGAGGGGCCGAGAAGGGAGTGCCCCGGTCTACAGTGTGCCCCCTCAACACTGCGCCTGCCTGACGCCACACTCATGGTTAAGCAGGCCCAGCCCGGCAGCCCGTCTAGGGAAATGGGCCCCCGCCCCGGAGCCATGAGGCCATCACTGCCTGGGGTCTCTGCAGGAGCCCAGGCCCACTGCGCCCCTGCAGGCAGCCCCCCAGCCCAGAAGCACACCAGTGGCCTGAGGCCTGGTGAGGACGCCTGGGGAGCCCCCGCGGGCAGCCAGGGGCCTGGTCCAACTCCCTGTGTCATCTCTGACTGTTGAGGGGACGGCCCCCTGCTGCCGAGGGGCACGTGCAGGCCTGTCTGTCCCGGCTGGCCCCACCCCAGGCTCAGCCTTCAGGGTACATGGGGTATGGCTGCCTGGGGTGGCTGGTGGCTGAAAGTGAGTGAGGCTGAGAAGTAGGTGGCAGTGCCCCCAACAGCTGGAAGTCACAGCGCAGGTGAGGGTGGCCCACCCCACCACCCCACCGACCCAGAGCTGCTCCAGGGCCCAGGGCCCAGGGCCCAGGCCAGGCTGTGGGGGCAGTGGTCACTGGTCCTGTCTGGGGCTTGCCCTGCAGCCCAGAGGAGAGTGATTCTGTGGCCTTGGGCCCACCAAGGGACACGGTGGGAGACGCAGAGGCTCTGAGGAGGTTTGTGGGGAGCAGCGCCAAACATCTCTGGGCATGGATGCCAGGCAGCCTCTGGCCAGGCCAGGAGCTTCCAGTCCTGGGGAGGAGCCCTGAGGTGACCAGCGCCCCGTGGGACTGTCCAGCTCTAGAGGTGCTGACATTTCAGGAGGCAGGGCGCTACCCTCCTGCTCTGAGCCTGCCCAAGTCCCCTCACTCACCTTGGTGGTGAAGGACGCAGTCTTCCCATAGTGGTTCAGCATCTGGTCGCAGCTCAGGCTGTGATAGTCGATGACGTCCCTTTTGATTGTCCAGAGGAAGTAGGGCGTTTCATTTTTACCAACCTGGACTGGCAAGAAGAAACCTTTATCAGTACCCAGCATCCAAGGCTCACGTCTCTGAGGGTGGGGCAGGCCCAGGGCAAAGGGCTCGGGGTTAGGTTGAGAAGTGCGTGTGGTTTCTATGCGGCAGCCTCGCACGTTCCTTGAGGGCCTCGCGCCGGCCGGTGTGGAGCCGCCGTGACCACACAGGGCTTCCCACGCGAGGGGACGGGGGGCTTGGACTCGGGGTGGCAGGGGCAGCAAGCAGGGTCTATGCTGCCCGCCCGCAGGTGCTGGCCCCAGGACATGCTGGCTGCGGCCCGGGGAGCCCCCTCCCCGGCCGCCAGGACGCGGGCTCCTCTGCTGCCCAAGCCATCAGAGCGCGAGGGCCCAGGACCACGGCTGAAGCAAGACTGGGCGCCCTTCTGCTTGCTCAGAAATTCTAACCAAACAAAGAGACATGAGGAAAGGAGAAGATTCTCCACGATCCTGCCCCTGGACATGGGCCAGACACCGTGAAGACCCTTCGGGTCACATCCGCAGACAGCATGCCCGTGGCTCAGGGCAGCCCATCTTGAGCCCCGTGTTCCAGCAGGGGCTCCTCCCGCATACCATCACACAGCGCTGCTGCCGGGGGTGGGCTGGGGCCGGGCCAGGGGCCCCTACTGGGGCCAGGCTGCCAACGCCACTTCCAAAGCTCACCGGACCTGGGTCCCTGGACTCGAGCTCAAGCCCTTGGTCCTTCCTCCTGCTCTCAGAGTGATGTGGCAGCTCCTGCAGCCGCTTTCCCAAGTAAATCTCATCTGTTGCAGGGATGAAGCATCGCAGACGGATGGATAGAGAGCGTGGGGGCCACCCAGGTGCCCGAGCAGAGGCCCGCCTCCGGCCCAGAGCTAACACTCCTGCTCCCCAGGCTCCCCACACCCCCCGACCCACAGCACCTCCCCAGCCTGACGGTCTACTTTCACAGAAAGGGGTCTGCGCCAGGAA
Organism: Nanger dama; assembly: GCA_917880005.1. Taxonomy (NCBI): domain Eukaryota; kingdom Metazoa; phylum Chordata; class Mammalia; order Artiodactyla; family Bovidae; genus Nanger; species Nanger dama. The sequence continues at coordinate 630,763 of CAKJTW010000046.1, read as the reverse complement.
CGGGCATGGTGTGCCCACCGGCCTGTCAGGCCCTTGCCCATTTTCCGTTTGATCAACATCCTCTTCTGGTGGGCGGGCACTTCATGTACTCTGAGCAGCAGATCTGGGCAGTCACACGCCCTGCAAGTTTCTCCCCGAGTGCCTGGTCTTTGTTCTGTTCGCACGGTCTTCTGGGGGCCAGCAGCTCTGCACGTCAGTGTGGTCGATGCATCCCATTCTCCTCACCGTGCACGCTTTCTGGCCTGGTTTTAACTTTCTTTTCTCCCTTTGAGTCTCAGCGACACTCCGTTACCTGCCAGCAGCCTCCCACAACCCCACGCAACTGCCTCCCTGTCCACTGCCAGCTCTGCCCAGCTCATGATGGCTGACCTGCCACCCAGCCAGCATCGAGGCCTGAGAGCCCAGTCCTAGGTGCAACAGACTGCACCTCCACCATCGCTGCCTGGGGGCTGTGCAACCCCCGACCATCAGGGTCTCCACAGATGGCAGGCTCAGCTCGTCTGCTCACACGGGAGCACAGACACAGGCACACGAGGAGGCCCACGTGGATGCACAGACACGGGCACATGGGGAGGCACACATGAATATACAAAGGGCACACGGGGAGGCCCACGTGGACGCACAGACACGGGCACACGGGGAGGCACACATGGATATACAAAGGGGCACGTGGGGAGGCCCACGTGGACGCACAGGCACGGGCACACGAGGAGGCCCACGTGGACACACAGACACCGGTACACGGGGAGGCCCACGTGGACGCACAGACACGGGCACACGGGGAGGCACACGTGGACGCACAGACACGGGCACACGGGGAGGCCCACGTGGACGCACAGGCACGGGCACACGGGGAGGCCCACGTGGACGCACAGGCACGGGCACACGGGGAGGCCCACGTGGACGCACAGGCACGGGCACACGGGGAGGCCCACGTGGACGCACAGGCACGGGCACACGGGGAGGCCCACGTGGACGCACAGGCACGGGCACACGGGAGGCCCACGTGGACGCACAGGCACGGGCACACGGGGAGGCCCACGTGGACGCACAGGCACGGGCACACGGGGAGGCCCACGTGGACGCACAGGCACGGGCACACGGGGAGGCCCACGTGGATATACAAAAGGCACATGGGGAGGCCCACGTGGACACACAGACACCGGCACACGGGGAGGCCCACATGGACGCACAGACACGGGCACACGGGGAGGCCCACGTGGACGCACAGACACGGGCACACGGGGAGGCACACGTGGACGCACAGACACGGGCACACGGGGAGGCCCACATGGGCACACAAAGGGCACACGGGGAGGCCCACATGGGCACACAAAGGGCACACGGGGAGGCCCATGTGGGCACACAAAGGGCACACGGGGAGGCCCATGTGGGCACACAAAGGGCACACGGGGAGGCCCACGTGGACGCACAGACACGGGCACATGGGGAGGCCCACATGGACGCACAGACACCGGCACACGGGGAGGCCCATGTGGACACACAGGGCGCATGTACAAAGGCGCGTCCTCCAAGCTGGGTGTGACTGGGGCTTTGCCGCCACCCCCGCCTCCCAGGGTGCGGCACAGAGGAGGAGGTAAATGTCTGGCCGAGGCTCCCCACGAGCCCACGGGGACCTACCATCACATCGTGGATGTTGTCTGCTTTCTCCAAAGCCACATCTTGATTCTCTTTGCCTTCAGCACATTCATTTTCTACAAACACAACATACAGGAAATCAGAGAGTCACTGACCACAGCCAGGCCCATCACCAGGCCCAGCGCATAGCAGCGCCCCCACGGGTCCCATGAGGAGCCGGGCTAAGTCAGGCTTGGGCCGTGGTGCCCCCTGAGTGTCCACTGAACGGACCTGGGCCGTGAACTGCGTGCAGGCCGAGTGGAGACCCTGGAGCCCAGAGGGTGCAGGCTCTGTGGGGAGGGGGGCACAGGCCTGGCTGGGCTCGGGGAGGACCAGGAGGAGCAAGCGTGGCAGGGGCCCAAGCAGGGGCCAGGAGGGGCTGGGCCCAGAAGAGGGCCTTCAAGGACCAGGCCGCCGACGGACAGTGGACAACGTCTGGGCATGGGGAGGCCTGGACGTGGATGGGGAGACACATGGACGTGACCAGAACCAGGGTTTGAAAGGGCTCGCCGCCACCTGGACACCTGGGGCAGGGCCGAGAGGCCAGCCCCTCCCGGGGGAAAGCCGCAGCACAGGGCCCGCAGCTCCGCATGGAACCCACGCACTCTGGGTCTCCGTGACAGACACACGCATTTCACGCAGAACACACACGCTGATACTCTACCCGGCACCCCTTCCCCGTCGCCATTGATGCTCGGCATGAGATTGGTCAGGAAGTGGAACTTCTTTTCCACCCAGCCCTTCCTTCGCAGGGTGGTCCGGATCACTGGGTAGTGTCCGCAGATGGAGAAGATCTTCTTTTCCTCAAATTGCAAGTGTATTTGAAATTAAAGAACGGAAAACGAGTTAACCTGTCCCTGTAAGAGGAGTCTGTAGTCAGGATGAGGGACGGGCCTGGTGGGAAGATGCTCCATTCCACTCTGCGAGTCAGGGCAGCTGCCAGAGCAGGGCAGGCAGCCCCCAGGCAGGCCCACGTCTGCTCTGTGTCCATGGCCCCGGGTGTGGGGGCCTCGTACACACACAGGCCTCGCTCACACTCACCCAGAGGAGGCACAGGCAGGACCTTGGGGCTTCTGGAGGCTCAGACCTCAGCTGGGGGCAGGTCGAGGTCTGAAAGGTGGGCCTTGGGCCAGGCCCGGGACCTGTGTGCTCTGGCTTTCTTTCCTGTGCAAAGGTGACTGGCCTGCACATTTGGGGACGGGGGAGGTACTTGAGGTTTGAGGAGGGGGTGGGGGAGGCAGTCAGATGCCCGGGAGGGGCCAGAGGGGTGGTGCCCCCACCCAGGGCCAGTGCCAGGGATGGGGGACCCCGCCCACTACTGTGGGGATGAGCCAGCTGCCTGGGGCCAGGCAGAGGCAGACAACCCTCTGCTTCCCAGCGGACAGTCGAGCAAGGAGAGGGACGGTCATGCTGGGGCCCGGGCCCACGCTGCTGAGGACCCACCTGGACACATCTTGTGGGAAGCGGCGGGGACCAGGGCCGTGGGCAGCAGTGAGCCCAGGGCCACGTGAGCTTGTGAGAGCAGGACAGGGCAGGAGCGGGAGGCAGCTCAGACTCACGGGGTCCCTAATTAGACTCTGAATTTGAAAGGCAGGTGACCCTGGGTGGGCCTGGCCTAATTAGGGGGTGCCCCTGAAGAGGGTCAGAAATGGAGAACAGCAGGGACGGCCTCTCCCCACTACTGGCTCTGAAGGTGCTGCATGTTCCACAGTCTCAGGGAAATCAATTCTGCCGACAAGCTGAGAGAGCCCCGAGGGGGTCCTCCCACTGTAGGCCTGCAGATGCGACTCGCCAGCTCAGTGCCTCGACAGACACTGAGCAGAGGGCCCGGCCTGGACCCTGGCCCACAGGAGCCGGGAGAGAGCACACGGGTGCGCCTAAGCAGAGGCCATGGTGATCTGTCGCACAGCACCGGCGGGAGGGCCAGGACCACCTGCCAAGGACGTGTGGGCTTGTGGCCAGATGCTGGCAGCCCAGCTCCAGCGGCCCCTTGGGGGACCGTGGGGCTCCTTCTGCTCAGAACACGGGTCCGGAGCCTGGCCTGCTCCACCGCAGGGTGACGGGGGCTGCGGTGAGGGGTGATGACGGCAGCAGTCTCGGCGCCCACAGCTCCAGCAAGACCCCCTGCCCAAACCCCCAGGGTCTCTGCTGAGCTAGGGTCAGAAAACTGGACTGACTGTAACAAGCCAACAGCATGCAGAACAGAAGGGAACACGGAGCACAAGAATTCTAACACGAGAGGGAAAACGCAGTTCTAAAAGGGGTCAGTCCACAAGGAGGCAGGGAAGGAGGGGAAACATGAGCAGAAACCAGATGAATGAAACCCCTCGGGAACATGCCAGCACTTTAATTACTGACACACACAAAAATGCTCCAGTGGGAAGGTCAGAAGTGCCAGACTACACCTTTTTCTCATCTCAATCTATGCTGTTCACAAGAGAAGATCAAAGGCACAAGCCTGCAGGTAGGTAGAGAATAAGACGATCCAAGTATGAAACGGAGTTAGCAGTGCGACAAATACGCATCACCAAAGCAAAGAAAAGCATCGCACAATCGAAGCAAACTTTCCACTTGGCATAATACATTTGTCTGCGCCCGTTAGCGGAGCTATAAATTGCATGCAGCAAATACTGGGAGAAACACAGGCAGACAATTCCACAATTACACCAGGAAATTAACATGCTTCTCTCAGTAAATTAAGGAATACAGAGACAAAACACGAAAACAAACCCCTCAAGTCAGGAGGACTTGAAGAAGTCAGGTGAAGACCTCCTCCCTGATGACCATGAGCAGAGCCCTCTCTACCAACATCCATATAAATTAACAAACGCTGGGCAGAGAGCAGGTCTGAATACATTTCAGCGGAAATATATTATACCAATTACATGCTCAACCGCAGTTAACACCAGAAACCAGTAACAAAATAACCAGAAACAGCCTTCTTATTGTTGTCCAGTTGACTGCTGAGCCAGGTCCGACTCTTTGCGACCCAAGGACTGCAGCACGCCAGGCTCCTCTGTCCTCCACTATCTCCCAGAGCTTGCTCAAATTCATGTCCATTGAGTCGGTGATGTTATCTAATCATCTCATCTTCTGTCGTCCCCTTCTCCTTTTGCCTTCAATCGTTCCCAGAATCAGGGTCTTTTCCAAAGAGTCAGCTCTTCACATCAGGTGGTCAAAGTACTGGAGTTTCAGCTTCAGCATCAGTCCTTCCAACAAATATTCAGGGTTGATTTCCTTTAGGATTGACTGGTTTGATCTCTGTGCTGTCCAAGTCTTCAAAAGCATCAAATCTTCGGCACTCAGCCTTCTTTATGGTCCACCTCTCACATCTGTACACAACTACTGGAAAAACTGTAGCTCTGACTACATGGACCTTTGTCAGCAAAGTAATGCCTCTGCTTTTCAAAACACTGTCTAGGTTTGTCAGAGCTTTCCTTCCAAGGAGCAAGTGTCTTCATTTCATGGCTGCAGTCACCATCTGCAGTGATTTTGGAGCCCCCAAAAATAAAGTTTATCACTGTTTCCATTGTTTCCCCATCTACTTGCCGTGAAGTGATGGAACTGGATGCCATGATCTTCGTTTTCTGAATGTTGAGCTTTAAGCCAACTTTTTCACTCTCCTCTTTCAGTTTCATAAAGAAGCTCTTCAGCTCCTCTTTGCTTTCTGCCATAAGGTGGTGTCATCTGCATATCTGAGGCTATTGATATTTCTCCCAGCAATCTTGATTCCAGCTTGTGATTCATCCAGTCAGGCATTTTGCATGATGTACTCTGCAGGTAAGTTAAGTAAGCAGGGTGACAACATACAGCCTTGATGTGCTCCTTCCCAATTTTGAACCAATCCATTGTTTCATGTCCAGTTCTAACTTCTGCTTCTTGGCCTGCATACACGTTTCTCAGGGAAGCAGGTAAGGTGGTCTGGTATTCCCTTCTCTTTAAGAATTTTTCATAGTTCGCTGTGATTCACACAGTCAGAGGCTTAGCATAGTCAATGAAGCAGAAGTAAATGTTTTTCTGGAATTTCCTTGCTTTCTCTATGATCCAGCAAATGATGGAAATTTGATCTCTGGTTCCTCTACCTTTTCTAAACCCAGCTTGTACATCTGGAAGTTCTCAGTTCACATATTGCTGAAGCCTAGTTGGAAGGATCTTGAGCATAACCTTGCTAGCATGTGAAATGAGCACAACTATGTAATAGTTTGAGTTTCTTTGGGAGTGAAATGAAAACTGACTTTTCCAGTCCTGTGGCCACTGCTGAGTTTTCCAAATTTGCTGATGCAATGAATACAGCACTTTAACAGCATCATCTTTTAGGATTTTAATAATCTGCCAGTCTAGAAATTAAGAACTATACTTTTAAGTAACCCACTATCAATGAAAATAGTACAAATTGTTAAATACTTTGAACTGTATCTCATCAAAAATACTTCAAAATGAAATCTACTGAAATGCAACTAAAGCAGTACTTAGAGGGATATTTGTAGCCCTAAACGTTTGTATGTTTTAAGGTCTCAAAAGAAAATCTGAAGTTAAATCTAAAGGTTAAGTTCTATTTATAGGAAACCCCAGAAAGTATAGTGATAGGAAGCACAAAAGGTTCATCTGTGGTTGCCAGGATTTGGGAATAACTAGGGCAAGCGGCGGCTTCTGAGAGGGCGGCCGTGCTCTGCGGCGGCTGCGCGGGCTGACACGGGCCACCTGTGCCCCCATGCTCTGCGCTTCTCTCCAGGCGCGTCCAGCCCATCGCAGCCCCAGCTGCGCGCTTGCGGCCCGTGCCTCTCAGGTGCGCTGTGCTCCGGAAGGCCGTCAAGGGCCGAGCGCGTTTCCACATGTCACCTTGTATGGGATTTCTCGTGCTTCCCCACCGTCCTGGCCTGAGCACGGTGAATGCGCAAGAAAGAAGAGAATCGCATTCTCAGAGTGGAAGCTGTGGAACCATCTGAAGAATGCTTGCCCTTCCTTCCGTTCAGTTCCGTTCAGCCGCTCAGTCGTGTCCGACTGTGCGACCCCATGAATCGCAGCACGCCAGGCCTCCCTGTCCATCACCAACTCCCGGAGTTCACTATTCCCCCAAATGCTCCCATTCTGACGTAAGGTGGGCCTGTCCCTTGGGGACGTGGGTGGGTGTCCCCGGGGCCCCATACGAGTACCAGAACTCCTCTCACACACAAGCGTTCTCACCACGTCACTCGGGGGGCCTGGGCCGAGGGCAGGATGGCTTTGTGTGTCAGTAGGAGTCTGCCCCTTGTCTGAGACGTGTGTCCACAGCTGCAGTCACATGAGGGGGACACACTGGCCACGTGGTTGCAGGAGAGATTTTTACCGTGTATGTGTCTACACTTTCTGCATTTCAAAAGTATCACTTAGTTTGAAAGCAAGGGTGTAATATAAAGTAACTGTGGCACAAGCCTCACGCTGGGGCCAGGACTAGGGGCACACCTCAGCTGCAGGCACGCCACAGGCTGCGGACTCGCTCTACACACTCCAAAATGGATCCCATTCTTAACAAGAATCCGTCCCCGCTGAGCCCCAGAGAGCATTTACCTTGATTGCCTTGTCCGTTAGTTGTTTTGCTATTTTGAATCTGTCTAATCTGGGGGAAGAAACTAAGTCTTGGGAAACATCTTGTTTTAATTCTGTAAAAGAAAAACACACATGAAGGCAAAGGCAAGACCAAACCAGTTACATTCAGACTCAGGAGACAGCAGTCTAATCCCTGTGTCCAGCCCCCCAAGGCACTCAGTCAGCCCTCAGAGACATTTCATAAGCTTCCAAGTGTGTACACACTTAATACAGCTTCAAAGATATAAAAACACAAGCGGACAGAGATTTTTTAAAAAGACATAGAAAATTCAAATTCATACTGAGATACTTCAGTGAACCACCTGTCTCAGTCAAGGCAGGGCTCCCAGGTGGCGCTGGTAGTGAAACCCTGCCTGGCAGCGCAGGAGTCATGAGACCGGAGGCGCAGCCCTGGGCCAGGAGGGTCTGCTGGCAGAAGGCGTGGCAGCCCGGGCCGGCATCCCTGCCTGGAGACCGCACGGACAGAGGAGCCTGGCGAGCCGCCGTCCACAGAGATGCAGAGCCAGACGGGGCTGCAGCAACTGAGCACAGGCGCAGAAAGCAGCGTGAAGAGAGAGTCATGAGAGTATGGCAGGCTCGAGCCAGTCAGCCCTCAGTGATGCCCGGAAACCAAACCCACGGCTGAGGACACACCGCCTCTTCACACACCGCTTCCAACACAGAGCACACACCGGCCACAGGGCCTCCGCAAACCTCAGTGGGTCAAAACGATACAGATTAAATTCTTTACCACTGAAAGAAACTAGAAATTAATAACAAAATGGTAACTAGAAATTTTTCTAAACGTTCAAAAATTCAGTTCAGTTCAGTCGCTCAGTCGTGTCTGGACTCTGCACGCCACGCCTCCCTGTCCATCACCACCTCCCGGAGTTTACTCAAACTCACGTCCATTGAGTCGTTGATGCCATCCAGCCATCTCATCCTCTGTCGTCCCCTTCTCCTTCTGCCTTCAATCTTTCCCAGCATCAGGGTCTCTTCCAATGAGTCAGTTCTTCGCATCAGGTGGCCAAAGTATTGGAGTTTCAGCTTCAGCATCAGTCCTTCCAGTGAATGTTCAGGACTGATTTCCTTTAGGATGGACTGGCTGGATCTCCTTGCAATCCAAGGGACTCTCAAGAGCCTTCTCCAACACCACGGTTCAAAAGCATCAATTCTTCGGTGCTCAGCTTTCTTTATAGTCCAGTTCTCACATCCATCATGATTACTGGAAAAACCATACCTTTGACTAGATGGACCTTTGTCAGCAAAGTAATGCCTCTGCTTTTGAATATGCTGTCTATGTTGGTCATAGCTTTTCTTGCAAGGAGTAAGCGTCTTTTAATTTCATGGCTGCAGTCACCATCTGCAGTGATATGGAGCCCAAAAATTAAGCAGCACACTTTAAAAATAAAGTATGGCTCAAAGGAGAAATCAAGTGGAAATGATGAGAACTGTACGGTAATGAAAATACGGCCCACCAAAGCATTAGAATACAAACAAAATTATGACTAGAGTTCTACGAATACAAAGGTTGCTAATTTTTGAAAATCCATAACATAATCCATTGATACAGTAAATAAAAATATGCAGAAGAAAACAAGATTAAATGTAATAACTATTCATTTTAAAACTCTCAGTAAACCAGGAATAAAAGGGAACTTCCTTTCAAACTTAAAGCAGCAAGAATTTATAGGTGTTTAACTCATAATTTTTGTGAATGACAAAACATACTAAGCAATATTAACCAATGGGGCTTAGAGGAAGGTATCCTGGTGAACCTGGATCCATTTAGGACTGCTGTTATAGAAATATAAATTCAGTTGTAAAATGAAAATTAGTATTTTGAATAAATTTGCCAAAGAAAATTTGAAAGCTAAAGAAATATGGAAAAGTAAATCCTGGCTTTTTTTTTTTTTTTAACTTATAGCAACATCATACTTCATGGTGAAACACTGAACACTTTCCTCTGGAGCTTAGAAACAAAAAAGATGTCCACTATATCACATCTGCTCAACATTATACTCAAAGTGCTAGCCCATGCAATAGTGCAAGAAAAGGAAGTAAGAGGCATAAAGACTGAAAAGACCTGCAGGTGATGACTGTGCATGTACACATTTAATTGTTAGAATTAGTGAGTGTATTTACCAAGGTCACCAACCACCAAGGCAGGAAAATGAACTCAACTGTATTTGTATAACCATCACTTCATGGGAAATAGATGGGGAAACAGTGGAAACAGCGTCAGACTTTATTTTTGGGGCTCCAATATCACTGCAGATGGTGATTGCAGCCATGAAATTAAAAGAAGCTTACTCCTTGGAAGGAAAGTTATGACCAACCTAGATAGCATATTCAAAAGCAGAGACATTACTTTGCCAACAAACGTCCGTCTACTCAAGGCTATGGTTTTTTCAGTGGTCATATATGGATATGAGAGTTGGACTGTGAAGAAAGCTGAGTGCCGAAGAATTGATGTGTTTGAACTGTGGTGGTGGAGAAGACTCTTGAGAGTCCCTTGGACTGCAAGGAGATCCAATCGGTCCATTCTGAAGGAGATCAGTCCTGGTGTTCTTTGGAAGGACTAATGGTAAAGCTGAAACTCCAATACTTTGGCCACCTCATGCGAAGAATTGACTCATTGGAAAAGACCCTGCTGCTGGGAGGGGTTGGGGGCAGGAGGAGAAGGGGACGACAGAGGATGAGATGGCTGGATGGCATCACCAACTCAATGGATGTGAGTTTGAGTGAAATCTGGGAGTTGGTGATGGACAGGGAGGCCTGGTGTGCTGCGGTTCATGGGGTCGCAGAGAGTCGGACACGACTGAGCAACTGAACTTAACTGAGAGACAATTAGAAAATGGAACTCAAAAATGCATCCACAGTAGTGTTAAGACTGGACTATCTGGGAGTGATTCTAACAAAGAGGTGGTACATACTTGTAACTAAAAGTGGGAACCTTGCCGACAAGACTGAAAGAGGTGATGTTCCTGATCAGGATGCTGAATACTAAGATATTAATTCTCTTCCCATCTAATCTATATATTCAGTGGAATCACACAGCAGGACTCCTGTGTGTGTGTGTGTGTGTGTGTGTGTGTGTGTGTGTGTGTGTGTTGGGGGGGGAGTGGTAAATTAATGATTCTAAAAATGCAAAAGTCCAAGAAACCCTGAACACATCTTGAAGAAAAAAACAGAGAAATAGTGACTTATGAAGTTACTGGAATTAAAGCAGGTGGTTTGACGTTAGGATAGGCAGATAGATCAATAGAACAGATGGAGGCATCCAGAGCCTGAACTTGACAGTCAGTTTCCAGGAAACCCAGGGCGAGGGTCGCAGGACAATACTGACTAGATTCTGCTCTGCGCTCCCCTTGCAACGACGCGGGCTCGGAGGGCAGCCTGTTCGTTTCGCCTGGCTCCATCCCTGCTTCAACCTTGGCTGCCGGCCCCTGGTCCTTGCTCCCTTCCACCGCCTGGGCCCCTGCAAAGGGATACAAGCGCAGGATGGAAGGAGGGAGCATAGACAGGGTGGAGGGGGGGCAGGAAGGGGAGGCGTGAGCAGGCCGGGGAGTCTGGGGTGGAGGAGGGATTCTGGGGTTGGGTGGGCAGGGCTGGGGTTGGGGAACAGGGCTGAGGTGGAGGGAGACGTCTGGGATTGGGGGCTCTGGGGTTGGGGGAGTCTGGGTTTCGGGGGCAGGGCTGGGATGGATGGGGAGTCTGGCGGGGTGTCTGGGGTTGAAGGGCAGGGCTGCAGTGGAGGGGGAAGTCTGGGGTTGGGGAGTCTGGTGTTGGGGGCGAGTCTGGGGGTTGGGGGCAGGGTTGGGTTGGAGAGACGCAGGTCCGGGCCCCCAAGGGCGGGGGTTCAGAGGTGGAGAGCTGGGCGGACCTGGAGTTTCGAAGGAAGGGTAGGTCTGGGGCTCCACCGAGTGGTCTGGAATCCCGGGGGCGGGGGCGGGGGTGGGGCAGACGGCGGGCCCAGGCCTAGGGTTCGGAGGCAGGCGGGCTCACCGCTCACCCGGGCCGGTCTGCGTGCCCCCGTCCCCCGTCGCGCTGCCTCGCGTCCTGCGGTTGCCCCGGGCGACGGACCGCAGCGGCGCGGTGCATTGTGCAGCGGGGGCGCGCAGGCGGGGCGCCGCGGCGGGCGCGGGGCGTGAGGCGTCGTGGACGCCAGGCGGCGGGGCGCGGCGGGGGCGTGGGGTCCCACGGGACACGGTTGAGGGCACCTAAGCGGCGCTCCGGGCGGGGGGCTGCAGTCTGAGACGCGGCCGCAGCCGGCGTGGGGACCGGGGCGCGGAGCATGGTGTCCGGGGGAGGAGGGCCCACGAGTGGCATGCGCCCAGCCCGGGGTCACGCAGTCCCGCCTCGCGCGGCTGTCGGGGTCACACAGACCCGCCCTGGCAGTCAGAGCGCCCCCAAGTCATAAAGACCCGAAGGCCACACATGTGGGACCCCTCCCTTGCAGCATAAGCCGACCATCCAGGTCAGGCTCTGCCCCGCTTAACATCCAGTGTTTCTCGGAAAGAGGACCCCAGCCCTCCAGGAGCTGTGCTGTCTTCGCTGGGCCACTCGTGGGGCCTGGAGGTGCCGCCCCGGGCGTCCCGAGCACCAGCCAGCATCCCGGCTGTCCAGATGTCCAGCCTCTCTGGTCCAGCATCTTTGTAGAGGGAGGGGTGAATAGGAAAGATCCACCTACCCCAACGGTGCCTTCCTCCTGGTAACGTTCCAAAATCTAGATGTCATCTTTATTTGGTTTAAACATCTTTATTTTGCACTTAACCTCCCAAGATAACCCAAAAGCGAGGCTCTGTGCCCATCCTGTGGGGGAGGGGACTCCTGGGTGGAGGCGCCAGTGCCTTTCCAGTCTCCAGCCATCCCACCTGCAGACTGGCTCAGGGTGATGCTAAGTCATGAATTAAAAGCACCCCCCCCATGCTTTACCTCAGTCGTTTCAGAACCTGGGCACAGAGACGCGGGCGACCCAAAAGTGAAACAGGCCACGGGCCACAACGACGTGTTAGCGTTTATTGCTCAGGCAGTACTACATTCTATCACACAAAAACGCGCGCGGACAGACAGGGCTACGCAGCTTTAAGCCCCACTTGTGCCAATGTTCCGAGCTCTCTCTCAAGTCAGAAGTGCCTGTGTCCAGCCCCCAGGTGCTCACGCCGGCTCTCAGGCTGCAGCTTTCTGGCCCCTAGAGACATCCGTGTCACCCGCGCCCTCCCTGAAGAGCCAGGGAGGGGGAGGTGGCCCCCACGGGCTGCATGTGGGTGGGGTCTGCCCGCGTGCAGGCAGCCCCTCAGTGCTCCCGTGCCCGTCTGGGGACTTGACTGAGGCCTGCGTCTGCCCGGCCTGCCTGGGGCGTGGGGCCATCAAGGCACGGAGATGCGGCCTGTCCATTTCCAGGGCCGTGGACAGCGGCCCATCTGGAGAACCCTGAGCTGCCACAGTGGCCAGGGTGGACTTCTGTGCTGTTGACAGAGGCTTCAGGACAAGAACATGCTGCCAGCACTGAGCTGGTCTCTACTGGCTGTGCAGCACAGCCCAATATGGACCAGGGCCCTTCCGGAAGAACTGGGTGTAAAAAGAGGTCAGAAGCACAGCCTGTGGGTTTCTCATTGGGACACCGCGAGTCAAGTGGGGGCTGCCCGCGCCTGCAGCTCTGAGGGCGCAGCCCCACGGGCTCTGTGGGCAGGCAGGAAGCAGCTCTGCCCCCTCGGGGGGATTCGAGGCTTGGCAGGCTGCCCCCTCACCTGGAGGATAGGAGGCGCGGAGATGGGTAAGGTCCACACAGGGCGAGGCACACAGCAGGTGCAAAGCAAAGCAGGGCAGGGAGGCCAGGCCTGGTGTGGCGAGTACACCGGCAACCAGCAGCCTGAAGCCCGGGGCTGCCCAGGGGTCAGCGCCGGCAGGGTTCGGCTCCAGCCCGGCCCTTCCTCCCCAAGGGCCCCATGCCGCGGCTCCTATGGCCAGGCCACCTTAGCAGCAGTGAACTGATCCCCCCTCAATAAGCACAAAGCAGTCAACATTTGCCTATTTCTAAATTAAACCACAGAAATGAGAAACCTCCACCTTGAACCCGGCGCCCGCAGGAAGGGGAGGGGAGGCGGGGCTGCAGCTCAGAGGCAGCTGGCTCTGGCTGCCCTGCCTCGGCGGCCCCTGCGTGGTCACTGGGCCATCTGCACCACGACGGCTCTCCACGCTTTCTCCTTGTCGAAGTCCTTCAGGGGGCTTCTGGCCACCTGCAACTGAGACGAGACAGCGTGTTTGTCAAGGGCCGCCCAGCCCCGTCCAGGAAGCAGGGGAGGCCGAGTCCCTCGCCAGTCCCTCCACTCTCCCAGACGTCCCCCACCCTGTCCTCCGCAGGGGCTGGGCTGGCACGCACACCTGCCTCGTGAGGCCTCCTCCTGCGCGCCCACATCCTGCGCCTGGCAGAGCAGCCTTGGCACACAGTGGGCGCTCAGCAAGTGCTGCGCACGGGCAATGACACTTTCCAGGCTGCAGCGGTAAGTCCCGCCAGCTCTTCCTGGGGGAGGGACAGACGGCCCCCGCACCACGAGGCTGCACTTGGCCCTGGAGGCTGTGAAGGCAGCTCCAGGGCTGTGACCCCTAGAAGGGAGGGCGTCTGAAGCAGCCAGTGGTCACCAAACAGGGCGGACCGCTGCCCAGATCAGCCCTCCTGAGCCCCAGAACCAGCAGCTCTGGAACCAGCCGAGAGGACCCACTGGCTTGATGCTGCACCTTGACGTCCTGATATGGAACCAGGTGGACCTCACATGGGGCCCGGGGACACAGATGTATGTGCCTGTGAGAGACTGACCGCAGCCACGTGAAAAGGACGACCAAATGACTCCACCTGAGGAGCACCCAGGGGATGAAGGTGGGGGCTGGCGGCACTGGGCATGTCCAGGAGGCGCTGTGCAGAGCGCAGGGCAGCCCCCACTCAACTCATGGTGTCCCCATGAGAAACCCACGGGCCTGCGTTTCTGACCTCTTTTTACACTTAAACCCACTTTTTCCGGAAAGGCCCTGGTCCCTGCTGGGCTGTGCTGCACAGCCAGTAAGTAAGCTGGGTGGCCCAGGTAGCAGCTGGGCAGGAGGCGTGTCCAGTCCACCCAGAGAGGCCTCCCCAGGTGCCCAGAGCATGATGCCACCCGGGGTACAGACAGCACCCAGGGAGGAGCGTCCACTTGCGGGGCCGAGCGGCAGGGCCCGGGCGGAGTGCAGCGGCCGTGAGCCTCGTAGAAGGGCTGCCGTGAGTCCCCAGCGCCACCGCCTCGCGCCCTGGACAAACATCTGCAGCGGGTGGGGCGGGCTCCCCTTCCTGGCCGGGCTGCTGGAGGGAGAGCCCTGCCATCCAGAAGATGTCTGCGCAGTTCTCAGCGCATTCATAAGAGTAAAACTGGAAGCATTCAGTCCATAGTATCTTTTCAGCAAGAGATTCGTGTTTGCCTGGCTGGCTTAAAAAGTGTATAAACGTATTGCACCTTTCCAAGATTTTTCTTTGTTTTAAAGAGAAAACGACCCAACAGTTCTTGAAAGAGGTCAGCCTGGGTGGCGTCGCTTTGCCCAGGGTCCCAGGAGGGCAGGCCCCCTCCCCCCCCTCCAGACGGGCTCAGAGCCCACTCACCTCCCCGGCTGCCGGGCGCTCCTGCGGGCTGGGCGGCACGCCCGCAGCGTCCCGGGAGGCGCCCACCTTGAAGCGCACACACTGGACGACGGTGGCCGTGTTGAGGCCCGCCTGCAGCAGCAGCTCCAGCAGCAGCAGCAGCAGCAGCGCGTCGTAGGATTGCTGGGGGCAAGAGGTGAGCTGGAGACGGGGGTGGAGGGCAGGGCGGGATGGCAGGCCACACGGCCTGCCCCCCAGCTGCCCCCACGCACTGCGCCCCTCAGCCGGGAGGCTCCCAGAGCAGAGACCCCAGCCCTGGGCTGGAGCGGCTCCAGCTTCCAATTCCGGGGGGCCCTACTGTGCCACCGGCCGGGGCAGTGATCACTGTCTCAGCAAGCCAGAGCTGAGGCGCTCAGTTCTGGTCTGAGCTCTGTCATCCTTAACGGAAGACCTGCACAAACATGGCACACAGCCAGCCAGGCCCGACGGTGCTGCCCAGCTCGTCTTCAGGCCCCCCAGCAGGTCCAGAGAGGAGCCGCTGAAACCATCTGTGGCCTCCCGGAGAGTGCCCAGAGAGGCAAAGGGAGTTCTGTGTGAGACGCTGGTGGAAGCCCAGAGCTGGAGGAAAAACAGGGACACGGGCTCCAAAGAAAGACCGGCAGACCAGCTCCAGCAGAAGCTGGGGGCCCTGTACTTACTGAGAGGAGGCGTCTGCCCGGGACCACAGGAGCAGGGGGTGGCACGCTTTGGGGAAGGGGCTGCCACCAACACATCGGGAGGCCTAGGGTCTGTAAAGACACCCACAGACCACTGGCTCCCTCCTCACACTGCAGGGTGACCTTCCAGCCTCAGAAACGCAGAGCAACCAAACATTAAGACAAAGAAAAAAACAACTTCTCTCAAGTTAACCTACACACTTAAGGGTGAGTCCAGCTTTTAAAAAACGCAACATTGTTTTCTCAAGTCAGGCAGGGTGATTCTAAAATTCACACAGGAACTTTCTGGTAGTCCAGTGGTTAAGAATCTGCCTCCCAATGCAGAGGTCATCGGATTGATCCCTGCCTGGGGAACTAAGATCCTACCTGCTGCAGGGCAACTCAGCCCACGTGCCACAACCGCCGATCCTGCATATGAGAGCCTGCATGCCCCAGCGAGAGAGAGACGCACGGGCTGCAAGGAAGGACCCCACACGCTACAACCGAGACCCGACACAGCTCAAAATGAATACGTTTCTTAAAAATCTAAAAGATAAAATTCATATAAAAGAACAAACAATGACAGAAGCTAGGAAGCCTCGAAATGCAGGGCAGTCGACATCAAGCCAGCCAGGTGGTGATGCCCTGGTGCCAACCTCTGGGGTGGGCAGAGCGGTACAGATTGGGGGCAAGAGGACAGTCAGGGCAGAAACAGACCCAGACAGACAGAAGCTCAGAGTCTCAGATGACTGAGAAAAAGAGGGGCTTTCTAATAAGAGGGGCTGAACCTTTCATTCACGGACGGGCCAGTCAAGTAAAGTCCAACGGGCCCACTCCTTGAGCCAAGCTCCAGGCTGAACTCCAGCAGAAACACGAGTGTGAGCCTTCCTAATTGTGACTCAAAATCCAGAAGCAATGAAGGAAAACATGGACAAGTTTAACTGTGTAAAACACCAACAGGACTTCTACACGAGACAGACCAGCAAGCAGGGCGGAGCAGCTGCCCGGCTGAGGCTGCGCTCTGCGTCTTCCGTGTCTGGCGGAGAGCTGGGCTTCCTGGGCCAAGGACGCTGTCAAAGCCCGCCAGAGACGGGCGAGGGGCACAGGCGGAGCCCAGGCAGAGGAGAGGGCCTCACCGACCCGCGCAATCAGACGTGCGCTTTGGCCCCCCGAGGCTCCAGCTCTCAGCTGTGTCACAGGCCCGGGCGACACCCCTCCCGGGCTACGGGGCACAGATGCTCTCCACAGGAGCCTCCCAGGGGATTTGCCAACAGCCAACTAAACTATGAATGCGTCTGTCCTCTGGGTGATGAGGAAGCACCAGGATAAATTAAGTTTAAAAAAAGAAACGCGAGGTGCAGAGGTATGATTAGAGTGGCCTGTTCCCTAGGAAGGGAGGAAACGGAAGACACACACGGTTGCCTGTAGAAGCAGTGAGAGGCCATGGATGGGACCACAGCCCCCTGAGTCTGCCTTCGGGTTGGTTTTGACTTTTGAACAGTGTAAAAGTTATATTCAGAAGCCCTAACAAGAGGGAAAAAAAGCACCAAAGCCCCAAACTGAACACAGACAGAAGCCATCAAACGTGGCTGCGCAGCAGGGCCACCCAGAGAGGGCTCCTCCCCAGAATGAGTGAGTGGAGGCGCCGCCAGCTCGCCCAGCAGGCGCGGCTGGCGAAACGGCCGCCACTGTGAGCACGTGTGTGCGGTCAGATAAAGGCAGCACAGTCAGTGCTGCCAGGAAACAAGGTCTCTGGACTAAGAGAAAACTAAGGCAAATATGCAATAGCAGAGGCTGGGGGAACCCTAGCATGTAAAATTTTGAATTGGAGATACCAATATACATTCAGGATCTGTAAGTACACACGTTTCTCAGCTCTGTCCACTGACCGGGCTTAGGAGTGATGATACCCCCGCAGGAAAGGGTACATGGCTCCCCTCCCAGGGCGAGGGCGCGCTGGGACAGGGGCTGGACCAGGTGAGCCGGGCCATCCTGAGCGTCTGCCGGGAGAGGCTGATGGGCTGGCGTCTGGGAGCCCAGAGAACAGGGAAGCAGCGCACTGTGGACAGCGGCCAGCGCACGTCCCCGGGGGTGAGGCGGATTCTTGGGAAGACACAGGGGCACAGCCTGGCCCCATCTGTGGCCCAGGCGGCGTGCTGCCGCAGCACTGACCCATAGGTGCCGGCCCTGGGACTTCCTCCTTCACGGGGCTGCAGCTCCCGGGAAGCCCGCCGGCAGCCACTGCCAACGGGCTGGCCCAGCAACACCAGCGCTCCTGGACTCACTCCTGCCGACGCGGCAGTGCACAGACCCACGGGGGCCGTCTCCCAGGCAACAGGCCTGCACCCCAAAAGGCCAGCGCCTGGGGGAGCGGGGTCTGCCCAGACCTGAAGACACCAGAGTGCAAGGGTGAGCCTCACTGCTCTGAGGACCGCTGCCCGCAAAGCGGCTTCTCGGGACAGTCCGAGGGGATGCTGTGCTGTTAAGCTGGTACGCCAGCCGCCTCAGCTGCACAGGGCCTGGCCTCACTGCTGACGTGCAGAGGATCGAAGGCCAAGGGCCACCTCAAGCATCTGCCGCTCCCTTTCAGATGCTTCCAGAAAACGATGCCTGTGTGTGCACTGCCCACCCGTCAGCACACACACACACACACACACACACACGGACACAAACCACCAGAGAACTCAGTGTTGACTGCATTAACCTTTCAACTCCTCTGATATGTTTGAAATTTCTCACAACACTGTCTTACTGGATCGTCCAGGGCATCTGAGACTAACCTTGCCTGATGCCTGAGCCTGTGGGGGGACACTGGATCCCCAAGAATCTCCTTAAAGAGGAGGTTCTCGCTCCCATCAGCTTACCCAGGAACCAATGGGGTCTCTCATGAGACTGGATGAATGTGACTCTAAGACACGAATGCAGAAAGGGCTGAGAAAATGAGACACGCCTGTGAAGGCAGGTGTTCCCAACCTGGGCAGCAGTTCAGCGGCACCGTGTCTCTAAGGGTTTAATTAAAATAAAAGCTCACAGACCTTGAAGGCTGGCGGGTAGTCTTTGAAAACATCCATGATTCTCATGATGCTGAAGGACAGGTACCCAGAGGCCGTGAACAGCAGCGGGGCCGCCAGGCTGCAGACGGCGATCAGCACCTCCACCTGGCGGGAAGCGGAGCGGCGGGCGGGGAGGCCGGCGCCCCGCCAGCGTTGAGTCAGGGCTCCGCGCGGGTCTGGGCGGGCAGGGGGCGTCTGCGGAGCCTCTGTGCTCACTGTGCCCCTTGAGTCAGAGAGCCCTGTGTGCTGCTTTCTCAACTGACGCACAATTCACTCTGTTCATAAAACAGCACTTCACGATCCGTGGCCGCCTCCCCATGCCCTCCAACCCGCTCCTCTGACCTCCCAAAACAAGCCCCGCGGCCCCAGGAGTCGCTGAGCTCGGCGCTCACGCCTTGGGGCTTTCAACATCCACCCCGCCTCTGCTGAGTCCCGGGAATCTCTCCTGACCCTCACGCCAGACCTGCCGCGGCTGCTTGCTCCCACAGACAGTCGCCCAGCCCTCCTGCAGGCCCTGCAGACGCCCCTCGGTGCTCGCCCCCACCGCGCTCAGGCCAGCGGGCTGCTCAGGAGGCCCCTGGGCCCAGCCAGGCGTCACCTACCAGAGCCCTGCTGGGGCACTCCGCCGCCACGTGACTGGCAATGGCGCTGGGGAAGCACTGAGAGGAGGAAAGAGAAGGCCTCAGAGCTGCCAGCCCGCGTCTGGCCCCCCCCCCCCGTGCTCATTCAGGCCGTCCTGCCCCGGAGAGCAGCCGCTGGGCTCCCCGCGCCCGCCGCTCAGCGCCAGAGGCTGGGGCCGGCCGGGGGTGGGCGCCCCGCCCGATCCCCGCGCGCCTGTCTCCTGTTCCCTCCCAACTCGGCGTCGCGCGGGCTGTGGCGGGACTCAACCCGCCGCCGCGGGCGAGGCAGGGTCTGCGTCCAGCTGCAGCCGCGCCCGCCATGGCCTGGTCCAGCTGGGTCTGCTCGCGGCTCAGGGTCCAGGTGAGGACGGAGCTTCGCGCCTCTCTCTGCGGGGGACCCTCAGGGGCCCTCGTCTGTGCCCTCTCGTCTGCCGGGACCCCGCAGCTGGCCCTCGCCTGGGCCTCGTCCGTGGCGTGTGGCGTTTCTGGGCCGTCAGCAGGGCGGGCTGCAGGCGGGCCATGCCTCGACCCCGGGGCCGCCTCCCGGGGCCAGCGTCCCTGCCGCTTTGGTAGTAATCGAGGCCTGTTCCACTCAGTTGAAGGAGCCAGGACCCAGGGAGGGGGAAGTTCGGGGGCGGAACTTCCTCGAGGCCACCAACCCCCGGGCCCACCTTCTGGACACCCAGCCGCCCCCGCCCACACGGCCTGCTGAGCCCGGGTGTGCCCAAACCCCAGCCGGCCGTCCACGTGGCCACAGAGGAGAAGGCAGTGGCCACAGGCCCGGTGTGGGAGCACAGGGCGCAGGGGACTGTGCGGCCGGGCGTCCTGCGACGTGGGCGGACTCGGGGCTCGGGGGACCCTGGTAACTGCCCCAAGTGGACTGGGATCCAGGCACCCCCGGCGCAGCACAGCCACAGGCTGGCTGGGCTGGGGGCCAGGCGCTCCACAGGGTGCTTTCCAGTTTTAGTGGCGAACAGCATTAAGTTATGTCAGTCAACTGAGACTTGCTTATAAAAGGATGAAAGTTCCCGTCTACAACACGGACCAAGCAGCAGGCACTTGCCAAACTGAGCCTTTACTGTGGTTGCAGTCGGTGTAAAATAATACACGTGTACTGCATTTCAAAATGTGAAACAATATGAATGCTATACATTATATAAAATAATAAAACAAGCATTTTCCTGGAAAAATACTACCAAAAATATAAATCAGTTAAGCTAACAGCCTGACTCATTTATTCCTTGGTCCCAAACAGCCCGGGTGCCCCCGGCCCTCCCACCGCGACCCTGCCTGACTGCCCACAGCTGAACTCAGAGGCTGGCCACTCCCACGGGCGCCACCCGGCGTACTCACAGCCACTAAGATCCAGGAGAACGTGCCCGAGAAGTGCGGGCCCGAGACGGCGCTGTCCACGTTCAGAGCAATGACCCCCCGAGGACGGCCGAGACCCCCGCAACCACTTCGATGACCTGGGGGAGGGCAGACAGCGCGGGTCAGCATCACCTGAGGCGGGGGCGCCTCCCCATGCAGTGACATGGAGGATTATCTCCAAAGGGATATTGAAAATGCGCATTCTAACCCACATTTGTGGGAAAAGGAAGGAGGAAGCTTCCACCAATTCAAAGGAAAGTGGGAAAAGGCACAGAAAATAGGAAAAACCGTGCTCTGGGTGGCCTGGCTCCGTCCACACGGCCCCTACACGCTGCACAGAGGCTACCCAGACGTGAGGAAAGAAAGGGCTGGAAGGAGAGGGGAAGACTCGGGAGGAGACAGGGACAGGAGGCAGCTCACGCAGATAACGGGCCACTATCCTGGCAGGAGCCGTGACTGTGGAGAGTGGCTTGTAATGGTCTAAAAAAAGAGGCAGGGAGTGGGGTGGGGAGACAGGCAGAAGGAAGGGATTCTAAAGTCGTGTCTACTAAAACCAGGCTGCAGAACTCTATGGTGAAAAGCTATAGAATTACAGGCACAGATCTGTAATATGCACTCAGGCTGGGAGGTTTTTAACAGACCTTTCGGTAATACAAGGGGACTAAAAGATTTTGGAAAGGGCTTAAAACACAATTAACATGTGATTTGTGGACACACTGTGAGAGGAACGGGTGCACTGCCGATCAGCACAGCGCTTGTGGCCGTGGACACCCCCCCGTCCTGTGTTTCTCACGCACTCCCCACCCCCACCACTCCAGGAAGCAAAGCAGAGGGAAAAAGCCCTTTCTTACAGAGTAGGATTTCAGGACCCGAGCAGGAAATGTCACTTCAGACAGAACATTGCTGCTGTCAGAGATGGAGCCCTGGAAAGAAACAAACCCCGTTATAGGGGCGGCCATGTCCAGGCCATCGCTCCAGGGATGGTCTGAAATGGGAGTTTCCGGGCGATGCTCCTGGATCTTCAGGCTTGAGAGCAGAAGCTCAAACATGGACTTTCTCTTTGCACATAGAGATGTGTGATTGCTGAAGTCCTAGTTTACAAGGTGATATTTTGGGTGGACTTGGCTCTGTCTGTGGCACTGCTCGGGGTGGGGAAGGTACTTGGTCAGCATCAGACGAGGAAGGAGATGGTCTGCACCCCTGTGTTTGCCTCCCCGGGGCCATCGACCCCTCGCTCTGTGGCTGGGTTGTGGTGCAGCCTTGCCGCAGGCTGGACCCACCCTCTGCTTGCAGTGCGCCTCGCTGGACCGTGCAGAGATGATCACCGTGGCTGCCATGAAGAGCTCCAGCAGCAGCAGCAGAATCAGATTGAAGTTGATCTGCCCAAGGAAAACACACACGTCTATAAAATTGGCTTCTCCGCTTCCATCCAGTGAACACAGGCCCATGAAGGGGCTAAGGGGCCTCTTCGAAGTCTGGGCAACATTTCCTGTCCAAAGTCAGATACCAGGCAAGTCTTTTCCTTTTTGGTTGTGGATTTTTGTTCTTAAACCACTGTTGGCTCACAGGCTGGAACTGGCCTCGTGCTGTAGTCTGCCAACCCTGACCTCAAGCTGCCCTGGCAGTTGGTCCCTCCGGGGTATTTACCCTAAAGGAATGAAAACTTACATTTATACCAAAGCCTGCCCATGTTTACAGCAGCTCTGTGTGTAGCTGCCTCAAGTGGACAACACCAGGCTACTGGGGGTCACAAGGCTGACCCACATCCTGACTGTTGACGGTTACAAGAATCCACGCCTGTGCTTAAATTCACACAATACCCAACAAATCAATTTAACTGTGTGATATAAAACCATGACATCTACTACTGTGGGCAAGAATCCCTTAGAAGAAATGGAGTACTCCTCATAGTCAACAAGAGTCCAAAATGCACTACTTGAGTGCAATCTCAAAGACGACAGAATGATCTCTGTTCATTTCCAAGGTAAATCATTCAACATCACAGTGATCCAAGTCTATGCCCCAACCAGTAATGCTGAAGAAGCTGAAGCTGAACGGTTATATGAACACCTATAAGACCTTCCAGAACTAACACCCCAAAAAGATGTCCTTTTCATTACAGGGGGTTGGAATGCAAAAGTAGGAAATCAAGAGATACCTGGAATAACTCTTACAGTAAAGTGATGCACTCAATATGCCAGCAAATTTGGAAAACTCGGCAGTGGCCACAGGACTGGAAAAGGTCATTTCTCATTCCAATCCCAAAGAAAGGCAATGCCAAAGAATGTGCAAACTATCACACAATTGCACTCATCTCACATGCTAGCAAAGTAATGACCAAATCCTCCAAGTCAGGCTTCAACAGTATGTGAACCGTGAACTTCCAGATATTAAAGCTGGATTGAGAAAAGGCAGGGGAACCAGAGATCAAACTGCCAACATCTGTTGGATCATAGACAAAACAAGAGAGTTCCAGAAAAACATCTACTTCTGCTTTATTGACTATGCCAAAGCCTTTGACTGTGTGGATCACAACAAACTGTGGAACATTCTTCAAGAGATGGGAATACCAGACCACCTGATCTGCCTCCTGAGAAATCTGGTCAAGAAGCAACAGTTAGAACTGGACATGGTAAAACAGACTGGTTCCAAATTGGGAAAGGAGTACATCAAGGCTGTATATTGTCACCCTGCTTATTTAACTTCTATGCAGAGGACATCATGCAAAATGCCGAGGTGGATGAAACACAAGCTGGAATCAAGATTGCTGGGAGAAATATCAATAACCTCAGATATGCAGATGACACCACCCTTATGGCAGAAAGCGAAGAGGAACTGAAGAACCATTTCATGAAAGTGAAAGAGTAGAGTGAAAAAGTTGGCTTAAAATTTAACATTCAGAAAACGAAGATCATGGCATCTGGTCCCATCACTTCATGGCAAATAGATGGGGAAAGAGTAGAAAGAGTGGCTGACTTTATTTTTCTGGACTCCAAAATCACTGCAGATGGTGATTGCAGCCAAGAAATTAAAAGATGCTTACTCTTTGGAAGGAAAGTTATGACCAACCTAGACAGCATATTAAAAAGCAGAGACATTACTTTGCTAACAAAGGACTGTCTAGTCAAGGCTATGGTTTTTCCAGTAATCATGATGGATATGGAGAAATGGACCATAAAGAAAGCTGAGCACTGAAGAACTGATGCTTTTGAACTGTGGTGCTGGAGAAGACTCTTGAGAGTCCGTTGGACTGCAAGGAGATCCAACCAGTCCATCCTAAAGGAAATCAGTCCTGAATATTCACTGGAAGGACTGATGCTGAAGCTGAAACTCCAATACTTTGGCCACCTGATGCAAATAGCTGACTCATCTGAAAAGACCCTGATGCTGGGAGGGATTGGGGGCAGGAGGAGAAGGGGATGACAGAGGATGAGATAGCTGGATGGCATCACCGACTCAATGCACATGGGTTTGGGTGGACTCTGGGAGTTGGTGATGGACAGGGAGGCCTGGCGTGTTGCGGTACACGGGGTCGGAAAGAGTCAGACATGATTGAGCGACTGAACTGAACTGGCAGTTGGTGATGGACAGGTGATGTGCTGAAGTCCACGGGGTTGCAAAGAGTCATATATGACTGAGCGACTGGACTGAACTGATAAAACCAACCCATCAGGAATTCCCTGGCGGCTGGTGATTAGGACTTGGCACTTTCAGTGCCCGGGCCCGAGTTCTGGACTTTTCTCTTTTTGCTGTGCTGGGCCCTCCCTGCTGTGCGTGGGCTTTCGCTACTGGAGTCGAGAGGGGCTCTCAAGCTGCAGTGCTCAGACTCCTCACTGCGGGGGCTTCTCTTGCTGCGGCTCTCGGGCTCTACAGCACGCAGGTCAGTAGTGGGGGTGCACAGACTGAGCTGGCCCGCAGCAGACAGAAAACTTTAATACTAATACTGAAAGATGTCCCCTCACCAACAGTCTTCATGGAGATGACTTTACAGCTGAGTTTGATGAGACTTTCCAGAAGCAGTGACTTCTCATTGTGTCAAGATGTTGCAAAAGAGAAAAAGAGGTAAGAGCTTCTGTGTTCATTTTATGAAACAGGAAAACCTTGGTTCTAAAACCAGACAAAGGAAATGTAGGTCCATTTCACTCAGGAAACTTGATGAGCGACCTAACCGCCAGACTGGCTGGTCAGCCCATCAAAACACTGAAAATAATACACTGTGATGAGGTAAAGCTAATCTCGGGAAGGAAAGTTTCAACACCAGAAAAATTAGTGCATTTAATAAACTAAATGAGGACGGAGCACCTCAGTAAGTCCAAGAACAAGCAGCACATGTTTGTATTTTTAAAACGAAAAACTTAACAGCAAACCGCGAGTTGAAGACAAGGTTTTCACTTAGTGACAGTTATGTATGAAACACTTAGTGGGGGGCTGCCCTAGTGGGTCAGTGGCTAAGAGGCTGCCTTCCAAGGAAGGGGATGCGGGTTCACTCCCCAGTTGGGGCACTAAACTCCCATGGGCCGCAGAGCAACCAAGCCCATGCCCCATGATGACCGAGCCCTCAAGGCAGCGGGCGAGTCAGCAGGCAGCACAGCCAGAGAGGGAAAAGAAGAGACTGCACGGCAATTTCAGATCCAGCCCATGTAAAACCGGGAAAAAGACAGGAAGGCCCAAGGCGCCAGAAGTCCTGGCCAAAGCTACGAAGACAAAGGGACTGGAGGAGACGCCTGAGCAGGGCGTTTAAACTGTTCTGTGTGGGTGACACAGAAAGCTACACAGAGCAACAGGCGCAACCAACAGGAAAGCTCGGAGGCCGGGGGTCCAACACAGCTTCCGGACACAAAGTCCACTTATGAGAGTCCATTTCTAAAAACGGCTACAGTTTCAATAAAGGCTACATTAACACATGCTGTCGGTTGATTTGACAATGTAAGATGCTGTCACTGGGGCAACTGGATAAAAGACACCCAGGAATGCTCTGTACTGTGCATACAAATTCTTTTGAGTCTGTAACACTTGAAAATAAAGGGAAAAAAAGAAAGTCAGAAGCTTCTCTGTGCACTAGCAACACGCCCGTGAATTGTGTAGGGACTGTCTAACCAATACAGGAACATTCCGGCCCTGATAAAGGGCAGGTGCTGTGAGTGGGGAGACAGCCGGTGCCCCTGGTGGGTGACATCACACAACAAAGCTGTCAGTTCTCACAAGGCTACTCTATGAACTTCAGCTAATGGCAACAGAATCTCAGCTGTACTTTTGAGGAGCTCAGCTAACTTGTCCTCTAACATATTTGAAATAAGAGCAGTTGGCTTTGAAGAAGGAAGACAGCTGAGGTCATGATGCCACACTGACGAGCCTGGCTTCGCCTTGGCCGCCACGCAGCCCGTGGGGGTGGGGGTGGGGCTGGGGCTGACACACGTGGGGCAGCCCGAGCTGCTGGCCATGGAGAGACCCAGCTCAGGAGGAACCGAGGATGGGAGCAGCCAGCAGACAGAAAGGAAGCCCAGGAGGGCGCACGCTTGGGAAGAGGGCTTCAGAAGTGGCAGTGACCACAGGCCACAGGGTGAGCTGTAGCAACTGGAAGCCACACCATAGTCATCAGATGGGACAACGGAGTGGCTGGAGATGCCAAGTGCAGGGAAGGCTGTGTGGACCGGGCAGCCTCCGGCTGTAGGGAGGGCGGGCCCTGCGGTGTCAGGTGGGTCCATGGCCCCTCTGGGCATCCAAGCAGCCCACGGAGACGTGCCACGTTCACCTCGTTTGCTGAGGGGAGAGTTGGAGGCCGTGGAGCCGGGTCCTTCTCTAAGAAGGCGGTGCCCAGGACAGCGAGCAGCCTGGGCGGGGAGCGTGAGGACGGAGGCACAGAGGCTCTGCTGGAGCTCCGCGTGGCTTCCCGGGAGGGGCAAGTCCAGCTCCTGCTCGCAGGGAGAAGGGGGAGGGGAGCAGCCTCTTCACCCTGGTGGCCTCACGGGAGGGCTTCCAGGCTTCCTGTTTCACTGTATATGACCCTGTTTGGATACTGGGGGTCCTGACCTCATGGTCCTGGGGTCCTTCCGTGTGTTCAGGTGACTGAGCTTCACACCCTCCACGTGGCCTGGCTGGAGCTTGGAGGTGCAGGAGCCCGTGGGTCTGGTTCACGGTGGGCTCTGGGGCCCAGACCTGGGAGGGGGGACGCTGTGGCCAGCCCAGGGAGGCCCCCGGGTAGGAGGAGAGCGTGCGTGTGAAGCTTGCGCATCTTCAGTCCCTCCATCCACTCTGTGTGGGGGCACTGTCCCGAGTGGTGGGCACTGGAGTATGTTCTGGTCTGGGATTCCTGCCACCATCACCAGGGCTGCTACGAGCACGCTGCCTGATCACCCATGTGAGTATCTCTGAGGTCGGTACCTCTTCCGAAAGGTCCTGAAAATCCCAAGAGCCTGCAGCAGCGGTAGGAGTTGCAGGATGTGAGGGAAGCACCCTGTGCCCTTGCCCGACCGATGCGGGGCACGGCTTCTCCTGTGGCCTCAGGTGACCTCCTCTGACGACGGGTGGGCCTCGGCTCAGCTGCCCATCAGCATGGCGGTTTCCTGCCGGTGGGCCCCTGGTGCAGTCACCTACAGCCCAGGACGTTCTCCCAAGCCTCCTCACAGTGCCCTGGAGCCAGCCGCTCTGAATGAACCTGTCCCCTTCCTTACAGCGTGGGCTCCTGTGTCTGCGGGACAACTGGCTGGGCCTCGTGGTAGGCGGGTGGCAGGGCCAAAGCCAAGCAGATCACAGCTGTGCGCCAGGTCTGGGATGGCCATACCCCCTGCCTGCTAGGGCTGCCAGACGCAGGCGCTCTCCTCTCATGCCAGGGCCGCTGTGCGGTGGTGGAAAGACCCCACCTGAACTTCAGGGGGCTCTGCTCCGGCCCTTGGTAACACCTGGACCCACAGGCTGGCGGCCCCTCCACACAGGGATTCCTTAGTGAAGAAGCATCGCAATTATCAGTGAGGCTTGCGGCTTCTTACAAACAGTCTCCAGACCTTCTGCTGCATTTATGCCCAGGAACCTGATACTGTATTTCATAAAGTAATACCTGTATTTCAGTAACATTTTCAACAATATCTGTTTCTGGCATAAATAATTGTTTTACGTGGATTTTCACACCCAACAACCTTGCTACGTGCACTCAGAGAATCGTCTCCCTGCAGAACAGGCAGCAGATAGGCTCCCATCAGACCCGAGCGTCTCTCACCCTCCTGCCCAGACGCCTGGGTGGGGTGCCTCTGGCCTCCGCACCCTTTTCCTGATCTTAAAGACACGCATTCACTGTTACACGCAGAGCAGCGGCATCTCTAATCAGGTCCTGTTTCCTAGAGATTCTTCTCTGCTTTCTTGTGATTTAGGGGCTTCCCTGGTGGCTCAGAGATTAAAGCGTCTGCTTCCAGTGTGGGAGACCCGGGTTCAATCCCTCGGTCGGGAAGATCCCCTGGAGAAGGAAATGGCAATCCACTCCAGTATTCTTGCCTGGAGAATCCTATGGACGGAGAAGCCTAGTAGGTTACAGTCCACGGGGTCACAAAGAGTCTGACTCGACTGAGCGACTTCTCCTTTCACCTTTCTTGTGACTTAAATAACAAGGCTCTTCCATTTTTCTTAGCAGACAATAAACTAATAATGGGACTTTAGTCAGCAGCAGCACACATTTAACAAAATATACTATTATATACTGCAAACTACCACACAATTGCACTCATCTCACACGCTAGTAAAGTAATACTCAAAATTCTCCTAGCCAGGCTTCAGCAATACGTGAACCGTGAACTTCCTGATGCTCAAGCTGGTTTTTGAAAAGGCAGAGGAACCAGAGATCAAATTACCAACATCTGCTGGATCATGGAAAAAGCAAGACAGTTCCAGAAAAACATCTGTTTCTGCTTTACTGACTATGCCAAAGCCTTTGACTGTGTGGATCACAATAAACTGTGGAAAATTCTGAGAGAGATGGGAATACCAGACCACCTGACCTGCCCCTTGAGAAATCTGTATGCAGGTCAGGAAGCAACAGTTAGAACTGAACATGGAACAACAGACTGGTTCCAAATAGGAAAAGGAGTACGTCAAGGCTGTATATTGTCACCCTGTTTATTTAACTTCTATGCAGAGTACATCATGAGAAACGCTGGACTGGAAGAAACACAAGCTGGAATCAAGATTGCCGGGGAAATATCAATAACCTCAGCTATGCAGATGACACCACCCTTACGGCAGAAAGTGAAGAGGAACTAAAAAGCCTCTTGATGAAGGTGAAAGAGGAGAGTGAAAAAGTTGGCCTAAAATTCAACATTCAGAAAATGAAGATCATGGCATCTGGTCGCATCACTTCATGGGAAATAGATGGGAAAACAGTGGAAACAGCATCAGGCTTTATTTTTGGGGGCTCCAAAATCACTGCAGATGGGGACTGCAGCCATGAAATTAAAAGACGCTTACTCCTTCGAAGGAAAGTTATGACCAACCTAGATAGCATACTCAAAAGCAGAGACATTACTTTGCCGACTAAGGTCCATCTAGTCAAGGCTATGGTTTTTCCTGTGGTCATGTATGGATGTGAGAGTTGGGCTGTGAAGAAGGCTGAGTGCCAAAGAATTGATGCGTTTGAACTGGGCTGTTGGAGAAGACTCTTGAGAGTCCCTTGGACTGCAAGGAGATCCAACCAGTCCATTCTGGAAGGAGATCAGCCCTGGGATTTCTTTGGAAGGAATGATGCTAAAGCTGAAACTCCAGTACTTTGGCCACCTCATGTGAAGAGTTGACTCACTGGAAAAACTCTGAGGCTGGGAGGGATTGGGGGCAAGAGGAGAAGGGGACGACCGAGGATGAGATGGCTGGATGGCATCACTGACTCAATAGATGTGAGTCTGGGTAAACTCCGGGAGTTGGTGATGGACAGGGAGGCCTGGCGTGCTGCAATTCATGGGGTCGCAAAGAGTCGGACATGACTGAGCGACTGAACTGAACTGAATGTTTAAGACCCTGTTTAAGACTCATTGGGAAAGACCCTGATGCTGGGAAAGATTGAAGGTGGGAGGAGAAGGGGACGACAGAGAATGAGATAGTTGGATGGCATCACCGACTCAATGGACATGAGTTTGAGTAAGCTCCAGGAATTGGTGATAGACAGGGAGGCCTGGCGTGCTGTATCCATGGGGGTCGCAAAGAGTCGGACACAACTTAGCAACTGAACTGAACGTTTAAGAACTGTCATGAAAGAGATACAAAAATCAGTGAATCCATCCACTGACACCAATGAAAGCGTCGAAGACAGTTCTTTTCTTCAGAAGCGTAGGTGGAATTCTCAGACTCGAGAGCTATGGTACACATCCCTATGTAACTGCCCAGCAGACAGCTCGCCGACACTCGCTCCAGGCCCACGGGGCTGAGCACACTCAGCAGGAGCCGAGCCCTCGGCACCTGCGGCCGAGGGAGGCTGTGTGCTCTCTGTGGACTCACATCTACTGCTGACGGGTTCAGGACAAGCTTACAGCCGAACCAGATCAGGCAGCTGGTGGTGACGGCAAACGTGGACATGAACAGGATCTGGAAGTTGGGGATCTGGAAGACAAGACAGGAGGCTTTCCTTCACCTCTGTGTGAGGTTCAACCTCACCCCTAGGCACTGACCACCCATCCTGAGGACAGGCACTTAGCATCAGCGGGGGGTGCCTATGAGCTCAGCCCACCTGCCCTCATGGGGACAGGAAGAAGGGGGTGCCCCAGGGGCGGCCTGGGCCCGTCCCCCAGCACAGCCTGCAGTTTGGGGCCTCCGGTGCCGCCCTCAAGCTATGCAGACGGAAGGCTGGACTCACCGCGCTAACGTTTCTCCTCGAGACGGCGAAGCTCACGATGGCTGAGGGGATGCACTGAAAAGAGAGAGTGGGTGAGCATCCCGCTGGCCGCTCTGTGTCCTGAAAACCTGCAGGGCCCGAGGCATGTCCTGTCTGCCCGGGGGTCTCGCTCAAAGCTGGAGGGTTCTGGGTCTTTCGAAATAATTCTTCTGGAAACAGCTTTAATTGTTCTGATGACGGAAAGACACCTGAAGGTGAAGACTCCTAGACAGATGCGCCTGGGGCAGATGTAGTTTCCTATCACCCGAGACCAGGCGCGACTTGCTAAGAACTACCCAGGACACCCCGAAACTCTTGGGGTCCTTGTCCGGGGCTCCCACTGTGCCCTCCCAGGAGCCGAGGACAATGAAAAGGGGAGCCTGGGCAGCAGGGAGGGGGCTGGGGGCCAGCCTGAGCCTTGGGGGCCATGCCAGTGTTGCTGCAGCCTCAGAGGGAGCAGCGGGGGCAGAGTCTGGCAGGAGGTGGACGGGGGGCTGGGCCAGGGGAGGAGCCAGTGGGACCACATGACCTGCCCCCACCCCATCAACCCTGATGATTCTGCTGGGACATCTGTCTAGGTCAGTGTGGCCCTGGAGCCATCTGGGTCAGAGGTCAGAAGTCACTGTGACCCCCAAACAGGGCTGCTCCAGTGATGAAGAGCAAGGGCCACCTAGGAGGTTCTAGAGAGAAGGGCAGCAGGTGAGTGGAATTCTTTCAATAGGTTTTCATTAAGAGAGCAGAGGCTGGGCGCCCTGCGGGGGTACAGGGTAAGGAAACGTCGGTCTCGAGTTTCAGACACTTTGGAGTGCTGACAGGGCTGGAGCAGGTGGGCGAGGCCCCCCACCCCAAGACCCCAGGGAACATGCCCTGTGCTTGAGCTGGCCGGGGGTCACTGGTTGTTTCTCCGTGCAGTTGTTTCTCCCCTGGGCCTCAGCACTCAGAGTCCAGACCAGGCACAAGCTCTGGGGCGGGCAGGTGCAGCCCCTGAACCATGGAGGGGGCTCCCTGCCGGCTCGTGGGACGGCCCAGAGCACCACGCAGCCGCCTGTGGGAAACTGAAGGGCCGCTTCTCGCCCTGGAGTTGGTGGAGGAAGGCAGGCTTGCTCCATTCACCCGTTTAAGAAGTGCCAGAAGCCAAAGTATAGAGGTTTTCTTGAATGAGAAGTGAGCAGCAGCAACGGGCCAACCTCAGAGTCAAGAGCTCGGAGCTGATAGAGGGCCGCTACTCACCGAGCCTGCAGCGCAGCGCAGGTAGTCCATCTCCACAGGAAACACGTTCCCCAGGTAGAGAGAAAACCCCGAGGTCACAAGCAGGCAGCTCTGAAGGACAGCACAGGAGCAGGGGCCATAGCGGGCATGAAGCTCAGGCGGCCGGACAGCCGGCCCCCTGTCCACATTGTAACAGCACCCACACCTGCATCCCGCTGGACCTGACGCCCTCCTGAAGGACAACAGCTGCCCACCTACCCAGGCTCAGGCTGTGGGCCTCAACACTCACTAGGGGGACAGGAGACTGTCAAAACTGAAAGCAAGAAGTGGCGGTGCCGCTTCCCAGACACCTTCACCCCAGTGCGTGCAGTGGGCCTGGGGATGGGGCCCAGCGCACAACCCTGTCCTGCTCAAGGAGGCGGAGGTGGGAAATTCACCCCACAGGGAAGGCCGTGGGGTGGAGGTCTCAGGAAGAGGTCTCTCAGACCCGGGGTCTGGATGGGGGGCCTCGTGCACCGTGGAGTGGGAGCACGGGGCCTGAGGGTGCGGGGACAGAGGGGACCTCGGTGCACCCCCACGGGAGGAGCAGACAGCAGGATCCCACGCTGCGGCCGAGGGCACAGAGCCCCAGCCCCTGCAAATGAGAGGAGGCTGGCCAGCTGCTGGCGTCCACACGGGGGCGGGGGCGGAGACTCCTCTGAGACACACACAGTGGGGGTCCAGCCTCAGTGGGGCAGGGTCACAGTGTGGGGGAGCGCAGGTAGGCCCACTGGGGTGCTGCAGGGCTGGCCTGTAGGGCCGGGGCCCAGGGAGGGGCAAGGGCCCAGCCTGGATCCTGGGTCTTGGCCTGGGCACATGGAGCCCCGAGGTCCTGCCCACAGAGAGCTGGGCCAGTGGCCAGCCCAGGTGGCCATGCTCGCTCAGGCCAAAATGGCTCTGTTGTCCAAGTGCCTACGCAAGCTGTCAGAAAAGAGATGTCCCAGGACCCCAGGCAAGGTCCGCCGGGCCTGCCCCCAGCTCCCTGCTGGCCCTGCCCTTCCGGCCCCTCAGTCTTCACTGTCCCATAGCCCTGGCCTCCTGCCTCAGGACCCCATTCCGCTGTTCACCCTGCCAGAGGCCCGTCCTGAGAGCGGAGCCCCTCCTCCCCATCTCTGCAGAGCCCCCAGGAGGTGACGGTCGTGCAGGCCACCCTGGCCCAACAGTTGACCTGGCTGATGGGCAGCGTGGGCCCAGCCTGTCCCAACCCGGCTGGGACGCAAAGCGGCCACCAGGGAAAGAGTTCAAAGCACACAAGCAAGCGAGCGCGCCACACCTGTGAGGCTCTCAGACGCAGCAGTGGCCCGGGCCCTGGGGGCCACGCACAGGCAGCGACCCTCGCAGGGAGCACTCACCCCCATCAGCACGGAGAAGACCCAGGTCCTGCGGCTGAAGCACGGGGGCAGCCTCGACGACAGCTGCAGGTCGCCAGGCTTGGTGTCCGGGGCGTAGCCCATGGCGTCTGGCCTCCCGCGCTCCAGCGGGGGCATCCGGTCGCAGGCCAGGCCCTCCCGGCACTGCTCCTCGCGGGCCATGGGCCGGCTGCAGCCAAAGCTGGCGTGAGCAGCAGCACAGCCCTCACCACGCAGCCCCGTCCTTATTTGCGAGAAGATTACAAATGACACTTTGATCACTCTGAAAAACCTCCCGAAGAAGTGACTTTTAGTAACACTTGTTCGGGCTTCCCTGATGGCTCACTGGCACAGACTCCACATGCCAGCGCAGGAGGCGGGTCTAGCCCCTGCTCCCGGGCGATCTCACACATCAAGGGGCAGCTATGCCCACACGCCACACCCATGGAGCCCGTGCCCCCAGCAAGGGCAGGCACAGCAGCGAGAAGCCCACACACCACAGCTACAGAGTAGACCCCACGCACCACAACCAGAAAAAAAGCCCGTGCAGCAACCAAGACCCAGCACAGCCAAAAATAAATGCTTTAAAAAGTATTTTAAAAGTTTTTAAAAACTTGTTTTTAAGTTGTTTTCAATAAAAGAAATAGCACATGTATGGAAGTGCTATGAATCTGAAGAAGAAAACAAGCACTTAATTTCGCAAGCAAATAGAATCACTGTCCCAGTAAAACCACCCTGACCAGTCCAGATTCATGGAGGGACTTAGGCTCCTTGCTGAACTGGGGCTACCCCCCAACATCTCACTGTCCACTGGCAGCTGCATCCACGAATCCCTTGATGTGCCGGTTACCCCAGGTCCCGGGTGGCGACCACATGAGAGATCACAGATGTACCCTACCCGAGGGGTTCCCAGCTGTCCACGCACTCACCTCCGCGGTGATTCTGGTGGTAGGAGCACTGCTCTCTGGGTGACGGGCTCCTGTTACTGAGTCACTGTGCCTTGGCGTCCAGTGAGAACTATTCACAGATGGAACAAAAGCCCGGCAGAACGGCACTTAAGCCAGGGAAGCAGGACTGCTTCCTGAATTTCAATGAGGGCATGAAGCGAGGGATCCTGGAAGGTTCTCAGCTGTTGTGTAACTGCTGGCCCAGAGTTCCACTCCATCCGGTGCTCCTGCATCCGCCAGGAGCACGGGGGCCTCCTCTGGTTCACTTGTGGCAGGCAGGTTGTGGGCACCAGAGTGGGCCTCTCAGGAGAAACAGTATGCCCGAGTGCAGAACTGTAGCAAGCTGAGGATCCTGGAAGGCTGGACAGCCGAGTGCTTGACTCTTTTGGAAACAAGCACGGTTTTATCTGAAGTCTTACTCTCCGTCCTTTCTGGAAGCCCTTTTCCATCCCTGCCATCACAAGAGAAAGACCCTTCACAAGGTCACACACAATGTTATTTGTGCTCCGCGTGGCTGGCCTGGCCCTTAAACTGTTTGAGATTCTGACCCAAGGGTTCCTGTGAGCCACGCAGGTTCCGCTGTTCCCTTTATTTCTGCTCACCACGGAGAGGGAAAGGACGGGCAAGCATTTTGCCCAGACTCCGGTTGTTACTGTTCAGTCACTCAGTCACGTCCAACTCTTTGCAACCCCATGGACTGCACGCCAGGCTTCCCTGTCCTTCACTATCTCAAGGAGTTTGCTCAAATTCATGTCCATTGAGTCGGTGATACCATGCAACCATCTCATCCTCTGTGGGCCCCTTCTCCTCCTGCCCTCAATCTTTCCCAGCGTCAGGGTCATCAGCCTGCTCAGAAGCTGCAAAGTATCAGTACTCCTCACTGTCCTTCAGCCTCCCCTATTTGCATTGCTTGTGAACTTCACACATGGTCAGTGCGCTCCAGAACGAAAACCACAGTCACAGAAAACTAACCCAAATGATCACATGGACCATAGCCTTGTGTAACTCAATGGAGCTATGAGCCATGCTGTGCAGGGCCACCCAAGACACACCAGGTCACAGTGGAGAGTTCTGACAAAACATGGTCCACTAGAGGAGGGACTAGCAAACCACATCCATACTTTTGCCTTGAGAACCCATGAACAGCATGAAAAGACAAAAAGATATGACGTCAGAAGATGAGCCCCTAGGTCGGTCGGTACACAGAGACTCCGGTGCCCCACAGTCACAACATCAGTCGCTAGTATTCTCACAAGCCAAAGCATTCCACAGAGCTGGCCCCCTCAGACCACAAGCCCACATCACGCCCAAGCAAAGGCTTCAGTTTCCTGTCACGGGAAGCTCAGTGTCTTAGCTTTTCAACCAATCAAAAAGTATTAGAATTTTCACAAACTGAGGTCAAGAAGGGATTTTAAACATTGAAAACCTCCCAAACCTCTTTAGTGACTGCCCTTTAAAGCAATACGTGCAATTAGCAGGGAGACTGTCAACCAGTGGAACTCTTCGCTTCTCTCCTTGCTTGAAGGTTTCACCATGTCTGTGCATTTCCAAAGTTGTGGGAACACAAATAAGCAGTCTGGAATTAGAGATGGTGGGACAAATGCCTCCCAAGTGTCCTGGGAAGAACTTCCCTATGTCCGGCAGCAACACCAGTCTCTAGAACAAGCCCCATCCCTCTCACGAACTCTGTCCCTAAAGTGCCCTCTCTCTCTCAGTGCTGCCGAGGCCCTGCTCATGGTTCAACATTTACCCCGCCGTCCAGGGCACACCTGCAGGATGGGTGGGACAGGCCACGGCCCTTCCCGTGTGGAGTCCACAGCCTAATGCGGGACAGGCACACAGGGGATTAAGGGGTGTGTTCTATGGGGACGCACTTGACTTCCCCTGTAATGGCAAATAAGTCCAGGGAGAGCGTGGGGGCTACTCGGGAGAGTCAGGGTAGGCCTCACTGAGGGGTGGTGAGGGGGGCAGGGGAGCAGAGGTGCCCCAGGTGCAGAGGCATGGAGGTGGCAAGGCTGGAGGGAGGTGGGCACAGGGACCCTGTGGAGCCAGGTGACGGTGAGGCACCCAGGCATGAGGCACCTGAGGACAGCCGTGGCTTGGACTCTGAGATGCACTTGCTGGGCAGAAGAGTGAGCGTCCAGCTGGGTGGAGCACAGGCCGTGGGACCACAGGGGAGAGCAGGTGTTGGCAGGATGGAGGGGAGCCGTGGGCGTGGTGAGAAGCCACCAGATTCTTGATAGACTGAAAAGTCAAGCAGACCTGCCGTCTGAATAACGTGAGATGAGGGGAGCAGGAGTTCAGGGGACTGGAAGGTTCCTGGCCCGAGATGGTGCAGCTGCCTCACCTGAGACAGAAAACAGAGAGCAGTTTTGTCCACTGAACAACTCAGCCACAAGCCTATGTTCCACGACAAGAGAAGCCACCACAGTGAGAAGCCTGCTTGCCACAACTAGAGAAAGCCAAAGCAAATCAACAAAGACCCAGCTCAGTCAAGAATAAACAAAAACTTTGTAAAAAATTGTATATGCAACTAATTGACGCTTAAAGTAATATATGGTCTTAAATGCTTATCTTAAAAATGAAGTTCCATTCCAAAATTCAATATCTAATTTTCCAACTTAAAAAGTTAGAAAAGCACAAATCAAACTAGAAGGAGGAGGAGGGAAGGGAAAGAGGAGTGGAAGGGGGAGAAGGAGGAGGAAGAGAAGGCAAGAAACAATGAATAGAAAAAATGTCAATGAAACCAAAAGGTATTTTTTGAGAAGATAAATAAAACTGATAAACACGTAGCTAGACTGATAAAGACAAATAAGAGGACAGACATTAATTGCCAACGTCAGGAATGAAAGATGGTTCATCACGGTGGATCACAGAGACAATGAAAGGATAGTAAGGAAATACCATGAACAAATTATGCCAACAATTTGAGACATTGGCTAAAACTGACAATCCCTTAAAATTACCAAAGTTTATGCAATATTGCTGAATACTGGTAACAGCCCTTTCAGTTCGGTTCAGTCGCTCAGTCGTGTCCGACTCTTTGAGACGCCAGCCAGCACACCAGGCCTCCCTGTCCATCACCAACTCCCGGAGTTCACTCAGACTCACGTCCATTGAGTCCGTGATGGCATCCAGCCATCTCATCCTCTGTCGTCCCCTTCTCCTCCCACCCCCAATCACTCCCAGCATCAGAGTCTTTTCCAATGAGTCAACTCTTCACATGAGGTGGCCAAAGTCCTGGAGTTTCAGCTTTAGCATCATTCCTTCCAAAGAACACCCAGGGCTGATCTCCTTCAGAATGGACTGGTTGGATCTCCTTGCAGTCCAAGGCACTCTCAAGAGTCTTCTCCAACACCACAGTTCAAAAGCATCAACTCTTCAGCGCTCAGCCTTCTTCACAGTCTAACTCTCACAACAGCCCTTTAACCAATACAAAAGTTGAATTTGTTAAAACAGATATACAATATGTGTTTGACAGGCCACGAGGCAGGCTGTTCCAGTTAGCACAGAGTTCAAGCCAAATCAGGTATAAGCCCAGAGGACTGCCACACCCCTCAATAAATGAAAACTTCCTCATCATTCAGGCACAAAATTACCAAGCTGGACCAATACACAAAGCAGATAACACACCATGACCAAGTTCAGCTTCCCGGGAAAGCAGGGTGGTTTAACATTTGAAAATTCAATCAATGTAATTCATTCTCATTAACACGCTAAAATAGAAAAAACAAGACGTCATTTCACTAGATACAGGAAAAGCATTTGAGAAAACTCCACACCCAAGCACCGTAAGAACTCTCCGAAAAGTGGGCAGAGGGGACTTCTCCAACTTGATATAGCACGTTTGCCAAAGCTACACCTAGCAGCACCGAGCAGCCAAACGTTCAGCCGGCTCCCGCCCAGAAGGAGGCAAGCACACCCACCTTGCCTGCACGAAGCCCGGCCAACCCGCTCCGGTCCCACCCACCAGCAGGCGTGACGTCACTCCACAGGGCGCACTAACGGTCGCAACCGCCCACCACTCGCAGCTAACAGTCTCCGCGTGCGGCACCCCCCATTGGCCGAGCTCCACAGGCGCCGCAACCCTATTGGCCACGCTCCAGGGCGCGCGGGCGCGAGCGCGGCAGCGCACTGGCGGCAGGAGCGGCGTGCCGCGTGCGGCCCGGCAGGCTGCGGCGCGGAGGTGGGGCGGCCGGGCCATGCTGCGCCTCGCGGCCAAGGTGGCTTCCTTCTTCTGGAGGAAGGCGGACTGCCCAGAGGGAGGAGGCCGGGCCGCTGGGGCCCGAGCTCGTGGAAGGTGCCTCGCGGGGAGGGGGCGGCCGCGCGGCCCGGGAGGCGGCCGGCCTCAGCGGGCGCTGCCCGGGCGGGGCGGCGGTAACCTAGCAGTCGCCCGGAGCTCGCGAGGCCTGGTTTCCGCGCCTGCACTGAGGGCGGGGGTGGGCAGTGGCCCCAGCCGGGTCCCGGGCCTCTGCGTGACCAGACCAGGGCCTCAGAGAGCCCGGCGTCACCTTTGTGCTGTCTTCCTCGAAGCTGAGGCGTGGCTCTTTCATGGCGGTCTCTTCCCGGCGTAGGGTCTGTGTCTCCTTTCTGCTTGGTTTTTCAAGCGCCCTGACACCAGGCCCTCTGGACAGGTTCCCGCTCTTTCTCTGTCAGTGCCCCAGCAGTTGTGTGCGTTCACGGCTCTGGAAAGGGGGACCCCGGCTATCCTAAATGCCCTTTTAGCCCCATGGCGTCTTGCTCTTGAGATTGTTTTCGAACCCATTTCCTGAAGTCCAGGCAGTACTTCTGATTCTGGAACCTGGAATTACACATTCCCCAAGGTTCTTGGCATTTTCTCCCAACCCCTCCTTCTGTCCAAGACTAGAGCGCCGGGTAGTGAGTCTCTAGTTGCTTTCTGTAACCTCCCCAAACAGGCAATTCTCAGTGACAGAAGCCAGAACGTCAGTCATGGAGCTGCTTGTCTCAACGTGCTATTAGCCAACTGCACCTGGCGTTCTGCCTCTTCAGCAAACTGCGGCCTGGAGCAGGTCGCTTCACCCGTCCAGGCCTTCTCTATCGATGCAGCCCCTCAGCAGCAGTAGCATTACAGCTCGGCTTCAGTGGGCTTCCAGCTGGGCCGAGGGGCACTCAGGTGTCTTCTGTGTCTGAGGAGGAGCGGGAGTTCTAGGCCCAGGTCTCTGAGTGGATGAGGGAAGGCCTGCTCTGCCCCAGACTTGCCCCCCAGGCCCAGAATCTTCCAGTAGTGCCTGCCTAGGATGGAGTGCTCAGTTGTATCCCACTCTTTGCGACCCAGTGGACTATGGCCCACAGGCTCCTCTGTCAGTGGGGTGCTCCAGGCAAGAATACTAGAGTGGCTTGCCATTTCCTCCTCCAGGGGATGTTCCTGAGAAGGAACTGAACCTGGGTCTCCTGCATTGCTGGTAGTTTCTTTTATCACTGGGCCATCTAGGAAGCCATTTCTGGCATGATGAAATAATAGAGAATCTCCTAGCCCTGCTGCCGGTAGCACTGGTGATGAGAAAGACAGTAGTGGTGGCAAGGGGGCACAGTAGTGACTCCCCCGCTGCTGTAGAGCGGCCCCCAGCCTGTGCCAGCAACTCAGAGGTCTGAGCCTTGCACATTCTGTCATGTAATAACCTTCACACAGCTCTCTTGGACTGTAACTGTCTCCATTTTACAGATGAGGACGGACACAGACCTAGCCCAGTGTTCCGCAGATGGCAGGGCAGGAGCTGGGCATCTGACCCAGGCAACCTGGCTCTAGAGTCAGAGCTCTCCCTATGGTGCCTACCACCTGTGCCCCTTGGAGTAACCTGGGAAGTCTGCCTCCAAAACCCTACTTTCTGAGCACTCTGCTCTCCAGGGAGGTTCTCAGCCCACAGGGCTCCCTAGCCACAAGGATGCTCTGAGCTCCACTGTTTTCTGGGAGACTCAACTGTAGTGTGCACTTGCTTTGTGGTCAATGTAACCTCTCTGTTTACCTGCCTCAGGTGACACCAGGTTGAAAACTGTCCAGGGTGTCGTGACAAGGTACTGCGGTGATTATGGCATGATTGATGATTTGATCTACTTCTCCAATGAGGCTGTGACTAGCAAAGTGCTTCTAAATATCGGACAGGAAGTTATTGCGGTTGTGGAAGAAAATAAGGTGTCAAATGGACTGAAAGCAATCCGGGTAAGTCCTGAGTTCTTGAGGAAGAACTCCACCTTGAGCTTCACAGCACCATCCTCCTCCTAGAGACAACCTATAGTTTTATGCCATGGAGGAGATCAGTGTTTCCACTTCATTATCTATTCTTCTAGTCCTTTAAAAACTGTTGTTACAAATGATAGCTATTTGGACCCTTTGTTATCCAGTTAGCAAAGATAATTAATGAACTCTGCTATGCAGCAAATTTTTCTTTAAAAAAAAGTATTATTACCCTCTGATTTCCTGATGTTAGTTAGAGGGTATGCATGTTTAACATTTTAATGGTTATCGTCAAATTATCGTTCAAGAACTTTGTGCTAATTATACTCAGGAGCAGGATGAGAGACTTTAGTTAGCCATGTTGGCAAGGGTATGGACTTAGGCATCTTGGAAATCTTCGCCAGTCACTTTGATAAGCGAGCTTATTGTTTTAATTTGCATTTAAGCCTTAAAATAGACTAAATATTCACACTTTTCTCCTGTGAGTTATTTTAGTGTCCTTTATACATTTTGTTTGTTGGGTTCAGCTATTTAAGATTAAACTTTCTACATTACAGGATTAAGTTTCATTCCACATAGTTAATGGGTCTGTGTATTCCTTGTGGCTCCAGGGCTTTATATGAATCCTTAGAGAGGCTTTTCACACTTCTCAGTACAGACATGCCCTCAGATTTTCTTCTGAAAAATTATTTATTTACATTTAAATGTCTAATTTCCCTGGAACTTATTGGCTGTGTGGACTGAAAGAAGGAACCAGACGTTTCTTTCCCGGTAGCTTGCCAGTCGTCCACTGAGTGGTCCAGTCTTCCCTACTGAGTTGGAAGGTCCCGGAATCGCACCTGCCTGGGGCCCTGTCTGGGCCCTGTCAGTCCTGATGCCTTCACTTGGCCCCTGTGGCACAGTCACATCCTTGGGTGGCAGGTTGGCTTCCCTCCTCCTGTCTGTGGATGGGCTTCTCTGGCGCTCCTCTTATTCTGGATGAACACTAGAGTCATCCTGCTGTTTGTCCTCCTTGGCTCAGATTCACCTGGACCAGTGCAGAGTACATGGACCCATTTAGGTCAAGTGACGTGGATCAGAGCAAGTTTTCACCAGCTACAAA
Organism: Nanger dama; assembly: GCA_917880005.1. Lineage (NCBI taxonomy): Eukaryota > Metazoa > Chordata > Mammalia > Artiodactyla > Bovidae > Nanger > Nanger dama. The sequence goes on along the minus strand of CAKJTW010000046.1, from coordinate 589,529 downwards.
TTATGTCCACTTATTTAAGACTTCCTTTGTGTTCTTTTGTTCACTTATGTTCTGCAGATTCCTTCTTAAGTTTATTTTTGAGAATTGTATTGATTTTGTTTCATTATCAATATGATTTTATTTTGTATTTTCAATTTTTTTCTTCCCTTGTAGGAAATCTGTTGATTTTTGGTATATAGTTTGGTATCTGCTAAACTTACTGAGTTCAACTACTTTTTAAAATGGTGATGACATACCATCTACCAACCATATGTTGCTATTTAGATTTATTAAAATTAAGAAAAATTTAGAATTAACTCCTCAGTTTCATGAACTACATTTTAAGTGCTGAACATGACTGGTGGCGTCAAATTGGATGCTTCCAACATAAACCACAGAAGGGCCTGTGGAGTTGTTCTGGTCTGGAACATGCCGCCCCTGGGGAACAGCACCTTCTCCTCATGCTCCACATGAACTCGGACTCTTCAGACAGAGGGCTTCCTTGTTTGTTTTTAGCTCTTCTGGAAGATGCCTGTATCACTTGATTTACCAACACTAGGTAGGATTAACTGACTTCCACTGTGAAAGTTGTGAAATTGGCTCATTTCTACTGGCCTCTGGATTTATTTGCTTATTTTTTATTTAGGTTTTTCTTTTTATCATGGTAAAATGTGTATAACATGAAATTGTTAACCATTTAAAATTTCTTGATGCCATTCAGTGGCACTAAGTACATTCATGTTGTTGTGCACCCACATGACTACTTTCACAACTTCTCATCATTCCAGACACGAACTCTATACCCACTAAATAACAACCTACTGTTCTACTTTCTGTCTCTATGAGTCTGACTATCCTGGGATGCTTCATGTAAGTGGAATCATGTATTAGTCCTTTTGTACCTGCCTTATTGGACTTATATAATATTTTCAGAGTACATCCACGTACCAAGTATCAGCTCTTCATTCCTTTTTATGGTTAAATAACATTCTTTTGTATGTATTGACTATATTTTGTTTCTCCACTCAGCTGTTGATGGACACCTGGATTGTCTCTACCTTTTGGCTGTTGTAGATAATTCTGCTGTGGAAAGTACCTTTTGAGTCCCTGTTTTCAACTCTAGAGTCTGTACCTTGCAGTAGAATTGAATGGTCATATGGTAATCCTATGGGCTTCCCAGGTGGTTCAGTAGTAAAGAATCTGTCTGCCAATGCAGGAGACCGGAGATATAGGTTCGATCCATGGATCAGAAAGATCCCCTGGAGTAGGAAATGGCAACCCACTCCAGTCTTCTTGCCTGGAAAATTCCATGAACAGAGGAACCTGGGCAGCTACAATGTATGGGTTTCAAAGAATTGGACATGACTGAGAGACTAAGCATGCATGTAAGGTAGTCCTATATTTAACTTCTGGAGAACCCACCAAAATTTCCCCAGTGGCTGCGCCATTTTACATTCCCACCAACAGCATAGAGTTCCAGTTTCTCCATGTCTCCACCAGTGTGAATTATTTTCTTTTCTTTTCTTTTTTTTTTTGATGATAGTAACCACCCTAGTGAGAAAAGGAAAGATAAACCCATTTGAATGCAGAGTTCCAAAGAATAGCAAGGAGAGATAAGAAAGCCTTCCTCAGGGATCAATGCAAAGAAATAGAGGAAAACAGTAGAATGGGAAAGACTAGAAATCTCAAGAAAATTAGAGATACCAAGGGAACGTTTCATGCAAAGATGGCTCAGTAAAGGACAGAAATGGTAGGGACCTAACAGAAGCAGAAGGTAGTAAGAAGAGGTGGCAACAATACACGGAAGAACTGTACAAAAATCTTCACGACCCAGATAATCACGATGGTGTGATTACTCACCTAGAGCCAGACATCCTGGAATGTGAAGTCAAATGGCCCTTAGGAAGCATCACTACGAACAAAGCTGGTGGAGGTAATGGAATTCCAGTTGAGCTATTTCAAATCCTAAAGATGCTGCTGCAAAAGTGCTGCACTCAATATGAAAAGGAGTCCGTCAAGGCTGTATACTGTCACCCTGCTTATTTAACTTATATGCAGAGTACATCATGAGAAATGCTGGACTGGAGGAAGCACAAGCTGGAATCAAGATTGCCCGGAGAAATATCAATAACCTCAGATATGCAGATAACACCACCGTTAATGGCAGAAAGTAAAGAGGAACTAAAGAGTGTCTTGATGAAAGTGAAAGAGGAGAGTGAAGAAGTTGGCTTAAAGCTCAGCGTTCAGAAAACTAAGATCATGCATCCGGTCCCATCACTTCATGGCAAATAGATGAGGAAACAGTGGACACAGTGGCTGACTTTATTTTTCTGGACTCCAAAATCACTGCAGATGGTGATTGCAGCCATGAAATTAAAAGACGCTTGCTCCTTGGAAAGAAAGTTGTGACCAACCTAGACAGCATATTGAAAAGCAGAGACATTACTTTGCCAACAAACATCCGTCTAGTCAAGGCTATGGTTTTTCCAGTGGTCATGTATGGATGTGAGAGTTGGACTATAAAGAAAGCTGATCGCCAAAGAATTGATGCTTATGAACTGTGGTGCTGGAGAAAACTCTTGAGAGTCCCTTGGACTGCCAAGGGCATCCAACCAGTCCATCCTAAAGGAGATCAGTCCTGAGTGTTCATTGGAGGGACTGATGTTGAAGCTGAAACTCCAGAACTTTGACCACCTGATGCAAAGAGCTGACTCACTTGAAAAGACCCTGATGCTGGGAGGGATTGGGGATAGGAGGAGAAGGGGACTACAGAGGATGAGATGGTTGGATGGCATCACCGACTCAATGGACATGTGTTTGTGTGGACTCCGGGAGTTGGTGATGGGCAGGGAGGCCTGGCCTGCTGCGGTTCATGGGGTCACATGGTGTCACAAAGAGTTGGACACAACTGAGCAACTGAACTGAACCCTAGTGAATGTGTCTTACTGTGGTTTTGATTTATATTTTTCTAATAATTAGTAACACTGAACATCTTTTCATGTATTCATAGGTCATTTATAACAACATGTATCTTCAGAGAAATGTCTTTTCAGTTCCTTTGCTTATATTTTAATCAAGTTATTTTCTTATTGAATTGTAAAAGTTCTTTATATATTCTGATATTAATCCCTTATCAGGTGTGTGATTTACACATATTTCCTCCCATTCTGTGGATTTTTTCACTTTTTCTTTTTAAATCTGTTTATTTTTGGCTGCGTTCTTTGTTGCTATGTGCAGGCTTTTCTCTAGTTTTGGTGAGCAGGAGCTGCTCTCTGGTCACAGTGCTCTGGCTTCTCATTGTCCTGGCCTCTCTTGTTGCAAAGCATGGGCCCCAGGGCACTTGGACGTCGGTAGCTGCAGTGCAGGGGCTTAGTGGCTCTTCAGCAGCGTTTGGGATCTTCCCAGACCAGGATCATACCGGTGTCCTCACAGCACAGAGCAGGGTCTTAGCTACTGGACCTCCAGGGAAGGCTCTTCACTTCTCTCAATAAGATCCTTTGATGCACCAAAGTTTTAAATTTTGATGGAGTCCAACTTATCATTTTTAATAGCCTGTGCCTGATGTCACATTTAAAAATATCCCAAGATCATGAAATTTTTCTCCTATGCTTGCTTCTAAGAGTTTTTAGGTTTAGCTCTTAATTTAAATCTTTGACCCACTTTTTAGTTAGTTGCTGAATATGGTGTTGGATGAGAGTTTGGCTTCATCTTTTACATGGCTGGGATCCAGTTTTCTCAGCACCATTTCTTGAGAAGATTGCACCACATGGAAAACCTTTTGTCTGTTGAGGCACCTTTGTTGAGTCGTTTGACCATGTATGTGAGGGTTTGTTTCTGGGCTCTTTATTCTGTTTCATTGATGTTTTGTATGTCTCTACAGTCTTTTAATTATTGTAGCTTGGTAGTAAGTTTTGAAATAAAAAAAGGTGAGTTTTCCAACTTGATCCATCCTTTTCTAGATTGTTTTGGCTATTCAGGGTCCCTTGAGATTCCATATGAATTTTAGGATGGGTTTTTCTGTTTCTTCAAAAACCATCACTGGGATTTTGACAGAGACTGCATTGACTCTGTCAATCACTTTGGGTGGTACTGACGTCTTCATGTTAATCTGTGGAAGTGAGGTGTGTTTCCACTTGTTTGTGTCTTCTCTAACTTCTTTCCTGGTGAGGGCTTCCCTGGTGGCTCAGCCTGCAAATGTGGGAGACCTGAGTTCGATCCCTCGGTCAGGAAGATCCCCTGGAGAAGGAAGGGGCAACCTACTCCAGTATTCTTACCTGGAAAATCCCATAGATGGAGGAGCCTGGCGGGCTCCTGTCCACAGGGTCGCGAAGAGTCGAACATGCCTGAGAGAGTAACACTAACTTCTTTCAGTCACATTTGTAGTTTCAGTGTACAAGTCTTTCACCTTCTTGGTTAAATTCTTAACTATTTGATTCTTCTTTGATGCTATCATAAATGGAATTGTTTTCTCCATTTTTTTTTGATCATTACAGGTAAATAAAAATACAGCTGATTTTTGTATATTGATTTTTGTATCCTATAACTTTGCTAAATTTGTTTATTGGCTCTAACAGGTGTTTTGTAGATTCTTTAGCATTTTCTGGATGTAAGATCTTGCTCAGTAATGTCTGACTCTTTGCAACCCTGTGGACAGTAGCCCGCCAGGCTCCTTTTCCATGGAATTCTCCAGGCAAGAATACTGGAGTGGGTAGCCCCATTCCCTCTTCTAGAGGATATTCCCGACCCCAAGGATGAAACCCAGGCCTCCTACATTGCAGGCAGATTCTCTACCATTTGAGTCTTCAGGGAAGCCCATGTTAGATCATTTGCTGTTGTTCAGGCCCTTAGCTGTGTTCAACTCTTTGTGACCCCATGGACTGCAGATGCCAGGCTTCCCTGTCCTTCATCCACCAGAGCCTGCTCAAACTCATGTCGCTGAGTCGGTGATGCCATCCAACCGTCTTGTCCTGTGTTGTCCCCTTCTCCTCCTCCATTCAATCTTTCCCTGCATCAGGGTCTTTTGCAATGAGTCAGCTCTTCTCATGTCAACTTCAAATAGTTAGTTTTACTTCTTCCTTTCCAATCTGGATATTAAAATTTCTTCTTCTTGGCTAATTGCTTTGGCTGGGACTTCCAGTATTCTGTTGAACAGAAGTGGTGAAACCACTCATCCTTGCCTTTTCCTTATCCTGGGGAAAAGCTTTCAGTCTCACCACTGAGTGTCATGGGAGCACTGGGTCATATGTGATCTCTATAGTACTGAGGAAGTTCCAGTGTCTTCCTAGTTAATTGAGTATTCTTATCATAAAGAAGGTGTTGGGTTTTATCAGATGCCTTTTCTGCACCAGCTGAGATTATTGTATATAATTTTTCATCTGTTCTGCCAGATTGCTGGGTGGTAGTGACTGGTTCACGTTTGCTGAGCCCTGTCTGTGCTCCGGGATGAGCCCCTCTCCACCATGCTGTGCAGCCCCTTGCCATGCAGCCGCATTGGTTTGTCTGTTTCCTCAGGATTTTTGCCTCAGTGTTCATAAGGGGTCTTGGCCAGTATTTGGCTTTCTTTGTGGTCCTCAGCATGTCCTAAGTGGTGGTGTGTCTGTCTTGCAGGTGGAAGCCGTCTCGGATAAGTGGGACGATGACAGCAAGAGCCACGGCGGGGGGGCTGTTTGACCCCAGCCCCCGGGTGCTGATCGGCTGTGTGACCTCGCTGATGGACCGCGCAGGCTACATCAGTCAGACCACGTACTTCTCCCTGGAGAGTGTGTGTGAAGGTGTGCTGGGCAGGTCTCTGCCTCACATTTACAACTAGTTTTTGTGGTTTTTAAAAAATGTTCATGAATAGGGTTGAAGTGACTGCTCGCATCACTGAAAGGACCACGTCTGGGCCCCCTCTGGGAGAAGGCTTGTCGGGGCAGCGGCAGTGAGCTCAGGCTCTGGCGACACACCGCCCCTCACCCTGCCATTTGCCGTGCAGTTGCCAGCTCCTGGGTGGCTGTTCCTTTTCCGTAACTGTTGCTCCTGACCTAAGACAACAGTGTCACAGATGCACAGAGGTGCTGTGATTGTTTTTTTTAGTTGTGTCCAGTGTAAAATAGGACTTGGGGATAACCTGGTACTTTTCCAAGAGTACATTTTTAATTACATCTGGTTTTAGTTGATCTTCCTAGATGGCACAGTGGTAAAGAGTCCAGTTTCCAATATCGGAGACACAAGAGACCGGGTTTGATCCCTGGGTTGGGAAGATTCCCCTGGAGTAGAAAATGGCAATCCACTCTAATATTCTAGCTTGGAAAATCCCATGGACAGAGAAGCCTGGCAGGCTACAGTTCATGGAGTCAGCAGAGCCAGACTTGACTGAAGGACTGAACTCACATGCATTAGCTAAGCTAAGATTCTGCTTTTATGCCTAAAGAAATCACTTGTCAGCATCATCTTTTGAACAACTGTTTATCGTGTGCTTGCTATCTCTAGTGGTGGGCAGGGAGCAAGGCAGGGGAGACCCAGACGAGTGGGCCCTCACTCCCTTCCTCAGGAGACACAGTCCTACACATGCTTCATCCTCAGGCAGGACTCAGAGGAGCCTGGGGGCGGGGGTGCCTGAGCTGGACACCCTGCTGGGCTGTGCAGTCGAGGGGCCCTGCCCCCATCTGGATGACTCTTTAGTGAGCACTGTGTCCAATCCAGGGACCAGTTTTCATCTACCATGAGGTCCTCAGAGTGTTTCCCTGAAAGCCTCGACCCAATACCTATTTCCTGTTTTCTGGGGCTTAGCCCAGACCTCTGATCTGTGGCCCCACCTCAAGGCTGGACCCCTTGACTCAGGTCTCCCCTGCTCTGACCCTAGGCCTGTGTGGACCAGCCAGCCTTGCCCTCTGCCTTCTGGTTGGGATTAATCTTGGGGAGCATCAGCAGATGGAGGGTGTGGGAGTGAGGTTGGGCTCTGCAACCCCATGCTGTGGCGGCCTGCCTGTGGCTTCACTCCTCTACTGTGACCCAACCAGGGCATCAGGCCAGTGAGTGGCCAAGCTGGCACACAGTGGAGAAGTGAGAGGGACTTTCAGGTTGGTTAAGGTTAAATCATTTTTAAATGTGTGTGTGTGTGTATAACTCAATTAGCACATTTATTTTATTATATTGGTGGGCCTTTACTGTTATTCAGAAACTATTTGCAATGCTCAAATTCCTTCTAAAAAAAGAAAACGATACCTGGGCACGTTAAAGAATAGTAAAGCAATCTAATCTTGATTGTGTAGCCATTATATTCTTCGTGTGTATTAACATCTTCTCACTTCTTAGCAGCCCTAATGCCATGCCACTGGTATTGTTCTGAGGAACGTACATTTTTCAGTGGAGTGTTAGCTTCATTTTTTCATACAGTGGCCTGGAGTCTTCCTCAAAGCTGCATTTTATGGTTGATGAACTTGAAATTGTAGGCACCTCTGATGGGCTGTCCTTGTAGGCTTTTGTATGCTATGTCATGTTCAGCTCTTTGTGACCCCTGTGGAGTGTAGCCCACTAGGCTCCTCTGTCCATGCGATTTCCCAGGCTAGAATGCTGGAGTGGGTTGCCATTCCCTTCTGCTGGGGATCTTCCCAGATGAGGGATTGAACTCCCATCTCCTACATTGCAGGTGGATTCTTTACCATTGAGCCACCTTTTAATTAAGGAAATACTAGTAAGCTCAAAGCAAATTCTGGTGAATATGAGTTATTAGCAAGTCTGGTTTTTCCCTACTGAAATATCTTAAGTTTTTAGCCCAGATGTTTCAGAAGTATTAGTTTTTACCTCTGTAAGTACAAAAGTATTCAAATATTTTCATGAACTAAAGTCTATCAAATAAGTCATGTCTGTGATTTTTTTTTTAATCTTACAGCAAATTTGGAAGCTGTAAACTTGTTGTAGGCCTTGATGGTTTTAACTTATTCATTGCTGAATATCAGTTTATCCAACTAATAGTGAGAGCTCGGTTGAAAGGCTCCTCACACAGGCGGTAGGCGTCATGCCCAGGTGCTCAGCGCTGAGCTGAGTCATCACACAGGGTCTCACTGCTTCAGGTTCTCTGTGTTTCTGTGGGAGCGAGTGTCTCCATGTCGTGTTTACAGGCTATATTCTCAATAACTGCAGTTCACTAAAGTCTTAAAACTGAAGGGTTTTTTTTCTTTTGTTCCATCTCCTGCTCAACTCCCACCCCTCCCCACCCCCACCCTGCCATGCTGCACAGCTTGTGAAATCTTGTTCCACATCCAGGGGTTGAACCCGGGCCTCACCAGTGAGAGCACTGAGTCCTAACCACCGGACCACCTAGGGATTTTGTAAACCAAAGATTGTTTGCTTCCACATTTACTGAGTACTTTAACTAAAAATTGCCACCTGATTTTGAACAAAGTGTAACCAAAATTTAGAGCTCTCACCTATAAAAAGTGGAAGGAGCACCATTGTAGGGTTGATTTACAAAGCACTTCTTCAGAGGTTCAGCCATTTGTAAAATTCAGCCTGCGGGGCAGCCAAGAGGAGCAGGTCACCAGGCCCCACGGTCTGTTCATTTTAACACTGGCTTTGCCACAGGGCTCTGAGGCCGAGTTGCCTGCATGCATCCGTCAGTCTCCGTGGCTGCAGCCTGTCCTCCCACTCACTGACCAGCACAGCCTGGCGGAAGACCTGGGCCTGTGGGCACACGGTGCCTCCTGTGCGTTGTTGCCCCACAGGTTTCTCAGTGCACAGGGATCTTGTTTCTGTTACAATCCATCAAAACTTACACTTATGTGTGTTATCATGGTAAAAGCAAATAATCTTTTCCAGTGTTGGGTTTTAAACTGTATTACAGTAGCATTCACAATAACGTCAGATATATCTCCTTCAACAAAATAGTCTTCCAAAATCTTTAGTTTGATTCCATGATTCTGATGGGGCAAAAATGAACTAGTTTTGTTTGCTTCACTGTTTTCTCTTTAAAATAACTTTTATACAGCTAACACAGTGTAGTTATTGCTTCACTTCTTGTGTGTGTTGGGAGATATAGAATTAAAATTAGTAAAATTATATCAATTATTTGATAAATGAAGGCATGGCTTACAAAACAACAAGTAAAGATTTCTCAGTGGTGTGCTGCTCGCGTTTCTGGGCATCATCCTCCTAAAAACTCAGCGACCTGGAGCTGGCACCCAGGAGCTGTCTCCTGTGGGTTTGTGCTACCCGTGCCGTGGTGGGTGGCCCCTGTGTGAGAGCGTGTCCGTAGCGTTTGGGCTGCTCTGTGCTTATCATCAGCTTTCTTGAGAAACAAACTCAGTATTTTATTAGGCACTGTTGTCTTAGCTAATAAAAATGTTTATTACACAAGAACCAAAGGTTATCAGCAGGTATAGCTCCACCACATACCACAGTGGCTCAGCTGCTGCCTCATGTCCCTGGTCCTGTTATTCCCCGCTCTCTGCCTGCCCCACCAGTTCCCAGGCACACTAAGGAGCCCGGGGCTCCCCTGCCTGGCTGGAGCGGACCCAGGTGCCCAGGCCTCGGGTGTGAACACACCTCCCTGTGTCGCCACGTGCCCACGTGTCCCTGATGGGAGGATGGGGAGGCGCTCCTAGTGTCTGATGGGCTGGCAGAGGGTGCCAGGAACACCCACGCCCCCTAGGCTCACCTCGCAGTTGTTAACCACAGTGTTTGGTTATATGTATGCTATATTGCTGCTGCTGCTGCTGCTCCTGCTGTCACTTCAGTCCTGTCCAACTCTGTGCGACCCCATAGATGACAGCCCACCAGGCTCCCCCATCCCTGGGATTCTCCAGGCAAGAACACTGGAGTGGGTTGCCATTTCCTTCTCCAGTTCATGAAAGTGAAAAGTGAAATTGAAGTTACTCAGTCATGTCTGACTCTTAGCAACCCCATTGACTGCAGCCCACCAGGCTCCTCCGTCCATGGATTTTCCAGGCAAGAGTACTGGAGTGGGATGCCATTGCCTTCTCTGATGCTATATAATGCATGTATGTATAATTGCTATATATGTATAACATAATGTATATACCTGTATATTATATAGCATACAATTACATATAATTATGTGTATGATTACATTCAGTGTATAGTTGTATATAATTAACATATATAATATATACTTTATATATACATGTAATAACAATGCTCTGAAAGGTAACTTCAGAGTCTCTTGTATACTTTAATGTTTCAATGTCACCAAGTAACTTGCCTGGTTTCCCTGCCTTGGAGGTTTCGAGCCCTGCAAGGAGACTGGGTGGAGGCCGAGTACTGGATCCGGCCAGGCACATGGAGCAGTGAGGCCATCTCGGTGAAGCCGCTGAGGTACAAGCGCGTGGACCGGGTAGGTACCGGGCCTTGAGTATCCATGGGTCCTGGGTGCACTGGGAGGTCAGGTCAAGTGACAGTCCGTCTTGGCCAGAGAAGACCCTGACTTCTTACCACGACGACCGGAGGCCGGCCTGCATGCTGGCGTAGTTAAATTCTAGGTCACGGGGTTACTCAGTGTTCAAGTGGCTGATGGTGGGGCCCAGGGAGCAGGGGTGGGCTCTGCCTGTGCTGCTAGCAAAGCTGTGGTCTGGGGAGTCAGTGCTGGAGCAGAGGAGAGAATCGGGTTTGTGAGAGGAGGTGGAGTGTGCCCTGGGCTGCTCCGCGGCCTCGGCTCCGGGCTTCTTCCTGGCTGGCACCGTCCAGGGCGTTGCTTCTCCCTGGAGACCAGCCCGCACCTCCCTGGCCATGGCAGCCCCGTCTTCCCGGTGCTGGTTTCTGCCCCACTGTCCACGTGCTACCAGCCCGCATTGTGCTTGCAGGTTTGTGTGTCCAGCCTCTGTGGGAGGAATGGGGTGATCGATGATTGCATCTTCTTCACCTTGGACTCCCTGAAGCTTCCGGAAGGCTACACACCGCGCAGGCATGATGTGGTCAGCGCGGTGGTGGTGGAGAGCAGCCAGTCCTGCTATGTGTGGAGGGCGCTGTGCATGACTCCGGTGCAGACATGGTGAGGAGGCGGGCAGGCCCAGGGTATGGCTGAGCACTGGCTCAACAAAACAGGATTCCCTGAGCCGGCGGGTTGCAGGGACACATCCTGGGCGCCGAGGGCTCTTCATGGTTGGCTGAAGGCTGAGTGAAAAGTGGCCCATTGAGCCTCAGTCTCATGCTGATGATCTTCATGTTTTCCTGGGTTTTGTGAGTTGTACTCTTTCACACATTGGTGTTTCGTAGAACATGTTATACATGGCAAATTTTTAGAGTTACTGAAGTTGCTGTATCCGTATTCTTCTCTCTGTGTCCCAGTGACGTTCCACCTCCCACACGTGTTTATGAGCACTGCAGGCCTTCCTGAGCTCGGGTTTGAGCAGCAGCACTGCCCTGCATCCTGCCTGCCCCTGCTCTTTGTCCCTAGTGCTCCCTTAGGACCGCTCCTAAGCAGTCCTGTTTGTCTGGTGGTCTCACAGGAGCAGGGCATGTGTGGGAGGAGGGTCTGTGACCCGCAGGCAGGGAGCCTGTCTCGGGAGAAGTGGACTACCGGCCTGGCCAGGAAGGTGTGCTGCGGGTAAGCTGTGGGCAGAGCAGGGGACATGGCAGGCGGCTCTGCCGTGTCCAGACCACCTTGTGGCCATCTCTTCCTGCCCCACGGGGCTTGCTCTCCTTTTGGAGAATGACTCGGCCCATCTGCAAAGCAGTGAGGTGTGTGAGACACATTGCCCTCGCCCCTACCAGCAGGGAAGCTCAGGAGTTCTGGCTTCAGCCTGATGGGCTGATAGGCCCAGGGATGTAAGGACCACCCCTGCCACGTGATCGTGGTGGCCACCAGCTGCCTGGAGCAGGAGCCGAGGCCCTACACACATGGGTGTCATAGTTGCTCAGAGCCTCATGCGGCTCTCAGGAGACCCCAGGTTGTTGAGACCCATGATTCCCTGACCGTCCTGTTTATACCGCAGTTAACTGGGTTCCTGCTGGCTGCGGGCAGGGGCGGGCTGTGGGAGGGTGGCTGGGACTAGCCCAGCTGACCATCCAGGAGAAACAGCTGCCAGCACGCCCTCAGGGCCAGTGTGTCCATCAGAAGGACTCTGGGTCCCTACTGCTCCACCTACCTGCCTCTCCCCAGCACTTCCCTTAGCCTGCCCTGCAGCTCTCTGTCTCCAGAGGACTCACATCTGCTGAATGGGGCAGGTGGGGTCGTGGGCAGGGGCTCCCTGGCTGTGGGTGGCAAGCTTCAGGCGAGCCTCTTTCGGGCCCCAGCTGCAGTGGCCTCTGCTCCATCCAGAGGGGGATCTGGTCCCAGGAGGGTGACGACCAGGCATGTTCCCCTGAGGCCCCTCGGTCTGCCAGGAGCAACTGTCCTCACAGGGAGCCCGTCGGCCCAGCATGTGCTCCACGTGCGGCATGCCCTGTGCCGCTGCCCTGGCCCTGCTTCCTCCCGAGCTGGTCGTGCCTTCAGGCTGTAGCCCCACATCAATGATGCTGCCCTGCCCTCAGACCCACTGTCCCCCGCCCACTCAAGGGCCGAAGGCCAGCAGCAGCACTGTGTGTGAGGCAGGGCCTCCCCGCCTCAGGCCTGGCCTGTGGCGGTCTCCCAGCCCCGCCCCCCGCCCCCAGGCTCTGGGTGGGTTGAGCCCATTAGCCAGTTCTCCGAAGCCCCTGGGTGCTTGGCCGGCTGTAGGACAGATGGCCACCCCTACAGCACGCTGGGCTGGGGGAGGCTCGGCAGGGCTGGCTGTGTGGCCAAGGAGGGGATGACGGGGAGCGAGGAAGACGGGAGGGGTGTGTGACTGGAACGGATCTGAGGGGGCAGGCAGGCTGAGGTCAGGGATGTAGCCAGTGTGTGGACAGGGGCAGGTGTGAAGGAGCCCGTCTCTGAGTGGCACGGGGTGGTCGGGGGTGGGAAGGAGCTGCGAGTGAGTGGTGGACGCAGCACCTGCACATTGCAGCCGTGTCAGCACAGAGGGAACGGACGGCCCCTCCTCAGCGGAGGGCGGCATCTGCTCATTTTCTGGAGATAGAAATTCTTCTTTAGTTTCAGATACTCTGAAGCCAGACTCTTTTTCCCAATGAAATGGGTCCCTAATGAACCAAGCGCCTCCCCTGCAGCTGAGGGGAGGGTCTGAGGAGGGAGCGCTGAATGCCCTTCCCTCTGGGTGCAGGGGGCTTGGGTCTCTGGGGCACTCTGGTGGAGGCGGCCTGCTCTCAGACCATCAGGGTCACTGCGGGGGCTCCTCTCCGCTGGAGTCAGCAGGCTTGTGGTTTCTTCATGAGGGTGACCTGCTGTCCTGCCCAGAGGTCCTCAGGGTGTCCTTCCGTGTCACCTCTCTGGGGCTTGGCACCGTGTCCTGCCCGTTGTGGCTGGTGCCGCCCAGTAGGGCGGGGCCTCCGGGCGCCCCTGCCTGCTGACCTCACCTCACGGCGTCCTGTGGTGCTTTCTCCAGGGACTTCTCTCCCACCACCGAGACTGCCGAAGAGGCCTGTGGAGCCCTTTTGCTCAAAAGCAAAGGTGATATTGAAGTCACGAGGATGACAAATTTTGGAACTCTGAAAGAAGGAGAGAGCAAAGATATGGTGATCTGGATAGAGTAAGTTTGCCACTTAAAATGACACCATTGGGTTTTAAGCTGTGATTGAAGAATTTCTGTAGAGTGAACTTTACTTTGCCTGTTTGTTTTTCGCTTTATGTGTATCTTTCTAGATTTTGCCCTGAAGTAGCCTTTTCACTTACACTAAATTAAAAGTATTTTCAATTGTCATTCTCTTGTTACATTGAATTCTATTTTAAGGTAATAGTGTTTTAGCTTTAAAAATCCTGTCTCTGTTCACAGCTCATTTTCCTTTTGCAGGAATAAAGGAGACGTTCCTCAAAACTTAGTCAGCTGCAAGCTGGGTGGCTGGGATAAAGCTAAACAGTTCAGATTTCAGATGCTGGATAAAACCCAAGTGTGCCCCGAAGTGTCTCCTATTTGTGTACCTGAGAAGGAGAAGGATTTTTGCAGATGAAAATATTAACTCGCTAGACAGCTGCAGGGAGAGCACAGCCTGGCAGGCCCTGGAGAGCAGCTCGGTGCACAGCAAAGACGTCTCTTCAGGTAGCCCTCTCAGCTGCTACTGTCGGATCAACCGCACCAGCACCTTCAGGCCAGGGGCCGGCGCAGCTGCTCCAGGGTCTGGGCGGGGGAGGGGGGGGGTTGGCAGCGGCTACACTGGGAGCACTTGGTCTGGACCCTACCCTGGTGACTCGCAGCTGACAGCTGGAGATCGCCCAGTGTGCTTCAGGCACGCCGCTTCCTCTGAATGGTTCTAAACTGGGGAGAGCCTGCCTGTGCACCTTTGCCTGTTGGTCACTGTGTGTGCTAGACCCTTCCAGCAACACCACTGCTGTCAGAACAGCTCAACTTTGGTCTGATTTTGGATTTAAATTTCATCTAGGTGACTGTGCCTGTAAAGGAGAAAATGGAGTAAAGGAGAAGAACGTATCACAGAAGCAGGTGACAGAGTCCGAACCCAATGGGCTCATCCCTGCAGGGGGAGAAACTCGAATCGTGATCACATGTGATGCAAAGTATGTGGCTGGAAGGTGTGGGCAGAGTTGACCTCAGGACATGTGCACATGCATCTTGTTCTGTTTCACATGTGGTCCTTCTGGGTGGGATGTTGTGAAAAGGATTGGTGGTTATTTTGGTGGGACAAAATCACAAGGAAAAGCACTGGAGAAAAGTGGTCCAGTCCAGGGGGCGAGTCGGGGTACCCACTGAGGCGCTTGTACCCGACCCTGACTGGTGGAGGACATGAGCCCCCTCAGCCCCGGGAGCCAGTGCCCCAGCCTCCTGCTGCTGCTCCCCGTGCCTCCCTTCAGCGTGCCCCGCGCCCTTCCTGCTCTGCCCCTTCCCCCAGGCTCCTGAGCCCTTGCAGGCCCTTCCCCTCTTCTGCCTCCTCCCCTGTGTCCAGAACGCTGGGCTCTTACTCCCCCGGTCACCTGCCAGCTAGGAGCTTGGGTGCAGCCCTTCTTCCCCTCTCTCATCTCATCTACACCTGCTGGTTCTGCATTGGTCCAAGGGTGGTTCTGATTAGATGAGCGCCTCGCTTCAGGCTGAGGGTGACACTGTGCACAGAGGGCAGTCCTCGAGTGAGCAGCCGGTGCTGGTGCCTGTGTAGCCGTGTGATGTGGCCGAGCCTCCGAGCAGCAGAGGGAGGTGGGTCGCAGACAGAGGGAGATGGTGTCTTGTGTAGCACAGCTCAGACCACTCTTGGGAACACTGGACGTGTGTTTCCTATTCTTGAGTCTGAGAATCACAGACAGTACCATCTTAGGTTTGTGATTTTATCTTCTACTGTTCATGGGGTTCTCAAGGCAAGAATACTGAAGTGGTTTGCCATTCCTTTCTCCAGTGGACCACATTCCGTCAGACCTCTTCACCGTGACCCGTCCGTCTTGGGTGGCCCCATACGGCATGGCTTAGTTTCACTGAGTTAGACAAGGCTGTGGTCCGTGTGATCAGATTGGCCAGATGTCTGTGATTGTGGTTTCCGTCTGTCTGCCCTCTGATGCCCTCTCTCGGTGCCTGCCATCTTACTGGGGTTTCTCTTACCTTGGACATGCGGTATCTCTTCACGGCTGCCCCAGCAAAGCGCAGCCACTGCTCCTTACCTTGGACATGGGGTAGCTCCTCTTGGCTGCACTTCAAGAGTGAACATTGGCATTCTAGGAATCAATGAACTAAAATGGATTGGAATGGGTGAATTTAAATCAGATGACCATTATATCTACTACTGTGGGCAGGAATCCCTTAGAAGAAATGGAGTAGCCATCACAGTCAACAGAAGAGTCTGAAATGCAGTACTTGGATGCAGTCTCAAAAACAGTAGAATGATCTGTTCATTTCTAAGGCAAACCATTCAGTATCACAGAAATCCATATCTGTGCCCTGACCAGTAACACTGAAGAACCTGAAATTGAACAGTTCCATGAAGACCTACAAGACCTAGAACTAACACCCCAAAAGATGTCCTTTTCATTATAGGGGACTGGAATGCAAAAGTAGGAAGTCAAGAGACACCTGGAGTAACAGGCAAATTTGGCCATGGATACAGAATGAAGCAGGGCAAAGGCTAATAGAGTTTTGCCAAGAGAACACACTGGTCATAGCAAACACCCTCTTCCAACAACACAAGAGAAGACTCTACACATGGACATCACCAGATGGTCAAAACTGAAATCAGATTGATTATATTCTTTGCAGCCAAAGATGGAGAAGCTCTATACAGTCAGCAAAAATAAGACCAGGAGCTGACTGTGGCTCAGACCATGAACTCCTTATTGCCAAATTCAGACTGAAATTGAAGAAAATGGAGAAGATCACTAGACCATTCAGGTATGACCTAAATCAAATCCCTTATGACTATACAGTGGAAGTGAGAAATAGATTTAAGGGACTAGATCTGATAGAGTGCGTGATGAAAGTTTGTGACATTGTACAGGAGATAGGGATCAAGACCATCCTCATGGAAGAGAAATGCAGAAAAGCCAAATGGCTATCTGAGGAGGCCACAAACAGCTGTGAAATGAAGAGAGGTGAAAAGCAAAGAAGAAAAAGGAAAGATATAAGCATCTGAATGCAGAGTTCCAAAGAATAGCAAGGAGAGCTAAGAAAGCCTTCCTCAGCGATCAATGCAAAGAAATAGAGGAAAACAACAGAATGGGAAAGACCTGAGATCTCTTCAAGAAAATTAGAGATACCAAGGGAACATTTCATGCAAAGATGGGCTCGATAAAGGACAGAAATGGTAGGGACCTAACAGAAGCAGAAGGTAGTAAGAAGAGGTGGCAACAATACACGGAAGAACTGTACAAAAATCTTCACGACCCAGAAAATCACGATGGTGTGATCACTCACCTAGAGCCAGACATCCTGGAATGTGAAGTCAAGTGGGCCTTAGAAAGCATCACTATGAACAAAGCTAGGGAGGTGATAGAATTCCTGATGAGCTTTTTAAAATCCTAAAAGATGATGCTGCAAAAGTGCTGCACTCAATATGCAAGCAAATTTGGAAAACTCAGCAGTGGCCACAGACTAGAAAAGGTCAGTTTTCATTCCAATCCCAAAGAAAGGCAATGCCAAAGAATGCTCAAACTACCACACAGTTGCACTCATCTCACACACTAGTAAAGTAATGCTTAAAATTCTCCAAGTCAGGCTTCAGCAATACATGAACCGTGAACTTCCAGATGCTCTAGCTGGTTTTTGAAAAGGCAGAGGAACCAGAGATCAAATTGCCAATATGCGCTGGATCATGGAAAAAGCAAGAGAGTTCCAGAAAAACATCTGTTTCTGCTTTATTGACTATGCCAAAGCCTTTGACTGTATGGATCACAATAAACTGGAAAAATCTGAAAGAGATGGGAATACCAGACCACCTAACCTGCCTCTTGAGAAATCTATGCAGACCACGAAGCAACATTTAGAACTGGACATGGAACAACAGACTGGTTCCAAATAGGAAAAGGAGTATGTCAAGGCTGTATATTGTCACCCTGCTTATTTAACTTACCTGCAGAGTGGCATCATGAGAAACACTGGACTGGAGGAAGCACAAGCTGGAATCAAGATTGCCGGGAAAAATATCAATAACCTCAGCTATGCAGATGACACCACTGTTATGGCAGAAAGTGAAGAAGAACTAAAGAGCGTCTTGATGAAAGTGAAAGAGGAGAGAGAAAAAGTTGGCTTAAAGCTCAACATTCAGAAAACTAAGATCGTGGCATCCGGTCCCATCACTTCATGGGAAATAGATGGGGAAACAGTGGCTGACTTTATTTTTCTGGGCTCCAAAGTCACTGCAGATGGTGATTGCAGCCATGAAATTAAAAGACACTTACTCCTTGGAAGGAAAATTGTGACCAACCTAGACAGCATATCGAAAAGCAGAGACATTACTTTGTCAACAAAGGTCTATCTAGTGAAGGCTATGGTTTTCCAGTGGTCGTGTATGGATGTGAGAGTTGGACTGTAAAGAAAGCTGAGCACCAAAGAATTGATGCTTTTGAACTGTGGTGTTGGAGAAGACTCTTGAGAGTCCCTTGGACTGCACGGAGATCTAACCAGTCCATCCTAAAGGAGATCAGTCCTGGGTGTTCCTTGGAAGGACTGATGTCAAAGCTGAAACTCCAGTACTTTGGCCACCTGATGTGAAGAGCTGACACACTTGAGAAGACCCTGATGCTGGAAAGATTGAGGGCAGGAGGAGAAGCGGAAGACAGATGATGAGATGGTTGGATGGCATCACTGACTCAATGGACATGGGTTTGTGTGGACTCCAGGAGTTGGTGATGGACAAGGAGGCCTGGTGTGCTGTGATTCATGGGGTCACAAAGAGTTGGACACGACTGAGCAACTGAACTGAACTGATTTTATCTTGGGAGAATATTACATTACTTATTGTAAAACATCCCTTTTTCCCTATAAAAGAATTATAAAGGCTAAGGGTGACTAGTTTGCTAGCTCTGTGACTTAACCTGAGTGAAAAGGGAGGTTGTGTTAGATCTGCCTGTCTTAACTGACAACACACACTAAATTGTGTCTTGTTTTTCCAGGAATTCTGGCCGCTGCAGGGAGCTCCTTCTGCTTTGCTTCTCCAATTTCATAATCGGGCGATACCTTGAAGTGAATGTTGTAAGTGAGGAGGAGTCACTGATAGCTGTCTGTGAACCCTTTTCGTGGAAGAAGTCTAAAAGTTCCCAGGTGTTGGCTTCCACCAAAACCACAGTCGTTGTGACCACACAGAAAAGGTACCATGAGCTGAAATGAAAAAGCATGCCCAGATCTTGAGCTCGCGGTGTGAGGGACACAGACGATTGCTGTTGTTGAAGGGAGGCAGACATCCAGATAAAGGGGTATAGCTATGGTCCAGCCTCTTACATCATTGTCCTTGGGGCACACTGTGAGGAGCAGGCAGGGGGCCTGTGACCCCAGCTAGTCTCAGGGTGACTCTCAGAGCAGGATAGGACTTGACCCTTTCCCTCAGCTGCTGCCACCCTTCATGTTCCCAACAGCACAGCCACCCACCTTCCAAGAGAGCCTGTGTCACACATGGGGACCCAGCAGGAAGGGGTCAGTGAGACGTGGCTGGCGTAGTCTCTCTGAGCTGTCCACAGCACCTGAGTATCACTTATCAAGGGCAGCTTGAGGGTCACATGGCTGCTTGAAGGCCTTTTGAAGATGTGACAGCTTTCAAAAGTGAAATTAAAAAAAAAAAAAACTGTAACCTGGTATCTACATGTGGCTGGGAGACCCAGCCTCTTACTGGGCCGTCTGGGAAAGTGCTTTATGTCCACCTTTTCTCATCTGCAGTAATAGACCCCAGAAGCTCTCAAAAGCAGATTTTGCTTTTGTAAGTTTGGTGCCAAAAATCATGACCTATAGACTGGAGGGTTTCACAACTTAAGTCTTGTGGGTCTGTGGCCTCAGCTGCTGCCCCAAGCCCCTGGGATGATGGGTGCTACTTTTCCGTAATGGGAAACCCTGAGTTTCTGCTTACACCCTACCTGGGAACAATTGAAGATAAGATGTGGACTTCGACTCCAGTTGTGGGCGGAAGGAAGGACTGTTGGAGTGTTGTGTGCTGTCGGCTTTGGGTTGGAGCACTATTGACTCCCAGCATACCCAGGGAGCCATGTCGTCCCCGCCCAGTGTGACTCCCAGCATGCAGAGGGAGCCGCGTCGTCCCCGCCCAGTGTGACTCCCAGCATGCAGAGGGAGCCACGTCGTCCCCTGCCCAGTCTCTCAGCCTCTCTGACTTGCTCTCATCTGTGAAGCGATAGCCCCGCCCCGGCCCTGCCTGTGGTCGTCAGGGCCTTTCTCTCCGCTGTGCTGGGTCTTTGTCTTGTTGTGCTGGCTTTTGGTCGCTGCACGGTGGGCTTTTCTCTAGTTGCTGTAGTATGTCTGAGGGCTCACCTTGCAGTGGCTTCTCGTGGACCCTAGGGCGCAGTGACTTCAGTAGTTGCAGCACGTGGGCTCAGTAGTGGCATGTGGGTTTAGTTGCCCCCAAAGCATGTGAGATCTCAGTTCCCAGGGCAGGGATCAAACCCATGTCCCTTGAATTGGCAGATGGATTCTGAACCGCTGGACTATTGGGAAGTCCCAGTTACGAGGATTAAATGTACAGTTTCTGGCTTGGAATAGTCAGTAGTAATGAATAAGCAGTAACAGTCACTAGGTGTGTGAACAGTGGTCAGGTTGGGTGGTCTAGGGATGGAAGCTGAGCACAGGAGCAAGAAGTCACATGGTCTGCAAGCGGTGGGTCCTCAGGGCTGTGCTCCAGTTACAGCAGGAGGTTTCTAGAGCCTCCAGCTGTCTTCAGTGGTGCTCCAAGCAGCTTTCTCATTACAAGTTGACTTAACTGGAAAAGTAAAATAGAGCAGGAGCACATGTATTTAATTCCCTGGACAGTTTTTCCACTTTGAATGTTAACACATTGTTCCTGTTTAGGAGCATCCCTAAAACAAACATCTGTTTCCCACCATCAAAGTAGTGACCCAGAGTGCCTGTCCTGATGGCCTGGCTCCTTTGGAACTGCCAGCGTCTGCATCTGCCCACCCCACCAGCAGACAGGCTGCTTTAAGCCCTCCAAGACCCAGCCCCAGCCACCAGTGGCCAGCAGCCTCCACACAAGGCAGGGGCCTGGGAGCAACCAGCCCAGGGGCAGCCTCACCCACCACTCACAGCAGTCAGCTCACATAGAGGGCACATGTAGCTCCGAAGCATGTAGCTCTGGTGCTCAGAGGGAGTGCATAGGACGTCTACAAAAGGCCGCCTGCCCAAGGTCAGGAAACGCAACCACCCCACCAGACACTCAGAAATAAAAGCAGCAAGCTGGGCGCAAGGCAGCTGAGGAGGGCTTCCTGGCACTCTAGTGGTTAAGAATTCGCCTGCCCATGCAGGAGACATGGGTTCAATCTCTGGTCTGGAAAGATCCCACTTGCCAAGGAGCAGTTAAGTCTGTGAGCCATAATTACTGAGCCTGCGTGCTGCAGCGACTGAAACCTACGTGCCCCAGAGCCTGTGCTGCTTAACGAGGGAAGCCACTGCAAAGAGAATCCCCTCATGCTGCAGGGGAGAGCAGCCCCCACTCACCACAGAGAGAGCCTGCACGCAGCAGCGAGGACCCAGTGCAGCCAAAAATAAACAGTGCTAGCAAGGTGACAGAGGAATGTGTTCCCAAGACAGGAACAGGTAAAACTCCAGAAGAACTAAGGAACGTGGAGACAAGCCTCCTGAATGAGAAATTTCAGGGTAATGATGGCAGAGATCCAGGAACTTGGGAGAAGAATGCGTGAATGCAGCGAGAAGTGAGAAGTTTTCAACAGAGTTAGAAAATGTAAAGAACCAAACAGACGAAGACTGAAGTAACTGAAATGGAAAATGCCCTAGAAGGAATCGAAAGTGGATTAGATGATATGGAGGAACGAATCAGCAAGCTTGGGAGACAGAGTGGTAGAAATCACTGAGGTGGAACAGGAGAAAGAGAAAAGAGTAAAAAGAAATGAGGATAGATTAAGAGAACACCAGGACAACGTCAGGGTGTAGACATTCACGGGATAGGGGCCCACAGGGAGAAGAGACAGAGGCAGGGGCAGAGAGCACAAGTGGAGACACAGCAGCGGAAAGCTTCCTGACCCCGGAAAGAAACAGACGCCCAGGTCCAGGAAGCACAGGGAGCCACAGATAGGATCAGCCCGAGGAGGGAATGTAGCAAGACACACTGTGATTAACCTGAGAAAAGGTAGAGGCAGATTATTAAAAGCAGCACACTAGGCAACGGCACCCACTCCAGCACTCTTGCCTGGAGAATCCCATGGACAGAGGAGCCTGGTGGGCTACAGTCCACGGGGTCGCAAAGAGTCGGACATGACTGAGCAACTTCACTTTCACTTTTCACTTTCATGCATTGGAGAAGGAAATGGCACCCCACTCCAGTGTTCTTGCCTGGAGAATCCCAGGGATGGGGGAACCTGGTGGGCTGCTGTCTGTGGGGTCGCACAAAGTCGGATATGACTGAAGCGACTTAGCAGCAGCAGGCACAAGGGAACTCCTGCAAGACAGTCAACTGATTTCTCAGGATCTGCAGGCCAGAAAGGAGTGGCAGGATATATTTAAAAGGATGAAAGGGAAAAACCAACACCCAGGAACACGACCCAGCAAGGCTCTCATTCAGATTTGATGAAGAGATCAAAAGCCTTACAGACAAGCAAAAGCTAAAAGAATTCAGCATCACCAAACCAGCCTTACAAGAAACTCTTTTTTTTTTTTAGCAAAAAGAAAAGGCCAGAAAAGAAAGTGTGAAAGTTATGAAAGAGAAAACTCATAGGAAAAATAAAAATATATAGTAAAGGTTGTAAAAACAACCTTGTATAAAGCTAGTAATAAGGTTAAAAGGCAAAAGTAGTAAAATCATATGTACCCACAACAAAGTTAAGTGACAGTGTTGGTTGCTCAGTTGTGTCCGACTCTGTGGCCCTATGCACTGCAGCCCACTGGGCTCCTCTGCCTTGGGAGTCTCCAGGCAAGAAGACTGGAGTGGGTGTGCATGCCCTTCTCCAGGGGGTCTTCCTGACCCAGGGACTGACCCCATGTCTCTATGTCTCCTGCATTGGCAGGCGAGTTCTTCACCACTAGTGCCAGCTGGGGAGCCCAATAAATAAGGGATACACAAAAGATGCCCAGTGTGAAGTGTGACAGTTATGAGGGAAGGGGAGTGAAGGTGCAGGGCTGCTTAAATGTGCTTGTACTTAAGCAGCTTAAATAACCATCGATGGATGGGTGGATGGATGGGTGGATGGACGGAGAGGTGGGTGGATGGGTGGGAGGGATAGATAGATGGGTGTGTGAACGGATGCGTGGGTGGGTGGATAGGTAGCTATCCCCAGTGGGGGAATGTAGTCGATAACAACGTAATATCTTTGCAGAAGGACACATCTTAACTATGCTATGATCATCCTTTCTCAAATGTACAGAAATGTCAAATCACTGTGTTGCTTAATAGGAACTAATAGTGTTGTAGGTCAGTTATACATCAAAAACAAAGTGATAGAAAAGGAGATCAGATTTGTGGTCACCAGTTTGGTTTAGGGGGAGGGAAGTTGAATGAAGGAGGTCAGAGGTGCAAACTGCTGTTAACCAGATGAGTAAGTCCTGGGGGTGCGACATACAGCGTGACAAATGGAGTCAGCACTGCTGTGTGTTTACATGAAGGTTGTTAACAGAGTAAGACCTGGGGGTTCTCGTCACATGGAAGAATAGATTTTTCTGTTTCTTCAACTTTGTGTTTGCATGAGACGGTGAGTGGCCGTTAGTTCCTGATGCGTGTAAGTCAGGTCATTATACTGCACACCTTCAATGTCTTCCAGTGCACCTGTCAGTGTCTCCGTGAAACTAGAAGGAAAAAGAACAGTTCAGCTCATT
Organism: Nanger dama; assembly: GCA_917880005.1. Taxonomy (NCBI): domain Eukaryota; kingdom Metazoa; phylum Chordata; class Mammalia; order Artiodactyla; family Bovidae; genus Nanger; species Nanger dama. Next base: position 566,115 of record CAKJTW010000046.1, on the reverse strand, counting down.
GGAAGCTTAGAAACAATGTTTCTGAATTCCCTGGTTCCTGGAGGCGCCTGGGCACTGGGCCTGTTCTGTTGCAGGCAGAGCAGCTCTGCTCCTGCTTACAGGAGGACAGGCCCAGAGAACAGGTCCTGAAGCGGAGTGACACTTTACCGACCAAGGCCAGAGCCCAGGTGTCAGTGGGTTTTGGTGAGGATGTCTAAGTGAAGACATCTGGTAGAAAGTGCCTTGTGAGGACGGATTGTTTTTGACTTGAGACTCTCTTTTTGTAAGGAACTCGCGACGACAACTTCCCAGCTTCCTCCCGCAGTACACGATACCAGACAGGCTTAAAAAGTGTGTGGAACAGAAAATCGACATCCTGACCTTCCAGCCGCTGCTTGCGGAGGTAAGGAACGTGTCTTATGCGAAGCACTGATTCTTCTCCACATTCGAGCTGTTTTCTGACAAGCTCAGGATGAACCCTTGTTGAATTCAGAGGTCATGTGGGCTGGGTTTCACCCCAGGAGCTGAGAGTGTCAGAATATTGAGCATGGAGACCATCGCTGGGTCCCTCTGGAGACATCCATCCTCACAGTCTTATGGACTTACATGCACCAGGGCTCTGGGGATGCCCTCTCCCCACCTGGCCTTTCTCCTGTGTGGCTGAGCCTCAGCAGCTCTCCACTCCTGCTGGAGCTCTGAGCACTAGGAAGGCCTGCAGCATGCAGAGCAGCGGGGAGGGGGAGGGGGCAGCCCCCAACCCCAACCCTCAGGCCTCCCCTGCCAGGACGGCCCCTCCTCACCTTCCCAGTGCTGTGTGTGCTCAGGCTTCCTCAGGCCTGCTGGAGGAGGCCTGCTCCCAACCCGTGTGCTGTGACGGGTGGAGAAGGGCTGCGAGGCCGAGGGCAGGGCAGTGCTGAGTGAGCCCTGGTAGGGCTGGAGCCTGTATGTGTGCAGGGGGAGCAGAGATGTCTGCCTCGCTGGCAGGGAGGAGGGGAGTGTGGCCCTGTCTCCAGGAGGCGTCTTCCCAAGAACCTGGGGGTCTCTTGGCTGAGGAGAGGGTAAGTGGAATGAGGACTGGCCTATGTTGATTCAGGGCAAGGGGTGAGGAGAGGCTGCAGGGCCCTGTGTCAGAGGAGAGCTTGAGCCCATGGCTCTGTGGCGGCTCGGAGCATGCCTGGCACTGAGGCAGACTGACGGACAGACGGAGCCTGTGTCTGCTGGGCCTTGTGTCCTCCCGCAGTGAGGGTGCCGCAAGGGCACCCGCAGCAGACAGTGCCCGAGGCAGGCAGACCGCAGGCAAGGAGCAGCCCCCACAGGCGAGGCCGTGCGCAGCTGCAGTGATGCCTGTCGGCCTGAGCTGAGGCTGGAGCAGTGAACTAGCCCTAAAGTAGCTCAGAGCAAACCTGGGGCTGAGAAGCGGATCCCAGGGCGGTGCTCGTACAATGTCCAGGACTGTCCTGTGGGCCTCCTGTGACCTGGCCTGGGCGCCAGAACAGGACCTCCTCAGGAGTGCACTTCCCAGGAGAAAGCAGCTCCTTTCAGCAGTGGTAACGTCACAGAACCAAGAGAGTGCACCTGGCACTCAGCCCTTCTGTGCCCTGTAACCTCCCCCGCAGTGTGGCCCCTCCTGGGGCGCCTCCCGTCTGCTGGGGCCCTGCACAGCTGGCCCCTTCTTGCCCTGTCTGGGAGGGGGCCTTCTGGGCCAGGAGGCTCTGCTTTCCTTCTCACCTTTATTCTTTTGTATGGAGTCTATATTTTCCCCTACCTCCTTTTAGGGTTTTCACTAGTTTTAAGGCATTTAATTCTCAGTGTGCCTTGCTGTAAGTTCTCCACATTTCTTGGCTTGGGTTCTTGAGCTTACTGGATAACCTGAACTTGGAGTTCTCAGATTTCAAGGTTCTTGGCCATTCTGTGTTCATGTGTTCCTTCTGCCCTGCTCTCCAGGCTCCTGGGACGGGCACGTGCGGCCACATGAGCTAGCCCGAGCTGCCAGCTGCTCGCTTTGCTTCTCTCCGTCCTTCCCCTCTGGGCTGCATTCTGAGCAGTTGCTGTGGCTGCCTGCAAGTTCACTGGTGTTTCTTCTGAAGCATGTGACCTCTCCAGACACTGCAGTCATTGCCTCCACAAGTTCAGTGAGGGTCTTTTACATCTTCTGTATCTCTACTTAATGGGCTTCCCTGGGGCGCAGATGGTAAAGAATCCACCCACAATGCAGGAGGACAGGACAGGAAACTCAGGTTTGATCCCTGGGTGTGGAAGATCCCCTGGAGAAGGGAATGGCAACCCACTCCAGTATCCTTGCCTGGAGAATCTTATGGACAGAGGAGCCTAGTGGGCTACAGTCCACGGGGTTGCATAGAGTACGACATGACTGAGTGACTAACATTTCACTTTTCACTTCTCTAGTTAGCATGCTTCGTCTTTCCTCAACTGTCTTTTCACTTCCGTTTTTCCCTCCACATCTTGAATGTGTATGATTAAACACATAAAGCATATAAATACGTGAAAGAGCCGTGCTATGGTCTTGTGTGCTGAGTCTGTCCCAGGGCTGGCTGGTGGCTCCCCTCTTGTGCCTTTTATCCTGTGTTGGAGTTCAGCTGGCCAGCCGTGCTGTGGCAGCTCCAGGTGAGCATCGGAGGGCCTCGGCCATGCGTATGCGCAGCTCCATTCTTGCCGGGGCCCAGCCCCCAGGGGGTCCAGGGGATTCGAAGTGGGGACGGCGTGGGTGAGGAAAGACTTGCTGATTTATTAATATAAGATTAGATTAGGAAGAAACAGTGTAGTAGGAAAATTAAGTGGAGAAAAGAGGCTGAATAACTTGGGTTACGTGGAAAACCAATAAAGTTCCAGACAAGGAACTTGCACCATCTACGTTGGGCCACTGGCGTCCGTTTGAATATCAGAGAGTGCCCCACCTTGGGCTCTCTCTCTTACAGATCTTAGAAGCCGGGACAAGTAAGTAGACTTGGTGAGCCTCCACGCCCCCAGATGGGAATTCAGCCTGAAATTAAAGAGGAGAGGGAAGGAGAGGGAGAAAAAGAGAGAGAGGGAGACATGGGGGAGCCAGATTCCCAAGAAACTAGGCTGAGAGACTATTCCGAAAAACTGGTCCATCCTTTATTGTTCAGAAGGCTTTTTATACTTTTGATAATACATGGAGATCAGTGGGTAACACAAAGTCATGCAGCATTAGCATCCCAGACTCTTTTTATCAAAACCAGGCTTTTCTCTCTGCATACCTAATTGTGTACACAAGTCTTAGGTGATTTACATCGTCTTCTGGCCAAAAGGGCCAATTAACATTTTACAGCCTTTTTTTCTGATAAGGGTTCGTTAACCAAAAGACTTATTTGTGTTGATCCTCTCAAAGTCTGGTGCCACTCTCAGAAAGCACTAAATAAAGTTACATTCTTACTTAGCAAAGATACACCAACTTATGACAAGTAAAAGAAGTACAGTGATTTATAACAAAAGAAAATTAATTAACTCAAAAGTCTAGTGTTGCTAACATCAAAACTACTATATGTCTTTTTCCATATCCTGTTTACATTGATTTATATCCTCCCAGGTGCCTAAAAGATAAAGACTATGGAGGCCTGGCAGCAGTCATTGAGTTAACAGTGAAAACCCTTTATCAATATAATTTTTAACTCTTTAGAAAAGGCTCTGTATCTTTAAGATGCTTTTAAGCATTGTGCCTCTTGCAGTTGGGGGCCTGTAAGCAATTCACAAGCTGTAAGAGGTCGGGGGAACCTGTTAGGCAAGCTAGAGAGCTATCAGAGGGGTTTAACTGAAACATCCCTTTCAAATGCAGAAGAGTAAAGCCCTGATTTGGCTTTTTCCAGAGAAGATCAGAAGAGTGGAAAAGCAGAGTACAAAGGACAGCAGATTTTTGGTTTTGGGGATATATGCTCAGGAAATTCCAGGGGGAACCCCTGAAGCTTGATCACGTCCTTGCGTTTTGTCAGGCTTCCTTCCTCGTGACCTTGTCACGGGCGGGATTCCTCACACTGGCTTCCGGCACACTCTCCCCCAGACTCCCCTCCTGTCCTCAGCATCTAGCAGAGTCCCTGCGCTCTACTGCGATCCTTGTTGGTTATCCACTTACAGCAGTGTGTACATGCCCCTCCCAAGCCCTCTAACTATCCACCCCCTTCTTCGTGCTGGTAACCATAAGTTCCTTCTCTAAATCTGTCAGTCTCTTTCTGTTTTGTAAATAAGTTCATTTGTATCTTATCTTTTTATATTCTGCCTATAAGGGCTATTTCTCCTTCTCTGTGTGACTTACTCCCGGGGGTCATTTTTATTGTTCTGTGGATAGGTTTTTCTCCTGGTTACAGATTGTGGTTTGTACTTATTTCTGTGCCTGGTCATCTTTGTTTGGATGCTAAACAAACATTCTGCATTCTACTTTGTTGGTACTTCTATTCCTGGAAGTAGCTTTGAACTTTGTTCTGGGATGCAGTTGGGTTGGCTGGGAGCGGTTGGGTACTTTCAGCCTGCATTTGAAGCCTCGTTAGAGCAGAGTGGTTTTTACTTAGGGCTGATCCCTTCTGAGTCCCACACCCAGTGCCCCTGTATCTCAGGCCTTTCTGTTTAGGCTAGGGGCCCTGCAGCACCTCAGCCCTGTGTGAGCTCTGGGAATTGTTCTTTCCAACCCAGTGGCTCTCAGCAGGCGAACTTTCCCCAAGAGACACTTTTGGTTGTCACAACTGAGCATGCCCGCAGCCTCCAGTGGGTGGAGGCCAGAGGTGCCACTCACTGCCGTGCCCTGCGCAGCTCAGCCCTGCTGCATGGGCCGGCTGGCCTGGTGCCAGCCATGTGGAGGCTGAGGAGCCCCTCACCGCTCCCGCCCCCATGCATCTGGCATAGCTTCTCACACTCATGTGCCCATGGGCCCCTGGGAAGCTCCACATCACTGCCCTGCACCTTTTCCCTGGCATTCAGCCTCCTGGGACCCGCAGCCCCACCCCCTCGGCACAGAGACTGCGCGGCTGCCTGGCTTCACTTGGTGCTGAGCCTGGCAGCTCTGTCTGGGTAGGAGCTGGGTGGCTGTGGGGCTCACTCAGATGGCTCCCTGTCTCAAGGCCACCGCCCTGCATGTGCCTGGTCACCAGCATTTGAAGCCTGGCTAGTCAGCTCTGTTGGCTTCCTGACATGGATATGTGTGGAGTGTTGCTCTGCTCTCACTAACAGGCTGCCTTGTTTTCCAGCTTTTAAACATGTCAAACTACAAGGAGAAGTTTTCAACTTTGCTCTGGCTGGAGGAGATTCATGCAGAAATAGAACTGAAGGAGTATAATATGAGTGGGGTCACTTTGAAAAGAAACGGGGATCTGCTAGTTCTGGAGGTCCCAGGATTGGCTGAGAGTAGGCCTTCTCTGTATGCAGGTAGGTTGTTGCGTGCCATGTTTTCCTTGGTGGGCTGGCAGACACTGAGCACAGTCACGGAATAGGATATTTTACCTGGCAGCACTGTGTCACGAGTTGCCTTTGCTATGGGTATCTCCCTCAGCACATTGACGTGATTTTAAGCCATTGACCCCATAATGTTTTTTCATTTATTCCACTTCTTCAGAGTGTTTTATTTTACAGTATAGCAGCAGCAAAGTTTATTGAGTTTGTAGTTTTATGTGTGGTGATGTGTTCTTTAACTAGGTGATAAACTGATTTTAAAAACCCAAGAGTACAATGGACACGTGATTGAATACATCGGCTACGTGATTGAGGTAAGAGGCCGCTGTCAGTCAGTCCACGTGGGGCCAGCCCAGCAGACCACTCACAGAGGTGACCCACCTGCCTTGGGGATGGAGGAGCAGGTCCCCTGGGTGTTGACGGCATTTTAGAAAATCAGGGATCAAGTGAATATTTAAATAAGTGTGATGCATAAAGAGAATTTTGTAACTGAAGAAATCCTATCACTTTCAGCCATGAACAGCATGCTCACCTGTTATCACGTGGATATCATATCAGGGTATCACATGGGTATCACATGGAAGGGTTGCATTTATTTAGATTTGAGTGTTCTGAATGTGTCTCAGAGGGTAGACTGGTCATGCCCCTAGGGGCCATTCTGTGGACTAAACCCTCAGCAGAAGCAGGGCCAGAGATGTCAGGGGTGAGACCCCCATAGCCCTACCCCCAGGCTGGTTGGGGCAACGACCAGCACCACAAGCTGGAGAGTCCAGAGCTGAAGCTGCACGTGCCAGCCTCAGTGTGTGAGGGCGCCCCCGCTGATCCTCCTGCAGGACCGTCTGTGGAGCCACCGCTCCTGAGTGCTGGGCTGCTGGGTGAAGCTAGGGCTGTCTTGGGTCTCAGTCCATTGCTTCACTCAGTTGTCTGGAACTCCTTGGCCGGTGCCATGGCCTGGGTACCTTGAAGGCACTAAGGCCCTCGAGAGCCCCCAGATGGTGTGGCAGGTGGCACAGTGCTTCGGGAGCCTCCTTGGGCTGCGCTGGCACTGGCCTGCCCCGGCCGCCCGCCTCAAGAGGGCCTGCCCGTCTGGGGGACCACGCGGAGCACTTCCCTCTTCTCCCTGACTCTAGCTCTGTAAGCCCACCCTATTGTGTTCCCTTGTGTTATCCTATGCTTGCTTATCTTGGTCTTCCCAGGTTTTTTGTTTCATGGTTTTTGAAGTTTCTGTAAACGACAGCGTCGGTACATGATGTCCTGGGGGCCTCGATCTGTTGACGACTGTACAGGTCAACCCTCACTGTTTGTGGTTTGATTCCTTGTCTGCTTGGTGGTCTTTGATTACAGATTTATTTTCATTTGTCTTATCCTGTGGGAAAACTAGGGACCTGTGCCTGCGTTTGCTTCTGCCAAGAGCAGGGGCAGAGTTAGCCTCATGTCACAGCCCCCAGCTCTTGGGAGAGACCCCGCTGCCTGCTGCTCCTGTCCTCTCAGCTCCTCCTCAGCTCAGGATTTTCCATCCTGCTCATCTCGGATTGTCATGTAGGATCTCACTTTGGCTGGAGGGCCCCTCAGTGGCTCCCTGTCCTGCTGGAAGAGGGCTTTGGAATGTTGTCTATGAGACATGTTTGTGGTCAGCACACGCTGCTGTCAGTGGTCGCCCACTGTCTGCTCTGGAGGGGCACCCTGCCTGCAGCATGCGCTGTCTGAGCCCCGAGGAGAGTGCAGAGGGGCAGGAGCCGGCAGCTGGGCTAGTGCGGCTGGCGGGCCAGCGGCAGGCTGAAGCGATCTTTCCCATATTTTTGCACACATTTCAGAGACCAGATTTTATCTCTGATCTGTAGGATGGATTTTGATGATGAGTTGTGACTATGGGTAGAGGACTGTCTATAGCAAACATAAAACTGAGAAGTAAAATATTTTTCTTTTTAGATACATGAAGAAGATGTAACTCTTAAACTTAATCCAGAATTTGAACAAGCATATAACTTTGAACCTATGGATGTGGAATTTACATACAACAGGTAATGCTTCAGAGGCTCTCCCTGCTGGGTCGGGGCTTCTCCCCTTCTCTCGGCCCCTTGGTGCCTCGGTGCGGCATGGGTGCTGCAGGTGGTGCTCCCGCCCGTCTGTGTGGTCACAGCTTGGTTGGTACACGTTTGTAACAGACCCAGCTGCAAACGTTTGCACGTCCGTTCCTTCTTGAACCTGAAGGGAGAATCCGCAAGCTCGGTCACCACCGCCACTGCTCCCTCTCACCCCTCATCAGCGTGTCACCAGCCACCTCTTCCCTTCCTCCACCAAGCCCCCACTAATAGCTGGGATTTTTGTGTTCCTCTTCACTTTTTAAAAGAACAGTCTGTGTCTGTGCACATGCGCACGCACACGCACACAGGAAGGTGTGTGTTGGCTGTAGCTGCTCTGCACTCACAGCCTGTGGCCTCTGGAGCTGTGTGTGCACCGACGTGAGCTTCACACACCAGGTTTTGGGCACGCTCATGCCCCCGTGTGCTCTGCCCCGTCTGTGTGCCAGCTGCGCTGCTGTGGATGCCCACTCTCTCCTCGTGCACACACACTCCCCCAGGTTTCCTTGGCTGCACACTTAGGATGGGGGTCGCAGCTGGGGGCTGTTCATGTTCCAGTGCTACGCATGCTGGGAGAAGCGACCCCCGAGGTCGCCCTCCTGAAACCTGGTTTTGGGAAACGTCTGAATTGGTGCCAGCCTTGTAGGTGTCTGCTCTTTCCTCTGTGGTCGTGAGGTATGTTTCTCTGATGATGTCTGAGGTTAGGGATCTCCCTGTTTGTTGGCTGTAAAGTTCTTTCATCTGTTAAATGCTTGCTCATGTCTTTTATTGAGTAATTTGATTTCTATTATTTGTAGGAGTTCTCTCTATATTCTTTATATAGACCTTTCTTAGGTTTGTGCATTACAGATAACTTCTGTGAGTTTGTTACTTGATTTCTCACTTCTTAAAGCATCTTTCTGAGTAACAGAAGGTGGTAGTTTTTATAGTGAATTGTACCTGAGCTTTTGTACATTAGTGCTTTCCATGTCTGGGCTTCCCTGGTGGCTCAGTTGTAGAGAATCTGCCCGCAAATGGAGGAGATGCAGGCTCGATCTTTGGGTCAGGAAGATCCCCTGGAGAAGGGAATGGCAACCCACTCCAATATTGTTGCCTGGGAGATTTCACGGACAGAGAAGCCTGGCAGGCTACAGTCCATGGGGTCACAAGTCAGACAAGACTGCCACTGAGCACGCATGCATGCTTTTCACATCTGATGTAAGAGCGCTCGGTGTTTGGAATGCAGCCAGATGGAAACGTCTTGAGGCTGAATGGATGGTGCACATGTGGAGTCGGCCTCTTGAGGGGTGTTTGCCTATGAAAGCAGAACAGACAGGACAAAGAGGCCAGTGAGTAAGGAGGCACCTGAGGCGCAGGGTCCTCCGTTGTTTGTGTGCTGACTGGGAGCACAAGTGACTCGTGGGGACGCGGCTTTGCATGCGGTCTGGAGGCCATGGTCCCTGGGGCAGGGGCACATCCTCCTTGGTGCTGAGCTGGTGCAGCAGGTGGAGTGCTGGCGAAGCAGGTGGAGTGCTGGCGAATGGGGGCGTCTGAGGGCTTCTTGGCTCTGAAACAGGAGGTGGGACGCTCACAGAGGAAGGAGAGGATGTGGATCCCAGTGAGGGGTCGGGCTGGGGGTAGAGGCAGGAAGCCAACTGATAGACACAGACGGGAGGGTGGGTGCGAGTGCTGTCAGATGTGAGCCTAGGAGAGAGAGGGAGCAGGAAGAGGCTCAGGACCCTGGGTGGCTTCTTGACTCATCATCGTCCTGGTGGGGTGCAAAGGAGGCCGAGCGGCTGCCCTGAGTGAGTGAGAAAGCCCAGGGGCACTTCTGTGCGCTGAGGTTCTGCTCGCGCCAGATAAGTTTTTGTTTCCTTTTATTGTTGTTCTTTTTCCCCCCTTTTATTCTTTTATCTGTTTTCTTTTGGTTTATTTCTTTTTTTCCTCCTAGATAATTTTTTGATGGTTTACATTAAGTTACTGCCCCAAAGAAGAGCAATATCAAAGAATGTTCAAACTACTGTACAGTTGTACTCATTTCACAAAATCCTTCAATCTAGGCTTCAGCAGTACATGAACCGACAACTTCCAAGATGTACAAGCTGGGTTTCAGAGAGCAAAGGAAACAGAGATCAAATTGCAGATATTCATTGGATCCTGGAGAAAGCAAGGGAATTGAAGAAAAACATCTGTTTCTTTGACTACACTAAAACCTTTGACTCTGTGGATTATAACAAACTGTGGAATATTCCTAAAGAGATGGGAATACCAGACCACCTTACCTGTCTCCTGAGAAACCTCTGTGCAAGTCAAAAAGCAACAGTTAGAACCAGACATGAAACAATGGACTAGTTCAAAATTGAGAAGGAGTACATCAAGGCTATATAGTGTCACCCTGCTTATTTAACTTGTATGAAGAGTACGTCTTGCGAAATGCAGGACTGAAAGAATCACAAGCTGGAGTCAAGATTGCTAGCAGAAATACCAACAACCTTAGAAATGCAGATGATAATACTCTAATGGCAGAAAATAAAGAGGAACTAAAGAGCCTCTTGATGAGTGTGAAGAAGGAGAGTGAAAAAACTGGCTTAAAACTCAACATCCAAAAAACTAAGATTGTGGCGTCCTGGCCCATCACTTCATGGCAAGTTCAGTTTAGTTCAGTCGCTCATTCATGTCTGACTCTTTGCGACCCCATGGACCGTAGCACGCCAGGCCTCCCTGTCCATCACCAACTCCCAGAACTTATTCAAACTCATGTCCATGGAGTCAGTGATGCCATCCAGCCATCTCCTCCTCTGTCGTCCCCTTCCCCTGCCTTCAGTCTGTCCCAGCACCAGGGTCTTTTCCAGTCAGTCAGCTCTTCAAATCAGGGGGCCACAGTACTGCAGCTTCCGCTTCAGCATCAGTCCTTCCAGTGAATATTCAGGGCTGATTTCCTTTGGAATTTACTGGTTTGATCTCCTTGCAGTCCAAGAGACTCTCGAGAGTCTTCTCCAACACACAGTTCAAAAGCATTAATTCTTTGGTGCTCAGCTTTCTTTATAGTCCAACTCTCACATCCATACATGATCACTGGAAAAACCATAGCTTTGACTAGACAGACTTGTTGGCAGAGTTAACATCTCTGCTTTTTAATATGCTGTCTATGTTGGTCTTAACTTTCCTTCCAGGAGTAAGCATCTTTTAATTTCATGGCTGCAATCACCATCTGTAGTGATTTTTGAGCCCCCAAAATAAAGTCTTTCACTGTTTGCATTGTTTCACCATCTATTTGCCGTGAAGTGATGCCATGATCTTAGTTTTCTGAATGTTGAGTTTTAAGCCAACTTCTTCACTCTCTTTCACTTTCATCAAGAGGCTCTTCAGTTCCTCTTTGCTTTCTGCCATAAGGGTAGTGTCATGTATATAGCTGAGGTTATTGCTATTTCTCCCAGCAATCTTGATTCCAGCTTGGGTTTTGTCCAGCCTAGCATTTCTCATGATATACTCTGCAGGTAAGTTAAACAAGCAGAGTGACAATATACAGCCTTGAGGTACTCCTTTCCCAATTTTGAAACAGTCTGTTGTTCCATGTCCAGTTCTAACTGTTGCTTCTTAACCTGCCTGCAGATTTCTCAGGAGGCAGGTAAGGTCCCAGAAAGAATGGAGAGATGGAGCCAGAGCAAAAACAAAGCCCAGTTTTGGATGTGACTGGTAAAGGAAGTAAAGTCTGATGCTCTAAAGAACAGTATTGCATAGGAACCTGAAAGATCCATGAATCAAGGTAAATTGGAAGTGGTCAAACAGGAGATGGCAAAAGTGAACATTGACATTTTAGGAATCAGTGAACTAAAAAGGACTGGAATGGACTAATTTAATTCAGATGACGATTATATCTACTACTGTAGGCAAGAATCCCTTAGAAGAAATGGAGTAGCCCTCATAGTCAACAAAAAGAGTCCAAAATGCAGTACTTGGGTGCAGTCTCAAAAACAACAGAAGGATCTGTATTCATTTCCAACGCAAATCACTGATTATCACAGTAATCCAAGTCTATGCCCCAACCACTAATGCTGAAGAAGCTCAAGTTGAACAGTTCTGTGAAGACCTACAAGACTTTCTAGGACTAACACACCCCCCCAAAATGTGCTTTTCATCATAGGGGACTGGAATGCAAAAGTAGGAAGTCAAGAGATACTTGGAGTAACAGGCAAGTTTGGCCTTGGAGTACAAAATGAAGCAGGGCAAAGGCTAACAGTTTTGCCAAGAGAACGCACTGGTCATAGCAAACACTTTTCCAATAACACAAAAGAAGACTCTACACTTGGACATCACCAGATGATCAATACCGAAATCAGATTGATTATATTCTTTGCAGCCAAAGATGGAGAAACTCTGTATAGTCAGCAAAAACAAGACCAGGAGCTGACTGTGGCTCAGACCATGAACTCCTTATTGCTGACTTCAGACTAAAATTAAAGAAAGTAGGGAAAACCACTAGAACATTCAAGTATGACCTAAATCAAATCCCTTATGATTATACACTGGAGGTGAGAAATACATTCAAGGGATTAGATCTGATAGAGTGCCTGAAGAACTAAGGATGGCGGTTCATGATGTTGTACAGGAGGCAGGAATCAAGACCATCCCCAAGAAAAAGAAATGCAGAAAGGCAAAGTGGTTGCCTTAGGAGGTCTTACAAATAGCTATGAAAAGAAGAGAAGCTAAAGGCAAAAGAGAAAAGGAAAGATGTACCCATTTGAATGCAGAGTTCCAAAGAATAGTAAGGAGAGATAAGAAAGCCTTCCTCAGTAATCACTGCACAGAAATATAGGAAAACAGTAGAATGAGAAAGACTAGAGATCTCATCAAGAAAATTAGAGATGCCAAGGGAACATTTCATGCAAAGATGGGCTCAATAAAGGACAGAAATGGTATGGACCTAACAGTGAAAGTGAAGTCACTCAGTCGTGTCCGACTCTTTGTGACCCCATGAACTGCAGCCGGGTCTCCCACATTGTAGGCAGACGCTTTTACTGTCTGAGCCACCAGGGAAGTTAGGGACCTAACAGAAGCAGAAGCTATTAAGAAGAGGGGGCAAGAATACACCCAAGAATACACAAAAATGATCTTCACGGCCTGGATAATCACAATGCCGTGATCACCCACCTAGAGCCAGACATCCTGGAATGTGACGTCAGTGGACCTTAGGAAGCATCACTACAAACAAAGCTAGTGGAGGTGATGGAATTCCTGTTGAGCTACTTCAGATCCTAAAAGATGATGCTGTGAAAGTGCTGCACTCAATGTGCCAGCAAATTTGGAAAACTCAGCAGTGGCCGCAGGACTGGAAAAGGTCAGTTTTCATTCCAATCCCAAAGAAAGGCAATGCCAAAGAATGTTCACACTATTGCACAATTGTACTCATCTCACGTGCAAGCAAAGTAATGCTCAAAATTCTCCAAGTGAGGTTTCAATGGTACATGAACTGAGAAATTCCAGATGTTCAAGCTGAATTTAGAAAAGGCAGAGGAGCCAAAGATCAAATTCCAGACATCCGTTGGATCATGGAAAAAGCAAGAAAGTTCCAGAAAAGCATCTACTTCTGGTTTATTTACTACTCCAAAGCCTTTGACTGTGTGGATCACAGCAAACTATGGAAAATTATTAAAGAGGTGGGAATACCAGACTACCTTTCCTGTCTCCTAAGAAATCTGAATGCAGGTCAGGAAGCAACAGTTAGAACTGGACATGGAACCACAGACTGGTTACAAATAGGAAAAGGAGTATGTCAAAGCTGTATCTTGTCACCCTGCTTATTTAACTTATATGCAGAGTACATCATGAGAAACGCTGGACTGGATGAAGCACAATCTGGAATCAAGATTGCCAGGAGAAATATCAATAATGTCAGATACGCTGATCACACTACCCTTACGGCAGAAAGCAAAGAGGAACTGAAGAGCCTCTTGATGAAAGTGAAAGAGAGAATGAAAAAGTTGGCTTCAATCTCAACATTCAGAAAACGATGATCATGGCATCTGGTCTCATCACTTCATGCCAAATAGATGGGGAAACAGTGGAAACAGTAACAGATTTTAGGACAGGGAAGCCTGCCATGCTGCAGTCCATGGGTTTTCAAGGAGTCGGACATAACTTAGCGACTGAACAATAGCAACAAATTAAGTTACTCAAAATCAGATCATTTCACACTTGAGAAAATCTGTATTTCCTACTTGTTTTGAAAAATGAGAGGATGGACGACATGGCAGTGCAGCAGGTGAGACAGGAGGCCAGGCCTCTCGATGCACAGATGGTCCCCCTTATGCTCCTTTGCAAGCATTTTTCCTCCTTAAAAAAGTAGGTTTACTGAGATACAGTGATCGTAAAATGTTATGCCTGTTGAAAGTGTCCAGTTTCATGATTTTGACGTTTGCATGCCCGTTGTATCTATCTCACAGTGAAGACCCCGGTGGGTCTGGCTCCGCAGGTGTCTCCTGGTGCCCTGTCGTGCCTTATCTGTGCCCCACTGCCCAGTCTCCAGAAGCTCGTTTCCATTTCATAGAGTTTCTGTTGATTGGAAGCATACAGGACCTACTCTCTTTTTGCCTGACATCTTTCACTCAGCTGATTATCTTGAGAGTCAGCCTTACTTTTGCATGAGTTCATGCCTTTTCATGAGCAATATTCCCTTATAAGATCATTCCATGGCTCGCTAACCCAGGCACCTGTGGTCGGACGCTGGCTTGTTTGCTGATCATGGCCGTCACAGGCGAAGCTGCTGTGAGCACCATGCCTGAGGGTCTGTGTGGACAGACGCTTTCCCTTCTCTTGGGTAAGCGCCTGGCAGTGCCACAGCTGTGTGCAGTGGCTGGTACACACTGGGCATCCAGAGACACTGCCAGGCCCTCCTCCAGTGGCTGCACTGCCTGTGTGCCCACCAGCCTGTGTGAGGCTCCACTTGCCCCAAAGCTCACAGCCCCGGGCGGTTGGTCTTGCTGCTGCTCGTGGTGGTGTGAGCTCTGCCGCTCCTGCGGTCCCAGCGGTCCTTGCTCTGATGACCAGCACTTGCTGGCACCACTTGGCCTTGGTGAGAGCACCTGCTCCTGTCTGTGGGTCATAGCCTCCATCATTTGCTTTATTTTTGTTTGTCTGGAGAATTGTTCACATATTCTCAGTGCAAGTCCTTCATGAGGTGTGTTTCCTCAGACTGTGGTTTGTGTTCTCATTGTTTTTAGCAGTGCCTTTTGAATAGCAGAAATTCTTAATTTTGATGACGTTCGGTGTACCAGTTTTTCTTTGATGGACAATACTTTCGGTGACATTCTATTTCATTTTTACGGATGATGCAAGGTATGGGTTGACCACGGGCAGAGGGCATCCAGCTGTCCCAGCACCATTTGTTGAAAAGACAAGTGTCCTTTGTCCAGTGAGTGACCTTTTCACCTTTTTGAAAGCCAGGTGGCCTGTGCCTATGGATCTGCCCCTAAGCTCTCTGTTCTGCTCCACGGATGCGTGTGTCTGTCTCACATCCACACCACAGAGTCTCTTCCTGGTGCCCTCGTGGTGGGTCATAGAGTCGAGGGCACAGCCTCCAGTGAGTCCCTCTTCTGCAGAATGGCGCTGTCCTACGTGTTGGCATTCCTTGGGGATTTTAGATTCAGCCTGTCAGTTTCTACAGAGAGCCTGTTGAGATTTTGGTCAGGATGGCATGGTGGGCCCTTTAGGTCCACTTCAGGGACAGCAGGCACCTTGTTTTACTTGGAGCAGGGTTGATTTACAGGATTGTGTCAGTGTCCAGTGCACAGCAAAGTGATTGAGTC
The DNA here is from genome assembly GCA_917880005.1 of Nanger dama. Lineage (NCBI taxonomy): Eukaryota > Metazoa > Chordata > Mammalia > Artiodactyla > Bovidae > Nanger > Nanger dama. The sequence goes on along the minus strand of CAKJTW010000046.1, from coordinate 550,856 downwards.
CTGCATTTCTTTCGGGTCCGCTTCCCATTCTCTCTTGTCACGGCACGCTTTCGGGCTCAGTCCCTTGCTCATGCCCGCTCCTTCCTGCCTGTCATGCTCCTTGTGTCTGCGGTTTGGAATGCCTGACTGCCTGATTGTAATCACTTTTTGCTCTAATAAACTCTAAAAATTTTTAACATGCCTCAGTCTATCTTTTAACTGTTTTGAATAAGTTTCATAAGAGTGAATCTTCACCATCAGTTACTTCCCTTTAAAAAGTGTTTTTACTTATTTTTGGCTGTGCTGGGTCTCTGCTGCTGAGCTCTGGCTCTCTCTAGTTGGGGTGAGTGGGGGCTACCCCTCTAGTTGTGCTGCAGACTTCACACTGCGGTGGGCTCTCTGTAGCGCACAGGTTGTAGGCTCAAGGGCTCAGTAGTTGTGGTGCATGGACTTAGTTGCCCCACGGCAGGTGGGATCTTCCTGGGCCAGGGATGGAACCAGTGTCCCTGCATTGCAAGGCAGACTGTTAACCACTGATCCACTCAGGAGGCTGAAAGTTACTGGATTGGTGCAAACATGATTGCAGTTTCAGACTGTGAATTTTAAATCATATGACTAGACTCAAACACATCTTTATTAGTCGAAATAGGAACTGTTACAATCAATACATGTTTGCCAGCAAGAAATAAGTTTGTTTATTCCTGTAGTGCAAAAATCCGTCCTTCGGGATTTGATGAACTCTTGGAAAGCATTTTCTGCTTCCTCTTGGTTGTGGAAGTGTTTTCCCTGCAAAAAGTTACCAAGATGCTTGAAGAAGACGTAGTTGGTTGGCAAGAGGTCTGGTGAAAATGGCAGATGAGGCAAAACTTTGCAGCCCAGTTCATTTGACTTTTGAAGCATTGGTTGTATGTCGTATGAGGGCGTTGTCGTGGAGAATTGGGCCCTTTCTGTTGGCCAATAGCAGCTGCAGGCATTGCAGGTTTTGGTGCATCTCATCCATGTGCTGAGCACACTTCTCACATGTAATGGTTTAGCCAGGATTTGGAAGGCTGTAGGGGATCAGACGGGCAGCAGGTGACAGCACAGTGGCCCTGACCTTTTTGGTGCATGTCTGGCTTTGGGAATCGCTTTGGAGCTCCTTGGCCCAGCCACTGAGCTGGTCATTGCTGGTTGTCATATAAAATCCACCTTTTGTCACATATTACAGTCTGACTGGGAAATGGTTTGTTGTTGCGTAGAACGATGATTTTGATTTTCAGTCAGCTCATAAGGCACCCACTTACCAAGTTTTTTCACCTTTCCAATTTGCTTTGAGTGCTGAGCAGCCATAGAATGGCCGATGCTGAGTTCTTCGGCAGCTTCTCGTGTGGTTGTAAGAGGATCCGTTTCGATGATTGTTCTCAGTTGGTTGCTGTCAACTTCTGATGGCCAGCCACTGTGCTCCCCCATCTTCAAGGCTCTCATCTGTTTTGCAAAACTTCTTGAGCCACAACTGCACTGTACATTCGTTAACATTCCTAGACCAAGTGAGCTGTTGATGTTGTGAGTTATCTCTGCTGCTTTATGACCCATTCTGAACTTGAATAAGAAAGTTGCTCAAATGTGCTTTTTGTCAAACATTATTTCCATAATCTAAAATAAAGAAGTAGTAAGTCAGTAACAAAAAGACTTAAAGCAAGAAATGTTCATTAAAATGATGTATAACATAACTGCATTTATTTAAGAATGTGTTCCAGTATCAAATGGCAAAGTTCAACAGTGCAAAACTAAAATTACTTTTTCACCAACCTAATACTTTCCTGTTGATGCAGCATTGTTACTATCTCTCTGACACTTCACAGGCTCTATTTTCTTTTTTTTTTCCTTGTTCACTTTATACATTAAAACAGAGATAGTTCCAGGAGGGAAGGCATCCCTGCTACCCTGACGCATTGGAGGTTTTCCTGGTGAACTCTTGGCATGCTGGTGGCAGCCTCATGGCTGGCGGGCTGCTGTGCTGCCCAGCCGGGGCTCTGGGCGCCTGTCTGCTGAGGCGCCCGTCGCTGACCTGTGTTGCTTTCTCCTCCGCAGGACCACCAGCAGACGGTGCCACTTTGCACTTGAACAGGTCATCCACTTGGGGGTAAAAGGTACTACTTTGGGGGGTAATGGTGTTATATCTTCCTGGAGTATTTTAGAAGCTTCCTGTAGAATTTTGTGTGAATCGGTTTCTTCAGCCATACATTAGAAGTGAATGGGAATTCTGAGAGCCAGTTTTTTTCTGTTGGGGAGGTTCATTGTTTTCGGACAATTTCAAGTATGTAGAAATAGCACACTTAAATTATTAACAATGAAATGATTGTACTCTGCCTCCCCATCTTAATATAACTCGTTTGTGTGCTACAAATGAACACAAGCATGGCATGGTTGCAAAGAACGTGCGGTACTGGCGTTACGCTGCGGCTGAGGAGCAGACCTGAAGCAAGGGGCAGAGGGGCACACACACGTGCATGTCTTCTCTACTCACCTTTCTGAGCTTCTCAGTAATATCTGCCTTCTCATGCTGTCTTGTTTTAAAAGTGTTGTTTCCAGAAGAAATCATCTTACAGCCTCCCCAGGTGACATGGACTTGGACCCATGCAGAAGACACCAAAAGTGATGGACAGCCTGCCTCCAAGGTACTGCTCCGGATATGTGTAAGCAGGGAGCGGTTTCCTCTCAGTTTACTGGCGCACCAGAGGAGTACAGTGAGTGTAGTTCACAAAGAGCCCCACATCGCAGTGAGAGTAAAGCTAGTCACTGTGTAAAGTCTGTGTGCCTTTACATGTAGGGAAATGGCAGCTGCAGTATACTAAGTAGGGAAAAGGAAGATAAGGATAGGTTGTGTGAGCATGTAGTTTTTTTGTTTGTTCGTTTGTCTTTATTTACTTTTTAATTTTTTAATTGAAAGCTAATTGCTGTACAGAATTTTGTGGTTTGCTGTCGTTCATAAACAAGAATCAGCCATAGGCACACCCATGTCCCCTCCCTCCCATCTCCCTCCGCACCCCCACCCTCCCACCTGTCACAGGGCTGTTTGAGTTCGCTGAGTCATACGGCGAATTCCCATTGGCTATCTGTCTCACGTATGGTATTGTGAATTTCCATGTTACTCTCTCCATACATCTCCCCTTCTCCCTCCTCCCCTTCCACCGTGTCCATAGGTTCATAGCTCTTTCTCTGAAAGAGAAATTAAGGAATCAATCCCATTCACCATTGCAACAAAAAGAATTAATATCTAGGAATAAACTTAGCTAAGGTGAAAAAAGACCTGTATACAGAAAACTGTAAGACACTGATGAAGGAAATCAGTTCAGTTCAGTCGCTCAGTCGTGTCCAACTCTTTGTGACCCCATGGACGGCAGCACACCAGGCCTCCCTGTCCACCACCAACTCCCAGAGCTTACTCAAACTCATGTCCACCGAGTCCGTGATGCCATCCAACCATCTCATCCTCTGTCTTCCCCTTCTCCTCCCACCTTCAGTCTTTCGCAGCATCAGGATCTTTTCCAATGAGTCAGTTCTTTGCATCAGGTGGTCAAAGTTCTGGAGTTTTAGCTTCAGCATCACTCCTCCAATGACTATCCAGGACTGATCTCCTTTACTATGGACTGGTTTGGTCTCTTCGCAGTCCAAGGGACTCTCAAGAGTCTTCTCCAACACCACAGTTCAAAAGCATCAATTCTTTGACACTCAGCTATATTTATAGTCCAACTCTCACATCCATACATGACCACTGGAAAACCCATAACTTTCACTAGATAGACCTTTGTTGACAAAGTAATGTCTCTGCTTTTTAATATGCTAAGATGGTCATAACTTCCCTTCCAAGGAGTAAGTGTCTTTTAATTTCATGGCTGCAGTCACCATCTGCAGTGATTTTGGAGCCCAGAAAAATAAAATCTGTCACTGTTTCCACCATTTCCCCATCTATTTGCCATGAAGTGATGGGACCGGATGCCATGATCTTAGTTTTCTGAATTTTGAGCTTAAAGACAACTTTTCCACTCTCCTCTTTCACTTTTATCAAGAGGCTCTTTAGTTCTTCTTCACTTTCTGCCATAAGGATGGTGTCATCTGCACATCTGAGACTATTTATATTTCTCCCAGCAATCTTGATTCCAGCTTGTACTTCCTTCAGCCCAGTGTTTCTCATGATGTACTCTGTATATAAGTTAAACAAGCAGGGTAACAATATACAGCCTTGGCCTACTCCTTTTCCTATTTGGAACCAGTCTGTTTTACCATGTCCAGTTCTAACTGTTGCTTCCTGACTTGCATACAGATTTCTCAGGAGGTAGGTCAGGTGGTCTGGTATTCCCACCTGTTTAAGAATTTTCCACAGTTTATTGTGATCTGAACAGTCAAAGGCTTTGGCATAGTCAATAAAGCAGAAATAGATGTTTTTCTGGAACTCTCTTGCTTTTTCCATGATCCAACGGATGTTGGGAATCTGATCTCTGGTTCCTCTGCCTTTTCTAAATCCAGCTTGAGAGACCATCTGAAAGTTCATGGTTCATGTACTGTTGAAGCCCAGATTGGAGAATTTTGAGCATTACTTTACTAGCGTGTGAGATGAGTGTAATTGTGTGGTAGTTTGAGCATTCTTTGGCATTGCCTTTCTTTGGGATTGGAATGAAAACTGACCTTTTCCAGTCCTGTGGCCACTGCTGAGTTTTCCAAATTTGCTTGCATATTGAGTGCAGCACTTTTGCAGCATCATCTTTTAGGATGCAAAATAGCTCAACTGGAATTCCATTACCTCCACCAGCTTTGTTCGTAGTGATGCTATCTAAAGCCCACTTGACGTCACATTCCAACATGTCTGGGTCTAGGTGAGTGATCACAGCATTGTGATTATCTGGGTCGTGAAGATCTTTTTTGTATAGTTCTTCTGTGTATTCTTGCCATCTCTTCTTAATATCTTCTGCTTCTGTTAGGTCCCTACCATTTCTGTCCTTTATCGAGCCCATCTTTGCATGAAATGTTCCCTTGGTATCTCTAATTTTCTTGACGAGATCTCTAGTCTTTCCCATTCTACTGTTTTCCTGTATTTCTGTGCAGTGATCACTGAGGAAGGCTTTCTTATCTATCCTTGCTATTCTTTGGAACTCTGCATTCAAACGGGTACATCTTTCCTTTTCTCTTTTGCCTTTAGCTTCTCTTCTTTTCACAGCTGTTTGTAAGACCTCCTCAGACAACCACTTTGCCTTTCTGCATTTTTTTTTTCCCTTGGGGATGGTCTTGATCCCTGCCTCCTTATAGTATGTCATGAACCTCCGTCTATAGTTCTTCAGGCACTCTGTGTGTCAGTTCTAATCCCTTGAATGTATTTCTCACCTCCAGTGTATAATCATAAGGGATTTGATTTAGGTCATACCTGAATGTCCTAGTGGTTTTCCCTACTTTCTTCAATTTAAGTCTGACTTTGGCAATAAGGAGTTCATGATCTGAGCCACAGTCAGCTCCTGGTCTTATTTATGCTGACTATGTAGAGCTATAACCTAACACTGTACATAAAGATAAACTCAAAATGAATTAAAGACCTAAACGTAAGACCAGAAACTATTAAACTCTTCACGGAGAATATAGACAGAACATTTGGTGACATAAATCGAAGCAAGATCTTCTATGACCCACCTCCTAGAGTAATGGAAATATAAACAAAAATAAACAAGTGGGACCTAATTAAACTTAAAAGCTTTTGCATAGCAAAGGAAACCACAAACAAGGTGAAAAGACAACCCTCAGAATCGGAGAAAATAATAGCAAAGGAAACAAGTGATAAATAATTAATTTCCAAAATACACAAGCAGCTCATACAACTCAATACCAGAAAAGCAAACAACCGAATCAAAAAGTGGGAAAGGGACTCAAAGAGACATTTCTCCAAAGAAGACATACAGATGGCTAACAAGCACATGAAAAGATGCTCAACATCAGTCATTATTAGAGAAATGCAAATCAAAACCACAATGAGATACCACCTCACACCAGTCAGAATGGGCATCATCAAAAAGTCTACAAACAATAGACGCTGGAGAGGGTGTGGAGAAAGGGGAACAATCTTGCATTGCTGGTGGGAATGTAAAATGATGGAAGATGGTATGGAGACTCCTTAAAAAACTAGGAATAAAACCACCATGAAAGTGAAAGTTTAGTCAGCCGTGTCCGACTCTGCGACCCTGTGGACTGTAGCCCACCAGGCTTCTCCCTGGGATTCTCCAGGCAAGGATACTGGAGTGGGTTGCCATTTCCTTCTCCAGGGGATCTTCCCAACCCAGGATTGAACCCACGTCTCCCGCATTGCAGGCAGACGCTTTAACCTCTGAGCTACCATATAACCCAGCAATCCTACTGCTAGGTATATATCCTGAGGAAATCAAAACTGAAAAAGACACATGAATCCCAGTGTTCATTCCAGCACTATCTACAATAGCTGCAACATGGAAGGAACTTAGATGTCCGTCGACAGATGAATGGATGAAGAAGCTGTGGTACATATATACAATGGAATACTACTCAGCCATAAAAAGGAACGCATTTGAATCTGTTCTGATGAGGTGGATGAAACTAGAGCCTATTCTACAGAGTGAAGTAGTAAGTCAGAAAGAGAAATATAAATATCATATGAAGTGAAGAAGTGAAGTGACGTCACTCAGTCATGTCCGACTCTTTGGGACCCCATGGACTATAGCCTATCAGGTTCCTCTGTCCATGGGATTTTCCAGGCAAGAGTGCTGGAGTGGATTGCCATTTCCTTCTCCAGGGGATCTTCCCAACCCAGGAATCGAACCCGGGTCTCCAGAATTGCAGGCAGACACTAGTGGTCTGAGCCACTAGGGAAGCTGACACATATACATGGAATCTGAAGAGATGACACTGATGAATTTATTTTCAGGGCAGCAGTGGAGAAACAGACATAGAGAACAGACCTATGGACACGGCGGAAGGGGAGGTGTACAGAGAGACTAACATGGAAATTGACAATACCATACGTGAGATAGATAGGCAATAGAAATTCGCTGTATGACTCGGAACTCAAACAGGGGCTCTGCCACAGGCGGGAGGGTGGGGTGGGGGAGGGAGATGGGAGGCAGGGGGCATGGGTGTACCTATGGCTGATTCTTGTTCATGTATGACAGAAAAGCACACAAGTTTTATTTCTTCTCCCATCTGGATTCCTCTCATTTCTTTTTCTTCTCTAACTGTCATAGGTGGGACTTCCAGGACTATTGTGAATAGTTGTGGTGAGAGTGGACACCCTTGTCTCGTTCCTGATCTTAGAAGGAGTGCTTTTAGTTTTTCACCATTGAGAATAATGTTTGCTGTGGGCTTTTCATATATGGCCTTTACCATGTTGAAGTAGGTTCCTTCGTTTTGGGGAGCATTTTTATCATAAATTGATGCTGAATTTTGTCAAAGGCTTTTTCTGTATCTATTGAGATGATCATATGGTTTTTATCTTTCAGTTTGTTGATATGGTATATCACATTGATTGATGTGCATATATTGAAGAGTTCTTGCATCCCATCCCTGGAATAAACCCGACTTAATCATGGGATATGAGCTTTTAATGTGTTCTGTTTAAAAATTGTTTGCTAGAATTTGTTGAGAGTTTTTGCATCTATATTCATCAGTGGTACTGGGCCTGTAATTCTCTTTTTTGTCTTGTCTTTACCTGCTTTTAGTATCAGGGTGATTGTGGCCTCATAGAATGAGTTTGGAAGTATTCCTTCCTCTGCAATTTTTTGGAAGAATTTCAGAAAAATAGGCATTAGCTCTTCTCTAAATGTTTGATAGAATTGCCCTGTGAAGCCACTGGCCCTGGGGTTTTGTTTTTGGGAGATTTTTTATCGCTGTTTGGATTTCAGTGTCTGTGACTGGGTTGTTCATGATTTCTATTTCTTCCTGGCTCAGTCTTGGGAGGCCGATCTTCTCTAAGCACCTGCCCGTTTCCTCTAGGTTGTCCACTTTACTAGCACACAGTTGCTCACAATATTCTCCCATGATCCTCTATATTTCTGTTGTCTGTTATAACCTCGCCTTTTTCATTTCTAATTTTGTTGATTTCATTTTTCTCCCTTTTTTTTCTTGATGAGTCTGGCTAGTGGTTTGTCAATTTTATCTTCTCAAAGAACCAATTTTTAGTTTTATTAATCTTTGCTCTGTAGTTTTATTTTTAAGTTACATGGTTTTTGTGTACACTCAGGCACGTTTTTATCGTTACACATGCAGAGAAGACTTCCAAAAGTGCTGCACACCAAGAACATCATTCTTTTGTGATCTTTGTGCAGGTTACAGGGTATTTTTTAATGTAGAATCAGTAGGTCCATAAATACCTGGTATTTCGTATCAGGTATTGTTCTAGGCTCTACATTTTATTTTCAAGAGTAAAACAGAAGTGGTTTTATTTATCACTGTATTTCCATTAATAAGAAAACCCCTTCATGCCACAGGTTACAGCTTGTAACTTATAATTCTGTGCTGTTGGAATTTGCTTTTTTGAGCATGCTTCGACTTGATAGTAAATACAAATTTTTAAATTATATCTGACATACATAAACCTTTTACTACCTTGTAGCTCCTCCAAAAATGGAGAACTTATAACTTTAGAATGCCTACACAACCACAGAAAATTCTCTAAAGGTTTCCATTAAAATCATCTGCTATGTAACTGGTAGTTGAACTCAGTTTTGCTCTGAAAAATAGACAGAGGTTTTCATTGAACAAAGGTGCAATGTCATCTGCAAACCTGTGTTTTCACCTCATTTCCTGGCCATCCCACTGCCCGATTCTCAGGAAGTATTGCTGTTGTAGTGGATCGCAGTCCTGATGAGCTGAATCTTAGCGCTTTAAACACAGAGCTTTGTCCTGTTACATATTAGCCAGCTTGCAGACAAAGCACCCAGCCAAGGTGGAACTGCAAGGAGTGGATTTACCTTCCCTGAATACGTGAAGCAGCAGGTTCAGACCTTGAGCAGTGATTCCTGAGAGGAGAAACGAGAAGCGGCCACTGTGGTCACCCTAGCCCCTGCCACCAGCCTTCAGAGCCCCAGGCCAGGGAGCCCAGAGCCAGAGCCCATGTCTGCCTCGTGGAGGAGGCAGCATTTTCACTAAATGGCCAGTGGTATGTTTTGATCGACTTCAATGGAGATGGAATTGGGAAAGATATTGCTTCTCTGAAAATACCCCTTTTTGCCATTAGTGGTACACTCATTCAGCTCTGATCTTCATATTCCAGTGAGTTATTTTGTTCTCACTGTTAAAAAGACAAAAAGCCTTGCACAGCACTTCCTGGTGGTCCAGTGGTTAAGATTCTGTGCTCCCGATGCAGGGGGCCTGGGTTCAATCCCCAGTCAGGGAAGTAAGGTTCCGTGTGCTGCAGCTAGGAGTTTGCATGCCATAACCAGGATCCAGCGCAGCCAAATAAATAAACTTTCTTTTAAAAAGACACTTAAGACAATGAAAAGACAAGTGACAGACTGCAAGTCATGTTATCTGATAAAATCTTTGTATCAAGACTACATATTGAAGAATTTTGCAAATTCAATAGTAAAAATATTTTAATGAGCCAATACCTGAGCAGATGTTACACAGATGAACCACGTCCAGGTGACAAGACCGTGAGAAGATGCTCAGTGTTAGTTGTTAGGGAAACACATAGCCACAGTGAGACCCCACCACACGCCTGTTAACGTGGCCTCACTGCACTCACTGGTGGGAACACAGACCGGACTGGACACAGAGGATGAGTGCCTGAGCAGGAGATTGCCCGCAGCGCGCAGTGCAGGCGTCTCCCCGGAGCAGTGGGAGCACGTGCGCAGCAGCCTCCCTTGCGGTGGCCCAGACTCAGAAACAATCCCTGTCCATCCATGGACGATAGGCCAGCAGTCAGTTTGTTCTCACCATGAATGTCTTCTCAGCAAGAAAGAGAGTAATGTCTGTGTACACACAGCCCAAAGGGGTCTCCAGACCTCCTGTTGCGCCGTGTGGAGATGTCAGAAAGCCTGCGTCTGTGCACTTCTGTGAATAGAACATTTGGGACGATGCACATCAGGCTGCAGCAGCAGGAGGGCGTATGGGGGTGCTTGGGGATTGAGAGGCAGACTTGCTTTTTGTGGTGACGGGGTCCCGGGTGTGGGTGTGTCCAGGCCTGTCCAGTTGCGTGCTCTGGAGGCCCACTCCTTACTGTGTGTCAGTCTCCTGTAAAACTGAGATGATGCTGGGAGGGTGGATTGCTGTGATCTCTTGAACTAAAATTTGATAAAAGATAAAAACTTCTCAGTGTAAAAACCTATATAGAAATTTTACTTTGGGAATTTACACTGTGAAAGTAATCAGGTGATTGCACAATCATATATGTGCAGAGCTGTTTATTACCACGTTGATTATAATGAGAAATTTGAAAAATAGTTCCATTGGTCCAGGTCAGATTCAGTTTATGTTTAAAAATCAGTTTATGTGCAAAACCAGTTCCTTAGCACGACCCTGACCCAATAGATGAGGGAGCAGACCCAGGGCCGCCTCGCACCCAAGGGGCAGGTGAGGGTCTGCCTGGGGCCGAGTGCTTGCTGAGCTCACGGGGCCTCTTCACACACACAGCGGACCTGGGGCCCCGGGGAGCAAGGGCCACGCCTGCGGTCAGCCCTTGCGGGTTCTCCTCGCAGATGAGCAGGCTCCACAAGGAGAGTGTACGTCCTGGACTCAAGAAGAATATAGTCCTTTTTAGCAGTTTTTATTAGATATTCTGCATTCCCATTGCATCTGAAAGGGATGACCTGTGATCTATGCAGAGAGCTGTTAAGTCAGTGAAACAAGCATTTGATGATGGCTTACATTCACACTTTAAGCTTGCGTGAACACAGAGCTTTTTTTAAGCAATTTTTTTGGCATGATTTTTTTCTAGAATGGGAAAGCTGTGAAGGACCAAACTAAGCATGCCCCAGAGGAGCACCAGGCAAGTGCCCAGGACACACCAGCGCCGCGGGCCTTCACCACAGAGATCAACAAGCCGGGTGAGTCTGGGACCAGGCTGGCTCCTGCAGGCCTGGAGGGAGACGTCTGGGGCTGCCGGGGGACACACTCTCTGGCCTTGATGGTGGCTGTTCTTGTCCGCCTGTTAATCACAACATCTGACACCTTGGTGACACTGTCCAAGTGAAATGGGGAGGGCTGAGTGGCCTGGGCTTTTGCAGTCAGCCAGCTGTCCTGGTGAGTGATGCTGAGTGGGTCTTGAAGGGCCCTGCCTGTGACCCACTGACCGTCTCTCCCTGACGCAGTCAGTGGATCCCCCGAAGGCGAGAGAGAAGGAGTTTTTCAACCCCATGCTCAACGAGAACCAGAAGCTGGCAGTGAGGAGGATCCTGAGCGGAGACTGCCGCCCGATCCCCTACGTGCTCTTCGGGCCTCCGGGGACGGGGAAGACGGTGACCATCATCGAGGCCATCCTGCAGGTAGCAGCCAGGCAGTGTCGTGGGAGATGCAGCCTTGTGCTCTTGGCGTCAGAACGTGTTGGTACAGACCTTGGGATCAGAGCGTGGGAAACAGCTTAGAAAATCTCATTTGCTTTACCTGTAGCAGTTTGCTGTGTGGCTGTAGGGCTTCTGAGAGCTGGTGTCCTCAGTTCAGAAAGGAGTGGCTTCATTTCAGAACAGTCAACTGCAGGCGTTTCCGGTGCTTCCGTCTAGACTGAGACTGAGTCTGTGGGAAGAGAGGCTGTCTGTGCTCAGGGTCCTGCATCACCGGGGCCCGGCTTGACCCACAGGCACCCAGAGCTGGTGCAAGGTTTCCCAGGGCTCCGCCCAGGGCAGTGCAGGGCCTGGGAGACATGATGGCCGGGCCGGGTTCTGGCCACGAGGGGTGACCTATGAGCCCTCGTGGGGGGGCTTGGTGCTGGCTGCTGACCATTCCCCCTTTACCTTCCATGTGTCCTGGGGAAGGTCTTCCATGCTCTGCCGGACAGCCGGGTCCTGGTGTGTGCGCCCCAACAGCGCGGCCGACCTTGTGTGCCTGCGGCTGCACGAGAGTCAAGCGCCACGTCTGGGCACCATGGTCCGTGTGAACGCCACCTGCAGGCTCGAGGAGGTGAGCACCCTCCCTGGCCCCGTGTGCCCCGCTAGAGGGCACAGGAGGGCCGCTGCCGCGCTGGTGTCCTGTGGCGGCCGGGCAGCCCCAGCTCTGTGAGGCAACGGCGCTCCTACTCGCCTCCCCCAGATGTGTGCTTGCTGTTTGGTTCTGTTCTGTCGGTTTGCTATGAAGGTTTGTTTGGTTAGCAAAAAAGATGAGAAAGCATGTGCAGTTGTTTTGGGGAAGGATCTTCAGGATTCTCTTGTTATATTCACAGTTCTAGCGTCTGTAAGACATGGATTATGTTGATAAGAAAATGTAAGATGTTTTGATTTAAAAGAACAATCTTACACCATTACATAGTCCAGCTAGAAAGGGGCAGCAGGACAGGCTTATTGTTGAGAATTTCGTTCTGCTTTGTGATTACGTCCAGTTTAAAGAATTACTCAGTAACCTTAAGGGTGGCCTGTCCCCCGCAGACCATCACAGAGGCCATCAGGCCATACTGCAGAGACGGGGAAGACGTCTGGAAGGCCTCTCGCTTCAGGGTGGTCATCACCACGTGCAGCAGCGCGGGGCTCTTCTACCAGATAGGCTTGAGGTGGGAGCTCAAGGCTTGGGGCTTCCTGGGCGGAGGCAGGGCCGTGTGCGGTATGGGGGAGGGTTGGAGGTGCCCAGGCTCCCAGCCACAAGGCGAGGCCGGCCTTGCGGGCAGGACACATGAGCGGGAGTCACCTGGGACACGTCTGCCGCAGGGTCGGACACTTCACGCACGCGTTTGTGGACGAAGCGGGCCAGGCGAGTGAGCCCGAGTGCCTCATCCCCCTGGGGCTGGTCTCGGACGTCAGCGGCCAGGTGAGGCCCGAGCGCCGCTGCCAACCCGGGCTCCGCCCCTGCCCCTCCACACGCTGGGGCCCCGGGCAGCTGTGTCTGCCTTCCTCCCCTGGGAGACACACTCTGAGAGTGGCCCCGTTTGTGCTGCAGATTGTCCTGGCTGGAGACCCCATGCAGCTGGGGCCAGTCATCAAATCCAGACTCGCCATGGCCTATGGGCTGAACGTCTCCATGCTGGAGAGACTAATGTCCCGACCAGCATATCTGCGTGATGAGGATGCTTTTGGGGCCTGCGGTGCCTACAACCCCTTGTTGGTGAGCTCAGACCCACATGCTCTTCAGTCAGACTGGATCAGAGGGACCAACGGGGAATTCACCTCTCTGTGTCCCTGAGTCACAGCTGGGGGCAGAGGTCACCACCTAGGTGCCCCTGAGGTGCCTTCAAACCCACTGTCCTAGGAACTCAGGGACGGCTTCCTCAGGGGTCAGCCGTCCCCAGCAGCTCCAGCCCGTCAGTAGCACTGCTGCAGACCGTGACGCTGTGGGATGTGGGAAGGAGCTTTATAATTTTACCTGGAGGAGCAGGCAGTGTGTCTGCGGTCTCCTGAGGTGCCAGGTGGAGTGCAGGTTCCTGGTTCTTGGCTGCTCTCTAACAGCATCGAGGCACAGACCTTGGCATCTGCGTTTCAGGAGCCTCAGCCCCTGGACTCCCCCGTGCACAGGCAAGAGGAGGTTCCCCTCTGGACTTGCAACAGAAAACCAGGGGCAGGGATCATGGGCGACGGTCAGGGCAAGGCCTGGGCTCTGTTCCCGATTCCAGGCCCTTTCTGCCAGAGGGAAGGGCAGGGCAGGCAGGTGGGCCCAGGGTGGCCGAGGTGGCAGGCGGCAGGGGTCCAGGCCAGCGCAGCAGGCCCAGCCTGGCTGAGGGAGAAGTCGTGCTGCTGGGTCAGGTTTGGGGTTTTGACAAGCGTCTCAGAGGCTAGACCCGCCATGATGACTGAGTAGAAGTGTATCAGCGGGAGAGTCCTGGGCCTTTGGCCTTCCCACCCCAGGAAAAGGAAAAGCTGGAGCGAACTTCCTGGACAGTTGAGGCAGGAGACACAGTTGTCCTTGCCCTGTGTCCTGGTGCTCCATCCCCAGTGGCTCTCAACAAGGTCCTGGCCTGCCTCAGAGACCCAGCACCCACCGCAGCAGATCCAAGACCAGGCTCCCATGGCCTGGATCAGGGTGCAGCTTGGAGGCAGCCTGCAGCCCGCACAGGGGCCCTGTCTCTTGGTGGAGGTGTCCTGAGCGCCTCTGAGGCAGGAGGAGCTGACGGGGCCATGGGTGCGGGTGCAGGGCCCTCCTCCCAGGCAGCAGCTGCAGGGCACCCGCGGCTCTGGCCCAGGCCCTGCCCCACCTCCCCCATAGGTGACGAAGCTCGTGAAGAACTATAGGTCGCACTCGGCCCTGCTGGCCCTGCCGTCCAGACTGTTCTACCACCGAGAGCTGGAGGTGTGTGCGGACCCCACTGTGGTGACCTCCCTGCTGGGCTGGGAGAAGCTGCCCAGGAAAGGCTTCCCCCCTCATCTTCCACGGAGTGCGGGTGAGCTTCAGTCCAGCTCAGCAGGAGGGTGTACGCGTGTCTGTGCGTGGGTCTTGTTGCGTTTCCTGAGAGCCTGTGGTAGGCTGGCTCCCTCCTGCTGCTGCTGCTGGTGGCGGCGGTGTTCAGTCAGTAAATTGTGTCTGACTCTTTGTGACCCCATGGACTGCAGCACTCCCAGTGAGTGGGGAATAAAACCAGTGAGGGGGGCATTAAATGGGGGCATCCTGAAGGAAGGAGCAAGGGTCACAGTAAGCTTAGTCATGACAGAATCTGTGTGGAAGGAGTGTGCCAGCATGCAGAAGGTGGTGTGGCAGGAAACGGAGACTAAAGCCCACTGGGCGCCCCTGCCACGGAGCTGTGCACGTGGGGCTCCGTGGTGTGAGAAGCACAGGCCTGAGAGCTACCCTGCATTTTAATAAATACGCTTTTTTGCTAAGCTTTGCTTATGTAGGCTATGCTGGGTCTCCGTTGCTCTGAATGAGCTTTTTCTAGTTGCAGTGACTGCAGGCTGCTCTCTGCTTGTGGCACACAGGCTTCTGATCGTTAGGACTTCTCTTGTCAAGAAAATGACATTTTCTGATGGGCCAGCTATTCTCTTATCTTCCTGGTGACTCAGGGCAACGAAGCTCGAGAGGGACGAAGCCCGTCATGGTTCAACCCCTGCCGAGGCCGTGCAGGTCATGCGCTACTGCTGCCTGCTGGCCAGGAGCGTCTCAAGCCAGGTGTCAGCTGGCGACATTGGCGTCATCACGCCCTACCGGAAGCAGGTGTGGGCTGCTCCAGGTCCTCTGCGCAGTCGTGTCCGCGGGGTCCCGGCCTCTCTGCCACTCCCCCTCTATCTGGACAGCTGCTGCCCCTGTGCCCTAGACACAGTGGGCACACGCCCTGAGAAGGCCTGGTCTCTGGGCGTGCAGGAGCGGCCCCTAGTCCCTGCCGGTCCAGCCTCCGCTCCTGACTTCTGTCCAGCGCCGCCTGGAGATCTGACCCCTCTGCCCCAGGCCCCGCCAGTCCCGCCCCGCCTGCAGGAACGTCTACCCTGAGGCCTCTGGGGGTGGGATCCCCTGAGGGGCTCTGCCCATCCTGGGAGGCACCCTGGGCCACCCCACTGCTGGCAGCACAAGGTGCCCTCATGTCTCATGCGAAACCCCACTCCTGGCAGCACCCACCGGCACACCCCCATTTGAGATCAGGGTGTGTGCTGTGAGCAACTGAGAGATGAGGAAACGGGATTAGGAGTTTAAAGGCCCTTGATGCTCACTGGTTACCATTTGGCTCTTCCTGTTAATATATAAAGAAATGGTCGGATTTGTGACATTTTATCTTTGATCTTATCTCTTTCAAAGGTAGAGAAAATCAAAATTCTTTTGCGAAACGTTGATCTGATGGATATAAAGGTTGGATCCGTGGAGGAGTTTCAAGGGCAGGAATACCTGGTCATCATCATCTCCACTGTAGGTGCTCTGTCCCAGGCCTGCACGGGCCCTCCCCTCAAGCACTTAGCTGCAGGGCGTTCTTTAAGAAAACAAAACAAGTACAGAATCCCAGGAAGAAGTGCCTAAATTTGGAGAAGGGAGCTGGAGAGGAGGGGGAGGCGGGCTCAGAAAGAGGGCAGCGGGGCTCCGAGGAGGCTGCTGCTCTAAAATCCCCATAGTGGCCAGCGCGCTGCTGCCGACTGCAGGCGGGAGGGGCAGCAGCGGGGGAGGACAGTGCGGTGAGGCCTGTCCCCCTTGCCCTGCAAAATGAAGACACAGTGATGTGTAACACTTTTAAATGCTTTTATATGTCGAATTCCTTTGCATGCCAAAAATTTTTAAATACTGTTTTTATTCATCTCTGTTTTGTAGGTGCGGTCAAATGAAGATAGATTTGAAGATGATAGATATTTTTGGGATTCTTGTCCAACTCAAAGAGATTTAACGTTGCAATCACCAGACCCAAAGCCTTGCTGATCGTCCTGGGAAACCCTCACGTCCTTGTCAGAGTGAGTCATGGCCTGGGGCTCCGGGAGCGGGTCCTGGGGGCACAGGACGGCTGTGAGAGCCAGCCCGCTCCGTGATGTGCCAGCAGGATCCGTGCTTTGGGGCTTTGCTAGAGTACAGCATCACCAACGGCGTCTACACGGGGTGCAACCTGCCACCCGAGCTGCAGCCGCTGCAGAAGTGAGTGCCACGTCTCCTGGGCTGCAGCACCCAGCCTCCATCAGGCCCTGGGGTGACACTTCCAGTCTGCGTCCCTTTCCCTCGCACAGCTTCATAAGAAACTTCAGTGCCCCTCGTAAAGCCACCTTGGGAAGCGGGGCGGCCGCCAGCCCCTCCGCAGTGGTCCTGTGGGCACTTGAGCTCTCACGGGGAGCCCCACCCACTGGCCCCTGCCTCTCCGCGTCTGCAGCCGTGGCTGGGTGTGTGGCCACCCCTCCCCGCCCAGCAGAGCCCTGATGAGAAAAGGTGGCCAGAGGCCAGCTCCACCCCCGAGGGGGCGCTGTCTGGGACACAGGCTGCCTGTACTCCAGCCTTGGCTGCAGGTGTGGAGCCCCTGATCTGACACCCGCTCCCCCTACGGGCAGCCCCACACCTGCCTGCCCCTGCCCCGGGCAGTCCTGCAGCTTCCACCAAAATAAACGCTCGAGTGGGTACCTGTGAGGCGTGTGCCTCAGATGTATAGGTGCTGGGGGAGGGCCAGGCTTTCACGTGTCCTCCAGGCCCTTGAGCCACTTCCCTGTCCTGTGCCAGCTCTGCCCGAAGGCAAGCTGGTCAGGCAGAGGGCGCAGGGATCCTGCCAACCCACTTCCTGGTGCAGCTAGGCAGGGCCACAGAGACCTTCCTGTGAATTCTGCAAAGGTGGAGTGTGGAGTCTGGCAGGAGGGACGAGGCAGGGAATGTCCACACCGGAGTTCCCACAGCCGTCCCAGGACACTGGTGCACACACCCTGTGACGGCTGCTGCCACCCCCAGTCCCAGAAGGGCCCTGTTGACAGCTGTGAGCACAGGAAGTGCCCTCATCCCAGCTCACAGGTGGGAAAGTTCAGGTCCTGGTGGTCCAGCCTGGTACCCACCGGGGCCCCAGTGGTGGCTCAGTGGGTAAGAATCCACCTGCCAATGCAGGAGACGTGGGTTTGATCCCCGGCCTGGGAAGACAGAACATGCTGTGAGGAACTTGGCCTTGCGCCACAGCTGTTGGGCCCATGCTCTAGAGCCCACACGCCCTTGAGCCCGCATTCCCCAAGAGGAGCCAGTGCAGTGCAAAGTCTGGGCGCCGCAGCTGGAGAGAGTCCGCGCTCGGCACTGAAGACCGGGCAGCCAGGAACTCGTAAAGAGCTGCTCGTCCCCAGCATGCTGCAAATGTGACCTCTTCATGGCCGTCTTTTCGGTGTCTCCAGAAGAATAAAAAAGCCGTTGTGATTTGACGCCACCTTTGTCCACTTGACGAGGACCCTGGCCAGCTGTCCCTTCATAGCTGGAAGCATCGCGTTATTCCTCCCTCCACAGAACCACACCCCAGTACAGAAGGGGCTCAGTTGAAAGTCGAGGCCATCACAGAGGGTCTGTTCCTCCCGGGCACACGGTGGGCTGGGGCCGGCCAAGCCCTCTTCCAATCAAGTGCCGCTGGGTTTGGAGTGCAGTAGCTCACAGCTCCACTCCCTCCAAAGATGCCTATGTCCCCACCCCTGGCAGTGGCTGCCTCTTGCCAGAGTGAGGGGTGCTGACCAGGGCAGAGCTCCCAGCCCACCTACCACCCAAGTTCAGGTTGAAGCGGCCCTCTGCTGCGTTGTGCATTGAGATGGCCGTGTTCACTGCAGCGTGCCTCGGCCGGGCCTGCCCTGCCCAGCATCTCCTGCTGCTGCAGACAAGCGCAGTCAGTCCCCTGCACATCGACAAGCCCCATCCTGAGAGCTGCTCGTAAGCTGAACGATGCTTGCCTAGGAGCCCAGCTAACACAGTTGAGAATGCATACTGCACTGGAACCAGTCTATAATACTTTGCATACAAACAGTATATAAAACACAGTATGACAGCCAGCATTCAGCCAGCATTCAGGGACTGGCATCGCATGAACCAGCAGGAAGAGTCACCGATGAGGAGGAAGACGAGCTGAAAGATGCTGAGCTGAAGGCGTGGCAGCCACCAGAGAGAGGTCGCGGTGTCACTCACATCAGATGCTGACGGCACAGGTTCTGGTTCCATGCTGGATTAGTCTGTCGCCTTGAAAAGCGATCCAGTGATGTCTGGGTCATAGCTCTTTTTTTATCATCTGGTTCCATGCTGGATTAGTCTGTCGCCTTGAAAAAGCGATCCAGTGATGTCTGGGTCATAGCTCTTTTTTATCGTCATAGATGACACAGTAGCCCTGCACGACATTCTGAACGGCTGCCACAAACAAGAACAGTGCCTCCTCCAACAGAGAACATCCTCTGCCATTTCCTGAAGGCTGACACACTCTGGTTCGTCAGTTCCTCCTCCTCCTGCCTCTCCCCCTCCTTTCTCTAGGCCTCAGTCTTCCTTAGTGAGGCCCCCATGTTGCACAGCAAGGAGCTGAGTGAAGTCATCCTCCTGCAGATCAGCTCTGGCGTCTCTCTGAGGGTCACTGAGCTGAAGATCTCTTTGGACTCCTCATCCACCTCAAACCCACAAAAATCGTGAACTAGAGGCAGAGGTTCTTTGAAACCCCACTCGTAATGGCCGTCAACCTCACGCCAGGCAAAGTCCGTGTTTCTATGGCCTGTAGATGTTGCAGTCCTTCCAAAACCGTCACAGGTCGTTCCTGATGTGTCAGTTGGCTTTACTTCCTGATGAAGTGTGACGTAAGTAATACTTCTTGAAAGTCAATAAAAGTCTCCCTGGTCCATAGGTTGGACGAGTGACATGCACTGCTTCAGCGTTGGGATGACAATTATCCATGAGCCGGGGATGGCCCGGAGCACTGTCAGCAGTGAATGTTGAATGGGGCGTCCTTCACACAGTATGTCTCTGCCTCTGGGATAAAGTGGGAAAACCGTCCTGGAAAACGGGCCGTAACTAGGCTTTGGGGTTGCTTTTCCACACAACAGGAAGAGAGCCCTTGGCTGTGTTTTTCAGGGCTCGTGGGCTCTCTGAGTGGTGAATTAAGAGAGGCTTCCGCTTCATGTTGCCGGAAGCATTGCCACCAACCTGCAGAGCCAGCCTGTACGTTGCTGCTTTATAGACTGCCATCTGCTTTTCCTCCTTACTGATGTAACTTCAGCCTGGCATCCTCTTCTGGTACAGTCCTGTCTCATCCAGTTTAAAAACCTGCTCTGGTAAATACGCCCCTTCATCAATAATTTCTCAAAGCAGGTCAGGAAATTCCCAGCAGCTACCATATCTCACCCACTTTTACATTGTGAAGGGTGACGCTGGCTCTAGCCTTGAACCGTGAAATCAGCTATGGCTGGCATTAAAGGATATACCCTCTGATTCTCCCCTGTGGGTCGTCTTCAGGACTTCACACAGGCTTTTAGCTCTCTTAAATCAGCACTAAGCTGAGTGGGGCTAGACGCAGATGCTGGTCCTGCGGCCACATGCTGAGAAGCTTCTTCGTCTCCTCCATCACTTTCCCACGCCTCTGCAATGTTACACTCAACACTGTGCACAGCAGACCTCCACACGCCCCATGAGCTTGTCCTTGCTCTTGAGTCGTGCTGATGGCAGAATGGCTCATGTTAAGAGAGCGAGCCATGTCGACCATCTTTTCACCTTGCTCCACTCAGTTATTTTCACTTTTTCCATCGTTATTTCTTGGCACTTAGCAAGTACTAGCTACCTCACCACTGTTTTTCCACTTGCTTCCGGATATCCTGGCCTTGAAATAAAGGTGCTGCACCACTGTACTCCATACAGTGCTGCAAAGTGAAGTGCACACGCGCACAGCCACTTGCAGAGGATGCGCGCAGGGACAGTGCACGCCAGACGTGAGCCCAGCAGGACCAGACCTGTGAGCATGAGCCCATGGCTCTGAACACTCACCGCTTGAAGGCTCGTGTATAGGGGACTCGCTGTGTCTGCAGTGCACTGAGGGTCTCATTTGTCCTAATCTGTGAGACCATGAACCCGAACCTGGGAACCAGAACTTCCTCTGTGTTCTCAGGATTATTAGCTACATACTCAATACAATACGCAGACATTGCAGATTTTCATAACATGGAAGGAAACATGTTATTAACAAGCCACCTATCTTCCTGGGAGAACACTACTTAGGGCCAGAACGAGACAGCATTGAGAGTCACGCTTTTTCCTGTTTTTCATCTTCATACAAGATACAAGAACTGATACAGTTCTTGTATCAGTTCTTGATACAAGAACTGATAAAACATCACCTAAATAGAGATGAGAACGTCTTGCTGTAGCAACATCTGTCAATTCCCCAAAGTCTGTCATGTGTCAGAAGCCACATGTTAGTGTTGGAGACAGAAGTGACCACCCACTGCAGTATTCTTGCCTGAGAAATCCCGTGTATAGAGGGAGCCTGGCGGGCCACTGCCCGTGGCGTCACAAAGAGCCGGACAAGACTGGAGTTATCTACCTCTATCCAAGCAGGGGCGGGCGGGGAGCTCAGAGCCCGGGTCTGGGCGTCACCTTCACACCCAGGCCTTCTGGGATGGCAGCATCGGAGGGGTGCTGCCAGGCAGGTGCAGGCACAGGGCCGCCGGCTGCAGCTGTGCCTCTCCCATGGGGAGGCGCCGGCCGGCATTGCTACAGCGCCCACTGGGCCCCGCCACACCCACTGTGCTCCAGCGGCAACTCCACCATGGGCCACGGCCACATGCCCACTCAGAGCCCGTGAGGCCAGTGTTTGCTGCACCAGGCTGGCGATAAGATGGACCAGAGCGCCCTCCCTGGTGGCTCAGGGGCTGAGAATCTTCCTACCAATGCAGGGGACACATTTTTGATCCCTGGTTTGGGAGGATCCCACAGGCCACACGGCAGCTGAGCCCACGTTCTAGAGCCTGAGCTCTGCAACAGGAAAAGCTGCTGCAACTAGAAAGGACGCCCATGCAGCAGTGAAGACCCAGTACAGATCTAAATAAATAAGACACACCAGAGACTGGGTCCCTTTACAGTGGAACTGCTAGGATGTGTCTGGGAAGAACCAACCAGACATTGCAGGAGAGACACAGAAGATGGTGTGCCCTGTCCACCGACAGGGGGCTCAGCTCAGTGCAGATTTCCACTGTCCCTGTCCCGCACATGCACATGGAAGAGGAAAGGCCGCGACTACCTAAGTCGTCATGGGGAAAGGAGGGCGCGGGGACCTGCCAACCTCTGGATCGAGGAGAGCCAGTCAGGAAAGTGTGCTGCTGTGGGGAAGGGCCAGCCCCTGATGGGAGGTGTCAGGCTTGGGGGCACGGGTTGGGGGCGTTATTTGAAAACAGGCAGCCCAGCTCCCTCAGTGAGCAGCAGACAAGTAAGATGACTTGGAAGCCAAGGGCAGGTGTCATTTGGGAATTTTCGTAAATCTTTAAAAGCACAGGCACGTAAGAAAGGTTTTGTGTTTTGTTTTTAAAAAGTGTGAAGTTAAGGCTTGTACAGGATAAACCCTTTCTCTGAACCTCTGGGCAGAGGGTAGGGAATTAGCTCACCACAATGACCCAAGGCCTGCAAATACTGGTGCTCACAACATGCTTGGATGAATTACTGAATGCAGCTGAAAGTCCAGCTGCGCTACATATTTTCAAAGACCACGCGTGCATTCTCTTACACTGGCATGGGTTCCTGCCATGAAGGAGTGGAGTGAAAAAAGTGAGTCTCACAGGCAGTGGGCATGGGAGTGCGGCTGGGCTATGCCGGAAAGACCGAACCCAGGAGGGTGTGCGGGAGGGGTGCCTGAGGGGATGAAGGTCAGGAAGGTGGCAGGGACCCCGGAGCCTGTGCCAGGAGGTCGGTCTGGAGAATGCCTTTGACAGTGGCAAAGGGACGGGGGTGATAGAGTGGTGGGGTGACAGGTGCCAGGCTGGAGAGGCCTTGGGGCCACGTGGAGGTGTCGCGAGGGGAAAGGAGACGCTGACCTGGGCCATGGGTCGGGGTGTGGGCGCCGGGGACGCTGGCTGCAGTGGAAGGGCCGCGAGGAGACGCGTAGCGTCCACCTGCCCGCGCCCAAAGCGGGGAGGGGTGCTAGCCCCCTCCTCTGTGTCCGTAACACCCCGAGTGGGTGGGGGCATAAGCGCCCACCGTGGTGGCCAAGCATCGGTAGGGAGTGGAGAGGGACTGAGGGAGGCGGGCGGCGAACCCTTCTCCGCCGGTCGGGCGGCTCCCGGACGCGGGGCTGGAAGAGCAGGGCCCGGGACGCCGCAGGTCTTCCCGCGTTTCTTCCCCGTGCCGCGGCCCCAGCGCCCCGGGAGAGGGGAGCCACCCCACCGGCTCGGTCTTTCTCTCTTTCCCACCCTGAGGAGGCGGAGGGACCAGTCATTGTTCATTCATTTTATTTCATTTAAATATTTTTTTGCTAAGTCATCGCCGGCGCCGCATCTGCGTGCGGGGGTGGGGGGTGGGGGGCGGAGCTACGCCGCGAGTCGCCGCAGGTAAACAGCCCCCTCCCCGCGGCGGGACCGCAGCCGCCGCCCGCCGCTCGGGGCGGGGGTCCCGCCGCCGCCCCCCGCCGGAAGGACGCGCCGGGGCTGCAGCCGAGGCGGGGGCGGCGGCCCCTGCGCCTCCCGCAGCCCGCGCCGGCCCGGGCAGCCCGACCCTTGCCCGGGGGGCGGCGGCGGAGCGCCCCCGCCCCCGCCGCGGGCCCCGCGCCCCGGGTCCCCCGCGCCCCCCATGCACCACCTCCTGGAGCCGTCCACGGACATGGCGACGGCGCTGCTGGCCGGGGAGAAGCTGCGCGAGCTGATCCTGCCCGGCGCGCAGGACGACAAGGCGGGCGCGCTGGCCGCGCTGCTGCTGCAGCTCAAGCTGGAGCTGCCGTTTGACCGCGTGGTCACCATCGGCACCGTGCTCGTCCCCATCCTGCTGGTCACCCTGGTCTTCACCAAGAACTTCGCAGGTGAGGCCAGAGGCTAGTGGCGGAAAGGGCAGGGGCCCTCTGGGGTCTCCCTCGCTGACCCAGCCGCCGCGGGCCTCCTCGCTGGGGCCCGCAGTGGGCGCGGTGCCCCGGGTCTCCCCGCAGAGCCCGTGCAGGTGTTGCGGGTCGCTGGGGCTACCTCCCCATGTTTCTCCTCGCTGGATTGATTTTACCTTCCCTTGGTTCACACTGGGTGGAGGGGTGCTGCGGTCTAGGCATTGAGGAGACATGGGGTCTGGCCTGGAAGAAGGGAGACCAGGAGGGGGAATGGGCAGGTGGGGACCGGGAAAGGAGGCTGCAGGTGATGAGGCCTGGGAACACCGAGGACCGCTGCTGGGCGGGGTCCTGGGGCTAGGTGTGGAGACCCTGCAAAGTGGGCAGATTCGTGTCCAGGGCTCAGGGATGCTCCGGCCACTGGGAGCCTGGGTCGGTCTTGGGAAGAGGCCCACCAAGCAGGCAGGGCCTGGAGGAGCAGGCAGTGGGGACAGTGGCCCACCCTGGCCTCAGCAGTAGGCTGAGCCTGTGAGGCTGATCTGGGGAGAGGGCAGGGACCAGGGCAGTGTGCGCGTGATGAGCGGTCAGAGGCTCGGGTCTGCAGATGTGGTCCTGCTTGGACTCAATGTCAGGGCGCTGAGGGCCTTCTGAGGAGAAGTGACCCCAGGTGAAGCGGGGCGGGGGAGATGTGGGGTCCTGGGGCCACCGTCCTCCCGGGGGCCACCGGGGTAGGTGGGTGGGAGACAGGAGACAGCCCCCCCACCCCGGGTCTGGCTGGCAAGCAGTCTCAGGGTCCGGATGTCCAGGGAGGCCTCTGGGCACCCATCAGCCCACAGCTGAGAGAGTCCTGGGGCAGCAGAGTGGAGCAGCTCTCCCTGAGGGATACGGACAGACAGCTTTCTCGAAGGCCTCTCCTTCAGGGGTCCCTGTGACCAGGGCGGATGCTGCTCAGGCTGCCCCGTCCAACCACGGGGCAGGGCGCACCCACACCCACACACTCAGCCACTCCCAGTCCCTCTCGGCCTGTCCCCTCGGGACCGAGTCACCACCCTCTGCAGGGTTTGAGCCCGGGGCTGGGGGTGTCCTGCTGCAGCCAGAAGGATCCTTGTCCCACCCACCGGGGCCCAGCTGGGCCGAGGGACCCAGTGCCCAGACCCTCACTTGCTGCCCTGGTGTGTGTGTGTGGGGGGGGTCCACCCTATCTGCCTGTCGGAGACTGGGCGAGTGCATGCTGGATGTCCAGCTCATGGTGAGGAGCCAGCCAGACGGGACCTCCCTACACCAAGGCCTGTGCGCATCCCCCGCCTGGAAGGCGGCTGATGGCAGGAAGACCCGCATGGCTCCGCAGATGCCGCCCACCCTTTAGACCTGCTATGTGACGGACGGAGGGGACAGCCAGGGGCATAGCGGAGCGAGAGGACCACTAGGAGGGGAGTTGAAGGGTTGCCAGCTTCTCCAGGGGCTTTCCCGAGGGCTCCGTGGCAAAGAATCTGCCTGCCAGTGCAGGAGACACAGGAGATGCGGGTTGGCTCCCTGGGTGGGGAAGATCTCCTGGAGGAGGGCACGGCAACCCATTTCAGTATGCTTGCCTGGAGAATCCCATGGACAGAGGAGCCTGGCGGGCTGTAGTCCACAGGGTTGCAGAGAGTCGGACATGGCTGAGCGTGCAGCACAGAGCAGGTTCTCCAGACATCACGGGGGCCCTGGGCAGAGGGGACCAACACCTGCCTTCTCCTAAACAGCCAAACAGCCAGCTCTGGTTTCATTGTGCTTCACAGATACTGCGTTTCTCACAATTTGAAGGTTTGTGACAACACTGTATCAAGTCGTTTATCCAATAGCATTTGCTCAATTCAAGTCTGTGCTGCATTTTTGCAATTCTCACAATATTTCAAGTTTTTCATTATTAATAAGGTGATCTGTGAGCAGTGATCTTTGATGTTACTATTGCAAAATGATTACGACTCACTGAAGGCTCCAATAATGCATAGCATTTTTTAGCAATAAAGTGTTTTTAAGGTATGTAATTCCTTTTTAGACATGCATATAGTATGCAGATATAGACTACAGTGTATAAACACTTTTACATGCACTGGAAAAAAAATGTGTGACTTGCTTTATCAAGGCATCTGGAGCCAAACCTGCAATGTCTCTGAGGTGCCCGCAGGTGGGCAGGGTCTCCAAGGGTACTAGGGCGCCCAGGGGCTGGGAGGACCCTGGCCCACGGTGCCATCCTCCGGAACAGTGCCCTTCGCAAGCTGTCTGTGTCTCAGGTCCCCGGCATACACCTGTGCAGACACCGCCATGTCTGGAGTGCCCAGTGCTCAGGCTCTGTGGCCCAGCAGTTACCGCACCCTCCGCCCCAGAGTCCAGCCTAGGTCCCTGGCCCCTGCAGGTCGAGTCGGGACACGTGGCCACTTCTCCTCCAGGGCAGGGTCACTGAGACGTGTGCATGCCATACGTGGTCCCTGCTGGGTGGGGTCTGCTTCGCAGGAGCAGGCGGGAGGGGGGAAGGACAGAGATCAGGCACTGGGCTGGGCCTCCCCTGAGCTGGAGCCCCCTCCCCCCCTCCTGGCAGGCAGGGCTGGTGGCAGGCATGAGAGGACCCGGGGTGGGGGCCCTGCCTCGGTGCACGGAGGGGCTCAGCTTCCCTGTGCCTGCAGCGCCACGGTCACAGGAGAGGTCTTCCTGTCCCCTGGGACCTGGACTGGGGGACCGCCCCCAGGGTCCCTTTCCCCCAGTGGAGAGCATCTCCTGGCCTGGAGTTGGCTGTAAGGACAAAAGTAAGTGACTGAAATGCTATTTTCGCAACTGCAAGGGGCCTCCTGCACCTTCCCCATGCTCTCGGAGCCTGACTCACCACCAGGCCCCAAACCTGTGTGCCTGACCCGCCCCCACCCCCAGTGCCCCTGCCTCAGTGCCACCCCCCGAGCCCACTCGCCCACGCTCCTCCTGCCCCCAGGCCCCTGACTCCCCAGCACCCGCCAGGTGCAGTCCAAGGTCCACACGCCCAGAACAAGCTGTGGGCCCTGCTCTGGCGATGCTGAGGCCCGAGGCCTCCAGGATGGTGCGAGGCTGAAACGGGGTGGCGGTGTCCTGAGGCTGCATATGTGAGAGGGAGGCAGCCTCCGTGGGCTGGGCCAAGGTGCCTACGGGGTGTTCATACCTATGGGGTAGCCGGCCCCTCGGCCCCTGCGAGCCACCAGCAGTGACCAGCTGCCTCCCCAGTCAAGGGCTGGCTTCGTGCAGCAGGCCTTGGGGTGGGGGTCCTGCACAGACAGACAGACAGATGGGCGCACTGGTCCACACTGCTTCTGATCTGCGTCTCCTGGGCTGAGAGGCTTAAGCTGGGGCAGAGGGGGACTGAGCGGCCCGCCCTGGGGCTCTTCAGGTGAGGGGGAAGGTGCCTGCTGTGTCCAGGTTGGGGCATGCGCCTCCTGCCAGTGGGACGCTGCCTTCTAGATGAGGGGCCCCGGGCACCAGCGCCTGCAGGAGGGCACACCCCGGCTGGAGCCCAGCCTGATAGCACAGTGACCCGGCCTTCAGGGCCCAGACCACCCTGCCCTGAGGACAGCGCTGAGGCAGCCAAGCCCTGCCCTCTGGGAGACCTGGGCTGGGGGCTGTGCCTCCCGCTGTGGTCTGCGCCTGTGCTCACCTGGGGAACAGTTCTTCCTGCATTTGGGGCTTCCTGCGTTTGGGGCAGAGCGCTCACCCTCGCATGTTGGGTGCACCCTGAGGTCTGGGTGATGACTCCTTCCTGTCCGATCCCTGGAGTGGCTCCCCTGCCCACTCAGTGTCCAGGGGCCTCTGGCCCGCCCTTCCCCCAGGACAGTGGGTCTTGGGAGGACACCCCTCACCTCACAGGCAGGCAGCGCTGCTTCTGCTTTTCTTCAGTCATGCCTCTGTAACCTCTGGCCAGGGAGGACTCACCCAGGACACCTGCCCTCCTCAGGATGGGTGGTGGTGCCAGGCCCCGGGCCGTGTGGCCTGCGCCCTGGCTCTGGACTCTGCCCTGTGTGCTGGGGGTGGGGTGGGGTGGGTGGCACCTGGAGGGAGGCCTGAGGTTCCAAGTGCAGATCTCTGCTCCCCAGGTGGGCAGGGCTGTGCCCTCCACCCCCAAGGCAAAGGTGACTGCGGTGTGGAGGGGAGGGGCGGGGCGGGAGGTGGTGTAGGAGACCCCACGGGGACACAGCAGATGGGGAGGGGCGTGGGCGCGGCGGGAGCCCCAGCGCCCTCTCCTCTCTGCCCCCAGAGGAGCCCATCTACTGCTACACGCCGCACAACTTCACGCGGGACCAAGCGCTGTACGCCCGTGGCTACTGCTGGACGGAGCTGCGGGACGCGCGGCCTGGCGTGGACGCCAGCCTGTGGCCGTCGCTCTTCGAGCACAAGCTGCTGCCGTACTCGCTGCTGGCCTTCGCGGCGATCATGTACGTGCCCGCCCTGGGCTGGGAGTTCCCTGGCATCCACGCGCCTCACCTCCGAGCTCAACTTCCTGCTGCAGGAAATCGACAACTGCTACCACCGGGCGGCCGAGGGCCGCGCGCCCAAGATCGAGAAGCAGATCCAGTCCAAGGGCCCGGGCATCACGGAGCGTGAGCGGCGCGAGATCATCGAGAACGCGGAGAAGGAGAAGAGCCCCGAGCAGAACCTGTTCGAGAAGTACCTGGAGCGCCGCGGCCGCAGCAACTTCCTGGCCAAGCTCTACCTGGCGCGGCACCTGCTCATCCTGCTGCTCAGCGTGGCGCCCATCTCCTACCTGTGCACCTACTACGCCACCCAGAAGCAGAACGAGTTCACCTGCGCGCTGGGCGCCGCCCCCCGGGGGCGGCCCTGCCGTTGGGCGCGTCACCTGCAAGCTGCCGTCGGTGCAGCTGCAGCGCATCGTGGCAGGCGTGGACGTCGTGCTCCTCTGTGCCATGAACCTCGTCATCCTGGTCAACCTCACGCACCTCTTCATCTTCCGTAAGAGCAACTTCTGTCTTCGACAAGCTGCACAAGGTGGGCATCAAGACGCGCCGGCAGTGGCGCCGCCCCCAATTCTGCGACATCAACATCCTGGCCATGTTCTGCAACGAGAACCGGACCACATCAAGTCGCTCAACCGGCTGGACTTCATCACCAACGAGAGCGACCTCATGTACGACAACGTGGTGCGGCAGCTGCTGGGCGGCGCTGGCGCAGTCCAACCACGACGCCACGCCCACCGTGCGCGACGCGGGCGTGCAGACCGTGGACCCCAGCGCCAACCCCGCCGAGCCCGACGGCGACGCCGAGCCGCCCGTGGTCAAGCGGCCCCGCAAGAAGATGAAGTGGATTCCCAGCGGCAACCCGCTGCCCCAGCCCTTCAAGGAGCCGCTGGCCATCATGCGCGTGGAGAACAGCAAGGCCGAGAAGCCCAAGCCCGTGCGCCGCAAGACGGCCACGGACACCCCTGATCGCGCCGCTGCTGGACGCGGGCGCGCGCGCCGCGCACCACTACAAGGGCGGCGGGGGCGACGCGGGCCTGCGGCCGACAAGAAGCATGCCCGCCACTTCTCCCCTGGACGTGCACCCCTACATCCTGGGCACCAAGAAGGCCAAGGCCGAGGCCGTGCCCCCGCGCTGCCGGCCTCCCGGAGTCAGGAAGGCGGCTTCCTGTCCCAGGCGGACGAGTGCGGGCTGGGCCTGACAGCGGTGCCCGCGGCAGGTAGGGGCCTGCAGGGCGGGGGCGGGGGCCGTGAGCGGGCTGAGGATTGTGCCTTCCGGGTGGAAGTGGGGACAGGCAGGGGAGCCAGGTGCGGGCATGACCCCAGGCGGCTCCCTCACCCCAGGGCCCAGGGAAGCAGCCGCGATGAAGGGCCAGGGGGCACACGGTGAGGTTGCTCAGCTCCTGGAGAAGGGTCGCTCCCGGGGCAGCCAGGGTCTGACCAGGCAGGCCCGGGTGCTGGGGAACGTCGGCGCTCCAGGAGGAGGAGGGGCAGGGCGCGCAGGAGGAGGGGGCCTGCAGACGCCCTCTGCTCTGGGCTGTTTGCAGATGCGCCGCTCCCGGAGGAGGAGGCCCTGTACTCAGCAGAGCCAGCCCTGGGCGTGCTGCCCCCGGGGGCCCGTTTCATGTCTGCTCGCCCCCGCCGCCCCTGCCACCGCCCCTCTGTCGCCAGCCAGCCTGGGCAAGCCTGACCCCCTTGCCATCCTGAGCCGCAACGCCACCCACCCGCTGCTGCACATCAGCACCCTGTACGAGGCCCGGGAAGAGGAGGACGGGGCCCCCAGAGCCTCCCAGGACGTGGGCAGCCTCATCACCATCCCTCCGCCGCAGCAGATCCTCATCGCCACCTTCGACGAGCCGAGGACAGTAGTGAGTACCGTGGAGTTCTAAGGCCCGGGGCTGCCCGCGCGGGCTGCATGACCGCGCCACAGGCAGAGGCAGCCTCGCTTGCCCGGCACTGCCCACGCGCCCCGGCCTCCCGCCCGCATGCCACAGGGCTCAGCACCTCTCCTCCCCCCGGCCCCCCGGATGGCATCGTCAGGGTGCTGGCTGGGTCCGGGGCTGGCCAGGACCCTGTGGAGCCCAGCTCCCAAAGCGCCCAGAGCCGCCCCCTCCCCCAACATCAGGCGCCCGCTGTGAGATGAATTTATTTTTTTAGTTGATTCTGTTTGGGGCCTGGGATCCTGGCCTGTGAGGGGCCGGGAGGTGGGCAGGACGACTCAGGGGGCCGCGGTGGGGGGGCACCTCAGCCTCAGGCCGCCCCTGCAGGGACTGGCGCCCTGGTGGGAGGGGCCGGGGCCCCTCCAGTCAAAGGTCAACATGCACTTTCTCCTCATATCCCTACAACCTGTCCTTTATTTTACTATGGTTACTGTAACTAGCGAGTACATTTATTCTCCGGCGGCTTCGGATGCCTTTAAATCAAAGGATGTCGTGCGTGTGACTGTGCAAGTGTGCGTCCAGAGAGCAAGGTGCCAGCGTGCCAGCGGGTGTGTGCGTGAGCCGGCAAGCGTGGAGCGCGTGCGTGAGTGAGCGTGGGGTGAGGCTGGTGAGGGCAGGAATCCAACGCACAACCACTTCCCTCCAGGCCACCAGCCCCCCCTCCCGCCCCCCAGGGGCCCCGGCGGTCTGTGGGAGCCTTGGGCTGGAGTGGGCGGGGCTCCTGTTACCTCAGCCACGGTGACATCGTGACAGTGTTAACAAGGTACCCAGCATATCAATAAAGATTATTCTGATACCCCGGAGTCCGAGTGCTCCGTCCCCCAGAGGCCTGTGCTCCGCTCCCTAGAGGCCTGTGCTCCTCTGGGGCTCCAGCTCCCTGCTCGTGGAAGGCGGGGGTGGGGTGGGGGTGGTGCCGGGAGACGCCCGCTGCCCTCTGGGGGCCCTGCCGCAGCTGAGCCAGCCGTGCGGTCCTCGCCCCCGGCGGACGCCCCACGGCCTCCAGCTGACACCCGTGCACCCTAGGCCCCCCGGGTGAGTCCCCCGGTTCGGTGGAGAAAGAGTGGTCCCCCGGGAAGCCGCCCCAGTGGATGCCTGAGGAGGGCTGCCAGGCCCGCCCGAGGCAACAGTGAGGGCTGGCAGCACTCAGGAGGGCTTCCCGAAGGAGGCACCAGTGTCGCGGGGACTTGGGGCAGGGGGCTTTCAGAATGCAGGTGGGGGTGCGGCCGGTCCCACGCATGCACCAAGGAGTCACGAGCCTCCCAGGCCCTGGCAGGAGACCCTGGGGGTCTGGAGGCAGGTGGCTGGGGCAGCTGGGCCAGGAGCCCCAGGGCTACAAACATGAGGGGGGCTCAGCTGGGATTAGAGTGGGACCACCTGCTGCACCGTGTGGAGGGCCGACAGGAAGACCCCAGGCAGGCTCTCTCTGGAGTGGCCCTCCTGCGGGTGATCTGTTGCCCAGGGGTGGCATCCTAATGGGTTTCCATCATTACTCAGGGACGGCGAGGCCCCGAGATCAGGGGAGGCCGCTACTGAGCAGACAGCGCCCGAGCTGAGGGCCCCAGGCCTGGGCAGCAGGCAGGCAGGGGACGTGTGAGCAGGGCCTTTCCTGGGGTCTCCACGGGGACGGCGCATGTGAGGCAGGGTGAGCAGGCTCAGGACGGGCCAGCGTGAATGCTCTGGGGGCTTGGGCGGGGGGGACCCGAGGGTGGCACCAGGACACACACCAGCTCGAGGAGGACGGGGAGCCCGCGCTCCGGGCATCCTCTTGGCCTGGGAAGCTGTTTGCCATCTCTAGGAACTGGCCAGCTCTGGGAGGGCCAGTCTCTCAAGGTCAGCACGGCCCTAGACAGCAAACAGCAGGGGTCCCAGCCCTGCCCCAGAAAGCGCTCATCCGTACCTGCTGCTGTCCCCCGCCCAGTGTCCCAGAGCACGTGGCCCCTGCCCCTCAGGCTGGCACCATCTCCACGTTTCTAGGGAAGAGACCCAAGGACCCAGACTGGCTGGGCCAGTCCCGCAGGTCACGCAGCTCTGTGGTGATGGTGACCCAGCACCGGCGCCAAGGTGCCCCCTCCTCAGGAGAGCAGCTGTGCCCCCCGGGAGCCAAGCCGCCCTGGCATCAGGGTCCAGCCACCCCTGAGGGCTGGAGGGCAGCCCGCTCTCCGCCTGCTTGCGCCCACACAGGGCCTCGCTCAGAGCGGAAGCGTGCCAGCCCCCGCATGGCGCTCGTGCGCTGTGCACAGGGGGCAAGGCAGGGTGGGGTGCCTCGGCCTCTGAGCCCTGGGCTGTGTCTTTGGCAGGACTGCTCTCTCCAGCCCCCCGTCCCTGAGCCAAGGCTGGCAGGACGTTTCGGGCCCAGTCTCCTCCAAGGCCTGGGCATGTGAACCGGCCGGTTGCCCTGGTTGGCTGGGGAACAGAGGGAGTCAGAGTTCCACTGAGGCCGACCTCTTCCTTCGGGGCCAGGGGTGCACCTCGGGAGCGGGCAGAGGGCCCCCACAGGAGCCGTCGGCCCATCGACACGCGGCCCACGACACACGGTCCACAACTGCCTCCTTGCTTGTCCCCCTCCAGTCCTGGGCAGGGCAGTTGGGGGCGTCCTCCCTCTCCCGAGAGGAGGGGGCATCAGGAGAACCTCGGATCGCACCCCGCACAGCCAGGACAGGAGCCCGGGCCCGTATCCGTCACACCAGCCCAGCAGGGCCGCCCCAGCCAGGCCGGCTCCCAGCAGGGCGAAGGCCTGGAGTGAAGTGGCAGCGCTCCAGCTCTGCTGTGTGGGTGGCCAAGGCGGCGGGGCGGGCAGAGCCAATCTGTGCCCTGCCAACCGGACAGAGAGGCTGGGCCGGGGCTGTGGGCCAGGAGCCTGCAAGGTGAGGGTCAGCCCGGAGCCGCTCCTGACAGCGCAGCCTGCCGGCCAGGAGCACATCCTGCTCAGGGCTAGACGGGGCGTCTCAGCTCAGAACGGGGGAGCCCGGAATCCGCAGGGACGCCAGGAGCGGGCGCACCCCCTTCCTGGAGCAGAGCAGACAAGGCGGATGGGGCCGGCCTCACTCTGGGCTCCCCGTCCGACTGCGCGCGCCCCTAACCCCCGTCCGCCCTGCCCCCGCCCGCACCTCCCCGGACCCCACCCGCCAGGCCGAGAGGGCGCCCAGGCACCCGCACAGGCGCGATCTGCGGTCTGGACTCTGCTCTAGCGTTGCATTGACGGTTCTGTATTATAGCAGGCCGCACGAACATCCACTCCCTTTTACTGACAGGGACCTGCGGCCAAAGAATTTTGGGGCGCTTCGCAACGCCGCCCCACAACGGCGGCAGGTCTGGGACTCGGAACCCATGTCCTGAGCCGCCGCTTAGCCCTCGGAGCTTGGCGCGGAAGGAGGGGCCAGAGGTGCTTCTCGCGCGCGGCCTCCTGGGAAGTGAAGTCCTCGCCCAGTAGCGCGCAGCCCCCTGGGGAACGGTAGTTCGCAGGCGCGGGTTAGGCCCGCTGCAAACGCAGGCAGACGGCGCGTCGGACTACGCTTCCCGGCAAGCCGCGCGCCCCCGCCGCCCGCCCTGGCCCAGCCGCGGCCCGTCTGGCCGCCCCGCCTCGCAGCTCCGGCCCGCCCCGTCCGGTGGGCGCCGCGCCGCATGGAGGCCGGCTGAGGAACGCCGCCCAGCCCGGTACGCCGCGCGGCTCGGTCCCGGGCGGGGGGCGCGCGGGGCGCGCGGGGCGGGGGGCGGCGGCGGGGGGCGGTCCAGGCCGGGCCCGGTCAGCCCGCGGCGCGCGGCCCCGGGCCGGAGGGTCAGCGCCGGCCTCCGCGGGGCGCGCGGTGCTGAGGGCGACGGCGAGGGCGCTCGGGCGCTGCGGGCCGGGGGCGGGGACCGGCCGGGTCGGGGCCGGGGTCCGCGGCGGTCCCAGCGGGCGGCCCGGCTCCGCAGGGGCGGCGCCGCGGCCTCGGAGGGGGCCCTGGGGCCTTCGCGGCGCCGGCGGCCCTCTGCCCTTCAGGCGAGGAGTCGGGGCCGCCATATGGAGCCCCAGAGCCCAGACTCCGAGCCCTGGCGCGCTCTACTCACCTCGATTCTGGGAGCAGCTTTATTGAGATGTAACTTACATGCCGCAAAGTTCTCACATGCGTCTCTGTGAAAACTGTCCCGAGAAAGAAAACCGAGGCTTATGGGGAGCAGCAAGGAAGTCCTCGGCGGACTTCGGGTGTCAGGACCACCACATCCAGAGATGGGTGGCCTCCCGCTGACGTCCTCCGGGCTTTCGGGTTCCCGGGAGAAGAGGGTGTAAGGCCACCGGCTCGCGGCGCCCCGTGAAGGCGGCACTGTCTCTGGGCTCTCCCTGGCTGTCGTGCCCGCCCCTTGTTTGTGACTGGGAGGGAGCCCCCTGACCTTGGCGCCACTGGGCAGCCTTGCAGGATGGCGGTGATGCTGCGGTGTCAGGCCTCGGGCAAAACCGCCAGGAGAGGACCCCCACCCCCCACCCCGTGCCCCCCATGGAGGTCAGCATGGGGACCCCACTGGCGGAGTCCAGGTTCCAGGAGGGTTGGCCAGGTGTGCTAGGGCCTCCAGCTCAGGTGTGACGACCCTTTACCCATATCCTGACCTTTGCCACAGCTCCGTAAACAGCGTGCCAGACCCAGGGGGTTTCCGGTGGCTTCAGAAGTGGGGGTGTAGGCGTGTAGCTTCAGGCCACACTCTGCTGCCTCCCACTCAGTCGTTTTTCTCTGCAGCCTGTTGTCTGTCCAGTTTGGGATCCCTGACCTTCTGAGCAGGCAGGCCTAGTGGGCTGATTGGGAGCTGGTTTTTCTGGAAATTCCATCTGGCGCTGGTCAGCTCTTGGCCAGCAAGGGATGCCAGGCTGGGGTCTGGGAGGCGTTTCTGGCTTCCTGATTTTTAGAGGCAGATCGGAGGGAATGGCTGAGTGTGATCATTACAGAATACCACCAGTGCGGCTGAAGCAACAGTTTCCTCACAGTCCTGGGAACAAAATTCAAGACCAAGGTGCTGGCTGCCTTGGTTGCTGGGAGGAGCTCTTCCTGGCCTGACACCTGCCTTCTTGCCATGCCCTCTCAGACTAGCCCTCCCGGGCTCTTCCCAGGAAGGCTCTCGTCCTATCCTGGGGCCCAGCCTTGTGACCCTACCTCATCCGAGTCATCTCCCGGAGCCCCTGCCTCCTAATTTCATCCCATTGGGCTCAGGGCTTCAAAATGTGAATTAGAGGGGCCACAGCCCAGTGCATAGCAGCGAGACCCTGGAGAGGAGACAGTGCCCTTCGCCTGCCTTGGAGCCTGCTGCTGTCCTTGGTCTGTGCTGTGCAGGGCACTCAGCAGGCTGTTTGCTGCACTAACATCATGTCCATCAAGAGCACCTGACACGTTCCCTGGGAGTCCCCAATGCAGGCGGGGCTCTCCCTGCCTGTGAGCCAGTGTGTTCTCTGGTGAATGCGGCAAGATGGGTCCTCTTGGGGGTCAGGGGCTGCCTGGCATTTGGAGTCTGTTTCCCTGGAAGTGTGTGGGTGGAGCCAGAACACAGTCACGCCACTTCTGCAGAGGCGCCTCCTGAAGTCGGGCGGCTGGTCCTCCTGCCCCAGGGAAGGACACCGCTGTGCCATCTGAGCGCGGCACATCCTGTGCCCATCATGGGACGGCTGGGTGGCTGCTCGAACCACTGCGGCCCTGGAGGCCAGAGTTAAGCGTCTGGCCGTGCTGTGCCAGGCGGTCTGAGAGCGGCCAGCTCTGCGGACGTCCCCGGCGCGTGCCTGCTTGCCGGAGGACCGGCCTCGGGCCACCCAGCTCAGGAGGTCTCCCCAGGCCGTGCTCCCTGAGTCCAGCTCAGCAGTGACAGCTGTTGGGGTGCGGGGAGAGTCCCTGGATCAGGCAGAAAGGTCTGCTTTGCGCCCGGCTCCCCAAGGGCTCGGTGTTGGTGTCAGGGTTGCTGGGCGGAAGCCTGGCGAGGGCTCCCTGGGGCTGGGCATAGAGCCTGGGGTCTCCTGGGCACGGAGCCTGAGGTCTGCTGGGATGGGCAGCCAGGACCTGTCTTCCAGAGATCCAGAAATGTACCTGCGGTGTGAGGAGGTGGAGGCCGGGCCCTTGCTCCACTCTAGGCAGCCAAGTGGAAGGTCCCAGCTGTAAAGATCTGAGGGTGCGTGGGGGTGGGAGGAGGGTCGACCACCCTCTGCACTGGTTCTGGAGGGGTCCACCGGGGCCCTGACTGAGGTTCCGGGAAACCAGACACTGGAGCGTGAGAGAAACAGAGATGCTCTCAGAATCACGGGCTCTTGGCTCTTCCTGCCTGATGCCTCCCAGGCCAGGCACCCGCCCTGGGGCACCCCCGGGTCCTGGGTCCGGGTTCTGTGGTCGTGGCCCAGCTGTCTGGGGGCTCATGGCCCATCTGCCCCCAGGGACAGAGGGTGGGTCTGGGAGGCTGACCAGACCGCGGCCCCCAAGCCCGGGGAGGGAGACTGAGGCTCGCCGGCCTGCCTTCCACCAGCTGTCACACAAGCTTCCTGGGACAGCAAGGATGCTTCCTGGAGAAGCTTCTCTGCTCTTCTGGCACCTCGTGTGAAGGGGGCCCAGGGGGCTCTCCTGGGCCAGCTCGGGAACCCGAGAGGAGGGCAGGCCAAGCCGAGCGCCCACAGACACAGCTTCCTGTTTCTCTTCCTGTCGGGCCTTTGGTCTGTGAAGCGGGAAGGAGGCGGCACTGGGGCTGGTGAGGCCAGTGAGCCGCCCTCCGTGGGGACTGGGCGCCCCAGTGCAGCAGCTGCTCCGGGTGGGGGTGCCGGGGCCCGGCCTGCGCTGGCCCCCACCCCCCGCAGAGGCCCCTAGCTCTGCCTGCCGCTCCCCGGTCGGGGCCTGTCCATCCCTCTTGGGACCCTTCCCCTGACTTCATTCCCAGGAGCCCCAGGCCAGGACGCCGGCACTCCCAGCGGGGCTGGGAATGGAGCCCAGATGAGAGTTGGGCCCAGGGTACAAGGGGGGAGGAACTGGATCTGGTGTCGTGTTTATTTTATCGTCTCTATTTCCTCTTTGTTGTGAAACGAGCTGACGGGGCCTCGGGCATGTCCTGCTGCCTGTGTGGACCTCCCAGGCACACCCCGCGGTTCACGTGTGGCCTCACAGACGCGAGAGCCCACAACAGCACCAAAACCACATCTGAGTTGCTCTTCGCGTGACGATCCTTCACCTGTCAGACCCTCCAGTGGGCTCAGCCTGGGGGTGCCCCGCAGGACCCCAGCTCTAAACTCAGCTGGAGCCGAGGCTCTCTCAGTTTCTGACTTATTTCCAGTGGCACCTTGGGAGGCCCAGGTGATGGCTGTGTGGCGGGCACTGCTTTTGTCCTCAGTGAGGAGGGACAGAATGCCACGCCCCAGCCCCTGACCCCCAACATCCCCACCCTGCCGCCTGACACCCCCACCACCCCCTGACAACCCCCCTGCCTCGACGTCTCACCCTGCCCCGACGCGCCCCCCGCCCCCCTGACCCCCCTCCCTGCCCCCCGATGCCCCCACCCTGCCCCAACATCCCCACCACCCCGACTCCTGGTGTCCTTGGGTGAGAATAGCCTCCCTGGGCTCCAGCCCCCAGCTGCCCTCTGGTAGGAGCAGTGCAGAGGCTCATGGACGACCTGGGGGACTTGGTTTCTCAGTCAGCTTCTTAGAAGGAGGCTGGATTCCTCCCGCGTCTGTGCTCACACTCGTGTAAGACTCACACCCATGCCAGCGCTGCTGGGACGCATGCGTCACCGCCCGTGAGAGCAGGGATGCGGCCACGTGGCCTCCCGCGCCAGCTCAACACACTCCCTTCCACCACTTGGCGTCACTTTTTTAGGGAATGTTATAAATTGTGTTTTTGTTCCTAAGTCAAAACGGAAGCACCCAGGTCTAGCCAACTCCCCGGTGGGGGTGACCCCCTTTGGGCAACTCCAGGCTCGCTGCCCTGGTGTCCCCACTCCAGCCCAGGGCCCAGGGCCTGCCCACAGGTCTCTCTAGATGCCGGAGCCCCTGGCACGCTGAGCCCCGTGCCCAGCCCTGGGCCCCAAGTCAGGACACGGCCCCTGTTTCCTCAGGCTTCACGCATCGGTGCCAGAGCCGCTGCCAGCCATGGAGGAGCCGGGAGGAGCAGCCGCCCCTCGAGGTCAGAGGCCCGGTGGCGGGTGCGGGGGCTCCTGGGGTCCTGTGTCCAGAGGCACCTCGCTGGTTCTCCCGCTGTGTTGCTGGCTAGCTGAGGGCCATGCCGGGCGCCATTGGGAGCGTGTTGGGGGCACATGGCCCGCGGTCCCACAGCCCCAAGGCAGCACAGCCTCAGCGCTCCCTCCCTCCGCAGGCCGACACAGAGCCCGTCGTGACTTCAGGGGCCTCAGAGGCAGTGCCCAGGGTGCTCCCCGGAGACCCCCCAGAACCTGTGTGCGTGCTCCCAGGGTCCCCGTGGGGTGGGGCTTGGGCAAGCTCTTGGTGGGCTGGGGGCTTCAGAGTTGCAGCCTCTCCTGGGCCCCTCGGCAGCCTGGGGCTCCTACCCGACGCTCATCCTGGTGGCTGAGAACCGGCAGCTCGAGACTGGGAGGGACCCCCGTGTGGGCAGGCGTCCCTGAGCTGGGGCTTGCTGTCCCGCAGCCGACGTGGACGCGTTCAACCTGCTGCTGGAGATGAAGCTGAAGAGGCGGCGAGAGCGGCCCAACCTGCCGCGCACGGTGACTGAGCTGGTGGCCGAGGACGGGAGCCGGGTGTACGTGGTGGGCACGGCCCACTTCAGCGACGACAGCAAGCGGGACGTGGTGAAGGTGAGGCCGCAGGGCAGGCAGACCTGTCGCCCCTTCCCGCGCTGGGCTTCACGCAGTGCGCACGAGCCGGGGGTGGGGTCGCTGCGGGGCGGCCGCGTCCGGGGCTCTGGGTCAGGCAAGCCCCTGAGCCGGCGTGTCTGCGCAGACCATCCGGGAGGTGCAGCCTGACGTGGTGGTGGTGGAGCTGTGCCAGTACCGCGTGTCCATGCTGAAGATGGACGAGCGCACGCTGCTGCGCGAGGCCAAGGAGATTAGCCTGGAGAAGCTGCAGCAGGCCATCAGGCAGGTGCGGCCGTCGGGCGGGCCGGGCCCGGAGCTCTGCCCGAGGGGCCCGAAGGAGAGCCGGTGGCAGCTGCTCTGGCCCCCGGGACCCCGGGGGGCACTGGCAGGTCTTGCGGGTGGGGAGGGGGATTCAGTGTGTCCTCAACCCCCGAAGCCGAGACCCCCACTGCATGTCCCTCCCCAGGGACACAGCACCAAGGGAGGTGTGGGCAGGGGACTTGTGTCTGGGGCGGAGGGCCGAGGGCAGGGGTCTCTGTGGGGCCGCGGGTCTGCTGCAGGCCTGAGCCTGCGTGGTGGACACGACCCCGGCTGCCCCGCCCCACTCAGTGCCAGGCTCCGCCCTGCTGACCCGCATCCACCCCCCCGCAGAATGGCGTGGCATCGGGGCTGATGCAAATGCTCCTGCTGAAGGTGTCCGCCCACATCACCGAGCAGCTGGGCGTGGCCCCCGGCGGCGAGTTCAGGGGAGGCCTTCAAGGAGGTGGGCCCGGGCCTGACCTGGGGCTGGGGCTTGGGAGCTGCCCCGGGTCTCCCACCGACAGCCCACCGTCCCTCCTCCACCCAGGCCAGCAGGGTGCCGTTCTGCAAGTTCCACCTGGGTGACCGGCCCATCCCCGTCACCTTCAAGCGGGCCATCGCCGCCCTCTCCCTCTGGCAGAAGGTCAAGCTGGCCTGGGGCCTGTGCTTCCTGTCAGACCCCATCAGGTAGGTCCGCTCGCCTCCCAGCTGGGGCGGCGGCGGCCAGCGGCCGCGTGCGACCCACAGTGACCGTTCCCCGGGTGGGACCTCCTTCCACGGCGTCCCGGTGTCGGGGGATCCCGCCCTGGGCCCGCCGCCCAGCGCCGGCTGCGTCCACCCCCACCCCCCCCACAGCAAGGACGACGTGGAGCGCTGCAAGCAGAAGGACCTGCTGGAGCAGATGATGGCAGAGATGGTGGGCGAGTTCCCGACCTGCACCGCACCATCGTGTCCGAGCGCGATGTCTACCTGACCTACATGCTGCGCCAGGCCGCCCGCCGCCTGGAACTGCCGCGCGCCTCCGACGGTGAGCACAGGGCCCGCGGGCACAGGGCCCCCGCGGGGGGCGGGGGGTGCTCGGGTGCTCATGCGTCTCCCACCCCAGCCGAGCCCAGGAAGTGCGTCCCCTCCGTGGTGGTGGGCGTCGTGGGCATGGGCCACGCCCCGGCATTGAGAAGAACTGGACCACCGACCTCAACATCCAGGAGATCATGACGTGAGTGTGCGCCCCACAGAGCCGGGCTGGGAGCTGGGACCGCCCCCAGCCAGCCCAGCCCGCCCTCCCTCCCCAGTGTGCCGCCGCCGTCCGCCGCGGGCAGAGTGTCCCGCCTGGCCGTGAAAGCCGCCGCCCCTGGGCCTCCTGGGCTATGGCCTCTACTGGACCGGGCGCCGCGCCGCCAGCCTGCTCCTGGCCCTGCCTGCCGCCCGGCACTGCCTGCAGAGGCTCTCCGACGCCTGGCCACACAAGTAGTAGGACAGACGGAGCCCGTCCGTCCGTGTGGAGGACCGCCCCGCAGGGTCCGGCCCAGCCTCGCCTGCCCGCCCCCAGCCCGCCCAAATAAAAGAATCGGTTCACTGTCTGAGCTCCGGCTTCCCCGCAGCCCCCTCTGCCCCGCCCCCTCCCCCGTGCGCTTTTAGGAGGCTCACGGGCCGGACTAGCCTGGGCGGGGGGCGGGGGCTCGGGAGTCCAGCCAGCCCCTTCCTCTCCGTGCCTTCTCTCCGAGGCCGGGCAGCGGGGTGTCTCACGCGGGGTCAGGCTGCTCCCGGGGCGGGCTTCGGCCGTGCAGCCTTGGGGTGTTCCCTGGGAGCGACTCCGCCAGGCTCAGGCCCCCAGGAAGCGCCAGCAGCAGCTCTGCCTGCAGAGACTGTGTGTTTTGGGCTTTAAAAAATGTCTGAAACTTTTTTACTCAGGTAATTTTAACTTAAACTGAAGCAAATGTCAGGAAATACTAGCCTTAAACCTGGTTGGACAGAGAACGTCTTTTTCTTGAGTCTCAGTCCTGGGAAGATGAGTGTGTGGCAGCCAGGCTGGCCCCACACCTGCCTCCAGCTGCTGGGGGCCCGAGGCTCCACCCTCTGGGTGGCTGGCCTTGCTTCCTGTGCAGCTGGTGGAGGGACCTGGGGTTGCCCTTTGCCCTCTGGACAGATGGTGGCTGCCAGCAGGGTGTCCACCTTGCACGGGACGCAGCCCGGGCACAGTTGGGCCCAATCGGGCCCCACACAGCACTCGCCTCGCCGCCTGTCTGCGTGTCTCCTGGCCTGTCATCGTCGCATCGGGCCCACGGCCACATCTCATTGTGTGTTGACTCAGTGTCCAGATGAGGTGAAATCCACGCCACGGGCTGGGCCAGGCTGTTGTCACTCACATGCTCGTATACCCGTCTCTCAGAAACTGAAATAAAATCTAATTTTGGAAGCCGTCTTGTGAAATATGTGGGAGGGGGGGCTCCAGTGACAGGCGGGTCAGGGAGGCGCCAGCATTTTGGTGGCTCCCAACCGCCCCTCTGCACTGCCATGGGGCCCAGCCCAGGCCATCCAGGAGGAGCTGGGCCGGGGCCTGTAGCTCAGATCTGCCCAGAAAGCCCAGAGCGGAGAGAAGCCTTCCCCCGGAACACGTGCTCAGCTACTCAACGGGGCTCCTCTGTGCTCCTCTGCCCCGGGCCAGCTCAGAGGGGCAGTGTCAAAGGCCCGTAAGAGTGGCCAGCGGGCATAGTGAGCCAGGGGCCCCCAGGGCTACTGGCTTCTCCCTGCCAGAGGTCTCTCCACTGGTGCAGGCAGTGGGGCTGGGACCCCCAAGGCCTGGCCAGGAGTGGGGAGCAGGAGGGACCACGTGGACTCTGGCCCTTCATCCCACAAGCCTGCACCCTGTAGGCCTCTTGCTGCCCGGGAGGACCCTGCGGGGTCCCTCCAGCCCCAAGTTGGGGGACAGCTGGGCAAGGGAGGGCAGGAAAGCCAAGGCAGGCGGTGAGGGGCCAGGTGGGACCCACCAGCGCAGTGGAACAGCAGTGGGAGGAACCCATGGCGGGGACAGCCTCTTCCGGGAGGAGGAGGCCTGAGGGTGAAGGGACAGGGACCAGGTCGTGAGTCACCTGCTGGGTCACCTGCAGGCCCTTCTCAGACCCCGATCCCCCGAGAGCTCTGAGCCCTCCTGGCCGCGTCTCCTCAGGAGGGGCCGCTCTCAGATCCCTGGGGCGTGTGTGTCAGCCCGCTGGGGAGCCCACGCCCCTTCCAGGGTGCAGCCGGCAGCCCGGGGGTGTAGAGACAGTTTGTGTGTCACGCTGGTGAGAACGAGACGTCAGCGTCGGAGGCTGGGAGGGAAGGCCAGGGGCAGGCCTCCTGTCCAGACACCATGCTCAGGTGCCAGCTCCTGGGCCCAAAGGCCAGGAGGAGCCACACCACCAGACCCCAGTTAGGCATAAAATGAGCCAGGCCCAGGGCCTGGAGAGCCACTTTGAATCTTCACCCTGGGAATTTTAATGTATCCAATGCAACTCTATTACACTGACAAGCAGAAAAGCAACAAGGTTTCATCTTTCAAATATGT
The DNA here is from genome assembly GCA_917880005.1 of Nanger dama. Classification (NCBI taxonomy): domain Eukaryota; kingdom Metazoa; phylum Chordata; class Mammalia; order Artiodactyla; family Bovidae; genus Nanger; species Nanger dama. Next base: position 508,358 of record CAKJTW010000046.1, on the reverse strand, counting down.
GATAAGTACTTGGAGGAGAGTGGACTGACCAGACCTCGGAAGAGGGGCCACCCAGGCGCTCACACAGGAGGTGCTGGCCTCCCTGCCCCCACTCGGCTCCTCTGCGAGGCAGGCACGGCCAGTGGAGACTGGGGGGGGGGGGCTGCTGGACTCTGACAGGCGCCAGCAGAACTAGAGATTGGGTCCCAGGACCTCGTCGGAGAACACAGGCCAGGGGTGGCCAGCGCAGCAGGCCTGAGCCGGGGGACCCCACGGGTGACCCCTGAGCTGGGGACCCCCCACGGGTGACCCCTGGCTGGGACCAGAGCACACAGGGGCCTGACCTCCCAGCCTGGCCGGGCGGACCTGCCGGACACGGACAGCCACACGCTTTAGGCCTGCTGAGATGACCATGTGGGCCTCCTGGACCAGTTTAACTGGCTGCCCCCTCGGCCTGTCCTTGGCTGCAGGTGAGTGCCTGGGGGGCTGCCCCATTTTGCTGACATGCTTTCCAGGCTGGGGGCTGGGGAGAAGGCTGAGGCCCCAGAGACCCATCTTCTTGGCCTACCGCTGCCAGCCTGCGCACTCTGGGAAAGGACGGTGCTCCCAGGGTCTGAGGGCCCAGGGGGCCAGGGTCCATAATGGGGGTGCAGTCAGGGCCACACAGGGGCACCAACAATGGGGGTCTGTGCATGTGCACCCGGGCCCACAAGCCTCGGCGGGCCCGGCCTCACTCAACGCGCCTGCCTGTCAGCCGAGTTTCCACAGAGAGGGGCCAGGAAGGGGCCTGCTCAGCCCCACACAGCAGGGCCGCGTGGACCCACCTGTACAGGATGGACTAGGAAGGTTCAGAGGCCGGTGGCCAGACGGACGGGGCAGGGTCAAGGCTGCAGGGCGAGGAGAGCCGCTGCCGCTCCCGAGGTGACCTGCTGGGGCCACTGGAGCCAACCGATGTTCCCTCTGCCGTGCGCGGCCAGCAGGACACAGAGCCTGGCACCACGGGCTCTCAAAACCCAGGCCCACCAGGCTCCGGAGTGTGGGCAGGGCAGGTCCGAAGGCAGGGGCAGGAGGCGGGCCAGGAAGAGGGGGAGCTCAGGCTGGTCTCTCAGGCAGTTAGAAAGGAGGCTGGGCACGGAGGACTCTGCCCGCAGGCCGGGTGAGGAAGACCCCAGGTGGGCCCAGGGGGAAGGGAAGCTGTCGGGCTGTAGGAGGCAGCCCTGGGTGCCAAGCACCCGTGAGACCCTCACCGCGTTGTCCCCAACATCCAGGCAGATGGTAGCATCCTTGCTTCTCTTGCGGAGGGGGACCGAAGCTGGACGGGGCGGAGCCGGTAGGGGCAGAGCAGGGGGTCACAGGAGGTCTAGGAACTGTGAGGTGACCCCAGGAGGCAGTTTCGGGTGGCCCCCATGTCAGATGTGGATCGGGGCTGCTGGGCAGAGCAGCCCGGACAGGATGGCGCTCTGGAGTTTGTCCAGGTCTCAGGTTTTGCTCTGGGCCCGGGTGGGCGGGGCTTTGGAACCCCTCCGAGGACCACCCTCTCCAGGCAAGGCTCTTCTGAACTAGACCCCGGAGTCACACTGCACACTGACCCCAACTCCTCACCTGGGGCAGGCCCTTCGAAGCCAGGCTTGGCCCTCCCCACCCCGCTCCCGCCTCAGCCTCCTGGGCGTCCACGGGGAGTGTTCTGGGGGAACTGCAGCCCGGATCAGCACAGCTGCTGGCCTCCCAGAGCGTGATGAGGAGAAAGACACACAAGAAACAAGAGAGTAAGAGCCCGCTTATTTCAGAGAAGCTCAAGGAAAAGCACGGGGTGACCCGAGGGAGGCCGAACAGGCAAGCGGAGGGGCGGGAGGGGCGGAGGGCGGAGGGGCAGAGGGACATCGGGGCGCCGGCTCCCGGCCGGGGAGGGCAGCGGGAGGGGAGGCGACCGGCAGGAGGAGGAGAGGCGCCGGCCCGCCAAGAGGAGGAAGCGGCCGCGCCCCCGGCTTCGGCTTCACCCCGGGGCCTTCCTGGCCCGAAACTGACCAGACTTCCGGCCAGATCTGGACCAGGGCCGCTGTCTGTCCCCCTGTCCTGTGCGCGCTGGGCAAAGGACAGTCAAAGGCCAGACCCCAGCAAAGCTGGTCCTGCTTCACACAGAACTGGGGGCACCCCGAGTGTCCCCTGGGGCCTCATTCGGCACGGTCACCGGCCCGGAGCGCTCAGTCCGGACGGGCCGGAGCCCCCAGGGCGGACCTCCATGACCTGCCGCTGTGGCGCGGGGCAGTCCCCGCCGCGCGCTCCCCAAGACCTGGGAAGGAGGCGGGCGGACGGCGCGACCAATCAGAGCCAGGCTTCCGCGGGCGCCTGGTTCCGCCCTGGCGTGTCCGACTCCGTGCGACCCCACGGACTGCAGCATCCCTGTCAATCAGGCGCGGCCCGGGCCACCGGGAGGCGAGACCGGGACGGGACTTCCTGTCGGGGCGGCAGGGCTTCCGGGGAGGCGGGGCTTCCGGGGCGGCGGGACTTCCTTTCGGGGCGGTGGAGCTTCCGCCGCCGCGGCGCCTCCGATGGCCGCGCTCCGCGCAGCGCTAGCTGCCTCGCTCGCGGTAGCCCGCGCTCGGCCGCCGCCCCTAGGCCGCCGCCCGCCGTCCGCCCGCTGCTCCGCGTTGGCCGGCGCCATGGAGCCTGCGCCCCGCTGGCTGGCCGGGCTGCGCTTCGACAACCGCGCCCTGCGCGCGCTGCCGGTGGAGACGCCGCCGCCCGGCCCCGAGGGCGCCCCCGTCCGCGCCGCGGCCAGTGCCCGGCGCCTGCTTCAGCCGCGCGCGGCCCGAGCCCCTGCGGCAGCCGCGCGTCGTGGCGCTGTCGGAGCCCGCGCTGGCGCTGCTGGGCCTGGACGCGCCGCCCGCCGCCGCCGCCGCCCGCGAGGCGCGCGAGGCCGAGGCCGCGCTCTTCTTCAGCGGCAACGCGCTGCTGCCGGGCGCCGAGCCCGCCGCGCACTGCTACTGCGGCCACCAGTTCGGCCAGTTCGCCGGGCAGCTGGGCGACGGCGCCGCCATGTACCTGGGCGAGGTGTGCACCGAGGCCGGCGAGCGCTGGGAGCTGCAGCTCAAGGGCGCGGGGGCCCACGCCCTTCTCCAGGTGTGTTTGGGGTGCAGCCCGCGGGTGAGGCGTGTGGCCCGGGGCCCTGGAGCGAGCTGGGCAGGCGCGGCCGGGCCGAGGCCCAAGCCGAGAGGCCGGGAGCTGTGCGCGGCTCCTGGCCGCCCCCGAGCGCCCCCGCCTGGCACGGTGCGGCCCTGCGGCCTTTCGGGTCAGGCTGAGCGTCTGATCCCGCCGCGCTGGCCGCTGCCCGTGCTCTGTTCTGATAAACGACCCACGGACTTCGGAGCCAGTTCTGCGCGTGACACGCTCGTGTTTACCGCGTGCCCCCGCGGGGCTGCCAGCGCTCCGGCGCTCAAGGCTTCGTCTGAATGCTGACCGGGCCGTCGGCTTGCCTCCCACACACTTGGCACCGCGGATGCCTGCGTACTCCGCGCAGTCGGGGCCAGCCCTGCTCTGAGGGCGCAGTGAGGTGGGCGCTGTCCGTGCTCCTCCGGGGATCCCTACCCGGCAGGGTGCCCAGCTTCCCGCCTCTGCTGTATGCCCGCGGCTGACAGTCTGTTCTGCTCTTTAACACAAAAAACTCATATCCGTCGCCCATACTGTTAAATGCCTGTTGAATGGCTAGAAGAGTTACACCTAACTTGGAGTTTTATGTTCAAAGACATTCTGAAGGTGTGGCTGTTGTCTGGCCCCCTCCCACGAGCTCTGGCCTCCCCTCTGTCCAGGTACTGAACCCGCCCCCCACCCCCCACCTCTGTAGCAGCTCCACCTCACAACCCAGTCTTCAAACCTTTCTGTGTCTGAAGCGTCCTAAGTTCAGCCTGGCACCCCCACCCTGGTGCCGGAACAAGCTGCTCAGCGTTGTCTGCACCTTCGGGCCTGTGTACATGTCTCATTCTGGGGCTTGCACACTGTATGAGCATCTTTCAACTTCCTGTGTTCATTTTGACTGTTTTTGTTATAAAAAAATTTTTTTTTGAGAGTAACATGCTGCTGGAAGTTGCTTTTAATATTTGAAGACTTGAGTTGTAAGTCAGTGTGTCCAGACCTGAAGTCCTTTAAAAGAAAAGGGCTGTCTGTTCACAGACTTGTGCCCACCTACCAGCCCCAGCGTTTCCTGGGGTCCCCAGCCTCAGCAACACTTGAGGCTGACACCTGAAGTGGTGTGAGTGGGTTAGGCCAGCAGCTGCTGGCGTCCCCAGGTGTGAGCTGGGGGTGGAGGGACGGGTGGCTTCTTGCCTTGCTGCCATGGGGGGCTGGGGTTTCAGGACGGCACGTGCAGCAGCGCTTGTGTGTTCCTCTGTGGGCAGGGTTAGGGAAGGCCCTGTACCCTTGCTGTGTGATCATTATACGGTTCTGATTTCTGATTTGGGCACCTCGCCCTGGGCAGGGGAGGTAGCCTGTCTGTTTTCTGGGTCATTTTTCACCAGATCCACAGTTAGCCTGAACAGTGCTGGCTTCCTGCTGAATGGGCCGGGGCAGGGGTGGAGTGACATTTGAGGACAGATTACAGACCACAGGGGCGAGTGGAGTGCAGCTGAGTCTCACCAGCCAGACGCAGGTACGGTCAGCCTGCAGGCAGCCTTGGGGTGACCGTCAGGCCTGCTTTCTAGAGGTGTCAGTTGCACCTGGAATAAGCCCCTCCTAGGTGAGGGTGAGAGTGAGGCAGGAGGCCGGGGTGGTCCCCACGCAGTGAGGAGGCCCACGGAGGTCTCTGCTGACCCCTGGTCCCACTCTAGGCACCTGCCCCAGCACTTCGCACTCGTGCTGGCCTCTTCCCTGCAGAGGACGCGGGTAGCGGTGGCATCCCAGGCGCCTCCATGCAGCGTCTTTGTCCTTTGGCAGGTGAGACACAAGTGAGCCCAGAGGTTTTGTTTTTCCTAGAGAATTTTCTAAGTGCCTTCCTGCTGGGGAGTGCTTGGACGCTTCCGTGCCCTGGGCCAGGCCAGGGCACCAGGCGCAACTCTGAAGGGCAGAGATCTAAACTCACTTTGTTGTGGTTGCTTGCTGGGAGGGGCTCTTGGAGGTTGAGGTGTCCAGCCCCCTTACCTTACAAGGAGGGGCTACGGACATGGCTCATGGAGGCCAGCTGTTCTCATGCACTGCTGTGACGTTCCTTTAATTTAGAAACACACAGAGTAAGAAACTTTGGATATCGTTACTCCGTTCTAATGGGTGGAAAGCTGAACAAGCCGAAAAATCAACAGGTCTTAGATCTGCAAGCAAAGGGAGGTCAGAGGGCACATCGCTGCCCACCTCCGCCCCGCCCCGACTGGAGAGACTGACGGGGCAAAGGCAGAACTGTGCGCTGCCAGAACAGGAGTCTCCAGGAGCACTTGCCCTGCAAGTGATGATTTGCTGGAGGCTGAGTGCGGACAAGCCAGTTAAAACCCCAAGGGCCCCAGTCACAAGGCCCCCCGCGCTTCGCTGAGTTTTATCTCCTGGAGCTCCACTAGGTCCTCACAGTGAATGCTAGTGGAAAATCCCTTTGTGCTTCTGGCAGGAGTGGGGAAGTGGAGCTGTTTGAAGTTCACAGGAGCACCATGTTCTTAGCAAGCCTGCCCTCAGAGGGAGCTAATTAACCCGAGGCTGACCTGCTGGGGTCTTCTGAGAGCCTAACTGACCTGGGGAAGGAGAAGGGCCCAGCTCCAGCCTCTGGCGGAGGGGAGACTGAACAGCGCGTGTGGATGTACTCAGTCCAGAGGCCCAGCTTCACTGCCAGGCTGAGGCCTCCACCCAGCTCCTGTAGCCCACCACCACATCACAGAGGCCAGCTTATCGCTGCTCTTTTTTGCCTCGAACATCATGCCTGGCTATCAAGAAAAAAATTGTAAAACGTACTGAAAGGCAGAAAACACAATTGGAAGTGACAGGGCCAGCATCAGCATTAGCCTCAGACATGGCAGAGGTGTTGGAACTATCAGGCCAAAGACTTGACATAACTGTGATTAATATGTCAAAGGCTCTAATGGATAAAGTAGGCAGCATGCAAGAACAGATGGGCAAAGTGAGCAGAGAGATGGAAGTTCTGAGAAAGACCAGAAGGAAGTGCTAGAGATTTCTAGTAAAAACACTAACAAAAATGAAGAATGCCTCTGATGGACATGTTACTAGACTGGACACAGATGAGGAAAAATCTCTGAGCTTGAGGATGTCTCAGGCGATACCTACAGAGATGCAAAGAAAAACTGAAAAGCCCAATAAAGGAAAAGAGTGAAAAAGCTAGAGGAAGGACACACTTCATGTACAGAGGAGCAGAGATTAGGATGACAGCTGACTTCTCAAAAGCCAGGCGAGCAAAGGGAAGTGGAGTAAGGGGGAAAATTCGCCCACCTAGAATTCTGTGCCCTGTGAGATTGTTCTTGAGCAGTGAAGGAGACAGACCACCCGAAACAAAAGTGAGGGAAATTGTTACCATTAGATCTGTTTTGCAAAAAGTGTTGAAAGATGTATTTTGTAGAGAATGAAAATGATACAGGTCAGGAAATTGAATCAACATAATCAAAGGAAGAGCACAGGAGACGGAAGTGACTGTAGAATAAAAGCTTCACTTTTCGTCTTCACTGATAAAAGAGGCAGTAGTGTAAAGCAGTAGGAACAATGGGTTTGATCATATGTAAGTGAAATTAATGACACCAAATGGAATAAGGGATGGGAGGAAGAGGTTGGGATCATTTTGTTACTACAAAGCGCTCATACTCCCTATGGAGCACTATGGTGGTGCTTGAAAGTGGAGTTGGATTAATTGTGAATGTCTATTACTCCAGGGCAACCATTTTTCAAAGAGTAAGAAAACAAAACACAAAAAAGTGTTACTGATATACTAGGAGAGAACTAGTGAAAAAGGAGAAAATACAATCACAAAATGCTCAATTAAAACCACAAAAGATGGGGTGGGGGTGGGAGGAAGGAAGGAAGGAAAAAGGAAGAAAAGGACTGAAAGGAAAACACTCTGGTCTAAACATTTTGATTTAAATGCACTAATTAAAACACAAGACACTGTCAAAATAATTTTTTTAAGTCTTATATGTTGTCCATAAGAAATCCACTTTAAATATGAAAACACGTAGATTAAAAGTGAATGGATACTAGGGTACCATACTAACACTCATCCAAAACAAGCAGGAGCAGCCATATTCCAGGAAGAGTGGACTTTGGAGTAAGGAAAGTTGCTAGGGATAAAGAGGGTGCCAACATGGCAGAACAGTCCTTAAGGTGAGAGAGTGAAAGTCGCTCAGTCGTCTCCGAATCTTCATGAGCCCAGGGACGATACAGTCCATGGACTTCTCCAGGCCAGAATACTGGAGTGGGCAGCCTTTCCCTTCTCCCGGGGATCTTCCCAACCCAGGGATTGAACCCAGGCCTCCCGCATTGCAGGCAGATTCTTTACCAGCTGAGCCATAAGGGAAACCTAAGAATACTAGAGTGGGTAGCCTATCCCTTCTCCAGCAGATCTTCCTGACCCAGGGAGCAAATCCGCATTGCAGGCGGATTCTTTATCAACTGAGCTATCAGGGAAGCCCATCCTTAAGGTATATGTGTCAAAACAGCAGCATCAGAGTGCCATTTGGCAGAAACTGACAACTTCAGAGAGGCATAGAGGAACCCACCATCATAGCTGAGCCTTCAGCACCCCTCTATCAGAAATGGACAGAGCCAACAGGCAGAAAGTTGATAAGGACACTTTTGAGCTCAGTTAACACCATTGATCAACTGGATATAATGAACATCTAGGCCTACTTCATCTAACAACAGAATACATATTCTTCTCAGGCCCACAGAGAACATTTATCCAGATAAACCACATTCTAAGCCATAAAACACACCTAAACAAATGTTTTACAATGGAATCAAACTAGAAATCAATAACAGATGACTGCTGCTGCTAAGTCGCTTCAGTCGTGTCCAACTCTGTGCGACCCCATAGACGGCAGCCCACCAGGCTCCCCCGTCCCTGGGATTCTCCAGGCAAGAACACTAGAGTGGGTTGCCATTTCCTTCTCAATGCATGAAAGTGAAGTAGCTCAGTCGTGTCTGACTCTTGGCGACCCCATGGACTGCTGCCCACCAGGCTCCTCCCGTCCATGGGATTTTCCAGGCAAGAACACTGGAGTGGGTTGTCATTGCCTTCTCCCAACAGATCACTAGAAACCCCCAAATGCTTGGAGATTATGCAACATACTTCTAAATAATGCATGTCAGTTGCTTCTGTCGTGTCTGACTCTTTCCAGCTCCATGGACTGTAGCCCGCCAGGCTCCTCCATCCATGGGATTCTCCAGGCAAGAATCCTGGAGTGGGCAGCCATTCCCTTCTCTAGAGGATCTTCCCAACCCAGGGATCGAACTCGAGTCTCCAGCACTGCAGGCAGATTCTTTACCATCTGAGCCACCATCCCAAGAGAAATCTTTAAATGTTTTGAACTAAATGACAGTGAAAATATCAAATGTGTGGGGCGCAGTGAAAGCAGAGCCTTTATATTTATAGCAGTGAGTGCATGCGTTAGTAGAGAAAAAGAGACCTAAAGCCAGCGTTTAAGCGTTCACCTAGGAAACTACAAAGAAAAGAGCAAATCCAATCCAAAGTAAGCAAAAAAAAAACATTGTGTGTGTTGGTGGTATAGTGGTGAGCATAGCTGCTTTCCAAAGTAAACAAAAACAGAATGAGCAGAAATCAATGAAATTGAAATAGGAAATAAATAGAGGAGAAATCAGTGAAATCAGAAGCTTTCTCTTTGAAAATATCTGTAAAATCAATAAGCCTCTAGCCAGGCTAACTGGGAAAGAAAGTTAGGACGCAATTACAAATACCAGGAATCAAAGAGGGAAGATCATACAATCCGTATAGACATTAAAAGGAAATTAAAAGACTTTGAACAGTACTATGTTCACAAATTTGCTAGCCTAGATAAAAAGGACCAATTCCTTAAAAGACAAAATTTGCCAAAACTCACAAGAAAAAAATAGACAATCTGAATAGGCCTATGTATATTAAAGAAATTGAATCAATTAGTAGCCTTCCAAAACAGAAAGCATCAGGCCCAGATGAGTTCACTGGTGAATTCTACCGAACACTTAAGGACAAAATTATGCCGCGCTTTCAGAGAATGGAAGCAGAGGAACTAATCCCTGACTCATTCTGAGTCCAGCGTTGCCCTGATACCAGATCTAGACAAAAGCAATACAAGAAAACTATAGACCAAAAGCCCTCATGAACATAGACAAAGAATTCCTCAACAAAACATCAGCAAATAAATTTCAACAATGTATGAAAAGAATTATACATCACCACCAAATGGATTTACTCCAAGTATGCAGGGCTAGTTCAACATTCAACAGTCAATCAGTGTGATCCATCAGATCAACAGGCTAAAGAAGGAAAATCATATATTAGTTGAAGCAGAAAAGGCATTTGACAGACTCTAACACTCTTCATGATAAATCAGAAATAGAGAGGAACTTCCTCAACTTTATTAGCATTTCTACAGAAAACCTATAGCTAAATCGTCATCATGAGAAAACCTATAGCTACTTCATGAGAACCTCAGAGCTTTCCCACTAAGATCATAAACAAAGCAAGGATGTTCCATCTCACCACTGCTTCTCAGCAGCCGTGGAGGTCCTCACTAAATGCAACTAGGTAAGAAAATCAAAGGCATACACATTGAGATGGAAGAAAGAAAAAACCGTCTTTGCAAATGGACATCTACGTAGGAAATGTCAAAGAATGGACCAAAATGAGCTCAGAGCAGTTAGTGGGATTTGAAATTGAGAAAACTGTTCACCTTAGCATTGCTGAAAATGAAATACTTAGGTGTGACTCTAACAAAAGACCTCTATGAGGAAAACTACAAGACTGATAAAAAATAAATAACTCAATCAGTGTAAAGATGTTCCATGTCCACAGATAGGAAGATTTAGTATTGCCAAGATGTCAGTTCTTCCCAACTCAATCTACAGATTAAGTGCAACCCCAATTAAAGTCTCAGCAAGTTACCTTGTAGAAATTGACAAAATGATTCTAAAATTTTTATGAAGAGGCAGAAAACCCAGAATAGCTCAATATTGAGGGAGACAAACAAAGTCAGGACTGGCAGCGCCCCCACTGCAAGACTGACTGTACAGCTGTGGTAATCGAGAGGGTGTGGTTTTGCCCAAAGAACGGATAGATCAATGGAACAGAGCAGAGAGCCCAGATATAGACCTGCATAAACATGGGTGTTTGACACAGGGGCAAAGGCCATCCGATGGAGCAGTGATAGCATTTCCAACAGACTTTACTGGAACAACTTTCCAATTCTAAAGAAAGGCAATGCCAAAGAATGCCCAAACTACCGCACAACTGCACTCATCTCACACGCTAGCACAGTAATGCTCAGAATTCTCCAAGCCAGGCTTCAGCAATACGTGAACCGTGAACTTCCAGATGTTCCAGCTGGTTTTAGAAAAGGCAGAGGAACCAGAGATCAAATTGCCAACATCTGCTGGATCATCAAAAAACCAAGAGAGTTCCAGAAAAACATCTATTTCTGCTTTATTGACTATGCCAAAGCCTTTGACTGTGTGGATCACAGTAAACTGGACAATTCTTCAAGAGATGGGAATACCAGACCAGCTGACCTGCCTCTTGAGAAGCCTGTTTGCAGGTCAGAAAGCAACAGTTAGAACTGGACATGGAACAACAGACTGGTTCCAAATAGGAAAAGGAGTACGTCAAGGCTGTATATTGTCACCCTGTTTATTTAACTTCTATGTAGAGTACATCATGAGAAACGCTGGGCTGGAGGAAGCACAAGCTGGAATCAAGTTTGCTGGGAGAAATCTCGATAACCTCAGATATGCAGATGACACCACCCTTATGGCAGAAAGTGAAGAAGAACTAAAGAGCGTCTTGATGAAAGTGAAAGAGGAGAGTGAAAAAGTTGGCTTAAAGCTCAACGTTCAGAAAACTAAGATCATAGCATCCGGTTCCATCACTTCATGGCAAATAGATGGGGAAACAGTGTCAGACTTTCTTTTTTTGGGCTCCAAAATCACTGCAGATGGTGATTGCAGCCATGAAATTAAAAGACGCTTACTCCTTGGAAGGAAAGTTACGACCAACCTAGACAGCACATTAAAAACAGACAATACGTTGTCAACAAAGGTCCATGTAGTCATGGCTGTGGTTTCTCCAGTGGTTGTGTATGGATGTGAGAGTTGGACTGTAAAGAAAGCTGAGCGCGAAGAATTGATGCTTTTGAACTGTGGTGTTGGAGAAGACTCTTGAGAGTCCCTTGGACTGCAAGGAGACCTAACCAGTCCATCCTAAAGGAGATCAGTCCTGGATGTTCATTGGTAGGACTGATTCTGAAGCTGAAACGCCAGTACTTTGCCACCTGATGTGAAGAGCTGACTCATTGGAAAAGACCCTGATGCTGGGAAAGATTGAGGGCAGGAGGAGAAAAGGACGACAGAGGATGAGATGGCTGGATGGCATCACCAACTCAATGGACATGGGTTTGGGTGGACTCTAGGAGTTGGTGATGGACAGGGAGGCCTGGCGTGCTGCGGTTCACAGGGTCGCAAAGAGTCGGACACGACTGAGCAACTGAACTGAGTTGGAAGTCCACATTAAAAAAGAGAGAATCTACACACAGACCTGACGCCCTCCACAAAGGTTAACTGGGAACGGATGACAGACCTACACACAAAACGCAGACTGGAAAACTCCTCGAAGATAGAGCAGGAAATCTGAATGACCTCAGGAACGGAGATGACTTTTAGATGCAACACAGAAGACCAGATCCGTGAAAGAAATGATAGGCTGGGCTTTATTAAATGTGAAGCTTCTGTGAAAGTGTCAGGAGCATGGCAAGCCACAGACTGGGAGAAAATCTCTGCTGAAGACACGTCTGATAAATCTCTGTCATCCAAAACATACAAAGAACTCTTAAAACTCAACAATAAGAAAACAAAGATTTTAAAATGGGGCAAAGACTTTGTTAGACACCTCCCCAAAGAAGATACAGAGATGGCATCTAAGCACATGGAAAGATATTTCACGTCATGTGTCATCGGGAAAATGCAAATTAAAACAGTGAGACATCACTACACCCGTGAGAACGGCCAAGTTCCAGGACACTGTCCACACAAAACGCTGGCAAGGGCACGGAGCAACGGGAGAGCACAGCATCGCTTCCAGGAGCGCAGAATGGTCCGGCTGCTTGGAAAGACTGGTGGTCTCTTAACAAGCCAAATATGTTGTCACCGTATGATCCAGCAATCATACGACTTAGTGTTTACCCAAAGGAGTTAAAAACGAGTCCACATGGAACTCTATATGGATGTTCACAGCAACTGTATTCCTAATTGCCAAAACTCAGAAGCCACCAAGATGTCCTTCAAGGTGAATAGATAGAACAGACAATGGAATATTATTCAGCAAAAGAATAGAAAGAAAAAAAAGAAATGAGCCATCAAGCCATTAAAGAACGTGTTGGAAACTTGGATGCATGTCAGGAAGTAAGGAAAGTCAGTCTGAAAAGGCCACACAGTATGATTCCAAGTCTGTGACACTATGACATTCTGGAAAAGGCAAAACTCTGGAGACAGTGAAAGGACCAGGGCTTGGGAGGTGAGAGATGGCTTGGTGGAGCACGGAGGACTTTGGGCAGTGAAACTTCTCTGTGTGACCCTGTAGTCACGGTGGGTCCCTGTCTGGGCAGTTGTCCAGACCCACAGGATGGGCAACACCAAGGGGAACCCTGATGGGCTCTGGGGGTGGTGACGTGTCAGTGTGGGTTCACTGACTGACAGATGTCCTGTCTGGGAGGAATGTTGACACTGGGGGATATATGAGAAATGTCTCCCTTCTGATTGATTGTGCTGAGAACCTAACACTACCTAGGAAAATAAAGTCTATTTAAAAAAATGATTGTGTCAGTTTAGGATAAGAAGAGAACATCCGAGTCATTCCGAGCTGCCCAAAGTGGACCAAAGTCTTCCCCCGACTGCAGACGGTGCTGTGTCTGTGTTGTTGCATTTTTACAAAGTAAACCTTTAGACATAGAGCTGTAGAGTTATGAGTGTGCGTGTGGCCCAGGGAGGGTCTCCCTGTCTCAGTGTGGACTCAGCTCCCACGGCAGCCGGGCCCCCGTGCTGTGGCTCTAGGTCTGCAGGGCGTTAGGGGCGTAGCGCCTGGGGTCATTCCAAACAGGCTCGCGCCCGGTGCCGCCAGAGCTGCTCCCGGGCTGGTGTCAGGAGCCGGTAGCAGCTTTCCTCCTGTGCCTTCAGCCTGCAGCGGCGCCCGTGCTGCCGGCCCCCCGGCAGTGACCTCTGTGCTTGACCTCAGACAGGCGGACGGCCGCAAGGTGCTGCGCTCCAGCATCCGCGAGTTCCTGTGCAGCGAGGCCATGTTCCACCTGGGCATCCCCACCACGCGGGCTGGCTCCTGCGTCTCGTCCCAGTCCACTGTCGTGCGTGATGCCTTCTACGACGGGAACCCGCGGCCCGAGCCGTGCGCCGTGGTGCTGCGCCTGGCCCCCACGTTCCTCAGGTAAGGCTCGCGCACTCGTGTCCCCAGGCCAGGGGCTGGGCAGCGAGCCTGGAGCCACGACCTGCGGTCTGTGACCAGGGGGCTGCGTCAGTCGTGCTGGGAACGGCCCCACGCACGTGGCTGGACGAGTGCCCGTGGCGCCCAGCACGCCCTCCCAGGGCCCCGTCTGCCGAGTGGAGGCCTCCTGCTGCCGGGGGCCTGTGCGTCCTCGTGATTGCCAGGCTGCCTGGAATCGCGTGCTCAGTGCCAGCCGACCCCGTGGCTCGGCCGTCCCTGGCTTCACTTTTGTCTCTAGGGTGGAGGTGCTGGGCCCCCAGGGCCGGACCAGACGGCCTGCTGAGGGCTGGTCTGTGTTGCGTAGGTGGCTGGGCAGCACCCCTGGCCTCCACCCACCATCTGCTGGTGGTCGGCCCATGTGACCAGCACACCTGGCTCTGGACGTTGCCCTGCCCCCCCTGGGGGTGTAGCTGCCCCACTGCTGACCCCAGCTCACCCAGTACAGGCCTCCTCCATCCGTGAGACAGCACGGATCCCTTCACCCCCGCAGGGGGGCCGTGGCTGTCCCGCCCACGTGCCCTGGGAGGCGCCCTGCATCAGCCTGTGGCCCTGAAGATCAGCCATGTTTGTATGGTTTGTCCCCTCCGACCCCTGCTCTGGCCACGGGCACTGGCAGCAACCCCCTTCCCTCCTCAAGCGGGGAGGCGTCATGTTTAACCTGTGATCAACGTGGGTCTCCCCTCCCAGGTTCGGATCCTTCGAGATCTTCAAGTCCAGAGACGAGCACACGGGTCGGGCGGGCCCCAGCGTGGGGAGGGATGACATCCGACTGCAGATGCTTGACTACGCCATCAGCACCTTCTACCCCGAGATCCAGGCCTCTCACCCCGGAGACCATGTGCAGAGACACGCCGCCTTCTTCCGGGAGGTCAGTCGGGCCGCCCCCAAGGGTGGGTGCTGGGTGTCCTGCCCTCTGAGTCCCCTCCTGTCCCAAACCCTCATCACCAGCCACTGGCTTGGCCCAGGGCTAGCTTCTCCGATGCTGAGGGTCAGGGTCCTGTGACTGACCCCCATTCGAGCAGCCTCGAGGAGCCGTGCAGAGATCTGGGGGGGAGTCAGGGCTGGCGGGCACTGGGTCTCCCACGTGGGGCCTGTGCACACAGCTGCCCCCAGCACACACCCCTAAGCCTCTTGATTGGGGGACACGCTGGCTGTCCTGGCTCAGGGCTGAATGCACCCCAGAACTCTCAGGCGTGGTCCCAGAGGCTGTGCAGGCGCTCCCGCAAGTGGGCACAGAGCAGTGTGTCGGGCCCCGCCTGCACACGGGGCCATGTGCAGAGGCACACTGGGGCGGCCTGGCCCCTCCCCAGACCCTTCAGTCAGTGCCCTCCCCATCTTTCACGCGGGCAGTGCCGGGAGGCTTCAGGCTCCGCTCACACCCAAGGTGGCAGCCTGAGCCTGGCCTCATGGCCAGTGAAGCCGAGCGTGGTGCCGTCCAACGCAGACAGCGCCTGCGTCTTCAGAAGGCGAGCTGCGGGCGGGCTGCTCAGCGGGCCACAGGGCCGTCGGCGCACCTGCGGCTCGCAGGGCTCCCCCTGGCTGGGTGCGGGGCAGCAGGGCTGGCGCTGGGCCCTCCCTGGCTGCCCAGGTGGGCTGGTGGAGCCTCGTCCCCTGCAGCCCCGGGTGAGGCTGGACCTGGGGCGGGTTTGCCTGATAATGTGGTGACTTGCTTCCTTCTTTTGACATGGTCATCGCATGTGGGGCCTGTATCATGAGAATGTCAGGGTTCCCTGATTTCTCTGGTTTGCGTAAAAGCCAGAATAGTGATTATATAAGACGATGGACAAGGAGGCCTGGCATGCTGCGATTCATGGGGTCACAAGGAGTCGGACACGACTGAGCGACTGAACTGAGCTGAAGAGACGGTGGTGTGGGGGGTCCTTCTCACATGTCCTCAGGCGTTGTTCCCGCCAGGCCAGGACGCTGGGCAGGCCCCCAGGAGCCGTGTGGGGCCAGGCCCAGCGGGCATAGCGGCGGCCGTCCTGTTGCAGGTGGTGCGGCGCACGGCCCGGCTGGTGGCTGAGTGGCAGTGTGTGGGATTCTGCCACGGGCGTGCTCAACACAGACAACATGAGCATCGTGGGGCTCACCATCGACTACGGGCCCTTCGGCTTCCTGGACAGGTGGGCGCCCCGCTGCCTGCCATCGGCCCCGGGGAGCCGCACAGCAGCACGGGCACCACAGGCCCGCATGGCTGTTCTCGTGAAGGCTCCATTCAGTGTTTGATTCTTAGCAAGGCCTGGTCAGCTAGCCATTCCCAGAGCAGGAATCCCCCAGAGGGCTTTAGCACAGAAGTGTTTGACCAGCACCCTCCACTCTTGGGTAGAAAGTGCGCTGAAGGGGTAGGTGAGGCTGCAGGGCCCCATGGGACAGGGCAGGACAGCGGTGTCCACCCGGGTCCCTCAGTGGGTCCCTTTAGGCTCCACCCACTCTTGCCCGTGCGGCAGGTACGACCCTGATCACGTGTGCAACGCCTCCGACACCGCCGGGCGCTACTCATACAGCAAGCAGCCTGAGGTGTGCAAGTGGAACCTGCAGAAGCTGGCTGAGGCCCTGGACCCCGCGCTGCCCCTCGAGCTGGCCGAGGCCATCCTGGCGGAGGAGTTCGACGCCGAGTTCGGCCACCACTACCTGCAGAAGATGCGCCCGGAAGCTGGGCCTCGTGCAGACGGAGCAGGAGGGGGACGGCGCCCTGGTGGCCCAGCTCCTGGAGACCATGCGCCTGGCTGGTGAGCACGGCGGCTTGCTCGCGGGCCGCGGCTGTCTGGGTCCCCGCCTCCTGTCCTCTGGGACTGCCTTTGCAAGGCGTGTGAGACTTCCTGGCTGATCCGGCTCGGAGGCCCACTGCTGCCCAACAGAAGTGGCCAGCCCTTGGGGAAAGCACCCTTCACACGAGTGTGCCATGAGCCACAGGCCAGTTCACACGTGGCTCCCCTCAGTAGAGCACACGCCCTTCTGTCCAATGCTGCGTGCTTTCACACTGTGCGTCAGTCGAGGTGACCATGCAGGCTTACATCTTTGTCCGTGTGCTGCCTCTGTTGAAACTGCTTCTCACAGCCTGGTGGCTGGATGTCCAGCGTCGTGGTGCCATCTGCTGGCTGCGTCCTCACGGGGCAAAGTGAGGAGCAGGAACACAGAGCCGCTAGAAGGGTTGCACCCTCATACCTACCTCCCAAAGGCCCCATCTCCAAACACCATCCCCCTGAGGTTTGGGTCTCCAGGTGTGAATCTGGGAGGGGACTCACAGACACCCCCTTGCATGCTGGGGTAAACCCTACATACTTGGTCCTTCTAGTATTTTGCTGAGGTTTCTTACGTCTGTACTTACAAGGGATACTGGTCTGTGACTTTCTTTACTCATGGTACCTTTGTTTGGCTTTGGTATCAACACAGTGCTGGTTTCATGAAATGAGTGAGAAAATTCTTCCTCCTGTTTTTAGAAGAGTCTAAGGATTGGTGTTAACTCTTCTTTAAATGTTTGGTAGAATTCACCATGAAGCCCTCTGATCCTGACATTTCATATGTCAGGAAGTTTACAATCTCTTTAGTTGCTATGGGACTATTGAGATTTTCTTTTTCTTCCTGAGTCAGTTCTGGTAATTTATGTTTTTAGGAATCTGTCGTCTAAGTTATCTGAAGTATTATTCATAGTGTCCTCTTAGTCTTTTATTTCTGTCTAATCAGTAATGATACCATCACGGTTACTTATTTTCTTTCTTCATTGCTTTCAGTTAGTCCAGTTGCTCAGTCGTGTCCAACTCTTTGCGACCCCATGCACTGCAGCGCGCCAGGCCTCCCTGTCCATCACCAACTCTCAAAGCTTGCTCAAATTCATGACCATTGAGTCAGTGATGCCATCCAACCCGTCTCATCCTCTGTCGTCCCCTTCTCCTCCCGCCCCCAATCCCTCCCAGCATCAGGGGCTTTTCTGATGTGTCAGCTCTTCACATCAGGTGGCCAAAGTATTGGAGCTTCAGCCTCAGCATCAGTCCTTCCAATGAATATTCAGGACTGATTTCCTTTAGGATTGATTGGTTTGATCTCCTTGCAGTCTAAGGGAGTCTCAAGAGTCTTCTCCAACACCATAGTTCGAAAGCATCAATTCTTCAGCAGTCAGCCTTCTTTATGGTCCAGCTCTCACATCCATACAGGACCACTGGAAAAACCATAGCTTTGACTAGACGGACCTTTGTTGGCAAAGTAATATCTCTGCTTTTTAATATGCTGTCTAGGTTGGTCATAGCTTTTCTTCCCAGGAGCAAGCATTTTAATTTCATGGCTGCAGTCACCATCTGCAGTGATTTCGGAGCCGCCAAAATGAAGTATCTCACTGTTTCCCCATCTATTTCCCATGAAGTGATGGGACCAGACGCCATGATCTTCGTTTTCTGAATACTGAGCTTTAAGCCAACTTTTTCACTCTCCTCTTTCACTTTCATCAAGAGGCTTTTAGTTCCTCTTCACTTTCTGACCTAAGGGTGGTGTCATCTGCATATCTGAGGTTATTGATATTTCTCCTGCCAATCTTGATTCCAGCTTGTGCTTCCTCCAGCCCAGTGTTTCTCATGATGTACTCTGCATAGAAGTTAAATAAACAGGATGACAATATACAGCCTTGATGTACTCCTTTCCCAATTTGGAACCAGTCTATTGTTCCTTGTCCAGTTCTAACTTTTGCTTCTTGACCTGCATACAGATTTCCCAGGAAGCAGGTCAGGTGGTCTGGTATCTCCATCTCTTTTAAGAATTTTCCAGTTTATTGTGATCCACACAGTCAGAGGTTTTGGTGTAGTCAATAAAGTCCATTTTCTATTGGTTTAGCTGAAACTGTCAGATTTCCTGATCTTCTCGGAGAGCCGATAGTGGTCTCACTCTCCCGCTTCTCTTCTCTAGTCACCTCTGCTTTCATCTTCCTTTCTGTTTGGTCTTATTTGTTCTTCTCCTAGTTCCTTAGGTATAAGATTAGGCTACTGATTTGAAATGTTGTTACTGAGAAGTAACTAATGTGTAGCATCTTACAAGTCTCAGGCGTGCAACATGAAACCATCACCACATACAGCTACATTTTTTTTCTGATGATAAGAGTGCTATTGTTTTAGTCCAGACATACATAACTATAAACTTCCCTCTGAGCACTGCTGCTTTTGGTTCACACCTCCAAGTGTTTCCTCATTTCCCTTGTGATTTCTTTTTAGACCCGATGGTTGATTGATGCTGACACTGTTATTCAGTCGCTAAACTGTCTCTGACTCTCTGCAGCCCCGTGGACTGCAGCAAGCCAGGCTTCCCTGTCCCAGTTTGCTCAGACTCAGGTCCATTGAGTTGATGGTGCCATCCAGCCATCTCACCTTCTAATTTTCCTTCCATTTGTGACTTCTAGCTTCTCTCCATTGTGGTTGCAGAATACACCAGTGTCTCAGGGTACTAAGACTAGTTTTATGGCCTGACACCCGGTCTGTCCTGGAGAGCGTGCTGCTGCAAGCTTGGGTGGAGAGCTGTGTTTGGTGGGGTTTCCTTTTGGCCTTCTGTCCAGGGGTCAGGTGCTGATTTCCCCGCTCCTATGAAACTGCTAGGCTCTGGCCTGCAGTTGTCTTTTGTTGTTGTTGTCCATTGGAGTACAGTTTCTCCAACATGGGTTCAGGGACTTCCCCGGTGGTCCAGTGGTTAAGAATCTTTCTTCCAGTGCAGGGGTCATGGGTTTGATCCTTTGTCGGGAAACTAAGATCTCACGTGCCGCAGGACAGCTAAGCCCCTGCACAGCTGGAGAAGCCCCACAAACCACAGGGTGACCCAGCACAGCCAAATCATGTGCTTGCCCTTTCAGTCTGTGAGTGCCCGCTCTGCGTGTGGGGCTCGTTTGGCTGTTGTCTCTTCTTGCTGAACGGACTCACCCGAATCTCACGCTCCTTTGTCAAGTGCTCACAGAAAGTCTACTTTTCTGGTGTGAGCACAGCCACCCAACTCTGTAGGTTACTGTTCGTGTGGTTTTTTCCATCTTTCCACCTTCAGCTTAAGTGTTTTCAGTGTCTTACTGTCACTGGATCATGTTTTGTATCCATCCTGCTGGTCTTTGCTCTTTGAATAGTGATGTTAATCCATTTACTTAGGTGGGGGGTGGTCCTCTCAAGGTCTTAGTTCCCCAACTAGGGGTTGACCCCACGCCCTTGATAGTAAGTGCACATTGCTAACCACTGGGCCAGGGGCTCCCGAGTCCGTTCACTCTCAAAGCAGCTGCAGATAAGGAAGAGTGATGCTGCTTCACTGTTGCGTCTTACACCATTTCTGCCCCTTAACTTTCTGTTGCCACGCTCGTGTTTGGGTGGTTTCTGTGTGCACCGTTCTGCTTCCCCCACTCTTCCGTCTGGCTTTGGCCATTTCATCAGGGGTCATGGTGACACTGATACAGCCAGCCAGGCCAAGGACAGCACACGGCACGCCTGTTGTCTCATGTCCTCTGCTGGTTCAGCCTTGCAGCTCCCAGGGTGTGCAGTGCTGAAGGCGCAGACAGCAATGGGGGCCAGGGCCGGCCTCAGTGCCTGGACTGTTTATGCAGGTCACCAATGAAGAAACTGGGCTTGGAGGCCTTGGGAGACAGTGTGACTTGTCAGGTTCAGAGTGGGGACCAAGTTGGTGGCACAGAACAGGCTGGGGGTGGAGGGGTCAGGAACCCCTGGCCTGACCCCAGCAGGGCTCCACACACACGTGCTGATGCACACGTGTGGCCATCTGGTGATGGGCGGTGCCCTGAGCAGCCTTGTGTTCCAGGGGCTGACTTCACAAACTCCTTCTACCTGCTGAGCTCTTGCCCAGCTGCGCCCAGAGCCCCCAGACCTGGATGAGCTCCTGGACGCGCTGACTGCACAGTGTGCCTCCCTAGAGGAGCTGAGGCTCGCCTTCCGACCCCAGATGGATCCCCGGTGGGTGCTTGGGTCTTGCTTCCCGGGAATTTGTTTCCAGAAAAGGGAGGAATGTTTAGAATGAAGCCATGGGTGGTCAGACCCTGGCTTTGTAGCCCTGAGGCCCGCCAGTCAGAGGAAAGGACGCAGTGCTGACGCTGGAACGGAGGGACCAGGCAGCACAGGGAGAGGCGTGGTGGCTTCTGCTCCAGGGAGGCTCCCCAGGAGCAGCCTGGGTGTGGCCTGCAGTCTCCAGCCCTGCCAGGCTTCCCACACCATTGTGTCCTGGGGGTGGGGCCCACACTCAACCCAGCGGGAAGCTAGTGCGGCAGTGTGAGGGAGGCTGCGCTGGCAGGAAGGGCCTTCTGAGCACAGAGCCAGGGGGACTGAGAAAGGGGCGTCAGGGGCTGCCCTGCACCCTCCCCAGGTGGAGCATCCAGCTGTGTTCTCCGTGGGCGGGGTCGAAATCCGGGGATGGGCCTGTCACACGCAGGGGGTGCTGGTCATGTTCCCCCATCTACCCCACCCACCGGTCCCGGGCTCCGCCCTGGCGGGGCGAGCACAGCGGTGTGGCGGCCGGGAGGGCCGGCCTGGGGCCCCTCACGCGCCCGCTCCGCGCAGGCAGCTGTCCATGATGCTCATGCTGGCACAGTCAAACCCGCAGCTCCTGGCGCTCATCGGCACGCGGGCAAGCCTGGCTCGGGAGCTGGAGCGCGTGGAGCAGCAGTCGCAGCTAGAGCAGCTGAGCGAGGACGAGCTGCACGGCAAGAACAGGAGCCGCTGGGCCGCGTGGCTCCCACGACTACAGGTGCTTCCTGCCCTCCCCCGCACCCCGCACCCCCAGCTCCCGGCCGGGCTACGCGGCTGACGCCCAGTGGGTTGCAGGGCCCGGCTGGAGAAGGACCGGGAGGCCAGCGGCGACGCAGCCACCTGGCAGGCCGAGCGCACACGTGTCATGCGCGCCAACAACCCCAAGTACGTGCTGAGGAATTATATCGCACAGGGCGCCATTGAAGCTGCGGGAGAGCGGTGACTTCTCGGAGGCAAGCACTGCCCGCCCGCGGCATCCCACCCCCACCCCCACCCCCGCGCTTCGCTGGTTGCAGAGGAGGCCGGTCCCCAACAGCCCCCTCGCTCTCCACCCTCCTGCAGGTGCGGCGGGTGCTGAAGCTGCTGGAGACCCCTTACGGCGGGGGAGGCGGAGGCTGCTGAGCCCGAGGAGGCCAGCGAGGCAGCCGCGGAGACCGGGCGGGGCTGCCGGCCGGCGCCGCTCCTACAGCAGCAAGCCCCCTCTCTGGGCGGCAGAGCTGTGCGTGACGTGATCCTCATAACCGCCCTGGGGACTCCGCGCAGGGAGACCCCGGGGCTGAGCCCTTGAGTCCACGAGGCGGCCCCCGCCTCCCGTCTCTCCGTGACGGCGGAGACGTCCAGTCAGGACCTGACCCGTCTCCGCCCGACGCTGACTCGCCACCCCTGCCCCAGGCTCTGCTCCCCACGACATGCCCCACGCCCGCACCGCGCGGCCCCCAGCCTGCTGGCGGGGGTGGAGGGGCGCGGCCCCCCAATAAACCGGCAGCCCCCTCAGTGGCCCCGCGTGGTTGCTGCGCCCCGCCCCCGCCCCCTGGAGACAGAGGCTGGAGGGCGGGCGCACGTTTATGCGGCCAGCCAGGCTCAGGCGTCCTGGTAGTAGTTGTTGAAGTTGATGCGCAGCAGAAAGTCCTCCAGGTGGGGCTGGTAGCCGCGGTTCACCAGCTTGCTCACCACTGTGGGGCGGGGCGGGGGCGGGGTCAGTGGGCGGCGCAGCTCCGCCCCCAGCCCCTCCCCCACCCCGAGGGGGGGGCGTCACCTTTGAAGAGGAAGCGGGAGTAGTACTTGAAGGCGCTGTAGGACTGCTGCATGAGGGCAAAGTTGGGGTGCTCGGGGCCACGCGGGCCGCCGGCCGGGCCCCAGGGCTGGGAGATGAGCTGGCTGCGGAACTTGAGGACCAGGCTGAAGACGCTGTGGATGACGTTCATGACCGGCGCCGCCTTCTCCGTCAGTAGGCCCCTGGGGGAGACCAGGGCTGCGGTAGGTGCGCCCGAGCCCGGGGTGGGCGGGTGCAGGCCGCGGCTCACCTGAAGACCGCCTTGTGCAGGTACTCCGCGTGGGCGCGCTGTATCTCCTCCAGGTCGCCCACGGAGGCCAGCCTGGCCTGGAACTCGCACCAGCTGACATGCAGGATCTGGTTGGCGATGTAGCCCTGGGTGACCTTGACAAAGTGCTGCATCTCGTGCTTGAACAGCTGCAGCTGGCGGAACTGCACCGAGCCGGCCGCCTGGCTCACCCGCGCTGAGGGGTGTGGGGAGGGCAGGGGTGAGTGCTGCCGCGAGCGGGGCGGGCCCCTCGGCGCCCCCCAGGCTCACCTGTGCGCTTGAGGTGGAAGCAGACGTCCTTGAGCGTCCACATCATGAGCTTCAGCTGCAGCAGGAAGGAGAAGATGCCGCCGTACCTGCTCAGGCAGCCCTCGGTGACCACGATGTTGAGAGGCCAGTCGACCTGCCGGGAGGCCGGCTCAGTACAGCTGCTCCCCGGGACCACCCCCACCGCCCGCGCCAGGGGGCGCTGCTGACCTTGTACCTGAGCTCCAGGCAGCTCAGCACGTCCGGCGCGTTGGGGGCGAACGTCTCGGGCAGGAACTTGAGGGCGAAGGAGAGGTTGGCGGCGTGCGGGCTGTCGCCGTGCAGGCTGTACTGCAGGGCCTTGCTCAGCACCGAGTTGAGCACCAGGGGGTTGAGAAGCTCCCCGGGCGTCTGGCCCGCCCCCGAGCTGCAGGGACAGAGCAGAGAGTCCCAAAGCGTCCAGAGCCTGCCCGCCGCCCCTCTGGCGCCTCGCCCGCCCGGGCTCACCTTCTCGAAGAGCAGGTCGCTGAGGGACTGGGCGAACTCCCCGTCCTCCATCAGCAGGAAGTGCCGCAACGCCTCGAAGTGCGCCCGAGGTTCAGCTCCACGAAGAAGTAGTCGACCACGGCCTTGTTCACCAGGGAGACGCTGGCGGGAAGGGCCTGGCGTTACTGACCGTCGGGGGGCGGAGCCGGGCGGGAGGAGCCGGGCCGGCCGGGGGGAGGGAGCAGAGGGTCAGGCGGTGCTCACTGGGCAGCCAGTGGGGCGGTAACAGAGTGCTTCATGAGCACGGGCAGCGGGAGCAGCTCGCTCAGCTGCACGGCGCTCTCGTCCGCGTCTGACGGGATCCCGGCGTCCTCGGGGAGAGCGAAGGCTCGGGGAAGCCCGTGGTGCAGGAGGCGGGCCACGGAGGCTCCGCTGTGGGTGACAGACTGCAGTCACGCGCCAGGGACACGGGGGCCAGGCTGCCTCCAGCTGCCCGCCGTGGCCGGCCCACTCACACATAGCTTCGTAGCTGTCCGGGTACTGCTCCAGGCGGTAGTGCCCTGCCAGGCCCGCTAGGTAGGCCTGTTCCCGGTCCCAGAGCTGGGCCGCCGCCTCGCCAGGGTCTGGGCTGCTCTGGCCTGCATCGTCCTAAGATAACCCAGCCTCGAGGGACCCGCCTCCTTCCCTCATCTGAGAGGAGGGACCGGCAGGCAGACCGCACCCGCCCCCGCCCAGTCCCAAGGCGGAGACGTGCCTGCCCACAAAAGGCCCAGTACACTCCCCAACCCCTGACCTGTGAGCCTGGAGAGAGGTCCCTGGAGTCATCGCTCATCCCCAGGCCTAAGCATAAGAAACGGGGCAGGAGAGGGGTCAGGGCCAAACACCCGCCCCCCACCTGTCCTCCCTGTCCTGGGCTCACAGACGCCCCCAGGGGCAGGACGGCTCTGGGTCCCACTGACCTGGCTCCTCCGGGGTGCTGTCTCCCAGAGCAGCAGGTACAGCCTTAGCGGGCAGCGAGGCCTGGGGGCCACCCTCCTCCCCGTGGCAGGGGCCTGGTCCGGCCACCTGTGCGCTGGAGCTGCCTGAGGCTGTCTCCACAGGCAGCCGTGGCGTGTGTTCCTGGGCAGGTTCCTGGGCTCCCGAGCTGAGGCCCAACTGGGGCCCAGGGTCAGGGGGCCCAATGGGGGCCTGGACAAATTGGGCTCAGCTTCCCCTGAGAGCACCCCCAGCATCACACTGGACTGAGACACGTGTCCGTGGACATTCCACCGTGGCCGGGAGGGGGCCACGTCCCACACATTCTCCCCCACCCTGATGCTGGCATCAGACACGTGTCCATGGACATTCCACCGTGGCCGGGAGGGGGCCACGTCCCACACATTCTCCCCCACCCTGATGCTGGCATCAGACACGTGTCCATGGACTTTCCACCGTGGCCGGGAGGGGGTCATTCCAGAAGCACAGGCCCCTCTGGGAACACTAAGCTCTGCCCCGAGGACCTGTGCGGTGGCCGGGCAGCACTCCTCCTGGGGGAGGGGGTGCTGTGGGGGTCCGGGCCACATGTGTCTGGCAGCACCTGAATGTCCTGCAGCTGCTGCCCCCTGCTGCCCGGGCTGCCTCCTGCAGTCTGGAGTGCCCCTATGGAACCCGGGCGGCCACAGCGGGCCTCAGGATGGTTCTGAAGTCATACTCCTGTGGCCCGACAGGTGCCAAGTCCACTGCTGTGGACGGAGCCACGGGAGGCAGGTCAGAGCCAATGGTCTGCAGTGCCTCCTCCAGGACGGGTGCTGTGCCGCTGAGCCCAGGCTCAGCCCCCTCGGCCGCGGGCAGGAAGTCTCGGAGGCTGAGGCCCACGGAGAATGGCCCTGGCTCCTCTGCCTGCCCCCACAGCAAGCCTGCCCCGGGCCCTGCGCGACAGGCTCCGGCTCCTGGCGACTCGAGGGGCCGCAGCGTGAGCACGCTCTGCCCATGAGGGCCAGCCGGGGCCGCCTCCCGCGGCTCCTCTCGCCTGGGGCCACAGCTGCCGCCTCCGTCGCAGGCACAGGAGGCCTGAAATACAAACGCACCTGGGTTCCCTCTGGCTCAGTTCTGCACCCAACACTCAAGCCCATGAAAGGGGACAGCGGGGACACATGCCAGGCCTGGGGCAGCCAACTCAGAGCCCACCCTCCGTGGCCTAGGTCCTACCTGGTCCCCTGCCTGTGAGTGGGCACTTGTCTGGGAACAGGCACCAGGGAGGGCGGCCGGCTGCTCTAGGGGCCTCCCCTCAGCCACGGCCTCTAGCATCCCCTGAAATGGAACCAGCAGGACGTGAGGCGGCAGCTGTTGGGGGTGAGAGCCCCAGCCCCAGCACCACGCCCGCAGGCACGCCGATGCAGTGGGGCTCCGCAGCAGCTGCCTCGAGCCTGGCCGGCATGTGGCACTGCCCATGTCACCTAAGGGCAGCCCAGCCTCTCCCGGTCATGCCCCTCTGGGCACCTGGTGAGCGTTACCCAAACCCCCGCAGTGGGCATGCAGTGGGTCCGTGTGACTTCAGGGCTCCTGAGTCCCCAAGAGCCCAGAGAAGAGCTCCTGGGTGACGAGTGGCAACACCTGAATGCGCTTCTCGTCTTCCAGGAGAAAACGAAGCCGCGCGCTGGCCAGCCGGTGCCTCTGGACCTTCCACAGTGCCCTCTGCTCCCGACGAGCTGCCTCTGCAGACAACTTGCTGTAATGATCCACCAGCGCCTGCCTGCAGCCACCCAGACAGCACGGGCCACCAGTCACCCCACTGTCCAGCCAGTGCCCCGTGCGGGGGCCCTGACGGGAAGCCTACCCCCCCGAGCACCTTCCCTAGGTGGGCAGCTGACCCCTTGGAGCCCCCACAACTCCTGCAGGGCCTCACTGGGCAGGTCTTTCTGCCTCTCCCCCAAACGGGAGCCTCTGGCGGGCAGGTGCAGTGCAATCACTCAAAGCGAACCCCCAGACGAGCTCCCTCCCAGCCTGAAGCACAGGGAGCAGTGCAGGCCAGGGGCCCAAACCCTCTCAGAGGTGCGGCCTCGCTCCTCACTGAAGGCGGCTCTCACACTGCCGTGCCAGCCCCAGAGCATCACGAGGTGATGCAAACGGCATGAGGCAGTGGGAACGCCTCACTTAATTCAAAGCCGGCCACGCTACAGCCAGTGGCGCTGGCCCTCTCACCAGCACGGAGCTGGTCTCAAGCCCAGCCTGGCCACGCTTAATTCAGCTGCCACAGGCCAGGGACACTCCCTCCACAGCTCGTTTCCCCCACGTGTAAACGAGAGAACATCATTCACACGCGTGTGCACACACCCAAGTCAGCATGGAGGCACTCAGACACACGTGCACTCAGCGCTGACTGGCTCTGTCGTGCTCCATGAACAGTCCCTGGGTCAGGACCACTGACCGGGCGAGGAAAGGGCGGGGCTCCTTCTGAAGCGCCAGCTGTGCCAGCAGCTCAGGAAATGCAGGGAGGGAGGGGGCATGCCAGGGTACAAGGCGCTCCCGGACGCCATACTGGGTGAACCCCTGTCTCTCAGTCAGGCTGTTAACAGGTTTAAAGGCAGATTTAAGAAATAGGCAGTTTAACGTAAAGGAAGCAGAGAGAGAGACGGGATGCGAGCACAGCATGGACCGAGCCTGGACCCCAGCCCACACAGAGCGACTGCAAGAAGAGTGACCTCAGACTGCCACTGCTCCCCTAAACAGACGCCTGAAAGGTGCCCAGATACTGACAAAAGGCAACCGACCATCACAAAGGTCGAACCAGCCGCGACTTCCAGGAAGGCTGAGCCAGCGCGGCCATGGTGCCCGCAGCCACGCACCTGGCCTTCCTCTCCAGCTGCTCCTCCAGGGCCCTCAGCCTCCTCTCCAGGTCCTGGAGCTCGCGGGCATAGCTGAAGTCCTTGTCCAGCTCCTCCTGCCTGGCCGCCCGGCGTCGCTGCAGAACACGCCACAGGTGCCCCGCTAGTGAACAGCCGACCCCTC
Organism: Nanger dama; assembly: GCA_917880005.1. Taxonomy (NCBI): domain Eukaryota; kingdom Metazoa; phylum Chordata; class Mammalia; order Artiodactyla; family Bovidae; genus Nanger; species Nanger dama. Next base: position 480,960 of record CAKJTW010000046.1, on the reverse strand, counting down.
GAGCCCACCCCCCGCCTGGGGCCAGCCCCCCGCACCTCCTGGTCCTTCACAAACTGCTCCTTCAGCCTCTGGAACTGCTCTCGCTTCCGGGCATCCGAAACCATCCGCTCCGCCATCTGCCGATCTGGAACAAGACAGCCAGGGTCCATGGTGAGGAGCCCCAGCAGGAGGTCCCCGACATGGAGGGGCAGGCGAGCCACACGCACCGCTGAGCGCCCGCAGGACCCTGGACGCCGCCTCCCGGGCCTGGACAATTAATTCTTGCTTTGCAATTTCCATCCGTAATTCCTGAAAAAGACCACCAGCGACTGATGCATCTGACCTTTCACCCCCTACCCCTGGGACAGCCAGGGGAGAGGGGTCTGCTCAGACCAGGTCTGGGGGTGCAGCACCCATCCTGCAAGGCAGTGAAGCTGGTCTCCAGGCAGGTGACACCCTCTCTCACAGCGATCCGGGGCCAAGACCCCAGCCTTCATGCCCACTCTGGCCCTCCCACAGAGGCCAGCCCCTACACCTCCAGGGTTCGCCCCCTCCATCTGACTGGTTCTCAGAGGTCTGCCCTGCCCACAGCTTCCTGCTGCCCACAGGTGCCAGGACTTTGCATCAACGCCTCCCCCAGGACACAGGACCCTCAAAGCTCAGGCCTCAGTGCACCTGACCCTTCTGAGCAGGACAGGGGCTCAAGGGAGCCACTGAGGCCAGGAGCCTCAGGCCCTGATGCCCTGGAGCCACAGCCCGGCCAGGGTGGGGGCTGCCTAGCACCCAGCCCACCCCAGGAGAAGAGGAGGGGGCCGGCCAGGGAAGGCCAGGCTGTGGTGCCCTCACCTTTTCCTCCTTGCTGACCGAGCTGTGGCGCGCCACCCTCTCCATGCGGCCCACGTAGGTGGCGCAGTCCTTCTCGATGTCCTTCAGCTCCTCAAGGGAGAAGATCACGGAGATGCGCGGGACCGGGACATCCGAGCAGCAGAGGTAGTGCTGGGGTGGGGGGCGGGGGGGGCAGCGCGTGAGCCCAGGGACTCGCGGACACAGCCCACCTTGCCTCCCGCTGGCGACCTATGTGGACAGCCTGCCTCGGGAGTGCTGTGCGCCCCGCTGACGCCCTCCACGGCTCCAGAACAGCAAGTGTGGGTCTCCGCCCAGGGCCAGGCCTCCCTGCAGCAGAGGCCAGGCCTGGCTCCCACAAGTAAGGCTCCAGGAAAAGGTGGGAAGGCCCAGACACACCCACCGGGCCTCCCTGAGGTCAGCCCCGCCCACATGTAGCCCCGCCCCCACAGCCAACACCTGGGCAGTTCCTGGGGGCTCATGGATACTGTAGCCCCCCAGCAGCCCTGAGCCCATCCTGGCCGCTCCAGCCCGCTCCTCTCAGCCTGCACTCGGCCGGCTGCTGCCCCTGCTCTGGCCCGCACCTGGCTGTTGCACTGCCGGGAGCCCCCAGTCCACAGCCGCCAGCCTGGACGGACACCAGAGAGCACCCCTGCAGGGGCCACCCGTCCCACCCACTGCCACTGGCCATCTTCCAGGGGCCTCGGCTGCATGGCCACCAGCTCAGGCCTCTGCTCCAGGGCACGGCTGAGCCCTGGGACCCCTCACACGACCCCTGGGTCCATCCTCCTGCCGACACAGCCCTTCCCACCCCTCTGGAGCGGTTTCCAAGGCGGGGGAGCGGGAGGAGCCCACTGCCCCTTTGGCCTCTGAAAGGCCTTCAGCTTTCCTCCCATCTTTGAAGGAGCACCAGAAACTCAACAGAGCCGCTCATGGAACTCTCACAGAGACCGAGGTTGAGGTCACCCACCCAGGCTGGAATACTATGGACCCGGGCTGAGGGCCGATGGGCAGGCAGCGGGGGGGCTGGCAGAGGCCAGCCACTCTGGCCCTCACCTGGGGGCAGCAGAGCTTCAGCAGATTGATGGTCTTTCCGCAGACGTACACATCATGGGCGATGTGGCTCAGGAACACGGGGACGCAGTCCTCCGCCTCTTTGGAAATGAGCACATAGCCGTGGGTCCAGTAAAACCTGTCTGCATGTGGGAGGGCTCGCTCAGGCCTGCGGCCAGTGCAGCCCCCGGCCCAGCCGACAGCAGCGTCCCCGCCCGCAGCAGCCCCCACCTACCTCTGAAGCCCAAGTACTCCTGGTTCACCTGGATCATGAACTCGCCATAAACATCTCTGAAGACCCCACTGTAGACCCAGTCGTGGATGAACCTGCATGCGTGTGGAAAGGCGGGGTGAGCTGGGCAGGACATCCACAGGGTAGAGAGCTCTGCCCTGGGAATTAGGGGCTGCAGTCCAAGCCCACCCCCACCCAGAGCCTGCCCCGCTCCCGCCCCGCCCCACCGCGTGTAGGGCTCGCAGCTGGTCTTGAGCAGAGACAGCAGGACCGGGTAGTGCTCATTGCTGCAGTTATCCAGGGCCTCCTGGTAGAGGTAGGAGAGCAGCTTCACACCCTGCAGACAGCAAGGGGGGCTCAGCCACACCACACGCAGCAGAGGAGCCCTGCCTGCCCCGGGAGCCCGCCAGCCCTCACCGTGGGGAAGGCAGCCCTGGGCTCTCCGCCACCGGGGCCTTGGAGTGTGGCGCCAACACCACAGAGCTCAGCCAGGTACCTGCACACAGAGGCGGGGGAGACCAGGTGGGCAGAAGATCCAGGCCCTCCCCTGCCTGTCCACACAGTCCGGCTTTAAAACCACCTGTACCTCAAGAAGCTCAGCTTTGAGCTGCCTGTCAGACCCCTCCCAGGAACCCCGTGCATCCCCACCTCCTTCCCGGGTCTGGCCAAGACTCCTGAACCCACGACCCTTCCCCACTCCTTCCCCTTCCCCACTCCTTCCCCTTCCCCACTCCTTCCCCTTCTCCACTCCTTCCCCTTCCCCACTCCCTGCCCCACTGCTGCCGCTCTCCTGCCGCTCTCCCCCAGAGCCCCTCCTGCACCCACCGCCTCCCCCAGGTCACCTCCGCCATCCTGAACGGCTACCAAGTCCCCTTGGGCCCCTCGCCTCGCCACCCCACTCCAGGCTGTGCTCCCCGCGCCCTCCAGACTCCTCCCGGCTCAGCCCCCCGCGCCCCTTCTCCAGCCCCGGGCCCCCCACTCCTCCCTCAGCCTGCAGGAGCTCCTCTCCACTGGACCCGCCCCCAGCCCCTCGTCCTCCACTCTGCCTTCTCCAGACGGCACCTGCCAGCAGGCACTCTGCCCGTGTTCACTGACCAGCTCCTGAGTGCGGGCACCAGGTCTGTCTGTAGGGCCCCAGTGTGCCTGTCGGGTAGGAGCCCTGATCCTGGGTTGGACCTGCTGGTGGGCACCTCATGAACTCAGCTGGGTCAAGGGGCCATCCAGACGCCCACCAGGAGGCCGCCCACCACCCAGCATGGCCCATGCCTGCCTCACCAGCCACCAAGTCACACGCTGAGGCTTACCTGAGCTGCCGTCCCAGCTTCTTGAAGAGAAAGCCGATGGTCAGGAGGCTCAGGGTGGGCGGAGTGGAGAGCACGCAAGCGCGGTAGTACTGCAGATATCGCCTCAGGCCGCTAGTGAAGGCCTGTGGGGCAGGGGGCTGGAAGGAGGGTGGCCAGGCACAGGGGTATGGCCACCAAGCTCAGAACTAGAGAACGACCTGGGGGGTGGGGGAGTTGGGCCTCCACCCCTAAGCCTGGGGCTCTGTTTTCCAAGGAACGGGCATCTGCGGGTCACATGCAGACACCCAGCCCAGCCAGAAGCCCGAGCCCACTGTAAGCCCTCCAGGCCAGCTGCACCAGGAATCTGGACCTTGCAGATCCCGGGCAGCTGGGCTGTGTGCACAGACACCAACTCCCAGAGGGTCTCTGCCCGCTCAAGCCACTGGGGTCCCAAGGACACTGGTATGCGGGGTGGTGCCCAGGAGCGTGGCCCCAGCGCAGCTCACACACAAGAGGTCTGCTGGAGCGCTCCGGCGCAAACGTCAGGCACCCAGGAGACCTCTGCCCTGCCCTCCATCCCAGACAGTCAACACGGCAGTCCTGTCTGGGTTTCCCTCTGCCCTCCCAGCCCCGCTCAGGCCCATCCTAGAATCCGAACCTCATCACATCGCCCCAGCAGCCCTGCTGCGATGCCCAAGTGCAAAGGGCCTGGCCCACTGCCTACGCTATCTCTCAGGCCCCACGGCCCCACACACAGCTGCCCACTGTCCTGGGGGCCTGCCCAGCATTTGCACTGATGACAAGGCTTTCAGGCAGACCTGGCTCAGTCCCGCACCAGGGGCCCGGCAGGAACCAGGCAGCATGTGCTCCCTCCACACCACTGGCCTGCCCCTGGTCCCAGTCCCCAGCACTAGCCACAGCTGCCTCCCACGCTCTCATGGCCCCAACACATCCCCCCAGGTTTCCATGCCGTGATGGGCCAGGAAAGATGTGGTCCCCGGCCACCATTCCCAAAGGGCAACTGACAGATTCTGACATCACTGAGTAGAGTATGGCCTGGCTCAGAGGCCCCGGGGCAGGCCTGCGTACAGCACCCAGGGACCCACAGCAGCGTGAAGCAGGGCTGCACCTGGAACACGAGGCCCTGGCTGCAGGAGGAGTCCAGCACGGGCTGCAGAGAGAAGTGGCTGAGGCGCGCGTAGTGGGTCCCGCACTCGGCCACCTCGGAGAGGAGGCTGCTGATGCTCTCGTGGGACGCTCCTGAGACATGGACGCCCGCTTCACTGTGAAGGCCTGAGCTGGCTGGACGGGGACAAAAGGGAAGTCACTGGGGTGGGGCACCCGGGGGTGGTGCTGCCTCCCATTGCACCCAGGCACCCAACCTTGGCACTGCCCTGAGCACCCCTAGACTGGGAGCCCCCTGTGTGGGAGCCAGACACACAGGGAGGGCACAGGAGACAGAAAGCCTTCTGCCAGCAGGCTGCCACTGACATGATATGACAGCTCCCACAGGTTAATATGGTAAATGTTAATGTCATGTGAACTTTAAGATTTAAAGAAAACAAAAACCCAAAAAGAGAAGTCCAACACCAGATGGCTTCACTGGTAAATTCTACCCATTAAAGAACACCGATTATGGGGACTTCCCTAGTGGTCCAGTGGCTAAGACTCCTCACCCCCAGTGCAGGGAGCCCGGGTTCGATTCCTGGTCAGGAAACTAGATCCCACATGCCGAAACTAAGATCAAAGATTCTGTGTGCTGCAACCAAGACCCAGGGCACCAAATAAATAAATTTTAAAGAAGAAACATCGATTGTTATTAAACTCTTCCTAAACTTACAGAGGAGGAATACTTCCCTAATTCTAAGAGGCCAATACTGTTCTGATGCCAAAGCAACATACAGACATTACAAGGAAAAGACTACAGTCCAACATCCCTTATGAACACAGACACAAAAATCTTTGAGAAGATATTAACAAACAATCTAGCAGCATGTTAAAGGATAATACACTATGACCAAGTGGGTTTTATCTCAGGAATGCAAGGGTAGTTCAACATACAAAAATCAGTGTAATATACATTAATAGAATGAAGGAAAAATCAAACATATGATCATGTCAGCTGATGCCAAAAAGCATTTGACAGAAGTCAATTCAATCCTAAAGGAAATTCATCCTGAATACTCACTGGAAGGACTGATGCTGAAGCTGAAGCTCCAATACTTTGGTCACCTGATACAAAGAGTCGACTTACTAGAAAAGATCCTGATGCTGGGAAGAACTGAAGGCAGGAGAAGAAAGGGACAACAGAGGATGAGATGGTTGGATGGCATCACTGACTCAATGGACATGAGTTTTCGCAAGCTCCTGGAGATGGTGAAGGACAAGGAAGCCTGGCATGCTGCAGTCCATGGGGTTGCAAAGAGTCAGACGTGACTGAGCAACTGGACAATACCTTTTCACAATTAAAAGCACTCAAAACACTAGGAAAAGAATGGAAGTGGCTCATGAGGATAAAGACTGCGTGTGAAGAATCCACAGCTCGCATTCCACTCAGGAGAGACTGAAAGCTTCTCCCAATAAAGGCAAGGATGCATGCTTTCACAACTTCAGTGTAACACTTAAGTCCCAGACCCAGCAGTTAGGCAAGGAGAAATTTTAATATGCAGACTGGAAAGGAAGAAGTAAAATGATCTATTTGCAGGTGACATGATCTTATATTCAGAAAATGCTAAAGAATCCACAAAACACGTGTTAGAGCTGTTAAACGAATTCAGCAAAGTACCAGGATACAAAATCAACATATAAAAATCATTTGTATTTCCATACACTTGCAACGAACAATCCAAAAAGGAAAGCAAGAAATAATTCCGTTTACAAGTGTAATATAAGAATAAAGTACTTAAGCAAATTTAACTGAGGAGGCAAAAGACTTGTTAAAGTGAAAACTAGAAAACACTGCTGAGAGGAATTAAAGACCTAAATAAATGCAAAGATATCCTATTCTCATGGACTGGAGTATCTAATAATGTCAGGATAATACACCCAGGGACTCCCTAGCGCTCCATGCTTTCACTGCAGGGGGCACAGGTTCAATCCCTGGCCCAGGAACTAAGATCCCCCTTGCCACAGGCAACGAAGCCCACTCACAGAAATGAAAGACCCCACAAGCTGTAACGAAGATCCGTCATGCTGCAACTAACACTCGATACAGCCAGACAGATAAAAAGATACTTAAATACATAACGATTCACCCAAAGCAACCTGTGGATTCAGTGCCACCCATATCGTTATCCCAATGATGCTTTTAGCAGAAATAGAAAAACTCATCCTAAAATCCATATGGAATTGCAAAGGGCCCCAAATAACCACAACAATCTTAAAAAAAAAAAAAAGTGGAGAACTCATACCTCCCAAGGTCAAAACTTCCTACAAAGTTTTAGTCATCAAAACAGTGTAGAACTGGGAGACATCCCTAGTTGTCTAGTGGTTAGATTCCAGATTTCACTGCCATGGACCGGAATCAGTCCCTGGTCAGGGAACGGAGATCCTGCAAGATGAGGGGTGTGGCCACAAAAACACATCGCAGGAGTGGGATCAGGACAAACATGAAGATCCACGGAGAGAGCAGAGCCCAGAAACAGACAGCTCACACTGTCTGTGGTCAGTAATGCATAAGGGTACCAAGAACACACAGCGCAGGAGAGAAGGGTATTTTCAACAAAGGGCGCTGGGCAAACAGAACATCCACATACTAAAGATTAAAGCCACACCACATGGACAATGAACTCAAAACATCGAATATCTGAACTGTGAAGCTGGCACTCCGGGACTTCCGTGGTGCTACAGTGGATAGGAGCCCACCTGCCAGCACAGGGCACCGGGCCCAACCCCCGGGAAGACCCGACATGTGGAGGAGCAGCGACGCCTGTGCACCAAGCTGCCGAGCCTCTGCTCTGGAGCCTGAGAGCCATGGCTGCTGAAGCCCGCACGCGAAGAGCCCACGCTCTGCAACAAGAGAGGCCGCCACGCCGCGGAGCCTGAGCACTACAGTGAAGAGGAGGCCCTGCTCGCTGCGATCAGAGAGAGCCCGAGCAGAGCAATGGAGCCCCAGTGCAGCCAAAAATAAACGAATAAGCGAAACTAGTTTAGAAAGAACAAAGCCAACGCTGTGACACTCCTGGATGGAGGCACAGAGGCCTTGGATTTGGCGATTTCTTAAACACGACACCAAAAGTATAGGTGTCAAAAGGAAGAGCATAACCTGGACTCCATCAAAATTAAAGTTTGTACTTCAAAGCATGCTATCAAGAGTGTGAGAAGACAACCTACAGAATGAGAGAAAATATTTGCAAATCATATATCTGGTAAGGGATTAATATGCAGAATGCATCAAGAACTCCTACAACTCAAGAGCCCAACTCAATGACGGGCAAGGGCGGGCGAGGGCACAGCAGGAGGCAGCAGTCTGCAGGCTGAGACGCTCACTGTGAGCACCGCACTCGCGCCGCCAGCATCCAGAACAGTGGGGAGCACACTTCCGTTCTCTGAGCAAAACAAGAGGCGAAGGACGAGAAACTAACACAGACTGTCCTCCAAAGGAGATATACAAGTGAAGAAGTGCTCAGGAGCAGTACTCATGATGGAAATGGAAATCTAAATTACAGTGAGACATACACACACCACCAACATAAAATAGCTACCCAGTGGGCAGCACTACTGGGGAAGAGTTCCCCCTGCCAGTGCAGGAGATGCCAGAGACGCGGGTTCAATCCCTGGGTCGGGAAGATCCCCTGAGTAGCAAATGGCAACCCCCTCCACTGTTCTTGCCTGGGAAACCCCATGGACAGTGGAGCCTGGGAGGCCACAGCCACGGCGTCTCAGAGAGTCACACATGACGGAGCACGCAGGACAGGACAGTAGGGGGTTGCCATGTACACACGGAGCCCGGCCTGGTGCTCTGTGACAACCTAAGTCGGGGGGAACCGGGGACAAGCGGTGGGAGGGAGACTCCATAGGGAGGGGACATACATATACACGTGTAGATATGTGTATGTGTATATATATATATAGTCATGACTGATTCTCACTGTTGTACGGCAGAAACCAACGCAACACCAAAAAGCAATTATCCTCCAATTAAAAAAAAAGAAAAATAAAGCATTTGGATTTGGGGGAAAAAAACTATGAGACACCACTTCACACCCACTGGGACAGCTATTATTTACCAAAAACAGAGTGGGGGATAAGAAGTACTGGTGAGGACGTAGTGAACTGGAGCCCCTGCGTACCACACACTGCTGCAGGGAGGCGGGAAGGGGCCCAGCCACGGTGCAAATAGTTTGCTGGGACTTCCCTGGTGGCCCAGTGGCTAAGACTCTGCACTGCAACGCAGGGGGCCCGGGCTCACTTCCTGGTCAGGGAGCTAGACCCCACAGGCTGCAGCTAAAAAGGCCCTGCATGCCATGATTAGAGCCCGTGTGCCACCACAGACCCGGTGCAGCCAGATAAACACACCAAACAGTCACCACAGGACCCGGCAAATCCACTCCTGGGAATATACCCTGAGGAGCTAAATGCACCCATGTTCACAACAGCACCATTCAAACAGTCAGAAGGTGAGATCCACCCGCATGCCCATCAGCCGATAAACAGCTAACAAAACGTGGTCTTTATACACATAACAAGGGAGAAAGGCAAAGACACACCCAACTGAATGCGGAGTTCCAGAGAAGAGTGAGCAGAGATAAGAACGGTTTCTTAAATGAACAGTGCAAAGAAGCAGAGGAAAACAACAGAACAGGAAAGACTAGAGATCTCCTCAAGAAAACTGGAGATGTCAAGTGAACATTTCATGCAAGGATGGGCACGATTAAGGACAGAAGGGTAAAGACCTAACGGAAGCAAACGAGATTAAAAGGAGGCGGCAGCAATACACTGAAGAACTGCACAAAAAGGTCTTACTGGCCCAGATAACCACAGTGTGTGGGGACTCACCTAGTCTGACATCTTGGAGCCTGAAGTCAAGTGGGCCTTAGGAAGCATCACTACGAACAAAGCTATTGGAGGTAACAAAATTCCAGCTGAGCTAATTCAAATCTTAAAAGATGATGCTGTTAAAGTGCTGCACTCGATGTGTCAACAAATTTGGAAAACTCCGCAGTGGCCACAGGACTGGATAACGTCAGTTTCCATTCCAGTTCCAAAGAAGGGCAATGCCAAAGAATGTTCAAACTGCCATATAATTGTGCTAACTTTGCATGCTGGTAAGGTTATGCTCAAAATCCTTCAAGTGAGGCTTCAGACGTACGTGAACTGAGAACTTCCAGCTGGGTTTAGAAAAGGAGAGGAATCAGAGAGCAAGTCACCATCATACACTGGAGCAAGTTCCAGAAAAACATATCCTTCTGCTTTATTGACTAGGCTAAAGCCTTTGACTATATGGATCATAACAAACTGTGGAAAATTCCTAAAGAGATGGGAATACCAGCCCACCTGACCTGTCTCCTGAGAAATCTGTGTGCAGGTCAAGAAGCAGCACTTAGAGCCAGACATGGAAAAACAGACTGGTTCAAAACCAGGAAAGGAGTATATCAAGGCTGTATATTGTCACCCTGATTATTTAATTTGTATGCAGAGTACATCATGCAAAATGCCAGGTGGGATGAAGCACAAGCTGGAATCATGACTGCCGGGAGAAATATCAACAACCTCATATATGCAGATGATACCATTCTAATGGCAGAAAGCCATTCTAATGGCAGAAAGAGCCTCTTGATGAATGTAAAGAGAACAGGGAAAACTTGGCTTAAAACTAACATTCAAAAAACTAAGATTATGGCATCACTTCGTGGCAAATAGGTGCAGAAAAAGTAGAAGCAGTGACAGATTTTATTTTTCTGGGCTCCAAGATCACTGCAGATGGTGACTGCAATCATGATATTAAAAGACGCTTACTCCTTGGAAGGAAAGCTATGACACACCTAGGCAGTGTATTAAAAAGTAGGGACGTCGTTTTGTCTACGAAGGTCCATAGAATCAAAGCTACAGTTTTTCCATCAGTCATGGATGGATATAGGAGCTGGACAATAAAAAGGCTAAGGGCCAGAGAACTGATGCCTTCAAACTGTGGTGCTGGAGAAGACTTGAGAGTCCTTTGGGCAGCAAGGAGAGCCAACCAGTCCATCCTAAAGGAAATCAACCCTAAATATTCAGTGGAAGGACTGATGCTGAAGCTCCAATCCTTTGGCCACCTGATGCAAAGAATGACTCACTGGAAGAGACTCTGATGCTGGGAGAGACTGAAAGTGAAAGCAGAGGAAGGGGGCAGAGGATGAGATGGTTAGATAGCATCATGGACTCCATGGCCATGGATCTGAGCACACCCTGGGAGATAGTGAAGGACAGGGAAGCCTGGAAGGCTGCAGCCCATGGGGTCGCAAGCAGTCGGGCATGACTTAGTGAATGTGTAGAATACTTCCTAGCCTTAAAAAGGAAGGAGATTCTGACAGTCTACACCATGACTGAACCTTGAGGTCATTATGCTGAATGAAGTCAGTCAGACACAAAGGACAAACACTTCGTGATCCCATTCATGTGGGGAAATCAGTTTCAAACTGAAACAAGACCACCCCCAGGAGGCTACCAAGACAGCTTCCTGGCCACACCTCGCCTCCTTACCTGGCAGAGAGAGAACGTGGCAGACACGACCCCGATCAGGACGTTGAGCGCATCCTTCACCAGCTCGCACTCCTTCACTAGGACGGGCTGCGGGGCCTGCAGGAGGCTCCCGCCCAGCACCTGCAGCTCCCCTTGGCGGAGCCGGCAGAACTTGTCAAAGGCGTCCCTGCCCGCCTCGGTGAGGTAGGGCTCCTCGCGGTGGCCGGGGGGCTGTGGGGACAGAGCAGCAACGAGCTGAGGTGAGCAGAGGGCAGGACAAAGAGCAGCTCAATGGCTGAGGTGCCTAAGGCCAGATGAGACTCCCCACTGGGCCCTGTCTGCAGCCAGCAGGCCCGTCAGACAGCGCTGCACAGGAAGTGCCCCTCCCAGCCCACAAGCACGGGGCACACACTGGGCCTCTGGCTGATGCCTCGCTCGCCTGCAATGACCTCTACATGGGAAGCAACAACCGGGCCCGGAGCAGCACGGCCACAACCACACAAGTGTCCGTCAGCAGAGGACTGGATAAAGACCCGGTCTGTCCACGCAGAGGAACATTAATCCAGCCTTCAGGAGGAAGGAATTCTGACACTGTGTCAGATGCTGCAACATGGAGGAACCCTGAGGGCATAAGGCTGAGTGATTACCTGGACAAGTGCTGCATGACCCCACTCCTGTGGGGTCCCCAAAGTCACAGACCCAGAAAGGAGATGTGGAGACCCAGGGCGGGAGGACAGTGTGGAGAGTGAGAGTGTGATGGAGACAGTCTCAGTTTGGGAGGATGAAAAAGTTCTGGAGAGGATGGTGCTGATGGTCACCTAACATGGATGTGCCTAACGCCACTGATGGAAATGTCGAAAGGATTAAGATGTTAGACTTCATGTCATAGGATGTTATATCACCCTCTGCCCAAGAAAGCACAAAGATCATACAGAGCCACAAGTTCCCTGAAATTCTAGGAGAAAACAGGCCCACGCCTGCCCTTGGGTCTCTGCCGACGGGGGTTCTGCAGGAAGTTCAAGAACAGAGTCTACCAGCCTGGTCACACTGTTCAAAAGAGGCCAAAGAGACAGCACCGTTTCTTAGACTTTCCTTTGGAAACCCACAACTCCTACTGAAAGCCTGAAACAGCTGCTTTTAAAGTCCACTGGAAGAAGTAGATTCTTAATAAAAGGAGCCCAGGAAAAATCTTAGAACTTGCTAAGACCAAAAATGCTCCTTGATGGACAGTGTACCCTTTCCCACATTCAGCAAGAGCAGGGCGAGAGCAATCAGAGGGATGAGCCCAGCCTCACAGGGCTGGCGCCGCTACAAGACACAGGCTGTGAGGAGGCGAGATGTGCCGCCCAGGACAGGGGCCTTAGAGGGACCCAGGGAACGGAGATGCTGGTCAGGTGGGCCAGGGGAGCAGGGCCACGCCCAGAGCAGCGTCCCCGGGGGCGGGGGTGGGCTTCGTGAAGCCCAGAGATGGGAGGAGAAAGGGGCCCGGTGCTCTGGGCTCTGCCCGGAAGGGCTGAGGGGTGGTGGGCGGAGCAGCGCGCTCCGATCGCCATCCCTCGGCGCGGCGCTGGCCAAGCGGAGGATGGCCCGGTGGGCAGGACAAGCAGGCGGGCCAGTCCTGCGTGTCCAGATCAGCGGGGGGCCAGCCAGGCCACAGCGGCAGCTGTGCTTCTCGGGGCACGGAGAGCTGGAGGGGAGGAGGAGCCTCTGGAGCTCCAGGGACCCTGAGGCGCCAGTGCTGCGGGCGCCAACCCAGTGCCTACGCAGGCATCGGCCTCTGGCCACTCTCCTGGGGTCAAGCCCCTTGGTGACTGAGAGCTGAAAGACGAGGACCCGTGAAGGAGACACCACATTCACACTCGTCCCCAATAAGAACTTGGTCCTTAACATCACAAGACTACTTCCCCAGAAAGGGTGACAGGTGCTGAGGAGCCGGCAGCAGGGGGATCCAGGTTGGCTGGCAGAGTGAAGCACAAGGGGCGGGGGTCCTCCGGGCGTCCCGTCTCAGGCAAGGGCAGAGTTCACAATCGAGGACTGTGGCCAAGGAAGCTTTGACTGCCCATTTGTCAGGGTTCCCGGCAAGAAGCTAGCAAGTGGCTGGGATTCAACTGCAGCAGATCCCCAAGATTCTCCAAATGAGCCTGAGCAACAGGCTTCAGGGGGCAGGAGCATCGGTTACAGCAGAAGAGGCAGTGGGAGAGCTGTGGGGTGGCCGGCGTCTCCTGCGGGGGCACAGGCTAACGTACTGGCCACCATCCTCCTTGAAGGGACACCAATAATCAGTCCTCACTCTGGAGCTGTGGGGTCAGTGAAGAGATTAAGTGCATTCACAAAAGGGGACAAGAACATTGACCAGCTGAGCAATCACGTCTCCTACTAAAGAGTGGTCTGAAAAACTGAGCTGAGAAAATCAGGAGCTGCCAATGAATCCACTAGTGAACATTCACAAAAGAAAGCAGTGCTGCTTCATGGCCAGTGTGCAGACTTGCGAGGGCTTCGCAGGCAGCAGGTGGTGAGGTCTGCTCTGTACACACAAGACAGGCGCAGGCCAAACAGGAAGGCACAGGGCGAGGGCGCTCCTGAGGACCAGACAGCCACCAGTGCCGGCGGTGCTCAGGGAAGCAGGGGAGCGGGCCCCGCCTGGGGGAAGATGCGCATGCCAGGAAAGCCCCTCCAGCAGGAGCAGGGCCCACACAACACCCAGAGCTCATGCTCGTCCCAGGGAGGCCCCGCAGGAGCCAAGGCTGAGTCGGGAGGCACTCAGCTCCCTGCAAACCCCGCCTCTCTGCCTCAGTGCTCCCCACGCTGGCATCCCACAGAACTATCAGGAGAGAAGAGGTGCCCAAACATGTGGGAGATGGGTCCTCTACCCCCACTCTGGGAGGCTGCGAGACGCCAGCACGCCATGGGCTGAAAGACCCGGCATCAGAGCACCCATCAGGGACCACTGCGATGACGGGCTGCCCTCAGGGGAGCACCACCCTCAGGCCTCCCGGGTGTGAGAAGCACTCCCTCAGCAGCACCCCATGCCGACACCGACCACAGGGCCTGCCAGCTGGACCGGGAGCCACCGCAGCCAGGATGTGACCCGCAGCCGTTGCTGGCTCAGTGGAAACTCCTGGAGGTTTCTCCTGGTGGTTCTCTCAACCCTCAGGGCAGACAGCTTGCACACAACTTGACTGAAACTTCCACGTCCCCAGTCTGGGCTGAGTAGAGGCCACATTTGAGGGCAGGGGAGGGGCAGGGTTTGCATTTAGGGCAAAGGCTCACAAACCATCCAACTTGCTCCCAGCATCTCCGCTTGCTGGCCTCGTAGGTGAGCACAGCGTCCCACAGGTCAATGTCTGGCGTCACACCCGGCTCAGACTGGGAGTCAGGAGTCAGATTGGATGCTGACTGGAACCCTTCATCTTCCGACTGATCCACGCTTGGAGGGACCTGGAGCCCGTGGGAAAAGGACTTCACCTGCGGCATGGTGTCTGGATTCCTCCCCAGTGTGAGAAGAGTTCCAGGAACCCTTCCACACGTTCCTGTTCACTCTATGGGAAAGACCTGGCAGAACATTTCTTCTCTTTTTCTCAAGCACACAAGTTACTACACCATGCTCTTGCCCCCAGTGAGTCATTTAAGAAATTAAATTTATTCATTATGAATTTCCAATTTCACACAAGCTTATTGAGGCTTATGAGCCTCAACATAACTTACAATGACATATTCCATAACATGTCTCTGATCTGGAAATTCCATCTTGGGGAACCCAGCAGTAAAAACAAAAAAATCACATAGACACAGAAAAATTCACTGCTCCCAGGGTGTTTGCTATAGCATTATGGTTGGAAACAATGTAAATGTCTCCCACTAAAGGAAAAACTGAACAATAACACCATATCCTTTCAGCAAAGCTACAAAGTGCAAAGGCAAAGGATGATCAACAAGGTCTGAAAAATCCCACTTCATCCAGAAAAAAGCATATAACACCGTACAAATAGCCAGGAGAAATTATTTTTGGCACCTATGGCTACTGAATACTTGAGTACACAGGGAGGAATCAGGCTTACTTCATTTTGCATGCTATGCTGCAGAACCAGCCTGCCAGTGGAGAAATAAGCTCTGAGGGTTCAATCCCCTGGTCGGGAGGATTCCTTGAAGAAGGGAATGGCTACCCACTCCAGTATTCTTGCCTGGAGAATTCCATGGACAGAGGAGCCTGGTGGGCTACAATCCAAAGGGGTTGCAAAGAATCGGACAGGACTGAAGTGACTTAGCAGGCATGCTGTGCTCAGCTGCCTCTGACTCTGTGCAACCCCAAGGGCTGTAGCCCTCCTCTGTCCATAGAATTCTCCAGGCAAGAATACTGGAGTGGGATACTTCTGCGGCGGGAATCTTCCGACACAGACTGAAGCAGGGTCTCCTGCACTGCAGGTAGATTCTCTACCCTCTGAGCCCCCAGGAATTTAAACAACTGGAAGGCAGGGAAAATGACTGAATGGCAGATACAAGAAAACAGTGGCATGTGACTCCGGGCCTGCGGGGAGGGGGCCGCTGGGAATCCGCACCAACAGCCCCATCCAACAGCTCAACGGCCAATGCTGGACTCCGGCTGTCCTCCCCTTGCCCCAGTGGAGGGAGGGTCAAGCGAGGCGCTTCCCAAGCCCGAGGAGCCGCAGACAGGAAGCAAACACTCTACCTTGATGGCCAGTCCGGAGAGGTCTGCGCTGTCCGGAACCGGGGGCAGGTCCAAGCGGACGTCCAGGTCGGCCGTGCGGCTGTGCACCAGGGCTCCGAAGAGCGAGACGCGGGTGTCCCTTTCAAATCTGTCCCCACAGGGGTCGCCGTACGAAAAGAGCCCGACGGCGGGCAGTCCGGTGCCCGGTGCCGCCTCCATCACCTGCCGCGTCTTGCGGACCAGGTCTCGACACAGAGACTCCTCTCCGGAGATGAGCGACCGCACGTCCGCCTCCAACTCGCTCAAGTCGGCGCAGTCGTAGCCGCCGTAGGGAAGGGCTCTCCCGACCGGCCGGCTGTGCAGGAAGACGCCCCGCCGGCGCCGCCGCACTCGCGGGGGTCCGCTGCCCGCCAGCCGCACCAGCAGCTCCAGGACCGCGCCCAGCTCCGCCAGCGGCTGGCGCGGCGCGGCCTCCAGCCCCTCCACCAGCTCCTCCAGGCGGTCGGCCTCGGCGCCCAGGCCGCCCACCCGCAGGTCGAAGGACAGCATAAGGATCCTGTTCCTCACTGGCAGCCTCGGGAGGCCGGGCTGCAACCCGCGGCCCTCCTCCTGAAACAGGCCCGTGAACAGGGCGTCATAGGCCACCCTCTTGAGGCCCCGCTTGGCCTTCCTGCGGCTCCCGCGGCGCGGGCCCGAGGGAGCCTTGGCGGCCGGCAGGAGGACCTCACACAGGTCGTCCACCAGCTGCGGGACGCTGGCCATGTCTCCGCCTCAGGCCGGGGCTTCGCGCGCCGCTGGACTCGCCTTCTCAGGGCCCCGGCAAGGCGACGACCTGCAGAGGCGCCGCCGAGGACGGAGAGTGGGCCCGGCCCCCTCAGCCGGAGGAAGGCGCGCTGCGGCGCCGCAAATACGTCACCGCCGCGCGACCAGCCCGACAGCAGGCGCGAGCGCGCCGGAACTGCGTCACCCGGGGGACCGGGAGGCCCGCGCGCAGGGGGCGGAGCCTGGAGGCCCCGTCCACCAGCACTTCCGGCCTGAGTCCTCATCCCCGCCGGCTGGGAAACTCAGCCAGAACCGACCGAGTCCACTCGCTACACGGCGCTCAATAAACAGGCGGAGTCAGACTTTGGCTTAACCTACTTTTACTGACGGCTGGGAGGAGGGAGCCGGGGAGGGCCCGTCCGCATAGAGGCTGGCGCCGGAGCAGGGGTCTCGAGCCCCTGAGCCCGTGTCCTGGGCAGGCCCACAGCCTGGCCCCTCAGGTCAAAGGCCTCGCGCAGAGACGTGCTCGCGCACCGCTAACAACAGGCTCCCGGGGACTGGTGCGCAATGTCTCTTCCACGGTGTAGAGACTCCCACCCTGGCCGACTTCAAGCTGCCAGGTCACAGCACTCAAGGAGGCGCTGAGAAGCGGGGGCACAGCTGCTTGACAGGGCCATGAGCTGGTTCAGGGCAGCACCCCGCTCCCCGGGACGTGAGCCCCTCTCCCCGCAGAGCCCAAAGGCAGCTGTTGCCCAAGGCCCCACGCATTCAGCCTGAGCCTGGCCCCGCAGCCTCACCAGCCACCTGCAGCATCTTCCACCTGGGCTCCAGTCGCCCTCTCAGGTACATCAGGGCCTGCGTGTCCTCTGGGGCGGCCATGGAGAAGGGGCCCAGGCTGGGGGGTGCCTCCCCCATTCAGCACCCTAGCCAGGACTGTCGCAAGCTGAGGTGTGGATTCCTGGGCCAGCAGCAGAGGCGGAAGCCCTGAGTCACTGGTTTCTCCCCCCCCATCCCACAGCAGGTCCACCCCACCCAGCTCACCTCATCCACAAGGGCAAAGACTCGGCCGCCTGCCGGACCCCGAAGCAGTGCGGCCAGGAGCGCAGCCTGGGGGTCCCGCAGGCCATGGGCCGGCCCCAGCGCCACCAGCACCAGGTCAGGCTGGAAGCTGTAGGCCAGGGGCAGCACCAGGGCCAGGACACAGCTCAGGAAGCCACCAGTTGTCTGTGGGAGTGACAGCGGCATAGCCCGGCCCATCATCCAGGGAACTCTGGCCAGCTCGGGTCACCCCCACCTCCCAATCTTGGGTGGGCAGACACCCACACCCACAGCCCCTCCGGGAAGGCAGGTAAAGGCCCGGAGTCTGGCCCTCATGCCAGTGCTAGTGAGCAGCAGCTGCCCTGCCCCCTGAGCCCCCCACTCACCACCGGCAGTGGCACAGAGACGTGGAACATGGACAGGGCAGTTGCCTCCCTCGCCCCCGATGTTCAGCCATAGATTCCTCCTTTCAGGGAGAGCAAGCATATGGATACACGTGCTTGTGTGTGAGATGCCACCCACCCTCCAGAGCCCAGACAGATGAGGGACAGCTCAGGGCAGAGATGCTAGGACTGCTGGCCCTCCATTCTGGAGAACCTCCTCGCACTGCTCCCAGGGGGCCTTCTGGAAATTCCAGCTGCAGAAGGCCCCGCCCACCTGTCACCCAGGAATCCAGGGTGATATGCTCACCCACCCACTTGAGAAACTGGAGGTACATATGACCCGAGAGTCATACCCGTCATCGGTGAGATCTGGGGGCCGATCCAGCTTTCCCACGGCCACACAGAGCAGCCTGGAGGAAGAGTTGGCTCCTGGATGAGCTGCACGCACCCCACCTGGAGCCATTCCCAGAGCCCTTCCCATGCGGCCAGCCCACGAGCCCCTGCCTTGGAGCCTTAGACCAGCCAGGAGAGGCTTACCTCTGGGCTCCGTGGGACAGGCCATGCCGAGCAGCCACGCCCAGGGCGGCAGCTGCAGCAGGGGCTGGGGTGGCTGCCATGCCGCTGCGCACCTGGGGGGTGGGCAACAGGTGTAAAGGGCAACTCCCAAGCCGGGAGTCCCTTCTCTGCCCCTGGCTACAGGGTATCGTCTGTGCAATCTGAGGTCAAATTGCTTCAACTGCTTCACTCCTTTTCTGAAAATAAGACGCTTAAAACTACAAGTCATCCCCTTCACCTCTCTGCCAAGAGAATTTCCTTGAGGGAACTGAAGGGTTCTCCTGAACTCTGTCCCTGGGGACTGTTCTGGGAAGGATCTTGGGCACAAAGAAACACTCACGTCGACATGGTTCTGTGCCACCCAGCCCTGCCCTGACTCCCAGTTGCCCCACCTGCCCATCCAGGATCCTGTCCAAGAGGTATAGGACCTTCCCGAGCGCAGGGAGGGCCTCGTCCTGGGCCAGGGCCTCCTGTGGCCTGTGGTGGACACACCAGGGGAACACAAGGAGACGCCGTGACACACAGACCACAGCTGGGCCACAGACACACGTGCAGACATGACCTGGTCCCTCCCCTGCAGGCCCACCCTGCCCACCTGGCCCAGGCCTGCATCTCCTCCTGCGGCAGTGACCCCTCCTCAGAGAGGACACCCGGAGGCAGGGCCAGGCCTGTGACTGGCGCAGTCAGGGCAACAGCCACACGGACAGGGGTGTGGGGTGGAGGCGCAGCTGGTCCAGGAGTGAGCTCAGAGCAGCAGCAGCCTGGGTCACCGCTTCCTTGAATTCGGGCTCCCCCGGCGGCAGTGGCGAGGGCCTCCCCTCTGGGCAGGGGATGCCGGACCTCAGTACAGGGGCGGCACCTAGGGGTACAGGGTGGTTCAGAGTCACAGCCACCTACAGGAGCCTGAGGCGCCATCCCACCCGCCAACCCAAGTCACGCTGACCTTGCTGCTGGAGGCTCACCCAGTGAGGGGCCTGGGCTGCCCGCACACACTGGAGGGACTCCAGGGCGCTGCGAGGAGAAGCAGGACCATGAGGCCCAGCCTCCCGCCCCACCCCCTTCCCCGCCTCCCCTCCTCCCGGCCCCACACCTGCTGTGGGGCTCCATGGGCCCTGGCAAAGGCAGGGCAGGGTCGCCCAGCAGCGCTCGCACCACCATGCACACAGACTGGGAGAGGGACTCCAAGTGGTAGCCGCCCTGGGAGGGGGAGGAAGCAGAGACATGACAGGGCAGGGGTCAGGGCCCCAGGCAGGAGCTCCGCCCGCACGGCAGCAACCTCCCACGGCACCTCGGCCTCCGGCCTAGGCACCCGACCCCTCGCCGTGGTCACCTCCAGCACAGCGCAGATCCGGCCGCCAGCCAGCACCTGCAGCAGCTGCGTGAGGTGGGCAAAGCACTCCGGTGTGGCGAGCATCTGCCCCTGCAACCAGACCTGGGCGTGAGGAGGGCCTGGCCTGGGACTCCAGAAGTCCCCAGGCCCTCACTTGGCAGCCAGGCCAGGCCCTCACCTCAGGATCGCCGATGGCTGAGTCGAATCCTGCAGAGACTAGGACCAGCTCAGGGTCAAACTGCAGGCAAGGCCCAGTGGGAAGTGGCAGAAAAGAAGCTGGAGCAGAGGCAGAGGGAGGCCCCTCCAGAGAGACCCTCCTAACCCCCAGCCTCCTAACCTGTTCCACTCTGGTGGGGAGAGGGGGTGCTCTGGGCACCGAATCCCCCCTCCTCCTGCCTCCACCCCGCCTCCCCTCGCCCGAGAGTCACCTCAAAGGCCAGGGGCAGCAGCACGTGCAGGAAGGCAGCCATGTAGTCAGCATTTCCCATCCCGACCTGCAGCCAAGGGACGTCAGAGCAGCCCTACCAGGGACGACTGCAGGGTCTCCAACCCTGGGCCCAGCTTCCAGGGGTGGTTCTGGCCAGACGCCCTGGGCTACATATGGGTTAGGGGAGCATAGGCTGGGTAATGGTCTGGGGGGGAGGTTCAGCAGGGGCCACTACCTGGTTCCAGGGCAGGTTGGACAGTGAAGCCGAGGCCCTGTCCCCGCCCGACAGCATCAGCGTCTGACTCCCGCAGACACGGCCAGAAGTGCCCGTGCTCGTAGCGGTGCCAGGAGAAGTAAAGGATGCTGCAATAGCCAGCCAGGGTCAGAGGTCAGAGGTCAGGCCCCCTCAGCCTCAGGGCTCCTGGCAGAACCCTGACCCCCGCTCCCTAGCCACCGAGCACACAGCCGTGTCTCCCCTCTCAGGCTGTGCTCATCCTGAAAAGTGGGGTAGCAGGGAGGGCCCCGCTTACCTGGGGTCATCCTCGAAGATATACTGGATGCCCTGACCATGATGGACATCCCAGTCAACGATGAGGATCCTGGGACAGACAGTTCTGGGGTCGCCAAGGGGGCTGGGCCTCCCACACCTGGCCAGGAGCCAAGCCCAGGATGGGAAGGGGCCCCTCCGTCCCCATGCCGTCTGGCCTGGGCCTTACGATGCAGCCAGATTGGCACAAACCTGTGCAACCCGTGCTTCTGCTGGGCATGTTTGGCTGCTATGGCTACGTTGTTGAACACGCAGAATCCATTGGCAGTAGCCCTCTGGCTGTGGTGCCCAGGAGGCCTGGGGGTGAGCGTGGGGGCAGGTCAGGGTCATTGTGCCTTCACAGGGCTCCCCGCAGGTCAGGGGTGGGGGCCACACTCACCTCACCAGAGCGAACCCGTTGCGCACAGCTCCCGTCAGCACCGCGTCCACCAGCTGCAGCGCGGCCCCGCGGCCAGCCGGGCACAGTGGAAGGTACTCTGTGGGGGCAAGGGTCCAGGTCAGCCCCCTGCCCCCCCACCCCCTCCCAGGCTCTACCAAGGCCAATGCCAGGTTACAGGGCACCAAGCAGCGAGCAGAACTGGCCAGGCCAGTCCCGGGTACCTGCAGTGGCAGCCAGCAGGGCACAGCACAGGGGGAGCATGGGCCACGAACAGGCACAAGTACCGGATGTGTAACTGGGTGGGTGGGTTAGCCAGGGCACGCACCGGATGGAGGTAGACAGCATCATACTGCTTGGACAGGGCCTGGAGCTCCCTGGTGCCCAAGGCCTGGGTCCCCACAACAGCGCCACGTACTCGGGGCTGCAAAGAGGCAGGCAGGCAAGGCAGGGGTCGCCAGGAGGAGCAGGCAGAGGAGAGAGGGAGTGCCCGCCTCATTGCTCGCTAGCCTACCCACCCCATAGGGAAACAGGCTTGGTGGGAGGCTCATGTGCCTGCACCGCAGTTCAGGGCAGGCCCCGCCTCCCAGGGCCACGGCCCGCCCCCCACCTGACCTGTGCACCAGGCCTAGCTCCGCCTCCGAGGCCTCGCGGGCTGCTAGTCGAAGACACCTTTGCTCCAGACCATGCTGCTGCAGGCGCTCCAGGGCCGTGGTCAGGCGCTCAGGACACTCGATCTCACACTCAGGGCTGAGTGGACAGAGCGCTCAGCGTCCGGAGCCTCTGTCTTCACTCGCCTCCTCTCCCTCTGCCAGGTCCCACTTACTCGTCCCAGAGCAGCCGGGCGGCGGTCATGTCCTCGTGATACACAAGTGCGGTCCCCATGGACCACTGTGGGCCACTCAGGGTGGGCAGGACCCAACGCTCCCGCTCACAGGCAGGTCAGTGCGCCGCCTGCCCCTCGTGGCAACCCCAGGGAGCAGCAGGGGCGCCACCGGAGCCTGGGTGGAATCTCAGGAAGCCCAGACAGGAAGGAGGCCCCAGCCCCAGGTGGCCACAGAGCCAGGCCGGGTCGCCAGGGGAGCTCCAGAGCCCTAGCTTCCAGCTTGTCCCACGCGGGCCTGCCCTGCGCCCGCCTCCGGCTGCCCCAGTCCCCGCCCCCGACGCAGCAGGGCGGGCCCAGGACTGAACCCTTAGGGCTCCGCGCGCCTCCCTTCCCGCCAGCGGCGGCTCCCTCTCCCAGTCCCCCGGCGCCGAGGGCGGGCTCTCGGCCTCGCACCCCTGCGGGAGTCCGAGCGGCCCGGTGCGAAGCAGGACGGCCAGGGTGCTTAAGCTCCGCGGGCTGTCGCGGCGGCGCCACGCGGGTCCGCGGCCCCCCGCCCCGGGCCTCCTCCAGGCCCGCCCAGACCCGCGCCGCGGCTCAGACACAGCGGTTGTCCCTCGCCGCCCCGCTTTGCCCGAGGGCTCCGCAGCGAGGGCTCAGGGAGAAGGGAAGGAGTGCGAGGCCGAGCGTCCGCGGGAGCGAGGCAATGAGACAGCCTCGCCCCGGGATGGGGCCAGGACTCTGGCCGGCCGGGGCTGCAGCGCAGCGCTGCCCCCAAGGCGCAAGAAGTGTCCGACTGAAGCTCAGGGAAGACCCCCGGCCGAGACTCGGGGGTCAGGGTATGGCTGAGAAGCCGAGCAGGAGCGCCACCGCGTGGGGAAAGCCAAGGAAAGGGCCAACAGAGGGAGGTCCGGGCGAGGGAGGGACGAGCGTGAAGGAACGCGGGCCCAGCCAAGAACAGAAGGGTCAGAGACAGGAGGAAACAGGGAGCCCCCGGCTTCACACCGAGGGCTTCGGGGCGCTGAGCCCGTGGGCCGGGCCTGGGCATGGAGGGCACGCTTTCTAAGCCGGTCTCGGGTCGGGGCAAGATGGCTGGGCCTGCGAGGGCTGGTCTCCGCGGCGGGAGACCTGGAGGCGGGGCGGGGGCCCCGGACTCGGGGTGGGGCCCTGGGCGGGCGTGCTCACTTCAGCCCTCGGTCTCCCCAGCCGTACGGGGACGACCCCGACGGCGGGGCAGCTGTAGAGGGAGGCCCTGGCACTGCCCCGCGGCCCGCGGCCTCGCTAGAAATACCCCTGGCCCGGCCCGGGTGCCTGCCCGCGTGGGCCCCTGGCCGCCGCGGGGCTGCGGAAGGCGTGCCCGCCCCGGAGCCAATCAGAGCAGCTCGGAAGCGGCGCGCGTGGTGCGAGGCGTGGGCTGCGGCCGCCCGCCCCGCCGAGAGGGCTGAACGCCTGCGGCTCGGGCGCCGGCTGGCCTAGGTTGAGACGGGCGGCCTCCACTGTGGCAACTTGCCTTGACGGTATATTCGGCTGAGCCAGCTGTGCGCGAGGCCGGGAGAAGGAAGACGGGCTAATCCCGCCTTGCTTGCTCCTACCGAGGGAAACAGGCGGGAGGAGCCCCTGGGGGCCCCCGGGCCCATCGGCACGTCCTCTGCAACGGCCAGCAGAGGGCTCCGCGGGCTCGCCAGCGCCGGCTGGGTATGGCCGGGCCTGCGACAGGAATAGGAACACGGAAACCACCCTCTGCTACAGCGCAGGCGTCTCAGAGGCCTCTGAGAAGCCTCCAGCGTCTTGCGTGGCCCTGCCACCCCGAGAACCTGGCCTCAGTGCAGGGACCGCAGAGTTGACACCTGAGTTGGACCTTGACCACCTCACCCCCCGTCAGGCCCTGCCTTGCATCTGGCTCCAGGGTCTAAGCTTAGAGGAAGGAAACGGCAACCCACTCCGGTATTTCTGCCTGGAGAATGCCATGGACAGAGGAGCCTGGCCGGCTACAGTCCATGGGGTCGTAAGGAGTCGGACAGGACTGAGCAACTGACTTCACAAGGACAAAGGGCAGGGCGAGCCCTAACCTGGGGGGGTCCAGGCTTGAGGCTCACTGACACAGATTGGGGGGTTTCAGCTTTGTGACCTGGGAGGGAAAGGTTGCCCAGGCCCAGTGGCTCAGGGTGGGGAGAAACTCCCAGAGCAGCCTCCTTACTCCAAACGAAAACCCAAAGGTGGGGCTCCAGCCCAGGAATGAGGAAGTGAGGCCGAGGGAGACCTACAAAAGGGTTTATTTCTTCCAGCCGAGAGGCCACCATGTGGCCAATGTACATTCCAGGCTGGGGGTGAAGAAGCGTCCACACGAATGCCCCCAGGAGACGCATCCCTGAGTCGGCATCCTGTCCTTCCTTCTCAGCACAGTTCAGAGAAGGCAGGGTCAGAGGCCAGGACTTGATCCCAAGCCCTGTCCCACCCCACTGGCTCTGAAGCTTCTGGTGCATCCTGGGGGCAGGGACTGCTGCTGGCAGGGTCAGAGGCCAGCCACAGGTCAGGTGGGCATCCTATCCAGAAAGTCCAGATGCTTCTCTGAGGTTAGGCTGAGATGGGGTCTGCGAGCAGAGGAACAGGCTTCCAAGAGAGGTTCCGTGGGGCACAGGGAATCCAGCCTCAGCCAAGGTCACAGTGGCAGGTGGGATCTCCCGTCCAGGTGGAGCCCCAGCCAGGGCCCAGGCATCTTCACAAGGCTGTCTCCTTGGAAGCCTTGGCCCCCAGCTGCCGGGAAGGCTTGAAGCTGAGCACCTCTTTATATGTGACACCTGGGGCCAGAAGGACAGAATCACGGGAGAAGGAGCCCACCACCCACCAGACAGGTCCATGGGCACACCAAGGATTGATGCCAGCGACCAAGTGCTTGCCCAGACCAGTGATAACTCCTGAGATTCCACTTGGGGTGGGGATGGGGAAAACTCCTGGGCCCTGAGCACAGGCCACTGACCTAGGGGCTCACTGGCCCCCTAAATTAGAGATCTGACTCTGACTGCCAGGGCTTAGGCACCAAGGGAGCTCCTTTGTCCCACATGTGCGAGTTCACTCGTGTCCATCCACAGGGACTGTCCACCCTGATGGGACTCCTGTAGCCAGCCCACACCCACGGCCCCTAGAGTGGCTTTGGCCCCACAGCCTGCCTCTGATCAGAGGATGTTGCAGGAACATAAACCAAAGTGTTCACTGGAGTGGAGCTACGCAGAGTTCCACCAGGGCGTTCCAGCTTCTGAATCCAGAACATCTATGAAGCCTCAAACAAGACTCGGATTCCCACTGACCACCTGCATCTCGGGCTTCCTCACCAGTCCCCCATGTTCCCTGCACCATGCCCAGAGCGGGGAGTCCCAAGGGAGGGGGCGCTACTCTGCCTCCCTCAGCATGCCCACACTGGCTGCACCAGGAGAGCGCCCGTCTGGGGGAGCACTAGGGCTCCAGGAGCCCCGTTCAGAGGCACGACAGCACGTGGTCTGTGTGGTCTGCCCTGTGAGCGGCACCGTGGGGTGCCTCCCAGGCCTTCCATCTGACCCTCATGCAGGGAGGGGCCAGGCCACATGGGGGAGGTCCGTGTGGAAAAGCCCTTGCTGGAAGAATGGCCTTTCCCAGGGAGACAGGAAGTGATGAGCTTGAATTCCTGACCAGGGACTTAACCACAAACATGGTCTATAGTAAAAACAAAAGCTTTTACTACAGTTTGGGGCAGGAACCACAGACAGGATCCTGTGGCCCGCGGGTTTTGGTTTTCTGGTCTTTTTTTAGCAACAGAAAACTTATAAGCACAAAACAGCACAGACAAGGGTGGAGCGCCCACTGGTGGCACTGAGGACCCAGGGACCCTAAGGAGCTTGGTGTGAGCAGCACAGCCGCCCGGCTCTGCCCCCTCCTCCACGTCCAGGACCACAGCGCTGGCCTGAGGCTTGGCCGGGACGGGGTCTCAGACAGCAGCCACCAGGCCCACAGCTCCACCGGCCCTAATGCTGTGTCCCTCTCCCTCTGGGGTGCCTGAAGCCACAGCGAGACCATGTGCTGGTTGAGGCCCGATCCAGCATGGGGCATCAGGGACCCGGCAGGCGTTCCAGAGCCCAGCCTCAGGCTGAGCAGGGGGCAGGCAGCCCTCAGAGACCAGCAGGGCCCTCGGTCTGAGGGGACAGCCGGCGCAAAGCCTGGAGCGCAGAGCGCTGGTGGGGGTGTGCTCAGTGGGCTAGAGGGGACGGGCAGGGGTGCTGGAAGAAGGTGGAGGGCAGGCAGGCTGCCTGGCACAGACCTGACCCTCCCAGCAGGACAAGGGTGCTGTGTGGCTGTATGGTAGGAGGGGTCCTCAAAGGGGCAAAAGGCCAGGAGATCCAAGACGTACAAACAGAGGCCTGGGGAGGGGTTCCGAGGGGCCCCGGGGCAGCCCGGGCCCTGGCCTAGATGTGGATGGGCACGCTGGCCACTCTGGGCGCTGGGAGAGACTCAGTGCCTGGATCTGCCCTCTGACCTCCTGCTGCGTTCCTCGCTGAACCTGCATCCCAGGGAAGGAGGGGCCCGGGACCCCAAGCCCGGGCACCCGCATAGCTGACCCAGGGCCCCCACTCACGCTTCCACTCGTCCAGCGTGCGGTCCACGTCGTCAAAGGACTCATCGTACTTCTGGGCCTGAGGCTCGTCCCTCCGTGTCATGCAGCGACTCAAAGTAGGGGTGGGCCAGCGCCTCAGCTGCCGTCACCCGCCGCTCTGCGTCCAGCACCAGCATTTTCTCCAGGAGGCTCACAGCTGCGGGGAGGGCAGGTCAGGCCAGCCGAGGGCAGCGTCCCAGGCCCGGGACTCAAGCCCACCCCACCCCCAGCGCCACCTACCAAGGGGGCTCGCGTTGGTCAGGACGGAGGCAAAATCCTTCTTTTCCAGCTCAGGAGGCCCTTCATGTAGTTCTTGGCCTGTGCGGGAGGAGAGCATCAGGGGCCAATCCCGGGCCTGTCCCCAACCCCCACCCGGCTCCCGGCTGACCTCGTCACTTTGCAGCCTCTGCACAAACTCCGCGGGAGGCGTCCCCGTCACCTTCATGATCTCCTTCAGCTGGTCCAGGTCTTGGCCAAGGTCAGGAACACAGAGTGGACCAGAGACAGGGCTCGCCCACCCACCTGCTCCCGGCAGGTATCCCCCAGGTGCAGGGTAAGCCCCCAAAACCCAGCCCCAGGTGCAGGATGAGCCCCAAAACCCAGCCCCAGGTGCAGGATGAGCCCCCAAACCCAGTCCCAGGTGCAGGGTGAGCCCCAGTCCAGCCCTCGGTGTAGGATACGGTCGTTGCCTTTAAAGAGCGTCTTCCCTGTGATCATCTCAGCCATGATGCAGCCCACGGACCAGATGTCCACTGAGACAGAAGCCCCTGCGTCAGGGCTCCGCGGGCTGGGGAGGGGGGGGCACACACAGACAGGGAAGGGGGCAGTGGAGGGGTCGTGGGCACCGGACCCATCTGGCCTGCCACCCCCCCGCCCAGGCCCCCACCCAGCTCCAAGCCTCCCCACGGAGCAGCCGCCATGGACCCCTGGGGAGCAGGGCGCGGGTAGGCAGCTCCTCACCCCGTCTGCGTGTAGTGCATCCAGTTCAAAATGACCTCGGGAGCACGGTACCACCGGGTCACCACGTAGCCGGTCATCTCGCTGTCTGCCTGCCGGGCCAGGCCGAAGTCCAGGATCTACAGCCAGAGTCACAGGGGGTGGGGGGCAAGTGGTCCCCGGGGAGTGGGTGGGCCGACTGTGGTCCAGAAGACCCCAAGGGGCCTGGGCACAGTGGGGCCTCGGGCCAACCCTCTGGTGCTGAGGTCTCAGCCACATGCCCCTAACCCTGCCCGCAGGACCCCGCCCCCCCCCCCCCATCACAGCCAGGGCCCCCAGCCCGATGAGCTGCGCCTGCCCCCAACCCTCAGTAACAGGTCCCCGGGGTCTCCTCCCCCCACGCTCCGCCCCTGCGGCTGCCTCAGCCCGGCAGTGCCTCTGTGCAGACCCTCTCCACCCCTCTTCTCCTCAAGCAGGTATAGGCGTGTGCCCGGGCCACCCCACCGAGTGCCACCCTAGGACCCCGGCCATGACCCAGAAGGCTGGGGGTCTGGTCCGTCCACGTGGGCCTGGGCCAGCCCACCTCCGGGCCTGAGAACAGGGGCCCAGCAGGCGGATGGGCAGGTGGGGGGGACCCCGAGTGCCTGGCCCCACACACCTTCAGCTCACAGTCCTCGTTCACAGCCAGGTTGCTGGGCTTCAGGTCCTGGGGACAAAGGGTGGCGTCAGTGCAGTGCCACCCAGCAGAGCCAGGACCCGAGCAGCACCTGAACACGGGGGCATGGCTGGCCTCCCACAGCCCTTCCAGGAAGGCTGGGGTACCCGCCCGGGCTGTGTGCAGACGGGGTACCCCCTCAGGGGTGGGACCAGCAGCTCCGTGACGGAGCCCCTTGCACCCACAGCCAGGAGAGGCACCTGCCCCCAGGCAAGGACTCACCCTGTGGATGACGCCAGCAGCGTGGATGTACTGTGGGGACAGAGAGCGGTCAGCGGCCGTCGGCTTAGGAGCTCGAGCTCCGGCCAACGCGAGGCCCTCCCAGCCCAGCAGCCCCGTGTCCCACCTTCAGCCCCTTGAGCATCTGGTAGACGAGGAACTGCACCCGGTCTTCACTCAGCTTCTCGTGCTTCATGAGCTTTCCCAGGTCGGTGCCCATGAACGGCATCACCAGGTAGCTGTGGCACACGACAGGGCAGGGACACTCAGGGCCGCACAAGGCCCCATCACCCTGCGGCACGCAGTCCCCACCTCCCACGGCGCTGCCCGCCCCGCGACGCCAGGCAGGTGAGGACTGTGCTTTGGTGTTTCCGAAGGGTAGCCAGGGAGACCAAGATTCGAGGCAGGGGAAGAAGGCGAAAACAAGGAGAGTGGTGCCTCTGGACAGGGGCGAACGCAGGGCATCCGCGTCGGGGGGCAAGCTGGACAGGATGGGGAAACGGGGAGACACCCCGAGCACCCCACCAAGAAGCCAGGCCAGTCTGTATGCGTCCTTGACCTCCACGAGTCTGGGCAGCGAGGAGCCCATCTCCTCCACTCTTGCCCGGCCGGGCCCCGGGCTCCTAGCCGAGGGGAGCGTGAGTCCAGGGGTAGCCACCTGGGCAGTCACGCGGCAGGCACTGTAGAACAGTCAGCACTGGGCCCCCTGCGCCCCTCCCCTCCTGCCGGCAAAGGTCAGCAGCTCCAGTTACAGGCACAGCCTCAGGGCCCGCGTCCCGGAGCACAGGCCCCGCTGACAGCCCCTGGGGCCAAGACTCACACCTCTGGCACTGGAGGAGGCCCAGGTCCACCTCGCAGCACCAGGGGCATGTGTCAGACCCCTGGTCAGGCTGCAGGGCGGGGCGAGGCCCGCCTCAAGGGGCACCTGGGGCCCCCTGCCAGCCCCAAACCTGAAGTTGACACCCAGGAGCCACCCAACACCAGCTCCCTACCCGGCCAGCCCCGGGCTGGCACTCACAAGTCCGTGAAGTCATCCAGTGTCTCGTCAGGCGTGAACACGTCCAGCAGCCCAATCACCTGGAGAGGAGGCCAAGCACCGGGTGGGCGGGGGCTCGGGCACCCACTGCAGGAGAGCCCCCTGCAGCTGCCCACGGGCCCAGCTCTGCCCACTGGCAGCTCTACCTTGCTCTGGCACACATGCCCACAAAGGCTATTTCCGGATGGAGACTGCGGGCAGCCTCTGGGGGAGGGGCAGCCTCAAGTCCAGGGCAGCCCCCCAGCCATTGAAGGAGCTGAGCCCTCGGCCTGTCCTCCCCCCTCTTCCTGTCCCTACTGAAGACCCAGGACCAGCGGGGGGCAGCCATCCCTTAGCAGGGACCATGCCTCTGCCGGACGGGTCCAGGCAGGAAGCACGAGGACGAAACTCACAGCCCCGCAGGCCTCCGCTTGGGGGACACAGAGCACACGGGCAGTGTGACAGCTGGCACCCAGGCCTCTAGGGACCCCGTGAAGCCTGCACATCCAAGCGGCTGGAGGGACAGGTGGGCGTGCTGGCAGGGGGCAGGCCTGGCAGAGGCCACACGAGTGGTGGCCGAGGCAGGAGACAGAGAGCTCAGAGCACTTGAGGAACACGGGAGAGAGGCCAGGTGGCCAAGAACCAGGCCAGGGAGCTGCCAAGGAGAAGCCGAGGAAACCAAGCGGGCCCGTGACACCAGGTGAGGGCTGCCCGGGTCCCAGGAGCCGCCACAGGGTGCTAGGCAGGCATGCCGTTGGGTACGGCCGTGGCTGCGGTGCAAGGACACAGTGGACACGAGGCGGAGGGACGCCTTGGTGACCGCCGCAGCCTCCAGGGCCAGACACGGGCGAGGAGGCGGGGGACACCCAGAGGGGGCCAGAGGCAGGAGACGCGTCGGGAGGTGGTTTCAGCAAGGATCCCGGAGGTTCGGGAGGTGTGTCAGATTGATGGAAACTCCAGCCCTCTGCCTTGCACAGAGAGGCCAGTGCTGGAGGTGAGAGGCTGGGGTAAAGGGGCGGAGGTGGGCACAGAACGGGCAGGACTGGGGCACGCCTCAGCCTCTCACAGACAGTTTCTTCCCAGAAACACGGGGTCATGACAGGCAGAGCCTCCCAGCTAAGGGGGCAGCTGCTGTGGGTCAGGAGGTCTGGGGGAAGGCAGAGAGCAGCGGCAGTGGGGAGGCCCGAGAAGGACAGGGCTGGGAGGCCAGAGAGCAGGGGCCTAGGGAGAGAGTGGACAGGCCGTGGCAAGGAGGGAGGGGCCACAGGAAGGCTCTGGCAGAGGGGTCAGTCCTCATGTGGACGAGTCCCGCGTGTGAGCAGGTGTGGCCTGCAGGTAGCAAAGCCGGGGAGTCTACCCGGGAATGAGAGGGCAGGACCCACCGGAGGCGCTGAGTGGGTGGGCCCTGGAGCTGAGGGGAGTTTCCTGGTAGACATGGGGACCAGGAGGTGCCAGCTCGCCATGACTGGCCAGGGGTCTGGGCACCCAGATCATCCTCAGACTGGGCAGGAGTGGCTTGCGGGCGGGGAAGCAGGCAGCTTTCAGGGTCACAGGAGGAACTTCGTGGAGGAGGAACGGAAGGGCCCTCTGCGGCCCGCACTGTGCAGGGAGAGGCTTGCAGCAGCCTCGTGGGGGTCTCCTGCGGGCAGGTCTGGACACAGAGGAGACCCCTCCCTGGTGGTGGCCGGCCCTTCCTCACACTGTGGGCATGGGCGTCACAGGAAGGGTCTGTGTACCCGTAGGTACCTGGTGCCCTCCACACACAGCTCACTGAACCCCTTCACCGTCAGAGACCCAGGGGCTCTGAGGGAGCTGACAACTCCGATTCTGCCTTCCTCCGTGTTCCCAGCAGCCGCAGCCCCAGGGCTGGGGCTCAGGAGGCAGACTGGGGTAAGGAGAGGGGCTGGAGAAGCAGAGAGGGGGCAGCCGGCCAGCACAGAGGGCGGGAGCCTTCCAGGAAAACCCCTCCTCCCCACTGAGGTTCCCGGGGCTCAAGTCAAGGTTTCGAGCGAGCAGGGCAGGAGCCCCCGCGACCTGGGCCATCCGCAAGCAGGTCCTGGCCGAAGAGCCAGAGACAGCCGCGGGACTGGCCCAGGCGGAGCGGTTGGAGAAACCGGGAAGCTGCCCTCTCGACCCCGCACGCTCAGGGACACGGCCCGACCCACGGCCCCCGCCCCGCCACCCCAGGAGCAGCCTAGGGGTCTGTGGGGCGGAGGGTCTGGGGCCGGCGGGGGTGAGCGGAGCGCTGCGGCCGCGGGGGGTCCGGGCCCAATACTCACGTTCTCGTGGCGCATGTGCTTCAGCAGGCGAAGCTCGCGGTAGGCGCGCTTGGCGAACAGCTCGGACTGAAAGGGCCGGTACAGCTTCTTGATGGCCACCTTGGCGCCCGTGCGGCTGTCCACCGCCGAGCTGCGGGGCGCACAGCTCAGCGAGGGGCTGGGACACCCCACCCCTGCCGCCCCGCCCGGCCTGCGCTCACCACACGGCGCCGTAGGCGCCCGAGCCCACGGGCTGCAGATCCTGGTACACGACGCGCACCTCCCAGGCCGTCTTGGTCACCTCCTGGCGATAAAAGCCCTTGCGGGCGGGAGACGGAGAGCTCATGGCTGGCCAGGCACCGCCCCCGCCGCGGACACAGTGCCTCGAGGGCCGGGGACCCGGAATCCACGGGGTGACCCGGCGCACACCCCGCGCCGCCGCCGCCGCCGCCGGGGAACCCGGCTCTGGCTGTCCTGTCCGGAGCTCCGACCCCGGCCCCCGCCTGGGCCGCCGCGGCCCCCTCCCTGCGGGATGACCAACCGGCCCCGGGGCCCTGGCGCACGTGACGCCCCCGCCCTCCCCCGGCCCCGTGCCGCTGCCCCGTGGCCCCTCCGGAAACCCGAGGCGGCGCCGCCCGGGAAGCCGGAGGCGGGGGAGGGGAGCGCTGCCACGCAGGGCAGGCCCGGGCCCGGAGCCGACGCGGCGCCCGGACCGGCCTGCCTCCGCGCTCCGCCCTCGGGCTGGACTCCCCGGGCCGAGCGCACGGTGTCTCCACGGGAAGCCCGTGGGTCTCGTGCTCCTCCTTCCCCGCCGCGCCCCAGGCGCTGGCCCGTCCTGGCCGCCTGAGCTTGTCAGCTTCTACCCCCAGCCCCAAATCACCGTCCAGCAGTCCCGCCAACTTCCTCCCGCACCAGAGAACTCCCACCCTGAGGCACCTGACCTGAGCCCTGTGGCTCCAACTGCCCACCCCAGGATGCCCCCTTCACCCTGAGCTGACCCTCCCACCCCCAGCTCCGTTCCCACCCGTCTTGCCTCTATCCCCTTTCCCCGTGAAGAAGCTGATTCCCTCTCCCAAACTCAGGGTGCCTACCACACTGGAGCAGAGGGTGGTCCTGCAGGGCCCCCACCTGGCTGGGGAGACTGCCCAGAGATGTGCAAGCCACCCTGCAGCTCCCGCCCCATCCAGCCCAGGCCCCAGGTTTATTCTTCAAAACACAGCCAGAGCGTCTCACTCGCCCCAGGAAGGTACATCAGACCCCCAAGGTGAAGGGGCGCCCACTTACCTTTAGATGGGGGCATTATCGTTTCATGCGTCAGAGCTCCGCCATGCCCTCCCCCAGCCCAGCGGCCCAGGCCTGAGCTACAGCGGGGTAACCAGATCCCCCGGGGCCCCGGCCACCTTCTGCGCCCTGCGCCATCGACCAGCAGCCCTGCAGAGCGCTGGCCCGAGCAGCTTTACAGCGGCTTCACAGCAGCGAGCCGGCACGCGGGAGCTGCAGCTGGGCCACGGCCGCAGCCTGGGATCCCTGGAGCCACAATCACGTGTGTCCGTGCCCCTCATGCCCTGTGGTACCCCACCTGCCCCCTCCAGGAAGCCCCTCAGCGGGCCCCCTGACTCCAGGAATTGAGGCGCGGGCTCCAGAAGGGTTCTGCTGTTCCCGCCCCCACCCCCAGGACTTGGCCCAGCCTGGTGGCCGGGGGTCCTCCGAGCCAAGCAGCCATGCTGAGCAGGCCTCTCTGCAGGCCCAGCTCCCAGATGATCCCCACAGCCCTCCCAAGGCCCGGGGCAAAGGCACGGAGTGTCCCCAGACTAGGGACACTCTGCCTGGTCCCCCAGCAGGGCCTGGGCCTTCCCAGCCTGAGCTGCAGGGAGCAGCAGGGGCTGATCGCTCAGTGGGCAGCCCTCCTTGACCTGGAAAGAAAGGAAAGTTTCTCCCTGGCCATGGGGAAGGCAGGCCTTTGTTCCCCCACCCTGCATGCTACCTGACCAGAGTGAGGGGCAGGTCTGGGTCTGGACCTGACGTTGCCCAGTGAACCTCTGAGGGCAGTGGGTTGATTGTGAGTGGACATCCTGTTCTGTCCACCCCAGAGTCCGCTGGCCCTCAGGGACCGGCGGGACACGGCCCTGGTCTACAGGCAGGAGGGGCAGCAGGAACTGGAGCCTGAGACACGAGCCGAGTGGGGGCAGGACCCCTTTATTGCAAAACCCCCGTGCAGGCACTCAACACTCAGAGCTCCCTGGTCCTGCATGGTGAGACGTCACCACCTGGCAGGGAAGCCCTTTGACGGCAGGCCACACCCCCAACACATCTGGAGCAGGGGCCTGTCCCAGAGGTTGCTGGGTCCCCTCTGCTCTGGAAGGACAGAGGACGGGGCGGACCCACAGACTAGGGCACCCCAGGTCCCGGCAGCAGAACCAGAGGGCGGGGCAGAGGTTTCCATCCACTCGGAGCCAGGATCCACGTCCACACTCATGGCCGCTTCCTCGAGGCCAGAGCCCCCAAGCCTGCCAGCCCCTCAGCGGGCCTGGACCCCTGTGCCTCGGGAACCTTCTGCAGCTCCCACGTCCACAGGGAGAGGGGATTTGCTCACAGGGATGCCCGTGGCATCCTGAGCCCCTTGCACGCCGCCCAGCAGGCTTAGCAAAGCCTTGCGTCCCAGCCACCTGGAGGACTGAAGGCAGGGAGGCACCGGTGCAGTCGCCCCCGCTGGGGCTGCAGCTGGTCACACCGTGGCTCGGGAGCCCTCAGACGCACGCGCCTGTTGGCTCTGGACGTGGATGCCAGGGCACGCGCCGCCTGCAGCATGGGCGGCCCAGGCAGCCGCCCACACCCGCGCCCCCACGGAAGACCTTGTGAGCCTCAGCACTTTTGAAGGGAGCCCCGCACTTCCAGATGGAGTAGCTCCGGCTATCAAGACTCCTCCTTTGTCTCAGGGAAGCTCCAGCCCCAGTGTATGTACCCCGCCCCCACAGAGCCAGCCCTCTGGCGTCCAGGTCTGGGGACACACACACTGCCCAGGGAGAGCTCTTCTGGCACCCAGGTCCCCCAGGGAGGCCCTAAAGGGCACCTCGGGAGGGGGCAGGGAAGACAAGGACGTGCAGGGCGCTCTGCCTGGGCTCCCACACCTGCGGCTCACGCCCGTGCAGGCATCCACACACGCGCAGGTTCCCCAGAAGGCGCAGAGTGAGGACGGGGGTCCCAGGCCAGGGGCTGGGTGCCACTGGTTGTGGTGGGGTCAAGGCAGGCGCCCCCCACGGGGGGCCTGGCAGGCTGGGGCTGGCGGCAGGTGGGCTCAGGCCCACGCTCGAGTCCCAGTGGGGGCGGCTGGCGGCAGCATTCCATCACTGCTCAACGTCCAGGCTGCCCAGTGGCTGCGGGGGCTCTGGGGGGCTTGAAGCTGAGGACTTCCTGGTAGGTGAGCTCTGTGCGGGGAGGGGGGAAGCGTGTGCTCAGGCCCCCAGCGGCCCAGGCCCCCTGCCCCCTGGGAGCACCCCCTATTCCTGGGCCCGCCCTGTGCGGACCCCAGGTTTCTGGTGGACTCACCTAGGCCTAGCCCTAGCTACCCCTGCCCGCCCCAGTGTTGAGGGGGTAGATGTCCCCCCCGCCCAGAGCCTCTCGGAGGAACAGGAGCCCCCTGCTGAGAATGGCCAGGGCCAGCCTCGGGGATGCGGCCCCACCCTTCCACTCCTCCACTGTGCGCTCCTTGGCTTCCACGCTCTCGTCATAGGGCTCTGCCTCGGGCTCATCCTCCGGGTCGTGGTACTGGCTGAAGTAGGCATGTGCCAGGGCCTCGGCCGCGCTGATCCTCTGGTCACTGTCCAGCACCAGCATCCTGCCCAGGAGGTCCACAGCTGCAGAGTCAGGGGTGCCAGGTCAGCTCCACCCCCGGGGCCTAGCATGGAGCCCCACCCAGGCCCCCTGGCCCGTCCTCACCCAAGGGGTTGGCTCCGCGGAAGATGCTCCTGAGGTCCTTCTGGGGCATGGGGGCAGGGACTGGATGTAGGTCCGGGCCTAGGTGCCCACAGAAGGGTCTGAGGGGCTGTGCAGAGCCTCCCCGCCCCCGGCCCTAAGCCAGGCAGGGACTTGATGGGAGAGGCCCCCAGCCTTTCTCTCCAACATGCCTGGCCAAGGGCATGCGTGGAACAAAGACTCCCCCCTAGGATCTGGGGGCTCCAGCACCTCGCCTGGCCCCACAGGGCGGCAGGCGCAGGTGTGGTGCCACTCCACGGTCCTTAGCCAGGACGCTGCAGGTGCCCAGGCTTCACCTGCCCTGTGCCTTATGCCAGGAATGTCCCCCAGCTCTCCCTGAAGGGGGCCGTGCCCGCCTTAGGGTCTGTTCCACTGTGACCCATGCTCCCCCCATGAGGCCCCATCTAGTCCCACAGCCCCCCTTCCACCAGGTCAGCAAAGGGGCTGGTGACCAACAACTCACGTGTTCTGAGGATATCTTTGCTAGAACCTCAGGGCTGGGTGTGCCCACCACCTCCATGATGCGCTTCAGCTGGTCGATGTCTGCCTAGCTCAGGAAAGGTCCAACGGCCAGGCATGGTCTCTCCTGGGATCCCAGACCCCAGACCCTGCTCTCCTGCCGCTGGGGACAGTGAGCCCAAGGTGGAATGGTGTGGGGCAGAGGAGGCAAGGCCGTCCAGAAAGGGCCAGAGCCCACGTCCTTCGACCCCTACCCTGCAATAGGAGGCCCAACCTTCCTCCCCAGCCTGAACCAAGGATACAGTCACTTCCAGGGAAGAGAGCCTTTCCCTGGAGCAGCTCAGCCATGATGCAGCCCACGGACCAGATGTCCACTGAAGGAGAAGGTGTCGCCATCAGTCTGCCCACCCCAAGTCCCACCCCAGAGAGCTGGGGGGCTGGCCCCACGGCCACATCCAAGCCCCTTCCTGACGGCACCCTGGGCAGGGCAAGGATCAGCCCAGGAGCCGCGGTGCCCTGCCTCTCTGAAGGTCTGGTCCTGAGCGCCTGGCCTGTCCCCATGGCCACTGGGCTCCGGGCCCCGCCCGCCCCTTGCAGGCCTTGCCCTGGGGGGCTGCTTCACCTGTCTGGTTGTAGTGCATCCAGTTCAGCATGATCTCGGGGGCCCTGTACCATCGCGTGGCCACGTAGCCAGTCATCTCCTCGTCTGCCTGGCGCGCCAGCCCGAAGTCCAGGATCTACGGCGAACCCCGGCTTCAGCCCCGCGGGTCTCCACCTCCCCGCAGCCGCCTCCCAGCCCCTGCCCCAGCCGCTCACTCGCAGCTCGCAGTCCTCATTCACAGCCACGTTGCTGGGCTTCAGGTCCTGCGGGGCGGGCGCGCGCGGTGAGCCCGGCAGAGTCCCGGGCCCAGGACCACCGCCGCCTCCGCGCACCGCAGCACCTACCCGGTGGATGATCCCGGCAGAGTGGATGTACTGCGAGGGGGAGACGGCGGGGCGTCAGGCGCTGGCCCCTGCGCCGCCTCCCGCTCCGCTCCGCGCCCACCTTTAGCCCGCGCAGCAGCTGGTACACGAGGAACTGGACGTGTTCGTCACTCAGCGCCTGGCACTTGACGATGTTGTTCAGGTCGGCGCCCATCAGTGTGGTCACCAGGTACCTGGGTGCGGCCGGGAATGAGCCCCGCGCCCCCGCGCCCCCCCCTCGGCCCCCCTCCGCCCCCCGCCGCCCCGCCGACGCCGCTCACACTTCGCTGAAATCCTCGAGGAGGTGGCCGGGCGTGAACACATCCAGCAGCCCGATGACCTGGGGGTGCGGGGAGTCAGCTGCGCGGCCCCTCGCGTGGCGCGCCGCGCCCGCCCCGCCCCGCCCCGCTCACGTTCTCGTGCTTCAGGTGTTTGAGCAGCCGCAGCTCCCGGTAGGTCCTCCGCGCATGGATCAGAGACTGGAAGGGCCGCGACAGCTTCTTCACCGCCACCCTCTGGCGCAGCCGTGTGTCGTAGGCCGAGCTGCAAGGCCGCGCGTGAGGCTCTGCCTCGTCACTGGCCAGAAGGCCACCGGCACAGGCATGAGACCTCACTAGCTCCCTGGCTCCCCCTCCCTCCTGGAGTCTTCTTTTTTTAATATTTGTTTGGCTGTGCTAGGTCCTAGTTGAGGCGTGTGGTATCTAGTCCCCTGACTAGGATTGAACTCTGGCCTCCCTGCATTGGAAGGAGGGCGTCTTAGCCACTAGACCACCAGGGAAGTCCCCCCTCCTGGGGGGTCTTGCTCCTTCCTCCAGAGGCAGGTCCCCTTCCACTGACCCCCTGACTTCCGGCCTCCCTGAGCCCACCTGAATTTCTCCTCATTCCTGCCCCCAACTCACGGTGGAAATACCGCCCCCAGGAAACAGTCAGAAGTGTGTTGCAGAGTAGATGTTCCTCCAGCTCCCTGTGGGCCACAGGGTCTGGGCGGCCCCTGAGGGGTCTTAAAGCCACGTCCAAAGCCCCGGAATGCTCAACACGTGGAGGAGAACCTGACCAAAGGCGTGTGTTGCATCCCCTGTCTGTGGCAGTGAGAGACTAGACAGTACGGAATGTCCAGCAGAGGGTGGCATCTGGACCCCCAGGGCACTTCCCCTCCTGCAGCCACACTCCCCGGAGGCTCAGACCTGCAGCCTCCGTGCCCACCTGCTCAGTGTGCCCTCTGCCTCCCGCTCCACCGCTATCTCAGCATCCGCCTTCCTCCAGCGAGTGAGCTGTCCTGTGCGGCCACCCCACCCCTCCACGCCCATGCAGGGAGCCTCCTGCAGCAGGTGGGATGCTCCTGGGCGATGGTGGAGGAAAGCGGCTCTGGGGTGCAAGTCAGGAGGAGTTGCCCCTTACAGGGGAGGGGAGCAGACCCTTTCTGTCTGCAGGGTCAGCAGAGGACTGTGGGGATTGGCACCAGGCCATCAGCCTCATCCGAGGAAGGAGGGAGCCCAGGAGTGACACCTGCCTGGGGGCCCGCTTCCAGCCAGGGCTCTGTCAGCTCCCCCAGGGGCCACACACACATACCCTCTCCTGCCACTGAGGCCTTAGGGGGAAGCCAGGGCCTGCTGGCTGGGGCGGCTGGAGTGGCCTGGGGTTCCCGATGGTTGGCCAGTGACAGCATGAGGCCTGAGGCCCAGGGGACCCCAAACCCCTTCTCCAGGCTCCAGCGCTGGGCCCTGGGAGTGATCTGGAGTCCCACTTGGAACCTTCTGCCACGTCCTAGAGCAACAACTCTCCACCGGGGGCCTGCCTGCCTATACCCATGCCCCCACAGATACCTGGTACCTCACCGGTTCTGGATTGGGGGGGCACACTTCAACATCCACACCCACAACTGGCCTCACTGTCAACGCTGAAACCCCAAGGACTGCCTGCAAGCCCCGCCTGGCCCCACCAGGTCCAGAGGCCTCCCCAGGCTCCATCCTCTCTCCCGTCTGGGCCCCAGGGTCTCTCTTGGTTGGGGCAAAAGTGGGAGGGGTGTAGACCCCCTAAAGACTGTGGGGGATGGTAGGCTTCTCTGATCAGGCTTGAACCTCATTCCGGAGTCTGAGACCCCTTGGAAAACAGGGGGAGGGGACAGGGCCCACGGAGGAGCTGGAGGTCATTCTTAGGCAGGGGGTCTTGGCGCCCTACCCCCAAGCAGGGCTCTTCTTTTTCAGGCAAAACTACAGACTCTGGGGCGGGGGTATCTACCGGAGCTCAGGGCTGCCTGACCCTGGACCGGGGAACCCCAGATGCCTGCTCAGACATCCAGGGCCACGGAGACCGGCCCTTTCGCCAGCTGTGACGCCGCAGATTCACACCCCGGAGGAGGACTCCCCGGGCTGGAGGGGGGAGAGGGACGCCCTTCCCAGGCCAGGGAGACGCGCCAGGAAAGTTTCCCTCGCGCCCCACCCCACATTCATTCCTCGGATCCGCGTAAGGCCCGGGGGCGGAGGCAGGGCGAGCCCCTCCCCGCGTCGGAACCCTGCACGGGGGGAGGGGCGCGCGCGGAGACCACCCTCCCGCCCTAGCCCTCCCCTACCAGACTGAGCCGTAGGCGCCCGAGCCCACCGGGCGCAGCCCCTGCAGCCTCTGCGGCACCTCCCACAGCGTCTTGTTCAGCTCCAGCCGGTAGAAGCCGGCGCGCGGGCCCGACATGTCCGGAGCGGCCGCAGCTCGGCGCGCGCCCCGCCCCGCGCCCGGCGCCCCGCGGAGCCCCAGCCGGCTGCGGGAGGCGGGGCGGGGCGGGGCCAGGGAGGGGGTTTCCCGCAGACGGCCGCGCGGCTTCCAGCCGGCCCCGAGCCGCGGCTGGGCGGAAAGCGGCCTTCCCAGGGAGGGGGAGGGGGCGGCCGTGGAACAGCTCCTGGCTCCTCCCGCGGCCTCCTCCCGGGGACCGCGCGCCTCCCCAAGCGCGCCGCGTCTGTCCTCCGCGCGGCACCGCCCGGGCCGGGCCGCTGCCACCTCCCGGGCTCGGCTCCCCGCACCCTCTCGTGCCCGCACCCAGGGCGCCACCCCTGCCCATCTGCCTTCGCCCGCACTCCGCCACCCGCC
Source organism: Nanger dama (assembly GCA_917880005.1). NCBI lineage: Eukaryota > Metazoa > Chordata > Mammalia > Artiodactyla > Bovidae > Nanger > Nanger dama. The sequence continues at coordinate 440,768 of CAKJTW010000046.1, read as the reverse complement.
TGCTCTGGGTCCTGCGTCTCCCCGCTCCAGCCTGCTCGGGACGGGCACCCCTCCTCTCCCGGCTCCTCATCCGGGCCCTGCACTCCTCCCCTCCCCCAGCGAGCTCCTCCTGGAATGAAGGCAGAATCCTCTAAATCAGAGAAGCCAGGGCGAACCATGAGACACATACATATTTATATTCATATACATTTTTCAGATAAATACGTAAATGAATAAAACCTAGGCATTTGGTTGGGTAGGGTCCCTTCCGCGTAGGCCGATGGCGGCGCCTTGGACTCTGGGTCGGCCTCGCTTCCCTTCCCGTTTGGCCATACGGCCTTAGCCGTGTGGTTCGCTTCCCGGTAAAGCTTCCCCGACCTGGTGAGGCCTCCTGCAGCGGCGGCTCCTGGGCCGGGCTCAGCCGCACCCCGGGGAAGCGCAACTGCCGGGCCGGCCCGGAGACCCGCCCTCAGGACCAGGGACAGCGGCGGCGCCGAGGGGAAATGGAAGGGCTGGACTCAGGAATCTTTCCTCACCTGTACCCTCTTTGGGGCCTGGTACCCGTCCTCCTGCTGAAGTAGCCCCCTCAGCTGTGACCTCTTCCAGGAAGCCCACTCTGACTTTCCCAGGTACTGCGGGGTCTCGAACTGCGAACTCCACCCCCGGACGGGGCATTGCCTCTCTGCCCTTGGAAGGTGAAGTTTGCACCGGCTGCTGTCACTGAAGGGGCTGGGCCTATTTCAGCATGTCTGGAGCTCTGGGCGGGAGCGGAGGTTTCTGTTTGAAGTGACCAGGGTTGGGATAGAGCATCTCTGGGGAGTCAGCCCCCTGACCCGCACCCTGGGGAAGCGGGGGAGGGGGGCGGCGAGGGGAGGGGGCGGTGCTCGGCTGCCCCTCCCAAGAGAGTGCGACCTCAGGCTGGGTGCCCAACCCTCCCCTTTTATGAAACAATCAAAAATCTGAGTTTTTATGTGAAACATCCTGATATTCAAATATTGATAACCAAATTAAAACATGTCAACGCAGTCCCAGGCAAAAGGACAGTTGTGCCTGGCGAATCCGGGTCCTGCAGGGAGCCCAAACGTAAGAAGGGTGCCGGGTCCCACTCCTAGCGCGCGGGCCTTAGTTCCTCTCTGGGCGCCGGGAGCGCGGGATGCGGTGAAGACGCCGGTGTCCCCCGCCCACAGCCCCCGGCCCTACCCCCGCTTCCTCGGGGCCCCGCGATGGGGACACCTTTCCGGCCGGGCGAAGTGGCTGAGGTTTTGTGCGGAGTTAATGGAGCTTCAGCTAAAGCGAGGAGGGAGGGGAACGGCGGGTCGTGGGAACGGGGCCGCGCGCCGCAGGGAGGGGCGGCCTTTGTCTGCGCCGAGGCCGCGTGGGGCGGGCCCCGTTCCCATGGCGACCGGCGGCCCCGGCCGGGCGGGGTGGAACGGGCGCCGGGTCCTCCCCCTCCTCCAAGGGGGCCAAGAGGTCTGTCGACTAAGGAGCCCCGCCCGGCCTTCTCCCGTCGCCCTCTTTCCCCGGAATCCCAAACGAGAGTGGGGATTCTGCCCTGCGGCAGGATCTGCAGTTTTTGTCCCTCACTGTGCTGTGTTTTCAGGGCCGTCCTGGCCGGTCTGGAGCCTGGAGCAGGGCCGTCATGGATCAAGGGCAGACAGGAGCGGCAGGCGCTGCCCGTGTGAGGAGGGCGCGGTGGAGCTGGCAGAGACGAGCCCGCGTGAGCCCTGGGCCGCCAACCGGACCCCACCCCTGGCCTCTTTCCACTTCCTATTGTGATTCACGGGGGGTGGGGGTGGGGGTGGGCGGGGGCATACCAAGATCCCGCATGCCGTGCCTAGTGTCTCCTCTCCACACGCCCAGACCACCCCCTCCTCAGCCCCACGCTGGTCTTCTGACTGGCTGCACATCCCCCCTGAAGGGAAGAAACCTTTAGAGAGGTTTCTCTAAAATGCTATCTGGCCCTGTCACAGGGGCCCCGTGACTTAGAGGGCGTGTCATGCTCCTAACAATCAAGGGTGTGGTCCTAGGCTGGCTGTTCTCGGTAGCTTGGAAGGAAACGTCTTCGGAGGCTGCTGGTCACCCCTCTGTCTTCGCCTCTCCTGGTTCCCACTGCATTGGGAGGAAAATGGGAAGCACAGAGTGACGGAAGGCTGCGTCACCCCTCAGTTTGCCAGTCTCCTGACCCCTCCAGGCCAGCCAGCCCACCCCCACGAACCCAGCCATCCAGACCCAGTTTCTCCGCTGGCCCCATGAAAGGACGGCCTCTGAATCCATTCACGCACCTGTCCTCCACGGGGGAGAGTACCCCGCCTGTTGGACCTGCAGCAGAAGGCAGTCTCACCCACTCTCCCCGTTTCACACCCAACTACCAGTGGGGAGGAGGCAGAAGTGCCTGCAGGGGTCCAGTCTAGGAGCCAGGCCTCCAGGTGCCTTCTCCCTCTGGCCTCCCCCACCCTCGGATTAGCACTTCCAAATCACACCCCCTGCTCCAGTCTAGCAGTGTGTTGTTCCGCCTTCCTGACCTAGTACAGAGCCGGTGCTGGTGGTCCTGGGGTAGGGGTGCCAGTTGTGTGCCTTCCACTCGGGAGATACCCACTCGTTTCATGCGGCTTGAGATCGACTGCCTGTCCAGAAGTGGCTCATGACTGAAAACCTATCCTGCTAAGACCTCTTAGCCGCAGTGGTGTACACCAGGCGGAGACACAGGCCGGGGGGCCTGCCAGTAGCCTCCAGGTCCTTAGAATAAAGCCGCACATACCACAAAGCAGGTCAAATGGATGAAACCCAAAGACATATGAGCACCTGGATGGAGCCGGATCTGAAGCTGGACCCTTCACTTGCTTTTATGAAGCCACTAAATCCCTTTCCTGCTGGGGTCGGTATTCTTGGACCACACGGGCTCCCTCGGGAAGACCCTTGCTGCCCCCTTTACTGCTGTGTAGCTGGTGCCCAGGACGTGTTGAATGAACACGTGAGGGCCCCGACACACTGAGTCTGTGTGCCTGTGTGTGCACGCCTGTGTGCTCACGGCATGTGTGCTTGATGGCCGCAGGCTGGTACACCTCCTGGTTCCTGTGCTGTGTTCAACGTGCGATTGGGAGCGAGCCCCTGCCCCCAGGGAGGCCTCTCTCCCTGCACTAACAAAGGGGCCTCGCTCTTGGGTACACTGCCCTTGAGCTCTGTGTATGTGCTGAGTCATCCTGGGCTGGTCTAGGGCACCTGGGAGGTGCCAACCCTAAAGGACCCACAGGTTTGAGCAGCAGGGACACAGAGCCTCTCTCGAGGAACCACCGTGCCCACACGCGTGTATGCAGTAGGGGCTGAGCAAACGTGTGCTGGTTGTACCATGCTGTGAGGCACCCCACCTCGGCAAGAAGGAAACAGCTCCCTCGCGCTCACGGAATGCCCGCCCCTACCACCAGAGGGCGCCTGAGGCAGCCCCTCCCCTACTGGGCAGGCCGTCTCCTTGCTTTCAGGGTCTCTGGGACCAGCTCCTCTCCACAGCCCAGACCTCACAGCCCGGTCTGACCAGCATCCTGTCCCACTGGGGCTGCAGGGAAGACAGGGACCGAGGCCCCACAGGCACAGCAAGAGGCGGGCTTCTGGGGCCACAGAGAACGCATGCGAAGTGAGACCACAGGCAGATCCGGGGACAGGCAGTGGTGCAGGGGCGGCAGACCAGCAGCTCCAGGAAGAACCCAGCCAACCAGCAGAATGAAAAAAACAACTGCATTTGATTTACAATTCACAAGATTTACAAAAGGGTTGGGGTGGCCCTGGCAGACCCGCTCCTGGCCCCCAGGCCTGGGTAGGGGCCTCCCGGGTCAGCCTGTCTGACAGGCTGAGACCAGGACCCCCCGTCTGCTGGGGCCCTTCTGGCCGCCTGGGCCTCGACGTCTGACGTCCAGCTTGACCTTTGAGGTGGGGCCTGCAGCACGGAGTCCCCGGAGTGCCGGGCACCCCGCAGGGCAGGCCCGCGAGGTCAGTGAGGCATCGTACCGCTTCTCTGCCTCCGTCCAGGCAGGGCGGACGCACACAATCCGGGCACTGGGTCCCGGGGCCGCAGGCACTCAGGCCCCGCTGCTGGAGGCCAAAGCCAAGGTGTCTCAGGCGGCTGCTGGTGCTAGGGGAGGGGACTGAGGCCTGACTGCCTCCAGCAGCCCAGCGTGGCACCGGGGGCGTAAGGCACGTGTTTCGAATCACTCAGGAGACACTGGATGCTGGTTCTTTGAGAGGGAGCTGGTGTTGGCGGCGCCCGGCTCTATTGCTCAGGGAAAGACGCTAACGTGGCTACAAACGCTGAGGGGGAGCAGTCCCCCGCCACACACACTCGGAAGCCCGGGGCTGCTCCTCTGCCGGAGAGAGAGGGGGTGAGTCCAGCCCACTCGGCCCCGTCCCCAGGGCTGCCCAGAGCCTGGCAAGGCGCATCACACACCTGTGTCCCAGACCGTGACGCTGGAGGTCGGAGGTCAGAGGTCTGTGACCTTGTTCTCAAGTGCAGCCGCGATCTGCTGGAGCCGGAAGGCCAGCTGCATCTTCTGGGCGGCGGGGTCCTCCTCCAGGGCGTTGATGATCTTGGTTGGGGGAGGGGGGTGCAGGTGATGTCAGACCACAGCCCAGGGAGGGGCGCCCGAGGAGCGCTGCTGTCCCCACGGGAGGCCGGGCCCCCTACCTCGTCATAGTACTTCTGTGTGTACTGGTAGAGCTGGTGCAAGGCCACGAGGGTGTTCAGGGAGTCCGTGTGTGCCTGAAGGGCCAGGGCAGGGGCTGCATGACCCACGGGGGGCCGGGAAGCCGTGCCCCAGGAGGTGGGCAGATACAAAGGGACCCCCTCCAACCCTGTCACAACACTCAGACACACAGCGTGCCAGGCACAGACAGCTTCCCATGCACGCGGGCCCGGGCCGGGCGGGGCTGGCTCAAAGCTGCCCCCGTGCCCCATGAGTCCCGGCGCCTCTCTGGGTCCTGTGGGCACATCACCTGCCCCCAGGGCTGACTCCTGCCCGTCCCTGCCCCCCCGTGGGGTCTTCAGGGTGGGGCGGAGGGCTAATCCTGGGGTGTGGGGTCCCCCGTGTCCCCCTTACCCGGGAAATCTCTGCCAGGTGTGTGTTCATGTCCTGGTCGCTGACCTGCACCATCTGCCTGATCCCCTTGTAGTAGCTGTGGGGGGAGAGAGAGTTACACAGGGTGGGGGGTACTGGAAGCGGGGCAGTGGTCCCCAGAGGTTGGGCCTCCTCCTGATCACAGGCGCCACCCAGGGCCCCGCTGGGTGGGCGCTGAGGGGGGCAGGCGGGGTCTGGCCTGGTGGGCGCGTGCGGGACTCACTCCTCCACCATCTTCTTGTAGGTGGAGATCTCCTTGGCGTAGAGGAGCTTGTTGCTGGGAGAGTCCTGCGGGGATTGGAGCCCAGTGACACCCAGGCCGAGACACCAGGGGAGGAAGGGTGGTGGGGGAAGGGCTCCCACAGGGCAGCTGCCCCGCCTGGCCGCAGACCTGACGGTGGTTTTGTTTTGTAATTTACAGTAAAACTTACTCTTTCTCATGGGAAGAGGAAGACTGACAGGGTCCCTGACTGCCAGAGGGCCGCTCCCCACAGGGCCTCCCGTCATGCCAGGGACCGGCACCTGCCTGCCTCCTGACCTCCAGCCTCACGTGCAAACCCACACCTGAAATGACCCCCTCATCCCGTCGCCGCCTGCTTCCCTGATGCCCCCGGTCCAGGGGCCCCACCCCCGCCGGGTGGCCCGCAGCTGCACGCACTCGGCTCAGCTTGTGCTCTGTGCGTGTGCAGGCGTCCATGAAGGTCTGTGCGATGACTGACAGGGAGGCGTCCACCACCTCGTGGACATGCACGTCGAAGATGAAGTGGGGGTTCTTGAGGATGTTTACCCAGAAGCGGAGTGGTAAACTGAGGCAGAACAACAGGGCGTGAGGAGGAGCCTCAGGGAGCAGGGGCAGGAGGGGTGGGGGTGCGGCAGACTCCCCACCTGTTGGTCTTCCAGATGTGGATGGTGTCCTCATCCTTGATGTCGTGCTTTTCTGCCTGCTCGTCCAGGAAGTCGAAGAAGTACTTAACCGCCGGTGGCACCGCTGTTCCCGGGCGCCAGCACGCTTTGGAAGAAGTTGTCCACGAACTGCTGCAGCGTGCCCTGCGGGGGGAGGTGGGGTTCAGCTCATCCGGGCGACAAGGGGCGGGAGGGCTAGGCCTGCCGCCCACATGCCCTGCGAGGCCCACCTTGACGGAGAGCAGGCGGGTCAGGTAGATCTCGGTGATGGCCTTGGTGCGCTCCTTCTCCTTCACGCTGCCGCGCTTGCACTTGCCGTCGTCCACCTCGTCGGTGGGCCGCACCAGGTGCCACACCCGATTCTCCTCCTCCAGGAGGGCGTGGCCTGTGGGAGTGGCTGCTGAGGAACGAGGACCAGAGCCCAGGGCCAGGGTCCTAGCACCGGGCTCAGGTCCTCACGGGCCAGAGAAGGGGAGGGACTCACGCTCTCCAGGCAGGTCCTGTTGGCTGTCCTCGGGCTGCTGAGAAACCCCTGCCTTGGACAGGATGAGAGTGGCCCCGTCCCGGACCTGGGGAACAGAGACGTGAGGGCCGGCTCCACACCCCACCCTCCATGGGCCCTCCCCCCACTGCCACACTCACGTTGTAGTGCATCAGCGTGTTGACACGCCGCCACCGGCCCTCCCGCTGAGAGGTCAGGTCCAGGTCTGACAGGATCTGGGCTGTGGATCCGGGACGCCACTCTGTGGGAGGACAGAGCCCAGCTCCAGGAACCCTATCCCAGCCCACCCAGCCTGGCCTCCCTCTCGCCACACCCACACCCCGGTCGACCCAGCTTCTCCAGGCACAGAGCCAAGCCTTCAGGGACAGAGCTTACCGAGGACCACACTGTCAGCCTTGGGCCAGCGGGAGCAAGGCTGTGTGCGGTACACCTGGTCGATGATCTTCTCCTTGACCTGGGAGATGGTGTCACAGTTGAGGACCTTGACCGGAACTGCGTCGATCCCTTCATCCTGGACGATCACGCTCACTGTCTGCACAGAACAGAGGACCAGCTGGGGAGGGGCCCTCGCCCTCGCTCGCCCCAAACTGGAAGCAGGTCTGGGCCTCCTCCTGACGGCATCCTCTCTGGTGGAGGACAAGGGGCAGAGCATCCTGAGCCCCGACAGGACCCAGGGCCTCGCCTTTACCTGCACTGTGGCTCAGCAGGACAGACAGCAGGGGGCTGCTCATGTGCAGCTGTCACAACACACACAGGTAATCACGGGACCACATGCCATGCACCGCCTCCCCGTGCACATGGTTACCACCACACGCTCGGTGTGCCGGGCCCCACATGCCTGCAGCAGCCTGGGAACCCAGGAGGCAGCCAGCCTGGGGTTGTGGCCCCTAGAAACCCTCTCCAGGCATCCAGGACCCAGACCCCTCCCTGGGCAGGGGTGGCCCAGCACAGGGGACGGGTGCTAATATAAGTCCATGAAGGAGGCAAGTGGCATCCAGTTTCTGGTCTTGAGGCTGGCCCAGAACCCGGCCCCGGGGGCTCACCAGGGGTGTGTACTCCACGCCGTCCCCCAGCAGCCCTGTGTCGTTTAGGGTGTACTTGGCTTTCTTTTTGCACGGCGTCCACCGGCCCCTTCTCCACCTGATGCTTGATAGCCTTGAAGAGCTTGTACAGCGGCTCCCCTGCACTATCCTGGAGCAAAGTAAGGTGGCTGAGCCGGGGGTGGGATTGACCGCACCAGGGTGGGATGCAGACCCGTCCAGATGGAGCTGGGCCCCAAGAAGGTGGACACTGGAGGGTTCCAGCATGCCCTGGGGGCTCCGCCCTTCCCCCACCCCAGGCAGAGCTGGGTGGGACGCACCTTGAGATACTGGTACAGGCAGATAGACATCCAATTAGACAGCATTCTCTCCACCACTGTCTCAGACCTGAAGGTGCAGAAAGGCTTTGTACAAGGGACCCGCTAGTGTCCTGAGGATCAGCTGGCTCTTCCAGGTACCCGGGCCAGGTACAGCAGCCCAGACTCCATCCACGTCCCAGGTCTCCATCTCCCGCAGCGACCAATCTCCCAGTCCCCTCAGGGAGGGCATTTCATCTTCCACCCCATGCGACAGTGCTGCCCACAGAGGAGCAACGCCTCCTTCTGCCCTACTCACTAGCCCTGGCTACACCTGCTGGTGTCCAGGTGCCTGGACATGCCTGTGCGCCCCTGCCACAGGCCCCCGAGGTGGCCCTCGCCCTGCCCCACACACCTGCGCAGCATCAGCTTGGGGTTCTTGGCCACCACGTACTGCTCCATGAGCTCTAGGAAGAGCGTGCGCATGATATCTGTGTAGTACTCCAGCTTCCCGTGCAGCGCCACGGTCAGCAGCGACGCAAAGTAGACCTTGGCGCGGGCCGAGAACTCCCGCTGGTTCTCCAGGGTGTGGATGAACTGAAGGGCAGGCCGGTCAGAGCCCTGCCCCTCCAGAGGCCCCGCCCACGCAGGGCCCCGCCTCGCCCACACCCAAAGGCCCAGCTCACGTTGATGAGGAAGCACTTGCTGTTGAGCAGGTTGGAGAACTGGTAGAGCGCCTGCTCCACCACAGGCCGCCGAGACTCGGGGATGTCCAGCTTGCCCGTGATCATCACGTCCTTGTCGCCGTCCTTGGAGGGCAGGAAGAAGACGCGGTCGGTGTAGGTCTTGTAGTCCAACACGGGGATGCCTGCCTCGTGCACGTCGTTGGTCTGGTCTTCCATCTCAATCATCAGGTCTGCAAGGGGGTCGGGGTAGGCACGCACGGCCGTCGCTGGCCACCCTAGCCCCCTCTGCCCGCCCCCGAGACCCTTCTCCCAGAACCAGGCCCCGAGCTCACCAATCCCAGGACCCGCCCCCCCAGCCCTCCCCTTCCCAGGACCCGCCCCCGAGCCCCCCCCTCCCAGGACCCGCCCCGAGCCCTCCCTTTCCCAGGACCCCGCCCCCGAGCCCTCCCCCTTCCAGGACCCGCCCCCCGAGCCCTCCCCTTCCCAGGACCCGCCCCCGAGCCCTCCCCCTTCCCAGGACCCGCCCTCGAGCCCCCCATCTCCTGGGACCCGCCCCAGAGCCCCTACCTGTGAACTCCTTGCAACGGTCCCGCACACTTTCCTCCAGGCCCTCCAGCTGGGACTCTGATCTTCTCGTACTCGCGCTCCGCCTGCTGACTCTTCCTCCTGGGGGCACAGGGGAGCTCCTGGGTCCCGGCCTGGGTGGGGCCGGCAGGTGGGTGTGGCCGAGGGGGCGGAGGCCGGCTCACCAGTAGCAGTAGATAGACACAGCGATGGCAGCCACCATGGGCCCGATGACCAGCGGCAGGATGAGGCTGAGAGGCACGTCACTGGCGCGCGTGTCGTACTCCACTCGGCCCAGCACCCACTCCCGGGAGCCAAACTTCACCTGCGCGGGGAGGGGCTCAGCGAGGACCAGGGGCGCGCAAGGCCGCCCCGCCGCCCCAGCCCGCGCCCCACACGCACAATGAACTCGGGCAGGTTGTGGGCCGTGTCTCGCTCTGCCTCCGCTTGGGAGGGGGCTGCACCTCCGGGGGCTCACAGTACAGGTCCGTCTCTGTCAGCGTCTTCATGACGCAGCGCTCGGCACCCACAAAGGCTTCGGCCTCGTGGATGGTCATGGCCTTGTTCAGATTGGTGCCCTGGGGTGGGGGTCGCCACAGTGACCAGGAGGGCATCAGGGAGGCCCCGAACAGCTTAGGCCAGGCCTCGGGCTGCTCCCTGCCCGCACCGCCCAGGACCTGCCCCCCGGGCTGTGCTGGTCCTCACCCGCGCGTGAATTAGCTTGTTGACTTGCTTCTTGACACCCCCAGTGAAGTTCTCAAAGGTGGGGTCGGCGACGTACTCAAAGGCACCAGCCTCCGTCCTGAGCAGGGCCTGGTGTCCATCCATCCGGATGAGTGCGGTGAGGTTGTAGGCCTCGGGCTCCTCGGGGACGGCCGGGGACAGGAACACGACCTTGGAGTCATTGTGGAACACATACTCCGTGCCCACGACCTGAGGGGCGAGGTGGGACCTTTAGGCCACCTGGCACAGGGGGCCTCCAGCCCTGGCTTGTACCCGCAGCGGGCACCAGGACTGACCGTGATGGAATGCAGTGGTCCAGTCTCCCGCCGCTGCCTCCAGGACTGCAAGGGCTCAGCTATGACGACCATGGCGAACCTCTGGATCAGGCTGAAACCCTGTCCTGTGACGTTGATGCTCCGGCCACCGCTGGGGGCAGGGAGGAGACAGTGCCAGAGTGGCACACCGGGCTAGGCGAGTGCCCTGCAAGACTACGTCCCTGACCCCACCCACTACAATCTGGGATACACTTGCAGGCCAGTGTGAGCACAGACCTGCCTTGCAGCAGGTGTGCCCAAAGCGCTGCCATCCTGTACCGTGAGAGGGCAAGGAGGCTGTCCACCTGGGTGTCAGGGGGAAGGGACCTAGGGGGACAGGGGGGAGTTTTGGGAGGCCTCCTCTTGTCCCCCAGACCAGCATCTGCCAATCCTCACGAGGCTGGAGGGCAGAGAGCGCCAGGAAACAGCTGGATGGGGTGGGTGTGGGGGCACCTGCTACCAAGGGGCCCCCGTCACACCTGGACAAAGCTCCGCAGCGGCTCAAAGGCCCGCAGGACTGGATTCTCACGGTAGGTGAAGGTGATACCAGGGCTGGGCACTTCGGAGCCCCCATAGTAAATCTTCAGGGCCAGCTCTCCCCGGAACCGCCTGGGGGCCAGTGACACACTGAAGCTGGGCCCCAAACTGTGTCCTGAGGGTGTGAGAGCTGGTCAGCGTCAGCCCCACCCGGGACCACCCCAGCCCCAGGCCAGTGGGTCTACCTGGGGCTACCCCTCCAGGATGGACACAGGGTCGTGGCCAGAGGGCCCTCACCCTGTCCCCTGGACCAGGGGAGACCAGTATTTGGCGACCTGTGGGTGACACCCACACGTTACAAGGGACGTCGTTGAGGGTCACTCTCACATCTTCCTCAGAGCCTGTGTCCAGGTGGGTGCCATTGATGGTCAGCGTGGTGCCGCCGGCCTGTGGCCCCTGCTTGGGCTCCACACTGCGGGGCTGGGGCTGCTGGAAGAGGGGCAGGGCATCTGGCTCAGGGCTGGGTGGGGACGCAGGCCCTCTGCCCAGCTTGGGCCTCCCTGGGCCACAGCCGCCGTCAGGAGGCCCCCAGACCCTGCTCACATCTGTGCTGAACTGCCAGGTACTTACCTGGTAGGTAAACTGGGCGTGGGGAGGTGAATAGCCGAGCTTTCCGTTGATGTCCACCTCGACACCGCCTGTCAAGGGCGCCTCTGCAGCCTCGATGGTGCACACAATCCTGCATGGGTGGCAGGCAGGTGGGCACACTATGTGGGTGTGCAAAGCCTGGGCACCCACACACACCTGAACTACGCCTTCCCTCTCCATGCCCCCCAGTCCTCTGGCCCCACAGGACAGGGCCCTAGCCCAGCCCTGGCAGTCCAGGTCATGGGCTGCCCACTCACCGGGTGGACACGGAGTACCATTCTGGCTCAAAGGCACAGTTCTGGCCAGCCACGGTGACCCTCTTCACGTCATCCGCTCTGACCCCCAGGTTTGACCCAAGGATGGTGACGCGGATGCCTCCGCCCAGCGGACCAGTCTCAGGCTGGATCTGAAATTGGCAAAGCCTGGCTGACCCGGGGTCCCAGGGTGGCAGAGCCGCAGCACTCCTGTGGGTGAGGGGGCTGGGGGGCTCACCCTGGTGACGACGGGGTGGCGGGCACTCGGAGGTGGTGTTGCTGCACAGGGCCTCGTACACACAACGGCCCTGCCCGCTGCACCACACGCAGCGGTAGGCGGGGTCGGCGGCCAGGCACAGGCTGCAGTCGCTGCGGCCGAAGGAGCAGTTGTAGAGGGTCACTGCGGAGGGAGGAGCCGGCCGTCGGCAGGGCCGTCCTGCTTCCCGAGCCTGCCCGCCCAGCTGCCCACCCTCCTGCCCACCTTGGAGCCGGCTGTCAATATTCTTGCCGGAGGACTTGACGTACAGGTGGAGGGGCAGCGTCTCGTTGGCGTCGTGGGTCAGCTAGGGGGCACACGGGGACACACTGCAACCCCTGCTCCCATGAGGTCCCCGACAGCTGTGACCACGTGTCCCCGCACGGGCGGGGGCCGATTCCCATTCCAGGGAGCCGGGGAACACGGGGACGCCCTGAGGCTGTGCCTGCCTGCCACCTGCTTCCTCAGCAGGGTGGTGTGGTGGGCCTGCCCCCCGCACCCCTCAAGCTTGTTGCTGTTCAGTTGTACAGTCGTGTCCAACTCTGTGCAACCCCCGTGGGGGTCAGCACGCCAGGCCTCCCTGTCCTTCACCACCTCCCGGAGCCCACTCAGACCCGTGTCCATTCAGTCGGTGATGCCATCAAGCTGCGGAGGGAATTGGCCGCCTCTATGGGGTCCACCAACCTGGCCCACCCACCCAGGGAAGCGTACCTTTGGGGTCCGAAAGGAGAAGGTTCCTGGCTCCTGGGTGCTGACCGACGTCTCAAACTTGAGGAGGTCACTGCCCACAAGCAGTGGGGAGCCCTGCCAGACGGGCCAGTCAGGACATCCCGGCCGGGCCACCCTGCCCCGGGCCCCGGAGCCCGCTGCGCCACACAGCTCCCGGGCCGCTGGGGGGAACACTCTGCCACAGCGCGGGCCCCGCCTGGGCCCACGGACTGCTCCCTCCTGAGCAGCACTCGCTGCTGCTCCCAGACCTCTCTGCCTCCCCTACACGTTGGGCCTTGAGCGTGAAGCCGGGATGGTTTCCGGGTCTGCAGGGGGCGGGCCCGGAGTAAGCCCCGCCCCCAGGCCCGGGCCCCCGCAGCACCCTCACCTGCACCGTGTCCAGGTTCTTGCCCTGGAAGGTCACGTCCGTCTCGTGGTTCACGGGGATGACCAGCGGGCTGGGGTTCAGGAACTGGGGGCAGTCGTCCTCCTGGGGAGGGAGAGCAGTCAGGATCTGCCAGGCCACGGCCGAGCAGCCGGGCCCCCGCGGCCCCCAGCCCTCACCATGTGGGCGCCCACGACGCCGTCCTCGGGGCCTGGCGAGGCCTGCTGACACGCGTGCTCGAGCAGCGCCCACTGGCAGGTCCAGCGATTGCTGGAGCAGGAGATGCACCTGGAAGAGGGGGCGGTGAGGGGTGGGGGGGCCGCACGGGGGCCGCACGGGGGGCCAGGGGCGGGCGGGCGGGGAAGCCACTCACGGCAGGTTCTCCTGCAGGCTCATGGCCTCCCGGCAGTCGTAGAAAGGATACTGGTGGGCGGTCAAGAAGACGTTGCCGCGTTTGGAAGTGGAGCCGGATGGTTACGGCCACATGATCTGCGGAGGGACAGTGTTGGGTGGGGCCGCAGGCTAGGCTGGCCCGTGGGGGACGGGAGGCTGGAACCGGGCCTCCCGTGGTCCCAAGCCAGCCTTGCGTCAGAGTCTCCCACAGGACACCAAGTGCAGAGACCCTGGCTGGAATCAACCCCGAAGGCTCAGCCAGGCCTCCGTCAGATCCCGGCCCCCCGCCCTGAACCGCTGGCCATCTTTCTGTCCCTGTGGGCGTCAAGGGCCGTGATTCCCTGGCGTCTACGGCAGAGTGCTTGCCAGGTCCCGGCCACGTCACTGCACAGGCCCTGCCTTCACCCGTGAGCCGGGCTTCCACCACCCCACGTGCTCAGGGGACAGGCTCGGCGCCGTGCGTGGCCTCCAGGGATGGCCTCACCCGTCTAAGCTGGCTGGGGGCGGGGGGGGGGGTGGGGCAGGTGCCCAGCACACATTGCTTGTACGCCGCCCGGCTAGGGTATGGCCCTGGGCTCTCAGTGGGCACCTGGGGCCAGTCAGGGGTGGGCAGCCTGGGGTCTCAGTGGGCACCCGGGGCCGGTCAGGGGTGGGCACCTGGGGCCGTCAGGGGTGGGCAGCCTGGGGTCTCAGTGGGCACCCGGGGCCAGTCAGGGGTGGGCACCTGGGGCCGTCAGGGGGTGGGCAGCCTGGGGTCTCAGTGGGCACCCGGGGCCAGGCTTGGCAGGTGGCAGCAGGTGCCTCACCCTGGCCGGGCGGCGTGCGAGGAAGGCTGCTCCTGCTTGGTGAGTTGCAGACCACGGTGCCCTCCTGCAGGCGTGCAGGGTGAGGCGGAGATCCTCCAAAGAGGCACAGCAGCATGTCGTCGTCACTCAAGGACGGGAGGGGGCTGACAGTCAGCTGCACCTGGGGAAGGGGCCGCGCCGCTCACGCAGAGTCTCCCACCCCGACCTGTTGAGCGGGCCATCTCCCCACCCAGCCCCACCCGGGGCACCTGTCCCCGGGGTTGCTCTCTGGCCGCCCTCCTGAATGTGGACCCCTGCCCCCTGGAAAGCTCTCTAGAACCCAACTTCGCTTCCCTGAATGGGACCCCCTTGGGCCACTCCTGGGACAGGGCCTGGGTCTGCCCTGGATTCTTAGGGGTGCCCCAGGTCAAAGGGGGACCATGCACAGGACAGAGTCCCTGTGGTCAGACCTGGCGCCCACAGCCAGGAGCGCAGCCCCGTGCAGCCCCCGCCGTCCCCACAGCCTGGGTGAGGGGGCGGCCTTGCCCCCACCCCCCCACCACTCACCTCCCCCTGGGCCTGGCGGCTCATGTTCTGCGGGTGGGCCCCGGTGACGGCCACGCAGGACTCGTTGCGGCTCCACAGCCAGTGGCCGCTCTCGTCTGCCCGGGGGCACTCCGCCTTCCTGGTGCAGCTGCGAGGGCGGGGGGGCAGTCTTAGCCTGGTGCCCATCAGCCCCTGGGCGGGGTGGAGCTGCACACCCAGATTCTGGGCGGGGCCGAGCCGGGGCACTTACCGGCCCTCAAGGACACACCAGCCGCAGTAGGGGTCCTGTGAACTGTGGCAGTGAGTGCAGCTGGAGAAGCTCGCACACTCCTGCACGAGAAGCCGGAACACCTGCGGGCACCGGGGGCGGCGAGCATGACTATGGACGGCCTCCAGCCAGAGAGGACCCCCCAGACACCGACGCCTGGGAGCACCGGCTCAATCCCACCTTTACCCGCTAAGCCTTAGGAGCCTCAACACCGAAGCAAGGCTGAGCAGGGACAGCTCCGGGCAGCTAGACCTCGCCGGGGATCAGCTGGCGCCCGGGTTCCAAGGAGCCAAGGGAGCCCTTGGTTATGGCACCTCCCTGGTGCCCATTGCATCAGCCCCCCAGAGGCTGTGGAACTTGGGTCATTCGAGCTCACAGGAGTTGCCCCTCAACCCAGCTTGCCCTTAGGGAAGGCCTACTTTGAGCACTGATCCTCTGGTCAGGTGGGCCAGACAGACACAGGACAGACAGAAGCAGTTTCAAAGGCGGGAAAGGTGCTCAGAGACGTGGTCAGGGCCCGAGAAGAGGGCCGGCCCTGGCACGCCCGCTCGGCTTTGCCCCCCGGGCCCCAGGGGCCCACCTTGTCCTGGGTCATGGCGTACAGGCTGGCCCGGTCTGCGGCCAGCACCAAGTCTCTCTTGATGCTCTTGTTGATCTCCACGAGGACGGCGCCGTACTCTGTGGAGCTGCCATCCGGGGCGAAGTATACCTGCAGGCACGGGGGCAGGCGCACAGTGAGTGGGATGCGTCTTGTGCACTGAGGACCCCTCTGAGAGCCACAGTGCCCCAGCCCTGGGCCTCACCTTAAGGACCCGGCCATCTGAGGTGCCCAGAAAGGCGATGGTGTGGCCGTTCTCGGTGGTCACGGTCACGGCCGTCAGGTTCAGGCCTCCACGGTGCAGCACGGCCTTGGCCGAGAGGCCGTCGTGGCTGCCCAGCGGGTAGGGCAAGTGCTCCGAGCCACACGGGAAACTCTCGCTGGCACCCTGGGGACCACGGCGTCAAGGCCTGCCCGAGGCCTCTCCCCGCGATGGCCCCCAACATTTAGGGCCCCACACACACCCCAGAACCAGCCCGGGCACACAAGCGCCCCTGGGTGCTCACTGCTCCAAGCCCCCACCCCCAGTGCACCCGACACCGGGAGAAGAGGCACCAGTGTGGGTGTTCACGCTGACCTGCCCGTGGAGACACCACACACACACGCACACACACGCGGCCCTCAACACGGGGTGGCATGTGGACATGTGTCAAGCAGGGCCACGCACAGACCCACCGCGTGTGGCCCAAGCCCCTGTGAGAACGCTGAGGCCACATACCGACACGTGGCCACCGCACTGGATGTCGCCGTGGAAGGGCTTGTAGAAGGTGTCTCGGGGCACCTCTCGTGCGCCCGTGTAGCAGGCATCGCGGTTGGCCTCCATCCTGCGGTGGACCTCGTCCCAGTGGGAACAGGCAGAGGCCGGTCCGAGGACCCCTGCCACCCCGGCCATCCGTGCTGAAGACAGCGTACAGCACCCCACCAGAGCCCGGCCGGTCCACCGAGGCCGCCAGGCAGGTGCCAAAGGCGGGGGCCTGGGCGTCACCGGCGCCCAGGCAGCGCACGTCCATCTCCAGGTAGGAGTAGTAAAGGGGTCCTGCTTGCACATGCGCGCCAGCAGTGTGCGGTTCCGGGAGGGGTGCTTGTCCTGCTGGTTGAAGACGAAGAAGATGTAGGGGCCGTCCTCAAAGGCGGCCACGAACTGCTGTGTGTTGGAGGACATGTAGCCGGCCTTGTAGGTGGCGTGGTCTGTGTAGGCCTCGAAGGCCTCCCGGCCCTCGGTCCGGTCCAGGAGGCGGGTGCTCACGATGACCCCGTTGTCGTGCGGCCCGTTGCCCTTGCCCACGAACAGCAGGCGCTCACCACCAGGGTCCGCGGCGCTCACCAGGCCCACAGTGGCCACGCTCTCGTCGTTGCTGGCCACAAAGGACTTCTCGCCGCTGCCGTCTTCGTAGAAGAGGCGCGTGGAGATGTTGCCCAGGGCGCGCAGGGCGCAGATGCCCTTGAAGAGGCTGCCGCACTCCACCAGGCGGCTCCGGGAGGGTCCAGCAGCAGCAGCTGGTTGACGTTGTCCGTCAGCACGGCCTCGTGGCACTGGCTCACCTCGATGGGAGGTGTGCACTTCTTGTTGTCCAGGGCCGGGCCCGTGGCCGCCCGCTGCTCCAGCTGCAGGTCGGCACTCAGCTGGTAGAGCGTGTTCACTGCGCCCACGTACACCATGCCCGACGCCTCGTCCACCACCAGGTGGTTCAGCTCTGTCTCGCTGCGGAAGAACTCTAGCTTGCGGGGCCGCAGACTCGTGCTCATGCCCACCAGGCCCAGGAGGGCCAGGGCCCAGAGCTGCAGCGCCATTGCCCCTGCACCCTGTGGGAAGAGAGGAGGGTCAGGGCTGGGCCCGCCTGGAGGACCCACCCACTCTGTTCCCGACGCCCAGCCCAAGGCCCACTCCCTTCCCTGCCTTCCCGGCTCCTCTGGCCAGACACACCCACTCTCAACTCCAAGGAGACCATCTCCCAAGCCTCCTCAAGAGGACCACCCTGTGACCTAACCTCTGATGAGCCAGGCTACCAGCGCCACAGCTCCAGGCCTGGGTGTGGCCAGCCGCCCCCGGAGGACTGTGCCCTGGCCTTCCCCTCCAGGGTTCCCAGAGCACCTTCAGGCTCACCTTGAGACAACAGAGCACCTCCTCCAGAAAGTCTCCCAGGCACTCATGTTCCATGACCCCACAGCGCGGGTGATCTGAGAGGCACCACCCCCAGACCACACTCCCCACAAGACCCGAGCCAACAGGCCTTGAACTTGCAAACAGGACCACACACCTGTTCTGTGCCTGACTCTCAGCACACAGTGTGATCCGACCGGAAAGAGCGGAGCTGCAGGGACTGTAGCCCGGCCTGCCTCCCTGACCCCCCACCCCCAGGGCCACGGCAGTCCAGTCTCCCTGTGCCCTGCTGGGAGGCCCTCAGGCCTCTGAGAAGGGGGCCCCAGAGTCCGAGAGCGGTGCTGCGAGTGGGCTGCAGCAGGCCACGCCAGTGTGCAGGGGTCTGCTTGAGCACACGCCCCTGTGTGGGTACACAGGCCCGTTCCCGTGTTCGTGTGCGTGAGAGCTGAGCTCAGGGTTGCCAATGTGCAGGCCTCTCCGGGTTTGGGGTGGTCCAGCATCTCCTCACCTTGGGGACCCTGATTACAATCTTGAGAGTCTCTGCCACCACCCCCTCATCGACACCACCTCCTTGGACACGTATTCACTCAAGAAACAACTACTTTTGTCCTCCCCTGCAGCAGCCCTTCCTGCCCATGGCTCCTCCGGGGGAGAGAGAGCTGTCTGCTCCGTGGCAAGGGGAGAGGTTTCTCTGGGGCACTGGCTTTGGCCAAAGCTATGTTGACTGGCTTCCTCTCATGGACCTGTGACTATTACACAGAAGCAATCCGACTTCCTTCTTTCCCTGAGCCACTAGGAACCCCCACCCCAGGCTGTGGCTGCTTTCCCCGCAGCCGCCCCCCCTCTCCCCAGCGTCCCTGGGGCACTAGGAAGCCCCCAGCCGGGCTGTGGCTGCTCTCCATCCCTTTGTTCCCGTCTCCACCACGTCCCACGAGTCCCGCGAGCCCCTGGAGGAGGCGTAGCCGAGAACCAGGTGACAAAGCCTCCTCATTCCAGAGCCACCGGGGGGCGCCGGCGGGTCCCGGCCAGGGAGGGGGGCCCTCGGCGGGACAGCGGCCCCCAGCGCAGGACACCCTGCTCTGAGGCGCTCCCGCTTGGGCCTCCTGACAAGCTGCTGGGAAAGGAGCCATCCACAGGCCGGCGGGACGGTGTCCAGCAGGGGAGACGGCAGGGACCTGGGAAGGGGGCGGAGGTGGCCCAAGAGGAGGAGGGGCGGGGCAGCCAGGGTGACCGGGCCGCGCGGAGAGGCTGGGGAGGAGCGGGAAGATTCCGCAGGCCCGCCTGGGGCAGGGGCCCCACCAGCGCACTGTCGGGGGACAGGACGCCCCGGAGGCCCCCAGGCGCGGGGCTGGGCCACCCGCCAGTCCAGGGCGGCGCGGGGCCGGACGCTCGGACGCCTGTGGTGCTGCCCCCCAGGCCCGGGGGGCGGGCGGCCTGCCCGGAGGCCCCGCCCCGCCGCCCCTCCCCCGCCGCCCAGCGCCCCGGCTGCCCCGCCCCGCTGGCCGGCGCGTCTCGGCCCGAAGTCCGCTCGGCGGCGCTGCGCCGGTGGTGGGGCATCCGGGGCCTCTGCTGCCGCGCCCCCACCCCGGCCCGGCCCCGCTCACCCGCGTCGCCGCCGCCGCGACCCCGGACCCGCTCGGCTTTGGCTCCGGCTGCGGCTCCGGCCACGGCCGGCCGCGGAATGAATGGAATGTTCCCCGAGCCCAGGGAGGGAGCGAGCGGGCGGGCGGGGGGCGGGCCGGCCGGCGGGGGCGGAGCTGCGGCCTGAGCCGGAGCCGCCCCCTGGGAGCAGGGGGCCGGGTCTCCGACGGATCCGTGTCCAGGCCCCTCTGCCCATCGGCAAGCGCGCGGAGGACTTGAACCCACAACCGACCGATCGGGCACAACGCCCACTCCCCCATACGCTTCTCTCCCTTCGGCAGAGGAGCTGGGCGGGTCACAGAGCCTGGACCGAATGCTCTGGTCGTCCTCTGGTTAGTGCCCTCTTGACTGAGGCCCTGGGGCAGGGGCCCTGGGCCTGCTACACCAGACGTGAGGGGTGAAGGCGCTGTGTGCCCTCACCCAAGGGACCAGATCCTGCTGCTGACTCCCAGGGGCCCAGACATTGGTCTGTTCCCTGCCCCACCGCACCCCCAGGAGCCCTCCGCCAGACCTGGGCTCCCTGCCACCCCCAGGAGCCCTCTGGGCGCTGGGCATAGTGAGCCCCTCTCGAAAGCCCGGGTTGTATTGTGTCATAGGAGGGGCTAGGACTCCAGGCGGCAGCTCCCTCCACTTCCTGGACAAACAAAAGCCTCAGGTGACCTGCCTGGCCAGGCCCAGGAGCAAAGGGTGACCCACCTGACCAGGAGCCATGCTCGGGCCACTGCACCAGAGGCGCCAGGCGCAGTCGGCAAAGCTCCCTGCGGCTGGTGTTCCCGGAATGGGCACTTCCTGTTTTGAAGGCAGCCCAGGACCCCTGCTTGCTCACCGGGGCAGCGGGGATTTCCTCAGGGGCACCAGACGCCTCTTCCTGGCCGAAGTCCGGAGGTGCACTTCCAAGAAGTCCACAGCTCCAGCTTACTGCCGGCCCGGAAGCCGTCTGGACATGTGCCCCTCGCTCCAGGCCCGATTCCCAGAAGGCAGCGCTGCGGTCAGTGCCCAGCGGCACTCCTGGCTCCCTGCAGAGCCCACCCTCCCACGTGAGCCTGCCAGCCCCCACAGCAGGGCACCTGGTTTTGGGCAGACATGTGCCTGCTGGGCCTGGCCAGACAAGACCTGTGGGGACACCTCACTCTGTCACCACGTGGCTGTGGCCCCCACTACCTTCCCCAGCTTGCGCTAGCCCCCACTCACCCAGGCTTCAGTGGTCCGGCTCAGTCTCTGCACCAGGCCAACATTGAGGTTCTCTAAAAGCAAAGGAGAGACGGTGGTCTCACGACAAGCCTGGCCCCTGCCTCCACGTCGGGAGCGAGGAGCAGCCCATGGGGCCCCAGCTGGCCTCTGCCATCCTGGAGGGAACTCTCAGCCTCCTGCCTCCTCCACCCCACCTTCAGCCCCGCCCAGACACTGGCCTCCCAGCCCCGAGAGCCCAGCACCCCCGGGCACACAGGGCCACTTGGTGTGTATGCGGCATGCCCCTCCAGCCTCTGCTCAAAGGGGCAGAGAAGGGGATTCGCTGGCTGTCTAGTGATCAGGGCTCTGCACTTTCATTGACAAGGGGCTGGGTTCCGTCCTCTGTTGGGGGAACTAAGATCCTGCAAGGTACATATATTAGTTTGATTAAAAGTAAAATTGTTTTCTGAAAAAAACATGCACGTACAACTCCACGATTCTCTCTACTAGATGTGTGACCTTGCGCAAGTTACTTAACTTCTCTGAGCCTCATTTCCCCATCGTGAAACCCCAGCGGTCTGTAAGAACTAAAAGGTGTGGGCCTGAAAAGCCTGTCACATTGTAGCACTCAGCAAGCTGCGATTGTATCCTCTCCTCCTGGATAAACAGGCCTGTGTACCCGCAGGGAGGGCCTGGTCAAGGATACTTCTCAGCACGGAAGTATGCAACCGGAGGACCCCAAGAACCCACGATGCTGGTGAAGATGGGTGGTCCGTGTGGACCCCGACACAGCCCAGACCTGTTGAGGACAGCTGTGGTGCAGAATGCCACGCCTCTCCACCCATGGGGGCTTGATACAGACACACAGGAGTTAACTGAAAAGCTCTAGAAGACGACATCCAAACTGAAAGTCACGGAGAGCCTTGAGGCAGGGAGGAGGGGGCTGAGACAATAAGGCAGTATTTGCCACTTTAAAACATTTTTGCAAGATTATATTGAGTATGCATGTGCCACTGGTCTACTGAATCCCGCCCCACCGTGGCCACAGACCACGGGCTCCCTGTCCGGCTCGCCAGCAGCATGGCCCCAGGCACCCCCAAATGTGGGGACCAACACTGCGAGGAGGGCCCAGGGCTGGAAGGACCCCCAGCAGCTCTGAGGGAGACCAGCAGGGGCAAGGCCTGCAGGTGGGGGCCGCCACACCTGCACACGTGGGGCAGGAAATCCCACGGGCGTCCTCAGTCCCCAGCTAAGTGGGGAACGGTTAACCAGAAACAGGAGCTTAAGGCTCCAGGTGTGGGGGTGAAGGTACCTAGGCAGCCTTTGTGAAAGCGGCAAAGGCCACTCCACAGGCAAAGTCAGGGCCAAACCAAACGGACGGTGGAGCCTAAGAGAGGGCCAGGCCAGCCTGGCCTTGAGGCTGAATGCGGGATCCACAGCCCTGGGGCCAGAGCATGCAGGCCTGCTCCTGAAGGGACATCACGTTGGCTTCCGTGTGCCCCGTGCCTGCTCCCTCTGCCTGGCATGGCCAAGTCCCCAGCCCCAGCCCTCCACCTGCCCAGATCCCTGGGAGGGGGGCCCTGCATGTGTGCTGGAGGTGAGGCCAAGGGAGGCTGGCCTCTTCCAAGGGACCTCCTCTTCCTAAGCCCACATACCCAGCCGCAACCTCACCTGCCGGACCTGCACCAAGGGATCCACTGAGTTGGACCCCCTCTCAGACTCTCCTGGAGGCGGTCCTCAGATTTCTCCTCCTGAAAGCAGGCGCCCCCAGCCCACATTTCCTATTGAAGGACCTGGACACCTCCCTTCCGCTTGGCCCCCAGCGGCCCCATCATGTCCACCCTGCCTCCAACTGGCAGCCACACTCATTCCTGCCACCTCAGGTGAAGGCCCGCTCCTGAACGCCCACAGGGGCGAGGTCCTGGGTGACCCCGCCACAATCACACACCCCCAACGCCGCTGCCGAGCCCCTTTGACCCAGGGTGATGAGGGCTGTGGACAAAGCTACACTGAGACTCAGTTTCCCTGTGAGGGACACGGGGTGATGACAGCACCAACCAGTGTGAGGCTGGGAGGTGTCAAGTGACTCTGTGCCTGGAGGAGGGATTCAGGGTGGCAGCAGGATGCCACCGTGCCCTGGAAAACGCCGGAGACAGCCACCTGCAGGACCGTCTCTCAACCACCACGGCCCCCAGGCGCCTCACTAACGGGCTGGTGAGCAAGGTCTACACAGGATCTGGCCCGGCGGGCACCTCCGGGTCTCAGCCCTGTGATCCATGACGGGGGTGACACACGGTGGAGGAGGCTGGACTTGCATGTGCTCCCAGGGCTGGTCCCCAAGCCCCCACACTCAGTGGGTGTTCCCCTGGCCCGAGCAACGGAGGGGGCAGGCCTCTCCTCACACACCCACCGCCTGGGGAGCAGAGGAGCCGCGCCCAGCAGGCCCCTGAGGCTCCCTCCTTTGGTCCCTTTCTCCTAGGCAGCAGCCTCACCCCCCTGCTCCGCCGCTAGGAAAAGGCAACAGGAGGTGCCCACCGGGCAGGGCAGGGATCCCACCCCAGGCTAGGGGCCCTGCAGCCCTGGGCCCCAGGAGGAGGGCCCTGGGGCGCAGGCTGGCCCTCCCTGTCACTAACATCAAGCAAAACCGAGGCAGCTACGTCTCAGCGCTGAGGTCAGAACTACGCAGAGCCGCCAGATCTGCGGAGGGGGGGGGGGGGCGGGGGCGGGACGGGGGCGGGACGGGGAGGAGGGGGGGTCTGGCCCTTGGCAGCCTGTGGGCTCGGGCAGGGGACCCAGGCTCGGCCGACAGGGAGAAGAGGCCGTTCAGAGGCTCAGGCCCAGGTGGGGACACTCCGAGATGGTGGGGGCGGGGGCAGCCTTAGCACCGCGCGGCGGGCACTCGGGACCCCCAGGACCGAGAGAGTGGAGGAATCAACCCCTGGCGGAGAGCTCGGGGCCGCGAGTCACTCCCCGACCCTAGGCCGGGAGGTAGCGAGGGCTGCGGTCCGGCCAGGAGCGCCGACCCTCCCCGCCGGGCAGCTGGCGGCGGGAGACCCGCCTGCGCTCCGCTCCTGCGACGAAAATGCAAATCTGCAATTAGCCCGGAGCGCGAAACAAATCAGAGGAAACAAAACCGGCGCTACGCCGGCAAATCGGAGCCTCCGCTGTTTTCAAAACAAGAGCGGGGAGTGGGCGCGCTAAGGGGGTAGTGTCGCGGCACCCGGGCCACGGAGAGGAGTACCGGCCGGCCCGCCGAGCGCCCCGGGGCCCGGGTCAGAGTTCAGTCGGGGAGGCGGGGCGCGGCCCCAATGTGGAGGGGGCGGCCTGGAGCCGGCGCGGCGCCCGCGGACCACCCCTCCCGAGGCCCCGCCTGCACCCCGCGCCCCCAGGGCCACACTTGGGTCTCTGACGGGGCTCCCCGGGGCCCTTGGGCGCGCGGTCGCGGGGAGACTGACCTCCAGTTGCGATGACTGCGGCGGCGGCCACGTGGTCCCAGGGACCCGTCCCCAAGGAGCCTGGCGGGAGTCAGGCTGTCCTCCGCCGGCCAGGGCGCGGTGCGCAGCCCCGCCAGCCCCAGGCCCAGGCCCCCGCGCTCCGCTGTCCGCCAGTTACCCACTGCAGGCCCAGTGCCGCCTGCGTGACGCCCCCACCCCACCCCAACCAGACTCACCGGGCAAAGGCCGAGCGATCGGCAGACACCTCCGAGTGGGGGCGGGCCGAGGCGGGCCGGAGCCTGGCTGACGTCTAGCTGGAGCCTTGCGTCAGCGCCTGAAAGCCTCCCAAGGGACCCTCCCAGGTGTAGGGTGTCACCTCTCCCTCCCCACCCTCAGCCCGGGCTCCCAGCCGCTCCTCTCCTCCCGGTGGGGGCTGAGGAAGACTGGGCAGCCTCCCCTGCAGCTGGGGCTCTGGAGCCCAGCAGGAAAATCACCCCTGCCCGGTGGCCAGAGGTCAAAGATCCAAGGCCAAGGTGAGGAGGTTCAGAGAAGCCCCAGGGCTCTCCCTGCTGCCTGCCTGAGGGGTCTCCCGGCCCGCTCCCTCGACCCTGTGGGCCTTCCCCACTCCAGCCACCTCAGAGCACCCCTCCGCCTCGTATGAGGTCACCCTCACTGGGGTCTTGTGTCCCACCCTGACCCTCAGGCACCTCTGCAGCTCCCTGGGCAAAGCCCCAGGGTGGATGCTGCCCCGGACCAATCCCAACGACCGATCCCATGCTGTTTGGCAACAGGCCCCCGTCACTGCCTCAGCCAGCAACCACCGCCTGACCCTGAGCCTGTGGAGAGAAGGCTTAGGGGAACACCATTTCAATGAATTGTTATTCAAGAATACAAGCCGCCCACCAGCTTAGTGGGGCCTGGTGCCCACGGGCTCCACTGTGCTGAAGGGCCTGCCCTCCTGGCAGCCCTCCTGAGTGCCAGCCGCCCATGTCGCACCTGGACTCAGTTGGGTCCTGATTTCCCCTCAGGCTTGCCCACATCCCTCCTCTGCAGAGCCGCGCCCCAGAACACCTTGCAGCTTAATGCCTCCGTCAGTTTCCCTGTGCTCGTGGGGATCCCCAGATGGGCCCGCCGACCTGCCCCATCTGCTCAGCCCAAAGCCCCCAAACATTTGCTGTGTGCCAGGGACATGAGGACGAGCCTCCCCTTCCCAGGGTCAAGAGGCCCCGCGGCGCTCCCAGCAGCTGGCCGGCCCTGGCCCACAGCAGCCTCAGGCCAGATGTGCAGGCACTCGGGTGAATGTAGACACCCCCAGAGAGCCCCCGCCCGTGGGCAGCCAGTCACGGCCGGGCCAAGAGGAACAGAAGACAGGGCGTCGGAGGCGCAGTGTGGGCTGGGCTG
The DNA here is from genome assembly GCA_917880005.1 of Nanger dama. Lineage (NCBI taxonomy): Eukaryota > Metazoa > Chordata > Mammalia > Artiodactyla > Bovidae > Nanger > Nanger dama. The sequence goes on along the minus strand of CAKJTW010000046.1, from coordinate 415,594 downwards.
GCTGGCAGAGGGAGGGCGCTGCAGGGCCTTGGAGCGCACAGTCAGGGAGGCCCAGCCGTCCTGGCTCCCAAGGGGCTCCAACGGGAGGCGCTGCACCCCTGTGCCCCCAGCAAGCAGGGAGGCTGGAGCCATGAAGAGGGTGCAGGGGCCCGCCGTGGCAGGCATGGCCACTGACTCTGATGTCTGATGCCCGCCCCCCTCCAGGCTGGCCCCGCAGCTGGTGGGGTGGGCTGGCCGGGCTGCCTGAGGCTTAAGACGGCTGCAGCTGGCCCAGGCCCGGCCCGGGGCCGCTTCCCAGGCCCTGTGCAGGGGCGGGAGCAAGGATTGGGGGTGGATGGGTGAGGGCCCAGTGAGCAAGGAGCAGGCGAGGCCTGTAATCTGCCTGTCAGTCTGTCAGCTCTGCGGCGGCCGCCCCAACCCCACCTCCTACATCACGGCGGAACCCCACAATTAGCCTGGGGCACTGCGCCAGTCCGGCGTGCCAGCCACCCCCAACATATCCGTGAGTACTCTCGTGCAGGCACACATCTGGGATGCCTCGGGAGTCGCCTCAGCTCAGCGTTGCCCAGGGCACCCAGAAGGGCAGAGAGGCCTGGAGCAGGCCCCGGGCACCCTGCGTGGGAAGGGGGGGCTCTCGCTGGGGGGCCACGGGGGTGGGGCCTCGTAGGGCTGGGAGGGTCTGGAGTCCAGCTGCGGGGGCAGTGGATGGTCTCAGGGTCAGGCTCTGAGAGGGCAGAGGCGCCGGGAGTTTCAGCGAGGAAACGCCCAGCTCTGGCTGAGGCTGGGTGCTGAGGGGGGATTCCGCAGGTGCCAGGGGACAGCGAGGCGGCCAGGTCTGGGGGGACACCTGGCCTCCCTGTGATGGCAAGCCCTGGAAGTGGCCCCCAGGCCCTGGGGCCAGGCCCCACACCCACCCCAGCTCAGGGCTGGCTCGATTCAGCCAGGAGCTGCCACCCACCCTGCAGGAAGCGTTGCCAGCCTCCCTCTCTGGCTCCTCCTTGGCCTCCCTGTCCCTCATCCTGACCTCCCTTCCTGGGTCCTGAGGTGGCCACGATGGCCCCCAGATCTGGCCTGATGCCAGGACAGGGAAGGTCTAGCCCCTCACGTCCGCTGGCCAGCCTTGGGAGAGACTCAAGGGCTGAGGGAGGAGCTGGGGGCCATGCGGGGCCCTCACTGCAACCACCTGCCCTCGCCCAGGAGGCTTGGAGACTGCTTCTTTCCCCCGCGGGTGTGCGCAGGGCAGCGGCCACCTTCCCGGGCGGGCACTGGCCTCCCACAGCAGTGTCCTGGGCCCGGCCCTTCTCCAAAGCAAGCCTGGCTCCGAAAAAAAGCCTGGGGAGGGGGTGGGGACAGGATCCCACAGAGCCCAGCTCTGCAAGGCAGCAGGCTGGCCCAGCAGCCCCAGACCCGGGCAGAAGGCCGGTGGCCGGAACTGTCCCGGCCCTGGGGGCAGAGGCCCCTGCCCAGACGCTGTGTTGACACAGGTGGCCGTCTGCAGAGCTGACATCAAACCTCTTTCCTCTTTCTTCCTCTTCCTGAGCAGGGGCTTCAGCTGGCCCGCATCAGGCACAGAGATCTGAGTTCAGTGCAGTGCCCCTCCTCCCGCACCCCCAGGGGAACCGCTGGCCACCTGCGCCCAGCGGCCGTGTCTCCACACCCGGAAGAGTCAAGTCCAGGGCAGGGCTGATGCCAGCACCAGGGTCAGTACCTGGGTGATACCCAAAGGCCTCACTTGCTCCCCACGTGCCCAGGCCCAGACTCATCTGGCACCAGGATGCGCCCCATTTTAGAGGTCTTGTGATCTCAGGGGCTGAGGACGTGGGCCCCAGGCCGAGCACTCTCCCAGGTGCCCCGCCCCACCCCAGGACCGCACCTCCTCTGCCCAGCGCAGCCAGCCCACAGGGTGGAGAGTTGCCAGTGATGGGGAGCCGGTCTCCCAAGTGAGGCCGCACGGAGCTGCAGAGGGGTGCCAGAGAGGCCCCGAGGGCGAGGGCGGGAAGAGGACCCCAGTGCCAGGAGAGGGGGCAGCCTTGGGCTCCTCCCCGGGACCGGAGGGGCAGAGCTGCGGGCGTGCGCACAGTCACTCCGGGCTCCCCCTGAGGGTCTGGGTCCAGCTCCTGTCTTGGGCGTGTGGAATACCACAGAGGCAAGCAGAGTCGTGGCGCCCGGGCTTGGCGCTGCAGGCGGGACAGCAGGCCCTGCCCTGCCCTTCAGACGAGCAGCTGTGTCCTGGTCTGGCTGGGGGCCCCAGGAGAGGGCAGAGCTCCTGCCTGGTCAGCTGGGGGACCGAGGTCCTCAAAGCCTCCGGACAGAGGGAAGCAGAAACCCACAAGAGGATATGAAACCAGGGAAGGGAAAAACCACAAAGGGGCCACATGCGGCAGGGGGAGAAGAGGGAAACGGAGTGGCCCTCCGCCCCCCACCAGTTACGGGCCACCAGCAGCCAAGACGTTTAAAGGCCCCAAACACAAACAGCCATTAGCCTCAGGAGGAGGGACTCGTCCAGCCCCCACAAGAACTAGAGACTGGCCCCTGTGAAACTGCGCCCACCTCAGTGAGCCGGGTCGAGGCTGGAGGCCAGCCTGGTTCGGCTTTCGACAGGTCTGATCGCTCCTCTCGTCCCATGACTGCGTCCCACACCAGAGCAGGCTCTGGACACAAGACGGTCTCAGCAAAGAGGTAAACCCTATCCCCCCACCCAGGAAGCCAGGCAGGAGGCTGTGCCTGTTGCTGCAGCAAAAAGGCCTGAGACCTGACGTGGATGACGACTTCCTGCTCACAGGACAGCCCCGGGACAGAGGGCCTGGCATCGCAGCATGGATCTGCCCGGACCAGACCAGGGGCCACGTGGGGAGGTGCCGAAGCCACAGCCGGTCCCACGCCCAGTGTTCCCAGGCACCACCAGCTCGGCCCCCACAATGTGAGACCAAGGCAGGGAAGAGAGCACGATGCTCTGGGAATGGGCCAGGTCCTGGGACGGCTCACGGCCTGTAACCAAGCTGTGCCGGGGGCAGAGGAGCATATGCCATATGGAACCGCCCCCAGGCTGCCGCCACTGCCCCCCACCAGCCCTCCAATCCAGCCTCCTCTGCCCCACTTGCCTGGGCTGCGGCCCTCCAGCCCAGCTGCTCGCTTTGCCTCCCACTGTGGACTCTCCAGGGGCTGCTGGGGGTGCAGCTGCAGGCAAGCCCACAGGGACCCCGCAGGTCACGTGATGCGTAGCAGCCCAGACAGCTCCTTTCGGGGACCCTCCCTGGGGAACCCCCTCGCCGGTGGGACGGACTGACAGGTGGGGCCGTCAAGGTGGGGGGCCGGGAGGTCAGGAGGGGCTTCAGGCAAGGGTGCCTCGTCAGTGGGCCAGTCAGGAGTCGGGAGCATGGTCCCAGATTCAGCCCTGGGGAACCCCAGCGCCCCACCCACTCCAGGCAGCCCGGGTCACGCCCCTGCCTGCCCCGCCACCCTGCCACCCTGGGACACACCACACGACTGCCAGGTGTGAGTAACAAGCCCAAGGTGTGTCCCTGGACCCAGCGCAGGAGGCAGCTTCACAGGGCCTGGGGCCATGGTGCTGAGCCCTCCAGAGGTGAAAGGGGGGTCTCCGGGTGGGGTGGCTGCCTTGGGGCCGGACCTCCCGGCCCATGGCCTCCCTCACAGAACCCGGGCGCACCCCCAGGCTGGCTCGGCAGGCCTGCTGGGGCGTTCTCCAGGCCTGGGTGACGCAGCCCCTCCCACCCCCGCCCCCCGACCAGCCGAGCAGCCGCGGAAGGTGCTGGAGCTGCCCAGACTTGCCTGTCCCTCCCCTCCTGGGGCTCTCAACCCATGGCCCCGGAAGTGGATCTCTCTCCCACAGCTGCAGCCTCCCCCTTGGGTGGCTGGACACGGCTGGATAATCCAAAATAATTCCTTCTTGGCAGGCGGCCGGCGGGGGAGGGGGACTTGAATTCCAAACCCTTGTTTTTCTCTGCAACTTCCCTCCTCTCTTGGGGCGAGGAGCCCCAGGCCAGACCTCAAGCCTCCCCACTACAGTCGGACGAAAGTGGACCACCGATAGGTGTGCTGGGAAGAGGTGGCAAGCTCAGACCTGCTGAAAGCACCCGCTTGTTTTCAGTCTTTTCCGGGAATCCCTAAAAGCTGACACGCCACAAAACACACTCGGCAACTCGGCCGGGCCGATGCTGACCGTGCCCTCCTGGGGACCTCGCATCAGGACAGAGGACCAACAGCCCCTGCCCAGCTGTCCAACTCCGGGGCTCCCCGCTCTATGCCAGGGTGACGTCCAGGTGTGGGGTCGGGCCGAGCCCCCGCCTCTGGGGGCCTTGTTCTCCCCGTTGCGCTTCACCCCCAGTCCTGACCCCCCCGCCACAGCCCCAGAGCCCATTGAGACCCCTTCCTTTCTCCAAGTTGGCTGGGAAGAGGAGCCCAGTGACGTGGCAGGAAGCTCTGAAGCCCTTGAGCTCAAGGACCCTCCTCAAATCTCAGGAGCAACCTGAGCACAGAGTGGTGGGAAAGGCCCATCTAGGAGGGCTTCCTGCAGGTGGAGGCACACAGAGGGGCAGGGTCCGGGCAGTGAGTACAGAGACTTTCTAGGTCCCAGAGTGTCCACCCAAACATCAGACAACAAGCACCAGAGCTGCGGGAGCCGGCTGCGCAATGAAGCGGGCCGGCCGCCAGGACTCCGCCTGGTGCCAGGCCGTCCTCCTCCCAACCCGGAACCTGCACCCACCTTCCACCCAGGCAGGTGCAGACAGGGGCGCCCAGGGTGGCCCTGGCTCGTGCCCTCCTCACCAGGCCCGGGGGTGTGGGAGCCACTGAGGTCTGACCCCGCGCCCAGCCCCTCGGGAGAGCTCCGGCTCGGCCACCCGGGAACGAGGCTGGGTGGGCGCAAGCCTGGGACTCTTGCACGGCCAGGGCCGACCTCCGCCCTGTGCACGGATCTCGGTGGCCAGAGGAATGGGGGGCAAGAGCACGGAGGATCTGGAACCACAGCGGCTTCGGAGGGGCGCGGGTGACGGGAGAGGGGGCGGCGCAACGCTTGCGACCCTCGGCCCGGCCACCACCGGCGCCGCGAGCCTCGCCCACCGCCTGGAAGAACGTGAGGCGGGAGGGGCCCTGCCCCGTCTGCCCGGACGGACAGACAGCGGCCGAGGCCCGGGTCGCCCTCCGCGGGGCGGCTGCCTCCCGGGTCTCCGCGTCCCAAGCGGCGCTGACGATGAAGCCCGCCCCCGGCCCGGCCGTCCGCGGGAGCGAGGCCCCGTCCCCGTACCTGCTCGTTTGCTGCGGAGGCTCGATGGCGCCCGGGCCGCGATCGGCGAAGCGCTGTGGCCCGCGCGGCTGCCATGGAGACGAGCCTTTGTGTGGCCGAGGAGGGGCCGGAGCGCGCGGGAGCAGCGCCCCGCCCCCCGGCGGGGGAGGGGGGAGGGGAGGGGGAGGGGAGGGGAGGGCTCGCCCGCGCGGGGAGGGAGAGGGGGAGGGGGAGGGGCCGCCGGGCGGGGCGCCCCGCGTGCCCCCGCGCTTCCTGCACGCCCCTCGGCGCCCCCCGGCGCCCAGCGGCTTCAGTGGGTGGACTCCGCGTGGCGCCTGGGAGGTTCGGCCTGATTCAGGCTCAGCCTCGCTGCTCGAGGAACCCAAATCTGGGCTCTGGAGGAGTGCCCGAAACCCCGGGCACCCCAACCCTCAGACTGGGAAACAGGCCGGTCACAGCGGTCCTTTGCAGGGCTGGGGCCTACAGGGCTTTGTCCCCACACCTCCTGGGGAAGTGGGGTCCTTGGCTTCCAGCCACCCTCCCCGATAGCTTGAACCCAGGATCCATCGACTGGCCCTCCAGTGCTCGGAGGTGGGTCCCCTTCCATGGGGAGTCTAGTTCCAGACAAGAGCTTGCCCCACGGTTGGCCACTCCGGCCCCATCTGCCCTTACCCTGATGCCCGTGGCCGCTTCTCACCCAACTTGAGCAGAGGTGGGGAGCACCCCCCCGGGAGGCCAGCTCTCCTGTGTACTCCTGCTCCCTCATGGACACAAGCCCTGGTCACAAGCCCTGGTGTGGTGAGCGACTGCTAGGGACCCAGGGGAGTGTGAGGCCATTTCCTAGCCCTAACCCTAACTCCCACACTGGGACCCCCTCCCTTTCTGGGGGAGCTGCCATCCAACTTCCCCTTTCCTGCAGACAGCCCGCTTCTTCCACCCTAGGGGGACCTCCTTCCAGTGCTCAAAACCCCCCACTAGGATGAAGCTGTTGGAGAGGGTCCCACATGACTTCTTTCTGTGACATGCTCCCAACCAGCAAGGCCACACCTTCACCCTTTCAGCCCTGAACCAGCCACACCAAGGCCCATCCACGGCCCACCAAGAGAGCCCTCAAGTTACCAGAATCTCATAGGAATGCCAACTTTTCATTCAAAGAGGAAGTTGAGAGACAAGCATGTGTCACAGAAAGACACTTTAATAGTAAAGATGTGGGAAGGCCCCCTCCCAGACTAAAAGCGAGGCTTTAAATAGCGTGCAGGAAGCTTGGGGGTGACGACTGTCCTTCCTGCCGCTGGATCAGCCCACTGTCCCATGCCCATCCCTGGCCACCACTCCAGACCCACACACAACCTCCTGAAGAAAGCGGCCTCCCACACTAGCTGACCGCAGAGCCCCCCTGGCCCCTGCTTCCTGCCCACCCAGGCCCTGCTGGGCACAGACCTCTGGTCGGTGGTTCGCCGGCCTCCTTCGACCCTCCTGACCTTTCCTCCCTCCTCACCGTCCATCCCAGCCAGGGCTGACCTGGTCCTTTGAGAGAACCAGGGAGCTTCGATGGAGGGTAGGATGGAGCTGGCAGGACTCCATGCCAGGCTGTGCTGTGCCCAGAGGCCACCAGCGTTGGAGTCCACCCTGGGCAGCCCTCCCCCACACCCCCACCAGGGGAACAAGCTGTTGTGAGGGGCCGCAGCATGGACTCAAGCGGTGCTGGACGGAGGGCGCCGGCATCCAGGGGCTTCTGGCGGTGCCCGCCGGGACTGCGGGAGGCAGAAGTCTAGGGGGTCGAGGACACCCTGGCGCCCCTTGCAGCCCAGCCCTGGGAGGATCATGGGCGAGGCTGACCTCCAGCACAGGGAGGAGACCGGGCAACATGCCGCAGTGACAGCGGGGCACCCCAGCGCGCCTGGCAGCCCTGTTCCAGATCGGGCAGGCTGCGGGGGAGGGTGCCCATGAGCTCCCCCTCAAAGGCCTCACTCTCCTCCGCCTGCAGCCACACGTCAGGCCACCAGAAGCGGCGCTCAGGGTGGGCGAGCCGACACTGGTGGTTCCGAGACCAGTGCTCCCGCTGGCTGGGGTGACCCCTGGCCAGGGAACCGTGGTGGTGCGGCCCGGCCCGGGGCTCCGGAGGAGACAGGAGGGCCCCCCGGCTTGCACCTGCACCGCCCGCCAAGGCCCTGGGGGCCTCTCAGGTGCAACCTCTGGGGCCGTTTCGCTGGGACCTCCCGAAGGCCTGCAGCTCTGGGTCCAAGCCTCCACCCGCCCCACCCCACCTTCGGCTGAGCAAGCTCCCCTCTGCGTGCAGCTGACAGCTCTGGCCAGGCCTGGGCCCAGTGCTCCAAGGTGTCCCATGGGGGCGTGGGCCACTTCAAGGGGCCTTTCAGTCCTTGCCAAGGAGCCTGGGGCCCTGAAACTCTGGCGGGCTCGGCTAGAGTCTAAGACCCTCTTCTGCCTGCGGGAGCAGATGGGCACGTGGGGGGCCACTGGAGCGCCTGTGAGCTGGGACAGCGGAGGGCAGAGCGGCGGGAGGGGCGCCCAGCAGGGTGTCCCTTGAGTGGAACCCAGACAGGGCCCTGGGCCCACCTGGCAGCACCTGGGGCCTGGGCAGACACCCCACGAGCCACACCACAGGCCAGCACTCTTGTGCGCGAAGCAGCTTCTTTCCCCGGGTGAGGGCTGGAGCCGAGACTCCCCTCCAGGCAAGAAGGGGGCGGGGGGGGCGCCTGTGTGAGGGAGGCGTCTGCCTGGCAGCTACCTCTTTCTGTCTTCTGTCCTGAGCTGGGCTTCCTGGTGGGTCTAAAGGACGCACCAAAGGCAATGCCTGGGCCTGCAGTGTGCGGGCAGATGGTCGTCTGGAGCGGGTGGGTGGCCTTGGCCCAGATCAGTGAGGGCTCACAGCATGCCGCCCCCACCCGCCTAAGACCCTGGAGCAGGCAGGTGGGGCCCAGGGGGAGGTGAGCCCAGCTAGCAACGAGCTGCCAACAGTCAGGGGTCCAGGCCACGGCTCCAAATGCCACTTTTACTGCTGGACGGCAGTAGTGCCAGGTGGGGGCAGCAGGGAACTTGTGGGGGGTGGGGGAGGAAAGCAGCTCGGCCAGACTCTGGCCGCGGCCCACGGGCATCGTCCTAGGGAGGGCACAGGACGGCCTGCAGGTCCTTGGGCAGGGAGCCGATGGCCGTGTCAATGTACAGCCGTGCCCGCCTCAGGGTCGCCTCCTTCACGGGCAGCTGGTGGCCCTGTGCCCGAACCTACAGGGACAGGGGGGCTCAGGGGCAGGCAGCCTGCACAGCCGGCTGGCTGAGGGCGAGCAGGGCTGCGCAGCGTCTCACCAGCCTCTCCCGAAGTTTCAGGATCAGATCCACGACCTCCACCTCGGACTTGTCCTTCATCCAGATCTCGATGTTCTGCGCAGACGGTGGACTGTCTGTCTCCAAGGCTCCCCCAACTCTGGCAGCAGCCTCCCTTCCAAGCTCCCTCCCCCAGCCGCCCCCTCACCGCCTCGCAGATGGCCTCAAGGTGAAGGGCCTCAAGCTTCTGGGTCATCTCCCTGTGCCGCTGCCGGTACCACCCGTCAAAATGGGGGGACTTGAAAAACCGCCTGTCGGGGCAGGGGGCGGCGGCTGTGGGCTCCTGTGGGCTGACAGGTGGGTGCACGCCCACCGGCCGTGGGAGCCCTGGACCCCGCCGACGGGCCGCCCACCTGTAGAGGCCCAGCCAGTCGCCCTTGAGGACACAGGTGAGCTGGGGCCCCGATCGCTCCAGGCTGCGCAGGAAGTCTTCCTGGCGGAAGGGGCGGACCTGGGGAGGAGTCTGCGCAGCGGCGAGTGAGCCGGTGCTGGAGGACCAGCCTCACAGGGGCACGCCTGGGCCGCTCAGGAGCCTCCCCGGGGCGCTTCCCAGGCACACCCCTGGCCCTGACTGAGAACCCTCAGCCCCCCGGGACCACACCTTCCAGGGCACGATGCCCTTCTGCAGCGGCATGAGGCTGGCCACGTAGTGCTCCTGGGGGTGGGAGGACAGTGGGTGTGGGCCACAGCCCGCGCCCGCCCCCGCCCCCGCCCCCGCCCCCGTGCTGGCCTCACCAAAGGGATGATGAAGCTCTGAGTGAGCTCCAAGAGGTGCCGCCTCAGCACCGACGTCTGCACATCCGACGGCCGCTTCTTCTGCAGGCCCTGGGGGTCGCCAGGGCTGAGCCAAAGCACCAGGCCTCGGTCCCCTCCCCACGGGGAGCACCCCACCCCCAGCGGTACCTTCAGCAGCCGTCTGAACAGGGCCTTGTCTCGGTGGAGGTGGGCCGTGTATGCGGTGTAGAGGCCTGGGGAGGGTAGAGGGCCGCGTGCTTCGCTCTGGGGGTGGGGGCAACCCCTCTGGCTGTTCCCGCCCCTGCCCACCCCCAAGGCCTGTCCCTGGGTCCTGGGAGAAGAGGAACACGGACCTGGCTTGGTGTCCAGGGTCTTCAGCCTCGAGGGCTTTTTCAGTTTGACCTGCTTGGGAAGGTCCCCTACGATACACAGCCCACGGCTGGCCCTCAGGGCCTCAGCTCTGTCTCTGCAGGCTCAGACCCCACAGGACCCCACAAGGCCCCATGCACGTCCCCAGGGGCCCTGGGTGGAGGCCGGGACAGCCTCACCTGACATCTTGGGCTCCCCAACTCGGAGAATGTGGGGCCAGTGCTGGAGTGTTTTGATAAAGAAAGGGTTTGTGACTCCCAGGACCACGCTTGGTCTAGAGAGAGAGAGAGAAAGAGGGAGGGAAGGAGGGGAGGCAGGGAGGGAAGGAGGGGAGGGGGGGCAGGGGGCGGGGGAGGGGCCGAGGACGGCGCTTACGGGGCCTGCGTGCGCGTGGTGAACTCCTTGAACTCGCTGTCATGGATGGTGAAGTAGGGGCGGTAATCGCAACAGAACTTGAGGGGCTGCAGGCAGCTGCGGGGGACCCTCCGGGCAGTGAGCACGCGGGGCCAGCCCTGGGCCCCCCGCCCCCGCACGGCCGCCCAGCCCACCTGGTCAGCGCCAGGACCATCTCTGAGGACACGGCGGGTGAGGGCGCCAGGACCAGCAGGGGCTCCCCGAGGAGCATCAGCTCCCACAGCAGCTGCACGTGGGCCAGCACGGGCCGGAAGCACCTGGGGGCACGTGGGGGCCAGTGGGGCTCCCCAGCCCCAACCACCTGCCGCCACAGGTCTGGGCAGGCCCTTCTCCGAGTGGACGCCAGACTCACACCAGAGGGAAACGGTGGACTCGTGGGAACCCGCTGAGGGTGCGCCCAGGCCGCCCCCCAGACACCCAGGCTGGAAGCCGGCGGGTCTCCAAAGCGTCCCCCGCCAACCCCCAGGGTGCACGGCCTCCCCGCGGCACCTCCCAGCACCATCGCTGCCGGCCCCGCGCAGCCTGCCCACGGCGCTCGGATCCTCCGGGCGCAGACCCTGGGCACCTAGTTCCCCTCTGCTCGAGTCTCTTTTTCAGAACTGGCGGGGGCCAGCTCCTGACTGGCATTGCCCCTGGCAGCCCCGCCGGATGGGCCTGAACCTCCGGGGCTCACTCAACGAATGCGGGGGGGTGGGGGGCATGCAGGGCTCACCTGAACAGGTCCAGCTCGTGGACACTGGGGAGGACCACCGGGGCTGGCAGCAGGGTCTGCAAGGGGTGAGGAGCCAGGCTGAGACTGCGGCTGCTGCCCCAGAGCACCAAGCGCGCCCCTCATAGGAGTTCTCGGGCTTCATCCCTACCCACAGGTCTCCAGCGCCCAGGAGGGGGCGAGGCTACCCTGCCCACGACTGGGTTATGGGCTTTGTCTGTGGTGTGGCCGGCCCAGGACCCCGGCAGGGGAGCTGGGAGGCCCGGCCCGGGGCAGGGTTGCAGCAGGCGGTGGGCGGGAGGTGTGGGGCCCACCTCGTGGCTCCTGGGCCCGGAGGCCCGGGCTCAGGCGTGTCCGCCCGATGGGATGTGCACCTGCAGACCGAGGGGCAGCTGTGGCAGGAGGGCCACATGCACAGGGGCCCCCGAGCCGGCCGCCAGCCCCCACCTGGAGGACGACTCCCCATGACGGGCAGGCTCAGGGTCTGCCCCGGGCGTGGGGGGCCGGCCACTGGTCGATCTCGTTGCAGACTGTGGACACAGGCAGCTGGGCGTCAGAGGCCGGGCCTGGAGGAAGCTGCCCAGCAGAGCCGCCGGGAGCCACGGCCGGGTGGACACAGTGGCCCGCCGCACCTGCTGGTCGCTCACCTGCTTCCAGGCAGGGTGCCAGCTTGTCGAAGAACTCGGGGGCCACCAGGCCCAACAGCGCCTGGAACAGCCGGACGAAGGGGCAGGCGGGACAGCAGCACCAGCGACTGCAGGGGCCCCGGGGCCAGTGAGACGCCGCCCCAGCCCGGGGGACCCAGGGGCCCCCTGGGGCCCGGCTCTCCAGGGCTGCTGGGACAGGGCGTCCCACCAGCTTTCTAGGACAGCTGTCTCAGGAACAGCCTGACGAGGGACTCCTAGAAGGCCACCACCACAGCAGAGCGAGCCGGAGCCCAGGCCTTTGGGAGAGGCCCGTGGCCAGGATTCTGGGAGGGTCTCCCCGGGATTCAAGCGCCTTCTGCTCTGGTTCCTGAGCTCAAGACTAAAGTCATCAAGAGGGTGATGAGGTGCCCCACCCACATCCCAGTGCGGGGAGGGGCAGGGAGGCTGGGCCGGACAAGGCTGCTGGCCAGGCTGGGCGAGGCAGGGCCTCCACAGAGCCCACACCCCGGCCTGGGTGGTGGTGGGCTCAGCCCAGCACCTAGTGCCCGGGCTGCAGAGGGAGGAGGGTGCTCCTGGAGGCTCCAGACCCCAAGGCCGCCAGTCCCTTCTGACGGCGGCTGCCCCCAGCTCCCAGTGGAGCCACCCGGGGGCTCACCTTCTGGAAGTAGCCCCGCCTCACGGAGCTGTCCTTCACCTGCCTGAAGTACACGTAGCCGAAGTAGTGTGCAGGCTCCCTCTGGAAGGAGAGGCGTCAGCCAGGCTGCGCCCGCCCGCGCTCCCTGCCGCCCCCGCGGCCCCTGGCCCAGGCCGAGGCACACTCTCCCCAGCCCCCAGCTGGCCTGCGCACCTCGGCTCTGGGAACCCGGGCAGTGGTTCTGGGCTCGGGGGCCTGCAGGCCTGCACCCTGAGCCCTGCCCTGGTGCACACAAGCACCCAGGGCCAGCTCCAGGGACACGGGCAGGGCCTCAGAAGGGCTGGCCGGCTCCTGTTTGAGGCTGGGGCACCGGGTTCAGCCTGTGGCAGTCGGAGACCTGCCGGCTGAGGGTTGGGCCAGGCGGCCTGAAGGGGCAGCTTCCGGCCTGATCCTGGCCCGCAGCGGAGGGGGAGGGGGTAGCCGCTCACCTGAAGTGACGCAGGGGCCCCACTGTCGCTGCGCTTCTCACCCGCGTGCCCGGGGCGCCTTTGCCCTCCACACTGACGGATGCGAAAGCTGAACTGCGTGTCCCCAAGGCAGCCTGGGGAAGACAAAGCCCATCACGCTGGGTCCAGCTGGAGTCTCTCCTGCCAGCCCCTGGGGGTCAGGAGGGGGAGGCCAGGGCCCCTGTGCCCTGACTCCTGTGCCTCGGGGTTTAACCTCAGCACACAGATGCTCACAGACGGCCCCGCAGCGTGGGCACCAAGGAAGCCCACTGGGGGTGGCAGGACCTCCGTGTGGCCTGGCTGAGCCTGCCTGGGACGGAAAACAGGCTGGCCGCACGCATGAGCCCCTGGGAGGGGGCTGAGGCCAGGACCCGGTGGCCCCTCTGCTGGGGCGAAGACCAGACCCTCTGGGGGTCCCTCTGCCCAGACTCCTCCTTCCACAGGAGCCAGGGAGCCTGGCGGCCACGCAGGACTCAGAATACTTCCCCAGAGGAAGCAGGGCCGGGCTCCAGGTGGTGCGGGCCAGGCTGGTCCCAGAGGGACACCCAGGGCAGGGCAGGGAGAGGCGGCGGGGGGTGGCCTACCTGAGTGGGAGTCTGGAAAGGACAGGTAGCAGATGCTGCTTTTCTGAAACACAGAAACCCGGTGAGGGGTTGCTCTCCAGGCGAGGCCTGGGACCCACAGGGGCTGCTCTCCAGGCGAGGTCTGCTCCCGAGAGGCCCGGGACCCACCTCCTTGTCCGTGAGCTGGAAGTCGCTGGGGTACACCAGCTGCAGGGGAAACAGGCCGCTTGGTGGCACAGGCTGCTCGGCGCTGGGCTGCACCCCCCCGCCCCTTCTGACTCCCTGCTGACCCGCCCCCTCTCCTGGGCTCCCCTCCCCCAGCGCCCCAGCCCCTGGAGCACAGGACCACTCCTGTTTCTTGGCTGGCACACGCTGACCGAGCTCAGCTCCCTGCCCACATTCTCACCCTCATGGCCGCTTGCTCAGACCGGCCTCTCCGTCTCCATGGACCAACCGCCCATCCCCGAGACGCCCCCTCACTTGGAGGGGGCAAGCCCTTCTGGCCTCTGCGCCTGCCCCACCCACCCAGAGGGGCTTGGCTGCACCCTTCCCTCCCCGCCTGCTAGCGCAGGCAGCCAGCCTCCTCGTCCCCGGCTTCACTAGGTGGTGCCTGACGCTGACACCCTTGCCTCTGAGCATCTTCACTCCAACCCCCACTAGTGAGGGGTCCAGGAACTTCCAGCCAGCTCCCGGTTTGGAGCACGACCTGTGGGGTACCCAAGCCCCAGAAGTGTCCAGGGAGCGCGACCAGCTGGCCAGGCTACATCTGGGAGACGGGCCATGCTCGAGGGGAGCCAAGCAGGCTGAGGCTTGCCTGTCCGGCCAGCAGCCCTGTGCTCAGGCAGTGGGTCTGAATGGATCTCCTTGCGGGACGCGAAAGACGGCAGGCAGCCCCCAGAGAGCTGCTGTACCCTGGGCGTCACCACTGCCCTAGCCTGTGCTCAGAGTAGCAGGCTGGTTCCAGTGGCTGCCTGCAGTGGGCCAACAGCTGAGGGGGCCCGTGTGTGTGGCCCCCTTCTCACTCACCCGTGCCAAACTCCCAGGCAGACGAGGACTTGGGTTTTGGCTGAAGCTAGGCTGCTTCTGGGCTGTGCCCTGAAGCCCAGATGGTGAGTGCTGGGCCCTGGGACTCCCACTGGCACAATCATGATGCTTCTGCCTCTGTTTGCTCTGGGCCTGTTGTCTCCTCTGCAGCCACTACGTGTCCAGAGGCCCAGGAATGTGCCCCAGGAACTTTCACCTTGGAGCCCCTGCAGGGGGTAGACCCTCACCAGATACCCTACAGGCATGTCTCGTTGATTACACTGTGCTTTATTGCGCTTCTAGATGTCATGACTATTTTACAAATTAAGGGTCTAGCAATTCTACGGGTGCCATTTTCTCACATCACACTTCTGTATCATATCCGCATAACTTCCATAATATCTCAAAACGTTTTCATCACTACATTTGTTTCAGTGACCTGTGATCTATGTGTTTGATATTACTGTTGCAAAAAGATGACTTACTGAAGGCTCAGATGATAGCGTTTTTAGTAGGAAAGCATTTTGAGATAAAGGAGCATACATTGTTTTTTAGATGCAGTACTATTTCTTGCACTCGCCTTACACGAGTCTAGTGTAGTAGAGGTAGTGTTAGTCGCCCAGTCGTGTCTGACTCTTTGCGGCCCCATGGGCTGCAGCCCCAGGACACTGGAGTGGGTTGCCATTCCCTTCTCCAGGGGATCTTCCCAACCCAGGGACTGAACCCGGGTCTCCTGCTTTGCAGGCGGATTCTTTACTGTCTGAGCCACAGGGAAGCTAGTGTAGCCATAACTTTTATATGTGCTGGGAAGCCAAGAAATCTGTGTGACTGGCTTTACTACAGGGGCCTGGAACTGAACCCCCAACAACACAGGGGCCTATATTTATGGAGAGTGTGAAAACAGGTCTCTAAAGGACAGTGGAACAGGTGGGTCACGTAGAAATCACGAGATGTCAGCTAAGGTGGCAGCAAGGAGGAGGGGGCTTTAGTTACTGAGTCGTGTCCGACTCTGTGACCCCACGGACTGCAGCCCGCCAGGCTCCTCTGTCCATGGGATTTCCCGGGCAGGGACACTGGAGTGGGTTGCCATTTCCTCCTTCAGGGGCTCTTCCCAACCCAGGGATTGAACCTGCATCTCCTGCTTGACAGGCAGATTCTTTACCACTGAACCTCCTGGGAAGAGGTGGGAGGGGAGCTGGCCAAACACTGTCTGTGGGGCGGGCCCACAGAGGTGCCTGGGGACAGCACCCAGAGAGGCAGGAGCCAGGCCCCTGCGTGCCTGTTGAGAAGGGCAGAGGAAAGGCAGGTGCCTGGCAGCCGAGGCAGGGCACGCCAGGCTCAGTGCTGAGGTCAGGGCTCTGAATCTGGTCTGTAGGCACAGGAGCCTTGCAGCGTCTGGAGCAGGCCTGCAGCCCTGCCCAGGGCTCCGCGTTCAGAGTTTAGGAGCTGGGAGAGGCCAGAGGGAAGGCCACGCCTGAGCGCAGGGACAAGCAGGGCAGACACACAGCGATGGGCAGAGGGTATGGAGCCTGCCGCATGGTGAGCCTTGTCCCCTGGAGCCACCGGGTCTCCTCCTTTCCACCCAAGCCTCCGGGCTCAGGGCCGGTGCTGCCATAACCCAGGCATCCTGAGGAAGACAAACATGGGAGCTCCCCCTGCTGGAAGAGGTACCTCTAGGAAAACGCTTAGGCTCCCCGAGGCAAGGCTGCCTTTCCCAATCTCTCCTCTCACGCGTGCAGCATCACTTCCCAAGGCTGTGGCGCAGGGCGTCAGGGGCACTGGCTGAGGCTGGCGTGGGGGTCTTCAAGGCGAGGGGCTCACTCTAGCTGCCTCCCACTTGGCCAGACATGGACAGGGATGCAAAAGTATCGAATAATGCCATTCTCCTCACTAAACTTGTTTCAGAAAATATGGTTGTTTTGGTGGGAATATTAATAGCTATGTTAATATAAATGGTATCTCTTGATCCAAAATGGATTAATATGCATTTTTAATTTTTCAGTTTTAACTTTTAGTGTAGAGAATGTTGATAGATGCGACCCACATAAAAAGCCCCCTTGGGCCCTCGGTAGTTTCTGGAGACTGAAAGAGTTGTGAGACTGTGCGGTGTGGGAGCTGTGGCCAACCAGGAGGGCGTGGTCACCCGGCGGAGCCAGGAACCTCTGGGCCCTTGGCCGGGCTGCACGGGCTTCATGGCTGGCAGGGCTGCAGAGAGGAGCGGTGCCAAGGCCCAAGGCAGCAGAGCTGGGCCCCCCTGCCTGCCCTCCCCGCATGTCTGACCCCCTGCCTGCCTGCAGGCTCCAGAGCACCCACAGCGTGGGACGGGACATACATCCTGCCTGCTCGGGGCGGGGCCTGGACCACTGACTCTCTGTCTCTAGAGCAGGGCCTGAACTCCTGGTGGGCAGGCCCCAGGATCGCACCCGGCTCTGTGTCCTCACGTCCGGCACCAGGATTGTGGAGCCTGGCTGGTGGCAGTCGCTTGATACTGGATTTATTGAGTGACTGAATGGCTGGTTCCTTGCCTTTGCTTTTGCTGGCTTCTGGGGGGAGGGGCTACTTGAAACAGCCCCCTCCCAGGTCTGGATGCCTCCTTCTCATCCTCCAAAATCTGGCCACGCACCGCTCTTTCCTCTGAGCTGTGTCTGCCCGTGGAAGTCTCCATGGCCCATGAGCGCCCAGAGGGCAGTTCCCAGGTCTTCCATCCTGCCCCAGCGCCGAGCACAGTGCCAGAGCCTCTGTGGTGCTCAGCCAGGCCAAGCCCAGAATAAACAGGTAAGTGCAGGGCAGGTGCTCCGTGAGTGACTGTGGGTTCAGCTGAAATGACCCCTGATCCTCCTCACAGTCTCCAGGGCAGAAAGAAAGACAAGACGCAAACCGGTGAGCACCGGGGGGCTGCCCTACCAGATCCCTGCACAGACGCGCCGGCCCCCAACACCCCAGGAGTTACACAGCCCCAGCAAAGCTCAGAAGCCCAGCACATGGAGCTTTTAACTGTTCTTGCTTGAATGGTTAAGTTCTAGAAAATCATACATGAGAATGCCTTCAGAAAACAGTAAACTCCCTTCCCTTGTGATTTTATCGGGAACAATTTGGGCACCAGCAGGAAAATGGACTCTGTGATGCTGGGCAGATCACCTGACCTCTCTGGTCTCAGGTTCCCGCATCAAGTTAGCCTGGTGCACCATCAGCGGACAGGTGTGGTGAATGTGGTCTCCACAGCGAGCCGGGTAGTGTCAGCCCTCTGCCCACTAGGACTTGAGCTTCCCACAGCTTCGTGGAGTTCAGCAAGGCCTTGGAAAACAGCCCTTCATCCTGACGCTGGTTTTCCCATGACGGCTGACCAGGTTCACCTCAGCCAACTGCAGTCATGGGATGCACCACCTCCTGGGTTCTCAGAAAGCCGCCTCGGACAGCGTGCTGAAGCCTACCTCCTGAGCCTCCCCTGCCCTGGCCAGCTCCACGGCCTGTGTCATGGCCTTCAGGGTACAGAGACCACCACCCCGCCAGGCCTGCTCAGCTACAGAAGGCCTTCCTCCCGCGAGTCTGTCACGCTCTCATCTACACCCATGTGGGTGGGGGCAGGGAAGAGTCTCGAAGGCAGGGCGAATCCCCTAGGCTGGGTGGGCTGGGTGCAGTCAGTGCACAGAAAGATGACTCTCGGGGCTGGATGTGACCCACTAGGGGTCTGGACCAGGTTCTAAGTGAACAAGGAGGAGCCCAAAGGTTTAGGCAAGAGACCACAGATATTGGGCTTGAGGTTGACAAATCTGGAGCGTCGCCGCAGGAGGAGCTGTCAGCCTTGCATCCTCCCGGGGTGTGGCGTGGAGGGGGGGAGGAGTGACCTCTGGGATTCTGGCTGGAGTAACTGAGGGGAGAAGGTGTCATAGTGTGGGAAAGGCGGGGGTCGGGGGTGGGGAGACAGGCTTTTCTTGGGGGAGGAATCAAGTGTGCCACTTTGGGGATCAGAAGTGCAGGGCTCCCCTCTCCTCCATCCCGATGGGAGGTCTTGGCAACTTCACATTTTCCCCTCTGCCTGGGGGGGGCGTGTTTCAGGAGGGGACCAGTGCAGGGTTCCAGAGGGGGAGAACCGGAGGGTATCTCACGGGGAGTGGAATTCCCAGGCCCCTCTGCAACGCCTGAGCCGCATCCGCCTCCAGCGACAGCGCAGGACCCGCCCTCCGCGGCCGCCCCGACCCCGGCCCGCGGGCCCCTCACCTCCAGCGCCTGGCCCAGCTCCAGGTCGAAGGTGACCACGCACACGCACTCCAGCCAGGCCGAGAAGCGTGCCCAGGGCGTCCCCGGGGCCCGCATCCCGGACGACGGAGCACCGAGGCGGCCGCGAGCCCGCCGCGGCCCGGCGCCGGCCCCGGCCCCCAGGTCCACAGCCGCGGCACCAGCACCGCCCAGCGTTGCCCGGGAAACGGCCCGAGGCGTTGCCGAGGGAACCGACCGGCGGCAGCAGCCCGGGTGCGTCCGCACAGCGCGGCCGAGCAGTCGAGCGGCCATCGCGGGCCAGAACGGCCCAGGCCCGATCTCGCGCGCCCCTGGCGGCTGGAGGAGCGCCGTGCGGCGGAGAGGCTCCAAGACGATCAGCGAGATGCGCCCGCGCCGGCTAGAGCAGCCCGAGCCTGGAGGAGGGACTTCCGGTGGGAGGAGTGATCCGGGCAGCCGAGCCAGGGCGGGGCGCGGCCTCGAGGGGGCGCGGCTTGTCCCCGCCTGGTTGAGCCTCCCGAGGGACCTTGCAGGCCGGGTTTCGTCGTTACCGACCTCCCACTCTCCCGGCTGTCCTGATCTCCCTTGAGTTTTGTCCCTATGGTCGCCTCCTGGTGTGCGGATTTGCAGAGGGTCCGTGTGTGACTTCTGGGGCACTTTTGCTTTCTTTAGCCCGGATAGCCGGTGCTGGGAGACCCCCGCAAGTGCCCTCCTCGCCTCTTGGGTCCACCGCTCTTCCAGATATTTCTGGGCCCCTGTTGGACAGCCTTACATACTGTCTCAGACCCGTCTGTCCAAAGCGAACTCTGCGTATAACGCATAACTCCAGCCAGCAGTGCCGTTTTATTTTTGGCTGCGGTGGGGAAGTGTGGCTGGGGGCAGATGGCAAGCCTCCTCTTCCTCTACGGCATCATCATCCCTTGCCCCTCAAAATGTGGCTCCAGAGTCTCATCCCCCACCGCCATCACACACAGGATCATGGAAGGGCGAGTTTGGAGCTGAGACAATAATTTAACTGACACGCTATATATTTTATTTTTTTTTATTTTAAGGAAAGCTCCGCACTTAGCCTAGGATAGACTAGGTCGGAGTAACAACTCCCAAGTCTTCAGTAGATTTTTCACTGTTCATAGACCGATGGGAGAGTCAGGTGGCTCTTCTTGACTTACCTCTGGAACACACGGCCTCTTGCAGCACTGGCGGTGGAAAGAGATTATGGAGGCGCGCTAGCCATTAATTGCCTTGGCTGACAAGTGATCAGGAAGATCCCCTGGAGAGGGAAATGATAACCCACTCCAGCACTCTTGCCTGGGAAACTCTGTGGATAGAGGAGCCATGGCAGGCTCGAGTCCATGGGGTTGCAGAAGACTTGGACACAGCTTAGAGACTAGACGACAAGTGACATAACACTTCTGCCTCGAGTCCATGGGCCACAATGAGTCAGAAAAGGAGATGTGACTAGGGGATCAGAGACGTAGTTGCCACACTGCTGGCTTTGAAGATGGAGGAAGGGACTATGAACCAAGGAATGCAGGCAGCCTCCAGAAGCTGGAACCAGGCGAGGGCATGATCCTCCCCTCAAGCCTCCAGAAGGAACGCAGTTCGCTGGCACCTTGATTCAAGTGCCTGTGCATTGTTTTCAGCCACCAAATGTGCCGTGATTTGCTGCGACAGCTCTGTAGCTTCCCAGCCGGTGCTAGTGGTCAGCAAAAGAGCCCAACTGCCAGTGCAGGCGACATGAGAGATGGGTTTCATCCCTGGATCGGGAAGATCCCCTGGAGGAGGGCATGGCAACCCACCCCTGTATTCTTGCCTGGAGAGTGCTATGGACAGAGGAACCTGGTGGGCAACAATCCATAGAGTCGCAAAGAGTCAGGACTGAAGCAACTTAGCACGCACGCAGGAAACTGCCACATACAATACGCAGCCTTTCTGTTTGGTTTCTTGCACTTCAGGTCAGTTCAGTCACTCAGTCGTGTCCGACTCTTTGCAACCCCATGGACCACAGCACACCAGGCCTCCCTGTCCATTACCAACTCCCGGAGTTTAACCAAACTCATGTCCGTTGAGTCAGTGACGCCATCCAACCATCTCATCTGTTGTCCCCTTCTCCTGCCCTCAATCTTTCCCAGCACCAGGGGCTTTTCAAACGAGTCAGCTCTTCACATCAGGTGGCTAAAGTATTGGAGTTTCAGCATCAACATCAGCCCTTCCAGTGAACACCCAGGACTAATCTCCCTTAGGATGGACAGGTTGGATCACCTTGCAGCCCAAGGGTCTATCAAGAGTCTTCTCCAACACCACAGTTCAACAGCATCAATTCTTCGGCACTCAGCTTTCTTTATAGTCTGACTCTCACATCCATACATGACCACTGGAAAAACCATAGCCTTGACTAGATGGACCTTTGTTGGCAAAGTAACGTCTCTGCTTTTCAGTATGCTGTCGAGGTGGTCATAACTTAGCATAGTATTTCTGAAGTTCATTCATGTTGTTGTGAATATCAGCAACTTGTTCCCTTATATGACTAGCAGGTCATTGTCTCGGAGAAGGCGATGGTGCCCACTCCAGTACTCTTGCCTGGAGAATCCCATGGATGGAAGAGCCTGGTGGGCTGCAGTCCATGGGGTCACTAAGAATCGGACATGACTGAGCGACTTCCCTTTCACTTTTCACTTTCATGCATTGGAGAAGGAAATGGCAACCCACTCCAGTGTTCTTGCCTGGAGAATCCTGGGACAGGGGAGCCTGGTGGGCTTCTGTCTACGGGGTCGCACAGAGCTGGACATGACTGAAGCGACTTAGCAGTAGCAGCAGTTCATTGTCTGGATACGCGACATTTTCATAATCCACTCTCAGTGGAGTTATTTAAAGAGATTTCATTGAAGTTGGAGCCAGGATAGCCAGAATGCTCTGGCTGGGAGCGTGCCCGTGCTCACGGTTCACCGTTAGTTACAAGAAACAGGAAGACAAGTGTCTCTACTTTTCTCTAACAGGAAGCAGAAAACTTCCCTCCATCCAAGGACATCCAAGCCAATCAAAGAGCGTCGCAGCCCAGCGTTCGGGAAGCCTCCAAGCTCCTCCAGTGGACTCCAGTTACCCCATTATCACAGCTCCTCCTTTCCCCCTTTTCTGGGCTGTATGTTCAGTTTATAAGAAACTGTCAAACTATTTTCCAAAGAGGCTTTACCATTTGATGTTACCACTAGCAATGTATGAAGGTTCCAGTTTTTCCACATCCTTGCCAGCATTTGATGTTGTCAGCCTTTTTATTACTTTTTAAAATTTAAATTCTCTTCCATTGTTTTTTGGCTGCCCTGGGTGTTCATTGCTGAGCACAGGCTTTCTCTCTCATTGCGGCAGTGGGGGCAGCTCTGCTCTTGTGGAGCATAGCAAGATTCTCAAGCCCTGGACCACCAGGAAGAGTAGCCCCTGCTCACCGCAACTCGAAGGGAAGCCCACGTGGAGTGGAGAATGGGCGGCCGTAAGTAGATGCGCAGCTAGACAGAGACGGGGGCTCCAGTGATAACCCTGCCTGCACTGCTGGCAGCAGCCAGAAGTTAGCAGAGGCGTGGAATGGCTTGTCCCTCAAAGCCTCCGGAAGGCGCCAAGCCTGCCGACACCCGGATTTCAGACTCCTGGCCTCCTACACTGTGAAAGAACGGATTTCTGTTGTTCAGCTCTCCAGGTTTGTATCTGTTACAAACAAATACAAGCTCCTGCTAAAAACCTGGGTGCTGAGTCTCCAGTGAACCTCCCTGGTTGGCAACGTGCCACACCCTTCTTCGCGACTCCTGGGGCAGTTAAGCTTCTCCGGCGAAAGTCCAGGAGGACCCTGGAAGCTGGCACATGGTCTTCCCCAGGCTTGGCCCCACGAGCCCTTTGCCTCTGCTGGTTCTACCTTGTATCCTTTTCCTGTGACAATCATGGCTAGTCTGATAACTGCAATCTCTCCGCCATGCCTGGTTCTGAACCGTGCTTCTCTCTTCAAATTGTCTTTTGCCATCTAATTGTGTGATGTGCCTTGTCATTATTTTGTGACAGCCAGACATGATGTCCTGGGTGAAAGGACCTGCTAAAAACAAGCCTTCGCAATGTCAGGTGGGGGTGGGGGAGGGGAAGCCTCCTTCCCCAGGACCAGAGCCCAGGCCTCCATCCATCTTGGGCTGAGGCCCCAGCCTCTTCCTGAGTCTGGGCCTCTGGGTGGGAGCTTCAGAAGTGTCTCTCCGCTTTATGTCTCCCCTTGGTTGGGGCAGGATGCCCGGGGCGGCTGGAGCTGGACATTTCCCTTTCCGAGGCCAGTTAGGCTCTGATAACACCCCAGCAGGTCAGGCTCTGGCTAACAAGATTTCCTTGAAGGCAGCTTTGTTACGAAAAACAGAGTGCTCACGACGTGGGGAATGGTTCCTTCCCTCCCCCAGCACAAAGCTTGAGGGGACTTTGCTGCTACCGTTTACTTGGGAGCCTGGTCATGCTCCAGGGCTAAATCTCACAGTCATGTATGGACTCCCTAGGACTGAGTCCCCACGGTGGTTTTAACTCTCAGACCTGCTATGGCGAGCCTCCAGAAATTCATTAATTACAGCTCAGTCCCGCCTCCCCACACAGAGTTTCAAGTCAGTTTCTCTCAAGAATGTTTGCAGACTGATGACTTGTGACTTGTATTCACCTGCTCGTCTCTCCTACCTTGGGAAGAGTGGATTGCTGTGTCCTCCCTTCTCTTACAGACCCAAGAAGAGTTGCTAATTTTTCAGTTTGTTTAGCCCTTTACTTCTCAGCAGAGATTGGCGACTTCCAAGCTGCTTGCATGCAGAATCCTGCAGTGCGGAACTGAGGTGGTGAGTGCAGACATCCTTGGCTCGTTTCCAGTCTTTAAAAAGCATAACATCTTTCACCATTAAGTTTGATGTTAGCTACAGATTTTTTTCCTTTAATGAAGTTGATGAATTTCCCATCTGGTTGGTCCTAGTTTGTTGAGAATATTTATCATGTTGCTGCTACTAAGTCACTTCAGTCGTGTCTGACTCTGTAAGACCCCATAGACGGCAGCCCACTAGGCTCCCCCATCCCTGGGATTCTCCAGGCAGAACACTGGAGTGGGTTGCCATTTCCTTCTCCAATGCATGAAAGTGAAAAGTGAAAGTGAAGTCGCTCAGTTGTGTCCGACTCTTAGCGACCCCATGGACTGCAGCCCTCCAGGCTCCTCTGCCCATAGGATTTTCCAGGCAAGAGTATTGGAGTGGGGTGCCATTAATGTGTGTTAAATTTAATAAAATGCTTTTTCTGCAGCTATTGTGACAATATTGTGGGTTTTATTCTCTTTTCTATTAATATAGTGTATTACATTAATTGAATTTTAGATGATAAACCAACTTTGCATTCTTGGGATAAACCCCACTGATCTTGGTAGATAAGTGTTTTTATAAGTTGTTGAATTTGGTTCTTCACTCCTGTTTGTTTTTTTCCTATCTTACTTTTTTTTTTTCTTCACTCCTATTGATTTCAGAGAACAGCTTGAAGAACTTTCTTTTTCCCTCTTTTCATTTTCTTTCAGTTTGATGAACTTTCTTTAGTGTTTCTGATAAGGCAAATCTCTTCCCAATAACTGTCCTGTTTTCTTACTGGGACTATCTTTATCTCATTTTCATTTTTCTCTCCAGCCTTCATTTCTGAAGGATAGTATTGCTGAGTATAAAGTTTATTCATTGTCAGGTTTTGTCTTTCCTTTGACACTTTTCTTTTGACACTTTGCGCATGTAATTTCACTGCCTGTGGCCTCCATCGTCTCTTGTGAGAAGTCAGCTATTTAACCGTGTCATCCTTCCCGTGGGTGTGATGGGGGTCATTTTCATCTCACGGTTTTCATGGATTTCTTTGTCTTTGACATCCAGGCATTTGGCTATGGTGTATACAGGTGTGGATGTCTCTGTGTTGGTCCTGTTTGGTTTATGGAGGAGTAGTTTTCTGACCTGGGGAGTCCCAGGTGTTTCAGTGGTAAAGAATCTGCCTGTCAATGCAGGAGACTCAGGTTTGATCCCTGGGTGGGAAAGATTCCCCTGGATGAGGAAATGGCAACCCACTGCAGTATTCTTACTGGGATAACCCCATGGACAGAGGAGCCTGGCGGGCTGCAGTCCACGGGGTCACAGAGAGTCAGACAGGACTGAGCAACTGAGCACACGGGCATCAGTTTCCCATTACTCCAGTCCGGGAGCTGCCGCTCTGCTGGGCTCTTGAGGAGAGCGGGACAGGCCATGGTTCTTCCTGCTCTGACCGTGCTCCAGGGGCTTGTTTATTTCATATCAGAGTTTTACTTTTTCTAATTGATTGGTGAATAATTTTGCTTTTGGTATTTATAGTGATAGAGTTTATTTTATTTGGTCCTTCTGTCCAGAAATTCTGGATTCAGCCTGGCTTTGTACTAGCTGTTCTGTGTACACTATGGGAAGAGAGTTCTATGGAAAACCCATAACTATCAACTACATCTTGTGACCAGTTTCAGAAACAAGGACTGTAGTAGCTCAGCATGTTTTCTCTTTGCATATATAATATATAAACTAACTGTGGTCTTTTCTCCGTTTTCCATTTTTAAGAAATACACAGTGTTGGAATTGCCATACACACGGTAGCGATACTGCATGTAAAGTAGATAACGAGCGAGAACCTGCCGTGCAGCACAGGGGCCTTTGCTCAGTGCTCTGCGGTGACCGAAACGGGAAGGAAATCTGAAAAAGAGTGGGTGGGTGCATGTGCACGTGTCACTGATTTACTTTGCTGTGCAGCAGAAACTAACACAATATTGTAGATCAACTATACTTCAATTAGAAATGCTACACGAACTGAAATAGTACATGCGTATTTTGCAAAAAGGCAAAATGGTTGTCTGAGGAGGGCCTTACAAATAGCTGAGAAAAGAAAAGCGAAAGGCAAAGGAGAAAAGGAAAGATACAGCCATCTGAATGCAGAGTTCCAAAGAATAGCAAGGAGAGATGCAGAAGCCTTCCTAGTCGATCAGTGCAAAGAAATAAGGAAAACAATAACATGGAAAAGACTAGAGATCTCTTCAAGAAAATTAGAGATACTACGGGAATATTTCATGCGAAGATGGGCACAATAAGGGACAGAAATGGTATGGATCTAACAAAAGCAGAAGTTATTAAGAAGAGGCGGCAAGAATACACAGAAGAACTACACAAAAAATGTTAATGACCTACATAACCATGATGCTGTGATCACTCACCTAGAGCCAGACATCCTGGAATGCAAAGTCCAGTGGGCCTTAGGAAGCATCACTGTGAACAAAGCTAGTGGAGGTGATGGAATTCCAGCTGAGCTATTTCAAATCCTGAAAGATGATGCTGTTAAAGTGCTTCACTCAATATGCCAGCAGATTTGGAAAACTCAGCAGTGGCTGCAGGACTGGAGAAGGTCAGTTTTCATTCCAATCCCAAAGAAAGGCAATGCCAAAGAATGTTCAAGCTACGGTACAATTGCACTCATCTCACATGCTAGCAAAGTAATACTCAAAATTATTCAACTTAGGCTTCAACAGTATGTGAACCAAGAACTTCCAGATGTTCAAGCTGGATTTAGAAAAGGCAGAGGAACCAGAGATCAAATTGCCAACATCCGTTTCATTGTAGAAAAAGTAAGAGAATTCCAGAAAAACATCTGATTCATTGACTATGCTAAAGCCTTTACTGTGTGTATCATAACAATTCTTCAAGAGATGGGTATACCAGACCACCTTGCCTGCCTCCTGAGAAATCTGTATTCAGGGCAAGAAGCAACAGTTAGAACCAGACATGGAACAACAGTTCAATTCAGTTCAGTTGCTCAGTCGCGTCCGACTCTTTGCAATCCGATGAATTGCAGCACGCCAGGCCTCCCTGTTCATCACCAACTCCCGGAGTTCACTCAAACTCATGTCCGTCGAGTCGGTGATGCCATCCAGCCATTTCATCCTCTGTCGTCCCCTTCTCCTCCTGCCCACAATCCCTCCCAGCATCAGGGTCTTTTCCAATGAGTCAACTCTTCTCATGAGGTGGCCAAAGTATTATGCAGAGTACATCATGTGAAATGCCAGGCTGGATGAAGCACAAGCTGGAATGAAGATTCCTAGGAGAAATATCAATAACCTCGGATATGTAGATGACACCACCCTTATGACAGAAAGTGAAGAACTAAAGAGCCTCTTGATGAAAGTGAAAGAGGAGAGTGAAAAAGTTGGCTTAAATCTCCAGCATTCAAAAAATGAAGATCATGGCATCCGGTCCCATCACTTCATGGGAAATAGATGGGGAAACAACTGAAACAGTGTCAGACTTTATTTTTCTGGGCTCCAGAATCACTGCAGATGGTGACTGCAGCCATGAAATTAAAAGACGCTGCTTGGAAGAAAAGCTATGACCAACTTAGACAGCATATTAAAAAGCAGAGACGTTACTTTGCCAAGAAAGGTCCATCTAGTGAAAGCCATGGTTTTTCCAGTGGTCATGTGTGGATGTGAGAGTCGGACCATAGAAAAGGCCGAGTGCTGAAGAACTGATGGTTTTGAATTATGGTGTTGGAGGAGACTCTTGAGAGTCCCTTGCATTGCAAGATCAAACCAGTGAATTCTAAAGGAAATTAGTCCTGAACATTCATTGGAAGGACTGATGCTGAAGGTGAAGCTCCAATACTTTGGCCACCTGATGTGAAGAACTGAGTTATTAGAAAAGCCCCTGATGCTGGGAGGGATTGGGGGCAGGAGGGAAAGGGGACGACAGAGGATGAGATGGTTGGATGGCATCACCGACTTGACGGACATGAGTCTGAGCAAGCTCCGGGACTTGGTGACGGACAGGGAGGCCTGGCGTGCTGCAGTGCATGGGGTCACAAAGAGTTGGACACCGCTGAGAGAGTGAACTAAACTGAATACATACACTGAATAATAAATTTAGTTAAAAAATACACAAGTTGTCAAAAGTTAACATTGCTATTTAGTTTGAAGAGCATAAGGAATATTCAGTGGGGCAGTGGCCATCTGAGGAGCGATGAATGGATACTCAGTGATGATGCAGCGACGGCTGGGACTGCACAGACGCTCTCCCTCAGGAAAGTGAGGCTTCTTCATTTACAGTAAGGGTAGATGTACCTCGTCAGGTGAAAATATAGCATTGTTTCTTGTTCATAGGAAGTTCAGGTATGTTTGAAAGGCTGCATACAGAAGCTGACTTTCCAGAAGGTTAGACTTGTCCACTTTCTACTTACTGCCTCAAATCCAGACCCAGTTTTCTCTGCTGCTCTGTAATAATGGAGCTGGGTCCTGGGAGCACTGAGCAGGGACTGTTCTGTCCTTTCTTGAATATAGCATTCTTTATAATTAATCTCACTGTCTGCAGTGTTTAAATCAGACTTTCTCTGAAGTCACTGTGTGGTCTCTGTCTCCTTACTGATCC
Source organism: Nanger dama (assembly GCA_917880005.1). Taxonomy (NCBI): domain Eukaryota; kingdom Metazoa; phylum Chordata; class Mammalia; order Artiodactyla; family Bovidae; genus Nanger; species Nanger dama. The sequence goes on along the minus strand of CAKJTW010000046.1, from coordinate 387,755 downwards.
CCCGATTACTGATACAAGGAGGAAAAACGAAGCCGGGAAAAGGGCTGTGTGCCCATGTGTGTGCATGTATGTACGTGTGCATGTGTGCATGGAGGTTTGAGATTTTAAGTAGGGAGGCCAGGGAAGTCCTCAGAGAGAAGGAGACGATGGAATAAGATGTAGGAGGTCAGTTAGCATGGGGACACTTGGAGAGTGTGACAGGTTGCACAGACAATGGCCTGTGGCAGGAGGGTGTCATGATTTGGAGCTAAATGAACAAGGGGCAGAGCACAAATGAGACCGACTGTGTAGGACCTGTGGGTGGCAGCAAGGACTGGCTTTCATGCTGTGTGAGACGGAGCCCCTGGGAGAGGGATGCATGCTTCCACTAGGTGCTATGCTGACTATGACAAGCTGGCCTCCAGCAAGTATGGCAGGGTAGCAGCAGGGAGCCCGCTGGAAGGTTGCTGTTGTGAATTGGGTGGGAGAGACTGTTCTAAGACTAGGACTTTGGGGAGAGGGGCTCCAGTTAGAAGTGGAGGGACTGGAACTCAGGGTGGGTGGGAGAGGAGAGGGGTCCTAGCTGAGCCCAGAAGAGCATCATGATTAGGCTGAGGGTTGCCGGCTCTTACAGCAGGACAACCAGCCCGAGCATCGCAAGCGCCGGCCCCTATAGTGAAACTGCCTAGTGCACCTCCGGCCTCCAGGTAGGGGCGGGAGCGGTCTTCGCTTGCAGGGCTTATAATCTATTCTCGGTTGTAATACTGACGCTTTTAACCCCCATTTCCTGAACCATCACCCTACAGAACTCACCAGAATTCCACCCTGCGGTCTACTCGGGAAAGATGTTGGGAGGAGCTGTCTAGGCAAATGTGGGACCCGGGGGAAGCGGTGCTTGACGCCAGCGGAGCGGTCCTGTAGCAAACCTTCTCTGGCAACCTCTCCAGCACCCTCTGCTGACAAGGCTCGGCATAGCTCAGGGATCCGATTCATTCTGAAGTGAAAAGAAACTTGCTCCTTCGAAGGAAAGCTATGACGAACCTAGACAACATATTAAAAATCAGAGAAATCACTTTACTGACAAAGGTCTGTCTAGTCAAAGCTATGGTTTTTCCAGTAGTCATGTATGGATGTGAGAGTTGGACTATAAAGAAGACTGAGGGCCAAAGAATTGATGCTTTTGAACTGTGGTGCTGGAGAAGACTCTTGAGAGTCCCTTGGACTGCAAGGAGATCCAACCAGTCCATGCTAAAGGAGATCAGTCCTGGGTGTTCATTCGAAGGACTGATGTTGAGGCTGAAACTCCAATAATTTGGTCACCTGATGCGAAGAGCCGACTTACTGGAAGAGACCCTGATGCTGGGAAAGATTGAAGGCAGGAGGAGAAAGGGGACGACAGAGGAGGAGATGTTTACGTAGAGGGACCCGAGGAAGAGGAAACCACGCCCCCCCACTTCTGGAGGCCCTTCCGACCCCGCGGTCACGCCCACCACGCGCGGCCCCGCCCACAGTAGCCCCTCCCACACGGAAGCCCCGCCCCATCCCGAGACGAGGCCCCGCCCCCGGCGTGCGCGCGGCCGGCCGCCGCCACCGCCATTTTGGAGCGACCAGCGCGCGGCCCGCGGCCTGAGCCGGTCCTGAGGCGCCGGCAGGCCGCGCCGGATCTGTGGGCGCAGTGTCTGTGGGCGCCTAGCCCGGCCGGGCCCATGTGCGCGCGGCCTACCCCCAGGCCGCCCGGGCTTCGCCTCCACCCGGGCCTCCGAGGAGCCGCCGCGACGCCCGGCCCGCGGGGCAGGTGAGTGCGGCCGCGGCCGAGAGCCGGCGGCGCTGGCCTGCCGGGGCCGGCGGGGCGCGCGCCCCAGCGTCCCCAGGTCCGCCGCCGCCGTGGGCCCAGCGTGCCGGCGCCCGCAGCCGGCGCCCGCCCCGCCCGCGCCCTCTCCACGTGTCCGCCGCCGCCTGACTCTCTGCGGGGCCCGCCCGCCGGCGCCCGGCCCTCCCCCGCCGAGCGCCCGGGGCCGCAGTCGTCGCTGCCTCACGTCCGCCCCGCCAGCGCCCCCCGAGACTCTCCTCCTCGCCGGGCAGCCGCGCGCCTCTGCCCTTCCTTCCCCGGTGCTGCCAGGGCCGCCAGTCCGTGCCCGCCGCGGGGCGCCCCCTCGCCGCAGCCCTCAGGCGTCTGTGCGCTTGCCCACTCTCCGCCTCCCTTCCCTCCCTGTGCCCTTCCCGTGTCTCCAGTCGCCCGTCTCCGTCTGTCATCTCCTAGCTCCTTCATGGCAGCCCACTCTGGCACTCTTGCCTGGAGAATGCCGTGGACGGAGGAGCCTGGTGGGCTGCAGTCCACGGGTCGCAAAGACTCGGACACGACGGAGCGACTCGTCTTTCACTGCCCCGTTTCTTCCTCCACCACCTGTCCTTCACACCTGTCGCGGGCCCTTATGCGCTTTACAGGCCCCGTGGATGTCCTCGCACCATCCCTGTGAGGTCCATACAACCCTCCCCCCTCCCCCCGCCCCCCGTTTGTGTCTTCTCAGCCTAACTCCCTGCATCGTCCACAGACTTGTCACTGCCTGCTCCCACTTCGCTGCCGACCCCCTGGCCTGTGGCCACCAGCTCGTCCAGTCTGTCAGTTCTGTGTAGTTCCAGCATTTCACTCTGTCCTGCCCCCTGTTCTCTCCCTGTGCCCACCTGCCTTGTGCATAGGGCCTTCTCCAGCCTGCTACTCTTTTATCCACCTGTCACCTCCCCCCTTCCCTGTGTCTCAGCTGGTAAAGAATCCACCTGCAATGCAGGATACCTGGGTTCGATCCTGGGGAAAATCCCCTGGAGAAGGGGAACACTACCCCTCCAGTATTGTGGCCTGGAGAATTCCCTGGACTGTATAGCCCGTGGGGTCGCAAAGAGTTGGACACGACTGAGCCGACTTTTACTCACTCACCTTCCGCTGTGGCCTCTTCCTGCCCTGCCCTTGGCTTCTCAGGGCCTGAGTTCTCACTGGTACTCTCAGCTGTTCACCTCTTCTTCGTGTCCCTTCCTTTTGGCTTACCTTCCATTTTGGCTTCTCTAATGTCTTTGTAAAGACTGATGCTAAAGCTGAAACTCCAGTACTTTGGCCACCTCATGCGAAGAGTTGACTCACTGGAAAAGACTCTGATGCTGGGAGGGACTGGGGGCAGGAGGAGAAGGGGACAACCGAGGAGGAGATGGCTGGATGGCATCACGGACTCGATGGACATGAGTTTGGGTGAACTCCGGGAGTTGGTGATGGACAGGGAGGCCTGGCGTGCTGCGATTCATGGGGTCGCAAAGAGTCAGACACGACTGAGCGACTGAATGTCAGCTAAACCCTGGAAGGCCAGAAGAGCCTTCTGGACTGAGGAGGTGTAAGACCTTGCGGCCTTTTTCGGGAACCGTCGCCCCAAAGACCACAGTGACTCGAATTCGATGCAATCAGCAAGAGGATTTATTAAGCCGGCGCGCGCCAGGGTTCAGTGGAGTGAACCCCCCAGCGTCAGTAGTGAGGGTTTTTATATAAAAATTACAGACAGGTGGGAATGGAGTCGGGTTATGGGATACATTGAAGTGAAGTCACAGGTGCGGGGGATACGCTTGATTGGTGGGAAAGCTTACAGAAAGCAACTAAGTTGAACAGAGAAAGCTACTTTGCCTCCGATAAGGAGAAAGCTATTTTCTAGGAGGCCGCGGCCTTGCCTCCCGATAAGGAGAAAGCTATTTTCCAGGAGGCCACGGCCTTGCCTCCCGAGCTTAAATTTTTAATCTAAGTTCTTCATTTTTTTTTTTTTGTTTATGATTTTAATCCTGAAATCACAGATCGAAGTTTTTCAGGGGGATTGCTGCATATATAGGGTATCATAAACAATCAAGTCTACATGGTTTTTAGCATTTATATCATATATTTTAAATTATCAGGAAAACAGTTACCAGGCTCCCATTATTGTGTGCAGAACATAGTACCCCCCGCCTCCGAAGTATAGCGGGCACCAGGCCAAGCAGCTCCCAGGGCTTAACCCATTACAGGTTGTCTCTCGCAGCCCTCCCTTTTTATTTTTTAGGCGCTCTAATAGATGGTGATGGTGTAGCATGTTTCGGTAGACAAGCATCTTTATGTGCAGAAATTTTTTACAATGTCTTTAATAAGGCACGGTGCTAGGCACATCAGGGCAAGGATAGTGACTAACACGATGCCTATAGCCGCCATGCTCTGCCACAAAGAATGAAGACTGGGAAAGTTAGAAGCCAAATTTTTACAAAATCTTTAGCGGCTTGAGCAATATCTAAAGTGGCTGAAGGCGCGTTTTTTTATATTTAATATTTTATTGTGTAACTGCAGTAAATCAAGAGAAATATTAGAATTATATCATATGCCTTGTAAATGTTTTTGATCTTTTTTCACGGGAAGTCAGATATATTATAAGGCTTTTTTGTAACACAGATCTACTTGTAATTAACATGACATTGAATTTTTATTTTGAGTCCTAAGCTTTGGACTTCTTCTCCTAAGACTCTGAGGGTATCATACAGAGCAGACAGCTTATTTTTTATTTTTTTATCAATATCCTCTTGTGTTTCCATAACCCTTGTGACATTATAAGACAGAGAATCAACAACCTTGGCATCTTGTACGGACTGAGCAAGGGAAACAGAGGCAGTAACAGCGGTCGCTATTAAGGTGATCAGCGAAACCACACCCAGAACAATTAATCTCAGGCCTCTTTTTGGGCGGCCAAGGGCAGCATTGATGTGTTGTAGTAATTGCAATGCCGTTTTATTATATCAATCTTTTTTTATTTTGACGGGGAGCATAACAAAAGCGGGTTGTTTTACCACCAATATTTGCTCTCCGACGCTCATGTCTCTGATACAATTAGTGAGGGTGCAATTATAACAAGACATATGGTAAACATTCTGAGTGACATTAACAGTAACATTTTTAACTAAAATCATAAAGGGTAAGGCACACATGATCTAGGATATCTGAATCCCGTAATTTTTATATCTCTATATCTTGTTTTACCTCTATTAGTCTGTCTATATAACATGTTGCCGGGCCAAAGGTCGCTAAAAGCTTCTAGATCTCAGTTTGAAATACCTGACGATGTCCGAGTGCCAGAATGGAAGGGTGCTGTCTTCTATATTTAGGATAATCTGGGGTACCTGCAGGTGCCCAGTCCCAGAGATAAACACTGTTATTATTATTTATGTTATAAACAGTGGCATTATGTCCCCCGGCATAGAATTTATGGCACATTTATTCTCTCGCTAATTTCCAGATGGCGGCGACCACAGTAAGGTATATCGAGCGGCCCCACGCCCTTTTGGTGTGAAATGGCCCCAGCGTCTTCAGAAATTCCTGAAATGGATACACGAGGGTAGGAAGTGACAGGGGAGACGTTTATACAGTAAGACTTGGGGGAGTTGTATGAAAAACACATAGGGAACCGTGAAGAAAGCCCATAGAAGGAAATGTTAGCTCGTTGGTGTTGAATATGTGCATCAGAGACTTTTCCCAGAAGAGCAGTATCATTTACGTATACCGGCAATGTTTTTATTTCACCCTACAGACTGGAGCATGGGGGTCAGGAACGTAGGCCCAGTACGTATGAGCGGTTCCTTGATGCAGAGCCAGGATGATCAGAACTCCGGTAATCGACAGAGCCTGAGCTTTAAAGGGTGGGAGGTGCGGTGAGCCTTCTATTGTGGCGTCGGTTCCGGTGCAGCTTTAATGTGGGAGGCGTGGATCCAGGATGAGATTCCGTCAACCTTGATGGCAGTGGGGGTTGTAAGCAGAACAATGTAGGGTCTTTTACCTGGGCTCTAGGTTCTGCCGATGCCGACGAACGTAGACGGAGTCTCCCACCTGGAACGGATGGGCCTCTTCTGGGGTACCGGGTTGGTAGGTCGCAGCAAGCTGAGTCTACACCTCTTTCTGAACCAGCTGGAGTCCCTGTAGCCTAGCACATAAATCACCATTGTTAAAGTTTCGGGGGTCAAATCTCTCTTTAGTGTCAATATGGGGGTGTGTCTATATAAAATTTTAAAAGGGGTGAGACCAAGGCGAGAGGGCGTATTTTCACCCGGAACAGAGCCAGAGGAAGGAGCACCGTCTAGTCAGTACCGCCAGTCTCTAAGGACAATTTAGTTAGGGTCTCTTTTAGAGTTTTATTTATTTTTTTACCTGTCCTGAACTCTGGGGTCTGTATGTACAATGTAGTTTTTAATCGGTCCCCAGAAACTTAGCTAACTCCTGACTTATTTGGGCAATGAAAGCCGGCCCATTATCTGACCCTAACATCTTTGGCACTCTGAAGTGCGGAAAAATTTTTTTAGGATCTTTTAGTTACTGTGAGTGTACTTTTATTTTTGGTGGGGAAAGCTTTTACCCACCCTGAGAAAGTGTCTATAAAAACCAGCAGATATTTATTGCCGTACCGCGCAGGACATACCTCGGTGAAATCCACTTTCCAGTAGGCCCCCGGGCCGGTCTCCACGCAGCCGCTTACCTTGGCCCGTCTTGTTTCGGCCGGCATTTACCTCTTGGCAAGGTCTGCAGTTCAGGACCACCTGCTCAGCCAATTTAGAAAGTCCCGGCCCCTCATACCCTGCTTTAATTAAAAGAGAGACTAGCTTTTGGCCCCTAAGTGAGTCTAATGGTGCATTTGTTCTAACATTTTTCTGGCTTTTCCTTCTGCCGTAGTCTGTTTCCCTCTGGGCCGCGGAGAGGGGCTAGAATTATCTTTATCTTTTGAGCATATTGCCAGCAATCTTGATAGTCTATCTTTTGTCGCCACCTCTCGCGCAGCTTGATCGGCCATGTTGTTTTCCTTAGTTACCAGAGACCGATCTCGTTGGTGCCCGGGGCAGTGGATTATACTAATTTTTCTGGCAACATCAGGGCAGCCAACAATGCCAGGATTTTGTCTTTGTTTTTAATCTCTTTGCCAGCCGATGTAAGTAACCCTCTTTGTTGGTAAATAGCTCCATGGACATGTGCAGTTGCGAAAGCATATCTACTATCAGTGTAAATGTTGGCCTTTTTCTTTGTGCCAGTTTTAAGGCCTTAGTGAGGGCAATCAGCTCGGCTTTTTGGGCTGACGTACCTTGAGGCAGGGCAGCTGCCCAGATCACCTCAGTCCCATCGACCACCGCTGCCCCTGCCCGCCGCCTACTTTTTAAGAAAACTGCTCTCGTCCGTATACCATGTCACCTCAGCATCTTGAAGCGGCTGGTCCGAGAGATCATGACGAACTCCATGTACTCCCGCCAGAATTTCTTGATAGTCGTGGGTCACCTCGGACTGGCTGGGGTCCGGCAGCAGCGTGGCAGGGTTAAGTCCGGTAGCCGGCGTGAACCTGATTCGCTCAGAGTTTAGGAGCAGCGTCTGATAGTGGGTCATCCTGGCGTTAGTTAGCCATCTCTCGGGGGTTGGCGAAGCACACTTTTAAAGCGTGGGGCGCAGTGACAATTAAGTTTTGCCCCAATGTCAGCTTGTCTGCATCTTTTACTAGGACTGCCACGGCAGCCACTATACGCAAACAATTTGGCCAGCCAGCAGCCACAGGGTCCAGTTTCTTTGACAGATATGTCACCGGCCGATTTCATGGTCCCAGCCTTTGGGTGAGGACCCTTTAGCAATGCCATTATTTTCAGCCACGTAGAGATGGAACGGCTTGTCCACATCTGGAAGTCCCAGGGCAGGGGCTGACAACAAGGCGCGCTAATGTTGTCAAAAGCCTTTTGCTCGCTCTCCCCCAGACGAAGGGTGTGCTGCCCTTTGTCAGGGGGTACAAGGGAGCAGCCATCTCTGCGAACCCAGGAATCCAGAGTCTGCAGAACCCTGCAGTGCCCAAGAACTCCCTAACCTGTCGGGAGCTTTTGGGGGCCGGTATTCTGGCCACCGCCTCCTTTCTGGCCTCCGAGAGCCATCGCTTCCCATCCCTGAGTTGGTACCCCAAGTAACTAACCTGTTGCCGGCAGATCTGGGCCTTTTTGGCAGAAGCACGGTAGCCGAGGGTGCCAAGTTCTGTCAGTAAGGTCTCAGTCCCTTCCCTGCACTCCTCTGCGGTATCTGCGGCCAGGAGCAAGTCATCTACATATTGGAGCAGAGTTACCTGGGGTTTGTGGCGCGGAAGTGCGCGAGGTCCTGGTGGAGGGCTTCGTCAAAAATTGTTGGCGAGTTCTTGAATCTTTGCGGCAGCCTGGTCCACGTTAGCTGTCCGGAGAGTCCTGTAAGAGGGTCTTTTACTCAAAAGCAAAAATAGGCTGGCTAGCGGGGCTGAGTCGTAGGCAGAAGAAGGCATCTTTCAGGTCTAAGACAGTGTACCACTTTCGGCTGGGGGGAGGGTGCTCAGCAGGTTGTAGGGGTTGGGCACTGTTGGGTGTAGGTCGGATACCCGCTTGTTAACTTCTCTCAGATCCTGCACAGGCCGGTATTCGCCCAATCCAGGCTTCCAGACCGGAAGCAATGGGGTGTTCCAGGCCGATTGGCACTTTATCAAAATTCCCAGATCAAGAAACCTTTGAATATGTGGGCGGATCCCATCTCGAGCCTCTTTACTCATCGGGTACTGGCGGACTGAGATGGGGGGTGGCAGAGGCCTTGATTTTTACCACCACTGGGGGCTGGTGGACGGCCATTTCCATGCCCGAGACTTCGGCCCAGGCTAGGGGGTCTTAGCCATCCAGTCCTGCATATTTATGGTCTCGGGGAAGGGCTCTCATATAGCCTGTATTCATCTTCTAGCCTCAGGGTCAAAACCTGCAACGGCCTTTCTTCCCCGTCTGTCACCGTGGTGCCTCGGTGTGAAAGTGGATCTGAGCCCCCACTTTCGTGAGCAAGTCCCGTCCCAGCAAGGGGTAAGGGCATTCAGGGATCACAAGGAACGAGTGGGATACCCGGCCCACGCCAAGGTCCACTGTTCTTCGGGTAGTCCATGGGTATTGTTGATACCCTGTAGCGCCTTGTACCCATGCCTTTTTTGTGGACAATGCCCCTCCGGATTGTAATAGGACGGAGTGTTGGGCTCCTGTGTCTACCAGAAACTGTACAGGCTTCCCCTCCACCTTTAAAGTTACCCTAGGCTCGGGAGGGGGTCCGAGCCCCGTCCCCCTAATCTTTTTCTTTTATGGCCAGGATTTTGCTGGGGGAAGCGGACTTTTCCCTCTTCTTCTGAGGGCAGTCTTTGAGCCAATGCCCCTTCTCTCTACAGTACGCGCACTGATCTTTGTCTAGTGGCGGCTTGGTTCCTGTCCTGCTTTTTCTGCGGTCTCTCGGCTCAGTTTTATTGTCTCTCTTTTTTTCTTTAATCACTGTAGTCAGAATCTTTGCTAAGTCTTTTGCCTGTCTTTTTTTTTCTCTCTCTCTCGTTCATCCTGCTCCTGGATCCTTTTTCTTCCTTTTCCTCTTCTGTTTCCCTCTTATTGAACACCTTGTCTGCTTCTCTGATCAAATCTTGAAGGGAGAATCCCTGTAACCCATCTAGTCTCTGTAACTTTTTCTTAATATCTAGAGCTGACTGATCAATAAAAGCCATGGCCACTGTAGCCCTATGTTCCTCAGATGTGGGATCATAGGGAGTAAATCTCTTGAATGCCTCCATCAGTCTGTCTAGGAATATAGTAGGTGACTCAGTAGGCCCTTGAGTCACCTCCTTACCTTAGCCAAATTAGTGGGGGCGCCTTGCTGCCCCCCGGAGACCCGCCACCAGAGCCTGGCAATAGACCCTCAGGTGCTCCCTACCTGCCGGAGAATTGTAGTCCCATTCAGGTCTCGTCAGGGGGAAACCATCATCTATTTCATTAGGAAGCACTGTGGGACGTCCGTCATCTCCTGGCACATTTTTGCGAGCCTCTAATAGTACTCGCTGTCTCTCTTCAGTGGTTAACAGGGTCTGCAACAATTGCTGACAATCATCTCAAGTGGGCTGATGTGAGAAAACAAGAGATTCTATCAAAGAGGTCAGCGCCTGGGGGTTATCAGAAAAAGAGGGGTTGTTATTTTTCCAGTTATAAAGGTCAGAGGCAGAGAACGGCCAATATTGGAGTGGCCGAACCCCACGGTCATCAGGGGGCCCGTTCTCCCGGAGGGGGAGAGCGGTGGAGTCCGGGTGACAGCTCTACGGCTCCGCGTTCCTGCCGCCGGGCCCATTTCTTTTCCTTTTTTTTGGCTGTTCAGGCGAGGTGGTCGCTGATGCCCTCTGAGGTGCCGGAGGTGGGACCTGCACAGGTGGGTAGGGTGGGGGAGAATCTAAAAGCAAGAAGCCAGTTTGCAGGTCTGGATATATATTTTGACGGGGGCCTTCGTCCCCTCTTTTCTTTGCCGTGGATCTTAAGGCAAAGATCTCTGCAGCAGGCTCCAACAGCTTCCCTGTGGGGAAAACGAAAGGCCGAACCCACGCCGGGGGTGAGCGGACCAAGTCTTCCCAGACCATAATATATGGCACCTGGTCCGGGTGTTCAGTAGCAGGGGTGAAAATCACAGTTTTAACCTGTTTGACTTGTTCTGAGGAGAATGACCCTTCCGGCGGCCAGCCGGTCTTAAAACTGGGCCAGTCAACCGCGCATAGGCTCTGCCATTTCCTTTTCTCACTGTCATGGAAAGATCATGGGCCCGATTTTTCACTTCTGTCCAATGATCTACCGTCAGAGACAACGGGGTTGTCACAGTCTGTCCCATCGTCAGTTTGTCACAAAAATGAGCACTTAACGGGTACTAAGTAAGACAAGTAGCAGTGGAAAAATCAGATAAGAGCGGCTGCTGTAAACTTTTGCCCTCGGCAAGTCTTAAGCAGATGAGCTTTCTAGCTCCACAGATACAGAATTCAGACGGAGAAGAATCTCACGATCCCTACTCCCAGGTCGGCGTTCCAGGCGTCCCTGGCAAACGCCACAGATACAGGCGGAGGGGAATCTCACGACCCCCACTCCCAGGTCGGGCGTTCCAGGCGTCCCTGGCAAACGCCACAGATACAGGCGGAGGGGAATCTCACGACCCCCACTCCCAGGTCGGGCGTTCCAGGCGTCCCTGGCAAACGCCACAGATACAGACAGAGAGGCGCGCCCACAGATACAGACAGACAGGTGCGCGAGGGCACAGATCTTTGTTTCAGCAGCTGGAGGAGACCAGGAGGAAGAAAAGTGAAATTACTGAGGATAGCCACCAAAAAAATCCTACCGGGAATGGTGGCGGCCAGAGAGGTGGACTTATGGCGTGCTTTGAGTTTACTCGTGTACCTGTGCCGTTGCACGGAAGTTTTTTTGCTGGGGGCGGGCGCCCTAGCGGCTTCTGGCCCGCTCCGTGACCCCCTTATCCTGTCACGGGAGTCTTCAAGTGGCAGGCGCCTAATGGCTTTTAAGTGCCTGACCCGTGCCCACAAATAAGTAATATCTGGCCAGATCCTCACAAGAAGGACAGGGAAGTTTCACCCAGCCGGGCGATAGTTACTGGGGCTCACCTGTCGTGAGGCCTTCAAAGTCCACCAGGAGTAGCCCTGGCCGGGACTAATCAGTTGCCTCACAACCGCTCGCCCGTTCACTGAAACTTCCGAAGGATCAAGTCAAGCAGCAGGAGAGAAAAGTGAGACAATACAGATTTAACACAGAGCAGATTAGTCACAGACCTGTCACAGACGTGCACAGAGACACAGAATTGCTCGAGCGTACCTCTGAATCCAAAAGCCAAAGGGTCTGAGTGAGCGAGGGGATCCCGGACGAGCCCCCAAATGTAAGACCTTGCGGCCTTTTTTCGGGAACCGTCGCCCCAAAGACCACAGTGACTCGAATTCGATGCAATCAGCAAGAGGATTTATTAAGCCGGCGCGCGCCAGGGTTCAGTGGAGTGAACCCCCAGCGTCAGTAGTGAGGGTTTTTATATAAAAATTACAGACAGGTGGGGATGGAGTCGGGTTATGGGATACATTGAAGTGAAGTCACAGGTGTGGGGGATACGCTTGATTGGTGGGAAAGCTTACAGAAAGCAACTAAGTTGAACAGAGAAAGCTACTTTGCCTCCGATAAGGAGAAAGCTATTTTCTAGGAGGCTGCGGCCTTGCCTCCCGATAAGGAAAAAGCTATTTTCCAGGAGGCCACGGCCTTGCCTCCCGAGCTTAAATTTTTAATCTAAGTTCTTCAGAGGCAGCGCATGTAAAGATCCTGGGCCTCCTCCAGGAACCTGGATGAGACCGCTACCTGGCCAGGGTAAAGGGGAGAGACACTCAGAGCCTTGGTTAAAACGTTGGCCTTCCAGTCGTCTCTTCCTTGTAGTCTGTTGACTCTGGATTGTGAGGGGACCCAGGCTGCAGGTTGAGTTGGGGAGTGCCATCAACATATGAATAACAGAGGGAGAGACAAGATGTTGGGAGGAGTGCAGTTTCTTTGTGTGCCTTTTAGTTGTTAAAGCCATCCTTCAAAATTGAAAGGTAACAATTCCTGATTCTGATTTCTATTTTTTAGACTAATTTTGCAGATCCTTCAGCATCATATTAGAAAGTACAATATATAGTCTTTTACGTCTCTGTGGATTTATTTGGCTGTGCTGGGTCTTGGTTGAGGTGTGCAAGATCTTTTGTTGCAGCGTACAAACTCCGCTGTGGCGCGTGTGCTGTAGTTCCCTGACCAGGGATGGAGCCCAGGCTGCCCGCATGAGGGGTGTGGAGTCTTACCCACTGGACCACCAGAGAAATCTCTGTGTTTGTCTTCTTTTGCTCAGTATGTTTTTGAAATATAATGATTTTGATTCTTTTATCTGTAGTTGTGCTTTTCATTTGAATAATATTCTTTTGTGTGAAAATAGTTTTCTTATTGATATTTGGGTTGGTTTCACCTTTTGGCTGTTGTAACTAGTCACTAAGTTTATTTACATTCTTTTGGGGATATATATATATTATTTCTTTGGGGTAAATGTGTGGGAATGGAATTGCTAGGTCATAGAATAGATTTATGTTTAACCTTTTTAGAAACTGCGAGTTTTCCAAACTGGTACCACCTTATACTCCCGTCAGTAATGTATGAGAGTTCTAGTTTCTCCATATCCATACCAACAGTTGATATTATCAGTTTTTTTTTTTTTAAATTTTAACTCAGGTGGTAGTGGTGTTTCATTACGGTTTTAGTAACAACGGTGGGGCTTCCCTGGTGGATAAAGAATCTCCCTGCCACTGCAGGAGACACAGGTTCAATCCCTGATCAGGGGAAGATCCCACATGCTGTGGAGCAAACTAAGCCCGTGCACTACAGCTATTGTGCATGTGCTCTGTAGAGCCTGTGCTCTGTAGCGCCTGTGCTCTGCAGCCCAGGAGCTGCAGCTTCTGAGTGCATGTGCTCTGTAGAGCCTGTGCTCCGGAGCGCCTGTGCTCTGCAGCCCAGGAGCTGCAGCTTCTGAGCGCATGTGCTCTGGAGTGCCTGTGCTCTGCAGCCCGGGAGCTGCAGCTTCTGAGCGCCTGTGCTCTGCAGCGCCTGTGCTCTGCAGCGAGAGAAGCTGCTGCAGCGAGATGCTAGGGGAGCCCTGCTTACTGCAGCTAGAGAGAGGCCCACGTAGCAAGGAAGGCCCAGCACAGCCAAAAATGAGCCAATAAAATTAAACAGAACAGTGCTGAGTGACTTTCATGTGCTTTTCGACTAGTTGTGTATCTCTTGTTAAGTGTCCAGTCTTCTGTCCGCTTTTTGTTGGATTGTCTTTATTAGTCAGTTTTAGCCATTCAAAATATTCTGGTTCTAAGTCTTTTATGATGTGGACACATACACAGTGAGGGAGTGGGAGGAGGAGAGGAAATGAGGGCTTAAGGTTTTTTCCTATTTTGTAGTTTGCCTGATTTTTTTTTTTTTCCTGAAAAATCTATTTATTTGGCTGCGACAGGTCTCCGTTGCGGCACACAGGCTCTCTGGTGGCTGCCCTGTGGGTGGCAGCGTGTGTGGGCTCAGTGGTGGTGCTGTGAGTGGGCTTAGTCACCCTGTGGCATGTGGGATCCTAGCTCCTCCACAGGGATGGAGCCTGTGTCCCCTTCATTGCCAGGCAGATTCTCAACCACTGGGCCGCCAGGGAAGTCCCGAAACTGCACGTGTTTAAAGTGTAAAAGTTGATAACTTTTGACAGATGCACATACCTGTGAAATCATCACCACAGTCAAGATAGCGAATGCATCCATCATTTCCCAGATTTCCTCACGGCCCTTTGGGATCCCTCCTGCCAACCTTTTTGCCCCTCCGTCTCCAGGCAAATACTGATCTCCTTTATGAATGATCCGTCTTGTGTCTTTTTTGTGTGAAGTGGAAAAGGGTACATTTTCTCCCCATATGAATTAGATAATCATTCTAGTATCCTTTGTTGAAAAGACTGTCTTCATTAAATTGCATCGGAACCTTTGTTATGAATTAATTGAATATGTGTATGCAGGTTTATTTCTGGGCTTTCTACTATGTTCCATTGGTCTATTTTTTATCCTATGCCAACACTATGCTGTCTTAAGGGCTGTGATTTTACAGTCAGTTTGGAACTCAGGTCGTATAAGACTTACACCTTTATTCCTCTACAAAATTGTCTTACCAGTTTTAGAATAAGCTCTTCAGTTTGGACATGAATTTTTTTCTGGGAGTTTGGTTGGGATCACATGGGATCTCTGGATCTTTGGGGTGCTGTTTAGTCTAAGTCGTGTCCAGCTCTTTTGCAACCCCATGGACTGTAGCCTGCCAGGCTCCTCTGTCCATGGGCTTCTCCAAGCAGGGATACTGCAGTGGGATGCCATTCCCTTCTCCAGGGGATCTTCCCAACCGAGGAATCGAACCCAAGTCTCCTGCATTTCAGGAGACTTCTTCGCCACTGAGCCACTGGGGAAGTCCAGATCAATTTTAGAATTGAGTTATTAACTGAATCTTCTGTGCAAATGGTACATCTCTCCATTTATTTAAATTTTCCTTAATTTTTCTCAGCAACATTTTGTAATTTTTGGTGTGAAAGATTACTTTTTCATTCGATGTGTTTGTAAGTATTTGATAGTTTTGATGTTATTTAAAATATTTTTGTATTTTTTTTTAGTTACTTATTCATGTGCAAAAACACAATTGGTTTATGTAAACTGACCATGCACCCTGCAACTTTTCTCGGTTTACTTATCAGTTCTCATGGTAGGTTTGTATTCTGTCTGCATAAGAATAAAGACAGTTTTCTTTTCCCTTTCCAATTATTATGCCTTTTGTTTCTTTTTCTTTGTAGCACCATCTAGGACCTCTACTATAATGTGGAATGGAAGTGGTGATAGTGGGTCCTGTGGGTCTTCAGTGGTTGAGAAGGTTGCCCTCTAGTTTGTTTTAGGGGATGTTTTTATCATGAAAGGGTGTTGGATTTTGTCCATTGCCTTTTCTACACTTGTTGGGATGATCATTTAGTGTCTGTCTTTTATCAGTGTAATGAAAATTAAAGTGGTAGTGGCTCAGTCAAGTCCCACTCTTTGCGATCCTACGGACTGTACCCTGCCAGGCTCCTCTGTCCATGGAATTCTCCAGGCAAGAATGCTGGAGTGGGTTGCCATTCTCTTCTCCAGAGAATTTCCGAGCCAGGGATCAAACCTGGGTCTCCCCACATTGCAGGCAGATTCTTTTACCATCTGAGCCACCAGGGAACCTCCATCAGTGTAATGTGCTGTATTAATTAATTTTCAGATGTTAGAGTAACTTTGCACTTTTAGATAAATGCCCTTAGTAAGCTCAGCATTCAGAAAACGAAGATCATGGCATCCCGTCCCATCACTTCATGGGAAATAGATGGGGAAACAGTGTCAGACTTTATTTTTGGGACTTCAAAATCACTGCAGATGGTGACTGCAACCGTGAAATTAGAAGACGCTTACTCCTTGGAAGGAAGTTATGACCAACCTAGATAATATATTCAAAAGCAGAGACATTACTTTGCTGACTAAGGTCCGTCTAGTCAAGGCTATGGTTTTCCCTGTGGTCATGTATGGATGTGAGAGTTGGACTGTGAAGAAGGCTGAGGGCCGAAGAATAGATGCTTTTGAACTGTGGTGTTGGAGAAGACTCTTGAGAGTCCCTTGGACTGCAAGGAGATCCAACCAGTCCATTCTGAAGGAGATCAGCCCTGGGATTTCTTTGGAAGGAATGATGCTAAAGCTGAAACTCCAGTACTTTGGCCACCTCATGGGAAGAGTTGACTCATTGGAAAAGACTGATGCTGGGAGGGATTGGGGGCAGGAGGAGAAGGGGACAACCGAGGATGAGATCGCCAGATAACGTCACGGACTCGATGGACGTGAGTCGGAGTGAACTCCGGGAGATGGTGATGAACAGGGAGTCCTGGCGTGCTGGGATTCATGGGGTTGCAAAGAGTCGGACTGAGCGACTGAACTAAACCGAACTGATGGGGGAATTCCCTGGTTGAGGAACTAAGAAACTAAGATCCCGAACGCCACCAGGCATGGGCCCCCTGCCAAAAAAAAAAAAAGCCCACGGTGGCTGGATTTTTGTTCACTGGTGTTTTGCTGAGGATTTTTTTGCATATATCATACATATATTCATGGGAAATATTTGTGTATGACTTTTTTCCCCATATGATATTTTCTGTTTTGATATCTGTGTAATACTGGTCCCAAAGAATGAGTTGGGAAGTTTTTCATTCCTTTTTGTGGATTGGATTTCTATAAAGGATCATTTTCCTTTGGCTTAAAGCACTTTCTTTAGTATTTCTTATGTTGTGGGTATGCTGGGGACAGAATCACTCCATTTTTGTTGGTCTGAAGAAGTCTTTACTTACCCTTCAGCTTTGAGAGGTATTTTTGTGAATATAGAATTTCAGGTTGACAGCTTTTTTTTTTTTTAAGTGCTTTGAAAAAATTATTCCATTGTGGGTTTTTTCTGTTTTTTTTTTTTTTAAATATGGACCATTTTTAAAGTCTTTATTGAATTTGTTACAATATTGTTTCTGTCTTATGGGTTTCTGTTTTGTTTTTTGTCCACAAAGCATGTGGGATCTTAGCACCCCCTGACAGGGATCAAACCTGAGCCTCGCATTGGAATGTGAAGTCTTAACCCCTGGGCTGCCAGGGAAGCCCTTACTCCATTGTCTTCTAGCCTCTGTTGCTTCTGATGAGGAGTCACCTGTCATTCTGTTTACCTGATATCCTTTTTCCTTCTGTGTTTAAGATATGTATTTATTTTTATTAAATAAATTCTTAAAAACTTTTTTCCATTTGAGTATTACTTTCTAGGTGTGGTGTTTTTATATTTATCCTTCTTGGATCTGTGGGTTGATGTATTTAATCACCTTTGGAAACTTTTTGGCCATTGCCTCTTAAATATTTCTTTTACTTCCTAATCTTTCTTCTCTTGGAACTCTGGTGGTATCTGTTTTAGACTGTTTGATACCGTCCCACAGGTTTTGAGTGTGGATGTTTTCGAATTCATTTCTCTCTCTGTTTACACTGTATATTTTCTTTTCGTCTGTCATCGAGCTCACTGCATTTCTTCTCTGTGCCCATTCTGTTATTAATTCCACCCAGTGGCATTTTAATTTCAGATGCTGTGCTTTTCAGGCTTCCTTAGTGGCTCAGACAGTCAGGAGTCTGCCTGCAGTGGGGAGCCTGGGTTTGATCCCTGGGTTGGGAAGATCCTGTGGAGAAGGGAACGGCTACCAACTCCGGTATTCTGATCTGGCGAATCCCACAAACAGAGGAGCCTGGAAAGACAGTCTGTGGGGTTGCAAAGAATTGGACACGACTGAGCGACTTTCACTTTCACCGAGTTTTTCAGTTCCAGAATTTCCTTTTGGTTCTCCTTTCAAGTTTGCGTTTCTCTGCTAATGCACTCCACCTGTCATTCCTTCTGCTCGCTTTTCCTGAAGCCCTCTAGCGTGCTTGCAGTCACTCTTCTGAAGTTCCCATCTTCTGGTCTCAGTATATGGTTATTTCTGCTCCTGTAGATTGTTTTCCTCTTGATCCTGGGTGACATTTCTCTTCTCTGCATGTGCAATAATCTTTTTAATTGCAAAGTGGACATTGTGGGTAGTGTATGCTAGAGGCTTTGTTTTAGGTTGTCTTTCCTTAAAGAGTGTTGAGGTTTGTTAGGGCAGGCTGTTAAATGACTGGAAGATGATCTTAATCCTGTCGAAGCTTTTCTAGAATAGATATGTTTTGGTTTTGGTCTAGGTTTTAGGGCATAACTTTTAGCTCTGGAACATGGGTTTTACTCCTAAGTCATGGCCCTTCTGAGATTTTAATAGAAAACCCATCTAGTTTAGCAAAATTTAACCTCTGAATTCTGTCTCCACAGTGCTGGACAGCTGCCAAATCTTGGCTTAGCTCTTTTATCTTACAACAGCTGTTTTCTGCTTAGTGTTTTTTTTTTTCCCCAGCTTCATCGAGGTGTAATTGACAAATAAAAATGTAATATATTAAAAGTAGGTTGTGATGATTTGATAAACGTAAACGCTGTGAGGGAATCCTCCCCATCCAGTTGACTGTCACAGTCCCCACTGTCTAACACGCACACACACGTGCATATACATGGGAAGAACATGCAGGTTTGTCTTAGCAGATTTCAGTGCCTTGTTATTAACAGTAGTTGCCATGTCTCACATCCAGTCCTCAGACCTTATTCATCTCGGGCTTCCCTGGTGGCTCAGTGGTAAAGAATTGGCCTGCAAATGCAGGACATGTTGGTTCGACCCCTGGGTTGGGAAGATTGGGGAAGAGAATGGCAACCCACTCTAGCATTCTTGGCTGGGAAATCCCACAGGCAGAGAAACCTAGTGGGCTGAGGTCTGTGGGGTCACATAGAGTTGGACTTAGTTGGTAAAGAATCTGCCTGTAATATGGGAGACCTGGGTTTGAACCCTGGGTTGGGAAGGTCCCCTGGAGAATGGAACGGCTACCCACTCCAGTATTCTGGCCTGGAGAATTCCATGGACTCTATAGTCCCTGGGGTCGCACACAGTCGGACATGACTGACTGACTTTCGCTTTGACTCTCACAGAGTTGGACATGCCTGAGCACACGCACGCACTGCTCTTTCTGATTTTCCCGTTCAGCCTCGGCTGTCCTGGTAGCCCTGAGACCGGGCCTCTCTCCTCCTGGGGTGGACGCTGCGTTGGGAGCTTTCCAGTGTGGTGCTCATAGGGCTCGCCTTCTTTCAGTGGCTGTGTTCCCACCGCTTGCTGCATGTTTCTGCATGGCCTCTGGTACATTCAAATAGGTGTTTTATGTTTTGTTTAGAGCTTACACTTATTATCATCAGGGAGATTAGTGTGATACAGCCGCTCCAGTTTTTCTAGAACCAGAACTCAGAGAGCTGCACTTTTAAACCTGTGCATCAGAGGGCAAGGAGGGAGACAGGACTGGCTGCTGGGAGGTGCCCACTGGTGGACTGAGCAGCAGTGGGAGCTGACAGAGAGTCAGCTCTGGGGCCGCAGGGCCCTGCAGGGTGTGGTGTCAAGGAGGCTGCGACATGGTGTTCCTTACACCGTGTCAGGCCGGGAGATGCCAGAGGGTGGTCCTGGGGGGCACTTGACTTCCTTCATGGAAACAGTTTGGTGGCGTGGTGGGCGCAGGAGCTGGATGGGAGGGGCGGTGCGAGCCAGCGTCCCTCTGGGGAGCATTGCTGTGAGCAGGATGGGAGAGGCGTCTGTGGGGTGGCGGTGTGGCACGGCTGTGCGTGCACAGTGAGCGAGGGGGAGACAGGCAGGCCAGGAGGTGTGAAGGACAGGGTTGAGCGCGCGGGTGCAGTGGTTTGTCTTGGCAGGAGCAAGGCCCTTTTGGTGCTGTAATGACGGGAGGCAGGGACTGTGATTTGGGTTGCAGATTTGGTGAGCCGAAGACTGGAGGGTTCCCACTTGAGTCTGTGTGCTTTTTCTGTGACTTAGGGGGTAAGGATGTTGAAGGGTTGCGAGGAATCAAATGACCGTTTTTCCTGAGTTGGTGGATTGAACCCAGTTTGGGTGGCACTGGCTCCCTGTCTGCTCTGTGTGTAGAGCGAGGCCTCCTCGTGAGATGGGGCTCTCCAGGGTTTAGTCATCCTTGGGGAGGCTGGAAGGGCTTCTTGCACTGGCCACAGGGCTCCTTGGGGGCAAGAGCAGAGGCCGTGGGGCCTCTCGGAGCTGAGACTTGGGCCCACCCCATCCCTCCCCACCTGTGGTGACTAGGGGTCCTGGGCAGGGAGACTTGCTTTGTGATGTGAGGGGTTGTGCAGAGTTCACGTCTGTCCAGCGCCTGTCCCGGTCATCTGAGAAGAGGCAAGCTCGCTCCAAGAGGAGGCAGGCTCGCCGGGCTGTTCTCTGCGCATGCGGTTTGTGGTCAGCAACTTAAAAGGAGCAGACAGAGCTCTAGCAGGTTTCCTCATGGCACCCGTCGCTGAGCACAGCGCCATCCTGACTCCTGAGTTCAGTCCTGTGGGCTCTCTCCCAGCCCCCCAGCCTCTCCTCGGGGCCACCGCAGAGCTGCCTTCTCTGTGGGGGCGAGCTGTGGCTCCTGGGGCCTTAGCGCCTCTGGTCTGCTCTCCTCTGGGAACTTGTCTGTTACCTGTCATCCCACTGAGTGTGCATGTTTTTTCATTAAGATCTAATTCCTGTCCTATGAGATCCACTCTTTCAAAGGGTGCAGTTCGTTGGTGTCGAGCACACTCAGAAGGGTGTGCTTTATGGCCACCGCCTGACCCCCACTCGTCAAGGTGAAGCCCCCAGGCACTTGACTCGGAAGAGCTTGCTGGGTGACACCCTGGACCATCCAGCCCTGGGCTGTGCCTTTGCTTCCATTCCATCTGCCTCAGGCCTACTGCATCTTCTGTGATGCCCTCCTTTCCCCCGTATCAACTAGAATCTGGGCCAGAATCTGGGATTGTGTAGAGACTGAGAACATGGACTTTGCTCTCAGACAGCCTGGGTTCCAGTTCGAGAGCTGACAGTAGCCTTGTGGCCTTGGGCTGGTCATGCCACAGTCGCGGCCTCTGCAGCCTCACTCGAGGCCTGAGGTTGGTGGCGGATCACCTCCTGCACTGAGTCGCCCTTGGCCCACGGGCTGCTGGCCCTTAGTCAGAAGGGCCCGTGACGGTGGCTCCTGTTGCCTCTTTTCTTGGGGTAGGCATTGCCCCGCATCAGTGTTCCTTAAATTAGTCCTCTTGTGCTCTTGTTTGGACTCAGCTCTGTTCATTGCCCTGGTTTCTACCCTCGTGCTGTTGGGGAGTTTTTCTGCCTATTTGGCACTGCTTTTTAGCTGCCTGTTGAGCATCACTTTTCCTTCCAGAGTCTCAGCCTAGAGACTTTCCTGGTGGTCCAGTGGTTAAGAATCCACCTGCCTATGCAGAGCACACGGGTTCTATTCCTGGTCCGGGAACTAAGGTCCCTCTTGCCTTGGGGCACCTGGAGCCCGTGTGCCACAACTCTGAAGCTTCTGTACCCTAAAGCTCGCACTCCTGGACGAGAGATCTCACCGCACCGAGAAGCCTACGCACCGCACTTGGAGGGCAGCGCCCACTCGCCCCTGCTTGAGAGGGCCTGTGCACAGCGACGAGGACCCGGTGTAGCCAGAGTGACAGGCTCAGCCTAGGCGTGAGACTGCCTGCTGCCTTTGGTTTTGGTTCTCCCAGAGCCCAGTGCTGAGAGCAGGTCCAGGCAGTCACTACCTGCCGGTCTCATCTGTGTGCTGGGCCAGGTGCCCCCCCAGGGCCTTGCTGTGGCGGCTCTCTGTGGTGTAGATTCTTACCCTCCATGCCACCAGGGAACCCTAGAAACATTTTTTTAAGTAGGTGGCATATGTTGGTGGTCTTCCATGGTGTCTCAGACAGTAAAGGATCTACCCACAGTGCGGGAGACCCAGGTTTGATCCCTGGGTTGGTGCTATCGCCTGGAGAAGGGAATGGCACCCCACTCCAGCATTCTTGCCTGGTGAATCCCATGGACCGAGGAGCCTGGTGGGCTGCAGTCCATGGGGTCACCCAGGGTCAGACACGACTGAGCGACTAAAACTGTCTCCATATGTAAGCAAATAGTTAACATTTATTAGATCTCAATACATGGATTTTTTATATTTTTCTCTGGACTTTTTAATAGTTTAATTTTTTTCATGATTGAAGATAAATTAAAAATACTTAAAACTAGATTATAGTGTGTTGATTCTCTTGTAACAGTGCTGAGGAAGGACTCAAGAAAGCCTGATATAAGTGATAGTCTTTGAATTTTGAACTTGAGGGGCAGATAGGAATTTGCCAGGTAAGGAAGGTGGAGGGAGGGCGTTTCAGGCAGAGGCTCACGTGCTGAGGTGTCCGCTGCAGAGGCTGGCAGTGAGTCAGGAAACAGTGCAGGGCGGGCAGGGTGGGTAGGGGTGCGCTGAGAGTAAGGCGGAGCCTGGCAGCCCGGCGTGTCCTGCGGTCGCGGCTCACAGTGTGCTCTCGGGGCCCTTGTCCTCGCTCTCTGCCTTTTGTTGGACTGAGAGTATGTTTCTGATTCTCTTTGGGTCTTTGTACATCTTCCATGCCTCTCTCTAACACGTCTAGTCTTCCCTCCAGGTGTTTGAACATGGAATACAGTTAGAACAACTGTCTACTGTCCTTGTCTGTTAATTTTACTGTCTGTGTCATTTCTGGGTGGATCATGGTTTGTTTTTCCCGCTTCCTTGCATATCTGGTCTTTTTGATTGGATGCCAAGATACTGTGACTTTTGTTGAATGCTGGTTATTTTTGTTTTCTATAAATATTATTGACCTTTGTCTGGAATGTTGTTAAATTACTTGGAAGGAGTTTTAATTCTGTGAAGTGAACTGAAAGTCACTCAGTTGTGTCCAATTCTTTGCAACCCCATGGACGGTAACCTGCCAGGCTCCTCTGTCCATGGAATTCTTCAGGCCAGAATACTGGAGTGGGAGCTGTTCCCTTCACCAGCGGATTTTCCCAACTCAGGAATCGAACCAGGGTCTCTTGCATTGCAGGTGGATTCTTTACCATCTAAGCTGGATTCTTTACCAACTAAGCTAGATTCTGTGGGTCTGGCTTTTAGGCTTTGTCAGGTGGGACCACAGTAATGTTGAGTCCAGGTCTCGTTTTGCCCCACCACTGAAGCAGAGGTCTTCTGAATACTTTGTGCAATGCCCTGAAGTTAGGAAGATAGCCACTGTGACTGGGAGGAGGAGTAACTCTCCTTGACCCCATGTGAACTTGGAGGATGGTTCCACTAATCCTTGGCTTGGCTGCTGTTCTCGCACACACAGGCTGAGCAGTACCTGGCCGGAGCAGGCGCATCCTCGGCGCCCCGTCTGCGCCTCTGTCTCACCCTGTGCTCTGCTTGGCAACGCTCGTGCCTTGCCCCCTGGACTCCCAGCGCTCTTTCTTCCCCTCGGAGACTGCTGGACCCACCTGGTTCCTCTGCTGTGACCCAGAACTCTTTGTCAGGCAGGAAGCTGGGCAGTTAACGGGCTCCTCTGGTCCCTCCTTGAGGGATCACTGTTTTCACTGCCAGGTAGCCAGTGTCCTGAGAACCATTTCGTTTGTAAATCTGGTCCCTGTTCCATCTCGGCTGGAAGCGAAAGTGTCAAAACATATCCTTGAATGAAGGCATTGGGAGGCCCAGAAGGGCGTGCTAGGCCTGTGAGAGTGCTGCTCCCTGTCCAATTCAGGGTGCCTGTGTGGACCTCAGGGAATACGTATGTTTAGGGAGGGAAGTGGGGTAGGGCTTGGGAGAAAGGGGTCACAGGAAAACCAGGCTGCCGACAAGATCTCAGAGCCTGCTGTGATTCTGAGCAAGACAGTGTGCCTGCCTTGGGAGGGAGGGCACGGGAGAGGGTGGCGCTGCCAGGCAGTGCGAGCATGGGGTGCGTGCTCAGGGTCCCTGCCTGCTGAGGAGCCTTGTCTCCCATTCCCTGGCTGCACACCCCACCCCAGTTCCCCGGCTGCATCCCTCACTGTGTCCTGGCTGCATCCCCCATTCCCTGGCTCTACGCCACCATGTCCCGGCTGCGCCCCCATTCCCCGGCTGCACTCCTCATGTCCTGGCTGCACCCCCACATCCTGGCTGCACCCCCATTCTGTGGCTGTACCCCTGTTCCCTTGCTGCACCCCACATGTCCCAGCTGTACCCCCACCATGTCCTGGCAGCACCCCCATTCTGTGGCTACACCCCCATGTCCCGGCTGCACCCCCCACCATGTCCCAGCTGTTAGGCTTCCTCCAGCTCACACTGAGAATGTGTCAAGAGTATGCTGTGTTATAAAAGCACCCTGTTCAAAGTCAGAATAAACAGGTCTGAGGGCCCTTATAGAGATACTTCTTTATTTTGAAACTGTAAAATGCTGAAAAGCCAGTTTTGAATTGGGTGGGAGTTTGAGAATAGCAGTTCAGGACAAGCAAGCAGTCACAAAAGCCACGGGCAAGTCCCCCAGAGAAGACACAGGCCGCTGCGCAGAGACGGAGGAGGGAGCGGGAGACGGCTCTTGAACAAAGCCCCTGGGAGGAAATGAGAGTTCAGGGTGCTTGCTGACGGCTTGTTACTGACCGAGTTGCTGGGCAGATGGGAAGCCTTCCTCCATGGGGGTCTGTGATCGAAACCCGGTAGTGCTGGGTGAGGGCTCCACTTTGGACCTCCTGACTCAATTTTAAAGGAAGGGTCCTTTGTTCTGTTTCACGGTTTTAAAAACTAGTTTCCTGTTTTAGGATATAACATTGACTTACTGCTGGTTTACTAGCACAACTCCAAGTACTTTTTTTCTTTTTATATGAAATTTAAAAAACACCAGAAATCACTGAATACCCTTATGCTCATTTCCCAGCTTTATCGGTGATCAGCACTTTGCCAGTTTTTTTGTTGGTGGTGGTGGTCTTCTCTCTCACACCTTTAAAATTTGTTTGGCTCTTGTGTTTTGGTAAAGTGTTTTAAAAGTAAATCCAAAAATAATGTCATCTCACTTGTGAATACTTCATTTTTTTCTGCCAGATAAGGGAGGTTTTTATTTTTAAAAACAAAGTAACCATGTCATTTTTACAACTAAGAGATTCACATTAATTCCTCAGTGCTAGAACCAGTCTGTATTTAGATTTCCCCAGTAGCGTCAAAAATGCACTCTTCAAGTTGATTCATCTTAATTGGACCCAAACAAGACTTAAATATTGTATTTGATGAATCAGTCTCTTGAGGCTCTTATATTCTAGAACGGTCATCCCTGCTTATTGCATAAGCATGCTCTTCAAATGGTGAGATCGTGACTTCCGTGCAAATACAGAGTGAACAGTCCAGGGTGCTCTTGGTCCACGTTTTGCTGCACACCTTGAAGTCAGGACTTTCTCCGAGGAGTGCTGCTGGCGTTATTTGGAAGTGAGGTTTAGCAGTCCCACCTGGAGCCCTTTGGAGTCCCTTTGTTCTGGAATCGTGAGGGACGTCATCTAGTCGTCTTGTGATCGGGTGTGTGTGTGTGGTGTTGATAATGCAGGCGTGACCCTGGACGGCTCCGCAGAGGCCCTCCTCAGCCCTGTGCCCCGGCCATCAGCTGGCTGCCCAGCTCGGGGTGGGCATGTGGCGCTGGCACCAGTCTCGCAGAGCAAGCAAGGACAGGGGAGTTTTAGATCCTTGGTCACAAATTATTCTGATAATCTGAATTCTCAGTTAAGGTAATGACTTTTGTTTTCCTTTTTCTGTATCATTTTGGAGAGTTGACTTTAAAGACGTAGAACTTAAGTTTTTTTTCCTCTTATTTTCCAGGTGAAGAGATTCTACATCTACTGAATGAACAATTTTTTTCTTAAAGTTGCATATACTCCAAGAAAAATCCCAAATGTTTTTATATTTTGCCTAAATATAAAATTTAAACGAGGAGTTTCCACAGAAGGTAAGAATTGTTTTTGATTCTCGTGTGGTATATCCAAATAGACGGTATGAGGAGACATTCAAGGATGGATGGCAACAAAAATTTCAGTTTTGAAGATGTGTATATGGTCTCCTGACTTTTGGGGTTTCTTTGACCCTTGTGTGTCTGGTTTTGAGGTGCTGTGTTGTGGAAAAGTGACTTGGTCTCTCTAAGCCAAAATATAATCCAAATAAAACAGCTAGTCGTGTGTGTCGTGGTGGTGAGTCAGTTGCGCGGAGCAGGCGGCTCGGGCTTAGGTGTGAGCATGGTCGCCATCAGAGCGCAGTCCTTGCAGGCGCCGGAGAGGGAGGGAGGACTCGTGGCTCCACAGCAACAGAAGCCCCTGAGAGGCTCTCCCACTGCAGCCCAGCTAGATGCTGCATAAAGCACAATGGCTGTAGCTTCGTGTGAGTGCTTCAGAGCTTTAGAAACTAAGCTAAGAGGACTTCCCTGCTTGTCCAGTGGGCAAGAATCCACTGTGCAATACAGGGGACAGATGTTCAATCCCTGGTCTGGGAACAAAGATCCTGCATGCTGCGGAGCAGCTGAGCCCGTGCGTTGCCATAAGCGTCTGCTCACTGCACTGAGAATCCGCACACCGTGATGAAATCTCCCTCACGATGCAGCGAAGATTCGAGTGCCGCAACTAAGACCCATCGCAGCCAGCTAAGTAAATAAATAAAACTTAAAAAATACATTAAGCTATCTCTTCAAAAGTCAAAAGAGACTGTTCTTCAGTCTCTAAGTCATGTCCGACTCTTCAAGACCACGACTGCAGCACACTGGGCCTCCCTGTCCTTCACTGTCGCCCAGAGTTTGCTCAGACTCATGCCCACCCTCTTCTGGAGGCCGGTTCTGGCCAGTTCTGCATCTGACAGGGCTTTGACTGGATTTTCAGAGTCCAGATGGTTCAGCATAGTCTTAGGTAAACTATTCTTTGGTAATCATTTAAACTTACCCTCATGTTTGTGGCTATTTCTTCTTTTCACTTCTCACTTTAGATTTTGATTCGTCTGTTCCTGCCAGCCACCCCCTTCCTCTGGGTCTCCCTCCTGCCGCCCCCAGTGGACTGTGTCCAGTGTAGACATGCTCTTGTTTGTGGATTGATGGTGCAGGTATCCAGTGTTCTCCATGGACTTGCACTGTCATTTTTCCCAGACCAGTGAGGTTTCAGTGGTGCGTTGATAAATGTTTAACTACTGACTCTCTGGGAGAATCAGAATCCTCCTCGCTTACAGCATCTGTTGATTTTGCAGTGCAGAACTTGCCTCATGCCTACCTCCAGCTACCAGTGTGATGGCACTGAAGCCGGCTCCGGGAGAGGTGCTGGTCCACTCCCTTGAGCAAGCTGTGCCCACCCCCCCCGGCCACTGCTGAGCTCAGCCTCGGCGGCCCGGTGGCCGTGTCTCTGTCTCCTCCTCTCTGCCATAGCACCTCTGAGCAGAGGCTGTGCCAGCCCTGTTCTGGGCTCCTCACCCGGAGGGCAGCTCGAGTCACTCTCACAGCGGCCCTCCTTGGAGGGGCTCCTTGTCCCAGTTTTCAGGTGAGGACCCGACACACAAGAGGCCAGGGCGCCCAGCAGAGCCAGCGCTTGAGATTGCCCTGTGGCCAGAGTCTCCTTTTCCCTTAGCAACAGTCTCTGCCACAGAATGTCCGCTTCTGGAGGGCTCTGCTCATGGAACTGCGTGGTCGCATGGGCAGCGATTCTCTTTGGAAGCTGCCTTCTGTCTGATGGTTGTACTAACCAGAAAAAGTCAAAGCAGCAGCAGCCCCTGGAGTTTCCTCATCTGGCTCTTGGGTAAGAGTCTGGCAGGCAGTGGCAGCACTTTGCTTGGCACTCCAGAGACTGGAGGGCGCTGTCAGGATGCGGCAGGAATGCTTGCAGTGAACTGGGCCTCAGGTATGACCAGAGACGCCTCAGGCCACCACGCCAGTTCACGGGCCAGTTGACGTTCAGTCGCTCGGGTCACATCCGACTCCTTGCGACTCCATGACCGGCAGCACGCCAGGCTTCCTTGTCCTTCACTATCTCCCAGTTTGCTCAGACTCGTGTCCATCGAGTTGGTGATGCCATCCAACCATCTCATCCCCTGTCATCCCTTTATTCACTTGTCCTCAAACTTTCCCAGCATCAGGGTTTTTTCCAGTGAGTCAGCTCTTTCCATCAGGTGGCCAAAGTATTGGACTTCAGCGTTAGTCCTTCCAGTTAATATTCAGGGTTGATTTCCTTTAGGATTGACTGGTTTGATCTTGCTGTCCAAGGGTCTCTCTGGAATCTTCTCTAGCACCAGTTTGAAAGCATCAATTCTTTGGTGCCCTACTTTCTTTATAGTCCAGCTCTCACATCCATACATGGCTACTGGAAGAACCACAGCTTTGACTATACAGACCTTTGTTGGCAAAGTGATGTTTCTGCTTTTTAATACGCTGTCTAGGTTTGTCATAGCTTTTCTTCCAGGGTGCAAGCATAACTTTTAATTATATGGCTGCAATCACCATCTGCAGTGATTTTGGAGCTCAAGAAAACAAAGTCTGTCACTGTTTCCATTTTTTTCCCTATCTATTTGCCATGAAGTGATGGGACCGGATGTCATGATCTTAGTATTTTGAATGTTGAGTTTTAAGCCAGCTTTTTCACTCTCCTCTTTAATTTTCATCAAAAGGCTCTTCAGTTCCTCTTCACTTTCTGCCATAAGGGTGTTGTCATCTGCATACCTGAGGTTATTGATACTTCTCCTGGCAGTCTTGATTCCAGCTTGTGCTTCATTCAGCCAGGCATTTTGCATGATGTACTCTGCATATAAATTAAATAAGCAGGATGACAGTATACAGTCTTGTTGTACTCCTTTCAAATTTTGAACCAGTCCAATGTTTCATGTACGGTTCTAAGTTTCACTTCTTGGTTTCTTTGGTTCTATGGGTTTCTCAGGAGGCAGGTAAGGTGGTCTGGTATTCCCATCTTTTAAGAATTTTCCATAGTTGGTGGTGATCAACTTAGTCAAAGGCTTTAGTATAGTCAGTGAGGCAGAAGTAGAAGTTTTTCTGGAATTCTTTTGCTTTTTCTTTGATCCAGCAGATGTTGTCAATTTGATCTCTGCTTCCCCTGCCTTTTCTGAATTCAGCTTGTACTTCTGAAAGTTCTCAGTTCGTGTACTGTTGAAGCGTCGCTTGAAGGATATCGGGCATTACTTTGCTAGCATGTGAAATGAACGCAGTTGTGCGGTAGTTTGAGCATTCTTTGGCATTGCCCTTCTTTGGGATTAGAATGAAAGCTGACCTTTTCCAGTCTTGTGGCCACTACAGACTTTTCCAAATTTGCTGGTATATTGAGTGCAGCACTTTAATAGCATCATCTTTTAGGATTTGAAATAGCTCAGCTGAGATTTTGTCACCTCCGCTAGTTTGGTTGGTCGTAATGCTGCCTAAGGCCCACTTGACTTCACACTCCAGAATGTCTGGCTCTAGGTGAGTGATCACGCCATCCTGGTTACCCACGTCATTAAGATCTTTTTGTAGAGCTCTTCTGTGTGTTTTTTCCACCTCTGCTTAGCATCTTCTGCTTCTGTTAGGTCCATATCGTTTCTGTCCTTTATTGTGCCCATTTTTGCATGGCATGTTCCCATGATATCTCTCATTCCCTTGAAAAGGTCTCCAGTCTTTCACATTTCTATTTTTTTTCTGTTTCTTTGCATTGTTCACTGAAAGTAAAAGTGAAAGTGTTAGTCTCTCAGTCATGTCCGACTCTCTGCAACCCCATGAACTGTAGCCCACTAGGTTCCTCTGTCCATGGAATTCTCCCCTGGAGTGGGTAGCCACCTTCTCCAGGGAATCTTCCTGACCCAGGGATCAAATCCAGGTCTCCTGCATTTCAGGCAAATATTTTACTGTTTGAGCCATCAGAGAAGAGAAGGCTTTCTTCTCTCTCTTTGCTGTTGGAACTCTGTGTTCACATGGGTATATCTTTCTTTTTCTCCCTTGCCTTTTGCTTCTCTTCTTCCTCAGCTGTTGGTAAGGCCTCTTCAGACAGCCATGTTGCCTTGTTGCATTTCTTTTTCTTGGGGATGGTTTTGGTCACCACCTCCTGTACCGCGTTACGAACCTCCGTCTGTAGTTCTTCAGGCACTCTGTCGATCAGATCTCATCCCTTGAATCCATTTGTTACTTCCACTGCATAATCCTAAGGAATTTGATTTAGTTCATAACTGAATGGCCTAGTGGTTTCTCTGCTTTCTTCAGTTTTAAGTCTGAATTTTGCTGTAAGGAGCTCATGGTCTGAGCCGCAGTTGTGAGCCAGTGCCTTGTTCTAAAGGTGAGCTGTCAGTGGCGGGCCTCTGGGTCATCTTGGGAAGGAAAGTTAGCCTTCTGGTCGGCAAGGGCCCAGTAAGAGGATGCTAGCGTCTCTTTGGAGGGTAGCACAGAGTTGTTGGGATACAAGAAGTGTTTGGATTAGGAGTGTGCAGCTGTTACCTGAGTGACAGCTCTAGAACCAGTTTAGACCAGTTCCTTGGGCAGTGAGATGAGGTCGCCTAAACTGGTGCTGTCGCTGTGAACTCTTCATGGATGCTGCTGATGAGATTTCCTGTTTCTTAAAGTGCACGACTTTAAAGCTCAGGAATGCTATTACCCAGAGAGTTTTGGTTGAATGACCTAGAACTGTCCCGATGTGGACCTAGAACTGTCCCAGTGAGGCAATGGTCAGTCTAAGTGAATGATTTAGAGAGTAGTTTAGTTTTATTTCTAGTCACAGTGCTGGTTTATATGTAATAGGTGAGATGAGCAAAGGTGAGCTTTCCTTTAAAAATTGTTTTTAAATTTATTTCTGGCTGCACTGGGTCTTCGTTGCTGCCCATGAGCCTCCTCTGCTTGTAACGAGGAGGGACTCCCCTCTAGCTGGGGTGGGCAGTGTTCTCATTGCAGCGGCTCCTCTCGTTGTGGAGCACAGGCTTGGAAGCTGTGGTGTGCAGGCTTAGTTGCGTTTCTGCATGGGGGATCTTGGACCAGGGATTGAACCTGTGTCTCCTGAGTTTGCAGGCAGGTCTCTTAACCACTGGATTACCAGGGAAGTCCCCTAAAGTGTGTCTTTTGTTGGAGATTGTCTTTTAAAAATTAAATCTGAGAAAATTCTTTTGCATTGATTAGTCCATATATTATACTACTATTAAAATTATTATTGGTACTAATTTCTTTTTAAAATTCATTTTTATTGAAGTACAGTTGATTTACAGTGCTGTATGTTAGTGTTAATGTCTACCATTTTGTTTCACATTTTCCCTTACTAGTACTTCCCTGTTTTTATATCTCCTTTTCTATTTTCCGTTGGATAGATTATTTTGTTTTACTCCTGATTAAAAGTTGCACATTCTATTTTGTGTGTGTGTGTGTGTGTGAGACCTTCTTGAACTTAAGACCTTTTGTCATGGGTGTTTGACTTTTCAAGCTTCACAGGATCTTTGCTTGCCTTCAGTAAGACAACTGTCCTAACACGTTCCTCTCCTGATTGACATGCCCCCAAATTCTGACCTCTGCTCTTATTTTATTTAAAAATGTGAGTAGTGATTGAAGGATATGTTAGGATTCTGGGGCTTCCCTGGTGGCTCAGTGGTAAAGACTCTGCCTGCCAGTGCAGGAGACACAGTTTTGATCCCTGATCTGGGAAGAGCCCATGTGCCTTGGAACAGCTAAGACTGTGTGCTGTGAAGCTGTGAAGCCCTCGTGCCCGGGAGCCTGTGCACCGCAGCGAGAAAAGCCAGCACAGTGAGGAGCCCACACACCGCGCTGAGGAGCAGCCCTGGCCCACTGCGCGCAGAGAGGAGCCTGTGCAGCAGGCAAGGCCCAGCACGGCCCAAAGGGAATACACAGTTCTTTGGAAGAAGGGTCTGTTAGGATTCCTTGTCATGTTACTGGATAATGCAGAGCTTGTTTTAGTAGCAGTTTTGTAGCGATTCTGGGTGGGAGTGGTAGGTGGTTTCTGCCTCCATGAAGACGGGTGGGATATGCATGAGGCTGAGGTCAGACTGCAGGCGGAGGGGCGGAGGGGGCCCTGGGGGAGACTGTTTTCTGTTTTGTTGTTGTTACTGAAATCCTGTAGATGTTTTTGTAAATTGCAGATTATTTTATAGTAAGCCTCTCCAATTTATGAATCCTTTCTAAATCTTGCGCTTAGCTTTATGGCTGTTTCAGCAAGCAACTGTTTACCTTAAGTCTTTAACGGTTTCTTGGCCTCTCTGGCTGTGGTGTGCAGTGCTGTCTGCGCATTGGCTGCGCCCGGCCTTTCTCGCGGCAGCGTGAGTGGGGGTTAGCTCTCTGCGTGCTCAGCTGCTCACGGCAGCTCCTCGTGCTGCGTGCCTGGGCTCTGGGTGCGGGGGCTTCGCTCACAGCAGCACGTGGACTCAGTAGCTGTGCCCCAGCTTAGCTGCCCTGGAACACGTGGGATCTTCCCGGATCAGGGATTGAACCTATATTTTCCGTTGTCAGGCAAGTTCTTTTTTTTTCCCTTTCTCCCCCTCCCTTTTTTTTTGGTAATATAAATGTATTTTTTTAATTGGAGGCTAATTTACAATATTATATTGGTTTTGCCATACACTGACATGAATCCGCCACGGATGTACACGTGTTCTCCATCCTGAACCCCCTCCCACCTCCCTCACCAGCCCCGAGCACCCTATCTCATGCATGGAATCTGGACTGGCGATTCGTTTCACTTATGATAACATACATGTTTTAATGCCATTCTCCAAAATCATCCCACCCTTGCCCACTCCCAGAGTCCAAAAGACTGTTCTACACATCTGTGTCTCTTGCTGTCTTGCAGACAGGGTTATATTACCATCTTTCTAAATTCCATATATATGTATTAGTATACTATATTGGTGTTTTTCTTTCTGGCTTACTTCACTCTGTATAATCAGCTCCAGTTTCATCCACCTCATTAGAAGTGAATCAAATGTATTCCTTTTAATGGCTGAGTAATACTCCATTGTGTATATGTACCACAGCTTTCTAATCCATTCATCTGCTGATGGACATCTAGGTTGCTTCCATGTCCTGCCTATTATAAACAGTGCTGCAATGAACATTGGGGTGCACGTGTCTCTTTCAGTTCTGGTTTCCTCAGTATGTATGCCCAGCAGTGGGATTGCTGGGTCGTATGGCAGTTCTATTTCCAGTTTTTTAAGGAATCTCCATACTGTTCTCCATAGTGGCTGTACTAGTTTGCATTCCCACCAACAGTGTAAGAGGTTCTTAACCGCTATTAATACTACCAAAAAATAATATTACAGAAACATGATGTAATAATGTTACAGAAACATGATGTCATAATGTTATAAAACCATGACACTGAGGGTGCTCCTGATATCCTTGGTGCTCCGTTGGTTAGGATCCATACTTCTACTGTAGGGCACGCTGGTTCGATCCTTGGGTCAGGAAACTAAGATTCTGCGTGCCGTGCTGTGCAGCCAAAAAAAAAAAGAATGATAATATTATATGAGGTATAATTTACGTACAGTAAGTGAACCCATGTTATGTTTGTAGTCAGGAAGCAGAGTACTTTTGGCCTCGCCCCCATAGCTCCGTCTTGTCGCTTCGCCTGTAGCCCGTGAGCCTGAGCAGCTGCTCGTCTCCTTGGCACCATGGGCTCAGTTGCTGTGCTTAAAGCTGCATATGAGTGGAATCATTTCGCTTTACTTTTCTGTGCCCAGCTCCTTTGCTCAGCAGGGTTTTGGCTCCATCTGTCCTCACAGAGGTGCTTGCTCCTCCCTGCTGAGTAGCCTCCGTTATAGGAATGGCATCATTTATCTCTCACTTGTCTGCGGGTGTTTGGGCTGCTTCCAGTGTTTGGCTACTATGAATAAGGCATTTGTGAACCTTGTTTACAAGGAGTCTTTGTTTGGATTTATGGTTGCAGTTCTCTAAAGTTAATACCTGGGATTGGAATTGCTGGGTCACATGGTAAGTGGATGCTTAACTTTAATCTCAGCTGTCTGAGTGGCGCCCCTTAGCGTACGGTTCCTGGTAACAGTGAAGATAGTTCTCCATGTGCTTATTGGCTATTTTAAAATCTTTTTTTGCAAAGTGTCCAGATCTTCTGTCCATTTTTTAAAAACATTTTTATTAGTCTTAGTTGCAGCATGTGGGATCCAGCTCTCTGTTCAGGGAGCAAGCCCAGGCCCCCTGCGTTGTGAGAACAGAGTCTTAACCACTGAACCACCGGGGAAGTCCCCGTCTGTTTTTCAGTTGAGCATTTTTTCATATTATTGCTTTCTAAAAGTTATGTTATCTCGATAAGAATGCTTTGTTAGAGACTTGTGGCTTGGTGATAAAGAATTTGCTTGCTACTGCAGCAGACATGGGTTCTATACCTGGTCCAGGCAGAGCCCACTGCTGCGGAGTAACTCAGCCCGTGCACCGCAGCTGTTGCGCCAGACTGCAGAGCCTTGGAGCCACAGCGCTGAGCCCAGCGCCCCAGAGCCCCTGCTCTGCAACGAGCGGGGCGCCCGCGGTGGGAAGCCTGCACACCTCTGCTCTCCACAAGCAGAGATCACTGCATGGCAGTGAAGACCCAGCACAGCCAAAAATGAAAATAAATAAGATTATGTTTTTAAAAAGAATGCTTTATCAGATATAGAGAACAAATACTTTCTCCCTTTCTGTGATTTATCTCTGTGTTTTCTTAACGATATCATTTAAAGAGCAGAAGTTTTCAATTTTCATAAAGTCCTGTTTATCGGACTTTATGAAATTGGGCTGTGGAGGTGGGTTGGAAACCATCTCTGCCTTATGGCCACTAGGGAAACGTCTGCTCTGGTTTTCCTGGGATGGCTCTCAGAGCTGTTTCTTTTTCTTGCAGCCACAGCTCTTGCTGTAGCAGCCTCTTCAGGCCCACTGCTGAGTGGCTCCTCTTTGGGAGAGAATTTCCTCTTTTTCTTGGGATCACTCTTCTTTCCTGACTCTTCAGGGTCACTGTCTGCTTCCCCTTTGGGGAAAGAGTTCTTCCTTTTTGGAAGACTTACAGTGCTAGCTGTCTCTTCAAGATCACTACCAACCAGCTCCTTCTTGGAAAAAGGTTTCTTTCTCTTGGGTTTGGAGAGGAGACGTGTGGGTCTTCCATCCCGTTTGCCTGAGGAGCCTCCTGGGGCTTCTGCTTCTTCTCAGGCCTCTCGCTTGTCTGCTCACGCTGCTCTGGAGTACTGCTGCTGTTTTCCAAAGATGCCAGGGCAGTTGCAGCCAACCGTTTGGTTTCCTTCTGTAAGCATGTCTTCTCCTGTTTTTTGAGCAAAAATAAATAAATAAATAATAATAGTTTGCTTTTCCTCATGTCTTATCTATCGCAAGATTACAAATATTTTGTTCTTAAATTTTCTTCTAAAGATTTTAGTGTTGGTGTTTGTGGTTAAGTCTGTGATCCGTGGATGATGTGAGGTAAGGGTTGAGGTCTGATTTATATATAGATACTCAACTTTCCAGAGCTATTTGTTAAAAAGGATTATACTTTCCCCATTAAATTGCTGTGGTACACTTAGTGAAAGTCAGTTGGCCGTGTGTGTGTTGGTCTTCATCTGGTCTCTCTGTTTTGTTC
Source organism: Nanger dama (assembly GCA_917880005.1). Classification (NCBI taxonomy): domain Eukaryota; kingdom Metazoa; phylum Chordata; class Mammalia; order Artiodactyla; family Bovidae; genus Nanger; species Nanger dama. The sequence continues at coordinate 352,366 of CAKJTW010000046.1, read as the reverse complement.
TGCTGAACCACTAGAACCACACTGTCCTGAGTAATCTCACTTTATAGGAAGCCTTAAAATCAGGCGGTGTTAGCACTCCAACTTTGTTTTTGCCTTTCAAAATTGCTTTGGTTCTCCTGGGTTTTTTCCCATATACATTTTAGTAGCAACTGGTCAATTTCTATTTTTAAAAATCTGCTAGAACTTATTTGGGATTGCATTGAATCAGTAAACCAGTTTAAGAAAAAAGACCTGTGTCTTAACATGGTCTTCCCTGGTGGCTCAGCTGGTGAAGAATCTGTCTGCAGTGCAGGAGACCTGGGTTCCATCCCCCGGGTCGGGAAGATCCCCTGGAGGAGGGCCTGGCAACCCATTCCAGTATTCTTGTCTGAATAACCCCATGGACAGAGGAGCCTGGCGGGGCGCAGTCCACGGGGCTGCAGAGTCGGGCACGACTGAGCGCCTAAGCACAGCACAGCAGACGCTAACAGTTTTGTATTGCTAGTATATTGAGATACAGTTCCTTTTTGGATATTGACCTTGTAGCTGGTAAGCTAGCTAGGTTCACTGTCATCAATTCTAGTGGCTCTTTTCCATGCAGATTTCTAGGCGTTTCTGCTTACAGCCATGCCATCTGTGAGTGCAGGCGGTTTTGCTTGCTCTTCTAGCCTGTGTGTGTGTCCCCTGTCGCCTGACGCTGCCGTGGGTGAAGCAGGCCTTGAGTAGAGTCTCGAGTAGGCGCGCTTAGTTTCTTGCTGCAGTCTCAGGAGGAAACATCCAGTCTCTTCAGCACATTAAGTGAGCTGATAGCTGTAGGCTTTTAGTAGACGCCCTTTATCAGGTTCAGGAAGCTCCCTTCTATTCCTAATTTATTAAGAGTCTTTTTTGGTCATAGAAGTGTGTTACATTTTTTCAAATTACTTAAACCCAACCATGTTACGTTAAATAATCTAAGTACTTTAATTCAAAGGCAAAGAATAACAGAATAACAAAGCAAGACCATATCAATTGTGTGCTGTTTAGAAAAGAAACACTTTAAATATGAAGATACAGATCATGTTTTACAGATATGTGAAAGGACGTTGCAGGATGTAGCCAGTATGAACTAGGAGAATGGTGTGCTGTGTTCGTGTGGGACAAGCTGGCTTCAGGACACTCGCCCACTCTGGCTGGAAACAGGGCAGAAAGAGACCACCTCTAGCTGCCCTGCTTGGCAAGTTCTTGTTTGGAAAGAAAGCCCTGGTTGGGTGGGGGTCTCCCTCCCTGGATTGGGTGTTATCCAGGGGCACATGTCATTCTCTAGGGCTTCAGGGGAGAGGGCTCCTGCTGTGTGCGGTGGCAGCAGTCTTGTCCTGGAGGCCTGGCTAGTGATTGTTTTTTCTGGTCCCCTAGAATCTGTCACTAACACCGCAGATACCCATCTGCACGCCTCACAAGAGAAATAAGGAAGATGTTAGGACCTAGATGGAAACTGAGTGCAGAGACTCCCTGGTGGCTCAGACGGTAAAGCGTCTGTAATGCAGGAGACCCGGGTTCGATCCCTGGGTTGGGAAGATCCCCTGGAGAAGGAAATGGCAATCCACTCCAGTACTATTGCCTGGAAAATCCCATGGACAGAGGAGCTTGGTAGGCTACAGTCCATGGGGTCCCAAAGAGTCGGACACAACTGAGCGCCTTTACTCACTCACTCCGCTTGTGGAGTCCCTACACTGAGTGTTCAAGTGGCCCTGCGTCTGAGTCTGGCGGGCAGCTGGGATTTTCGTGAAGGGTCTGAGCACAGGAGTGTGTGCAGAGGGTGAAGGCAGAGTGCGCTTTGTGTTGGGAGAGAGATGGCATACTTGTGGCAAGGGTGGAGTTGGGGGGCAGCAGGGAGTGCCCAGAGGACCTGGAGGCACACTGGGAACAGCGCCTGGTGAGTGGTGGGCATTTGGGGCCAGACAGGCTTTAACGCCGACGTGAGTTTAATGGAGCAAAGACAAGAGGCTGTGGAGGGCATGGCTGGCCAGCTGAGGGGCCGGTGTCATGGATTCTGAGAGGCGGGCCTCACCCACACAGACTAGGGCTTCCTGTCGAGTGGGGAGTCCTCTACTCTTCTAAATAATAATGTTAGATCAGAGAAATCCCCTGTCTGTTATCATCATGATTTTGTAGATAGTGATTTAACACTGAAAAGATTCGTAATCTCAAAATAGAGGTTTAACTTGGTTAAAGATACAGACTTTGAGGACTTCCCTAGTGGTACAGTGGATGAGAGTCCGCCTGCCAGTGCAGGGTCCACAGGGTTGATCCCTAGTCCGGGAATGTCCCACATGTGGAAGAGCAGCTGCGCCTGACACAGCCGCTGAGCCCGCTCTCCACTCTGCGCGCAGCGGCTGCTGAGCCCGACGGTGTAGAGCCCGTGCTCCGCGGCAAGGGAAGCCACCGCAGAAGAAGGAGGCGCGAGGCTGGACGGAAGCGTAGCGCTGCTCCTCGCGACTGGAGAAAGGCAGCCGAGACCCGGTGCAACAATGCAGAAATAAATAATTGATGAATTTTTAAAAGGACAGGCTTAGGTTTTCCATTTTGTATCTAACACAGAAAACTTTGCTGCAGACCAGCCTAGGCTCACAGATTGCCACAGGGACTTGGTGAGTGGCCAGAGAGCCCGGCCTGGAGACGGGGTGGGGCTGCAGCCCGAGGGCTGCTGGGCGAGAGGCCCGAGGTGGGCGAGTAGAGCCTCGGTGTGCAGGCGGAGGAGGGGCTTCAGGGGCAGTCCTGGCCACCCAGCAAGGGATGGGACGGGAGCAGGGAGGTGGAGGCAGCGGCGGAGAGACAGGAGAGCAAAGCTTGTTGCCCTCCTGGGTCCTGGAAATGGGCGGCCCCGACCTCAGCGGGGCTGAGTAGGGAAGCCCGGGGTCAGGAGACCAAAGAGGCAGGAGCGGGGGCCTGAGGCTGTGGCCCTTGTGCGCTTTCTGTGTGAAAGGCGAGGCCATGCAGGGGGAGCAGCTTAGGGCCAGCTTGCTTGGATAATTTTGACGGGCTTTAAGCTCTGTGGGTGGCTTCTTCTTGCCTGGCCCCTGGTCCCTGGCACTGGGATGATGAAAGCAGAGGAAGGGGTCTCCTGGCCAATGGGCCCGCAGCAGCGGGGGAGCCCTGGGGGCTCAGCCTGCAGGCTGGAGATGCGCTCCCGGAAACGCTCTGCTGCTCTAAGAGTTGGCTGCACAGGAGGGGCCGTCTCTCCTCAACCAGAAAGCTTTTTCAAAGATAGTGTACAGAAAATGAAAAATGTACATGATTTGGAGACATCTGGGGAGAGGTGGGCAGTGTTGATTGAGGAGGGAGGTGGACACTGGGAGGAGGTTTGTGAGTCGTGAACTCTCTGGGTGGAGGGGTATTTGCTGTCTGACACGGGGACAGGGCCTCTACGGCCTCAGTCCTGGGGCTGTGAGCAGGAGCTTGGGCAAGGGGAGGAGGCGGGGGCAGCCCATGGGGGCACCCCCTGCTGCCCGGGCTGGCCAGCGTGGGACGTGGGACTCGCTGCAGGGTGGCTGAGGCGGGTGTGCACAGGCTGGGGGACGTGACCCTCTTCTCTGCTTGCAGCTCTGTGGCCAGCACCATGTTCTGGAAGTTTGACCTGAGTGCCACGTCGCACGTTGATAAGCTGCTGGATAAGGAGGGCGTGACGCTACAGGAGCTGATGGATGGGGAAGACATCCTGCAGGAGTGCAAGGCCCAGAACCAGAAGCTGCTGGACTTCCTGTGCCGGGCGGCAGAGCATGGAGGAGCTGGTGGGCCTCGTGACTCAGGACCCGGCCCTGGACCTGGAGGAGAGGGCCCGCTTCAGTGGGTACTGGGCCGAGCCCCTCTCATGGGGCAGCGGGTGGGGCTTGAGGACGGCCGGGGCCGAGCCAAGGGGAGCGGCTGACCCTGAACGTTGGCCCCACCTGACATGTGAGAAGGGGCCGCCGGTGGGTGTTGTGTCTGTGAGTTTAAGGTCTGGGGTCCCTGCATGCTATTCCTCACCCTGGGTTGTGGCAAGCAGTGCAACGCGTGGAAGCCGTTTTGGGGAAATGCTGGAAAACGGCTGAGCCCTGACAGAGGCTGGTGCGCACTCGGCCTGGTGAAGTGGGCAGTCCCCGGTGACGGGCGGCGCGTGGCCACTGGACCATGGGGCCTTCTTCCTGGAGGAAACACGCTGTGCCCTTCGTTGTCCCGACTGGTCTCAGAGCCGTGACGCTAGGAGATGACAGAGGGGGCCAAGTGAGGACTTGGGACCGGGGCTGGGTGTGGACAGAGGAGTGTCAACGGCGGAGCCTCGGGGGGGGGAAGGACTCAGCACTGGCTTCTGACTCTGAGGGCGCCACGCGGGTCCCACTCAGACTTGGGGACGTGCGGGAGCAGGGGTTGGTGGCACGGGGAGTCAGGGCAGACAGGGTACCCTCAGCTTCTCACGTGTCCCACTGGGATCCGCGTGTGTGGTCACGTCTTAGAACGGGCTAGGGAGTTACGGCCTGAGGTCAGATCCTGTTTTTGTAGGACCTGTCAGCTGAGAATGGTTTTACATTTTAAAATGGTCAGGAAAAAAAGTGGAAAAATTGTATTTATTTACCTGAAAATGGCAAAATTCACATTTCATTGTCCATAAAGTCTTGTTGGATACACCCATGACCTGTTGGCCTTCTAAAATAGTTACTCTCTGGCCCTCTGTAGGCTGTCTTTGCTGGCTCAGGAGGCAAAAAAGCAAGATGAGCCGACGAGGGCAGGGGCGTCAGGGCTGTGGTCTGCACACCCGTCTGGCTGGAGTGCTCCAGAGAGAGGCAGGGGCTCGCTCGTGGAGGAGCCGGGCGTGGGGCCGCCACTGTGGCGCGTCAGAGGCCGTCAGGCCGTCTCCTGAGATGTGCCTGGTCTTATCTCCGCGTCGCCGTTAGTGACCCCATTCCTCTAATTCTTTTGCTCTCGAATGGGTCCTGTTGCTGCCCGAGCGAGGGTCTCCTGTCTGAGGTGCTGGCAGCAGTGGGAGGGGAGGAGGGCTGGCTGGCTGGTTGTGCTTCTGGGTAGAGGGTCCCAGCATGGCGGTAGAGACCTGGAGAGCTTTACAGTCAGAGTTGGAGGAGATTGGCAGTCGGCAAGCACAAACAAGGCAGCAAGGAAACCTGCCGCTCTGGGCAGGGACACACACAAGTAAGCAGGTGGGACAGTGTTTGCATGTGTATACAAAAGGGCAGCCCCAGATAGGGATTTAATGAAGAATTGTGGTATAATTTTATAGATGCAGGGAGAGGGCAGTGGGGCAGACGGGCCAGATGATGTGAGAGCTCCAGCCTCACACAGGAGGTCGGTTCGTGATGTCTGCAATTGCTGAAGATGTCTGTCTGTGTTTTATTTGGAAACACGGAGGTGAATAGTAGAGAAGGTGCCAAGAGGCTGTGGTGGCCGTCTCAGCAGTGTGGCCTGCGAGGGGGATGGGGGCTTATCCTCAGGAGCCTGGTCATGCTGAGTCGTTAAAGCCTGTGTGCATGTCACCTGTTAAAAAGTAGAACCTTTTAATTTAAAAGTTAACTTTAAAATTAACTTGCTTATTAAAGGTTACTTTGCTTTTAGTTAAAATTAAATGTCCCTTTTGAAAAGAGAAATAGGCTGGGTAGATGGATGAGCTAGTAGCTGGAGGAGGGTGTGGGGTCAGGATTATTTTTCAGAGGTGCTGAGGGTATAGATTGGACCTGTTTCAGGCTCTGAGCCATGGGTCTCTGCTGAGCCACTCCGTGTGGCCCTCGGGTGTGCAGCAGCGCCCGGTGAGCTGGGCAGGAGCCCCCTCGCCTCAGCCTCCAGACAGCTGCTCCCGTGGCCACCCTGACGGCCGCGGCCAGCCCGCTGGCTGCAGGCTGGATTATGCAGAGCTCTGTCTGGGAAGTAGGGGTGCCTCTGAGCCGCGGGGCCCGGGGGCCACCCTGAGTGGTTGACTGCTCTGCTAATGCCAGAGGAGCTCCGTGCAAGTGAGGCCCTGTGCAGCAGCCCTGGGCCGGGAGCTGGCCTGAGATTCCCGAGGATGCTTCTGGCTCTTAAGATTCCCGTGCAGTTTGCCTGCTGAGCTTTGGGGCCATTTGAGAAACGAAACGATAAAGAGTCCGCAGGTGGATCCAAGCTCACACTGTTGCTTCTGGCGCAGTGGTGTGGTGATGGGCGGAGGAGGGCTTCCTCTTCCCCAGCCACAGACCTGCGTGCCTGTGGGGAGCAGGGCTGGGCCCGGCAGCCCAGGAAGGGCTCCCCGCACCTCCACCCCGTCCTGCAGGGCAGCGCAGAGGAGGATGCTGAGCCCTGGGGAGCGCCTGGGGAGCAGCCGCGCAGGCCACAGAGGCGTGCTGCAGACACCTCCTGTGTTCCTGGGTTTCGTTTTTCTCTCTTTCGCTTGCTGTGCCTGGCGAATTGTGTTCTCTGATGGCCTCCTGAGTGCACCCTTTTCTCTCGGGCTGGCTCTACCGGGTCACATCCAGGCTGGACATGGTTCTCCTGTCGTTTTGAAGACTCCAGGGTTGTCTTTGTCAACTGAAAAAAAAGGCACAACTTAAAAGCTGAGAATTACGTTTTACTTGGCAGACTCTCTGAAGACTTTAAACCCTGGGGAGAGGGACTCCCAGATCACTCAGGGACACCTCTGAAGAGGTGAGTGAGGAGCCAAAATGTGTAGGAGTTTTTCCAACAAAGACCAGGTAGTCAGAACTTCAGAAGATTGCTGTTCATTAAAGAAGACCAGACGACTCAGGCTGCGGATTGCGCGCTCTCCGTGCCTGGGGAGGTGCGGGGTCTGGGCTCACCGCCGCTCTTCTGGCCTGCCCTGCAGCTGTCTTGGCATCCTGTGCACTCGCGTCCTGAGTCCCCTCACAGGTTGCTGTTGAGGGTGTCGGCTCTGACGGAGGGAGGGTCCCCGCAGGGCTTCCAGGGCCGTGGCGGACTGTGTTTACGGAGACATCCACGCGGCTCACTCACACCTTTTCCTGACTCCAGCCCTGCTGCTGAGAGATCTGATTCCACAGGCCCCCAGTTTTCCTCAGGGGCATCCTAGGGCCTTTTCTAGCTCTGTTGCTCTGCAGTTTCCCAGGACTTTATCCCCTGGGTCAGGACGGGGATCTCAGAAGTGGCACCAATAATCCAGGAGAACGTTATAGTCAAAGTGTTTGGGAGAAATCAGTAATAAATACAAAACAAAGCAAACAAAACCAGGGAGTCTCATTGCAGCAGGCTGCAATGGGGACCTGCCTGGGGACCACTGTTTGCATGCAGGCCTCTCTGAGTGTTACAGAACACAGGCTCCTATGCTTGAAGCACTGTGAGGCCTAACTGAAACGTCAGAGGCTGGAGCAGAGAAATGTGTTTTACTGTGGGGCTAAGCAAGAATACTGGCTTGAGCTGTTGCCAAAATGTTGGCTCTCTGCACCATTGCCAAACAGAAATATGAAGACACAGTTGTGGAGAAGGAAAAGAAAGTGAAAGTGTTACTCGCTCAGTTGTGTCCGACTCTTCGCAACCCCATGCACTGTAGCCTACCAGGCTCCTCTGTCCATGGGATTCTCCAGGCAAGAATACTGCAGTGGGTAGCTATTCCCTTCTCTAGGGGATCTGCCCAACCCAGGGTACAAACCTGGTCTCCTGCATTACAGCAGATTCTTTACCGTCTGAGCCACCAGGGAAATGGCTTTATTACTTTGCCAGGCAAAAGGGGGAACACTAAATAGGCTAATGCCTCAGGGGCTGTGCCCCTACTTTCTGTTGAGTTGGGAGAGATGATGTAGTCAGGCAGGGGTCTGTGATAAGGCCCAGAGCCATAACAGTCTTGCATTCTTGATTCTGCAGTTTCTAAGGCGTGGGGTTGCTGACAAGGTCAGAGTCTGTGTGCAGAGCCTCGGGTGGTCGTCTCCTAATCTTTCATGGGCCTCTCTGGACCCTTTAGTCTTGCTTCACGTGGTTTCCTGGCTGCTGCTCCTCTGATTAGTAACTGTTCTGCCTTTTGGATCTCAAAGAAGGGCATGGAAGCTGCAGTCTTGTTTATAAGAAGGCTGTGTGCTCACACTCAGTCGTGTCTGACTCTTCGGGACCCCATGGACTAAAGCCCACCAGGCTCCTCTGTCCATGGAATTTACCAGGCAAGAATACTGGAGTGGGTTGCCATTTCTTTCTCCAGGGGATCTTTCCAACCCAGAAACTGAACCTGTGTCTTTTCTGTCAGCAGGCAGATTCTTTACTACTGAGCCAAGAATTGATGCTTTGTTAAAGGAAATGGGGTTTAAAAAAAAAAATAAAGGAAGTAGGGGACAAAAAGGCCTCCTTGCCTGGGAGACCTAGAGGGCCCTGCTTGGCATCAGTGCCCCAACGCCCGAAACTCCCCAGCAGTTTTAGGGGAGAAGCTCATAGGCAGATTTGAGGTGAGGGCTGCGGGATGTGGTGCTTTCTTCTCTTTGGTTGGTGGTGAGGTAACAGGGCAGAGCTCCAGGAATCTTGGGCTCAGCCTGAAGTTACTGTCGTCTGTCTGGGGGTGGGTGGGAGGAGCTTAGTTCTGCTAAAGCGCTCAAAGGTATTATTGTGTGTATCCCTTTAGCGGGAGATGCTTGCTCCTTGGAAGAAAAGCAGTGACCAACCTACAAAGCATATTAAAAAGCAGAGACATTATTTTGCCTGTAAAGGTCCGTCTAGTCAAAGCTATGGTTTTCCCCTTTTGTCATGTGTAAGTTGTGTGAGCTGGACAATAAAAAGGCTGTTGCTGCTAAGTCATTTCAGTCTTGTCCAACTCTGTGCGACCCCATAGACGGCAGCCCAGCAGGCTTCGCCGTCCCTGGGGTTTTCCCAGGCAAGAACACTGGAGTCGGTTGCCATTTCCTTCTCCAAGGCATGAAGTGGAAAGTGAAAGTGAAGTCTCAGTCTTGTTTGAGTGCTGCAGAACTGATGTCTTTGAAGTGGTGGTGTTGGAGAAGACTCTTGAGAGTCCCTTGGACAGCAAGGAGATCCAGCCAATCAATCCTGGAGGAAATGAAGACTGAATATTCATTGGAAGGACTGACGCTGAAGCCGAAAGCTTCAGTACTTTGGCCACCTGATGGGAAGAGCCGACTAACTGGAAAAGTCCCTGATGCTGGGAAAGATTGAAGGCAGGGAGGAGAAGGGGGACGACAGAGGATGAGATGGTTGGATGGCATCACCAACTCAATGGACATGAGTTTGAGCAAGCTCCTGGAGGTGATGAAGGGCAGGGAAGTGTGGCGTGCTGCAGTCCTTGGGGGTTGCAAAGAGGAGGACACAACTGAGCGAGGAGCAGCATTAAGGACCCTGCCCAGGGCTGTACCATTGTCTCTTGACTGCCCCTCCCTTCCCTGTCAGCTACTGTTTGAACCTGCCCTTCATAACTTCGAGGAGGGTGTGTTTGTTTGTTTACTCTCTCAGTGGTGTCTGACTCTTTGTGACCCTGTGGACTGCAGCACGCTAGGGCTTCCTTGTCCTTCGCTATCTCCAGGAGTTTGCGCAAACTCATGTCAAGTCAGTGATGCCATCCAACCATCTCATCCTCTGTTGTCCCCTTCTCCTGCCTGAAGCTTTCCCAGCATCAAGGTCTTTTCCAGTGAGTCAGCTCTTCGCATCAGGTGACCAAAGTATCGGAGCTTCTTTGTTAGTTCCTCCAGTGAATATTCAGGATTGATATCCTTTATGATTCACTGGTTTGATGTCGTTGGTCTCCAAGGACTCTCTAGCGTCTTCTCCAGTACCGTAGTTGGAAGGCATCATCTGGGGCCCTGTGGGGCCTCTGCCCCCTGGGCTAACAGAAGCGCCTGCCCCACAGCCACACTGATGGCCCTGCTCCCACCCCCTCCTGCAGCTGGTTGGCCGTGCGCACCGTCAGCTGTTTCCTCTGGAGCCTCTTAACCCCAGACCCCTCTAGCTGACCCCGCAGTGAGTGCCTTAGTTTGGGGCCCTCTGGGTGGCTTCCAGGAGCTGGAGGTCACTGCGGCTGACCTTGATCCAGGGCTGACCATGTGCCAGGCTCTGCTCTGCTTTGTGCACAGCCTTGGGGAGGGTGGGCTCTCAGCCCCCCATGTTTGGCTGCGGCAGCTCAGGCTTAGAGAGACTCAGTCACATGCCTGAGGGTACACAGCAGGCCCCGCACTGGGTGTGGCGCCAGGCCTTATCGCTGCACTGCATGGCGGGCAGGCTCTGGATGCTGCGGGGCGTTGGGTAGGCCTGTCCAGGGCCCGTGTCTGTGAGAGGGTCAGGCAGGGAGCACAGTGGTGCGAGATGACACGTGCTGGGATTAGGACTGTGCTGTGTCTGATCATTTTCATCAAAGGAATATACGTTGCTATTTAACATACATTGATATTTGTAGGGAAGTAGCCAATTAGCCAAAATGGCGGTGGTCAGGCTCTCTCACCCCAGCTCTGTCCCCCAGGTTTTGTAAACTTATGGTTGTGTAGCAGCTGAGGTCACTTAATGCACACGCACGGCACGATGTACCCACTTGGCCATGGGCCACTTGTATTCTGTAAACATACATAAGCTCCACCTGAAAAGCCCTGCCCTCCGGGTTACGGTACGTCACAGCTGCATCATGACTGTCCGCTGAGTCACCAGCAAGAGGAGAGCCCACTGTGTGTCGCTGCTGCAGCTGCTGTGCCAGTCAGGAAGGAGTAAATGCGCCTGCCATTCCTGAGGCTCCGCCAGCTTTCTTCCAGCTTCCCCGTTCACGCCCTGCCTACCCTGGGTTCAACGAACAGTGTGGACAGCAAGATAGCCGGCGTAGTCAACAGTGAGATGCAGCGAGACAGCATTTCCAAATGCTAACCGGCATGCCATGCGCCCTGGTGCTGCATCCTAAGCTGCGACGCGGGGCCGCTTCAGTCTGGGAACAGGCCGGGTCTGTACTGGTTGGTGTGTGGGGGGTGAGCAGGGTGTGGACAGGGAAGGACGACCTGACATGCGTGAGAGGCCTGGTGGGAGAGTGGAGGGCGGAGGAGAGGCTGGAAGGTTACAAGACGGTCCACAGAAAATAGAAATAGAGTGTGAAAATGTAGGATGTCAGGATGAGGGTATCAGGAGCCAGCAGAAAGGATGATTAAACGTTGAGCTTCTAGTAAAAAATGCTGGTTGGTCGCAGAATAATCAACGTTTTTATTCTGTTGCAAGGTCTAGCCATTTTGGTTTTTGCCTGTGGAGCTGCTTCCTAAGAGAAGACTGTCGAGCAGCTTCCTGAGCAGTGGAGAAGTCCAGTTCACACCCAGCTGTTGCTCTGTGCCCTCGCAGGTACCCGAACACAGCCTGCGAGCTGCTGACGTGCGACGTGCCACAAATCAATGACAGGCTGGGAGGGGATGAGACTTTACTGAACGTTCTTTACAACTTCCTGGACCGTGAGCCGCCCCTCAATCCTCTGCTCGCCAGTTTCTTCAGCAAGACCATTGGTAATCTCATTGCAAGAAAAACTGAACAGGTAATCATCTGCCTAGCCTGCGCGATTTGGGAGGGAGGCTTGGCTGATGCCGAGCATGCATCAGCCGTTGCGTGGAGGCGGGTTCTGACTGCTCCGAGGGACACACCGGGAGCCGCACGGCTGCTGCTGTGGGAGCTGGTGGGGTAAAGAAGCTGTCTTCCCGAGAGAGGGCTGCTGGCCTGCTCTGGACGAGCAGCGCTTGCGCCGTTCCGCGAGTGCACATGGCCCCAGGCGAGGCCGGCCTATCCTCTCACTGACCGGTCCCACTGTGAGGGCCAGGTCGTGGTGGGACTGTTGGGTTCCTGCTGTTGCATCTGTGTGAGTGTCGGGTGTCTGTTTATACCATGCACATCTGCTCAGTCGTGCCCAGCTCTCTGCAACCGCATGGACTATAGCCAGCCTCCTCTGTCCATGGGATTTTCCAAGCGAGAATACTGGAGTGGTAGCCATCTCCTTCTCTGGGGAATCTTCCTGACTCAGGGGTGGAATCTGCGTCTCCTGCATTGATGGGCGGACTTCTTAACCACTGGTGCCACCTGGGGAATCACTTCTTTGGGTCTAGGGCACTTATTATTTCAAACAGATAAAAGGAAGTTCTCCTCTGTCCAATGGATAGTTCTCCTCTGTGTGTCCCCTATAGGTGGCGTGGTTGGCTAACTAAGATCCTGTAAGCCACGTGGTGCAGCCAAAAATAAAAGGAATGCCCAGTTGTAGGTTCCTGTAGAGTATGGGGGTGAACTCACCTCATGCCGCTGGAGCGCTGTTTTTCTGGGAGTGACGTGTGTGCCTGCCCCACATCGCCCTGGCCCGCTTCGGCGCCGCGCACTGCACACGTCCCAGAATGGCTGCGCGGTGTGCGGGCGCCTGCAGGAGCCGGGCGTGTCTCTCCTTCATCTCCTGCCCCTGCTCACCGTCCCCAGTGCGCAGTTTCAGAACGAACCCCAGACAGCGAGTCGACTCTGGAAGCACTGCAGAGAGTCTCTGAAGCATGAGGCCTTCCTTTCTCCTGGTGTTACGTCAGGTGGGCAGCGTGTGAGTGGCTGAAATGAAGGTGCTTGAGGCCGTTTGCAGTCCCAGCAGCAGAGCACGGCTCCTGCTGCCGCACTTCCTCTCCAGCCTTTACTGTGACCAGTTGGTTTACTTCAGCTTTTCTAATTGTTGTAGATAACAGCATTGTGGTTTTAATTTGCATCACTACGGTGACTATGAGGATGAGCACCTTTTTGTATATTAATCGGGCATTTGGATATGTTTTGTGTGAGATCTCTTGCCCATTTTCTTTCAGCCTCTGTTTTCTTTTCATTTGTAGGAATTGTCTATTTTGTGGATACAAGTCCTCTGATTTTTTTTTGGCTGTGCCACATAGCTTACCAGATCTTTATTCCCTGACCAGAGATTGAACCTATGCCCTTGGCAGTAGAATCTCAAGTTTGAACCACTGGACTGCCAGGGAATTCTCCCTTTTGATTTTGTGTTGCAAACATAGTTTCCTACTTTGTTTGCTGGTCTTTTTGGCTTTTTCGGTTTTTACTCTTAATTGTATTTTTTAATGAACAGAAGATCTGATTTTCATGTAGTCCAAGTCATAACTCTTTATGATTTTTTTGTTTGTTTTGTCCTTTAAACTGTTATCTACTTCAAAATCATAAAGATACTCTGTATTATTTTTTAGAAGCTTTATTGTTTTCAGTTCAGTTCAGTTGCTCAGTCGTGTCTGACTCTTTGTGACCCCATGGACCACAGCACGCCAGGCCTCCCTGTCCACCACCAACCTCCAGAGTCCACCCAAACCCATGTCCATCGAGTCGGTGATGCCATCCAACCATCTCATCCTCTGTCATCCCTTTCTCCTGCCCTCAATCTTTCCCAGCATCAGGGTCTTTTCAAATGAGTTAGCTCTTTGCATCAGGTGGCCAAAATATTGGAGTTTCAGCTTCAACATCAGTCCTTCCAATGAAGGACTCCTTTAGGATGGACTGGTTGGATCTCCTTGTAGTCCAAGGGACTCTCGAGAGTCTTTTCCAACACCACAGTTCAAAAGCATCAATTCTTTGGCGCTCAGCTTTCTTTATAGTCCAACTCTCACATCCATACATGACCACTGGAAGAAACCATAGCCTTGACTTGACGGACCTCTGTTGACAAAGTAACGTCTCTGCTTTTTAATATCCTGTCTAGGTTGGTCATAACTTTCCTTCCAAGGAGTAAGCGTCTTTTCTTTTCATGGCTGCAGTCACCATCTGCAGTGATTTTGGAGCCCAGAAAAATAAAGTCAGCCACTGTTTCTACTGTTTCCCCACCTATTTGCCATGAAACGATGGGACCAGATGCTATGATCTTAGTTTTCTGAATGTTGAGCTTTAAGCCAACCTTTTCAGTCTCCTCTTTCACTTTGATCAAAAGGCTCTTCTTCACTTTCTGCCATAAAGATGGTGTCATCTGCATATCTGAGGTGATTGATATTTCTCCTGACAGTCTTGATTCCAGCTTGTGCTTCCTCCAGCCCAGCGTTTCTCATGATGTACTCTGCATAGAAGTTAAATAAGCAGGGTACAGCCTTGATGTACTCCTCTTCTTATTTGGAACCAGTCTGTTGTTCCATGTCCAGTTCTAACTATTGCTTCCTGACCTGCATACAGATTTCTCAGGAGGCAGGTGAGGTGGTCTGGTATTCCCATTTCTCAGAATTTTCCATAGTTTATTGTGATCCATGCAGTCAAAGGCTTTGGCATAGTCAATACAGCAGAAATAGATGTTTTTCTGGAACTCTCTTGCTTTTTCAGTGATCCAGCAGATGTTGGCAATTTGATCTCTGGTTCCTCTGCCTTTTCTCAAACCACCTTGAACATCTGGAAGTTCATGGTCCACGTATTGCTGAAGCCTGGCTTGGAGAGTTTTTTTTTTTTCTTTAGCCATGGACTTTATTGTTTGAATATTTGCAATTATTAGTCTATACACAAATGTTAATTTCTTACAAAACTCTGTATTCTATATTGCTAGATTACTTCACTCTTCATTTTATGTCACATTTCCATCAAGAACTAGTTCCCCAAATCACAGTCTGCGTGAATGTGTGTTGTTGTTCAGTCGCTAAGTTGCGTATGACTGTGATGCCATAGAGTAGCCCACCAGGCTCATCTGTCCATGAGATTTGCCAGGGAAGAATACTGGAGTGGGTTGCCATTTCCTTCTCCATGGCTTGGAGAATTTTAAGCATTACTTTACTAGCATGTGAGATGAGTGCAATTGTGCGGTAGTTTGAGCATTCTTTGACATTGCCTTTCTTTGGGATTGGAATGAAAACTGACCTTTTCCAGTCCTGTGGCCACTGCTGAGTTTTCCAGATTTGCTGGCATATTGAGTGCAGCACTTTCACAGCATCATCTTTCAGGGTTTAAAATAGCTCAACTGGAATTCCATCACCTCCTCTAGCTTTGTTTGTAGTGATGCTTCCTAAGGCCCCCTTGACTTCACATTCCAGGATGGCTGGCTCTAGGTGAGTGATCACGCCATTGCAGTTACCTGGGTCATGAAGATCTTTTTGTATAGTTCTTGGGTGTATTCTTGTCACCTCTTTTTAATATGTTTTGCTTCTGTTAGGTCCCTACCATTTCTGTCCTTTATCGAGCCCATCTTTGCATGAAATGTTCCCTTGGTATCTCTAATTTTCTTGGAGAGATCTCTAGTCTTTCCCATTGTATTGTTTTCTTCTATTTCTTTGCAATGATTGCTGAGGAAGGCTTTCTTATCTCTTCTTGCTATTCTTTGGAACCCTGCATTCAAATGGGTACATCTTTCCTTTTCTCCTTTGCTTTTCACTTCTCTTCTTTTCACAGCTATTTGTAAGGCCTCCCTAGACAGCCATTTTGCTTTTTTGCATTTCTTTTCCATGGGGATGGTCTTGATCCCGGTCTCCTGTACAGTGTCACGAACCTCTGTCCATAGTTCATCAGGCACTCTGTCTATCAGATCTAGTCCCTTAAATCTATTTCTCACTTCCACTGTATAGTCATAAGGGATTTGATTTAGGTCATACCTGAATGGGCTAGTGGTTTTCTCCACTTTCTTCAATTTCAGTCTGAATTTGGCAATAAGGAGTTCATGGTCTGAGCCACAGCCAGCTCCCGGTTTTGTTTTTGCTGACTGAATAGAGCTTCTCCATCTTTGGCTGCAAAGAATATAATCAATCTGATTTCGATATTGACCATCTGGTGACGTCCATGTGTAGAGTCTTCTCTTGTGTTGTTATACATTCTCTTGTGTTGCCTATAGACTGGGGTTGGCTAATTACGGCCCACAGGTCAAAACCAACCTGCCACCTGTTGTTGTAAAAAAACTTTTCTGAAGCACAGCTGCTCTCCTTTATTTACCTATTGTCTGTGGCTTGCTTTTGTACTGTAGTAAAAAGCTGAGAAGTCGGGGCTTTTAAATCTCTCTCAGTAACCTCGTTCTCAGGGTACCAGTCTTACATATTTTTCGTTATGTCTATTCTTAGGTGCTTTATATTTTCATGTCCTAAACAGTATCTTTTTATTGAGAAACTTTACTGAGATAATTGTCGGTTTCCTGGAATACATTCAACTTGACGGTGATGCACTATACTTTTTTTCATATTGCTTTTTTCAAAGAATTTTTATCTGTTGTCATCAGTGAGATTGGCTTATAATTTCCTTTAAAAAAGCTTTTATCGGGGATAGTTGGTTTGGAGCGTTGTGTTGGTTTGAGGGGCACAGCAAAGCAGCGTGCGCGTGCAGACATCCGCTCGGATTCTTTCCCCACCCCCGGGCCGTTAGAGAGCGCTGAGCAGAGCGCGCCACAGTGGGTCCTTCCATCACTGCCTTTTCTTAATGTGCCCACAGCAAGTTTTGGAATCAAGATTTTATGTCCTCATACAATGATATGGGGCATGTTCTCTCACTTTGTGTTCCCCTGTTTATGCAGGGAGAGTCCTGCATAAGACTGGGATATGTTTCTTCAAATGTTTGACAGAATTCTCTAGTAAAGCCCTTGCAGTCTGGAGTTTTCTGTATGGGGAGGCTTTTAATTATAGATTTTGTTTCTTTTGACTCTCTCGAACTCCAGTGTTGTTTTTTTTTTTTGTCGGTTTACTTAAGTGTGTTTCTCAAATAAATTTATCTTTTCAAATTTACAGAATTTGGCATAAACTTGTTCCTGACGCGCTCTTGTAACAGTGTCTGTAGGTGCTCAGGGGTGTTCCTGGAGCCGTCTCTGCTGCCTCCTGTTTCGCTCTTTTCAAATGCCAGTCCCCCGCTCCCCATCGCCTCTCTTCCCTCTCGTCCTCCTCCTTCCCATGCTCCCTGCTTCCCTTCCAGAGTGAGGCCAGTTGGGACCCCTGCCTCCCGCATGCCCCCCATGGCCCCGGTAGAGCCCTGGCTCTGCCTTAGTGCAGGGGCCTGAACTCGCAGGCCCCTTATTTCAGTGGCCGAGGAGGCCTCTGCGTGGACCCCTCCTGGCCGTCTGTGCTCGGCCACCCGCCAGCCACCCCCCACCCTCCTTTTCCAAAACCCTAGTCCTGTCCCTTCTGCCATCTGTGGGTCCTGTCAGCTTTCCGGATTTATGGCTCGTGTCAGGGACTGTCAGCTCTGTCTGCACTGGCCATCTCTTCTGGGAAGACCTGAGGCCGTGCATATGGAGTGGTCACTGTGTCGTCTCACTCAGGTGTTTGGGCCCCATCGGTGCCCAGGCTCAGTGTGGGGGAAATTCTGCCAGCCCAGGGCCCTCTCAGGCTCCCCCACTGCCTCCTGGACTTGTCTGTGTTCAGGTCTCTGCCTGTCACTGAGGGCATCTTTCTTACAACTCTTCCCACGTCTTTCCCTTGTTTCTGCTCAGTGTTGCTGAAAATGCATCTTTCTGTGGCAGTTCTCGGGGAAGACAGTGTTTCCTAGGGTCAGGGCCTGCCCTGCTCACCTCTCAGGGTCCATCTGGTTGCAGGTGATTGCGTTCCTGAGGAAGAAGGACAAGTTCATCAGCCTGGTGCTGAAGCACATCGGCACGTCGGCCCTCATGGACCTGCTGCTGCGCCTGGTCAGCTGCGTGGAGCCTGCGGGCTCCGGCAGGAAGTGCTGCATGTGAGTGTGTGGGCCCTCCTCCCCGTGTGTGGGTCTGCAGCTTCTCTGCGTGTGGACTCAGCGCTTGGCGTAGGGTGGCGGGGCAGCCCTGGGGTGCCCAGCACCTGGCTTCCCACCCAGCAGGGCCTTCCCTCCTGGCTGGGCCACACAGAGGCTCTCATGGCGGCCAGTGCTTGAGGCGGAGTCCGTCTCTGCACCTTGTCTGCTGTCTTGCCTTGGCCCCTTCATGAGCAGAGAGCAGAAGGGGCTGCCTTGCTTGCGCCTTCCCGCCAGGGGGCTGCTAGGGCTCTGTTGGGCGCTTGTCTTGCGCCCAGGCGCCGGCCTGAGAGGAAGCACTCGCCTTCTGGGCTGCACGTAAAGAGGTCGCGCAGACTGGAGTCGGCCTGCTGTTGGTCCTGCTGCCTATGCCTGTGTCTGTCCTGATGCTCTTGCAGTGAGGCGCCCCCACAGCTCCCTGGGCTTCCCAGAAAAGAGAGGGTGCTCAGCCAGGGAGCCCAGGAGATCTGTGTTAGTCACTGTTAGCTTTTGATCGGCAGGTTGTGTTTGTAATTTAGAGTAAGATGAGGAAGCCGTCGGGCCTCCTGGCCAGGCTCCAGCTCCTGGCATTGACAGGTGCCACTCCTAAGCTCATAGCTCATTTCCTTACGGAGCAGCCACCCACCAGGAATGAGCTATAGTAGCTGCTGTGGCTTGGCTAGCGCAGCGTGAACATCAGCGCTGTCAGAAGCTGCCGGGGCCCCTGCCCTGGACACACTGAGCCTGTTGTGGATAAGGAAGTGCATGGAGGAGCCGGGCTGTCCTGGAAGGCCCAAGTGCCGCCGGGAGCAGCTGGGCTGTGTGTGGGAGCGCATCCCCAGGCCCTGGCACGGGGCTCCTGGCTCTGCTGCGGGGGTGTCCTGTGAGCAGAGTTGGACGTGCTTGAGTAAACCACAGGCGCATGTGGACAGCGCCTCCCTCCTCTTAGCATCTTCGGGTCAGTCCAGAACTCGGCCACTGCCTGTGCTTGCTGGGCCTGGGTACACGCTGATGCGGTGAGGTGTCTGTGCTAGAGCCTGGACTTCCCTTCCATTCAGTCAGATGTGAGCAGTCACTGACATGCCTCCGTTTCCCTTTCAGTGGCTTAATGAAGAGAAGACCATTCAGAGACTCGTGGAGCTGATCCATCCGAGTCAGGATGAAGATGTGAGTAGGGGCTCATGGAGCCGCCTTGGGGTGGGAGCCTGGCTCAGGGCGGCCACGGCGCGCTCCAGCACTGAGGGCAGGCCACTCCTCCTCAGATGCAGACTGACAAGTTCTCCTCTTCCTTTCATCAGGCACTGACTTCTGGACAGCTTTTTTCTAAAACATAAAGCATACATATTATAAAAACGAGTTTGAATAGAATTGTGTTAGTTATCTGTGGCTCAGTAACAGATCACCCCAAACGCTAATTGCTTGTAACAGTTTTGTCTAATCTCCGTTTTTACGGGCCAGAGTCACAGGTCCTCTGCCCAGGGTCTCTCACAGGACTGTGACCATCTCAGGATCTGCCCCTGGGGGCTTGCAAGGACTGAGTTTCTTGAGGACTGCTGTCTGAGGCTGCCCTCAGCTCCGCACCCCTCGCTCCGCAGGCAGCTAACAGCTGCTGCTCCTCCGGCCCAGGCACCCCTCTTGGGGACGGTCCTCACTGGCGTGTCTTGCTCCCAAGGGGGCCATCCAAGGGCGTGAGCCCTGGACGAAGCCTGTGGAGGAAGCCCCCCTTCTCCTGTGGTGTCCCTGTGGGTGTCGGGTGTAGCCCGAGAGGCATCTTCCACTCGGGACAGCTGCGCACATTCTCGGTGCTTTGGAGAATGTGGTGCTGACTCAGTGTCTCGCCTTTGGCTGCTGCCTGGCTGTGCTGTGTGGGGCCATGTTGCCCATGCGTCTGACCAGGCAGTGGGCAAGAGTTGCGGGGCTCCAGCTTGGGGTGAGCACTGGGCGCTGGCTGCCTCCTCCGCAGGCCTGGGGGCGCTAGGCTGCTCTCGTTTTCCCTGAAAGAGCCATAGCGTGCGTCCTGCAGCCCCGTCCCCTGTGCTGCACACGTCAGGGCTGGGCATGCGATGCTGCCTGCCCGGAGCCTGCAGCTAAGTCTTCCTCTGATTCTACTCACCTGCTCTGTAGCCTAATCCCACACAGTTGGCAAGTGCCCCAAGTCAAAGAATCTGCATTTTCAGGGGCTTCATATTTCCATAGAAAAGCTGAGTCCTTTGTGTTCTCTGTAGCAACTTTCCTGTTTTCATTAGCTCACAGGACTCACCCTGTGTATTAATAGCCATTTACTAATCTAAAGCAGAGACCTGGAGCAGGATCTGCAGGGCACACTTGCCCACCAAGGCCCAGTGCAGACTCCTGAGGGGCAGCCAGGGCTGCACTCCGTGGGCAGAGGCTGGCCCTGAGGGCGGCTGTGTGTGCCCATCTTGCAGAGGCAGTCCAACGCTTCCCAGACACTCTGTGACATCGTCCGGCTGGGCAGGGAGCAGGCCAGCCAGCTGCTGGGGGCTCCTCAGCCAGACCCCCTCCTCACGGTGCTGGAGTCGTGAGTGTGGGCCGCAGCGCTGCGGGCCTTGGGGCGGGGGCTGGGGACTCCGCTGCCTCTGACCACTTCTTAGGAGCTCGCCCGACCCAGGGTTACCTTGATGGGCCTCTTCCTCAGGGGAGGGGACTCTGGGGGTCTCCTGGCAGGTCCAGAAAGTGTGGGCCCTGGGGCAGCTGTGTCCTGAGGACCCTGGGTGCTCAGCCTCAGCCCCAAGTAGGGCCCCCTCTGGGGTTTGGGGTGCTGCTCCTTTGGTGGGGGTGGGGTCTGTGTGTCCGCCCACCGGGCCGTGACCTCCTGCGTGTCCTGCAGGCAGGAGTGCGTGGAGCAGCTGCTGAGGAACATGTTTGATGGAGTGCAGACCGAGCTCTGCCTCGTCAGCGGGACGCAGGTGTTGCTTACCTTGCTGGAGCCCAGGCGGGCGGGGTGAGTGTCCCCTGAGAAGGAAGAGTTGCCCTTTCAGTGGCCTGAGGCCCAGGGCAGCAGCTGGGCTGTGCGGTCTGCGTTTTTAACATTTTTAGTTACGCAGGTAATCCTGGGGATCCTTTTCTCATTGAAAGATAAACCCTATGGCAGTGGCCAAGTCTCCTCTGACCTTCGCCATCAGTCACGCTCCCACCTCAGCCCGAAGGAGCCCCGTCTCCAGTCTGCAGTGCTTGTCCACGCGTGCGTCCCTGTGGCTTGTGGGCGTGGGTGTGCGGTGTGGCGCGCGCGCTGCTGGTATCTGACCCCCCAGGGGGACTGCAGGCCCCTCGTGCCCTTGCTCTGGAGGGGCTTCACTGCAGCCCGTGCCGTTTGTGGGCGTGGTGTGCGTGTGGCGCGCGCTGCTGGTGTCTGACCCCCAGGGGGACTGCAGGCCCCTCGTGCCCTTGCTCTGGAGGGGCTTCACTGCAGCCCGTGCCACTTGTGGGCGTGGATATGCGTGTGCATGCGCGCTGCTGGTGTCTGGCCCCCGGGGGACTGCAGGCCCCTCGTGCCCTTGCTCGGGAGGGGCTTCACTGCAGCCCGCGCCGCTTGTTTGTTTGTTTGTTTGTTTTTTTTTTAAAGAAAGAGAAAACCAGAAAATGACAAGAAATTGACTTAATTTCAATGGTGAGATTGTTGGCAGTTTCTCTTTCTCACTCTGGTACCCAATACATATTTATTACCTAAAACTAGAATTATGACGTTATCATCATTTTCTCTGGTTCAGCAAGCAGAATATTGATGTTTTATTTGCATGAGCCCAGGGAGGCTGGGCCCTTCGCACAGAAAGTAGGCCTCTGGTGGAGGCCTCGTCTGCAGCACAGGGACAGTAGGGCCATTGGGAAGAGATGGCCGCTAGCTTTCTTTGGTATTTCTATTCTTTCATGTATTTAAACACTGGAAACAGTGTTTATATAAAAAAGCCCAAGGGGTGGTGTGGCCAGTCCTGTCTGTGTCTCGGGCGAGAGGGGTCAGCAGGAAGGGCTTCAAGGCTGAGGAGGGAGCGGAGCTCATCAGGCTGCTGTGCCGCGGACCGCCTGCCCCCATCCTGTGCAGTCAGCAGCGCCCCGAGATGAGCAGGCACAGCCAGGAGGGCTGCAGGGCCACGGGGCGTCCCTGCGTCCAGCCGCTTCTGGTCTACAGGTCAGAGGGTTTGCTGGACTCCTGCTCTCAGGGACTGGACAGGTCGTGCACCATCAGCCCCGGTGTCCTGCGCGGCATCGAGCCGCGGCTGAAGGACTTCCACCAGCTTCTGCTCAGCCCACCCAAGGTAGGCGTCCTGAGCAGAGGTGACCTTGTGGGTGGGGTTGCTGGCGAGGCGAGGACCGCCTGTGTTGCCTGCAATGGCGGACACACTCAAACCCCGTTTGCTGAGTGTCCATCTCCTCTCACGGGGGGCCTGGGAGTAGAGCGGCTCACTGACCCCCACGTGACCCCTGCCTTCTGACAAGGGGCTGCCCAAGGCCCAGGCACACTGGAGGCCTGGCCTCTGTGTGGGGGACACCCAGCCAAGAGTCAGGGGCTCCCCAGGAGACCCTTAGCTGCGCTGAGCAGCTCTGGGCAGAGTTGGCAACACTGAGGAAGGCCCACTTCTTCCCTCCCTCGGTCCTTCAGCGTAGCTGGGGAGGGCCAGGCGGGTGGGCAGCCCAGCCTCTCCCTGGGTCTCCTCCTCAGCACCATCTGTGCTGCTTGTTCTGTTTACCAACTTGGTTGTGGTCTGCTTCCCACTGGAAAGGAGGGCCTGTAAAGGCAGGGATTCTCGAACAGTCAGCTAATGAAAAGGTGGACTGCGTGCAGGATGACCCTGTCAGGAGGCCAGCTTTGCCATCAGGCCCCTCTGCCTTATGAGCTCAGCCCACACCCCCTGTGGCCGGCGGAGACCAGGGTGTCCCGGGCTCCCAGCGGCAGCCCGCCCAGGGCCACTCTGTGAGCACTGAGGGAAGTGCTGAGGCTCTTCACCTGACCAACTCCCTGCCTCCTCCTGCAGACCACCTTGAGGGCTCCTCCCGGCTAGGCCACGTCACACAGCAGTGACTCCTGAGCTAAATGAAGCCCACAGGTGGGCACAGGCTTGAACTGGCGGTGCTTCTGTGTTTGCAGAAAGCAGCCATCCTGACCACCGTCGGTGTGCTGGAGGAGCCCCTGGGCAACGCGCGCCTGCACAGCGCCCGCCTCGTGGCTGCTCTGTTGCACACAGGCACACCCAGCATCAACCGGGAGCTCTGCCGGCTCGACACCATGGGGCTGCTGCTGGTGAGTGCGCCCGCGGGCGCCCGTGGAGGGGCGGGGGGGGGGGGGGGGCAGGCCCGCCCGAGGGAGGCTGCACAGAGACACGTCCTGCCCCCAGGCCCTGCCTCGTGTCGGTCCACAAAGGGCTGCCCTGAAAGCAGAGGCAGTGGGGAAACAGACCTCACCTTTCTCGATTCTGCCTCAGAATGTTGTAGCTCTGCAGCCTAAAACAGCCTGGAAGAGCCGCTCCTCGTCCTCCCACAAGGAGCCGCCTTGGAACTGGGCCTGAAGGACCGCCTGCCTCAGGCGAAGTCCCTGGGCTTTGCTGTGACCCTGGAGCTCAGACGTGGTTCAGAGGGCAGCTGGGAAAGGCCTCATTTCCGCTCCTCTCCTCCAAAGCAGATTCTCTCTCCCCCACTTCTCACTTTCATTCTGGCAAAACACGTGCACAGAGCGTGAGAGGCACCGCTGTAATAACTCGCTCACGTGGTGCAGCCGCCACCAGTTTCCAGGCCCTGCTGCTCTTCTCAGACTGGCCGTCACACGCTCGGTCGTCCCTCCTCCCACGCTGCCCGGCCGCCTATCTGTGTCCTGTCTGCGGGTCTGACTGGCCCTGGCCCATGTGCGTGGCTCTGCGGCCTTGGTGTTCCTCCTGCTGGCACCTCACGCGGGGTGGTGCCCACCCGTGCAGCGTGCTCCGCAGCTGCGCCTCTCCCAGGCTGCATGATGCATCACTGTGTGGGTGTATCTCTCTATCCGCTCAGATACTGATGGACAATGGGTTGCTTCCACATTTTGGCCATTCTTTAAAAAAAAATTTGTGTGCTTATTTTTCACTTGGCCGAGACGTGACATGTGGGATCTCAGCTCCTGACCAGGGCTCAGACCTGTGCCCCCTGCACTGGAAGTGTGGAGCCCTGACCCCTGGACTGCCACAGAGGGCCTTGCTGTGGCCGCTTTAAACAGTGCTCCTGCTCAGTTGCACAGTCGTGTCCAACTCTCTGCAACCCCATGGACTGCAGCAAGCCAGGCCTCCCTGTCCATCACCAACTCCCAGAGTCTACTCAAACTCGTGTCCATTCAGTGGGTGATGCCAGCCGACCAGCCATCTCATCCTCTCTCCTCCCCCTTCTCCTGCCTTCAATCTTTCCCAGCATCAGGGTCTTTTCCAGTGAGTCAATTCTTCACATCAGGTGGCCAAAGTATTGGAGCTTCAGCCTCAGCATCAATCCTTCCAATGAATATTCAGGACAGATTTCCTTTAGGATGGACTGGTTGGATCTCCCTGCAGTCCAAGACACTCAAGGGTCTTCTCCAACATCACAGTTCAAAAGCATCAGTTCTTCAGCCCTTAGCTTTCTTTATGGTCCAACTCTCACATCCATACATGACCACTGGAAAAAAACCATAGCCTTGACTAGATGGACCTTTGTTGGCAAAGTAAGCTCTATGCTTTTAATGTGCTATCTAGGTTGGTCATAACTTTCCTTCCAAGGAGCAAGCGTCTTTTAATTTCACGGCTGCAGCCACCATCTGCAGTGATTTTGGAGCCCCCTAAAAATAGTCTGTCACTGTTTCCTCATGTATTTGCCATGAAGTGATAGGACCAGATGCCATGATCTTAGTTTTCTGAATGTTGAGCTTTAAGCCAGCTTTTTCACTCTCCTCTTTCACTTTCATCAAGAGGCTCTTTAGTTCTTCACTTTCTGGTGTCATCTGCACATCTGAGGTTATTAATTTCTCCTGGCAATCTTGATTTCCAGCTTGTGCTTCCTCCAGCCCAACGTTTCTCAAGATATACTCTGCATATAAGTTAAACAAGCAGGGTGACAATATACAGCCTTGATGTACTCTTTTCCCGATTTGGAACCAGTCTGTTATTCCATGTCCAGTTCTAACTGTTGCTTCCTGACCTGCATACAGATTTCTCAAGAGGCAGCTCAGGTGGTCTGGGTTTTTCCCATCTCTCTCAGAATTTTCCACAGTTTGTTGTGATCCACAACAAGGTACGGTCAGCAGCGGCCTGCCGCAGGGATAGGGGGCTCTGGGTGCAGCAGCCCTGGGTGTGGCATAAGCCCTCTTGGAGGAGGTCTCCCTTAACCCCACCACAGAGCCCCCAGAACTCACACAAGACTGGGAAACAGACTCTTGGAGGGCACAAGCAGAGCCTGGTGCACCAGGACCCAGGAGAAAGGGGCAGCGACCCCCAAGAGACTGACCCAGCCTGGCCCGGGAGGGTCCAGGCGTCTCTGGCAGAGGCGTGGGCCGGCGCTGGCCTGCTGCAGGGTCGGGGCGCGGAGTGTGGCAGTGTCTGCATGGGGCCTTTTGAAGGAGGTCGCCGTTGTCTTCATTACCTCCACCATAGTTTGGCCCGGGGTTCAATAACAGGGAAGGAACACAGCCATGCCATCAACAGAAACACTGAGCTCGGCCCCACCCATCAGAGCAAGAGCCGGTTCCCCCTCAGTCAGCCTCTCCCATCAGGAAGCTTCCCTAAGCCTCTTATTCTCATCCATCAGAGAGCAGACAGACTGAAAACCACAGTCACAGGAAACTAGCCAGTCTGCTCTCATGGACCACGCCTATGTCTAACTCAGTGAAACTATGAGCCATGCCATGTAGGGCCACCCAAGACGGACGGGTCATGGTGGAGAGTTCTGACAAAACGTGGTCCACTGGAGGAGAGTGGTAAGCCACTTCAGTATTCTTGCCTTGAGAATTCATGAAAATGCTCCTGTAACCGTGGGTGTGTAAGAAGCCTGAGCCCCTGCTTTCACCTGCTCTCACTGCGTCCCCAGAGGTGGAGGTGATGGAGCGTGTAGCGATTCTCTGTTCAGCTGTTGGAGGCGGTGGGATTCGCACCAGCAGTTTCTTCACAGCCTGACTTACACGTGCTTTCTGTTTGTTTGATAATAGCCATCCTGATAGGTTTCCTGTGGTATCTCACTTTTTTTTTTAATAAGTTTATGTCTATGTTTGGCCACACTGGGTCTTCGTTGCTGTGGGGCTGCTCTCTAGCTGTGGTAAACGAGCTTTCCATCGCGGCACTGTCTCGTCACAGCTCAGGCACCAGTAGTTGCGGTGCAGACTCAGCTGCCCCATGGCATATGGGGTGTTATTACTAGTTCCCCGAGCAGGGACTGAACCCATGGCCCCTGCATCGGAAGACAGGTTCCTAACCACTGGGCCACTAGGGAAGGTCCTCACTGTGTTTTGATTTGTGTTTCCCACCTGCCAATCCAGGAGGCACCAGAGACACAAGTTCAATCCCTGAGTTGCAAAGATCCCTGGAGTAAGAAATGGCAACCCAGTCCAGTATTCTTACCTGGAAAACCCCGTGGACAGAGGAGCCTGGTGGACTATACAGTCCATGGGGTCACAGAGAGTTGGTTGTGACTGAGGAGCTAAGCATGCCCTCACACGCATGATGGCCAGTGATGCTGAGCATCTTTCCATGTGTCTTTGCTGGCCATTTGGGTATCTTTGGAGAAATGTCTGTTCAAGTCCTCCGCCAATTTTGAGTTGAGATGTTTGGTTTTTGCTGTGTTGAATTGAAGGAGTTCTTTTTGTTTTCTGATCCTGGTCTCTTGGGTCTGTGATTTGCAGTTACTTTCTCCTATCATGTGAGTTGGCAGTCTCTTGATAGAGTCCTCTGACACACATAAGGGCTTCATTTTGATGAAGTTTGGTTCATTTTTTTTCTGTTGCTTGAGCGTTTGGTGTCGCACCTGTGCCTCGGGAAGCCTGGCCTAACCCGCTGCCCTGTGGCTTTCCCCCTGCGCTTTCTTCTCAGAGTGCTAGTGGGTTTTGCGGGTCTTGATCCACTCTGAGCTTGTCTGCGTGTGCAGTGTGTGGTCGGAGGCCAGCTTCGGCTCCTGCGCGTGGCCGGCCGGCAGCGGTCATCTTGTTAGTGTCAGCGTCGTGTGCGTGTAGTTCCGTGCTCTTGTGCACGCTCACCACCAGAGACGGTTTTCATCTGTCACCGTGCAGCTTATTAAGTGTTTTTCCCAAGAAAATGCATTGAATTTTGTCAGATGCTGCTCCAGTGTCGGTTGAGCTGGTTGTGCAGGCTTAGTCCCTTCGTCCTCCTCTGCCTTCCGCGTGTTGCCACGGCCTTGTGTGGCGGTTTACCCACCCTGGTCACCGCGTGGCATCGTTCTGCTGCTGTGCTGCTCGTCCCCGTGGAGGTGTCGGCCTTGCTGCTCGTCGGGATGTGGGGCTGTAGGTCTCTCCCCTGTGGTGGCTGCTGCAGGCACGCTGGCCTCAGGCTGGAGCAGCTGGCATGTGCCCCTCCTATTCAGGTCTTTGGGAAGCTTTGAGCAGATTGGTGGTGGAATGTCTGGTGGAACTCACCAGTGAAGTCGGGTTGGTGTAGGGAGGTGGTTCTAACTGTGTTGAAGATGAAGCAACCTTCCTGTCACCCAAGGTCACACAGGCAGAGGACGTGAAGCCTAGAGATTGTGTCTCTGGAGCAGAGTTGTGTAGGCCCACAGGCCGCCTCCTTTTATCCAGCTCCCCCCACCTCACCCCTGGCCTGGAAGAAGGCCCAGACCCACACCCTGGGGTGGCGTGTGCCACGTCTCCCCGCCCCCGCGCACCTGGCTTCCTTCCGTGGGGGCAGCAGGGGGTCTGGGCGTGGGCTGCCATGAGCCCTGCTGGGTCTGAGGTGGCTGTGGGGCTGGGTAAGGGTGCCCACCCCCGCCCCCACCGTACCACTGCGGCCTGCTGACCTCAGGCAGGTCTGGAGGAGCCCCGTGAGGGAAGCCACTGCCCATTCAGCCCCCAGTGGCTTCCACCCCAGGCCCCTTGGGGAATGTCCACACAGGCACCTATTCATGGCCCCTCAGGGGGGTGGAGAATCGCTCACGCTCCAGTGATCTGTGGGTCAAAGATAAAATCATAAAAGAAGGATGATAAAAACATGCCATAGCAAAACGTGTATCATGTAGCAGAGGTGGTTTTACAGGAAACTCGCAGCTTCATGGAGATGCACCCAAGAGGGAGCAAGGCTGAGCCGCCATGGGCCGAGCCTCTCACTTAGGACGGGGGAAACAAACCCACAGGAAACAGTCAGACAGGAGCAGAGGCTAGAGACTGAAGCACGGCCTGGGCTGGATGGGGAGAGGTTGTGGGTGGGTCTTTGCAGAAGTTGCTAGAAGCCCTGCAGCCAGATGTCAGGGTGGGGTGGGAGGGGGGACAAAGCGGCCGGGGGCGAGGGGGCCAGTGCGGGAGAGGTGCAGTGTGGGAGGCGGCCGCACAACAGGATCCCCTCAGGCTCTGCCCACAGGAGACAGCCTGGGTGCATACCTCATGCCCTGTCTCTGCAGGACCTGTTTTTAAGTACACTTGGAATAACTTCCTGCACCTCCAAGTGGAGCTCTGCATCGCCGCCATCCTGTCCCACGCTGCCTGGGAGGACAGGGCCGCAACCAATGGGCCCGAGGGCACGCTAGAGCCTCCACCCTCCAGCGGGGACCCAGCAACCCCCCAGCCTGCCAGCAGCCTCCCGAGAGCACCATGGTGACCCACGTAAGTCCAGCCGGGGTCATGTGAGTTGCCGTGTTGCGCCTGTCTCTGCATCCTGTGTACTCCTGAGGGCCACACAGGCCATGTGCACAGGTGGTGCTGTGGGCCTGGTGTGTTCTCCTTAACCCTCACGTGATGTGGCTGGGCTGCTCTGCTTTTAAAACCACAAGACAGGAGACCCCAGCGCTCGTGGGTGGAGGGTCTAGGAGGCGTGCCGAGGAGCCCTGATGCTGCCTGAGTTGGCTCATCTGGGCTGTGGGGGGCGAGCGGCCCCCAGATGACGTGTCTGCCGTGGCAGGAGTGCCCGGGGGAAGAGCAAACGCGCCTTGATTCTCATGAGGGGCCTTTCTGGGGCTGCAAGCTCTGCGTGGCCAGTGCTAGGCCTGCAGGGAGTTGGTCTAAGTGCTCCTTGGCGCTCCCTAAGGAGGGAAGGGGAAAGCAGAACATGGCACATGTGGTCCCCAAGCCAAGGAGCCCAGCGGTGCACACTGGGCCCCGGGAGTCAGCCATGCTGCTCCTCCCGCGGGTGATGCGAGGCCGGGATGGGGAGGGGGGCTGGGCAAGGGGCCCCTGGGTCTGTGGCCAGAGGCCTGGGAGAGAGTCCTGAGGGGCCACGCCTACAGGCCTGACCTGGGCGACAGCAAAGGCAGCTTCGGTGGGGAGAGCGCCACGGGGCGAGGGGCCGGTGCTCGGGCCCCGGGCCCTCCCACATGGTGAGGCTGCATGTGGGTGCAGGTGCGACTGAGACCCGGCACAGACTCTGCAGGCAGGGGAGCTGCGAGGACTGGGAGCAGGGCAGCCCCGGGGCCAGCGGCCTCCGCCCTGAACAGGGGAAAGCAGGGGCGTGGCCAGCAGGAGGCAGCGGGGCAGAACGCGCGTCCCCTCGTGGATGGCCCGGGGTGGCACCTGCCTGGAGCTGTGGTGGGGGCCGTAGGGTTGGGCTCTGATGCCGGGTGTGCCCACAGGGAGCTCGGGGCTGGCGTGTCCGCGTGCTGCCTGCTGAGCCCACTCAGCCCGGGGGTGGGCGGACAGGGCGTGCTGCCCGCTGACCTGACCGCTGCCGCCTGTCCCCAGCTGTTCCAGAAGTGTTGCCTGGTCCAGAGGATCCTGGAGGCCTGGGAAGCTAATGACCACACTCAGTAAGAGCCCTGGGGCCTGTGTGGGGCTCAGGGGTGCCACGGAGGGTCTGTTTCTGAGGACAGGTCCCACTGCTGGCGGAGCAGCTGTGCTGCTGGCGGGGCTGAGGTGCAGGGGCGGGCGGGCGGCGCAGCTGGGCCACGCTCAGGGTCCTGCTTCTTGAGGCCTGCTTGCCCGGCTTCGGGGCCGCTCGCCTGCTCAGCAGCGGAGACCTCAGTCCTATGTTCCACACCGTCTCAGGTCCTCGTGCTGGCCTCCAGCCGTTGCGCTCACGGAAGCCTCAAACCCTGGGCAGAGTGCCCAGGCCAGTCCCCTGCCGCCTTCCTGCCCCTCCTGGCCTCTGGCCCCTTTGACCAGCTGGGGCCTCTCTCAAAAGAGCAGGTGGTGTCGCCCGCCGCTCAGAGGTCTTGACTGTCTGGGTCCCTGGTGTGGCTGCAGGGTCCCCCTCTGCTCCCCACTCTGCCCTCCTGAGGGCTGCTCTGCGCGGGGCTCTCTGTGACCTCAGCTGGTTCATCCTTCCCGTCCTGCTGTGCTGGACCCACAGATCTGCATCCGTCCTCACGGAGCCCCAGGCACGGTGGGGCCACCCCAGCTTCCACTGGGCCCAGGTGTGGTGGCTCGGGAGGCCTGTGCTGGGTCTCCTCCTGGGTTTCGAGTGTTGGTACACACATGTGTGTACCTGTGTCGAGAAATGGCTCAGTGCGGTTAACCGAGGAGTCTCTGAGCCCCAGGAAGCAGCGGACAGGTGTGTGCCGCCTCAACCCCGCTCTCCGTGCCCTGAGCAGCTTGCTCACAGGCCTCCACCCTGGTCCGGCTTCCCCTCTGGCCAGCTCCTCCTAGTCCTGTGACCCCCTTGCTCTGCCCGGGGCCACCGAGTCAGCACCCTTGGTGTCCTCTCTGGCTGTCACTCGGCTGGGCAGAGAGCACAGGGCAGAGCAGGTGCCGCTCCCGGGCACCCGCGCCTGCGCCTTCCCCGTCCTCTGCTGTCGGCCGCCCGGGGACAGATGAGAGGTTGAGATGGGCTGTGTGGGCGTGCTGGTGGCTGCCAGCCAGGGTGGGGACAGCCGCCTCTGCTGCTGCCCACTGCTGGGTCCCCCGGTCGGCCCTAAGTCTCCCCGGGTCCCGAGATTCCCTCGGGCAGCTCTCACGGCCCAGACCCAACGCTGGTGTGCCGGGCCTCTGGCTGTGTGAAGTTGAGTGGGGGACGCTGGCGCCGCACATGCGGCTCAACGATCTCTGCGGGGAGGAGGCCTGTGGGAGGCGGCGGCCGACCTGATGCTCCCTCTCCTAGGGCGGCGGGCGGCATGAGGCGTGGGAACATGGGCCACCTCACCCGGATCGCCAACGCAGTGGTGCAGAACCTGGAGGGGGGGACCCCTGCAGAGCCAGGTCAGCGAGGTCTTCCGAGGTGAGCGCCTCAGGCTCGGGCGTCGCTGCCCACGGTGTCCCCTGCACTGCGGCCTTCAGCGGGTGGGACCGGCCCTGCTCTTGGACGGTCAGCTCGCCTCCCATGGGGTGACCTGCCCCGTGGGCCTGGGCCTGAGTTGGTTTCCTGCCGAGCCCTGCAACCCCACCTGTGCTGTTAGTAAGAGCAGCCCGGAGCCCTTTGGGGCCCCCCTCTCATCGCGGTCTGTGGCCTCTCCACCTGGGGCTGCTGTGTGCCCCTTGTGTGTCCCTGACGCCACTCTGCAGCTCCCAGCACTGCATCCTGGGCTGAGATGGGGGTCCCTGAGGGGTTCAGATGGGAGAAGGTGGGCAGCCTGGGGAGGAGCACAGCACCTCCCAAGCAGTGGGTGCCAGCAGGGGCGAGCACTCGGGGTGACGGGGGCGAGTGCAGACGAGCCAGGCCCGAGGGCGGGGTTCTGAGGTCAGTGAGGGCCTGTGGTGCAGAGGCTGAGGACAGGGCTGGCCCGGGGCGAGGGGGCGCTGGGGGAACGCTGAGCAGGCGCGCACCATCTGGGAGCCCTGGCTGGCTGTGCGTGCTGCCTGGGGCCCCTGAGCCCGCCAGGGCACGGGAAGCTGCCTTGCCAATGTGTAGCTGGTTGTTCACGTGCGCACGGCCTTGCCGTGCCCCGCCAGGTGCCTCCACGGTGGTCTCCGCCGTGGCCCCCACAGCCCATGGACAGCTGTGAGCTAAGCAGCTGGGAGACCCTCCTATACCAGCGAGGCGCTCAGTCCCTGGTGGGCTGGGTCAGTCCCTCTCATGGAGGCGCGTGTCCCCAACGGCCCTGTGCAGGAGGCAGGGGCTGGGCGTCGGGGCCGGCGCGCCCGGGAACATCTGCCCGTGTACTCGGGCCTGTGAGGCCAGGACAGGCGCGCACTGCCGCGGGTTCCAGAGACCTGCGGCTCAGTGCGCGGCCTTCCTGCAGGGCTCCCGGCGGACTGCCGCGGCCGCTGGGAGAACTTCGTGGAGGAGACGCTGTCGGAGGCCAACCGCAGGAGCGCGGTGGACCTGGTGAGCAGGCCCGGCCTCCAGGCAGAGCTCGGCGGGCCCCACGGTTCCGCCCCGGCCTGGGCCCACGGGGCTGCGCATGCAGAGGGCTGGGGCCGCAGGGCGCCTACTCAGGCCTGCCCGCCCTGGCCGTTGCAGGTGAGCGCACACCCCCTTCACCCCTCGAGTGAGGACGAGGACATGGAGGGCGTCCTCCCCAGCGAGCTGTCACTGCAGCAGGTGTGTGCGGCCAGGCCTCCGCGTCCCCACTGCGCCTCGCCCTGTGAGCCACCAGAGCCGCCAAGGGGCCCCGGGCACTCCGCATCCACGGGACCCTTGGGGACGTGGTTGGCTCTGTGGACGTGGCCGCCCTGGGCGCCCACCCAAGCGGGCAGGAGCTGGGAGAAGCCGCTGAGGGCGTCTCCTGAGAGCAGCCGGCCCTGTCGTCCAGGCGTTCTCTGAGTACCAGGTCCAGCAGATGACAGCCACCTTCGTGGACCAGTTTGGCTTCAGTGACGAGGAGTTTGCTGAGCAGGACGACAGTGTCAAGTGAGCCAGCAGCCTGTGCCCGCCTCCCTCGTGCCCGCCGCGTCCTCGGTGCCTGTGGGCGGGAGCTGAGTGCCCAGGCCCCTGGCTGGCAGTCAGTGCTGCTCGGGCTGTCACACCAGCTTCTCAGCTGAACGCTGCTCAGGCTGTCACACCAGGGTCTCGGGATGCCCTCCGGGGAGGGCGGCGGGCGGGTGGCCCCTGGCTGTGAGCCTGCAGCGTGGCGCCCCCGCCCCCACCCCTCCAGGTCCAGACGGGGCCGCCTCCCGCCCCTTCTGGTGGAGGTGACGGTGTCCCTGCCGCCCCTGCAGCGCCCCGTTTGACAGGATCGCAGAGATCAGCTTCAGCGTCGATGCCGATGACGACAGCGTGAGTCCACGGGGTCCCTCGGAGGCGGCCAGACTGTGGGCGCGAGGCCACGGGGCCCACGTGCACTCTCCTGCAGCCTGGCGCCGCGCTGTTTGAGGCCTGCTGCAGCGACCACATCCAGCCCTTCGACGAGGACGACGATGTCTGGGAGGCCGAGGAGACACACCGTGCGGCCCGCGTGACCAGAGCCAGGTGGGCCTGGAGCGCCAGCCCCGCCCGCCCCACCTCAGCCCCGCCCGGCCCCACCTCAGCCACGCCCCGCCCCACCTCAGCCCGGCCCCGCCCCGGCCCCACCTCCGCCACGCCCCGCCCCACCTCAGCCCGGCCCCGCCCCGGCCCCACCTCAGCCCGGCCCCGCCCCGGCCCCCACCTCACCCCCGCCCCGCCCCCCACCTCCGCCACGCCCCGGCCCCACCTCAGCCCCGCCCCGGCCCCACCTCAGCCCGGCCCCGCCCGGCCCCACCTCCGCCCCGCCACGCCCCCACCTCCGCCCGCCCCGGCCCCACCTCACCCCCGCCCCGCCCCCACCTCAGTCCCGCCCCAGCTCCTCTCTAGTGCTCGGGAGGGCAGCCGACTCCTCTCCTCCCAGGTTCGGGGCCCCCCACACCTCAGAGCGCTGCCTGAAGGACGGCCCAGAGTGCCGAGGCCAGGGTGCAGGCGAGGCGTGGACGCAGCTCAGGCAGGCTCGCCATGCGAGGGCGGCTCGGAAGGTAGGTGATGGGGCTCTGGGGGCTTGATGGAGATGCAGAGACAAAGGGTCTGGTGACCCCACCCTGCAGCAGACGCCTTCAGCCCTACAGTCTCTGGGTGGAGCCCGGAGCCACCCTCCGGCCACGCTGTCCTGGCTGGGGTGGGCGTCCCGGGACTCTGGGGAGGCACACCTGCCCCCCTGCGGCGAAGCCTCCACGGTCAGTCACACCTGGACCCCAGGGCAGGGCTGGTCGGTCTGCCTGCTGGATGAGGGTGTGGACCTCCTGTCTCCCCGGCAGGCTCCCCGTGGGCTGTGTTTGATGGGCCAGTGACTCCCATGGCCGCCAGCCCGGCCCAGCAGTGGCGCTGGACGTGGGTTCCAGTGTGTGGGCAGCCGGCTCCCCCAGCACCTCTGCTCCAGAGGAGAAAGGCTGGGCCAAGTTCGCCGACTTCCAACCTTTCTGTTGGTGAGGCGGGCGCTGGGGGAGCGGGGAGCCCGGCTGCCTGAAGCCAGCTCTCCAGGCTCG
The DNA here is from genome assembly GCA_917880005.1 of Nanger dama. Lineage (NCBI taxonomy): Eukaryota > Metazoa > Chordata > Mammalia > Artiodactyla > Bovidae > Nanger > Nanger dama. The sequence goes on along the minus strand of CAKJTW010000046.1, from coordinate 318,381 downwards.
GGCTGAGTGTCGGCCTCGTCCACAGCTCTGAGTCGGGCCGAGGTGCAGCTCCCCGGTGGACACTGGCAATGGCGATGCCCAGGCTGGCCTGAACCAGGGCCCAGAGAGAGCCTGTGAGTGGGGGCCGCCTTGGGGCAGAGGAGTTGGGTGGGGCGGCCATGTCCCCCGGGTGATGGTGGGCCTGGAGTGGATCTGTCGGCAGCGGGAGGGTCCACCTCCAGGCAAGGCCCCCCCGGGCTGGCCCGCTGCCTCCCAGTAGCAGATGGCGGGCGCACCGTGCTGCCTTGTGCTTGTCTTGGGGTCTGTGCAGGGCCCGGCCCTGAGTCCTGTCAGACAGACTTGGAAGCCACCAGGCTGAGTGGTGGCCCTGCCTGTGGGGAGGACAGTTCTCTGCAGTTTCTGTGAATTCATAGACACACATGTGTGCATGTTATACGGGCACAGTAGTGGGTGTGGGGGACAGGTGTGTCCCTGGGTTGTGGGCTGAAGTTCCCGCACGCTCCACACCGGCTCTGTGTCCTCACCTGGCATCGCTGGCCCCGTCTTGCAGTTGGTGCCTGGAGCACATGTGTCCCCAGGAAGGCACCCCTGATGGCCGCCACTAGCCACGAGGATGAACAGAAGGCGGCTGCTGCCTCGGGAGGCTGTTGGTGTGGGTCCCAGCCAGAAGGCCTCCCCGTTTTCCTTGTTGGGCCCCAGGTGAGTAGGCAGGGTGGGCAGCAGGGGTCTCCCAGGGGCGTGCAGAGGCCTGGACCTGTGCTCCCTCTCGTCCTGACGGCCCTGTGATGTCTCAAAGGCCAGCTCTGGACAGGAGGGACCCTCCTTCCTCTAAGGGGGAGCCACGGGTGGAGCCACGGCCTCGCTGGAGAGGATGGCCAGGCTTTGGGGGTCCCTGGGGGCAGAGGGGGCGGGGGCTCTGGAGCTGCTGCCATCCTGGGGGTGGGCGCCCAGTCCAGAGTCACCCCCCATCGCCAGGTGCCTCACACACACACGTCTCTGGACCGGTAGGACGAGGGTGTCTGGGGCTCTGCTTCGGCCCAGGCCCTGACGGGGGTGCTCTCCCCGCAAGCTCAGCCCTGCAACCACTCCATGTACAAGGCAGGCCTGCGGCCTGTGGGACCCCTGTGGACAGAGGCTCCAGGCTGGGCAGGAGGCAAGAGCCTTGTGCTGAGACGGGACGCAGGCAGCAGGGCTCTGGGCCGGGGGAGAAGCAGAGCTGAGTCCGCGTGAGGGGTGCCAGGCGGGCAGGGAGGACAGGGCTGCTCCCGGCTCCCCTGCCCCCTTGGAGCCTCCCTCTTGGTTCTGGGCTCAGCCTGCCCGTGGGGGCTCAGCTCTGCCTCAGCACACACTAGCTCCTGGGACCCAGGGGACGCCGATCCCACTGGCGTGGTGCCAGGCTCACCCATGGGCATAGCCAGGAGGGAGCAGTGCCCCATCAGGAGGGCCTGGTTCTCACCGAGCCGCCCAGGGAGACCCGTGGCTCAGCTTCTTCCCTTCCTGACCCTGCCCCATTTCCCCCGAAACCCACCTGGCAATGTTCTGAAAGCAAGTCCTTTGGTTTGGGGGGTGTACTTTGGGCCGTTGTGGGTAAAGAGCCAGGCTTGTCTGTAGGCTCCCCCCGCCCTTGCTGCCTCCCCGAAGTCCTTGCGAGGCAGCGGGTGATGCCTTACAGCGGGAGCGGGTGTGGCTGCTGGGTGCTGTGGGTCCCAGGCCGCCCTCCTGTGTGCCCCGTCTCCAGGGGTGGGTGGGCACATTCTGGGCAGATGTGTCCTGTGGGCTGTCCAGGGAGTGGGCCTGGGCCACATGGCCCACAGACAAGTGCGGGCTGTGGAGGCGCCTGAGGGGAGTTCCAGCGCAGGCAGGGCCTGCGGGGGCGCGGTGATGGGCAGTCCCAGCTGAGCGCTCCTGGCAGGTGGCGCTGCTTGGGGCGGGGGGGGGAGTCGGGTCTCTGGAGTGTTTGGAACTTAGGGTGGCAGAGCGAGGGCCCGGGTAACCAGAGCCCATCTGCTGCGCAGAGCTGACTGTGGCCCTAGCTCACCACCCGGCCCGATGCCCCTGGACCCTGCCGAGGTGCCCACCGCCCCCGCTGAGGCCGCCGTGGCGGCCCCCGCTCCCGGGCCACCCCCCCGCGCTGGCCATCACCACTGCAGCCCCCGCCAGCCCAGCCGTTTCCATGGCGGCTGCCCTGGGGACAGTGACGAGAGACAGGTGAGCCAGTCAGGCCGGGGAGAGGCCGGGGGAGCCTGGGCGGGGGACCTCAGCCCTGAGTGACCGCCCCCACCCTGCAGACAGGCTGGCGGGCCGCCACCCTCAGGAGCCGCCCTCAATGGTCCAGTGTGACGCCGCTGCTGCGCAGTTTTGGCCCCCAGCCCAGAAAAGCACCTGGTGATGCAGTCTGTCTTTTTAATTTAATTTTAAAATAAATGCTGCATTGGTAAAGCTGGCACTTGGAACCAGCCGGACAGCCCCGCCTGCATTTCTCCTGCCTGACCCCGACCGGCAGCCACGGGGGTCCAGCCCCGCACACAGCAATAAGGCCTTGGCCGTGGCTTTGCCTGTTGGAGCCCGGGGCCGCGACCCCAGAGGCCCAAGGGCCAGGCCAGACTCCACAGACTCCTTGCCTGTTTTTTACCAGTTTTTTCTTAGCAGATGCAGGAAGAGCCACGTATTTGCACTTTTTATCTAGCGCAGGAGAGGGTCTCCGAGGCTCTGGGGTCAGATGCGGGGCTGGAGCAGGGCTGGCCAGAGGGGGTCCTAGCTGCCTAGAGCTGGGAGTGGGCCGTGCCAGGCTGCAAATGACTGCCTTAAAACCAACCCCGCTGTGGCCTGGCAGGGTGTCCTGGGCCTCCCGCAGTCGCTGGTGGAGGTGCGGGCCACGGGTGGGGGCGGGGTGCGCCCAGCAGTGCTGGGGTCCGCTGAGCTGTCCCGGGGGTCTGCAGGGTCAGCACACATGACCTGATGATCTGACGGCACTCAGACCCTTGCCTCCAATAAAGGTTGTTACTCTCACCTACAGACCTCGTGTCTCGAGTGGTGTTCAGCTGCAGGCCCTCCACTGCCCCAGGCCCTCCACTGCCCCAGGCCCATCTGAATCAGCGCCAAGAGCAGCTCCGCCTGGAGTTGAGCGCTGGGCAGGGCCTCAGCCCAACAGCTGTCCCTGGGCCGGGAGTACCCCTCCCACGGTGGGTGCTGCTGCCGCGGGGTGGCAGCACCTCTCCCACGGTGGGTAGCCCACCGTGCTGTGCTCTCCACCCGAGACCTCTCGGGCGGGCCCCTGGCCTCTGCAATGCCACACCCCACCTCCCATCTGCTGCCACCCTGCCACTGTTTGGCACCCATTGCAAGTGAGACCCAGTCCAGGTGACACCCACGTTTGAATGGAGAGTAACTCCCATTACAGCCGAGAATAGTGCAGTGGGGATGGTCAGGGCCAGATGGCAGGACTCGCAGGATTAAGAGATGGGCATTTGGACAGAGTTCCTGGCACGCATGCCATCAGGGCGCCGTAGCTCGCCACCCTGCATTTTCCTGAGCACCCCTGCCCTCTCGAACACCCACCCTCCTAGCGTCCCCTAGCCTGGGTACTCTCAGCATCTGGCCGGGGGCCAGGGAGTCTGCACCATCCTCACCACCCCCAGCCCTCTGTCTGGACATAGGGCAGCTTCCGGTGGGGGGGTGTCCCTCCTCTGTCCCAGCCCCAGGGTTGCCTGAGGCCTGGTGGGAAGCAGACCCCAAACAAGGCCCTGATGATGCCCCCCACGCTGCGGACGGCGGGGGGGAAGCAGGCAGAACAGACGCAGGCACGCGGTGTCGTTAGCTCTTTATAGACTCTCGTTCTAGGGAAGAGGGCGCCTGGGGCTGGCCGGCCGGGGCCAGCACGCAGACGGGCGGGGTGGGAGGGGGACTATTTACAGGTCCACCGCGAGGGCTGTACCGTGCTGCTCCCGGCGGGCACTCGGCCAGGCCTCCAGGGAGCTGGAGCTGGCCGGGCAGGGCGGGGCGGGGGGGCTGTACACACGGGGGGAGGGCCTCAATACTGTCGAGGGCGGGGGCTGTAAACATGGCCGGGGGCCCTGCCCACCCCTAGTGGTCGGTAACTGGACGCAGGGCTGCGGGGCAGGGCCGCGCTCAGGCGTCCGACAGGCAGCTCTGGATCTGGTCCACCCACTGCTGGGCCGACGGCACGTCCTGGGCACAAAGTTGTAAACACGACGCGTCGTCTTCACCTGCGGACAAAGGATGCTGACTCTTGGCCCTCCCGGGGCAGCTGCTCCACCCCACCCCCACCGCAGCTCACGTCAAAGAAAGCCTTCTCGTCCACGGTCTTGGGGGCGCCCATGGCGGGCGTGCCCGGCGCCACAGTCTCCACCTCGGCCAGATCGATGACGCCCTTGCACTCCGTGTCGGCGCGGTGGTCGTAGTAGCGCAGCTGGGGGTGCGCAGGAGTCAGGGCGGGGCGCCCGATGCCCCGCCCACCCGGCGCCCAGCACTCACCTGGTGCTTCGTCTTGTCCAGCACAAACCAGCGGGCCTTCCAGGGCTTCATGAAGGCACCCTTCTTGTACAGGGTGCCCTCGTAGGACCTGTGTGTGCAGCAGGACCGGCCAGACCACCTCAGGGGCCGGCCCCAGTGCCCTCTGCACCCCTGCCAGGGCTGGCAGCAAAACCCAGGCGCTCACCCCAAGCCAACCTGAGCCCGGAGCCCTGGTCCCCAGACAGACACTCGCGAGGGCCTTGCCAGGGCCTCAGAGCAACAACGTCCCAAGCACAGCAGGTCCCAACAAGCAGACAGGTCTCCAACGACTGTGGCCACGAGGCCCCTGGGCCCAGGAAGGGGGTGCAGCCCGCAGAGCCCATGCCAACCCCAGCCGTCCCTTCCCTCTCTGGCTGAGGCCACCAGCTCCGCATCCCAGCCTGCTTCTTCCCAGCACTGGGCAGCTCATGTGGAGGCCACCGGCAGGGCCTCCCCCACCAATCAGTCCTGAAAAATCCCTGCAAGCCCCCGAAGGCACCCCCTGAAGGCGACCACCGCGCTGTCCGGGGGCTGCCACAGACCTGTTCTCACTCTCTGCCGTCTGGAACTGGCTGTAGAGGGTGCTGGTGCTGCGGCGGGCTGCCTGCCGCGAGCTGGATGCAGTAGAGCCGCTGCTCTGGTCGCTGTCCAGGCTGAGGCTCAGCGTGGAGCCCACAGGGCCCTCCTGCAGGTACACACCCAGCGAGCGGCGGTGGTGGGGCACGCTGGACACCAGCAGGGAGCCGGGGGTGCCCTGCAGGCAGGAGGGGCCTGGGTCAGGGGGCCTCCCCGCATCCTGGCCGCAGGCCTGCCCACCAGCCCCCACACCTGCCCCCACTCACACGTCCGTCTGGCCGGCCCTCGAGGCGCTGGGCCGCCTTCACCCGATCCCAGGCGTCCTTCCAGCGCTCGGGGGTCGGCCCAGCTCAGTCTCCAGTCGCTGCATCTCCTGCGGGGGGTGGGGGGGTGGGGGTGGACCAGTGAAGTAAAAGATTCTGCAAAAGGGAATGCGTGAATACAAAAGGATAAAGACGGATAAAGGGAATACAAAAGGATAAAGGTAAAGGAGACGGAGAAGAGACGCCGCTCTTCTCCGTGTGGGACTGTCACCCCGAGGAAGGTGCGCAAGGGCAAGGGGCTGGACGAAACCCGCACTTGGAGAAAAACGACGAGAGAGAGACAGCAAACGTGTAATCAAAACGCCACAAACCCCAAACAGGGTAAGCTGAGCATACACACCCACAGAAAAAAACTTCTGAAAGTTATTACAAAAAGACTTCTGAAAGAGAAAATTCCAAAACAAGCCAGAAAAAAATCTATCTTCAAAAGAGCAACAGGGAGCTGCCTGGCACACAGGCGTGTGGACCTGAGTGGTTACGGGGCTGCGCTATGGCCTGAGGCCCAAGAGGGTCACATGGGAGCCTGAGCGGGCGGGGCAGAGGCGGGGGGTGGGGGTGGGGGTGGAGGCAGCAGGAGCTTGACCCTCTTCCCACAGACAACCCCCACCCCCAGCATCTCTAGCCAAGAGCAACCGCCACGTGTGCAGCAAGACCCTGCGAGGCCTGGCAGAGAACAGCTGCTCAAAAGCTGTGAGCTACATCCGGACGCTGGAGGCCACACAGCGTGGGGAGATGCAGAATCCATGGGGACACCTGCTGCTGACACAGACCTGCTGAAACCTGAAAAGACCATGTCCATGGAGCCTGGAGGAAACTCTTCTCTATGAGGAGCAACCCCACCGAGGATCGGTGGCTGTGCGGACGCAGGAGGGCCAAGAGGAGCTACTCCATGTGCAAGGTCAGGAGGGGCGGCCGTGAGAAGATATCCCTCGTCCACGGTAAGAGAAACCCCAGTAAGACGGCAGGCACTGAGAGAGGGCATCAGATGGCAGACGGAAACCACAGTCACAGACAACCAGCCAATCTGATCACACAGACCACAGCTTCTCTAACTCAATGAAACCAAGCCATGCCCGTGGGGCCACCCAAGACAGGAGGGCATGGTGGAGAGGGCTGACAGAACGTGGTCCACCGGAGAAGGAAATGGCAAACCACTTCAGTATTCTTGCCTTGAGAGACCCATGAACAGTATTAAAAGGCAAAATGATAGGATACTGAAAGAGGAACTCCCCAGGTCAGTAGGTGCCCAATATGCTACTAGAGATCAGTGGAGAAATAACTCCAGAAAGAATGAAGGGATGGAGCCAAAGCAAAAACAATACCCAGTTGTGGATGTGACATGTGATAGAAGCAAGGTCTGATGCTATAAAGAGCAATATTGCATAGGAGCCTGGAATGTCAGGTCCATGAATCAAGACAAATTGGAAGTGGTCACACAAGAGATGGCAAGAGTGAACGTCGACATTCTAGGAATCAGCGAACTAAAATGGATTGGAATGGGTGAATTTAACTCAGATGACCATTATATCTACTACTGCGGGCAGGAATCCCTCAGAAGAAATGGAATAGCCATCATGGTCAACAAAAAGAGTCCGAAATGCAATACTTGGATGCAATCTCAAAACGACAAAATGATCTCTGTTCGTCTCCAAGGCAAACCATTCAATATCACAGTTATCCAAGTCTACCAGTAACACTGAAGAAGCTGAACGGTTCTATGAAGACCTACAAGACCTTTTAGAACTAACACCCAAAAAGATATCCTTTTCATTATAGGGGACTGGAATGCTAAAGTAGAAAGTCAAGAAACACCTGGAGTAACAGGCAAATTTGGCCTTGGAGTACAAAATGAAGCAGGGCAAAGGTTCATAGATTTTTGCCAAGAGAATGCACTGGTCATAGCAAACACCCTCTTCCAACAACACAAGAAAAGACTCTACACATGGACATCATCAGATGGTCAACACCGAAATCAGACTGATTATATTCTCTGCAGCCAAAGATGGAGAAGCACTATACAGTCAGTAAAAACAAGACCAGGAGCTGACTGTGGCTCAGATCATGAACTCCTTATTGCCAAATTCAGACTTAAATGGAAGAAAGTAGGGAAAACCGCTAGACCATTCAGGTATGACCTAAATCAAATCCCTTATGATTATACAGTGGAAGTGAGAAATAGATTTCAGGGCCTAGATCTGACAGACAGAGTGCCTGATGGACGGAGGTTCATGACACTGTACAGGAGACAGGGATCAAGACCATCCCCAAGGAAAAGAAATGCAAAAAAAAAGCAAAATGGCTGTCTGGGGAGGCCTTACAAACAGCTGTGAAAAGAAGAGAAGCGAAAAGCCGAGGAGAAAAGGAAAGATATAAGCATCTGAATGCAGAGTTCCAAAGAATAGCAAGGAGAGATAGGAAAGCCTGCCTCAGTGATCAATGCAAAGAAATAGAGGAAAACAACAGAACGGGAAAGACTAGAGATCTCTTCAAGAAAATTAGAGATACCAAGGGAAAATTTCATGCAAAGATGGGCTCGATAAAGGACAGAAATTGTACGGACCTAACAGAAGCAGAAAATATTAAAAAGAGGTGGCAAGAATATACAGAAGAACTATACAAAAAGATCTTCACGACCCAGGTAATCACAATGGTGTGATCACTCACCTAGAGCCAGACATACCGGAATGTGAAGTCAAGTGGGCCTTAGAAAGCATCACTACAAACAAAGCTAGTGGAGGTGATGGAATTCCAGGTGAGCTGTTTCAAATCCTGAAGGATGATGCTGTGAAAGTACTGCACTCAGTATGCCAGCAATTTGGAAGACTCAGCAGTGGCCACAGGACTGGAAAAGGTCAGTTTTCATTCCAATCCCAGAGAAAGGCAATGCCAAAGAATGCTCAAACTACCGCACAATTGCACTCATCTTACACGCTAGTAAAGTAATGCTCAAAATTCTCCAAGCCAGGCTTCAGCAATACGTGAACCATGAACTTCCAGATGTTCAAGCTGGTTTTAGAAAAGGCAGAGGAACCAGAGATCAAATTGCCAACATCCGCTGGATCATGGAAAAAGCAAGAGAGTTCCAGAAAAACATTTATTTCTGCTTTATTGACTATGCCAAAGCCTTTGACTGTGTGGATCACAATAAATTGTGGACAGTTCTTCAAGAGATGGGAATACCAGACCACCTGACCTGCCTTTTGAGAAACCTATATGCAGGTCAGGAAGCAACAGTTAGAACTGGACATAGAACAACAGACTGGTTCCAAATAGGAAAAGGAGTACGTCAAGGCTGTATATTGTCACCCTTCTTATTTAACTTCTATGCAGAGTACATCATGAGAAACGCTGGGCTGGAGGAAGCACAGGCTGGTATCAAAATTGCTGGGAGAAATATCAATAACCTCAGCTATGCATATGACACCACCCTTATGGCAGAAAATGAAGAACTAAAAAGCCTCTTGATGAAAGTGAAGGTGGAGAGTGAAAAGTTGGCTTAAAGCTCAACATTCAGAAAACAAAGATCATGGCATCCGGTCCCATCACTTCATGGGAAATAGATGGAGAAACAGTGGAAACAGTGTCAGACTATTTTCTTGGGCTCCAAAATCACAGCAGATGGTGACTGCAGCCATGAAATTAAAAGATGCTTACTCCTGGGAAGGAAAGCTATGACCAACCTAGATAGTATATTCAAAAGCAAAGACATTACTTTGCCAACAAAGGTCTGTCTAGTCAAGGCTCTGGTTTTTCCTGTGGTCATGTATGGATGTGAGAGTTGGACTGTGAAGAAGGCTGAGCGCCGAAGAATTGATGCTTCTGAACTGTGGTGTTGGAGAAGACTCTTTAGAGTCCCTTGGACTGCAAGGAGATCCAACCAGTCCATCCTAGAGATGAGCCCTGGGATTTCTTTGGAAGGAATGATGCGAAAGCTAAAACTCCAGTACTTTGGCCACTTCATGAGAAGAGCTGACTCATTGGAAAAGACTCTGATGGTGGGAGGGATTGGGGGCAGGAGCAGAAGGGGGACGACAGAGGATGAGATGGCTGGATGGCATCACTGACTTGATAGACATGAGTTTGAGTAAACTCCTGGAGTTGGTGACAGGGAGGCCTGACGTGCTGCAATTCATGGGGTCACAAAGAGTCGGACACGACTGAGCGCTGAATTGAACTGAACTGAACAGCTGCCTAACAAAGCGTTAAGAACAGCCCCTGAAAAGACCAAGCTAACCCACAAGGTCACCGAATGCCAGCAGGAAGAAAACCCACGACCTTGAACGAGACAAAGAGATCTTGACCTTCAACAATGTCCAGCTCACAACAATTCTTAGACAGGCATGAAGGCAGGGAGAGAAGAAGCATAATCAGAGGAAGGTGAAACAGACCCAGCAATGAACTGGATACTCAAGTAGCATACAAGAAGTTCAAAACAGTTAGAAGTACATTTAAGATTTCAGGATGAACCAAACGGTTGAGAAGATGGGGAATCTCTAGAGAGAAAAAACTAAAGAAAATGGAAACTCTCGAGGTGGAAACTCTTTAATACCTAAAACAGGAAATTCATTAAACAAGCTTCAGAGCATCCTAACCGTGAGGAACGGAGCAGTGGGCTTGTGAGCAGGGCGATATGGATTGCGCAGCACGACTTGCAGAGGAAACCCACAGAGCCTTAACAGCCCATGGGCAAGGGGGCCCCGAGCAAGCCATCACAGAGGGGAGCTTCCAAAGAGACGATGGTCTGAAACCCAGTAAAGCCGATTAAAGCCACCACCCCACAGCATCTAAGACGCTTAAAGAGCTCTAAGCAGAACACATGCAAAAGCCCACGCGATGGCCAGGCTGCGGACACTGGAGATGAAGAGAAGGCTCCCCCGGCGGCCGAGCACTGAGAGAGCCGCTGAGAGAGCCGGCCGCCCGCGGGGACAGGGGCCCGAGCCCGGCCCAGGAAGGGCCCACACGCCCCAGAGGAAGCGGGGCCGTGCGCCCCAGCACAGAGCCTGTCTGTGCGCCAGAGCCGCGCTGGCAACGAGGAAGGCCACTGCCCTGAGAAGCCTGCACTCCACGGCTGGAGAAAAGCACAGCAGCAGCGGAGACCCAGGACAGCGCCAAGGAGGCGAGTGAGATGGGAAGCAGACCTGAGAGGTAGTCGGGGGAAAGGGTGATGCCACACACACTTTACAAGGGCGAGAAGGAGCGTCAGCGCTCAGAAACAGTGCCAGCAGCAGAGCCTGGAATGACGCTGTTAAACTGCCAGGGCCGAAGCTGTCAACCTAGAGTTCTGTATCCGAGGAAAACACCCTTTCAAGAAAGCACACACAGAGAGAGCAACGAAGGGAAGAACGCCATCTGCTGCTGCAGCAAAAAGAGCACAGCACCCAGGAGCGCACCTGCCCATGGAGGCCAGGGAGCCCACGCAGAGCCGCGAGGCGCCGAGGAGAGACACGCGGGTGCCGGCCAGCTGGGGAGGCGCGGCGCGCTCTGGGGCCGGGAGAAGCCACCCTGAGAGCTCGCTACTGGCCGGGGGTGCTGTCTGCAGAAGCGACCACCGTGGCCAGTGACTCTCCTACTGTGGCTGGGCGAACATGCATCTGCTCATTCACTCTGTGCAGGCTCTCACACGCAGCGGTGTCACGCAAGACGCCTGTAAAGCTGCCTGGTTTCCGAGCAGGGCTCTCAGCCCACTATTCTGCAGAGCACAGCAGCGTTCTCCAGTAGCGTGAGTTTCAGTTTCACTTCCCATTTCAGAATCAATCACTAAGTTTTTTTGGCTTTCGTTGATCTAATATTCACGTCACCTGAACAGAACTATATTCTGAAGAACTATCATCTTCTGAGACATTAGTACAAATATCACTTAGACAATCAAAGGCGGTATCTGCATAAAATCCACTGAAAAATTCCTCACTCAAAAATTTCACAAAGCATCAGTTTTGAAAATTTCACGTTTATAATATACACAAGGTTGGGAGAAAAACCTAAGCGAGCAAACTGTGAATGGCAGAACTTCCCTGGTGTCCAGTGGTTGAGAACCCCCTGCCAACGCAGGGGGACACGGCTCGGTCCCTCGCTCTGGGAGGGCCCCGCTGCCGCAGCCACAGAGCCACAAGCGCGGGCCTCAAGGTGTGACTGCAGAAGCCTGTGTGCGCGGAGCCCCTGCTCCGCGCAGGGAGGAGCCGCCACAGTGGGAAGCCTGCTCCCCGCAAGGAAGAGCAGCCCCTACTCACTGCAACAAAGCTGTGCAGCCAAAAAAATGAACAGGAGACCTAAGCAGACATTATTCCAAAGAAGACATGTATATGAACAACAGGCTCGTGAAAAGCTGCTCAGTATCACTATTAACACTAGAAGAATGCAAATCAAAACCATAGTAAGGTGCCACCACACACCAGTCAGAAAGGCCATCATGAAAAATCCTACAGCTAATAAATGTTGGCGAGGGTGTGGGGAGAAGGGAGCCCAGCTCCACTGCTGGCAGGATGGAAACTGCTGCAGCCGCTACAGAGAACAGTATGGAGGCTCCTTAAAAACCTACCACCAGAGCTGCCGCGACCCTGCGATCCCACCCCCAGGCACACATCCAGAAAAGACAAGACCTCTAACGCGAAGAGACACATGCACCCCAGTATTGACTTCAGCAGCATTTGCAATAGCCTACAAGGAAACCCCGTAAATGTCCATCAACAGATGAACGGATAAAGGCGTGGCACATATACACGGTGGACTACTACTCAGCCATGAGAAGCATGGAGCCACGCCTCCCACAGCAGCATGGCCGGACCCAGAGATGGCCACTAAGCGAAATCAGTTAGAGAAAGAAAAATACCATTTGCTATCACTTAAATGTGGAATCTGAAAAATTATATAAGTGAACTTATTTACAAAACAGAAACAGACTCACAGACATAGAAAACAAACATGATTACCAAAGGGGAGGAGGGGAAGGGACACATTAGGGGTCTGGGGTTGACATACACACTCTATCTGTATAAAGGGGATGAGGGGAGAGGGACGCGTTAGGGGTCTGCGGTTGACACACACTCTATCTGTATAAAGTAGATAATCAACAAGGGCCTGCACAGCACAGGGAACCATATTCAGTATCTTGTGAAAACCTGTAATGGAAAAGGCTCTAATATACATATATATACACTTTCCTGGAGGCTCGGACAGTAAAGAATCTGCCTGCAATGCAGGAGACCCCAGGTTCAGTCCCTGGGTTGGGGAAGCCCCCTGGAGCAGGGAGCAGCAGCCCACTGCAGGACCTCGCCTGGAGGGTCTCATGGACAGAGGAGCCTGGCAGGCCATGCAGGCCGTGGGCTACACAAAGTCAGATACAGCTGAGTGGCTGGCACTTCCACATGCAGACGTGTCTACATCCCTCTATTCTGCACCCGAAACACAATGATGTGAACTAATCGTACTTCAAAAAAAAAAGAAATGGAGAAAATAAAAAATTTAAAAGGCACAAGAAAGAGATTTTCAAGTGAAGAACAAACGCTGGGTGAATCTATCCCTAGCAGATTTGATTTACAAGAAACATTACAAGCTCTCCAGGGTCTTCCCTGGCGGTCCAGTGGTTAAGAACCTGCCTTGCAATGCAGGGGACACACGTTCAGTTTCTGCTCGGGGAACTAAGATCCTACGTGCTGCAGGGCAACTAAGCCCCTGAGCCTCAAGTACTGAGCCCCTGCGGCCAGGTAAATACAATAGATGCATAAGTATTAAGAGAGAAAAACCCAGGCTGAAGAGGAGTGACACACGGCAGACCCACAGGGAAGAATGAGACAGTGGCACGGCAGATAGGTTCGCCCGTGTCTAATTCCTTCAAAGCGAAGCTGCCACTCAAACACAATCCATGCTGTGCTGACATTACAGGCGAAAGCAGAACGGGCGATGGCGGCGAATGGCAGGAGCGGGCAGTTCCGCGGGGGCCAAGGGTGTGGGTGCAGTTCAGCCCCAGGAAGCCTGTGACTGCAGTCACTGACGACCGCTACAAGTACCGCAAAGAGACGGCTCAAAAGCCACACAGTGCTGATGGCGTGGAGCAGTAATGCTCAACTATCTGGAAAAATAACAAAAGCAAGAAAAGAGCAAAGAAAGGATAGCAAGCTGGAAGTCAGACTTCACATCAGTGTGGAAGCGTCGCTCAGCTGTGTCCAACTCTTACGGCCCTCTGTCCGTGGGATTCTCCAGACAAGAACAGTGGAGTGGACAGCATCTCCTTCCCCAGGGGATCTTCCCGACTCAGGGATCAATCTTCCCGACTCGGTGGGTCTCCTGAACTGCAGGCGGATTCTTTACCCTCTGAGCCAGAAGAACCCATCACACATCAATGATTAAGTATAAATGCCTGTGCCAGATTCACCGTGTTGTATGGCAGAGCTAACACAGCACTGTAATCATCCTCCAACCAGATTTTTAAAAAATTTTAAATAAAGAAAAAAACTTAGACATGAAGATACAAGTATAAATAGACCAAAAGTCTAATGAAAGAAATGGGTAAAAAGAAGAGCTAACCACGAGCACCAGGAGCTCCCTAACTTAAGTGTAAAGACACAGAGCAGTCAGAAGGGGAGGCGGGAGACAGCACGCGCCACACAGACGCTGGTCTAGGCCCGACCCCAAGAGCGCCAGCAGCGTGGGGAGGGCCGCCCGCCCTCCGCGCCTGCGAGCCCCTTCACCCAGAGCCGGGACCCAGGCTCCCCCAAACCCTGGGTGGCAGGCTGCCGGGCGCTGGTGCTCGGTGCTCGCCCCTCACCGCGCCGCTCTCCCCACAGGAAGCAGCAGCTCAGGACGCCGAGACAGCCCCGAAGCCGCCCAGCCAAGGGCAGGGGAGAGGAGGCTCCGCCCGTCGCACAGGGCGCACCGCCAGGTCCGGCGGACAGAGAGCAAGGGCGGCCTCAAAGCCCATCCCAAGCTTCTCTGAAGAGACAGCAGGCAGCTGGAACCCAGCAGAGCACCGTCCACACGGGGGTGTGCACAGCCGGGAAGGAGAGCTCAGGGGTCGCCCGCGGGGTGACTCCAAACCTTCCCGAGAAGGTGGGAGGGGGCGGTTTCCCCACAGCCTCGGTCACCGCTGCCTGCAGACACCAGTCAGGGCGGGCACTGCAGACCCGTGGGGGGAGGGGAAGAGCCCACTCCCAGTCCCCGGGCCACACGCACCTCCAGGAGCCGGGAGATGGCGTCGGGCTGGGCTCTGGGCCGGCTGTCATAGCAGGGCCACACCACCCGGCGCCTGCTCTGGGGGGCACCCCCATCTGGCCGTTCTTCCTCCGGGGGCTCAGGGGGTCCCTGCGCCAGTTCCCAGTCGTAGGGGGGCCCTCGGCCAGCGTCTCCTCGGTGTAGAAGTCCCACACCTTCAGGTTGGACACGTTGCTGTAGGGCCGCAGGACCTGGGGGCGGGCCTGGCGTGAGCACTGGGCGCGGAGGGCCCGGCCACCTCGCCCGGGGCCCGGCTCACCTCCGCGTCCTCCGGCGCGTACATATAGTTGTAAAACACGGGCGTCCGCTTGCTCAGCCGCTCCACGTACTCCCACACCGAGCGGCAGGCCTGCGGGGCCCGGCGATCCCCCTTCTCCTCGTAAAGCAGCCCTGTGGGCGGGTGGGGGCGCAGCACCGGACTGCTGACCACGCTCCTCCTGCAGACCACGCCCTCCAAGCGTGGGCCACGCCCCTCCCACAGGCCACGCCCTCCACCAGCGGACAGCGCCCATCCCCGCCCCCACCACCTCCCATACCCACCCGCCCTGCCCCTGTACCCAGCTCAATGCGTTCATAGTCGGAGTCCAGCAGGAAGGTCCGGAAGCGGCGAGACACGTGATGGTAGCCAAGGAACTTGAGGTAGAAAGGGCTGAACTCGAACTCCATGGGGAACTGCACGTGGATCTGTGTGCAATCAGGGGTCAGCAGAGAGCGGTCAGCACGCACAGTCCCCAGCCACGGCCAGCCACTCACCTGGTGTACACAGTCCAGGAATTGCAGGAAGACTGGCGTGAAGCCACTGCTCTGCCCAGCTAAGGTGTGGGCCCGCGGTGGCTGAAGCGATGGCCGAAGGACAGCCACTCCTTCTCCACCAGCAGACGAAAGCCCTCCAGGGTGCGGTAGAAGGGGTCTGAGAGCAGCTGCACCAGGGACACCACCTGCCAGCAGCGCCGAGGGTCAGCAGGGCGTGGGGACCCCGACCCCTGCACACCTGCGTGATGTCCCCGCCCACCCCCACGCACCTGCGTGGTGATGTCCCAGCCGTCCTCCAGGCTCACCAGGACGGAGGAGCCCGAGTCCAGGAGCTCCACCACCAGCACCGACACCTGCAGCAGCTTGTGGATCTGCGGGGACCCGCAGCCCTCAGCACCTCCCGGGGCCCCAGGCCCCACACATCCACAGACGAGGTGGCTGTGCCGGCCCCGCCAGGGGACAGCCTGCGCCGTGGGAAGGCTGGACAGGCCCAGAGGGCACAGGGGTGCGCCCCTCCTCCCGCCCGCGCCTTCCAGGCCTGAAGAAGTGGCCCTCCCAGACACGCCCAGTCCCACCAGGACAGAGCAGAGGGCGCCCACACGGCCGGGCTCTGGCCTCCACCTCTGTCCACCTCCTGCCACTGGGAAACAGCCCTGACCTCCTCCCAAAGTCAATGAGCAAGTCCAGACCCCACCCATTTGTGGCCCTAGGCAACTGGGGGCCGAGCACCCAGGGGGCCACTGGACAGTCCCTCCCTGGCTTCCGCACACCCTCCCAGCGCCATCCCCGCAGCGGGGCTAGAGCCAGGGGAGACCTGGGTGAGCCACTCTGAGTCTTCCAGGGAGCGCAAGAAGGAGGCAGGACCAGGCTCGGTGGCAGGACAGCCAGGGACACAGGCCTTCAGCAGCTTCTTGAAGCTCGCCTTCACCTGCCGCGCCTCGAACACCTCAATGGGCACCAGCTCCCACTGCTGCAGGGGGTCTGGCCGCACACCCTGGAAAAAGCCTACCGTGGCAAGGCGGCCCAGACCTCACATCCCCATCTGGCCCTGGGACCCCATCCCAGTCACCTTCAGCTGGGCTTTGTCTCCAATGATGTAGAGTGCTGCACGCTGCGGCCGCAGAAAGCCTGGGTCAGCAGGGGCCCCGTTGGCCTGGGGGGCCCACGCCTGCTAGCCGGGAGCCCACATCAGTGCTGAGCCCCCACTGCGCCCGCTGGCCCGGACGCTGCCCCATTTACCTGCACAGAGAAACCAGGTTAAGCACCAGACCGGGGCCAGGGCAACACTTACCTAGGGCTGAGCTCCCAGGAAGGGCAAGGGGCGGGACGCGGGGCATCAGGCTGTTAGTGCCCAGGGCTGTGGGGAGGGCTGGGTTACACCAGTCTGTCAAGTGGGGCCGTTAGTGCCAGACATGGGGACGTCAGTGCCCATGGCCGCTCAGTCCCATGGGGACCATCGGGGCCAGGTGTGGGGAGCCGGCCGGGGGCCAGTACGGTACCTCGGGCGCAGTCCGTCTGGGAGGCCGAGGCCGCCATGGGGTTGGACAGCGTGGTGACCCTGGCTCTGGGGCTGGGCACTGGGGGTACAGCAGAGAGGAAGCTCAGGCCTGGCCCCAGGCTTGGGGCGCCCAGCGAGGGGGAAACTGGCCCGAGGGGACTGGGTGCAGGGCTGGGTTGCCCCCAAAGCCACAGGGAGCCAGAGACAGCGGGGTCAACACCAAGACCCTCTGGGCCCCTAGGGCGAACCAAGGACAGAGGACCCAAAAGTAGGTAGAGAGGGGAGGGGGGCAGGCCGGACACTGGGCCTCCTCTGCACCCTCAGCCCACAGACGCTGCCAGGGCTGCTCATGACGCGGCCGCCCAGCACTCCCTGCCAGGCGCGCAGCAGCAGGAGGTGACCGCGAAGTGCGGCCCTGAGAGGGGGCGGCACCCAGTCTGGGGCCTCCGAGGCTGGTTCAATCCAGGACACAGGCAGGCTCGAGGCTCGTGGGCTGGACGTGCAGGGAGCTGGCAGGACGAGGCTCTGTACTGGCCTCTGGGTTCCAGAGCCAGCACCAAGCCCCGGCCCTCCTCTGCGTGGGGTGCAGGCCCCAGGAGGTGAGCATGCAGGCAGCCTCCCACACTGCAGGCGGAAGCCCCATCACCCACAGCAAGGACACTGAGTCTTCATGACAGTCTGAACTGGAACCGGGCACAGCTGAGGCAAGCTGAGCCCTGTCCACCCCGGGCAATGAGGGCATGGTCCCTGCCCGGGACTTGGGGGCACCAAGCAGCCGCGCCACAGGCACCATCAGGGAAAGCCCAGGCATGGGGACAAGCGGCCCTGGGGAGGGTGCCTGCTGCCTCAGGGGCTGCGCAGAGCCTCTGGAGAGGGCGGAAGGCAAGACAGCACGACCGTAAACGCACTGAAGGATGGAAACTGACAAGTAGCAGCGACGTTCCCAGCAGAGAAGCAACATGGGCAAGGGACGTGCCCCTTCAGAAGGGCGGATGCCAGAGCTGGTCCTCCCTAGATCGGCATTCCTGTTAACCACTACGAGGACAGGGGAATGCCCGTTTCCACAGCCGACCCAGGGGGCAGCTGACCACAGGGGAGGGCTGCAGACATGGGTGGTGAGCTCACAGGACTGAAGAGTGGGCAGCAGGAAGAATGAAGGAAGACGCGTGGGCTTCTGGAAGGCTGGGCCCACAGGCGGTGCCAGCCTCCGAGCCCACTTGAAGACCCTAGCACGTCTGGCAGGGGAAAACGCAAATTGAGTCTGAAGGGAGGGAGGGAGGGAGGGAATCGGGAGACCTGAGTGACAAGCAACCCCTGGTGTGATGCCTGCACCAGCCAGGGTAGCGGCAGCGGGGGTCTCACTGGGAAGAGACCCCCGTGTGACCTCTGCCGACTGCACACACAACCGCCAGGACAGCTGCATCTGCTGAGGAACAGGCGGAGGCCGGCTCCAGCCAGCATCTGGGCCATAGTCAGGCCAAGGGTGGGCAGCTCCCCAGACCTCGCGCCTCGAGGGGCTGATGAGCCCTCCAAGCACAGACTGAGAGGCCTCTGATCACCAAGCCCCAAGCACAGAGGAGCAACAGCAGTTCCATGGCAGCTGGAGGAGGCCCAGTGGGCCAAGAGAACAGACCAGAAGAGGCCAGAGCATCACGAGGGTCCAGGAGGGGAGACGGGGGCAGGGGAGGAGGCCGCCACAGGACCTCGATGAGGGGGACAGGGCGCGGGACAGGGCTGGGGGAGGGTGAGCGCAATGCAGAGGTGACTGCCTCGGAGCAAGGGCCCTGGGTGAGGCTGCTCCTGCCAGCACACACCCTCCCCTGCCTGCAGGCCCTGGGGCCCTCATGGGTGTCTGTCTAGAACCCTCTCCCAGTGCCGGGCACTCACACGGCTCACCACCCCAGCTGCTTTCCCATCCCGGGACACCAGACCCTGTGCACAGCATCACAAGCTCTCCTGTGCCGCTGAGCACCTCCCGGGTCACAAATGGCAGGGCCCCAGATGGGCCCTGGTGCATGCCCGGGGCCTGCCGCCTCCCCTGCAGACCCCCGAAGGAGTGGGCAGAGCGGGGCCTCAGGACACTCACCTGGTCCCACTCCCCAGACACTGCCCCCTTGCGGGCCTGCCCTCCATAAATGCCGCCACTGCCCCAAGTCCTCCCCGTCCAAGCACACTCACCATGGCTGCCCATGTGGGCAGAGGAGAAGCCGCTGAGCGTGTTGCGGCCCGATGCGTCCGCGTAGCGCGGCATGGAGCTGACTACGGCCTGCAGATACTTCTCCTGTTCCAGGCTGCTGGAGTCGGCCTGGGACTGGCCTGGCGGGAGAGGCGTTGGTGGGGGCGGGGCCCTGGGGCGGGGCGGAGAGGCGGGGCGAGGGGGCCGGGCGGGGCCATAGCAGGAGCAGGGCGCCTACCTGGAGAAGGCGCATTCTGGGCCTTGAAGAGACCTACGACACCCTTGCCGTGCAGGCCTCCAGAGCGCAGCAACACAGCCTTGGAGCGCCCGCTGCGCCAGCAGACCACCGGAAAGCGGTTCTGGCGGTAGCAGCGGGAGACACGCTGCAGAGCGTTGTCCTGGATGCTCTGGGGCACGATCAGCAGCCCGGGGGTAGCTGCGAGGGGGCGGTGGGTGAGGGTGGCGGCGGCGGCCCCTCTGAGCCTGCAGCCAGCGCCCGGGCCGCGCCAGGGCTCACCTGCGGCAGATGGCGTACATGCGGTTCACCGGGGAGATCCGGAAGGGCTCAGACTTGGCCCGGCTCAGGCTGCTGCTCAGCGTGCCCAGCCCCAGGCGCTGGTAGTCCCGGCAGCACGCCCGCTCCACCAGGCTGCTCATGGTCATGCGGTCCGAGGGCTTCAGGGCCGAGGACGGGGTCAGCGTGCTGGGCTCCAGCTCCTCCGAAACTGGGGCAGACCAGGCACACAGGGCTCGTCACTCACAGACCTCCCAGGTCCCGTACCCTCCACGTGAAGGTCTTCACCAAGACCACCCAGGGCTCCCCACCCCCACCAGAGATCTCATCCTCCTGGTCCTCCGGGGCGGCTGGCCCCGGTGCTCCCAGCTGGGGGGTTGTACTTCTTCCGAGTGACATACTGCCGCCCGATCGTCTTCTTGGCGTTCTTCACCAGGTTCCTGGACAGGGTCCTAGGGGTGGGGAGAGCACGGCCACCAAGATGAGGTGAACAGGGCATGTGCACAGCATGCTGGCCCTCGGGCCCAGCTGCCTACCTGAAGGAAGGCCCCTTGTCCTTGGTGGCACGGGGCGGCCGGCCGGGGGTGTGGGCAGAGCCAAGGGTGAGTGCGAACGTGCCCCTGAGGTCTGGCGGGTACCGCAGCTTGTGCAGCTGCTTGCGGAAGAGCTCAGCGCTGTCAGACCCCACCTCCTCGTCAAACGCCATCTTCAGCAGCTGCGCCAGAGGGGAGGCCTCAGAGGCTGGACGGCCCATGGGCCTGAGTCCAGCCACCGAGGCAGACAGGCCTCTGGGCCAGCCCACGCTGCATCACTAGAGCGCGAGGGTTTCTAACAGGGTGGACGGGTGAGAGCCCTATGGCCAGACGGACCACGGAGAAGGCGGTAGGTCTACCATGGGACTGTGAGAGTCAGTCTCACCTCTGCGTCCAGAGACGGACACCCCTGAGGGAGCACCTCAAGGACACACGGCTAACGGAGGGTCCGCTCCCAAACCGCACGCAGCTACAGTCGGACAACCCCATCTCTGTGTGATCCCCTCCGCAGGGGTTTCAGTCAGACATGCTCACGCGGCACACTCGCCCCAGATCCTGGGGTCTAGCCTCACACACGAGACAGAGAGCCTGGACAACCAGCATGGGGCACGGGCAGAGAACCCCCCGCCAAGGCGCCACAGCCCCCCGCACAGATCACGGCCGCAGAGGGCTCGGGGCCGGCGCCTCAGGCCCCGCCCACCTGGAAGGTGCAGGAGCGCAGCTGTAGCCCATCCTGCAGGAGCTGGTCCACAGGGGTCTGGACGCTGATGCGCTTCTCCTTGGTCAGCGCAGCCACCGGGAAGGAGCGCACCACCACCTGCTCCCCGACTTGGAACAGGCCGGGTGCAGTCAGAGGGAGGGGGGAGGGGGGTAACAGAGCCTCAGGGGACCAGAGCTACGGGGCAGCCGGGGAGGGGGTAGCCAACAGCCTGTCTCCACAGACCCCTCCCACCCCTGAGGCGGGAGAGGGAGGGGGCAGAGCAAGTCCCGCTCACCCAGGGACCTGGGAGGAGAGGGGAGGCAAGGGTAGGGTGGGCACAGAGGCCCTGAGGCTCACCCAGGGGGTCGGTGGGCATCCCCGTGAAGATGACCCGATACGTGGTGAGGAAAACGGCGCCCTCGGCCGGCAGCAGTGCAGGGGCCGCCTCCGGGGCCCCCGCGCCCTCCTCTCGCCCGTCGGGCAACAGGTAGACGCGAAGGCCGTCCAGCACACACTCCTCTCCGGGCAGCAGGCGTGGCCGGAGCAGTTTGGGCTGTTTGGGGAGGGGAGCGGTGCCTCAGCACGCGGCCGGGGCCTGGGCCTGGCCCCCATGGCGCCGCCTCACCTTCTGGATGGGGGCAGCCTCTTGCTCTCTCTGTGCACGGCCTCCAGGGTCTCGATGTGCATCTGGACGATGTCTGGGGGAGAGCGGCTCTCACACCAGGGCCTGGGCCCGCCCACCCAGAGGAGTGTCTCCAGGCCCAGACCTCGTACCTGGCACCATGACATGCAGTCCCTTGAGGTGGGCGCTGGTGACCCCACTCTCTGTGCAGACCTTGTCCACAAAGCGGTTGATGAAGCGGACCACAGCCCCGGCCACATCACAGGTCTCTGCGTCCTCGAAGCCGCTCTCCGTGTCGTAGCTCTCTGCCACGCTGCCCGCCATGCTGGCCAGGGAGGGGCACAGTGGGCACCGGCCCGGCCTGAGGCTCACGCCGCCGACCCCCGCCCCGGCCAGGCCCCACCTGTTGGTGACGAGGCTGTTGCTGGCACTCTCGAGCTCACCCAGCCCCGTGCGCTCCCGGAGCAGGCGGCTCTTGCTGCTGTCCAGGGGCAGGAGCAGGTAGCTCATGCGGTTGGCATAGTGGATGGCCTGGCTGAAGACGGTGCTCTCCTCCTTCTGCACCAGCTCCTGCTGCTTCTCCCGGCTCAGCGTGGGCCACAGGCGCCTCTGCTCAGACGCCACGTCCAACGCAGAGCGTTCGTCCTCCTGCACGGGTGCCTCCCCTACCTGCCGCAGGGCCGCAGGTGAGCGAGAGCCAGGCCCGCCCATCCCCCGGCCCAGGGAGCCCCCCACACACCGAGAAGGGGTCTCGGTCCTCAGCAGGCTCCAGGTAAAGAGCCCGGATGTGGGTCTGCACGTCCCCGTAGAACATGGCCTCCCAGAACTGCGGCGTGCTCCAGACCACATGCTCCTGCACGCAGCTGTATGCAAACTGCGTCACCCCTGGGCTCAGCTTCTGCAGAGGCCAAGTGGGAGTCAGCGGCGGCAACTGGAGTGGGCAGGGGAAGACCCTGGCCACCCCAGCACTCACCCGGCAGAAGGCAGTGACCAGGGGCAGCAAAGCAGCTGCGATGCCGTGCTCGTCCAGGGAGGTGCAGTCCTGCAGCAGCCAGGGGTGTCGGAGCCCTGCCCAGTGCACCCCCACCCGCACTGCCGCCAAGAGCAGCACCTCCTGCCGTCCCTGGACTGTCTGCACCAGTCCCCAGGGCTGCCCGGGAGGCCGAGGGCAGGAGGCCTCTGCACATGGGCCCTCCTAGGCCGCCCTCAGCAGCAGACCTGGGCCTCCCAGCTGCCGCGCTGCCAGAAGAGGCCCCCTCGCAGGCTGGCTGGGGAAGCCCTGCCCGCCCCGCCCTGCAGCATCCGCGCCAGGAGACGGTGGAGCCTGGCCTCACCTGCAGGCAGCAGTTCATCATGCGGACCACGAAGTCAAACTGCTGGTGGTCCAGGACGGCCCGGTTCTGCTGCACGTGCAGGTGCAGCTCCTGGGCAAGGCAGCGGCGGGCCGCACGCCCCCTTCAGGGCCCTCAGCACAGCTGGGAGCAGCTGCGGACAGAGCCACCGGCATGAGGGCTCCAGCCTGTGGAGACCCCACCGCGCCCTGCAGGTCTGAAGGGAGGCACCGGGAAGGCCTGGCCCAGAGGTGGGCCCGCAGCACAGGCTCCCCGCTCAGAGGAGGCTGGAGGCCACTCAGGCCCGGTCTGCACCAGCCTCGGTGCTTCACTGCCCCAGAGAGACTGCCACGCCAGTGTAGCCAGCCCTGCCCACATGCGGCTCAGGCCACCGCCAGCGCGCCGAGGCGCTCTGAGGGCGGCAACCCCGTGGCCGGCCAGGCCCGGTGCCCAGAACACGCATGCCAGCAGCCAGCGCAGCACCACGGGCTCAGAAGAGCTGCACGCGGACTCCTGTCACTGCCATTCTCTCTGAAATGGTCAGGAGCCCAGCGAGGGGCTGGTGTGAGCACAGAGTGCCTCACAGACAGCCACATGGCCACGGCACACGAGGCAGACTCGGCCGACTGTCCTGAGAGCCCGGAGGCGCCAGTGGGCGTCACGAGGCGGAATGCTAAGTGACCTCCACCTTCTACAAATCAAACACTACTTCCTGTCACAGAGAGAGAAACACCACTAAAACTCTTAAGATGTTCTGATACCTAAACGCTGAAGGAAATCCCCCTGCAGGCCACGTCCAGCTGCTCTGAGCAGGAGGGAGGGGGGACCCAGGCCTGGCGTCCACCCGTTGTTCTCGCCTGCCTGGCTCCCCGCAGTGGCCCAAGGGAGGAGGGCCAGGGCTCCTCTGGGAGCCGCCACCCTGGCCCAGAGCAGCCGCACGGAGCTCCCGGCACCCCTCACCTTCTTGGCCTCCAGCATCTTCCCCTCAAACACATAGGAGATGCAGTTCCGGACCACCTCCAGCCGGCGCGCGCGCTGTTACCGTGAAGCCCGCCACTCCGCTCCACGATGGCCGCTGGGGGGCAGACAACACACTGGCCTCTGACCGCCCGCCAGCACTCAGCCGTGCGCACACTTCCCACCCTCCCCACGCCAGCTACGCACTCATGGGCGGCCCCGAGGGCACAGTGGTCCTCTTCTCAGCCTTCACAGCTGGGGGCGCACCCTGCATCTTGGCGGCGGCCTGATCCACGATCCACTGCACCATGCCCTCGTCCAGCCGGGGGAAGGGCCGGGCGACCGCCGCAGGTGGCTGGCCTCGCCCGGCCGCTGCACCTTGTGCATAGCCACCGCCGGGTACGGGTTCTCCTAGGGGCATACAGGCAGCGTGGGCGAGCGGCCCCGGCAGGGCGGCAGGATGGCCTCGGCAGACCAGCCCACGGCTCGGGCCGACCGCCTTACGTTCTTGTAGAGCTGCTCAGCCAGTTCCTTGACGTGACGCAGAACTCGCTGGGGGTGGTTCTCGTCTGCCCGCATCCGAGTGACTTCATGGGCCACCAGCTGGGTGTGGAGCAGAGTCAGGAGGGCTAGCTGGGGTGGGATGGGGTGGGGGGCTCCTCCCGGCTGCGGTGGGGGCGCACCTCATCAAACAGGTCCGTCGGGCGGTAGGGGGACCCCGCGCTCTGACACGAAGCCTGCGAAGGCCATGCCCTCCAGCACCTTCATCAGGAAATCATCCTCCACCAGCCCGCGCTGACCCAGGAAAGCTGCCTGGGGTGCATGAAGAAGTCAGCCCTCGGGCACACCCCTCTGCCCACCCGCGCCCCAGCCGGCGCCCACCTTATGGAAGCGGATGACGGGCTCCGGGTGGATGCGGACCATGTGCAGACACCAGCGGTAGCCTTGCAGGAGCTGAGCAAAGAGCCGCAGGAAGACGGCGCGCAGCTCCTTGTCCTGGGGCACATGCACAGCTGAGTGCCCGCCCCGCCCTTCTGCCCACCCCCCCACACACCCGCCATGGCACCTCCTCCAGGACTCAGCGGCTGTGACACCCACCTGCATCTTCAGGGAGGAAATGGACGTGGTAGGTGGAGGGAAGGCGAGATCAGCCAGCTCCAGCTCTGGGTCTAGGACCTGTGGAGGCAGCAAGGACCAGGCTTGGCTGCACAGCAGCCCCAGGCCCCGGGCCCCTCTGCCAACCCTCTGCCACGGCCCCGCCCCGCCTCACCATGCTCAGGATGCTGTGTGTCTGACTCTGCAGCGGCTCAGGAAGGGGAGGAATGTGCACACACTCGGGGACAGTCACCGTCCCGCCATCTAGATCAGCAACAATCACGTCCAGCTGTGCAGCAAAGGGAGCGAGAGGTCAGGGGCCACAGGCCGCTCAGCAGGGCCCGGGGTCGGCTCGGCCCAGAGCAGCAAGGCGGGCCCCGAGCAGGCCTCACCAGCTCCTGGGCCTCTGCCTGGAAGGCGGCGTTGACTCCAATGATGAAGGGCGTGGGCGTGCTGAGCACCTCCAGGAGCTGTGCCGGCAGGATGGGCACGTAGGTGAAGCTGCAACAGGCCGGGGCTCAGTGCGGCCACCCCGTGAGGGCTGGGGGTGGGCAGAGGGCCGCGGGCAGCGCTGAGGGAGGCACCTGTATCTGAGCGGGAACAGCAGCGCCAGGAGTCCCCGGCAGGCGTCCGAGAGCCGCTGGTAGCTCCGTGACAGGAAGAGCACCTTGTGCTCTGTGAGCGCCGCGCAGAACAGGGACAGCACGTTGGTGATGCCTAGGGGAGACGGGCTTAGAGGCCTGGCACGCAGGGCAGCCTCAGCCCACCGGCTGGCGGGGGGGAGGGGGCACTGTGGGGGGGTGGTTCGGGGGGGCTCGCAGGGCGCCAGGCTCACCCAGCTGGCGGAACAGCAGGGCCACGCTGCAGCGGCTGATGGGCAGCGAGTCGCTGAGTGGGGTCTGAATGACCTGCCGGTCTCCAGCGCCCAAAGAGATGGTTCTCTGCAGAGAGAGGGGCCAGGGCTCAGCTGCTCCAACCAGACCTGCGTCAGCCCCAGGCTCCACAGCCTCAGTAGAGCCTGGGGGTAGACAGACCCCCAGGTGGGACTGGCAGGCATGGGCAGGGGCAAAGGCCAAGCCCGGCTTCTGCCGGCCCAAGCAGCGCTCCAGAGAAAACTTTGGGCCTCTGACCTGGGGTGAAGATGGGGACTAAGTGGGCAGAAGAAACAAACAGTCCGTACCACTCCATCCTCCCCAGAGTCCAGCTGCACAGGACAGACAGGTAGAGAGACACGGTTAGACACAGCCACACGTGGGGACACAGACGGGGGCACTGACAGCCAGAGACAGGCACAACCCTTGCGCGCGCAGGTAGAGCGCACAGATGCGGGTGGAGCCAGGCGTGAGCCGGGACCCAAGGCGGGCAGGGGCAGGGGGCGGCAGCAGCCAGCGGCCCCGACACGGGAGGGCGTCTGAGGCTGGGCGCTCCACCGGCAGGACCGCTGTGGCCTTGAATACGACATGGGCCTGAGGGTGCAGGTGACAGCCCGCCCCCAAACCCACCTGCGAGCCCCCGGCCAGGGGGATGACACATGTCAGCAAGTTCCCGACCACGTTCTCCAGGCCCACGTTCAGACCCTCTACGTGGATGGTGTAAATGAGGCCGAGGCTGTTCTGCAAGGATCACAGGCTGGGGATGACGGTCCAGCCAGCGAGAGCACCCCACGGCCGACCTGGGGAGCCAACTGCTTGCCTCACCCTGAACACCTCCACGTGGTCCAGCCGTGACACCAACACCAGCGTCTTTGGAGCAAACAGCTGGCCGGGTGGGCCGGGCGTTGAGGGGGGCAGTGCCCCCAGGGGCCCCTCATCGGCCTCCTCATCCCGCTCGGTGCCGTCCCGGGCGCACAGACCTTCCTGCGGACAGAAGCCATCTGCCGGGGTCGGGGCACATCCCCAAGCCCGGGGGAGGGGCGGGGGTCCAGGTGACGCAGATGGGCCTGGCAAGCTGGAAAGTGCAGCCTCTTCGGGGTGGAGGACCAGCCACAGACAGGGAGAGACATCCATGGCGGGGGGGTGGGGGTGGGGGTGGGGGTCCGCAGCCAGAGGCTGGCCAGGCGGGCTGACCTGCGTGGGCTCCACAGGCTCCCAGAAGGTCAGGCAGGCACAGTAGTGCCGCTCGGAGTTGATGTCGGTGAGGACAGCGACGAAGAAGGTGGGCGGGTTCCGCTCAGGACACAGCTGCCACCCACTGGGCTGGCAGAACTGGGAGGGCGGGCGGGCCAGCTGTCAGCGCCTGCTGCCCCAGCCCCCAAGGGGCCGCAGGCCGGGCCCAGCACCAGGGGACAGCGGGCTCCGCCACCCAAGTGCCTTGCCTCCAGGAGCTCAGCACCCTGCCCACAGGAGGAGGGGAAGAGCCTCTGGCCGCCCCGTAGGGCGCGGAGGACCCTGGGACGCAGGACAGGGCCCCATCGTGAGGCAGGGGCGTGGCGGGGACTCCCCACCCTCCAGGGCAGTGGCGTCGCCCTGTACCCAGCAGGGCCAGGTGCTGTGGGGCCCGCAGCGTCTGCCCCGCCGCCTCGGCACCCCCAGCCCTCAGCCCCAGGCTCTGGGGCACCCCCACGCACCAGCTCGATGCCCTGAGGGAATGGGTTGTCCTCCCAGTCCTTCTCCGGGAAGCGCTGCAGGATCTGGCCCTGGCCTTCCCCACTCCCTGAGGACAAGAGCAGGGGTCAGGGCACCGCCCAAGCCCCACAGCCCCAGGCGACAGGAGCCGCGAGGGTCCAAGTGGAGCCATCTCTCCCACCTGCCCACATCTGGCAGCAGAGCAGCCCCAGCTCCCAGACCTACGGTTCCCCTAAAGACGACCGCATGAGGAAACACTGCTGGGCCCTGCAGCCCAGGGCCGCCAGGGGCGTGGAGAAGAGCCCGGCTGTGGGTCAGGGTCCCCAAGAGCACGGGCCCCCACAGAGTAGGAATGAAGCTGATGGCCACCAGGGGCAGGGCAGATGGATACACTGGGAGACTGGGACTGATGCCCGCACACCGCCAACAGAGGCAGGTAGCTGAGCGGAGCCTGCTGCAGGGCGCAGCAGATGGCCCAGCGCTCTACAGCGGCCTTCACGAACAGTCTGTAAAACCGCGTTAGTGCTACTGGCTCAGGCGGGTCCGACTCCTTGCGACCCCACGGGCCGCAGCCCGTCAGGCTCCTCTGCCATGGGAGTCTCCGGGCTGGAACACTGGGGTGGGCTGCTGCTCCCTCTCCAGGGGATCTTCCCAACCCAGGGACTGAGCCAGGGTCTCCTGCACTGCAGGCGGATTCTCCACCGTCTGAATAGTTAACTCACTTTCCTCCACAGCAGAAACTTAACACAGCATTATATATTTACCATAATTGAATAAAAAAAATTTTAATGACCTGGAAATTTTAAAAGTAAAACTATGAGTACCTCAAAAAAACAAAAAGAAAACAAAAAAGAGCTCAGGTGCCTTGGCCCAGGGGATGGCAGCAAGGCGAGCTCAACCCACCTGCCCTCAGCCCCTGGCCCCAGGTCCTGGCCCCCACGCTCGCTCCCCCAGTCAGAGACCCCCGCTAGTCAGCTCCAGAGGGGGAGAGCTGCTCCCCCACGGCCAGCGCCCAGCTCAGGCCGTCGGCCCACAGCCCTGCCTCTTCTCACCCACCAGCCCGACAAAGGTCTCACACCAGTGTGGGTGCTGAAGAAGAACCACCTGTGCCTACGGCCCCCAACTGCTGCATGCTCCTGCTGCCTCGGGAGGCAGACAGGACCAGCAAAGGTCCCAGAAGGCGGCCAGAGAGGGGTGGGGCTGGGAGGAAGGACAGGAAGGCCTTCCTGAGCCCCTGAAGCTGGTGGGCACAGCTCTGCCCCCTGCCCACATGGGCCACCACGCACACCCACCGTGCACACACCACACGGCTGTGCGCAGCCCTGGGCCCCCTGCACTGGCACAAGGACATGTCCCTGCACCCCCAGCCTCCTAGCTCCCACGTGTTCCCCAGAGACCCCCTCCAGGGGCAAGGGACTGTTCCCAGTCCAGCCCACACGGGCAGGGCCAGCTGGAGACCCCTCCCTCCTGCCCACCCTCCACGGAGCCAAATCTGGAGGCGTGATGCAGGCCCAGTCGGAGAAGTACCTTCCTCACAGAACTCGAGGAGGGGTGAACAGGGGTCTCTGACCCAGCAAGGCAGCAGCTCAAGCAGGAAAGACAAAAGCTCTCCACCTCACATCCCACCCTCAAGCAGGTCCCGCCTTCCGCTCAGACCAGCCTTGACTGCCTCCAGGCGGCAGAGGAGCAGAGAGAGTGCAGGAAAGCCTCTGAGGGCCTGCAAGACATGGTCCCATGTCCAGCCAGCCCGAACCTGAATGGATGGACCCAGAAGCCTCAGACAGAGTTGGGGCCTGGACCCAAGGGCGCTGGCAAAGAGACCCCAGCAACCCCCAGGACCTCAGAGGGCAGGCGAGCAGGGCTGCAGTCTTGAACCCACCACCCTCCAGGAAGAAGGCCAGCAGCAGGTAGGTGGCTGCTGGCTGGGAGGGAGCAGGGCTGTGACTCTGACTCACAAAACCTCAGCTTCCTGCTGCCCTCCCCTCCCCCACTGACACCGACGGAGGTGGCAGACAAGCCAGGGTGGGGAGGACAGGTGCCTGTTGCTGCCACACCCAGACACAGACACAGACACACACACCCCAGGCCCACCCCGAGGGCCGCCCTCAACAAGCCCAGGCTCGCGCCCCCTGCACAGGGCTCCTCCCCATCCACGCCCCCAGAGGCAGCTTGTGTGCAGCCCCAAACCGCACCCAGGGCTCACCCAGTTCTTGCCACGAGGCAGCAAGAGGAGGGGGGGTGCACAGCCTCTGCCCCCGCCCCCCGCATCCCCCAGCGTGGGGGGCAGGTGGCCTGCAGAGGGCGCTCCCCACGCCCCTCCCGGGGCAGAAGGCAGAGGAACCGGCCCCTGGGCCTCATCGTGCAGAGCGTCGACTCGCAGAGCAGGCTCTGCCTCCAAAGAGCAGGCTTTCCTAGAACTGGAGCCCTCCCCACACCAACAGAGGCGAGAGGCAGCGGGGGCTGGGGCGCCATCAGGCGGTGAGCAGAGCCCCGCCATCTCCTGCCCTGAGCCGCACCAGCCCCAAACCTGGCCCTCAGGCCTCAGCCCAGCGAGCATCACCTCCTCAGGCCAGCTCTCCGAACCCTGCCCACGCACAGGGGCTGTGGTGGGACCCCAGGAGCCTCCCACCCTCAACCACTGCCTTCTGGGGTTCCGAGGGCCCCTGCCAGCCAGCAAGGCCTCCACCGAGAAGCGACATCCTGTGCCTGTGGCACCAGGCTCACCAGCCTCGCTGCTCGCCCCACGCTCAGCCCCCTCCCACCCCCAGGCAGACCGACTCCTGGGGGGACGTGCGGGCAACTTCCCAAGCCCCACGCATACCGGGCACATGTGGGCCTCCCCTGATGCCCTCCCCCTCCTCCGAGACCCCAGCCCACACCTCCGCTCTGTGCCAACAGGGGCCCAGCTGCAACCTGGCTGCGGGCCTGCATTCTGGGGATGGAGGGTATATGCCGCATCGCCCAGCACTCCCACCCAACCCCAGCTCCTGAGGCCATGGAGGGGACCTAGAGCAGCTGGAGTTCCTGCCCCACCTCGGGTAGACAGAAGAGAGGACGCCCACCCCCGCTCCGCCCGTGACAGGACTAGCGCAGCCAGCACGGCGGGGCGCCACAGGGCCGGCCTCTGGGGGCCTAGAGGAAGGACACAGAGGCCCCGAGATGCAGGCAGCACAGGCTTCCTCCTGCAGCCAACCCCGCGGGGGGACACAGAGCGCGCGTCTGTCATCCCCAGCAACGCCGCCACCAGTGCCAGGCTCCAATGCCCAGGCCAGCCCAGGCCAGCAAGTGCTGGGGGCAGAGGCGACGGAAGGCTGGCAGCCTGCCTGGCCATCTACCTACTCAGCGCTCACGCCCAGAGACCAGCCCGGCTGTCGGAAGGACAGCACCCTCCTGCTGGTCCACCCCCAGACCTCAACACAGGGCCCCCACTGCTCCCCCAAGGCCACAGCGCAGGACTCAGCAGAGGGGCTGCAGCCTCTCCAACCTGCCAGTCAGACAAGCCTGGCTCTGACTCGAGGCTTTGGACCCTTCAGGCTCCCAGCCCCGGCCAGCCCAAACAGCTCCGACCTGCTCCAGAGAGGGGCAGGGCCATGGGTGGGAAGAGGTGACCAGCTCAGCGCGGTCAGGAGTGAAGCCAGGGCTGGAAAGTCCTCTCCTCAGACAAGACCACCCTGGCCAGGAAATGGGCATGGGGGAGAGCTCTCTGGCCCCCATGATGTCCCCAAAGCTGGGCCAGGTTTTAAAATATGCTAAACCCAGGTCCTCAGTGAGGAGCACCCCCAACTCTTCAGCAGAGGAGGCTGCAGCCTCTGAGATGAATGGAAGGCTCCCACCCCAGCCCTTCCCTGCCCTGCTACCTAGAGCCTTCTGTCAGGCAGCCCCACAAAACCAGGAGACCTCCTCAGGCAAGCAAGATGTCCAGATGCCAGCCAGGGACAAGACGCCCACCACGCCTGCCCTCTCCACTGAGCCCAAAGGCCCTGTGGCCCTGGGCTCAAGGCCAAGGCCTGCCAGCAAGCAGGAGCCCTCCAGCTCCAGCAAAGGTGCCCACTGCCATGAGCATCCACACATGTGCGGCTCAGCGTTAACAAGACACCCGTCACTTCCTGGAGCTTCCTGTGTGAATGCGGCAAGTGTGCGTGCCCATCCATGCTCACGGCAGCTGGCGGGGAAGCCTCTGTGACTCATCCCGCCACCAGAAGAGGGAGACAGAGGCGCAGAGGCCGAAAGACTGGCCCGAGGTCACAGAGGCATCAAGAGGCCAGCAGGGGCCTCAGGCTGCGCGCCTCTCCTCATAGGCTGTACCAGTCCTGCCAAGGAAGGCCCTGAGGCGAGGTGGCCAGCCAGCAAGTGACCGGCTCCAATCCCAGAAGGTAGCGGTTAGGGGGTTCCATGGCCCCAGCCCTACTGCAGGGGACGCCACTCAGGGTGACAGGCACTGTGGCGCCAGCCTTCTCTCCCCTGTCCCGCTCAGAGGCCACATACTCCGCGGGTGCCCACCGCTTGCGTAGCTCCAGCCAGCTTGTCGTGGAGCCCATCGAGGCCGCCTCTCCTCTCCCCCGACTCCAGCTGCCGCCACCATCAGCGTGCCTCCCCCGGCTGCTGCCTCCTCAGCCTCCCCTGCACAGCCTGTGGGGCCTCAGCCCCCAAACCCACACTGCTTATGCAGTCCTGGGGCCCCTCATGCTGGGGCCGCACCTCACCCAGCCCGGTGGCCCCAGACCCTGTGCACCCCCTGCAGCAGGTGGCATAGCCTTCTCACTGCCCCACCCCTCGTGTCCTGGAGAAGAAGGCTCTCTGGGCCTGTGGGACACTGACAGCCTCCACGTGCAGGCTGCACAGCAAGGACGACTGGTCCCGGCCCAGAACGCCGTCGCTGACACGGAGGGTGTCGGGCGCGCTGTGCGAAAGGGCGCTGAGGAGGGCGGGGGCCCAGCAGGCGCAGGCTCCGGGAGAGGCAAGGCAAGGAGGGCGACGGCAGTGGCCAGGGTGTCCAGTAGCAGGGTAGACTGCGCCTGCCCTCCTGGAGCTGGGGCCTGAGGCACAGCGGCTCTGGGCTGGCTTGGGTGGCCTCCCACCCCCTGTGCAGTGGCTCACACCAGGCACTCAGCCTCTGCCCCACTGCAGCGGACGGATGGGGGCAACGACAGGGAACCCTCGGCAGGCTGCTGGGAGGAGGAAACGCACTCATGCACGCAAAGGGCAGAGCCGGGCCTGGCACACCGAGTGCACTCCCCAACGCCGACGTCTCCACGGCCGGTGCTGATGTCGTCATCAGGCTTTTTCCTACCCCCTGGGCTGGAGGGTTCTCAGACACAGGTGGTGACCCGAGACACGGAGCCCCCGGCCATGGGCACCAGGCCGCGCTCTCCCCCAGGCTTGGCGGGCAGGCCCTTGGCCCGGAACACTCTTCTCTCTCCTCCCCACAGTTCTTGCGGATGTCCTCCGCACCCCGGCTCAAACGCCGCCTCTTCAAGAGGCAGTCCCTGAGCCCCAACCCGGTCTGCACGCCCCCCAGCCTCCCAGGCCTGAGACACGGCACAGGGGCCACAGGCTCCAGGCCAGCGGCCCGGGGCTCAGAGAAGGGGGCTTGCAGCTGACCGAGCGGCCCGTGCCCCTGGAGGCAGAGCCGTCCGGCGGTCGGCCCCTGCGAAGGGAGCCCGTCCCACTCATCTGGGAGGCGCAGGCCGAGCCGCCCGGGGCCCTCCCGCCTCCCGGCGACGCCGAGGCGCGGCCGGCGAGCTCGGCCCGCCCCGTCACGCCGCGCGGCCCACGTCGGGGAGGCCGGCCCCCTGACCCCCGACCCCGGGTGGCAGGCCCGGCGCAGCGAGTGCCCGCCGGGCCCGGGGCCGCCCCGCCGCCCCTTCCCGGACCTCGGGCCGCGGCCGCGCGCCGGCACTCACCGCGCGGGTGCGGCCCGAACGCCACCAGCACGAAGTAGTCCGCGAGCCGCGCCATGGCGAGGGGCGCGGGCGGGCTCCGCGGCTCGGGCACGTGAGGGCGGCGCGCTCATGGCCCGGCCCCGGCCCCGGCCCGCGCGCCCCGGACTCCCCGGGATAGGTTTGCGGCGGCCGCCAGGCTTCGCGCCGCCATCTTCCCAGCCCGCCGGCCCGCCCGGCCGCGCCGTGCGCCTGCGCGCCCTCGCCCCGCCCCCCGGCAAGGCGTGGCCCGGAGCGGCGCGCCCTCACTGGGCCTCGCACCGGGTGGGAGGAGCCCGAAGTGGCGCGCCCTTATTGGGCCGCGCTCCAGGGGGCGGGGCTCCGCGTCTCCCCGCCCCCAGGCGGTGACAGCGACGGCGGCTCCGGGTCGCAGGCCCGCTCCGCCCGGGTGCGAGAGCGCCCCGCGGCCGCGGCGCCCTGGCAGGGCGTGGGGGCTCGGGCCCCGCCCTGGGCGCTCTCAGTCTCGGGTCCGCGCGGCTCCCTGGGTCTCCTCGCCCGTGCTGTCAGCCCGGAGGAAGACTGGAAGGCGCAGCCCTGCGCACGGGCCTCCGGGACTCGGAGGGGCCCTGGGACATCCCGGACGCCGCCATCCTGGCAAGGGAGGGGACCCACTCAGGCCTGCCCTTGGGGTTCCCTGTCTGAGGAGGGCTCTGGCCCCAACTCGGGAGCCCGGTCTCAGTGAGGCGAAACGCTTAACATCAGTTCAGTTCAGTCGCTCAGTCGTGTCCGACTCTCTGCGACCCCATGAATCGCAGCACGCCAGGCCTCCCTGTCCATCACCAACTCCCGGAGTTCACTCAGACTCCCGTCCATCGAGTCAGTAATGCCATCCAGCCATCTCATCCTCTGTCGTCCCCTTCTCCTCCTGCCCCCAATCCCTCCCAGCATCAGAGTCTTTTCCGATGAGTCAACTCTTCACATGAGGTGGCCAAAGTACTGGAGTTTCAGCTTTAGCATCATTCCTTCCAAAGAAATCCCAGGGCTGATCTTCAGAACAGTGCGCTGCACACCCTGCTGTCCCGCTGAGGGTCCCAGCAGTGCCGCCCACCCTCGGGCCCCGCATGCCACACGGATGGGCAGGAGGGACTCAGAGTCTCGGGCAGACACACTAGGAAAGGCGCCACGCAGTGGGGAGCCTCGGGGCTGCGGCTGACACGCTGGGACGGGGAGCTTGTTTCTGGATGAGTGTGGCGCTCTAAGAACCTGTGAAGGAGCAGACTGCTGACGGTCCTGCTCCCCCCTCGCAGGCAGGAGCCCTGAGACCCCAAGCCAGAGAGGGCTGAAAGAGAAGGCCACTGGGTCCCCCGCCCTGCCCCGGGCACAGGCCCTTCACAGCCTCTTCCGCTGCTGTTGAGTACTGGGGTGAGAACCCCTCCTTTCTGCTCCAGCTGTCTGAAGTTGGTTTCTCACTTCTATCCCGAACGGCCCTGGCCACCACCCCTGCCACACCCCTGAGCTCGCTCATGGGCAGGCAGTGTCCCTGGTAATCCCTGTGGCCTGGCCCCTCAGCCCAGGACAGGCTCTCCTGCAGAGATGGTGGGGACCCTGCCCCCTGGATTCCCCCACCCTCGGGCCCTGTTTGCAAGGAGCCCGCCCTGAGCCGTCTCAGAGGCACTTTAGGGTCAAGGGAGGGTGAGGTCACTTCCAGAGCATGGTGCCCCTGCTCAGCGCTCTTGCTAGCACCCTGTACCTGTCCCCCCTGGGTGCTTATGAGGGTCTGCGCCTCCCCACCCGCAGCAGGCATGCCTTCTCGTTTTGGGGCCCCTTGGCTCCCTTTCCGTCCTTTCACCCCCACCTAGCATGGCTCCAGTGCCCGTCACCCTGCCAACACCCTTGCCCCCACCTCCTCGACTGTTTTCACTGTACCCAGCTGGCAAACCCCAGCCATGCACAGCCCCTGCCCACCTGTGCCCTCCAGGCCTGTAGCAGCAGCTGGTGCGGAGTGGCCCCGCACAGTGACACCCCGCCCCAACTGCAGGTCGCTGCTCTCCCCCCCGCCCAGCCAGCCCACGTCTGGCCAGCGCACTTCACTCTGCAGTTTCCTCAAGCCTCTGGGCCCCCCGTGTCTCAGAGACGGCCCCACTGGCCGCCTTCACAGAGAAGACAGACCTGCGTCACCCCAAGCCTCTGGGCCCCCAGTGTCTCAGAGACGGCCCCACTGGCCTCCTTCACAGAGAAGGCAGACCTGCGTCACCCCAAGTCTGGCTCTCACCCCCTGCCGTCGCCACCCCCCCACACACACACACAGTAACACAGAGGCTTTGCCCCTCCTGCCCCTACCCACCTTTGGCTGTTTGCTGTCGGTGCCCTCGCCTCATCTTTCCCTCTCTAGGATCCTCACCATCAGGATCAAACTCAGTCTTTCCCACCTTAAGACACTCAAGCAAAACCTCATTAGACGCGTCTACACAGCCAAAGCCGCACTGGCTTTTCCTGCCCCCAAGCCGAACTCTCCAAAGCATGCGTCCTCGGCTGCCAGCACGTCCGCCTCCTGTGGCTCCCTGGGCTGCGTCTTGTTTGCCTCCATGGCTGAGCAGTGCTCGGGTGGCCCGCCTGCCGTCCCAGAAGTGGCTCTGCACGGAGCACCAGCGGGGGAAGCCTGTGGGTTCCTCTGGGGGAGCGGCACACACGGAGTTAAAGAGCACAAGCGCCAGGGGCTGTGCCACGCAGAGGCAGTGGGATCACAGGGGTCTCTGACCCAATCTGGAGCTGTGGGGCGAAATAAGCTCCCAGGCTGCACCCTGATGCCAGAGGACACCCTGCCCAGCGGCTGTGGGGGAAACAGGACCCCAGGCCTTTGGTGGCAGCAAGTGTTTTGAGAGGAAGAATGCAGACGGACACTGCTGAGGCTTTCCTCCGCCTGATGTTAGAGACTGGGAATTTTTATTTCTTTTTCCTTTATTTAATTAAAAAAAAAAATTGGGGACTTTGGTGGTGGTGCAGTAGATAAGAACCCACCTGCTGAAGCAGGGGATACAGGTTCAATCCCCAGTCTGTGAATATTCCATGCGCAGAGGAGCAACTAAGCCCACATGCCACAGCTACTGAGCCCGAGCGCCGCAGTGATGAAGCCGCTGGGCCAAGAGCCTGAGCTCCACAACCAGAGAAACCACCACAGGGAAGAGGCGCCTCAGCTGCGCGACTGGAAAAAGCCCGCGTGCAGCCACAAAGACCCAGAGCAACCAAGAGTAATGAGTAAATCGAGAGAAGCTTTTAAAAAACAAGTAAAGTAAATTTAAGAAATTAAGAAAACATTGGGGGCCACACCACACAGCTTGTGGGGTCTCAGTTCCCCAGGCAAGGATCAAACCCACACCCCTGGCTGGAAACGTGGGGTCCTAAGCACTGGCCCACCATGGGACACACCAGTTCTCCTCTGTTGGTGGGTGAGGCATGTGGTCACTCGTGTTTGGGAAGGATGGTCCTGGCAGCACGGAGCACAGCACACTGCAGGGGGTGGGGGGCTGGCCCACCCCAGGGCCTCTGCCTGTCCCTCTCCCACTCCAGGTTCTGTCCTCTCCCTGCACCATCTGAGAGTGATGCCCAGCACGCTCCCACCTCCCTCAGATGTGCCAGCTCCAAAACTCCCCAGATGGTGCTCCAGTTCTGCCTTCTCTTCAGCCCCCCGTCCCGGGACACTGGAGGCCAGCCAGACATTCCTGCCTGTATGTCCCCCAGGTAGCTAACCCCTCCCCTACTCTCCCCTCCGTCTGCCCCCCCCACCCCTGCTCTGCGTTTCTGACCCATCCACCTCCCCACTGCATCCTTCCTGCCAGAGATTCAGACTGACCTCCCTGCTGAAGCCCACTTTTCTAACATAAATGTGATCACATCACCCACCCTCCTTCCAGTAAAAAGAAACAAATAGAAACAAGAATGCCTGCTGATGCTTCCTTACCTGCCTCAGGATGGAAGCCAAGCTCTCTAACATGGCACGTGGCCACCTCTTGTTCGTTCATTCATCCAGCTGGTGCTTGTTGAGCTCCCGTGGCCTGTGCAGAAGGAGGCAGGGAGAGTGATCAGGACACTTACGATGACCTCACAGTGTGAGCAAGACTGGGGTGGGAAGACAGAAGAGGAAACACGAACGCAGAGGTGCACGGGCGATCAAAAATGTCTGGAGCATGATGGGATAACCGTCCTCGCTCAGATGGACAAAGGGGTGAGGAGCCCTGGCATCAAGTCCATCATCAGCTGACAGTGCATCAGCCTTGTGGAGAGCAGTTTGGCTCCACCTGTCAACCCAAACACGGGCTCACCTTAGCCAGAATCCCCATGCCTGCAAATATATCCTGTAGGGACACATCCATGAGCTCACAAAGCAGGGTGCTTGTTCTTGGAGAGCCTGGAAATCACCTAATTGTCCCCCAGTGAAGGATCAGTGACGCCACAGAACACCTCCTTGTCGGCGTGGGCTCAGTCACAGGAAAGAATCGCAGTCTCTGTGTTTGTTGTATCGTTCAGTTGCTGAGTTGTGTCTGCCTTTTGTGACCTCATGGGCTGTAACACACCAGGCTCCTCTGTCGCCCACTATCTCCGGGACTTTGTAAAGATTCATGTCCATCACGTCTGTGGTGCTGTGTGAACATCTCATCCTCTGCTGTCCCCTTCTCCTCCAGTCTTCAGTCTTTCTCAGCATCAGGGTCTTTTGCAGCAAGTCAGCTCTTCGCATCAGGTAGCCACAGAACTGGAGCTTCAGCTGAAGCCCTATGGTTCCAGACGTCTTTGCTGCATAGTGGATGTGTGTGCATAGATAATGCACACACAGGACACCCCCAAAAAATGCACATAAGAGAAAGTAAAACAACAGCACCCATCCCGTCCTGGGAATCCACAGTAGGTGGCAATCAAGAGTCCTTACCTATTTAAATCCCTTGCAGAAACCATTTAATATTTCAGTAATGGGAGGAAATGTGTGAAAGTCGATCAGCCGTGTCCGACCCCCTGGACTATATGGTCCACCGAATTCTCCAGGCCAGAATACTGGAGTGGGTAGCCCTTCCCTTCTCCAGGGGATCTTCCCAACCCAGGGATCGAGCCCAGGTCTCCCACATGGTAGGCGGATTCTTTACTGTCAGAGTCGCCGGGGAAGCCCAGTGAGGGGGTGGGTGGAGATTTCAGGAATACAGCTGCTGGGCGCTCTGTTGAGGAGGGGGTCTCAAAATCTCCTCGCCTGGCCTCCACCTCTCACTGGCTCAGCAATTTGGGGGCAAGCCTCAGGGCGGGGGGCAGGATCCACCCTGCGACCACACCCCGCAGCACCCTCTCCTTCACCCTGGAAAGTTCGGCCCCTCCAGGCCCAGGGACAGAGTCTCTCAGCGGAAGGTGGCGGAGGCGAGGCTGGCTCTCCGGTCCCCAGCCCGCCGACCGGTCCCCAGAAGCGGCCCCAGTAGGGGTCCGGGTGGGGAGGGGCGGGACCCCGCCCAGCCGGCGCGTCCGGCTCCGCCCCCCCCCCCGCCCCCCGCCCCGGGAGACTATTTAGTCCGGGAGGTGCTGGGGCTCTGGCACCTGCACGACTCTGGGCACAAAGTGACAGAGGAGGCGCCCGCACCACCTGCCAGAGACTCTCCCGCCCGCTTCCTGTCGGAGACCCTCGCCAACTGACCGACCGGCTCCAGTTTATGCCCCGAGGTGCCTGCGAAAGCACTGCGGGCTTGGGGCCGCCCCCGACACCTGCCCGGCTCGCCGCCCCCTCCGGCCCTGCCCGCATGGCCCGGCTCCTGACGGTCACCCTCGGTTGCATCAGCCTCCTCTACCTACAGCTCCCAGGCGCGCTGTCCCTCGGCCTGGCCCAGAGCCGACCGCCCACGCGACACAGGTGAGCAGGTCTCGGACCACCCTGGCTGCCGGGGCAGGAAATCAGATGCTCCGGAAGGCCCCACCCCGCCGCCGCCCCAAGACCCCCAACTGGGGAAGCCGGCGTCTACTGCTAGGGCTCACCTGCTAAATGCAGCCCCAGGCCGCGGCACCCACCGCAGGGCAGACAGCTCCTTTTTCTTTGCTTGCCCTTCTAAGGCATGCCCACTGCCCCACTGGCAGAGCAGACCCCTCAGAAGGAGGGGTCAGCTGTGGGAGAGGAGGTTAAGGGGCTTCCCACACCTGCCCACCTTCCCCCACCCCAAGGGAAGGGAGTAACTTAGTCCTGAGCAGAGTAGCCCAGGGAGGTCAGGCAGCTGCTTGCCCGGCCCTTGAATGGTCTGTGGGCTCCCCCTGGCCTGCTGGCCCATGGCGTGGGGAGTGTGGGCTTCCCCCTGGCCGTGCTTCTGCCTGGGGGTGGGGTGGGGTGGGCTTCCCCTGGCCCGCCGGCCTGTGGCATGGGGGCTGTGGGATTCCCCTGGCCCGCTGGCCAGTGACTTGAGGGCTGTGGGCTTCCCTGGCCCGCTGGCCCATGGCGTGGGGGCTGTGGGCTTCCCCTGGTCGTGCTCCAGGCTGTGGAAAGCTGTGGGCTTCCCTGGAAGGCTGGACCACTGGGCTTACTTCCTCCATCTCCCTGTGCAGGGAGCCCCCAGCCCGGACGCCTGCCAGTGGCTCGCAGCCTCGGCACCCTGCAGCCCTTCCCGCGGTCTGGAGGCTGCACCAGGCCCTCCAGCCCAAGAAGAGTGCCAGCCTGGCCCCTGCCAGGGGCCAGCCTCTCCGCAGTGGCCCCCGCCAACACTTGGGTCCCCGCAGGCCTAGAGCCCAGCTCCTGCGTGTGGGCTGTGCGCTGGGTACCTGCCAGGTGCAGAACCTCAGCCACCGCCTGTGGCAGCTCGTCGGGTCGGCCGGCTCCCGGGACTCAGCCCCCGTGGACCCCAGCAGCCCTCACAGCTATGGCTGAGCCGGGGGGGCAGGCCTGTCCCAGCTGGGATGCTGCACCCCGTCCCCAGGGCTGCAGCTGAGCCCCCCAGCCCAGAGCGCCTGCAGAGAGAAGCCCTTAGAGGGGCAGGGCAGGCACCAGCGAGCGCCCCTGCCCCACTCTCCTCCGCCATGTTCTGCAGCAACCAGCCTCCAATCGCTGTGGACTTAGAGGCCCACGTGGGGGCCCGGGCGGGGTCTGATCACCCAGGGGCTCAGCACTGAGAGGGGTGACACTTGGGGGACGGGGCTGAGAGGAGGCGGCTGGCAACATTAGA
Source organism: Nanger dama (assembly GCA_917880005.1). Lineage (NCBI taxonomy): Eukaryota > Metazoa > Chordata > Mammalia > Artiodactyla > Bovidae > Nanger > Nanger dama. The sequence continues at coordinate 277,972 of CAKJTW010000046.1, read as the reverse complement.
TGCCAGAACAGGGCACAGAGGAGAGGGTCTGCCCAAGGACAGGGGGCAGACGTCAGGGACCTGAGAACACCTAAGGCCTCCTCTGGGCCACGGGAGACAGGGACTCTGGGTTGGCCACTCGTCCTGACATGGTAGGGTTAGGGCTGGGATGCTCTGCTCCAGTTGGGTCCAGGGCAGCAACAGAGGCCTCTGCCTGCACTCCCTGAGGGCAGCTGGGGAGAGGGTGGAGGGGTCCTGGAGCTAGGCAGAGCACCCTTCCCACCCCCCAGGGCAGGGTGGGAGTGGGGGTAGGGGGTGGCAGTTCTCCCAGAATTGCCTGGGAGAGCCTTAGCTCCAGGTGCATAGGGGTGGCCGACCAAGGGTCAGGGCTCAGCAGGCCACAGGGGCTCTCTGAACCCCCTCTGCCCAGGCCCGGTTATCAGTGGACAAGTCAGCCAGAGGCGGAGTCTGGAGTGGGCAGGTTGGCAGCTGGGGGAGGAGTTACACGTTGGGAGCCAGAGCCTTCTGTCCTGGCGCCCGGGTCTAGGGGCTCAGAAGGGTGATCTCCCTGATTCAGAAGACCTTTCATGCAGCAGTTAATTTGTCGACGTTTGCCATGTCACCCTTTCAGCCGCTGAGTGAAGGGAGCACCACCTTCACCCCAACTCTCAGCCAGGGAGCAGGGCCGGGCCTGCGGGCACCACAGTGCCCACCCACAGATCCTGAGCTGGGCGCCCCACAGGTGGGCGCTCCCCATCCTCATGCTGACTCCTCGGGCTCCTGGTTCCCCTCCCCTCCGCCGGGAGGTCAGCCTGGGCTGGCCCCTGCCTGGCTGGGGGGGTGGACAGAGGGCAGCCACAGCAGCTTGGATGCCGTGTGGAGGCTGGAATAGGTGCTTGCCGGGGCTGGAGAGGCCGGAGGTCACAGAGGGGCGTTGGAAGAGCGGGCAGGGAGGGTGGGCCGTGAGAGCCAGATGGGCTCTGGGAAGAGGAAGAGGAGGCCCCAGGAAGGCTGGGTCGGGGAGTTAGGAGCTCAGGTGGGCAAAACCCGCCGCGGCCCCGGCCCTGTGTACCCCGGACCCCAAAGTCCCCGCGGTACAGTGCGGGATGCTCGCTGGGAGGGAACACGGCCCTGCACGGCGCCTCCACGAGGCAACACCGCCTGCCAGGCGGCCCCAGGGGCTGCGGTGCCTGGCGGCCCCCCAGGTGCTCCTTGAGCCTTGGGCCATTTTCCTCGGGTCGCCTGTCACGGTCACAGCATCACACTGGTGTCCACATGGCCTCCAAGCTCCAGGCCGTGTCCCGGCTGCCTGTCCGACAGCTTGCTTGGAGACCTGGGGGACGCCCGCTGGGACCCCACGCACCCCCCCCGCTGCTCCCACTCCGGCCAGAGCCTCTCGGTCCCGCCCTCAACCAGACCCACGAGCCGGCCCTTTGTTCCTTCCCTCGGTCCAAGCAACCAACCTGCTTTGGGGTGATGGGTCCAGTCTCCCCCTGGCGTCCCCTCTCCATCCCTGAAGCAAATATTTGCGAAGCACTTGTAGAAACAGTGAATGAAACATCAGCCCCCACCCAGAGACTGACGCGTCCGTGGGAGGAGCGGAGGAAACCGACCTCAGGAGCACAGAGAGCGAGGGATGCCCGGCCGCGGAGTGCGGGAGGTGCCGCGGCTCACAGGGCTGAGAGCACTCTGCCATTTTAAACGGGCGGCCAAGCACCCCCAGCTGACTCTCAGGAGGGCAGGAGGAGCTGCGTGGAGAACCCCTGGCCCCCTGCCCTCTCCTCGCCCAGACTGCACCCTGGCCTCAGCCTTCTCCGATGATACCGTCACCAGCTCCAGGCCGTGCGGCCCTGCTGTGTGTCCTGCAGGGCCTGGCCCTCGCGTGCCCCGAGCCGTGAGTCCATCTCCGCCCTGACTGGAGCTGCGGCCTCGGCCCCGGAGCCTGGCAAAGACCCCCTGAGCCTCTCTGAGCCGTGAGCCTCGCCCAACGTCAGCAGGAATCCCGCCCTGCACAGAACCCTGTCCAGTCGGTTCAGCAGGGCCGCCCCACCCTTGACGCTTCCTCTGGGAATTTCCCCTTGACCCCTGCCCAGTCCCCCACCCCCACCCCAGGGCTGTGAAACCCCAGCTGACCTTGCTGTGTTCCAGCGGACCAGGTGAACATCTCTCCCATCTCACAGTCATGAATGAAGTCTTCATCCCTTCTGAACGAGTGTCAAAGGGCACTTCCCTGGAGCTCTCATGGTTAAGGACCCTGAGGGAGAACCAAGACCCCACGCGCCATCGAGCGCCTAGCCGGGGCACTGCAACTGCTGAGCCCTGCAGCCAAGACCCCGCTTGGCCAAATAAATAAATATTCTTTAAAAAATGTCAAAAATGTCAAAATGGCTTTTTCTGAAATAAGCCCCGCCCCGCCCCAATCCCAGGTGCCTGGGGAAGATAGGGAGCTGGGAGGGGCAGCGTCCTGGAGGAGTTTAAAGCTCCTGGCAGAGGTGGGAGTCTGGCGACCTCAACCTCCCAGGCAGGTTAGTTGCTGCAGGGACGTGGAGGTTGGCTGGGGGCGGGGGGAGGGGGGTGCTATGCTGACACATTAACTCTCAGAGGCCAGCAGGAGGGTGGATGGTCACTCATTACCGAGGGCCAAGGCCAAGGGGGCTGGGTGGTGTCCGGTCACTTATGTAACCCATGGGCATATATACGGGCATGCGGGCCCATGGAGCTCTGCCTCTCTCAGGATGAAGGTGGCTGCGGTGAGTACCCCTGGCCCACGCAGACTGTGCGCTCAGGGAAAGCGGGGCAACCCCGTGCCCCGCGCCCAGCGGGTTTCTGCCGGCCCACTCATCTGGGTCAAAGGGCTCCCTCCTGGCTGTGGTCTATCTAGGGCAGAGGTCATGGGCCCAAACGCTGGGTTTCCTGCAGACCCGTGTCCTGGAGAAGGAGACTCCGGTGTGGGTGCTGCGTGGCCACGGCCAAGCATCGCCCTCGGAGCAGACATCCCCAGCATCCGCTCAGCAGATAAGGACTCGGGGCCGGAAGACTTGACTCGGGCTTGCCAAGGCCACGCGCCGGTGCCCTGGGGTGCCCACCGCCTCCCTGCCGTTCCACATCCAACAGTCCCGGCCCCCATGGGGTGTCCTCCCTTCCTCTTGGAGCTGACTTCCTGGTGAAATGGGTTCACCCCCTCCCCACCCTACCAGGACCCAGACCCTTCCCTGGTCTCCCAGCCCGATATGGAGCCAGAAGCAGCCAAAGACAAGGACAGCTTCCGAAACTACACGGTGAGGACCGCTCCCCTAGCCCCGCCTCTCCTGCCCTGTCCCCTCACGCAGCTCCAGGGGCCATCCTGTCCACACCCTGGGGCCTGGAAGAGGCAGGCAGTGGCCCCGGGGTGTCAAGGGCAGGGGCTGGCGAGCTGCCTGGCTGACCCTCTGGCTTGCAGTCTGGCCCGCTGCTGGACCGTGTCTTCGCCACCTACAAGCTTATGCACACGTGGCAGACTGTGGACTTCGTCAGGAGGAAGGTAGGTGGCCGACTCCTAAACGAAGTCCCTGGGGGGCTGACCCTGGGACCACACTGACCTCTCCCTTCCTGGCCCAGCATGCCCAGTTTGGGGGCTTCTCCTATAAGAGGATGACTGTCATGGAGGCTGTGGACATGCTGGACGGGCTGGTGGATGAGTCGGACCCCGACGTGGACTTCCCCAACTCCTTCCATGCCTTCCAGACGGCTGAGGGCATCCGGAAGGCCCATCCAGACAAAGGTGTGCTCCCCACCTGCCCTGACGGGTGCTGGGGAAGGAGGGGTGGTCTGGCCCCTCTCCCAGTAGGCCCTGTGTCCCCCACAGCCCCAGAACTGTGCCTCTGCCCCGGCCCCTGCACCCCACTAGCCTGCCCTGTCCCTCCCTCTCCTTCAGACTGGTTCCACCTCGTCGGGCTCCTGCACGACCTGGGGAAGGTCCTGGCTCTGGCAGGGGAGCCCCAGGTGAGGAGAGGGGCAGAGGGCGGTCCGCAGGGCAGGGCCCCGGGCAGTCTCCGCTCCAGGCTCTGGACACCCACTTGGGGGGCAGGCCCGTTACGTCCACCCACGGCTGCCCATCCATCCGTCCCCAGTGGGCAGTTGTCGGAGACACCTTCCCAGTTGGCTGCCGTCCTCAGGCCTCTGTGGTCTTCCGTGACTGCACCTTCCAGGACAACCCTGACCTCCAGGACCCCCTGTACAGGTGTGGCTCCCTTGCCCTCCCTCGCCGTGGTCCTCCTCCCCCTCCCCCTGCCGGGGTCCTGCTCCTGAGCCCCTCACCTTCTGTCCCCGCCTGCAGCACGGAGCTTGGCATGTACCAGCCTCACTGTGGGCTCGAGAACGTCCTCATGTCCTGGGGCCATGACGGTGAGGCCGGTTGGGGGTGGGGACGGCGGGGACCATCTGGAGCTGCCCCTCTGGGTGCCCGTGGTGACCCGCCTCTCTCTCAGAGTACATGTACCGGATGATGAAGTTCAACAAATTCGCCCTCCCACCCGAGGTAGGGGGGTGGGGACCGAGCCCAGGCCAAGCCCCGCCCCGCCCCGCCCCGCCCGCCGCGCCCCATGCCACGCCCTAGCCACGCCCACCAGCCCGCCCCGCCTCCTCCAGCCCCGCCCACCTCCCCTCCACCCCGGCCCGGTCCGCTGTCCCCGCAGCCCTGCACCGCCCGCCCCTCCAGCCCCGCCCACCGCCCACCAGCCCCGCCCGGCCTGCCGCCCCCGAGCCCGGAGCCTGAGGCCCGGCTCCCCCGCAGGCCTTCTACATCATCCGGTTCCACTCCTTTTACCCCTGGCACAAGTTCGGCGACTACCAGCAGCTGTGCAACGAGCAGGACCTGGCCATGCTGCCCTGGGTGCAGGAGTTCAAGTACGGACACGGTCACGGTCGTGCCTGGGAGGGGGCGGCTCGGGGGCTTCACGGGCCAGTACGGTCACGGTCACGCCTGGGGAGGCGACTCGGGGGGCTTCACGGCCACCGTCCCTGTGCCGCAGCAAGTTCGACCTCTACACCAAGAGCTCCAGCCTGCCGGACGTAACCGCGCTGCGGCCGTACTACCAGGGACTCGTCGACAAGTACTGTCCTGGCGTCCTGTGCTGGTGACCGCCCGCCCACCCCCTCACCCGCTGGGGGTCCCGCGCGCAGCCACTGTCGGGAACACTGTCGACCACCGCAGCCCTTCCGGAGGACCCCACGGGCCCACCTGCACGGCTTGCCCGGTTGGCCCCTCTCCCCGCTGGCAATAAAGACCCTGAAGCGGCTTGTGATTCTGACCTGTGTCGTGATCGAGGCGTGTTGTGGCGGGGGCACTCACTGGGGTACCGATCTGGAGGTGGGGGACCCCTGCTCTGGGCTCAGTCTCCCTAAAGAAAACAAAAGCATCTGCTGGCTAGAACACACTGCAGGAAACCCCGTGCTGAACGCACAGGCTAGCCGCCATGAACGCGACCCCCAGGAGACCCCTAGGCGCAGCCCTCTTCTTGGCCAAGTGTGCGCCCTCACGCGGCGGCGCTGCAGAAAGCTGCTCATTTGTCTGGGGACTTCCTGTCAGGATTTTGCTGATTGCACCCTCTTGGGATCTCATGTTTTCCTCGGTATTTCTTGCTAACTGATAACTGAGCGGAGGCTGAATCAGATTCAAGTTTGACTTAGGGGCCAGAGTGCTCTAGAGGTGGGGGCTTTCGGAGAACACCGCTGTCCTCAGCATGGTCAGCTGGCCGCGTGGCGCTCTCGGGTCTGAGACTGCCCTCCACCGGCAGAGAGACTCACCCCGGGGACCAGGCAGCTCCCTGCCCAGTCTGGTTACTGTCTATGCAGGAAGGGGAAGTGCGTGCTCCCACCTTTCTCTTAGTTTAACCAGCCTGTAAGAGCTGCTTCCGTAGCACCCTTAGAATGCAATCAAGTTGTCTGTTGTGTATCAAGGACACACAGATTCAGCGGATTTGTGCTTCCGTGAGTTGTTATCCTTCCTGGTGCTCAGACAGGGCTGGGGAGGGGCTTTGCAGTGGGCTCCTGGGCCCTTCCGATGATCGAAATTGGTCTCTGGGATGGGATGTCTTGCCATCTGGTGTAACAGGATGCCCTGCTGCTGCTAAGTCACTTCAGTCGTGTCCGACTCTGTGCGACCCCATAGACGGCAGCCAACAGGATGCCCAGACTCTGTTAGTTTCCTGTGTCTGCTGTAACAGACTACCATGAACTTGGTGACTTGTTGAAAACAACAAGTTTCTTCTCTCCAGCACTGGAAGGCAGAAGCCTGAGGCCACGGCGTCAGCAGCGCCTCTTCCAGGGCGTCTGCTCCCAGGTGGCGGCAGGCAGCACCCGTGGCTCGTGGCTGGCTGAGTCTTCTCCGCCTTCACACTGCTTTCCCTGTGTGCTGCTCTGCCCTCTCTATGAAGGCACTTGTGATGGCACTCAGTGGCCACCCAGACGACCCAGGACGACCTCCTCATCTCAAGGTCCGTGATTATAGCCACAAGGTGCTTTTTCCAGGTGAGGCTATGTGCACACGTTTCACAGGTCGGATGTAGACCAATTTGCGGGCCATTTCCCGCTCACGGCAGGGGCTGCCATGGACGTGGAACTTTGGGAGTGGGAAAGTGGTATTTCAAACACAAGCGCTGCGGGCTGAAGACCCAATCACTTCTTGAACGTCCACAGGCTGTGATCGTGGAGGTGGCACTGCCCACTGCCTCCCTGCCCTGCTGCCCAGTGAGAAACCCTGCCCCGCTGTCCCGCTCAAAGCCCTCCTGAGCACCCCAGCCCCGCTGTGTCCTGGCAGCAGGCGAGGACCAGTCAAGTGTGGCCAGAGGCCTTGCCTGGGACTTCCCTGGTTGCCCAGTGGTTGCAGGAGATGGGGCTTTGATCCCTGGTGCACTCTGGAGCCCGTGAGCTGAGCTGCAACTATAGAGGCCATGTGCCTTAATTAAAGATCAAGGCGTGGTTCAAAGAAGATCCTGCATGCAGCCAAATCATGAGCAAGCCCACACATGCACAGACACACCCATGTGAGAGCGGCTCTGCCCAGGCCCTTCCCCCACTCTCTCCTCCTGGAGCCCTCCTGCCTGCTCGGGGCTCTCTCACACCAGCCTCAGGCCCCCTTCCCAGCTGCGGCCCCTCCCAGACTGTGAACTCAGGCGGGGAGGTGCAGGGCACTGAGGGGGTCCTTTCCCCTAGAGCGGGCTGTGAGGCGCAGGGGGCTCTGCAGGGGCAGGCCAAGGGCTCTGAGCCTGGACTGCATGTGGACAGCGGGACCTCTCTGCCGTCCTGAGAGTGGGGAGGAGGCCAGTCTCCGAGGAGGTGGGGGGTGGGGAAGAGACACAAGAGCCTCAGAGCTGGGGGCGGGGGATGCTATACTGTCTGTCTGGGCCCAAAGTTATCACCCAACCGGGACCTCCATGGTGCACAGAGGGGGTGGCCACCTTCACCTGGGACCCTGGGTCCCCACGCCTCTCTGTGGCCCTGCAGGCTATAACCTGGCCATCTCCAAACCGGCCCCAGGTTTGGGAAGGGGGCCAGGGGTCTCCTGGTCCTAGTCTACCCAGGGATCGCAGGTCTTGCTGGGGGCCTCAGGGCACTGGGCAGCTGAGGATCCCGCAGAGGCAAGGCTTGGCTCTACCTCCAGACTGCACTGACCAGGCTCCTCTGCCCGTGGGCATCTTCAGGCAAGAATGCAGGAACGTACTACCATTTCCTCCTCCAGGGAATCTTCCCGACCCAGGGGTTGAACCCAAGTCTCCTGCATTCTCCTCCTGCATTGCAGGCGGATTATTTACTGCTGAGCCATTGAATTTCCCTTTAAACAAGTCAGTTTCTTCTAAGAGACTGGTTGCAAGCAAGAGTATTAGAGGAATCTAGAGTTTGTTATCGGGCCTGTTTGGGGTTGAAAGTTGGGGACGCCCGCTGGTAATGGAGACCTGGAGGTTCATGGCCTACAGGAGTGGGGCAGATAATCACGGCCTCAGTTACTCTGGCCAGCCCTCTGGGGAGGCAAGCAGGTGCTAGAGGAAGGCCATGGCTTCTACAGGCACCGATGGCCTAAGACAGGACAGCGTTGAGTCCATCTCCCGAAACCCAGGGCCAAGCCTGGACTGGAAGAGAACATTCTGTGACTTGCCAGACTCTGCGACTTGCCCAGAACTGTGACTTGCCCAGGCCGCGGCTCCGAGGGCATGTTTGGTGGCTGCCCAGCTGCCCTGGAGACTCTAGGCTGTTGGGGACCATGAGGTCACTGCTCCTTTCACCCAGAGAGATCGCTGCCTTAAAAGGTCAGTTTTACTCAAGAAGGTCTTTTTTTTTTTTTTTGCCATGCTACGTGTTTTGTGGGATCTTAGTTCTCCATCCAGGCATCGAACCTGCACCCCTTGCAATGGAAGCACCAAGTCTTAACCTCTAAGCCCCCATTCAAATAATATTAATAAGTAAATATTTAAAGAATTCCTTAGGTTAATTTCCAGTGGTAAATACTGACAGATACAACACTCGTAAACAAAAGCTCTTTGGGGTTCTCAATAGCTTTAAGAACGTGAGACCAGATGACCTGGTGACTTACTTTGGCAGAAACCCCAAAGCTGCCTCTGTGGGCTCCCTCGGGGGCCGAAGTGGAGGCCCTGCTGTCAATACGGCCACCCCAGAGCCCACGGCGTGCCCCTCCCGGGGAGTCACTGGCCACCCCCCATGGGCACCGCCTGTGGCGACGGCAGCCATCTGTCTCCACCAGGTCCTTGTGCGCCTGGATTTGCTACCCTGCCCTGTGCCTCTTCTGGCACCATCATCCCCTAACTCACCCGGCACGGCCTCTGACTGAGGCCAGAACGCGGAGGCTGGAGCCTGCAGGCCCCCAGACGCTCCACGACCCCAAATCTTCTGACGGAATGACGGCGCCACCAGTCAGAGACCCAGCTGCAGTTTCGGCTTGGATGTGGGATGTGGTTGCAGAGGAAGCAGGGCTTTGCCCCCACAGGCACGACGACGCCTCCTCCGCCTGGCGGGGCCGGGCTGCGCTGTGCTCTGAGGCTGGATGAGGAGGCGGGGGGATGGGGGTGGTCATGGGGAAGGGGCGGCTGGTGCTTGGCTGAGGGGCCAGGAGGGCAACAGGCTCCTGGAGACCGGGGTCGCGCAGAAGTGCCGAGCAGGAGCCGGCTCCGGGGGAGACGGCCGTTCCCTCGCAGATGGGCCGAGGGCTCACAGACAGCGAGCGTGGGGAGGCCTTACCAGCCCCGCTCGTGACTGCAGCAGGGACAAGCACAACCGGTACTTTCCTTGCCGTTCTGCAGACATCTCTGGGTCACTAAATTCACCGTTCAGTGTGTGAGACGCAGTTTGAGCAGGGACCGCTGAGCCCAGGGGTGGGTGTCCAGCTGCAGCCTGAAGGTGGTGTGTGTGCAGGAAAGGACCAGCTATGGGTGGCCCCACCTGTGATGAGCACCCGGCTCTGGTGAGAGGCTCCATGGCTGCCTCATATCAGTGGGGCGCAGCGTGGGTGCAGAGGCAGCGTGGATCAGGAAGACGGATTCATCAGGGGCTGGGGCACCAAGGAGGAAGTGTAGGAACACCTCCGCTGCAAGCAGGGCCCACCTCTCCAGAAGTCAGTGTGGGGCTGGCGCAGCTCCTCCCCGCCCGCCTCTCCTTTGGAAGCCAAGACGGGGAGGAAATTGGTGCTTGCCCAGCAGCCCTGGGGCCCACGTCCTGGCCACATTCAGGCTCTGCATCTGAAGCTGGAGGTCAGCCTGGAGTCCAGGCACTGGGCGTCCTCACCAGGCCAGGCTGCAGCAGGCTTTGCCTTGATCAATCTTAGTAAGTTTATTCTTGGTAAAGGGACATCCAAGAGAATGATTGCCTCCTCGCACTTGTATGTTTATTCACTTATGGGTTTTTGAATCCTGGAAAGGTTGTGTTAGGTCAGGTGACTAAACAGTTAGAGAACAAATCACATTTGTAAGGCAGTTAAGTATGTTAGGCCTTTAAAATGTATAAATGGAGCCCTTCAGAGTGACTGCTCAAGCTGCTCAATTTAAATAGAAGAGAGAAAGTGAAGGGACATGGCCTGGGACACTCATTCCGAAGACAACACAGTTTGCCCTCAATAGCTCAGATCTGAATGGGCCCACTTACATGTGGACTTCAGTTCACTAAACACATATTAGAGCACTACACGACCCTTCACAGGCTGAACCTGTGGATGCGGAACCTCAGGTATGGAGGGCAAACTCTAAGCTAGACTCGCATTTTTGACTGGTTTGGGTTAATGTCTCTAACCTCGGCTTTGCTGAAGGGCCAACTGTACAACCAAACTGATCTACAGATTCCAGGCAATCTTTATGAAAATTCCAATGGCACTGATTTTCAGAAATAAAAAAATCTAAAATCTCAAGGGATTCCAAATAGCCAAAAATCTTGAAAAAGAAGAATAAAGCTGGAGGACTCATCCTTCCCAATTTCAAGTGAAAAGTGAAAGTGAAGTCCTTCAGTCATGCCCGGCTCTTTGCAACCCCATGGACAGTAGCCTGCACCAAGCTCCTCTGTCCATGGGATTTTCAAGGCAAGAGTACTGGAGTGGGTTGCCATTTCCCTCTCCAGGGAATCTTCCCAACCCAGGGATCAAACCCAGGTCTCTCACATTGTAGACAGATGCTTTACTGTCTGAGCTGCCAGGGAAGCCCCAATTTCAAAACTCACTACAAAGCTGTCATGACCCAGTCAGTGTGAAGCGCCTCCCTGGCAGCACAATGGTTAGAACTCCCTGCTTCCACTGCACGGGGCAGGGATTCAGTCCCTGGTGGAGAACTGAGATCCTGCGTGTCGCTCAGCCTGACCAAAAAAAAGGGCAAAGGACTTGTCCTCTCCAAAGAGGACATACAAATGCAATAAGCACGTGAAACTACGCTCGTCGTCAGGCACACGCGTGGCCGGGCGGCTTCACTTTCCCTCTCAGTAGCCATCAGCAGTGGCAGAAGTGTTAGTTGCTCAGTCGCGTCCGGCTCTCTATGACGACACGGACCGTAGCCCCCAGGCTCCTCTGTCCCTGGGATTCTCCAGGCAAGAGTTCTAGAGTGGGTTGCCGTTCCCTTCTCCAAGGGATCTTGCAAACCAAGGGACTGAACCCTGGTCTTCTGCATTGCAGAAAGATTCTTTACCATCTGAGCCACCAGAGGAACCCTATCAGGCAAAAGCAAAGATCCTCTGGAGAAAGAAATGGCACCCCACTCCAGTATTCTTGCCTGGAAAATCCCATGGATGGAGGGAGCCTCGCAGGCTATAGTCCACGGGGTTGCAGAGAGTTGGACATGACTGAGCGACTTCACTTTTCTTATGCAAATTAAAATCACAGTTGAGATAGTGTTTGTATTTCTTACCCACCAGCATGGCTTTTATTAATGAAGGGAGAATCCTAAGCATCAGTGACGATGTGGAGAAACTGGAGCTCTGGCATGCCGCTGGAGGAAAGGTGCAGCTTCTGTGATAAAGGGCTGGTGCTTCCTCAACATGTGAATCCCCATATGTTTCTGCAACTCCATTTCCAGGTATACACCCTAAGGGCTGACGCAGGGACTCACCAGACGCTGTGCACATGTTCACAGCGACATTACTCACAGCCGCCAAAATGTGAGAAAGACACAAGTGTCTACTGATGGGTCGATGAATAAACCAGAACGTGGCATAACACACAATGACATATTATTCGGCCACAAAAAAGAATGTCATTCTGCCACGGGCTACTATATGGATATATCTTGAAAATATTATGCTAACTCAAAGAAGCCAGACATGTAAGGGTACAAATTGTATGATTCTATTTATGTGATGTTCCAGAATAGCTAACTCCATGAAGACAAAACATGGTCCACTGGAGAAGGAAATGGAAAACCACTTCAGCCTTCTTGCCTTGAGAACCCAATGAATGGTGTGAAAAGGCAAAAGATATGACACTGAAAGATGAACTTTCCAGGTCGGGAGGTGCCCAATAAGCTACTGGAGAAGAGTGGAGAAATAACTCCAGAAAGAATGAAAGGCTGAGCCAAAGCAAAAACAACGCCCAGTGTGAGTGTGACTGGTGACGGAAGTGAAGACCGATGCTGTACAGAGCAATGCTGCATAGAAACTGTAAGGTCGGGCCCTGGGGGCCATGATGGGCCGCCCCCTCCTCTCCCCTCCAGCCGGCGAGAAGGTCCCCAGTGAGAGCACACTTCTCCAGTTGCCATGACGAGCCGCCCCCTCCTCTCCCACCGGCCGGGGGCGTCCCTAACGGAGGGGAGGCTCCTGGATCCCAGGGACCAAGGACAGCACACTTCGCCGCCAAAGCAGCCCTGCCCCAGCCGCATAGAAAGACCTATCAGCCTGCGCCGCCGCGAACCGGCAACCTATCCAAACCCCTTCCGCTAGCCTGGCCATCCCCCCGCCGCGTGCATATATAAACGAGCTTCTAGCGCGGTCCGGAGTGCAGACTTCCGGGACCTGCCTCCTCTGGGTCTGGGACCCTCGCCCGGGAGCGCTTCCCCAGCAAAGCCTGTTAAAAACTCCCCTGGGGTCCTGGTCATCTTTACCTAACAGAAACCTGAAACGCCAGGCCCACACACCAAGGCAAATGGGAAGTGGCCAAACAGGAGATGGCAAGAGTGAACACTGACATTTTAGGAATCAGTGAACTAAGACCAGAAGGGAAAATTTCATTCGGATGACTATTATATTTACTACTGTGGGAAAGAATCCCTTAGAAGAATAGCCCTCATAGTCAACAACAAGAGTCTGAAATGCAGAATTTGGGTGCAATCTCAAAAACGACAGAATGATTTCTGTTCATTTCCAAGGCAAACCATTCAATATCACAGTTACCCAAGTCTATACCCCAACCAGTAATGCTGAAGAAGCTGAAGTTGAATGGTTCTATGAAGACCTACAAGACCTTCTAGGACTAACATCAAAAAAGATGTCTATTTCATCATAGGGGACTGGAATGCAAAAGTAGGAAGTCAAGAGATACAGGGAGTAACAGGCAAGTTTGGCCTTCAAGTACAGAATGAAGCAGGGCAAAGGCTAATAGAGATCTGCCAAGAGAATGCACTGGTCATAGCAAACACCCTCTTCCAACAACACAAGAGAAGACTCTACACATGGACATGTGTAGATGTCAATAGATGGTCAATAGATATTGACCAATAGGTGGTCAATATCAAAACCAGATTGATTATATTCTTTGCAGCCAAAGATGAAGAAGTTCTATACAGTCAGCAAAGACAAGACCAGGAGCTGACTGTGGCTCAGATCATGAACTCCTTATTGCCAAATTCAGACTCAAATTGAAGAAAGTAGGGAAAACCACTAGGCTATTAAGGTATGATGTACATCAAATCCCGTATGATTATAGAGTGGAAGTGAGAAATAGGTTCAAGAGATTAGATCTGATACAGTGCCTGAAGAACTATGGATGCAGGTTTGTGACACTGTACAGGAGGCAGTGGTCAAAACCATCCAGAAGAGAAAGAAATGCAAAAAGGCAAAATGATTCTCTGAGGAGGAGTTACAAGTAGCTGAGAGGAGATGTGAAAGGCAAAGGAGAAAAGGAAAGATATACCCATCGGAATGCAGAGTTCCAAAGAGTACCAAGGAGAAATAAGAAAGTTTTCCTAAATGATCAAAGCAAAGAAATAGAGGAAAACAACAGAATGGGAAAGACTAGAGATCTCTTCAAGAAAATTAGAGATACCAAGGGAACATTTCATGCAAAGATGAGCTCAATAAAGGACAGAAATAATATGAACCTAGCAGAAGCAGAAGATATTAAGAAGAGGTGGCGAGAATACACAAAACTGTACAAAAAAGATCTTCACGACCCAGATAATCACGATGGCGTGATCACTCACCTAGAGCCAGCCATCCTGGAATGTAAGTGCAGTGGGCCTTAGAAAGCATCACTACGAACAAAGCTAGTGGAGGTGATGGAATTTCAGCTGAGCCATCTCAAATCCTGAAAGATAATGCTGTGAAAGTGCTGCACTCAATATGCCAGCAAATCTGGAAAACTCAGCAGTGGCTGCAGGACTGGAAAAGGTCAGTTTTCATTCCAATCCCAAAGAAAGGCAATGCCAAAGAATGTTCAAACTGCTGCACAATTGCACTCATCTCACATGCTAGTAAGGTAATGCTCAAACTTCTCCAAGCTAGACTTCCAACAATACATGAACTGAGATCTTCCAGATGTTCCAGGTGGATTTAGAAAGGGCAGAGGAACCAGAGATCAAGTTGCCAACATATGTTGGATCATAGAAAAAGCAAAAGAGTTCCAGAAAAACATCTACTTCTGCTTTATTGATGACACCAAAGCCTTTGACTATGTGGATCACAGCAAACTGGAAAATTCCTAAAGAGATGGGAATACCAGACCACCTTACCAGCCTCCTGATAAATCTGTATGCAGGTCAAGAAACAACAGTTAGAACAGGACATGGAACAACAGACTGGTTCCAAATTGGGAAAGGAGTACAGCAAGTCTGTATATTGCCACCCTGCTTATTTAACAAATGCAGAGTACATCATGCGAAAAGTTGGGCTGGATGAACCACAAGCTGGCATCAAGACTGCAGGGAGAAATATCAGTAACCTCAGATAAGCAGATGACACCACCATTCTGGCAGAAAGCAAAGAGGAGCTAAAGAGCCTCTTGATGAAAGTGAAAGAGGAGAGTGAAAAAGCTGGCTTAAAACTCAGTGTTCAAAAAACTAACATCATGGCATCCGGTCCCATCACTTCATGGCACATAGATGGGGAAACAGTGGAAACAGTGAGAGACTTTATTATCTTGGGCTCTGAAATCACTGCAGATGGTGACTGCAGCCATGAAATTAAAAGACGCTTGCTCCTTGGAAGAAAAGCTGATAAACCTAGACAGCATATTATAAAGCAGAGATGTTACTTTGCCACCAAAGGTCGTTATAGTCAAAGCTATGATTTTTCCAGTAGTCATGTATGGATGTGGGACTTAGACCACAAAGAAAACAGCACTGAAGAATTGATGCTTTTCAACTGGGTGTTGAAGACTCTTGAGAGTCCAAGGGAGTCTGCAAGGAGATCAAACCAATCAATCTTAAGGGAAATCAGTCCTGAATATTCATTGGAAGGATGGATGCTGAATCTCCAATACTTTGGCCACCTGATGTAAGAACTGACTTCATTAGAAAAGACCGTGATGCTGGAAAAGATAGAAGACAGGAGGAGAAAGGGTTGAAAGAAGATGAGATGGTTGGATGGCATCACTAACTTGATGGACGAGTTTGATCAGGCTCCGGGAGTTGGTGATGGACAGGGAAGCCTGGTGTGCTGCAGTCCATGAGGTCGCAAACAGTTGGATACAACTGAGCAACTGAACTGATGAAGAAAAAGGGCTTCCCATATGGCTCAGACAGGAAAGAATCTGCTTGAAATGCAGATCGAGTTCAATCCCTTGGTTTGATCTCCAGATCCCCTGGAGAAGGGCATGGCAACCCACTCCAGTGTTCTTGCTTGGAGAATACCAGGGACAGATGAGCCTGTTGGGCTGCAGTCCACGGGGTCTCAAAGAGTTGGACACAACTGAGCAACTAACACTTTTACTAATGAAGCAGAAAGTAGATTAGTGGCTGCTAGGTCATGGGAAGGGAGAGGGACGGAAGGTGCCATCCTAGGAGGCTGAGGTTTCTCCTTGAGATGATGAGATTGACTGTGGTGGCGGATGTGCAAGCCTGTGTGTCTACGGAGAGCCGCCGGATCCTCTAAGCAGGTGAACTGTATGGTCTGTGAATTGTATCTCAAAGCTGTCACGGAACACGAAACAACCCCGCCAAAAGTCATACGCTGAGCTTAGAAGCCTGAGAAAAGCAATACGTCTTTCCTCTCTATCCAAGGGGGACTGCTTCCAGGAACCACTACAGGCATCAAGTTCCCTGACATAAGAAGGAGCAGTATTTTCATAAACCTACACTCACCCTCCCACATTAACTCATCTCTAGATTACTTATACTTAATACCAGGAAGACACTACGTAGACAGTTGCCGATTGTGCAGCAAATTCAAGCTTTCCCTTTTGCAACTTTCTGGAATGCTTATGCTTTTCTAAATTATTATTTTCAATCTGAGTGAAGTTGAGTCTGCAGACATGGAAGCTGAGGATATAGAGGGCTGAACACTCTGAAGCCAAGCTCACATATAGATCACTTCGTCATGTCTGACAGCATCCAAAGGCTCAGGTTACAAGGACCCGTTAAGCCCATGTGACTGTGGGCACAGGCTGAGCATTGGGCACCGTCTACTTGGGTCAGTTGGAGGGGGACCCAGTGACTTGCAGGGAGAGGCTGGGCACATCGGTGGCCTCCTGCTGACGAGCCACGTCCACACTCGGGCAGCAGCGCCTTCAATGCCTGCCCCTGGGTGTGGTCAGAGGCACTGACTGCCGACCCTGCCCCTGGCTCAGGGCTGCTGCTGCTCCTCCCTCCTCTCCCCCACCCACACCCCACCTCTCTCAACTGGAGGCTGGACAAGTTCCCTGGCAGGGTGTCCACATCGGCCCTGCCCAACTCCCCGTCTCTCCTCCAATGCAGCCTAAGCGAGAGGCAGTGTGCGGACGCTGCACTGCCCCCAAGAGGAGGAAGTGGGGGCAGGAGCAGGGGGGCCAGTGTTCTGGCCAACTCCCAAATCTTCACATGGCCCCAGCACTGATCTCATAGCCTTGACACGCGGAGCTGACAGGTCGACAAGGCCGTGCTGGACTGCGGCTCAGGCAGCACCAGGCTGGGCCCTCGTGACCATTTTACAGATGGGAACGTTGAGGACTAGACAGAGAAGGCACCCAGGAAGCCTGATCAGCGATCAGCCGGACTGTATGTGGGCTGTGTCCGCCTTCAGAGGCAGAGAGGCCGACTGCCCTCAGGCTTCCCCGTGGGAAGGAAGTGGCAGGAACGTAGTCAGACACAATTGCCTTTATTGGTTCGCGGATCCGGATGCGCAGACAGGCTGCTGTAGAGAAGACCTCGGGCGTCTTCCCTCCTTTCCACAGCAGGTTAGCCTCATCCCACCCCACCTCCACCCCGTGTGCAGGAGCCGGGGTCGGGGCTCAGACTCGGACCCCTGCAGTGGGGGCAGAAGTCAAGCGTCCCCGATTACCATGTCTGGGGACAGACCCTGGCCCAGGTCACACATGGGTCTCCTGGGCCTTCGAGCAGGCCAGAGGGTGTCCTGGGACCAGGCGTGATGGGGGTTGGGGGATGCCCTTGAAGCAGAAGGGCTGGCGCCCCCAACAGGCCAGCACCCTGAGCTGCGTCTGCGTGGCAGCTGGCTAAGGCACGGTGGCTGGGCTGTCCTGCGGCAGAGAGCCTAAGGCAAGCGCGACCCTGACCCGCTCAGGACACGCGGCTGACAGATCACGGAGACTTTTTCCGCCGGGGGTCTGGGAGCCGCTGCTGATGTTGGGGGCTGGGGAAGCTTGCTTGCTGGCAGCTACCGAGTCCTCCTGGGGGGCTGGCTTGTGCTTCTCCTCCCTGGTCTGAGGCAGGGACTGCGGGCCCAGCAGGGCCTGCATGACCTTGATGGCCCCCACAGCCCCTAGGAGCCCCCAGAGCAGGGCGGGGGGCCTCCAGGGGAGACAGCTGTTTCCGTATCCAGTGGAGGGCCTGGCTCAGGGTGTTGCTGGAGCCGCGGGCCCGGGGCAGGCTTTTGTCCTGCAGGACAGGATGGAGGAAGGTCCGGGGGATCGTCCCTGTGGGCCGGGGTCGCCCCTGCAGCCCACCCCAGCCTGCCTGACCCCTTCCTACCTGAAGGCCAAACTGCCTGAGCAGCATCTCCAGCGCTGGGTCCCCCAGGGACACGGGTGGGAAGAATTCTTCCACCCACTGGCGTCGCCACCACCGGCTGCAACAGCACGGGGGGCTCAGGTGGGGCCGGCTCGCAGACCCCGTACCCCTCCTGGCGCCCAACTCACCCCTGCTCCCAAGGATGCGAGAACCAGTACTTGTAGAGCTGGGCCCGCACGTACGTGGGCGGCTGCTTGTGGAAGGGGTAACTGGGCATGTGGTTCTGGATGAGGCGGATCACTGAGGGCACAGGGGGCACAGCTCAGCATCTGCCCTCCCCGAGGCCCCCCTCAGGTCTCCCAGACGCCCCACAGGCCCTGCCCCCACGCAGCCTCACCAGGCTCCTTGCCCTGCAGCAGGCGGAGCACCAGGCTGGTGAACCAGGGGCTGTGTGTGTGGGGGCCCAGGGCTGCGAACCACATCTGCCAGTCAAGGCGCGGCTGGTGGGGCACCACGATGGGGGGTGGCCGGCTCAGGTTCCCGGGTTTGTACATGAACTCGATCTCCTGCCGGGCAGAGTCCCCTTCAGCAATGCTGGCTCCCCCTCTCTCCCCGCCCAGGCCTGTGGGGTCGCCAGGCACGGGCCTCACCGTCCACTGGTGCCCGTCATAGCTGCCCTCCAGCACCACCTCTGGTCGCCCACCCAGGCCCGTCATTCGGCGGAAAAGGCCGTAGGAGTTGGCCAGCTGCAGGTGCTCCACGGTGCCAAACAGGCGGTGGGCCCCAGTCCAGAGGCGCCCGTGGCTCGAGGGCTCCATGTAGGAGTAGGGCACCTGGAGGCAGGCAGAGGCTCAGCAACGACCTTCCCGCCCTCTCCCACCTCCCACCCCTGGCCCCCAGGGACCACCTACCAGGCTGATCAGGAACAAAGCCACAGTGGCAGTGCCGAGGACAGACAGTGGCGCGGCGGCGCAGAGCTTCCGCAGCGGCCCGCGCAGCTGCGCCCACCTGGGGGCGAGCGCAGAGCTGCGGTCAGGCCCGCCCTGCGCGGCTGCACCCACCTGGGGGCGAGCACAGAGCCGCAGCCAGGCCCGCCCCACGCAGCTGCGCCCACCTCCTGCACCGCATACCTCCAGAGGGCGGCCAGCAGTTCCCAGGCCAGAGAGGCCGCGCCCAGCCACATGGTGGGGAGGGTCGCCGTCTTCAGCCACTGGGAGAACTGGTGGAAGGTGAAGGCTGCAGAAGGAAGCGGGCGTGAGGAGGGCGCTGCAGCCTCCGGCCTCTGGGCCCCCGCTGGCACTCACTGGTTCTGGAACGAATGGTGTGCTGCTCCCAGTCCATCTCCAGGCCGAAGCAGTGCACCACGCCGTGAGGCCAGCAGCCCGCAGACGGCCAACTCCAGCAGCAGCGCCAGCGCGGCCAGCAGGGCCTTGGGCCAGGCTGCAGGCCGAGACAGTCACAGGTCGGCTGGGACCAGGGCTGGAGGGTCCGCGGCCTGGGGGGCTGGGGGAGAGCGGGCGGCAGGGCGGGCCGGGCGGGCGCACACTCACAGCTGGGCATCCTCTTGCAGCGGCTGGTGCTAGACTTGGCAGCCAGGTGTGTGTCGTCCAGGAGGGCGGTGGCGAGCACCAGGGTGAGCAGGTTGAAGAAGTTATAGTTGCCAGTGATGATGATCAGGACTTGCAGCAAGACCTGGAGAGGCTCTGGACTCAGCTCACGGGGCCGCCCCCTTCCCGGGCCCTTCAGAGCCTGCTTCCAGGGCCCTCCACACCTCCCCCACCGAGCTCTCCTGCAGGGCCCTGTGGCTCTCCGAGTCCCCTCCTGGCGTCTGTGCTCCCACTCCACTTTCCCTGCCTTGGCTTACCCCTCGATGGCTCCCACCAGCACCTGGAGAAAACCCAAGCTTGGCATGCCTCACACAGCCCTTCCTCAGCCACCCCTGCTGACCCAGGACAGACATCCTCCACACAGGCACATCTTCACACCCCAGGCTAATGAGCTCCTCTGCCCATGAGGCCCTTCTGACTGCCCAGAAGCAGACACCCATCCCCAGTGGAGCCCCCTGGGCAGTGCAGAGCAAGGTCATGTCCTGAGTGTCTTTCTGATGGCTAAGGACCCCATCGACCTGGCAGTAGAAGGCAGCCAACCGCAGGCGGCGAACAGGAGCGAAGAACAGAGGGGGCACCGCAATCTCGATGAGGAAGGTGGCCACCACGCTGAGCTTGTGCAGCCAGACGGGCAGGTGGTGGGCAAACCAGGCGGCTGGCGTGGGCAGGCACTGAGTCTCGTAGTGGTAGGTGAGGGCTGCAGGAGACAGGCGGGCGGTCAGGGCTGGGCAGAGCCCCCAACACTGCCGCACATCCAGGCAGGGACCCTCACCAGTGAGCCCCCCACCACGCGGGGCAACGGCTAGTCAGCTTGACCACACCCGAGGCAAACATGAGGCGGAACAGCAGCCAGCGCACGAGCCAGAAGGGGAGGCTTTCATGGGGGAGACCCCTCCCGGCCTGCCCTGGGGGGCCTGCGTGTGGTCGGGGGCAGCCCCAGAGGGGCCACCAGCACGGCCAGGAAACCTGTCTCCAGCAGCAGGGAATCCCTACGGGGAGAAAAAATAGCACAGAGGCCCTCCTCCCCATCAAGGCTGCTCCCCTAGGGATCCTCCTGGGAGAGACAAACACATCCCACCCCATCTCACCCACCCAGCCTTCTGTAGCCCCAGACCCAACATTCACTCACCACTGGAAATAAAGAAACACCTGGCCCACCTGCAGGAGAAGGGCGGTCAGGAAGCATGGGCTGGGGAGAGGGCGGGTGGGCCTGGAGGGAGCTGGAGGCAAGGGTCCCGGTGGCACAGCCTCACTTGCCTGGCAGACAGACAGGTAGGCGGCCCAGAGCAGCAGGTACAGGAGCGGGTGGCGCAGCGGGCGCATCAGCAGGCTGCCCAGGGCCAGCACGGTGCCCAGCAGGCTCAGCAGCTCCAGGCCCTGGGCAGTGTCCAGCCCCAGAAGCGGCGCCTCCCACAGCAGCGTGGGGGTCTCCCACAGCTGCTGCCAGCGGCCCTTTCCTTGGGGCCGCAGTGTCCTCCGGGCAGGCAGGATGCCCTCCGGGCCGTACAGGCCTGTGGGAGGGCGCATCAGGGCAGGCCCTGGGCACGGCCCGGCCCGCGGAGACGAGACTCCCCCACCAGCCAGGGCCTGCGGATCTGTCCTCCCCATCCCAGGTCGGGACCCGCAGATTCTCTCTCACGACAAGTCAAGGCCTGCAGACCCTCCAGACCCTCGCGCCGAGGTCAGAACCCGGAACCGTGCTGAAAATGACCCCTGAACGCCTGCCCACGGCCCACACCCCCGCGGCTCGCTGGACACAAACCGCAGGCCCCGACCCCATGCATCCGGGCCTGGACCTCCCTGCCCCTACACAGCGGCGTGTCGGGCGGGGAAATGAGGGGGTCACAGGACCCGGCTTGTGGGGGGTCCCGCCTGGTGGCACCCGGCTCTCGGCGCCCTCACCCGGGATCTGCGTATAAAGGGAAGCGAAGGCGAACATGAAGACGGCGGCCACGCCCTGGAGAAAGAGCTGCCGCGGGAGCCGAGAGCCCGCCATGTCCGCTACGCGACGGGCTGGACACGATCCCCGGGTCCGCCTGGCCCCGCCCCTCCGCCCGGCCCCGCCCCGCCCCTCCCGCCCGGCCCCGCCCCGCCCCCTCCGCCCGGCCCCGCCCCGCCCCTCCGCCCGGCCCCGCCCCCGCCCCTCCGCCCGGCCCCGCCCCGCCCCTCCGCCCGGCCCCGCCCCGCCCCTCCGCCCGGCCCCGCCCCGCCCCTCCGCCCGGCCCCGCCCCCGCCCCTCCGCCCGGCCCCGCCCCGCCCCCTCCGCCCGGCCCCGCCCCGCCCCCTCCGCGCCGGCCGCAGCTTCAGGCCCCACCCCGCCCACCGCAGCCGTGGGCCCCGGCCCCGCTCACGCCCCGCCTCCGGGGCGTCCTGCGCCCTTTCCGGCATGAGGCGGCCGCTCTGCGTCAAGTTGTGCGCGCGTCGCTGCGCGCTACGTATCTTCCTGGGCGGGAACAGCAAAATGGCGCCAGAAGTAGTGGCGGGCTGAGTGCACGGGCCCCTCTTGAAGCCGGCGCTGCGGTCCCCGGGCCGATCCGGCTCCTCCCGAACATGGAGGACGTGGAGGCGCGCTTCGCCCACCTCTTGCTGCCCATCCGCGACCTCACCAGGAACTGGGAGGTGGACGTGGCGGCCCAGCTGGGCGAATATCTTGAGGAGGTGAGGGCGGCCCCGGGGGAGTGGCGCGGGGCGGGGGCTGCGGGGCTCTGCCGCCTCTCGGGCGTGTGCCGCCTCCGTCTGGCGCTCGGACTGCACTCATCCGCAGGCTCGTTCGCATTTTCCTAGCTCCGTTTCTTGGCCCTCGAAATCATCCCTTACATGATTAGCCTGGAGCTGTCATTAGAGATCGCTTTCTGTTGATGAGCCTTGAAATCGATCTAGTTAGTGAGTGGCGACCAGCACTTTTCTGTAATAGAGTATAAGAGAATTTGTGTGCGTGTGTGGCTGTGTCAGAGGTCTGGGTCACGATGCAGGAGGAAGATCTTATGTTAGACTTTCAAGCCAGTGCTCCACCGTCAGCATTAACCCCTCGTATCTGACAGTATGTCCAGACCTCGTTAAAGAGCTGTCCGCTCCATTTCTGCACTCCACTTGCACTGCTCAGCCCTCTTGGACTGCTCTTGTGTTGATCAGTAACGACTTCCTTCCCACCACATCCAGGGGTCACCAGAAGAGTCGTCTTGTTCAGCTCAGCAGCATTTGATGAGCTGATGGCACCCTCTCGTTTGAAACACGTTTTGTCTCCTGTCTAGTCTCACTGTTGAACTTCTCAGGGCGTGGCCTGAGCCATCTTTACACATTTCCCCTAAACCACTTCACTTATTTCCATGATTTTGAGTACCACTTGTATGAGGACAATTGCTGGGTTTATTTATTTACTCCCCTCTGCCTCGGTTTATATTTCCACTCCAGGCCTTTTCTCTGATTCTGGTTTGTGTATCCAGCTTCTTAATCTTGACACTCTCGCTTAGATGTCACTCCAGCATCTCAGGTTTAATAGAGTTAGAGGGGTTGTTGTTGAGTCGCTTACTTGTGTCCGACTCTCTGCGACCCCATGGGCTGCAGCACGCCAGGCCTCCCTGTCCTTCACCATCTCCCGGAGCTTGCTCACACTCCAGGTCCAGTGAGTCGGTGCTGCCATCCAACCATCTCATCCTCTGTCGTCCCCTTCTCCTCCCGGGAGGGGCTCTTTTCTGATGAATCGGCTCTATGAATCAGGTGGCCAAAGTATTGGAGCTTCAGCTTCAGCATCAGTCCTTCCAATGAATATTCAGGAATGATTGCCTTTAGGATTGACTGGTTTGATCTCCTTGCAGTGCAAAGGACTCTCAAGAGTCCTCCAACACCACAGTTTAAAAACGCCAATTTCTTTGGCGTTTTTCCAATTTCTTTGGAATTGATCATCAGTTTAAAGGAGAGCTCTTTATTTTCCTGCTCAAAGCTCAGCCTTTCTGATCTTGGTATACGGCACCAATATTCCTCAGAGTGAAAGCTCAGAGCTCGGGACACCTGGCGCTGCACACGAGCCCGCCCATGGTTTCTATGAGTTATGCCACCAGAACGCCACTCCAGTCATCTCCTTTCCCTCTGATCCAGGCCACATTCTGGCTCCCGTTCATGTTAAAACCTTCATTCTTGGACTCCCTACTCTTATTTTTGGCTCCTATCCAATTCACGTTCCACCCAGCAGCAAGTGTGACACTTAAAAATTAGGGTCAGGCTGCAGCACTGCCCTGCCTGACGCCCCTCAGTGGCCCTCCACCACTCCTGGAATAGAAGCCAGGCTGCCTTCTCTGAGTCTGGCTCTGCTCACTGTTTCAGCCTTGTCTTAGGCTCTTCTCCTGGAGAAGGAAGTGGCACCCACTCCAGTACTCTTGCCTGTAAAATCCCATGGATGGAGGAGCCTGGTAGGCTATAGTCCGTGGGGTCTCAAAAAGTCGGACATGACTGAGCGACTTCACTTAGGCTCTTCTCCATCTGTTCTTTGAACCAATCAGTCTGCAACACCCAGGCTCTTTCCTGGCTGCACTTCACACACACACACCCCCCCACACACCACACACACACACACGCACCACACACACACTTATGTTTTCTGTACTTAATGGCGAAATTTTTTTTTCCCAGTTCTTTTTATGACTGATTATTTCTCTTCCTGTGCGTCTCAGTTTAAATATCAGCTGACTGCCATGTCTAAACTAGTTCTCTCTGTTGTAGCACCTTCTGTATTTCAGAATGTTCACCTTCAGCTGGCCTCTAACGTGTTTATGGTCTTCCACACTAGAATGTAAGTTCTGCCTGAGCAGGAACTATCTTCATTCTCTCTCCCTTTTGCTTAATAGAATGCCTGGCACACAGTGGGTGCAGAATAAATGTTAAATGGACACTTGATCTGACGACTGACCTCTGCTTGAACACACAGTCTCCTGAGAAAGTGCAGAGAACTATGCTAGCTGGAGCTGCGTTGAGCAGGGTGCTTGGGGATGCCTGGTGAACCTGCTTGCTTGGTCTGCTCCTCTGCTGCTTCGTATGTCTGCTTCTCCAAACGTTTTCTGTCCCCTGAAGTCCTCATTTCTCTGCCTCTAGTTTTGTCTTTTTCCTCCTTTCATTTTCCACACAGCTGCCAGAACATTCTTTCTTACCTTAGAGAGAGCTGGTTTAGATGGGTTTGGGGATTGTTGGCATGTGGTTGGTGGACACAGAGTTAAGGGGTGGTGGGAACTGGGGCTCAGGAGAGCCTGGGGCTCAGGAGTTGCAGAGGAAGGGGGATGACGTACTTGGAAGTGTTTACTGAGTTTTCTGCTCGAAGGATTGAGACCCCAGTATCTTGTCTGTCTCTCCCCCACCCTTGAGGGTCCCCGTCTTTCTCCTGGGGTGGGGTCTTCCCGCTGGAGTCTGGCTGAGCTGGCCCCGACTAGGGTGGGCGCAGTGCGAGCACCTCTGCAGAGGAGCTGGTGTGTAGCTCTGGCCGTCTGTGGGTCATGCACCCTAGGGGCCTGCGTCTTCCAAAACACTAGGTCTTAGAGGTTACAGGAAGTCGGGGAAATCACAAAGACCTGTCTTTCCTCCAAAAAAAACGGACAGCTGGCAAGCCCCAGGCAGAGCCAGAGCTGTTCAGAAGGGCTGCATGTGGTGACGGGCACCTCGGGCCACTGGCACTGGGTGGGTTGTGGGTTGGGTGGGCTGCCAGGAGGAGGCTGTGTAGACTTCCCACTGTCCCTCGTGTCTTGCAGCTGGACCAGATCTGCATTTCTTTTGACAAAGGAAAAACCACAATGAACTTCATCGAGGCAGCGCTGTTGATCCAGGGCTCTGCTTGTGTCTACAGTAAGAAGGTGGGCCCGCCTGGCTGCGGTCGGTATGCAGTGTCTCGTGGGGCCAAGGCCTGCTGTCTCGCTGGGGCGGGTGGCAGGCTCAGCCTTGTCTCTGAGTTGCCCCAGCAGCACCTCCCACCTCTTCCTCCAAGTCCTTGCCCCTTTTAACATGGAAGAACAGAATGGGTTTAAAATAGTAGGGTTGGGAATTCCCTGGGAATCCAGTGGTTAGGACTCCATGCTTCCAGGTGATGGGTTTGCTCCCTGGGTGAGGGACTGAGGTCCTGCATGCCATGCCACATGGCCCCCAGAAAAGAGACTGTCCATAACTAAATCAGTGACTCTCAACCCACGCTCCAGTCCAAACAGTTACGAGCGCCTGGGCCTCACACTGACCAAGTCAGAATCCCCGGGGGTGGAGGTCGGGGGAGGGAGACAGCTGTCTGGAGGTTTGAACTGTCCTCAGTGACAGTCGGTATTGGAAACCGTGGGAGGGGGCAGGGAAAGGGGAGCCGGGAGAGGGATATGGATGAAACACAGCAGAGGGGAAGCAGGTCGGTAGCACGCCTTGGAGAGAAAAGACACCTCTTGGGACGGTGCCAAGAAGGCGGGCCCAGGGGTTTGCAGGGCCCATGCCTAAGGCCCCAGCCTTCACACGGGGCACATGAGTCAGCTTCTGAGAACTAGCCACTGTATAAGAAACTCGGAGAATGAGGTGTGGCTAAAGATCAATGCTGCTGAGGGAAATGCGAAAAAAAAAGACGAGTTGAAAGCACTGGTGGGGAAGCGCCCTCGCTATTTGCCAGGGCACCTGTGTGCATGCTGGAGATTTTCCTCCAGCGGTGCTGCCCCGCCCACCCTCTAGTGGAGAAGCAGGGGAGAGTGGGCCACAGCACTGATCCACTCAGCTGGCACTTTAGTGGGGGGCGGGGAACAAAAGGCACACAGAAGGAAGAGTTTAGAAATGTGTTGAGGAGCTCAGTACTGAGAACCCAAGCTACCCACTTGCAGGTCAGCTGGCACAAGGACCCACCTTGGGCACTGTGAGTTACCAAGACGGTTTGAGAATTCATCGGTTTTTGTCTTAGATGAGCCCATGAAATCGGATTCTTTTGTCCTGCATTTGTCCTCAGAAGGAATATTGGCAGTTACCTTTGGAAGCACAAATATAAGCTGCACCTGTGGTCAAACACGTAGAGGGCAGATGTGTGCTTCTGGCAGGCGCAGTGAGATGTTGACGCCAAGTCTAGGAGGGGGTGAGGGGAGCGCAGGCTGTAGGCAGCGCGGTCTAACTGGTCTTCCGAGCTGATGGAAATGTTCTGTGATCTGATACATGAGGTTCCTGGGCCCTTGAAATGTGGCATGTGTGACTGAGGAGTCTGGCTTTCTGCTGGACTTCTGCGTCCCTGGTGCGAGTCCTAGGCCCGTCGCTGGTGGGGCCGCTCCGATTCTCTGAGTCTCGGCTCACCTCGTTGGCAGAGAGGACAGCAGCGGCGCTGGCCCGCATGGATGAGCCCGTATGCAGCACAGTGCGGTGCGGCAGACGCTTGGGAGCACTCCTGGGCCTTGTTTCTGGGGGTGGGGTCCGTGCCCTTAGGGCACGCTGTCCTGCTGGGCGCTGTCACCAGAGGGGGGGGCCTCAGTCTGCATCCTGCTGGTGGCTGCTTTGTGGTCAGAGACTGGAGGATCCCAGCGCTCACCCCTAGCACCATGATGGGCTGGCAGAGACCGCGCCACTCCCACAGGTGGGGGCTGGTTGGTGAGCCCCGTGAAGTGGACGCGGCTGAGGGTGCAGGCTGCAGGGTTCGGGTGGCCGCACCTGGGGCGGTGTGGGTGAGGGTGCAGGAGGGGGGCTCCAGCCGTTTGGCAGCGCTGGGGAGGCGTGGCGGTTGGGTTGGAGCGGGGCTTTGGCAGCCGGACGGGCAGGAATTTGGAGAGAACACGGGCCTCTTGGCCCCCCGGGCGAGTCGTGTGGGGCTCTCCTCCTCGCCTCACTGCCGGCTCTGGTTGCCAGGTGGAATACCTGTACTCCCTGGTCTACCAGGCTCTCGACTTCATCTCCGGCAAGAAGTGAGTATTCCGGGGGTGCCCGTGTGTCCGCTGTGCATGTGGCCCGGGCGGCCCTCACCTGCGCTGCCCCTGCGCTGGTTCTCTCAGGCAGGCCAAGCAGCTGTCCTCCACGCCGGAAGAGGGGACCGTTGGGGATGCCACCTCGAGGGCCCCACAGGAGGCAGAGCAGAAGGTGAGGCTTCCTGGGTGTTTGGCGGTGCCCACTGTGCCAGCCGGGCCCCCCCAAGCCCTCTGTCTTCCCACAGTTCCGGGCGTTGGATGACCTCTCGGACTCCTGTGCTAACGTGGATCTCAGGGATGACCAGGTCCTCAGTGTGAGTGCCCCCTCCTGCGTTTAGCTGATGGGGGTGCAGGGGCGCTGTCGTGGCCCATGGGTTCCCATGGTTCGCCCACTCTTGGCCTCTGTGCAGGGGACCCTCATCCCGCTCCCTGCCCAACGCCCTGGTCGCCCGGACGAGATGGAGAAGAACAGTAACCCCCTGTACAGGTGTGGGGCTGCGCCTGCTGGGTGGACGGGGGGTTGCTAGGGAAGGGTCTCTGCAGTGCCCGTGTTTTGCCAGCTGTCAGGGGGAGGTCCTGGCCAGCCGGAAGGATTTCAGGGTGAACACGTGCACGCCGCACCCCAGAGGCACATTCCTCTTGGAGCCGCTGGGTGTGTCCCTCATGGAGGCCCTGCAGCCGTGGAACCCGAAGGGTGAGGACTTGGGCGGGGGGCAAGGCGGGCTCGCTCGGGCGCCTGTGCCCACCGTTTGGACCTGCCTGCAGGACGGGGCCTCTGCCCACAGCTGGCTCAGCCCCGAGGCCAGTGCTGGGCTCTGCTCCCCATCCCTGGTTCTGGCTGCGTGGGGCCCGGGAGGGACCTTGATGGGGAGCAGGGCTGACCGTGTTCGATCCCTGCTCTCTCCCAGAGCCTGGAAGGGCTGAGGAGCAGCCCATGGAAGTCTCTGTGTGCGGGAGTCCCGGCCCGGCGCTCAGCACCTCCCAGGAGCCAGGTGAGAACCGAGCTCCCAGGCGGGCTGCAGGGGGCTGGGGAGGGCCTCTGCGCTCAGCACCCAGCCTGTCCAGAGCTGCAGCCTGCGGGGCTGAGGCTCGGAGGCAGCCCTCCGTGCCCAGGGCCCACTTTGGCCAGCTGTGCAGTCTCGGTTCAGTGGCTGCCCCCAGACCAGCTTCCTCTCTGAGCAGACAGAGGCGGCAGCATTTAAAGAGGAAAATTACTAAAAACTGAAGTGAACCACACAGAGCAGCGGTGTGACGCGCGTGTGCTGTGCGCTGTCTGCTCCCCACAGGTGACTCTGCACCAGGGACGGCCCCTCGTCCCCAGGCGCAGTCCCCGCTGCCTGGCCTTCAGGCTCCTGGGGCTGACTGTCTCACGTCCCTGCCAAGCTCCTCTCCAGCCGGCCTGGCGCCCAGAGGTGGGGGCGTGGGAGAGGACGAAGAGGAGGCGGAAGGGACGGTGGAGCCCCCTGAGGCCTCAGCACTTGAGGTCCCTATGGAGCCCCTGGAGCCCAGGAGCCCCGAGCAGGTGGGACCCCCAGGGAGGCCTGCCGAGCCCCCGCCCTCAACCAGGCGAGCCCCGGCGGGGATGGCGCGTGTGTGAGGCAGGCGGCCCCCGGGCTGCCCGCTCCAGTCCTTGTGCTCCAGGACAGTGGGTGTGTCCACCAGCAGCCCCGGCCCGCACCCTGCCCTTGCCAGCGGCAGCCGTGACGGCTCCCTCGCTGAGCGGAGCAGCTGCTGCTCTTCAGGGGTGCACTGGTGCCCAGGGGCACCGCCCAGAATGGCGCTGGTCTCCAGAGCTGACTCTTGAGGCCAGGCTGGCAAGTGTGGATGGGCCTGTCAGGTTTGATTGGTTGTTTTTGCTGTGCTTAATTGCTGTCACGTCTGACTCTGTGACCCCATGGACTGCAGCCTGCCAGGCTTCTCCATCTGTGGGATTCTCCAGGCAACGATACTGGAGTGGGTCGCCATGCCCTCCTCCAGGGGATCTTCCCGACCCAGGGATGGAACCCAGGTCTCCGCGTTGCAGGCAGATTCTTTACCGTCTGTTTTTCTCTGAAGAAGTATCCATGGCCCCTAGTCCACTAGTTTTTATCTCCTCCTAAAGTTTTTACCTGCTTTTTACTTTCTGGTTGTTGAACTTTCTGCCCCCAGGGGGTTCTGCAGGGCTCCCCGTGTCTGGCCCCAGAGCAGAGCTGCTGGGGAGCTGCTGGGGGCCTGGAATCCTGGGTGGAGGAGGAGAGGGGAATCCCTGGTGTCCCTTTGCAGAGTGCTGCCCAGCCCAGGAGGTGTGCACTCCGGGAGGCGGAAGGAGGCCCCGGAGCCTGCATCCAGGCCGAAGGTGAGGGCCGGGCGGCCCGGAGCCGGCGGGGGGTTGGGGGCGCCCTCGGCAGTGCGTCTCTTGAGCACTCTTCCTCCCCCAGCGCTGGGCCTCCCTGCTGCAGCTCCAGGGTGCCCTCTCCCCGTGCTCTCAACTAGGGGAGGGTGTGCGTCCTCCACTCTCCTGTGTCTGCTTGTGCTCAGGACACCCCAGACCCCTGGCAGGGCCTGGACCCCTTCGACTCTCCAGATTCTAAGCCCTTCAGGAAAGGTAACGCGGCAGGCACAGCCCCGGGGCACCGGGAGTGGGGGGCTGGGCTCACCCGGCTTGAACGGAGGTGGGGGCTCCAGGGCCTGTGGGCACGGAGACGGCCCTGGGCTGTGGCTGTGCTCCGGGACTGCCTGTCTGCCCCCAGGTAGGCCCTACTGCGTGCCCCCCGCGTGGAGGAGGCGCCAGGACAGAAGCGGAAGAGGAAGGGCGCTGTCAAGCTGCAGGATTTCCACCAGTGGTACCTGGCAGCCTGTGCGTGGGGTCCCGGGCCGGGCGCGGCTGTGGGCCTCGGCTCGGCCCCTGCTGACCCGGGCTTCTTGCAGATGCCGACCACACCGACAGCAGGAGGTCCCGGCGAAAGGGCCCGTCCTTCGCAGGTGAGCCTGGGCCTGAGGCTCTTTGAGGGAGGCTGACCCCACCCCACGCTGCACCGCCCCCCCTCAGCCTGGGAGGCCAGAGGCCGAGTGGACTCGGGTGGGCCTGGGCAGGATGGGGGAGGCCCCTCACGAGGCTTATGTGTGCAGACATGGAGGTTCTGTACTGGAAGCACGTGAAGGAGCAGCTGGAGACGCTCCGGAAGATGCAGAGGAGGGAGGCAAGTACCGGCCACCACGTGGACCCCACGGGGCCTGGTGGGAGACAGCAGTCTCTGAGGGGCTGTCTCTGCACAGGCGGCTGAGCGCTGGCTGCCAAGGGCCGAGCAGGGGCTGTGGCCTGTGGAGGAGGACCGCCTGGAGGACTCGGTGGAAGACCTGGGCGCCACAGGTGGGGCCTCCGGGGGTAGGCCGGGGCAGGCCTCAGCGCCTGCTGCAGCCTAACTGGCCTTGTGCCCGGGTGCTCCTTTCTCAGCAGATGACTTCCTGGAGCCCGAGGAGTATGCAGAGCCCGAGGGGGCAGAGCCCGGGGAAGATGCAAACATGGGTAGGTCTGGGAGTGGGCTGCTGGCCCGAGGGGCCCCTGAAGACGGGAGGGAGAGAGAGGTTTACGGCCACACTTTTGCAGAAGCGGAAGCCATGCCAGCGTCTCTGCGCTATGAGGAGCTGGTCCAAAGGAATGTGGTAGGCCCAGCTCAGAGTGGGGGCAGCCAGGTGGGGTGGGGGCGGGCCCTGCACCCAGCTGGTGGCCCCGGTCCTCCCCCAGGAGCTCTTCGTCACCACCTCGAAGCAGGATGTCTTCGTCACCACCTCGAGGCAGGAGCTCAACCAGGAGATGGAGCTGAAGCGGCACATCAGGGGCTGGGAGGAAGCCATCCAGAGCTTGCTTCAGGAGCAGGTGAGGTGGGCTGGGTGGGCCCCTGGTGGAGGACGGCGTCCCCTGCTGCCTGCCTTGGGCCAGCCCAGGACCCTCCCCTCCCTTCCGCAGGAGGAGCACGTGCCCTTTGACATCCACACCTACGGGGACCAAGTGGTCTCCCGGTTCAGCCAGCTCAACCAGTGGTGCCCCTTTGCGAAGCTGGTGGCAGGCCAGCCTGCTTTCGAAGTGTGCCGCTCCATGCTGGCGTCCCTGCAGCTGGTGAGTGGCCTGGGCGTCTGGGAGGGGAGTGGCCCTGGCCTCTGCTGACGCGTGGTGCCCCTACAGGCCAACGACTACACAGTGGAGATCACCCAGCAGCCGGGGCTGGAGGCGGCCGTGGACACCATGGCCCTGAGGCTGCTCACGCGCCAGCGGGCCCACCAGCGCTTCCAGACCTACGCTGCGCCCTCCACGGCGCAGCCCTGAGCGGGAGCCCGCGCCCCATGGACACCGGGTGTGCATCTGCGCAGTCTGCTTCCTGGCTGGCCCAGCCTAATAAAGTGTTGCCATCCCACCCATCCCTTAAAACAAACCCTTTATGGAACGGTCGTGTGTGTAGGGGAGAGCACTGTCCCCTGCACCCCAGGAGGCAGCCACCAGGCCCCCAGCCCCCTTCCGCCATGGCCTCCGGGGACTGCTGGTACAGATCTCACGCGCACACGGCTCCGTCACAGCCCTTTAATGGCCCGGCTCAGCGCAGGACGCTGCGGAAGGCAGCCATGTGGCGCCGCACGCTGTCTGTGATCTGCTCGGCCGACCGGCCGCGGCTGTAGTAGTCTGTGAAGAGGCCGTCAGGGCTGAGCAGGTAGATGGCGATGGAGTGGTCCACGATGTAGTCCTGGTCTTCGTCCTTGGGGCCGGCACTGTAGTACACGCGGTAGCTGCGGCTCACCTGGGCAATCTGCTCGGCGGAGCCAGTCAGGCCCAGCAGCCTCGGGTGGAAGTCCTGCACGTAGCGGGCCAGGGGCGGCCACGGTGTCCCGCTCGGGGTCCACGGTGATGAAGAGGGGGCTGCACTGGGGGCAGGCCGGGCTCCGCCTCCAGCTGCCGCACCACCTGCACCAGCTTCTCCAGCTCGTCGGGGCAGATGTCAGGACAGTGAGTGAAGCCGAAGTACAGCAGCAGCCACTGGCCCCGGAAGTCAGCTTTGCAGCGCACCTGGCCCCGGTGGTCCAGCAGGCAGAAGTCGCCCTGGCCCACGGCAGCCTGCCGCAGGGCCTCTGTCCGCTGCTGCTGCCGCAGCCGCTCCTTCTCAGCCCTCAGGGCCAGCCAGGCCCCGCCCAGTCCAGCCCCAATCACGGCTGTGACGAGCAACCTGGTTCGCAGGCCAGGACCCTGGGGCTGGCCCTGCCTGCCTGTCTCTGCAGGGCCTGGTGTTGAGAAGGGCTGGTATCTCACATGCTGGGCCTTGCCTCCTGGGGTCCCAAGGAGGGCCAGCGGCTTGAGCTGAAGGAGCCTGTGCCAAGCTTTGGGTGCCCGAGCCGACAGCAGCATGGACCTGATGCTTCTGGAAAAGAGCAAGAGTGTCAGAAGCCAGAAGTGCCCCCATCATTCAGGAGATCCCTGACTCCACCTGGAGGACCAGCCCTACACAGGCTCTGCTGTCAGCAGCTGCTCACCTAGCACTCACCCGGGCTCAATCGCCTCACCTGTGAAACCTCAAACTCCACTTTAGGCATCACCAAGCGTTCATGCTTGTCCCTCTTGTTCTTCAGCCTGAGAGCCTCAGTCTATCCCATCCCACCCGGCCCCACAGCTGTAACAGCTCAGCGGTCGCCTGCATTTGAGCTGAAGGAAAGCATCTCATGCACACGCCTCAGCCAGATTCCTGGGCATATTTATTTGTTTGCAATAAACATCCATTTCTTAAGAGGAGGTGGGTGAATTTCTGGCTTCAACCCTCCCAAGACCGACTCCTCTGGCCCTTCTGCAGCCCTTCTCCTGAGGCCACTTCTGCCACAGTGCTCTGGCCCCCGGCCCCCGGAAACTGCGCCACGCGCACCGCAGTCTGCAGCGCTCCGCCTGGCCCCTAGCCCCCGCCAGCCCCTCGCACGTACACTTCCAGCCGGCAGCCGGCCCGTTAGAGGTTTCTACTTGCTTCGCACCCACTCTTCACAGCCAGGTACCCGACGGCAGCTCTAGGCTCATGTCCTGCCGCTGCTTCGGCGACCTCCGTGCCTTTCTCAGGGGCCTCTGGAGGTTTGCCAGGAGGTCTTAGAGTCCCCCCTCACCTGTTAAGGCGCTCCTGGGAGGACCCTCCTGAAGACTCCTAAACGTCCGGCCTCTGCTTGCCCGACGGTTCCTCTGCTGCACGACCTTGGACACGTCCCTTAGCCTGTTCACACCACCTTCCTCCCTTACAAAACGTGCTCCAAGTTGTGCATAAGGTGGGCCTGCAAACCCAGACGTTCCCAGCCCCTCTCCTCCGGGAGCCCCTTTACAGCAACCTCCCGGAACGCGCCTACGAGTCTTCCGGGGGCTACCCCGCTCACCACGCACCAGGGTCGGGGAGGCGAGTCTCGAGATGCTACCAGGGACGGCACCGCGGACTACCCGCCCAGCTCGACGTCAGCGCGCATGCGTCAACGACAACGCGCTCGCGCAGACGGCCGTGGGCACGAGCCGGCGCAGGACGGTGCGCGTGCGCCAAAGGCGGAGGCCGCCGGAAGTCGCTGTAGGAGGCGGGGCTTCCTCCGCGGTCGTGCCCTTCCGCCGGGGCCGCGCTTGCTCGGCGCAGTCCCCAGTTGCCGGATGTGGTCACCCGTCGTCGGGTGGGGTCTCCGCCTCGCTCCCTGGAGGGGCATGCCGGCGCGCGCATGGCTGCAAGCCTCCCGGGCTTCGTTGCAGTGTCCAGCGGGCGCGGGGGCAGCGGGCCGTGAGCAGCTGGGCCCGGGAGAGAGGGAGTCTCCGGGCGTAGGGCTGAGCCGGGGCGGGGGCATCGCTTCTCATCCCCTCCCGGAGCGCGGTGACCCCAGGCTGTCCAGGAGCAGCCGCGCCTCCTCACTCCAGGCCGCAGCCTACGGCGGGCTGTCCGTGGCGGTCAGAGCGGCGGCCCCGCGCCAGCCTGCCGAGACTCGGTTCGGCGTTGATCCACTCCGCGTCTCGCGTCTCGTCAGACTGCAGCCCCTGATGTACCCTCGGTTGCCGGTTCCCCTGGAGAGGGAGTTACAGAAGGCTCGGGAGGGGGCGGGAGACACCTGGAGTGACCGTGACTGACTTCAGCGGTGGGGGTCCGGAAGAGCTTCTTCGGCGGGAGGGCTCTGAGAGTTTCCGCAGACCCGGACCAGGTCGGTCTTGCTCGGGTAAGGGTCACCGGGTGGGACTGGAACGGGGAGGCTGGACCCTGGCCGCGGCAGGGTAAGACAGGGTCAGGTTACCCGAGTTCCGAGCGGAGATAGAGAGATCCTTGCCAACAGAGGCCACAGCCACTCGGGGACCTCTATGGGGGCTACCCAAGCCCCAGGGCCAGTGCCCGACTAGGGACTGCGGCCTCTCTGTGCTTCCTGCCTGCCGTTTTTGCAGACCGGCTGTCCACTGCTGTGGGCGGCTAAGGGGTCTGCAGGTGATGGAGATCCTGGAGCTTCCTGGGAGATGTGGGGAGGCTGACACCCGGATCAGTCATGAGGGATCCTGAACATGGACGGTCAAGTGCCCTATGTGATGAGATGACAGGTGCATCAGTCAAGTCACCCTCTTGAGTGGGTGGTCAGGCATCCTCTGATGTGGGACACTGACGCTGGCTCTGGGTCAGATCACCTGTGGCTGTGTGTTGATAGATCAGGCGTCTTTAACATGCGGGAAGCAAACCCTGGTCGTGTCATCTGTGATGAATGGCAGGCTGTCGATGGTGGCTGTTGCGTCTCTTGCTTCGTGCAGGAGTCCGTCTGCAGGAACCAGCTTCCTGACCACAGCACAGCACCGGCAGCCCACTCACCCTCGCAGCCCTTGTATCTGGCCAGCCTCCCCTGCAATAGGGCTCCCCGTGATGCCCAGTGGCCTCTGATCAGTGACCCCATCACTGACCCTGACGAAGGACTCATCAGCAGCCTTGACAGATGTCCAGAATCATGACCAATGACAGGATTCTGGTAAGTTCTCACTAGTAGTCCATCAAATATATGGATTGACGTCCTATGGCCCGGTAATGATTGATCAGAGGCCCATTGGTTATTTAGACCAAGTCCCTATTAGTGACTAACATTAAATTTCCATTGATGGTCTTGATCAAAGTCCAATGACCCATGAATAACTGATCAGTATCTTCCCTAGTGATCCTTCAGAGATTCTGGCCTGTGTTTCCCGTCAATAACCGAGATCGATGACCAGTTAGTAGCCTGCCTGTACTTGCTCTGGTTTTGGGGTAACAGTGAATTCATGAATAGACTCCAGCTTATTCAAGGTGCCCCCATGTACCCCCTTATCACATCTGTTGCTAACTTACACAGGCTGGGCAAGGATGCTGAGTACACCTGCAGAGTCACTTCCCCACCCCCATATTTCTCCTCACCATCCCTGGTTAGGCGTCAGCTGGAGTTAAGCATTTACTGGTTTTTCCAGTAATTGTGTATGGATGTGAGAGTTGGGACTATAAAGAAAGGTGAGCACTAAAGAATGGATGCTTTTGAGCTGTGGTGTTGGAGATGACTCTTGAGAGTCCCTTAGATAGCTAGGGAGTCAAACCAGTCCATCCTAAAGGAAATCAGTCCTGAATATTCATTGGAAGGACTGATGAAGCTGAAGCTCCAATACTTTGGCCACCTGATGCGAAGAATTGACTCACTGGAAAAGAGTCAAAGGTTGAAGGCAAGAGGAAAAGGAGATGACAGAGGATGAGGTGGTTGGATGGCATCACCGACTCGATGGACATGAGTTTTGAGTAAACTTCGGGACTTGGTGATGGACAGGGAAGCCTGCCGTGCTGCAGTCCATGGGGTCACAGAGTTGGACACAACTGAGCAATTGAACTGAAGCTGAACTGAGCAGTGTAGTGGGTGTCCAGCTGAAGAGGAAATGGAAAATAAACTGTCCTGGTGCCTATTGCTGGGGTCACAAGTCTGGGGCCTGGAGGGAGAGGAGTATCCAGCTCTTCTCTTGGGAGTCCTGTCTGGGGAACTGAAGGAGGAGAAGCTGGATAACTTGGCCCTGTTATTGGGGGCTGACGTGAAGGGAGACTCAG
The DNA here is from genome assembly GCA_917880005.1 of Nanger dama. NCBI lineage: Eukaryota > Metazoa > Chordata > Mammalia > Artiodactyla > Bovidae > Nanger > Nanger dama. The sequence goes on along the minus strand of CAKJTW010000046.1, from coordinate 241,679 downwards.
GTTCTGTCCTGGGGAGTGAGAAGCCTGGGTGCTGCCTTTGGGGGCTGTGTCTGGGCCAGGCTTAGGTCTGGGCCTGCTGGTGGCTGCTTGCCTCTTTGAGGCCAGAGGTTGTGGCCTGGAGAGGAAGTTTCTTCTAACCTTGCAGCCACAGCCAGCCAGGGCAAGCGCCAGGACGCTGCCCTCAGGGTGTTTGTCCCCAGGCTATTGGCACCAGGCTTCTGGCCATGCCAGCTGCTGCCCAAGCCGGGGTCAGCACCACAGTCTCCACCAGATGGCCAAGAGCATGGCTCATAGGCATGGGTAGTAAGGTGGTGGAGGCAGCACAGAGCAGCAATGGGTTATCCTCAGGATCAAGGACAGTGGTGGGGCTCTGCAGCGTCCCTGGGGGCGGGAAGTTTCTGGGCCTGACCTCTGTGTCTTGAGGTGGCCACCCCTCCCCATACAAGGATGCGCGCGCCCTGCGTACTCCAGTCCAGGACAGTACACGAGAAGACCTTTATGTCTCCTTGCTCCAGGTGGGTCAGCCTCGGCAGTTGCTCGGACTCTGGCCCCCTCCTCGGGACTGGTCAGCAGGCGCGGGAGGGGCAGAGGGGGCCAGGGGGCCAGGGGTCACTGCGGCTGCTACTACTCTGGGCTGCAACACACACCTGGTACCTGTGGCCGCCCTGCGTCCGTGTCGCTGACGCCAAGTGCACATGTCCTGACCCCGGTCCCCTTTCTCTTCTGTGTCCGCCTCTCAGTCCCGAGTCCCGTGTCCGAGTTGGGCACGCTTCTCCATCTCACAGTTTATTTTCCGTTCCCTCTTCAGCTGGACCCCTGGTCTCGGCCTCACAACCTGACCCCAGGCAGGACCCCTGTCAGTTCTGCCTGGTCTTGGCGGCAGGTGAGAGCCATGGGACTGATCGCTGAGCCCGAGCCGCGGAGGGGCGGGGCCCCCGACGTGCGGGGCTCTAGGCCAATCGCCGCCTCGGGGAGGCGGGACAATTGACGCACTGCTGTCCTGACCAATCGCGAGGGCCTGCGGGAGCCTGGACTCCGCCCGCCCGCCGCCGCAAGCACAAAGAGGCCGACACGCTGCTGGCTCCAGAGGTTTTAAGAAACATCTGCGGGGCAGCGCCCGCTCAGCGGGTCATCGTCCGCCTCGGTCATCATCGGGGCCAAGTAGTCCGAGTGCCGGATCCCGAAGGTCCAGCCGCGAGGCTTCCGGTGCTGCGGACCCAGGAGACGTCGCTGGCCTAGTGCTGTCTGCAGGTCTTGGGCTCCCGGCCCCCAAGCACGCCCCTCTGACCCTCGATCCCGACCCGGGCCCCTTTACCCGCCTCCGACCCTTGACCCTGAAACGGCAGACCACCTGGTCCACGTTGTAGGCTGCAGGGCCGGGATTCAGGGTGTTGCCTTGAGGGAACGAAGTCCGCGGCAGCATCGAGAACTGGGGGCCCGGGGCTTGTAGACCCCAGGGTTCACCGCGTGGTAGGCGCAGGGCCCGGGTGTCTGCGTGGGGTGGGAGCAGGAGAGGCACTGTGTCCAGCTTCGGGCCGTCAGATCGCCAACCCCTCGCCGCGCCCTGCGGGCAGCGCCCCCACCACCCCCGACCTTGCTGAGGTCCTCGCAGAAGCTGCCCACCGCGCTGCGGCCGTAGATGGAGTAATTCGGCGCCGAGACTTTGCCGACTACGCGCGGGCCCAGGAGCGAGGGCATAGTGTAGGTCCCGGGGCCTGCGGGGGCCAGCGAGGGTGGGTCTTTGCGGACTAGCCGGTGTCCCCGATGCTGCCCGTGCAGGGTGGGCCTTCTTGGGCTCACCTGGGGTTTGTGACTCCAGGCGGAGGCCCCAGTTTCGGGGAGCGATGGTGTGCCGAGGCGCGCTGGGGTACGCCGCGTTCTCGGCTCGCTCCGGGAAGTACTTGCCTGCTGGGCAGACCGGGGCGTGGGCCAGAACTGGGTTGGGGACCTAGTGTGGACCCGCGCCAGAGTCCAGGGATTAGGGGAATCCGAGCCACGATTTGTCAAAGCCCGGTGAAGCTTGGAGCTGTTTTGAGGTCCAGAAGTGGGCGTGGGGGAGGACTGAATTTGGAATGTTAGGCTGCCCAAGGAGGACTCGGGGCGGTGGGAAGGGGGGCGGTTCCCGAGGGGAGGCGGCTAGGCGTTCGGGAGGCCAGGGCCCCAGGTTCCTGACCTGGTCCAGGAGTGAGGAAGGGCGGCGCGTGCCTCGGGCGGCCGAAGATGGAGTACGCGGGGGGCGCTGTCGAGGCCGCGCACGGTCATGCGAGCGGGCACCAGGTGTCCTGGCCCGGGGCTGCACGATGTCTGCTGTGCCGGAAGGCGCGCGCCGAAGGTGAAGGCCGGGGCGCGGGGCCGAGACGGGTCGTGCATGATGTAGCCTGCCGGGCGCCCCAGCATCACCAGGCGCCGGCCGCTCCCTTGCCGGCAGCCCCCGCCGGCCCCACGCCCCCGGCCCGCCGCTGGTACCGGTGCTGGGTGGTAGCTTGTACTTGGGCCCCGGGCCGCTGTAGAGGGCTCCGATGGGGCCGCGGGGCCGGTGCGGCCGCCACGGGCCGACCCAGACGTCCGAGCCCATGGCGCGGTGGGAGCGACTGCGGCTGGCAACACCTGCGGACAATAGGTGGCGGCCCCGGCCCCTCCGCCCCGACTCCTGGGACACACTCCCAGTTCCCTCCAGATGGGCCCGACTCCAGGGCGGGGCCCGCGCGTATCCCAGACACCAGAGAAACAAATGGCAGCTGTCCTGGCTCCAGAGTGGCGCGGGGCAAGGACAGCTTCGAGGCTATCCCCCGTCCCCTAGCCTCAAAATGAGTTTAGTAGGGGTGTATGTGCGCGCGCCAACTTTGGACGCAGCACTGCGGGAGTGGAATTCTCAGGGGTTCCGGAGAGCGGAGATATTTTAGGAACACTGGGGGAGGATAACGGGGCGAGGGGGAGAGAGGGGGGACCTGCTACCCGAGGGGTCCCCGCAGTGGATGCACTGACCTGTTCCTGTGTCTCCTGGCTGGGAAGGCAAGGTGGGGTGTCTGGATCCCCACCGCTGCAGGGCCCAACTCCCAGACCCCATTGTGTCCGGGTCGCGCCTCCTGGCAACCGGACTGACCGCCCCACCTGGCCCCGCCCCCAGCCTCTCTTCCTTGGAGTCCCTGGCAGCGGCAGGCGTCCTGCAGGCTGCTCCAGGGAGCAGAACTCAGTCCACACCGTTCCCCACGCTTCAGTACTCCCATTCCGGAAAAAAGTGTGCAGACAAAAAACAAGTGTGAGAATAAAGAAATCAAGCTCAATTTAATTGCTATGGGTAGAAAGAACTTTGCCTCTATTTAAACGCGTGGAATGAAAAAGCAATCATGTACTGGGCCACAAAAAAGCCCACACAATTAGTAGATATAAACTATTATATATAGGATGGATAAACACAAGGTCCTTCTAGACAGCCCACGGATCCATATTCAATATCCTGTGTTAAACCATAATGGAAAAGAATAAAAAAAAAAAAGGAATATATGTGTGTAATTAGGCACTTTGCTATAAAGGGGAGATTGGCACAACATTGTAAACCAACTATACTCCAGTTTAAAAAAGAGCCCATACAAGTTGAATACATAGATGCAACAGGACACACGGTTGATCACAATTCAAAACAGTTCTAAGTAAACGGTATAAAGTGTTTTTAAAAATGGTTAAATATTTAGAAATTAACAAAATATCTTTGAAAGCTAGCAGCCAGGAGTGCCGAGGAAGCTGGAGGGCCATGGCCCTTGCTGGGGACCTTCCAGCGGGCCTGGGGGATGAAAGTGACCGAAGTCCAGCACATGTATGTTGAAGCACATTAAAGGATTCAATATGAAGCACAGAAGCAGATAATGCCAAAATGCAAGCAGTGGTTGATGCCCATTCAGTGAGTGGGGCAATCTGCCCTTCTCCTGCTGCCGAGATGGCAGAAATTAGTTGAAGGTGTTGGTCAATGAGGGAGGGTCCTGGAAAAATGAAAGGGAGCACCACCGAGTGCTGACCTGGAACAAGGATTCCAAGGAATTTCAAATGCTGATGTGATTACGCAGGTTCCAGAGAGAAATGCTGTGGCAGGAAGACATTCCAGTCAAGACCGCAGATCATCACGGTATACAGTCATCTCCCTTTAAGCCTCTGGCACTAAAATCACCACCTCCTGTGCTTATGCTAAGTGAAAGACAGCTATATTTTCTGAATTTAGAAAGACCTCCTCCAAACTCTCAGAAATCTGTGCAGTTGGTAAGCTAAAAGAGATCGCTTTATGAGAGAAAATGTGATGTCTGCGTGATAAGTGACTTCAGTCATGTCTGACTCTTGTGTACCTATGGACTGTAGCCCACCAGGCTCCTGTCCATGGGATTCTCCAGGCAAGATGGAGTCGGTTGCCATGCCCTTCTCCAAGAGATCTTGCTGACCCAGCAGTCGAGCCCACATCTCTTAAACATCTCCAGCATTGGCAGACAGGCTCTTCACCACTAGCGCCACCCGGGAAGCCAAAGGAAGAAGCTGCTGTTGGCGGAAGTTGACAGCTGGCCAGAGCTGACTCCATACCTGTGTTGCTGGTGGGTCTGCTGCTACCACTTCTGATCCTCATCTTGACAAGGTCAGGTGTGCATTTCAAATATAGATACAGTGGCTGGAGGAACTTTGGATGGATGACATAACTCTTGTAGGTGCAACTTCATTAAGATGGCAGATAAACTAGATCTACAACTTCTGGAAGAGAAGAACAAAGGCCTGCTGAAAGAGAAATGGTCACACATCCAATTACTGTAGTATTCTGGCTGCTTAACAGCTGGCTCTGGTTTTGCTGCTCAATTCTCAAAAAAATATTGTCCCCAGAGCTGGAAATATAGACAGTTTGTAAACGTCTTTGTTTTTGTCTTTGCATGGTGTGTTGTTTTACAGCCCACACTTTGAAGATGTGTTTGTCTCAGAAAGGAGGGGAAAACGACTTCTGTTTGCAGAGGTAAAGGTATATCCCGCCACTCGACTGCACTAGCCTTCGTCCTGCCGTAGCACCCGCTTAAAGCGCTCCCTTTGCATGTTCTGTAAATAGGATCTAGGTTTTAAAAGAATTTTTAAGGAATTTTTTTTACCTCATCTGTTTCCACAAATAATTCTATGGGTGAGAGAGAAAGTGTATAGAAAATGGATTTAGAGAAGTGTCTGTCTGTAAAGGAAAAATAGTGCTTTGTTTTGTCCTGTTTCTCAAACACTATGAAACAATTTAGTTAATAGACATTTTTACATCCACATTTCAACATTAATATTCCTGAAATCATGGTCTGCTGTCAGATTTAATGAAATCAAGCCATCTTATGTTTCACGATCACCTTAAATAAAGTAATTTCTAATATTTTGAGCAGCTTATGTAACATGGGCAAAATGTGCTTTTTAATTTTTATTTTAGTTTTGCAGATGGTTTTCTATAAAGTACATTTTTACTAAGTCCATGTGTGAGTGATTAATGATTTAAAAAACTATTAAATAAAGTACAAATATAGTGTATTTAATAAACTGTCAACCTAAATGAAAATCCAGCAATCAGTGAGATAGAAAACCAAGAGTAGCTGTGAGGTTTTTGTTTTAAAAGCAGCAGATTTTCTGTTTAATATTCTTTAGAAGCTGAGGAAGGCTAGTTTCTTGAGGCTGATGAAATGGGACTGCTGGCTGAAACAGTTAAACTCTCAAATAAAAGAGATGAGAGGACACAAGTGTAGCCTGCACAGAGGCACATTAAAGTTTTCAATAATACTTCAATTTAAAGTTTTTAAAATAAATTGTTTTGTTCCTTCAGAAAGGTGCTCCGGACTGTGACTTCTGCATCATAAGTTCGAGCGTTAATTTCTTGAGGAAATTGTGCTGTTTCCCATACTGGCTGCACCAATCCACGCTCCACCAACAGTGCATGAGTGCTCCTCTTTCTCCACATTCTCGCCAGCTCTTATTATTTCCTGTCTTTTTGATAAGTCATTCTGACAGGTGTGAGGTAATATTGTGGATCTGATTTGCATTTCTCTGATGATGTAGGATGACATCACCAGATGGTCAACACGGAAATCAGACTGATTATATTCTTTGCAGCCAAAGGTGGAGAAGCTCTATACAGTCAGCAAAAACAAGACCAGGAGCTGACTGTGGCTCAGATCATGAACTTCTTATTGCTAAATTCAGACTTAAATTGAAGAAAGTAGGGAAAACCACTAGACCATTCAGGTATGACCTAAATCAAATCCCTTATGATTATATAGTGGAAGTGAGAAATAGATTTAAGGGACTAGATCTGATAGACAGAGTGCCTGATGAACTATGGACGGAGGTTCATGACACTGTACAGGAGACAGGGAGCAAGATCATCCCCAAGGAAAAGAAATGCAAAAAAAGCAAAATGGCTGTCTGAGGAGGCCTTACAAATAACTGTGAAAAGAAGGGAGGTGAAAAGCAAAGGAGAAAAGGAAAGATATAAGCATCTGAATGCAGAGTTCCAAGAATAGCAAGGAGAGATAAGAAAGCCTTCCTCAGAGATCAATGCAAAGAAATAGAGGAAAAGAACAGAATAGGAAAGACTAGAGATCTCTTCAAGAAAATTAGAGATACCAAGGGAACATTTCATGCCAAGATGGGCTCGATAGAGGACAGAAATGGTATGGACTTAACAGAAGCAGAAGATATTAAGAAGAGGTGGCAAGAATACACAGAAGAACTGTACAAAAAGATCTTCATAAGCAAGATAAACACGACAGGATAATCACTCATCTAGAGCCAGACATCCTGGAATGTGAAGTCAAGTGGGCCTTGGAAAATATCCTACGAACAAAGCTAGTGGAAGTGATGGAATTCTAGTTGAGCTCTTTCAAATCCTGAAAGATGATGCTGTGAAAGTGCTGCACTCAGTATGCCAGCAAATTTGGAAAACTCAGCAGTGGCCACAAGACTGGAAAAGGTCAGTTTTCATTCCAATCCCAAAGAAAGGCAATGCCAAAAAATGCTCAAACTATCGCACAATTGCAGTCATCTCACATGCTAGTAAAGTAATGCTCAAAATTCTCCAAGCCAGGCTTCAGCAATATGTGAACTGTGAACTTTCAGATGTTCAAGCTGGTTTTAGAAAAGGCAGAGGAACCAGAGATCAAATTGCCAACATCTGCTGGATCATAGAAAAAGCAAGAGAGTTCCAGAAAAACATCTACTTCTGCTTTATTGACTATGCCAAAGCCTTTGACTGTGTGGATCACAATATACTGTGGAAAATTCTTCAAGAGATGGGAATACCAGACCACCTGAACTGCCTTTTGAGAAACCTATATGCAGGTCAGGAAGCAACAGTTAGAACTGGACATAGAACAACAGACTGGTTCCAAATAGGAAAAGGAGTACGTTAAGGCTGTATATTGTCACCCTGCTTATTTAACTTATATGCAGAGTACATCATGAGAAACGCGGGGCTGGAAGAAGCACAAGCTGGAATCAAGATTGCCGGGAGAAATATCAATAACCTCAGATACGCAGATGACACCACCCTTATGGCAGAAAGTGAAGAGGAACTAAAAAGCCTCTTGATGAAAGTGAAAGAGGAGAGTGAAAAAGCTGGCTTAAAGCTCAACATTCAGACAACAAAAATTATGGCATCTGGTCCCATCACTTCATGGGAAATAGAAGGGGAAACAGTGGAAACACTGTCAGACTTTATTTTCTTGGGCTCCAAAATCACTGCAGATGGTGACTGCAGCCATGAAATTAAAAGATGCTTACTCCTTGGAAGGAAAGTTATACCAACCTAGATAGCATATTGAAAAGCAGAGACATTACTTTGCCAACTAAGGTCCATCTAGTCAAGGCTATGGTTTTTCCTGTGGTCATGTACGGATGTGAGACTGAGCATCAAAGAATTGATGCTTTTGAACTGTGGTGTTGGAGAAGACTCTTGAGAGTCCCTTGCATTGCAAGGAGATCCAACCAGTCCATTCTGAAGGAGATCAGCCCTGGGATTTCTTTGGAAGGAATGATGCTAAAGCTGAAACTCCAGTACTTTGGCCACCTCATGCAAAGAGTGACTCATTGGAAAAGACTCTGATGCTGGGAGGGACTGGGGGCAGGAGGAGAAGGGGACGACAGAGGATGAGATGGCTGGATGGCATCACTGACTCGATGGACGTCACTGACTCGATGGACGTCACTGACTCTATGGACGTGAGTCTGAGTGAACTCTGGGAGCTGGTGATGGACAGGGAGGACTGGCGTGCTGTGATTCATGGGGTTGCAAAGAGTTGGACACGACTGAGCGACTGAACTGAACTGAAGATGTATGATGTTGAGTGTCTTTTCAGGTTCCTGTTGGCCATCTGAATCTTTTTGGAAAAATGTTTCTTCAGGTCTTTTGCATAGTTTTCCTTATTTTTTCTTTTCTTTTTTAAAAATCGAAGTATTGTGGATTTACAATATTATATTAGCTTCAGGTGTACAGCATAGTGATTCAATATTTTCCTGCCCATTTAAAATGTGTTTTGATATTGTACAAGCTGTTTATATATTTTGGATATTCCTTATTTATATGGACTTCCCTTATGGCTCAGGTGGTTAAGAACCTGCCTGTAATGCAGGGGACCTGGTTTCAATCTTTGGGTTGGAAAGAAGCCTGGAGAAGGGAAAGGCTACCTTTCCAGTATTCTGGCTTGGAGAATTCTGTGGACTGTACAGGCCAAGGGGACCACAAAGAGTCAGACACGACTGCACAACTTTTACCCATTTGGTTATGTTATTGGCAAATATTTTCTCCCATTCAGTATGTTGTCCTAATTTTTTAAAAAAGTTTTATTGAGGTATAATTTACAATGTTGTGTTAGTTTCAGGTGTACAGCAAAGTGAATGTATTAGACAAATACACCTATCTGTTCTTTATCCATCCTGTATGGGAAAGATCCTTTTCCCATATCTACTGGGGTCCAGCCCCCACAGGATCCAGGGGTACCCTCAGGAGAGACGGCATTGGTGAAGAGAGTTAGAGAGAGATAAAGAAAGAATGTTGCATATAAGAAAACAGAGGAGAGAAAGAGGCTGATATACCTTTGTTTACACAGAAAGCCAATAAAGACCCAAGACAAGGGACTTGCTCTGTTCACATAGGCCGCAGGCACCCTCCCTGTCTCCCGAGGAAGTGAAGATGCAGAGCACCTTCCCGTTCAGGTCTTAGAAGCCCAGGCAGGAAAGTGAACACAGAGAGCCTCTGTGCTCCAAGGGATCAGCCTGAAAAAGGGAATAAGAGAGAGAAAGAAAGAAAGACACAGGGAACCAGGCTTTTGTGGAAAGTGGTCACATCACTTTATTTTTCAGGGAAGCTTTTATACCTTGACTTGTACACAGAGGAAAATGAAAGATGCAAAGTCATACAGAGTCAGCCCAAACATTACATCTGTTTTCTCTTTATTGAAACCAGGATTTTTTCTGCATACCTTTCCCATAAACAATGTTGTGTACATTTTCTTCTGGCCTTGGAGGCCTGTGGACATTTATGACCCTCTTTTGATAAAGGCTGCTCAACCAGAAAACTTATTTTCCCTTGAAATGTTCTTTCTTTATATTTCTAATCTATGTCAGCCTCAGAAAGTATTAAACAAAGTTACATTCTCATGGAGCAAAGGTGCAGTGAGTTACAACAAAGAAAGAACCAATTAGCTCAAAGGTCTGATATGGTTAATTCCAAGGCTATTGCTTGTTTTTCTTAAATTCCAACTAGATTAACTATTGCACTCCCAGGTGCACAGTGGAGAAGAGATACGGGAACTTGGCAGCAAGCACTGGCTCAGCAGGGAAATCCTGCACCAGCACTGCTCTAATAGCTTTTAGCGCTTCAAAAGACTCTCTATTTTTAGAATGTTTCAGGCTTCCTGTGCCTCTCACAGCTGGGAGGCTGTGAATAATCACATGCGGAGCTGCAAGAGTCTGGAGAAACCTTTCAGGCAAGCTAGAATGCTAAGAGGGGGTTTGAATTGAAATACTCCTTTCATGTCCAGGAGACTTATTAGCTAGAGCCCTAAGTTGATTTTCTCCAGAGAAAGGTGGTCAGGGACGGCCCCCTGTTAATGTCAGAATAGTTGGTGAAAGGCATAACAGAGTGAGACAGGCAGATTCTGGTTTGGGGGTAGATGCTCCGCAGGTCCAGGGAGCCCCTCGAGTCCTGGTCCGCCTTGCTCGTCAGGCCTTCTCCGCATGGCCTTTGTCGTGGGTGGGCTCTCCCGTGGCGGCTCCCGGCGCACATTGGCCATTGCAGAGTGCCGAGCAGAGCTCCCTGCGCCACATGGTGGGCTCTTATATATATAGGATTGTTCATCGCTTCCCAGGTGGCTCTAGTGGCAAAGAACCCACCTGCCAGTGCCAGAGACGTAAGAGACTCAGGCTCCATCCCTGGGTCAGGAATATCCTTGGAGGAGGGCATGGCAACCCACTCCAGTATTCTGGCCTGGAGAATCCCATGGACAGAGGAGCCTGGTGGGCTACAGTCCATGGGGTCACAGAGTCGAACATGACTGAGTGACTCAGCACACACATGGCAATCCCAGTCTTCCAGTTTATTCCTCCTGCCTCACCCCCTACCCAGTAACCAAAAGCTTATTTTCTACGTGTGTACAGTAACTTTTGGTTTTGTAGATAAGTTCATAGGTAACCTTTTCAAAGATTCCACATATAAGCAGTATCATATGATGTTTGTCTTTCTCTGACTCACTGCGCTCAGCATGATAATCTCAGGTCTTTCCATCTTGCCACAGTGGCACTGTCTTGTTCTTTTTGAATGGCTAAGCGACACTCCTTGTGTGGCTGTCTGTGTGCCGCGTCTTCTTTATCCATCCCTCCGTTGATGGGTGCTTCGGCTGCTTCCCGTCCTGGCTGCTGTGAATGGTCCTGCAATGAACCCGGGGGTGTGTGTGCCTTTTTGAATTCTGCGTTTCTCTGGATTTGTGCCTAAGAGTGGGATTGCTGGTCCATATGGTAGTTCTATTTTCAGTTTTCAAATGAACCTCCGTACTGTTCTCCACAGTGGCTATATTCGTGTGCATTCCCACCAACAGTGTAAGATCCAACATTTATTGTTTGTAGATTTTTTTGATGATGGCCATTCCACCAGCATGAGGCAGTGCCTCATTGTAGTTTTTATTTGCATTTTTCTAATGATTAGTGGTACCGAGCATCTTTTCAAGTGCTTTATAACCATCTGTATGTCTTCTTTGGAGAAATGTCTGTTTAGATCCTCTGCCCAGTTTTTTATTGTGGACTGTTTTATTGTGGACTGTTTTTTTTTTTTTTAATAGTGCGCTCCGTGAGTTATTTGTATATATTTTGCAGATTAATCCCTTGTTGGTTGCTTTGTTTGCAAATATTTTCTCCTGTTTTTAAGGTTTCCTTTGTGGAAAGTTTTTCTGTCTAATTAGGTCCCATTTGCTTTTATTCTCGTTATTCTAGGAGGCGGATCAAAAAGATTTTGATGCGATTTATGTCAGAAAGTGCTCTCCCTATGTTTTCGTCTAAAATTTTTATAATATCTGGCCTAATGTTTAACTTTTTAATCCATTTTGAGTTTATTTTTGTGTATGGTGTTAGAGTGTGTTCTTATTGATGGTTTGTTTTTAAAGAAATTGCCAAGCTCTTCCAGAGTCCTGACTGCCACCATTTTACATCCCACATGGAACTTGGGTTTTGGCCACACAGGCAGCATGTGGGGTCTTAGTTCAGTGACCAGGGGCCGAACCCACACCACCGGAAGCGGGAGCAGGGAGTCGTAACCGCTGGACCACCACGGAAGCCCCATGTTCTTAAAGCTGCTGTTCGGCTGCTGAGCCTCATCCACATTCTTGATTAATTAACCCATTTTCACTAATTAGCAGACAACACCAGCCAGTGGCATAAAGGCACAGCTGACTGTCACAAGTGAATTACAGATGTGATTATTAACAGGTATTAGCAGATATAATCTAGCCTTGAGTTATTCGTGGATATAATCTAGTCTTAAATAGCTACTTAAAAATTTATAGAGTTGGTATAAAACTCTTATAGGAAAACATAGGCAGAACACTCTCTGACATAAATCACAACAAGATCCTATGATCCACGTCCCAAAGTAATGGAAATAAAAACAAAAATAAACAAATGGGATCTAATTAAAAGTTTTTCACAATGAAGGGAACTGTAAGCAAGGTGAAAAGACAGCCTTCAGAACAGGAGAAAATAATAGCCAACGAAGCAACTGACAAAGGACTAGTCTCCAAAATACACAAGCAGCTCCTGCAGCTCAACACCAGAGAAATAAACGGCCCAGTCAAAAAATGGGCCAAAGAACGAAACAGACATTTCTCCAAAGAAGACATACAGATAGCTAACACATGAAAAGATGCTCAACATCACTCATTATCAGAGAAATGCAAATCAAAGCCACAATGAGGTACCATTTCACGCCAGTCAGAATGGCTGCGATCCAAAAGTCTACAAGCAATAAATGCTGGAGAGGATGTGGAGAAAAGGGAACCCTCTTACACTGTTGGTGGGAATGCAAACTAGTACAGCCACTATAGAGAACAGTGTGGAGATTCCTTAAAAAACTAGAAACAGAACTGCCATACGACCCAGCAATCCCACTGCTGGGCTTAAACACCGAGGAAACAGAATTGAAAGAGACACGTGTACCCCAATGTCAATTGCAGCACTATTTACAATAGCCAGGACATGGAAGCAACCTAGATGCCCATCAGCAGACAAATAGATAAGGAAGTTGGGGTACATATACACAATGGGATATTACTCAGCTATAAAAAGAACATATTTGAGTCAGTTCTAATGAGGTGGATGAAACTGGAGCCTATTATAGAGAGTGAAGTAAGTCAGAAAGAAACACCAATACAGTATACTAATGCATATATATGGAATTTAGAAAGATAGTAACAATGACCCTATATGCAAGACAGCAGAAGAGACACAGATGTAAAGAACAGACTTTGGACTCTGTGGGAGAGGGAGAGGGTGGGGCAACATGAGAGAATAGCATTGAAACATGTATATTCAGTTCAGTTCAGTTGCTCAGTCATGTCCGACTTTTTGTGACCCCATGAATCGCAGCACGCCAGGCCTCCCTGTCCATCACCAACTCCCAGAGTTCACTCAGACTCACGTCCATAGAGTCAGTGACGTCCATCGAGTCAGTGATGCCATCCAGCCATCTCATCCTCTGTCGTCCCCTTCTCCTCCTGCCCCAATCCCTCCCAAAATCAGTCTTTTCCAATGAGTCACTCTTTGCATGAGGTGGCCAAAGTACTGGAGTTTCAGCTTTAGCATCATTCCTTCCAAAGAAATCGGGTGACTTGAGAGTCGGATTGAAACATACGCGGCCACACATGAAACACACACCAGTGGGAACCGGCGCCCTCCAGGGGTGGACGGCAAAGGAGGTGGGACAGTGCTTTAAGAGGGAGGAAGTGTACAGACCTATGGCTGATTCATGTTGATTTATGGCAGAAACCGCAACATTGTAAAGTAATTGTCCTCCAATCAAAAGTAAACTAAATTTTTTTAAGTCAAAAATAGTTTATACATTGAGGTTACATTTGAACGCTATTTCTGAGGCGCCTAACCCTATGGTTTTGGAGGGTGCCATGCGAAACACCCACCTCCGGAGGGCGCTCTGGGCCTGCTCTGCTCTCCCAGCCCTGCCAACCACCATTGCTGTTTGTCTGATCGTTCAGGATTTGTTCATCGTCGTGAAATCTTTTATAATACTTGGCAAGGAGGAAACTTAGCTTCTTTTTTGTTCTTATTTGTCGCAGGTTTTAAAACGAATGCTTGAGGCATGACTTCTACAGGCCTTCCTGGCGGCCCAGATGGCTGAGACCGCCTGCAAGGCGGAGGCCCGGGCCCCACCCCTGAAGCTCCAGCACTCTGGCCGCCTGATGGGAAGAGCTGACTCATTTGAAAAGACCCTGATGCCGGAAAAAGACTGAAGTCTGGAGGAGAAGGGGACGCCAGAGGATGAGGTGGTTGGATGGCATCACCGACTCAACGGACATGAGTTTGCGTAAGCCCGGGGAGGTGGTGACGGACAGGGAGGCCTGGCGTGCTGCGGTCCATGGGGTCGCAGAGAGTCGGACACGCCTGAGCAAGTGAACAACAACAACGACTTCTACCTTCAACATTTTAATCAGTGTCATGGGAAGCACCCTCCTCTCCTCCCGCTTTGAACTCAATGCTTCTAAATAATAATTTTATTTTTTTCTGAACTATTTCTTAGTTACTTGTTTATTTATGAAATATTGGTTGTTGATGTTAACAGTTAGCGTATTGATTCTTAAAAGGAATCCTCAGTTGATGGTGAATCTAGACGTTGCTTTCCTCTTCAGGGGGCTTAGCAGAGAACAGACCCGTCTGGGCCGTGCCCTTCTGTCGAGGGGCATCAGGCCTTGGCTGATGTTCTGCTGCCAGGACTGTTGTGGGCAGCACACTCCTGAGGGCTCTTCCTGGGCCCGGACAGTCTTTGATTCATTTCTTGCTTCTTGGAGAAACTAGACTTGCCTAGTCCCTCTTGAGGAACCTACAAATACATAACCTGATGAGTGCTCCTGGTGGCCCTCGCTGGCGGGACCTTACACCATGTTTTCAGGACATCGACAGCTGGCCCGTGCTGCAGAATAATGACAGTTTGGGGACGGTGTGTCAACATTAATCATTTTAACCCTTTGTAAGAGGGGCAGCAGAAGATGAGAGGGATGCTATCACCGACTCAGTGGCCATGGGTGTGAGCAAACCCTGGGAGACAGTGAAGGGCAGGGAAGGCTGGTGCTGCAGCCCACGGGCTGAGCGACAGCAACAAGGCTGAGGGCGCGCATAGCTGCCGCGGGCGCCCGCAGGGGGCGGCAGGCGCAGTCAGGCGCCGCGTGCCCGCCCCACAGTCTGCACCAGACTTCACCATCGCCGAGGCAGACTCCGCTCCTGCTGGGCAGTGGCTCCCCTGCCCTCTCCTGGCCCTCACTGACCTCTCATCTCCTTTCTGTCGCTACGAACCTGACTACTCTGGGGACCTCATTTAAGTGAAACCACGCTGTATTTGTCTTTTGTGTCGGGCTTATTTCACTGCGCATAACGTTTGCAAGGTTTATTCATGTTGTAGCCTGCGTCAGGATTTCCTTCCTTTGATGACTGAGCTAGTGTATGTATAAGATCACACTATTTGAATCCGTCTATTGATGGACATATGGACTGTTGTTTCCTTCTGGTTGTTTTGAAGAATGCTGCTGTGAAACTGTATGTACATATACTTGTCTAAGCACCTGTTTTTAATTCTTTTATGTATATACCTAAAGTTGCTGGATCATATGGTAATTTCATGTTTAGCTTTTTGAAGACCTGACAAATTGCTTTCCACAGACTGAGCGACTTCACTTTCCCTTTTCACTTTCATGCCTTGGAGAAGGCAATGGCAGCCCACTCCAGTGTTCTTGCCTGGAGAACCCCAGGGACGGGGGAGCCTGGTGGGCTGCCGTCTACGGGGCCGCACAGGGTCGGACACGACTGAAGCGACTTAGCAGGGCTGCTTTTGTAGTTCTGGTCCGTCCTTTTCTCTTTCACTTCTTCTTTGCTTATTTCTGTGGTCGTGCTGGCTCTCTGTGACTGCGCCCAGGCCTCCTCTAGCTGCGGGGGCAGGCTTCTCACTGCGGCGGCTTCTCGCGGAGCGCGGCTCCAGGCGCGGGCTCCAGCGGCTGCAGCGGGGCTCGGGTGCTGGGGCTCACGACCCCGGGAGTGCAGGCGGCAGCAGAGCTGGCTCAGGGGCGCAGTGGTCCCGCGGACATGGGCGTGGCGTCTTCGAGGACCCAGGACTGAGCCTGTGCTGCCTGCGCTGGCCGGCGGACTCTTACCACTGAACCACCGGAGAAGGCCCTTTCTCCTTCTCCTGTCCTGTTCTGTTAAGGCTTGACAAGTTTCCCTAGTGTTACGTTTGGATGCCTTTTCCATTATTTTCTGTACATCAACTATAGGCTTCTGCCTTCTGGTTGCCTTGAGGAAATTTATATATATATATATATTTTATATTTATATATAAATATATAAAAATTTATATATATATTATATATATGTATGTGTATATATATATATATATATATATATTTTTTTTTTTCCGGTCACACCACGCGGCATTCAGGATCCCTGATTAGGGAGTAAACCGTGCTCCCTGCAGTGGAAGCAGGGAAGTCTTAATGTCTGGGGCCACCAGGGAAGTCCCTCTATCTTTTAAATTTATAGCTGTTCTAATAAATGTGAAGGCTTCCCAAGTGCCGACAGTGGTAAAGAACTTGCCTGCCAATGACTCAGATTCGATCCCTGGGTCGGGAAGTTCCCCTGGAGGAGGGGCGTGGCAACCCACTCCAATAATCTTGCTTGGAGAGTCCCATGGACGGGGGAGCCTGGTAGGTCACAGTCCATAGGGTCGCAAAGGCTTGGACAGGACTGAAGCAATTTAGCAGCAGTGAATGTGAAGTGACAGTTCATTGAGTGTGTGTGTGTGTGTGTGTTTTAATTGAAGTCAGTTAGTTCAGTTCAGTCGCTCAGTCATGTCTGATTCATTTTGACCCCATGGACTGCAACACGCCAGGCTTCCCTGTCCATCACCAACCCCAGAGCCTGCTCAAACTCATGTCCTTCAAGTCAGTGATGCCATCCAACCACCTCATCCTCTGTCGTCCCTTTTTCCTCCCACCTTCAATCTTTTCCAGAATCAGGGTCGTTTCTAATGAGTCCGTCTTCACATCAGGTGGCCAAAGTATTGGAGCTTCACCTTCAGCATCAGTCCTTCCAATGAATATTGAGGACTGATTTCCTTTAGGGTGGACTGTTTGGATCACCTTGCAGTCCAAGGGACTTTCAAAAGTCTTCTCCAACACCACAGTTCAAAAGCATCAATTCTTCAATGCTCAGCTTTATGGTCCAACTCTCACATCCATACATGACCACAGGAAAAGCCATAGCTTTGACTAGATGGCTCTTTGCAGCAAAGTAATGTGCTGTCTAGGTTTGTCATAGGTATTCTTCCAAGGAGCAAGTGTCTTTTAATTTCATGGCTGCAGTCACCATCTGCAGTGATTTTGGAGCCCAAGAAAATAAAGTCCGACACTGTTTCCATTGTTTCTTCATCTATTTGCCATGAAATGATGGGACCAAATGCCATGATCTTCTTTTTTTTTGAATGTTGAGTTTAAGCCAACTTTTTCACTCTCCTCCTTCACTTTCATCAAGAGGCTTTTCAGTTCCTCTTCACTTTCTGCCATAAGGGTGGTGTCATCTACATATCTGAGGTTATTGATGTTTCTCCTGGCAATCTTGATTTCAGCTTATGCTTCATTTAGCCCAGCATTTCGCATGATGTACTTAGCATAGAAGTTAAATAAGTAGGGTGACAATATACAGCCTTGTTGTACTCCTTTCCCAATTTGGAACCAGTCCATTGTTCCATGTCCAGTTCTAACTGTTGCTTCTTGACCTGCATACAGATTTCTCAGGAGGCAGGTCAGGTGGTCTGGTATTCTCATCTCTTAAAGAATGTGCCACAGTTTGTTGTGATCCACACAGCCAAAGGTCAATAAAGAAGTAGATGTTCTGGAACTCTCTTGCTTTTTCTATGATCCTACGGTTGTTGGCAATTTGATCTCTGGTTCCTCTGCCTTTTCTAAATCCAGCTCGAACATCTGGAAGTTCTCAGTTCACGTACTGTTGAAGCCTGGCTTGGAGAATTTTGAGCATTACTTTGCTAGCGTGTGAGATGAGTGCAGTTGTGCGGTAGTTTGAGCATTCTTCGGCATTGCCTTTTCCTTTGAGATTGGAATGAAAACTGAAGTTTTCCAGTCCTGTGGCCACTGATGAGGTTTTTTTTTCCCCCCACTGCTGAGTTTTCCAAATTTGCTGACATACTGAGTGCAGCACTTTCACAGTATCATCTTTCAGGGTTTGAAATAGCTCAGCTGGAATTACCGCCACTAGCTTTGTTTGTAGTGATGCTTTCTAAGGCCCACTTGACTTCACACTCAAGTTGTCTAGGCTGTAGGTGAGTGATCATGCCATCGTGATTATCTGGGTCGTGAAGATCCTTTTTTACAGTTCTTCTGTGTATTCTTGCCACCTCTTCTTAATATCTTCTGCTCCTGTTAGGTCCATACCCTTTCTGTCCTTTATTGAGCCCATCTTTGCATGAAATGTTCCCTTGGTATCTCTAATTTTCTTGGAGAGATCTCTAGTCTTTCCCATTCTATTATTTTCCTCTATTTCTGTGCATTGATCTCTGAGGAAGGCTTTCTTATCTCTCCTTGCTATTCATTGGAACTCTGCATTCAAATGGATATATCTTTCCTTTTCTCCTTTGCCTTTAGCTTCTCTTCTTTTCATAGCTATTTGTAAGGTCTCTTCAGAGAGACATCTTGCCTTTTGCATTTCTTCTTGGGGATGGTCCTGATCACTGCTTCCTGTACAACGTTGCAAACCCCTGTCCATAGTTCTTCAGGCACTCTGTCTATCAGATCTAGTCTCTTGAACCTATTTGTCACTTCCACTTCATAATTGTAAGAGTTTTGATTTAGATCATACCTGAATGGTCTAGTGGTTTACCCTACTAGAACGGTTCTAAGAAGACCTACAAGGCCTAGAACTAACACCAGAAAAGATGTCTTTTTCATCACAGGGGACTGGAATGCAAAAATAGGAAGTCAAGAGACATCCGGAGTAACAGACAAATTTGGCCTTGGAGTACAAAATGAAGCAGGGCAAAGGCTAACAGAGTTTTGCCAAGAGAATGCACTGGTCATAGCAAACACCCTCTTCCAACAACACAGGAGAAGACTCTACACATGGGCATCACCAGACGGTCAACACCAAAATCAGATTGATTATATTCTTTGCAGCCGAAGATGGAGAAGCTCTATACAGTCAGCAAAGACAAGACCGGGAGCTGACTGTGGCTCAGATCATGAGCTCCTTATTGCCAAATTCAGACTTAAGTTGAAGAAAGTAGGGAAAACCACTAGACCATTCAGGTATGACTTTATCAAATCCCTTACAATTACACAGTGGAAGTTACAAGTGGATTCAAGGGATTAGATCTGATAGAGTGCCTGAAGAACTGTGGACGGAGGTTCTTGACATTGCACAGGAGGTGTGTTCAAACCATCCCTAAGAAAAAGAGCTGGTGCATACTGATGTGCAGTACTGTGTCAATTTGCAGTGTGCAGCGAGGTTACTTGCTTACGCTGACGCATGCACGTGTGTCTCCCACGCTCTTCCCCTACTGGCTGTCACAGAACACTGAGTGTGGTTTTGCCAGCTGCCTGGCTGCTCTTCAGTCGCTCAGTGTTGTTGGCTCTTTGCAGCCCCGTGGACTGCAGCACACCAGGCCTCCCCTGTCCATCACCAGCTCCTGGAGCCTGCTCAGACTTGTGTCCATCGAGTCAGTGATGCCATCCAAGCATCTCATCCTCTGTTGTCCCCTCCTCCTGCTTTCAACCTTTCCCACCATCAGGGTCTTTTCTAAGGAGTCAGTTCTTTGCATCAGGTGGCCAAGTACTGGGGCCTCAGCTTCAGCGTCAGTCCTTCCAGTGAACATTCAGGGCTGATCTCCTTCAGGAGGGACTGGCTGGGTCTCCGTGCAGCGCTGTGCAGCAGGTCCTCCGTGTCCAGTCAATTCTGAATTGGAGTAACTGCTCCACTCTGTTGTGCTGGTCTTTTGCTGTGTGACATTGTGCAGCAGCCATATGCACACACATCCCCCCTCTGAGTCTCCCTTCCATGCCATGGGATGGCACTCAGTCACAAAAAGGAGTGCAGCTGGCTTAGTTGAGGTGTCCAGCTGTCTGTTGACACACCTTATGTATAGTGTGTGTATATATTACCCCTAACTCCTAACCCCCCACCTTCCCCTTCGGTAACTGGAAGTTTCTCTGTCGATGAGTCTGTTTCATATGGAAGTTCATTTGTATCATCTTAAAGACCCCACATATGAGCAATGCCACATGATGCTTGTCTTTCTCTGTGCGGTTTCCTTCGCTTAGCGTTAGCATCTTTTCTTGGCTGCGTTGCACAGCTCTCGGGATTCCAGTCCCTTGACAAGGGCCGCAGCATGAGCGCGCCAGTTCCTAAGCACCAGTCCACCGGGGGCGCCTTAGGTCCATCCACGTTCTGCAAATCACATTACTTTATTCATTTTATGACTCAGTAGTATTCCACTGTGTATATGGAGCACATCTTTTTTATCCATGCCTCTGTCAATGGACATTTAGGCTGCTTCCCTGTCTTGGGGACTGTAAATAGTGTTGCCATGAACATTGTTGCTGGTTAGTCACTAAGTCATGTCTGACTGTTTTTGACCCCAAAAACTGTCGCCCGCCAGGCTCCCCTGCCCAAGGGACTCCCCAGGCAAGAATACTGGAGTGGGGTGCCACTTCCTTCTCCAGGGGATCTTCCTGACCTAAGGAATGACTCCACATCTCTTGCATCGGCAGGTGGATTCTTTATCCCTGAGCCCGCTGGGAAGCCTGCCGTGAACATCAGAAGTGAAGTGAAGTGAAGTGACAGTTGGTTAGTTACGTCTGACTCTTTGTGACCCCATGGACTGTGGCCCACCAGGCTCCTCTTTCTATGGGATTCTCCAGGCAAGAATACTGGAGTGGGTAGCCATTCCCTTCTCCAGGGGATCTTCCTGACCCAGGGATCAAACCCAGGCCTCCCGCATTGCAGGCGGACTCTTTACCAGCTGAGCCACAGGGAAGCCAGAGAACATCAGGGGGCATGCATGTTTTTGATGTAGAGTTTTCTTCAGCTATATGCCTGGGGGTGGGATTGCAGGATCATATGGTAGCTCTATTTTTAGTTTTTAAGGCACCTCCATACTTTTCTCCATAGTGGCTACGTGAATTTACATTCCCATCGACAGTGTAGGAGGGCTCTCTCTTCTCACCCTCTGCAGCATCTATCGCTTGTGGACTTCTTTAAAAGGAGATTTGCTTGTGTCTGGCTGCTCTGGGTCTGCGAGGGCTTTCTCTGGTGTGAGGCTGCCCCCCATTAGGGGCTCAGGCTGCTCTTGCTGCGGAGCACGGCTCAGTAGCTGTGGCGCACAGGCTTAGCTGCCCTGTGTCATGCGGGATCTTCCTGAGCCAGGGATTGAACCTGTGTACCTTGCGTTGGCAGGCAGATTCTTAACCGCTGGACTCTCAGGGAAGCCTTACTTTTTGATGGTGGCCATTCTGACCAGTGTTTGTTGCCCTTCTATACAATGACAACAAACTCTCAGAAAGAGAAATTAGGGAAACAATCCCATTTCCACTGCATCAAAGAGAATAAAACACCTGGGAGTCACCCCCTGGTGGCTCAGATGGTAAAGAGTCTGCCTGCAATGCAGGAGACCAGGGTTTGATCCCTGGGTTGGAAAGATCCCCTGGAGAAGGAATTGGCAACCCACTCCAGTAATCTTGCCTGAAGAATCCCACGGATGGAGGAGCCTGGCAGGTACAGTCCGTGGGGTCACAGAGTCAGACACAACTGAGCAACTTCACTTTCATTTTCAAGGAGACAAAAGACCTGTACTGTGAAAACTAGATGTTGATGAAAGAAATGAAAGTTGACAGAAACAGATGGAAAGATATGTGTTCTTAATTAGAAGACTTAATATTGGTAAAATGACCACAGAACCCGAGGCAATCTACAGACCCAGTGCAATCCTTATCAACTATGAAGGGCATTTTTTTTTCCGGACCTGGAAAAAAAAATTTGTGTGGAAACACATGTTTTCTTCATCATTCTCATATTGTTGCATGTTTATATGTTTAAGTTTTTCCATTACAAGTAACATTGTGTTATCTTTTATTTATTTTTGTATAAACATTCCCTCACTCAGATGATTTCTTAAGAGGTATGCCCTGTTGGGTATGAATGTTAAATCTGAGGTTTATATTTTCTAAGCCTTAAATGTTGCTCTAGACTTACTTACATGTATACACTCTTAACATAAACATATATATTATGGCTTCCCAGGTGGCACTAGTGTTAGAGAACCTGCCTGCCAATTAGGGACGTAAGAGACACAGGTTCAATCCCTGGGCCAGGAAGATCTCCTGGAGAAGGCAATGGCAGCCCACTCCAGTGCTCTTGCCTAGAGAATCCCACGGGCAGAGGAGCCTGGCGGGCAACGGTCTATCGGGCCACAAAGGGTCAGAAACGACTTAGCACACGTGCATGCATGTCATATAATATTCTTTGGTTTATGTCATTTCTGATCACATGATCTTTCTTGACTTTAAAAAATTCCACTAATAGGAAAGCCTGCCAGTTAGCGGGCTCTGCTGCCCTCTGCTATCTCGTGCATACTAGCCGCCCATTGGCAGCTGCTCTCGAGTGGAGGTGCATCTCCATCTCACTAGGCTTTCCTCCAGCACACATTTCAGAAAGGCGCCGGGTGCTTCTGTGCCGGTGCCATCCGGCACCCTCCGGGCTCAGTGGCCCAGCGGCGGGGGGTCTTCCTGGGCGCTGCCACGGATCAGCTCACACGTGGATGCATTTCCCCACTTCTCAGGCCCTCAGGAGTCCACTGGTCATGTGTGCTTGCAGGCAGGTGACTCCTCCATCCCTGTCTTGTGTCATTTCTGGAGGAAGTAGGATCTCTGGGTCCACGGGCCCAAGCCCCGCTATCCCTTGGAGGGAGTAGGTCAGGGTCCTGCCACAGAGACGATGAGGAGCAGAGCTCTAAGGGGGCCACTGCAGGCCGGACTCCGCCCAGGGCCCGTTTCCCCGATCTTTACTTTTGCCTCGAGGGGGAGTCTGCTAGCTAAGCCACGATGGCGCAACCAGAACAGTCACTTGCGTGTCACAGTCTCCGTGGCGGCCCCGTGCGCTTCTGGAAGCTCTGCCACCTCTCCAGCAGTGCCGCGCTTTCACTCTCTCTGGAAAGACAAGGGGGAAATACTTCCACTGTTTGGAAGGTGACCTGTCTCCAGGTGCTTTCCCACGGGGAGTTTCTCCTTGCAGGGCAGGGCTTGCCTCGATCTGGGTTTGGGAAAGTCAGGTGTTTCCTTTCCCCAGGGGAGGGGGCCTGGACCCTTCCTCGGCCAGCTGCGCCTTTGGGACCTGTGCCAGGGCTTGGCACCGTGAAGCTGGTGTCCTAAGGCACCCCTGGTGGACATGTCTGCTCTCTGACCGCAGCCTGGCGCTCAGACGATGGCACGGTCTTCCGATGCTGGGTGGAGGTGTGGTGGGTACTGGCGTGGCCTGTACTTAGGTGCAGATGCTGGCATCATCTCCATCCTTGCAAGGTTGCTGGACCCCAGAATTACCCAGACACAGAGCCTGGGCCCCCGCCTAAGGTCCACCTTAAGGCAGGGCCCCTTGCTCCTCTGACTGTCACTTAATACGCCTGGGGTGGGGGGGCGGTGCGAGAGCATGGGTAGGTGAGACACCTGAGGCTCAGCAGGGCCCGGGCGGGGTGCCAGGGACAGGCCTTGGCCCTCTCGCCGCCTGAGTCAGGAGAGTCCTCTGCCCCCAGCGGCGAACTAGCACTTGTCACGCGGTGCCTGCCTTCGTCCCAGGAGCTCCAGGCTACTTCCGAGTCTGGCCCCAGCTGGCACCTGTCTCGTGGCTTGCTCCTTGGCTGAACAGAGGAGCAGATGGAGGAGCCAGGGCTCGTGCCTTGAGCAGCCACGTGCTGCAGGGGCCTGAGTCCTGGAGAGGAGGGAGGGGCGGGGTGAGAGGAGGCTGGCGAGACCAGGCTGATGGGGCGCTGGGGCTGGAGGGGGCTCCTGGAGGTTCCAGGGCTGGCCAGAGGGGCCTCTGGCAGTCGAGATGGCCCAGAGAGCCCAGGAGGCTCTGGAAGGTTGCGATGAGCCAGGCCAATAAAAAGGAAAACACAACGTTTGGATCTTCCTTACTTTGTCCACTCGTTACTCTTGATGGCTTAAAAATGCCTTTTGACAACAGTCCCATCTCTGAACTCAGGGTCGAGAGGGTCCAGAGGCAGCTGGATGGAGGGGACTGAGAGCCACTCTCCCGAGTACCCCTCCCCAGGAGTGGGGCCACGGCTTCAGGCCTGCATCCCTCCCCGCTGCCCATCTGTGTGTGGACCGAGCTCGGGGGTCAGGGACCCCCACCCCACCCCTCTCCTCAGGGAGATGCCCCCAGCCCTGCAGAGTAGAGTGGAACGGTCTTCTCGGGTTCCTGGTAACTTCATCAGGGCCTCCTCATGTTGCTGCAGCTACAGATAACATCTCCCTGTGGGTAACTCTTCCCTGGCAGAGCCCCCCGAGAACGGCCCGAGCTCAGCAGAGGGACCTGGGGTGAGGGTCTGTTGGGTAGAACGAGCGGTGGGCTGCCGGGGCAGTGCTGATGGGCACTGCCACCCGCCCCTGGACCCGCAGAAAGAGGGCGGGGCGGGGGGCGGGGCGGCCCGAGCTCCTGGGCTGCGGGGGTTGTGCTGACCCCCGCTCGACGGAGGCCCCCCTCCCGGTCCTCCTTAGCCAGGCAGCCCTCTGGGTGGGGCACGTCGCGGGCCCATCTGTGCGGCACTCGGGAGGCACTCGGCCTGAAGCCCTAGTGTTGCGCAGCACGTAGCTCCCAGCCTGCTGCCCGGCGCCCCTTGCCAGGTCAGGCGGCCCAGACCATGGCCCCAGAGCGCCGCAGAGGCTGGCGGCCTCGCCTGGGGGTGGGACGGGGACGCGGACCGAAGACTGGGAGGGGCGCCGCGCTGACCCTGCTGGCCCTGGCCGTGGGGGGCCGCCACGGCACTGGCTCTGCACTGGTTTGGCTCCGCGCAGGACCAGGAAGCGCCAGGACCAGCCCTCCGGCCTTCGCAGCTGGGAGCAGCTGGGCCAGCCCTACCCCCAAAGCACAAGGTCAGTGGCGCTGTTGAGGGTCACGGCTCAGGGCAGGGAAAGCCAGGCCCTCCAGGACGTGGCCAGGGGAGTCCAGCTGCAGTGGGCGCCCAGGATCAGGAGCCCTTGGGCGGCGGAAGTCTGGCTGCTGCAGCCTCCCCTCCCCTAAGACGCCAGCAGGGGAGGGGGCCGGTGGAGAGGCCTTGGGACCCCCTGAAATCCTCCGACGTAAGGGGAAGGAGGCTCGCAGATCAGGCTCTGCTCTCCCAGGTGGGAGCAGAACTGAAGGGTCACCTGCACCCCTCCTGGTACACTTCACCCCCTCGGGATCCTGGCAGAGAAGTGGAGGTGCGGGGGAGGCAGGGGGTGTCCAAGGCAAGGCCCCTGTGCACAGGGCAGGATGGGACAGTCGCCCCTGGCAACAAGGGCGGGGGTCACCTGCCTCAAGGGGGCAGAGCCCCGGCACCCGGTGGGGGCAGGTGGACTCGGGACGGAGTGGCTATCGCCGGCCAAAGCTGGACGCCCTGTCTCTGGGCTCTGTGGTGAGCGTGTGGGATGCTGTGGGTGCAGCCAGCAGCCTGCCTGCAGGCTCCCAGGGGCTCCTGTTCCCCAGGAGCCGCCCCCCATTGTGCAGCCTGCAGACTAGGCCCTTGATGGGGGTCTCAGAGACGGGGCTTGGGAGAGCGGCCCCCAAGCTGCCCGAGGCCTAGCTCTGGACTCGGCAGCCACAGCCGGTGAGAAAAAGGAGGCTGCGACCCTGGCCCCCAGGGAGTCTCAGGGGTCCTCAGCCACCATGGAAGGCTGGCCCTGGGTGAGGAGGGAGGTCCTGGTCACCGGGAGCTTCAGCCAGGCCCCGGGCCCTGTGAGCCTATCCCCAGAGGGGCTACAGGGGGGACGCCCTCTCTTGTCCCTAGTCCAGAGGACTGCAGAGGCCTGCACTGTGGGACGGGCTGGGGCTAATGGCTCTGGAGATCACGCTTTCTTCAGTTCAGGGCCTAGAGGGACAAAGGAGCAAGGGGCCCATGGCATGAGAGAAGGGAGAGGGTCCCTGCGAGGCCAGGTGGCCTGTGGTTCTGCAGACATTTGCAGCTACATCGCCTCCTCTAGCTCCTCGGCCACGACCCCGCCGTGCACCCCCTAAACCCCTCCCACCCCCAGGGTCCCCACCCACAGCACATGCCCGCCCCAGTCTCGTACCTGGAGCCCCGATTCCTCTGATCTCATTTCCTTCAGACTCTTTGCCCCTCAGAGTGAGCCAGAGTCCTGCTGGGGGGTCCTCCTCCCCAGCGCCGACCCCTGCCCCCCGACAGGTGCCCCTCCTCCAGCACCATCCGTTGCCCCCGCCGCAGCTGCAGCTCCCGCGGCTGCTAATGGATCAAGGCTTGCATCTCGGGAGCCCAGTGTGGTTCTCTGCAAGGACCACCAGCAGGGGCAGCTCTCAACCAGCTGGGGAAACCTTATTTCGATGGTTCTCAGGAGTCACCCCTTTCCCAGGCCAGAGAGGACCCAAGGGAGAGCCCTGAGGGCCACTCTGGAGGGTCCCAGCCATCCAGGCGCGGCCTCACCCTCTGAGAACAGAGAGTTGGCTGCTTCCCCAGAGGAGGACAGGCACGGCACAGAGGGGCTGGCCACAAGGGCGGGTCCAGGGGCCCTGGAGGAGGCTGGAGCCCAGCCTCAGCAGAGTCACGCTGAGACGGAGGGGGCTGCCGCTGCAGGCTCCCCCTCAGACCCGAGAGAGGACAGAACCGAGGAGAAATATCCAGACTCGCTGCTGAGGGGAGCTGCAGAGCCCACGGCCCCCTTGCCGCCCCCAGAGCAGACCCAGCCTGGCTCTTCACCCTCTCCGGCTACAAGGCGGGACCCCCAGCCAGTCCCGCTGCCCCGGAAACGCAGCTTGTGTGAAACGTCCCAGAGCCCCAAGCAGGAGGCCAGCCGGGCAGCCCCAGGGCAGCACCGAGGACGGGCGTCCGAGGCAGGGCCTTGCCCTGAAGGCCACAGGCAGGGCCTCGCGGAGAAGCAGGAGGAGGCCAGGAAACTCATGGTGTTTCTGCAGAGGCCGGGAGGCTGGGGGGTGGCGGAGGGGCCCCGAAAGTCCAGGGCCTCCCGTGGTGGCTCTGCCGCAATGGCTGGACTTGGGCAGTTGCCTGCAGGCACTGGCCTTTGCCCAGCAGCATGGAGACCCAGGCTTGGCCCAGGAAACCTATGCCTGGATGAGCGACAATCTGCTTCACGTGCTGAGAGACCCGAGCCTCTACCGGCAGCTGAGTGGGGCTGACCGGGAGCGCATCGTGAGCCTGCGCACCGGCCGGGGCCCGGCGGTGCTGGGGGCCCTGGTGCTGCCGGGCCTCTACGGGGCGAGCCGCTCTGGGCTCACGCGGGACTCCCCTGCGACGGAGGCCCTTGCCGCGGGGTCCGCGGCTCCGCCTCCGCCCGCACACCTGCACGTGTTCCACCCCGGAGAGAACGCCTGGCGGCCCCTGACCACAGTGCCCCAGGAGGCCCCGCTGCGCGGCTGCGGCCTCTGCACTCTGCACAACTACCTGTTCCTGGCGGGGGGCATCCGGCGGCTCTGGCACCAAGGCCGTCTGCTCCAACGAGGTGTTCTGCTACAACCCTCTGACCGACGTCTGGAGCCAGGTGCGGCCCATGCAGCAGGCGCGCGCCCAGCCTCGAGCTAGTGGCGCTGGACGGGCTGCTCTACGCCATCGGGGGCGAGTGTCTGTACAGCATGGAGTGCTACGACCCGCGCGCGGATGCCTGGACCCCCCCCGCGCCCCCTCCCTGCGGGCGCCTTCCCCGTGGCGCACGAGGCTGTGGCCTGCCAGGGGGACATCTACGTCACCGGGGGCCATCTCTTCCACCGGCTGCTCAGGTACCGTCCCACGAAGGATGCGTGGGATGAGTGCCCCTACAGCGCCAGCCACCGGCGGTCCGGCGACATGGTGGCTCTGGGGGCTTCCTGTACCGCTTCGACCTTCTGCGGGGTGTGGGCGCCGCGGTGATGCGCTACAACCCCGTGACGAGCTCCTGGAGCCGGGCAGCCGCCTTGCCCCTGCCCGCCCCCGCCCCGCTGGCGCTGCGCGGCGCTGGGCAACACCATCTACTGCCTCAACCACCAAGTCACAGCCACCTTCACCGTCTCCGAGGGGGCCGCCCAGTTTCAGGCCAAGGAGCTGCAGCCTTTCCCCCTGGGGACCAAAGGGGTCCTCTGCCCATTCCCCCTGACTCTGCCTGCCAGGGGCCCACTGCAGACTGCCCTCCTGACTGGCTGCTCTCCCGGGAGAGCTTGGGGCGGGTCTGCCCGGCGTCAGGCGCCCTGGGAGGAGGCTGCGGTGCAGGACGTTCTGCTGCTATTCCTGGGACGACTTTCCTTTTCTGTTCTAATGAGCCTCCTGACTCCCCCTTCCTCTGTGTCTGCTCCCCGTCAGATCCCCGGCCCCCAGTGCCTGGGAGCTGGTTGCTGGCATCTTACCTCCCACGGGACCCAAGCTGCTTCCTATTTAATCCTTCCCCTGGCTGCCCGGGGCCTCAGCCCGCTCACCCATCCGTCCCCCAGGCAGAGCCCCTCTCACAGTAACACCCCACTGCCTGACCTGACCCGGGGGCTCCAGGCCAGGCAAGGAGGACCCAAGGGGGTGAGAAGGGGAGACCAGAGGAGTCCCCAGGAAAGCACCCTTGTCTCTGGGACTTTCTACCTGGCCTGAGGCCTCCGGAGTCTGGCTGGTTCTGTCTTGGAACAGCTCTGAAGCCCTCTTTGTCTAATTGACCTCAGGGCTGAGAATCCTTGTCTGTGAGTGTCCTGCTGGCTATAACCCCTGCCTAGACCCTTGTCCAGGCCAGCCAGGCCCACTCAGCTCATAGCCCTCTGCAGCTCGGTGCAGTCTCTCCCTCCGGTTCAGCTCCTGCAGGAGCCTGGCCCCCCCCTCCGCCAGCCCCTCATTCGCCATGTGGATTGGATGAGACAGCTACCACAGCTTTTCTTGTCTGAAATGGGGTCATGGGAACTGAAGGGCATGCCCGAGTGCCCAGCACAGCGCCGCAGACATGCAGCCGAGTAACGGCGTTCTCCCCCGTCCGTTTTGGAACTCACTGTGGGAAGGCAAATAAACCCACCTGAATGCTGCCCGCGTCCCACCTGTCTGGCTCCTTTCCTGGCCTTTCACTCTCAGCTCAGCACCGCTGGCACGGAGCTCTTCTGCCTCATCAGAGCATCCGCGTCTTGCCCGCTTTGTGCTGCTCACAGGGCCTGAATGCAGCTGGGTGGAGACAGACAGGATCCTGAGGTGCTTGAAAATAAGTTTATTGGGAAAGAAGCTCTGTGCCGGGCCATGAGTTGGGGCTGGCCTACTGCGCGCGCTTGGCCTCACTGAGCAGCTCCTGCCACTTCTTCTCCATCTCCTCCTTGCAGTTGAGGAAGGCGTCCTCCAGCCGCCGCATGGACTCCGCCAGCGCGGGGTTGGTGCGCATCACCACCATGTCATAGGCCATCCATGTGGCCTGCACTGCAAGAGCCAGACAGGCCCTGGTCAGCCCACACGGGTGGCTGCAGCGCTGGGCCCCGGCAAGGGCTGGCGCCTCTGCTCATGCCCGGCATCCTGAGGCAGGACGCGCCGAGCCACCCAATTACTCTACGGAGAGAAAGCGGGTCAGCCATGTGTCAGAGGGCTCATAACAACCCCTATTAGATCTCCTCTCTACACAGAGCCTGAACAAACCTGCCCTAACCTCACCAAGTCTTAACTTGGGAATACACCAGCCCACAGCACTACAGGGTTGGATGGCAGTATGGCGTGAAATGTCAGGAAAGGTTAAATACAGGTGCTTACCCATCTGCAGTTCACAGCCAGTGGCTGCAGGGTGACTCCCAGGAAGTGCTCCTCCGCCCAAGCTCACATGCTCAGGCAGGGCTGCCCACTCCCATTCCCTGCGTGGCCTGAGCCTCGGGTTTTCTCATGCTCATAGGCCTGGGACGCCTGCCCGCCTCCACCAGGGCACCCCTCTGCTTTCATTAAGGCCAGCCCAGGGGCTCCTCCTTTCATGATGGTTTGCATGTTCATGTCAGGTGTCCTTTGGTGCTCACCACTGGACTGACTTTCTTTCCCTCTGAGACCAACTTGAGGGCAGTGCCCCTGGCCTGTAGGTGAGCCTGCGCTTCTAGTACGAATCCAGTGCTGTGTGCAGAAACCCCACCTCACCTCTTCCTTCTGAGCACAGCCCTCTACTCGTGTGGTTCTCCCCTTTAGGCCTAAGAATAAGAGGGTCATCTCTGTGTGCAGCAGACACATCCCCTTAGGACTTCTCCTGGCTGGGCTAAAAAATGCTGGATGCTTTGGGAAACTATATCCTTCAGGAAGCTAACCAAAGGAGAGACAGGCTGGGAGCTCCCTGGCAGTTCAGAGGTTGGGATTCTGTACTTTGACTGCCGAGGGTGCAAGTTCAACCCCTGGTCAGGGAACTACGACCCTGCAAGCTGTATGGTGCTGCCAAAAGAAAAAAAATAGGCAGATGATTAATGAAAATGCACATGTATGTCTACACACAACACAGGTGAGCAGCGTGACAGACGTGAAGCTTCACAGAGAGCGGCGGCTGTGTGGCCAGGGAACAGTTAGAGAAGATGCATGCTGCGCGCCTCAGCAGACAGGGCGTGTGACCATCTGCCCCACAGGGGCCCTCCAGCTTCTGCAGCAAGAGTTACTGGGGACGCCTGTTAAATGTAGACAGCTGGGCCCTCTCAAAGCTCAAAGAGGCTCTTACGTAGTGGGCTGGGAGTGGTGCCCAGGAACCTGCATCTTAACAAGCATCCTGGGTACCTCTCTGCAGGAAGCTCGCAGACCATCGTGTCAGCCACCTGGACAGCAGGTGGAGCCTGGGCCTGAGGCCAAGGCTCTCTACTCACCGGCCGTGCGACTGGAGTCAGAGATTTAAACTACTAACCTCTCTCCTCACATGTCAAGGCCGGACAATGTCCGGATCTCACGGCTTGCTGTGAAGATTAAATGGATGATGCACGTAAACTACCTCGCACATATTAAGTGCTCAAGAAAGGAAACTCCTACTATAAAATAAATAACTGAGGTATTCAGGACAGAGAACTAGGGTGGGTAAAACAAAACAAAACCAAAAAAATAGCTCATAGAAAAGAGTCTCATACAGACCTACAGAGCAACTGAGAGGACAGCCCTGAGTTTCCTGAGACCGAAGCAGAGAGGAAGACATGCTCCATTAGAGGTGGGGCTCCTTGGTGCAGTGGATGAGGGCCTGCCTGCCAGTGCAGGGCTCGAGCCTGCTCTGGGAGATGCCACATGTCTCGGGACAACTAAGTTTGGGCCCGCAGCCACTGACCCCGCACTCCAGAGCCTGCGCGCTGCAGCTCTGAAGCCTGCGCACCCCGGCCTGTGCTCTGCAGCCAGAGCAGCCCCTGCTTGCCGCGAGAGGGCCAAAGCAGAGCAACGAAGACCCAGTACAGCCCAAAATACAGAAAGAAAAATG
Organism: Nanger dama; assembly: GCA_917880005.1. Lineage (NCBI taxonomy): Eukaryota > Metazoa > Chordata > Mammalia > Artiodactyla > Bovidae > Nanger > Nanger dama. The sequence continues at coordinate 210,309 of CAKJTW010000046.1, read as the reverse complement.
CTTCAAAAATAGAATGCTGAGGATTTTTTTAAAAAAAAGATTCAGTGAGCATAAGATAAAAGCAAACCCATTGTTTATGACACTTTTATCATAAGAAAGAATTTTCCTATAGGTATATTTCATGAGAGGTATGTAATATAGTTGGAAATGTCCTTGACAACATCCCTACTTTAAATACAAAGAGGGCCTTTCCCAGTGGTCCAGAGGCTAAGACTCCACGCTCCTAATGTAGGCAGCCCAGGTTCAATCCCTGATCAAGGAATTAGATCCCACATGCCATGCCGAAACTAAAGATCCCGCATGCCGAAACTAAGACCCAGCACAGCCAAACAAATAAATTGAAAACAGTACAAAGATATTCTCCTGTGTCTACAATTGTAATCACTGGTAAAAGAAAGCCGGTGGCACAGTGCCAAAGCACACTTCAGAAAAGGCAAGTCAGTGAGACACTACAACACCATATCAAGTGCATAGCTCTCTATAATTTGATCCAAGGGAACAATAGCACAGATAGGAAAGACTCACAAACACCCTTCAGAAATATGTGTCTCCTGAGTTTTTCATTCATTCAGCTTTATTGAGCGCTTGCCCTGTGCTGGCATTCCACTCAAGCAGCCCTGGCGACACAGCAGTCCACGAGGATGGACGCGCCCCCTGCCCCCCGGGCGTCTATGCCAGTTGCAGCGGGAGGAGACAGAAAACACACGTTCAAGACAATCGCACACCGCGCAAGGAGCTATGAAGGGAGCAAGCAGCGTGTACTGTGACAGAGAAGTGAGGTAGGAAAGCCTTATTTTAGAGCCGGTAGTGAGGGCAGGCCTCTCAGAGGGCTTTTGGTAAGGCCAGCAGAGTAGCGAAGCCAAGGTCCCATCTCTGGTTCAGTTCCGCTCAGTTGCTCACTTGTGTGCGACTCTTTGCAAACGCATGGACTACAGCACAGCAGGCCTCCCTGCCCATCACCAGCTCCCAGATCCTGGTCAAACTCATGTCCGTGGAGTCAGTGACGCCATCCAGCCATCTCACCCTCTGTCGTCCCCTTCTCCTCCTGCCTTCACTCTTTCCCAGAATCAGGGTCTTTTTCAGTGAGTCAGTTCTTCACATCAGGTGGCCAAAGTACTGGAGCTTCAGTCTCAGCATCAATCCTTCCAATGAATATTCAGGACTGATTGTTTTTTTTTTTTAGGATTAACTGGTTTGATCTCCTTGCAGTCCAAGGGACCTTCAAGAGTCTCTCCAACACCACAGTTCAAAAGCATCAATTCTTCAATGGTCAGTTTTCTTTGTGGTCTGACTCTCACATCCATACATGAACACTGGAAAAACCACAGCTTTGACTAGATGGACCTTTGTTGGCAAAGTAATGTCTCTGCTTTTTGACATGCTGTCTAGTGTGGTCATAGATTTTCTTCGAGGCAGCAAGCGTCTTTTAATTCCATGGCTGCAGCCACCATCTGCAGTGATTTTGGAGCCAAAAAGTCTGTTTCATTGTTTCCCACTATTGCCTTGAAGGGAGGGGCGGATGCCATGATTTTAGTTTTTTGAATGCTGAGTTTTAAGCCAGTTTTTTCACTCTCCTCTTTCACTTTCATCAAGAGGCTCCTCAGTTCTTCTTCATTTTCTGCCATAAGGGTGGTGTTATCTGCATATCTGAGGTTATTGATATTTCTCCCAGCAGGCTTGATTCCACCTTGTGTTTCATCCACCCTGGCATTTTGCACGATGTACTCTGCATAGAAGTTAATTAAGCAGGGTGACAAAATGCAGCCTTGTCCTACTCCTTTCCCAATTTGGAACCAGTCTGTTGTTCCATGTCCAGTTCTAACTGTTGCTTCTTCACCTGCATACAGATTTCTCAGGAGGCAGGTCAGGTGGTCTGGTCTGTTGTGATCCACACAGTCAAAGGCTTTGGCGTAGTCAATAAAGCAGAAGTAGACGTTTTTAATTCTCTTGCTCTTTGTATGATCCAACATTGTTGGCAATTTGATCTCTGGTTCCTCTGCCTTTTTCTAAATCCAGCCTGAACAGCTGGAGGTTCTCAGTTCATGTATTGCTAAAGCCTAGCTTGGGAGAATTTTGAACATTACTCTGCTAGCGTGTGACATGAGTGCAATTGTGTGGTAGTTTGAGCATTCTTTGGCATTGCCTTTCTTTGGGACTGGAATGAAATATGACCTTTTCCAGTCCTGTGGTCACTGCTGAGTTTTCCAAATTTGCTGGCATACTGAGTGCAGCTCTTTAATAGCATCATCTTTTAACATTTGAAATAGCTCAACTGGAATTTCATCACCTCCACTAGCTTTGTTTGTAGTGATGCTTCCTAAGGCCCACTTGACTTCTCATTCCAGGATGTCTGGCTCTAGGTGAGTGTGAGTGATCACACCATTGTGGTTATCTGGGTCATGAAGATCTTTTTGTACAGTTCTTCTGTGTATTCTTGCCACCTCTTCTTAATATCTTCTGCTTCTGTTAGGTCCAGACCATTTCTGTCCTTTATTGTGCCCATGTTTGCATGAAGTGTTCCCTCGGCACCTCTAATTTTCTTGAAGAGATCTGCAGTCTAGCTGTCTCTGAAAGGCTAGTCAGGGCTCAGCCATGCACTCTGACCACCCAGTACATAGGCTCAGGTCCTCACACAGAAAATTTTTTTAAATGGTCAAGATGTGCACCTAGAAACAGGGTTCAGTAAAGGATGAAGATAAAGTATTCCAAAATCTGTGTAGGAGAGGGAGGACTAATGAGGGAGGCAGTAAGCAGATTTATTTTGACAGTCCAAGAGGTAGGAGCACAGAACAGGAATGATGAGGCCAGTCAGGCTAGGCAGTAAAGGGATGAAGGTAAGCCCACAGGCTAATTCATATCACAGGCAAAATAAAAGACTCAACATTTTAAAATGAATGGTGAAGGTCTACCTTCTCAAATCTCAGGTCCCAGATGACTTTTCAGATGAATTCTACTGAACTTTGAAGAATAGTTAATTCTTATCTGATATAAGTAATTTTAGAAATTAGGAAAACAGGGAAGACTGGTAGGCTGACTGTATGACGTTTTAAGAAAAGCATTTGATAGATGCATTTCAGTTACACTGTCGAAAATCTGAGAATAGAGATAAACAAAAATAAAAACATAATTTTCCCTAAGCTGGTTTATTTTAAAAGAAAAGATTATACTAAACAAAATTATAGGTCTGTCTCACATGAAACTAAAAACAAAATCCTAAATATAATTTAACCGAATTTAACAATATGTTAAAATGTTATTATCAAGTAGAATTTGTAAAAGAAATTCAAGGATAGTTAAGTATCAGAAAATCAATCAGCTTAATTAAACAGGGTAATAAAAAGTAATAAAAGATTGCAGCTATGAAATTAAAAGATGCTTACTACTTGGAAGGAAAGTTATGACCAACCTAGACAGCGTATTAAAAAGTAGAGACATTGTCAACAAAGGTCCATCTAGTCAAGGCTATGGTTTTTCCAGTGGTCATGTATGGAATGTGAGAGTTGGACTATAAAGAAAGCTGAGCTCTGAAGAATTGATGCTTTTGAACTGTGGTGTTGGAGAAGACTCTTGAGGGTCCCTTGGACGGCAAGGAGATCAAACCAGTCAATCCTAAAAAAAAATTAGTCCTGAATATTCATTGGAAGGACTGATGCTGAGGCTGAAGCTCCACCTGATGTGAAGAGCTGACTCATTTGAAAAGACCCTGATGCTGGGAAAGATTGAGGGCAGGAGGAGAAGGGGACGACAGAGGATGAGGTGGTTGGATGGCATCACCAACTCTATGAACATGGGTTTGGGTGGACTCTGGGAGCTGGTGATAGACAGGGAGGCCTGGCGTGCTGCAGTCCATGCAGTTGCAGAGTCAGACACTACTGAGCGACTGAACTGAACTGAATAAAAGGAGGAAATCATAGTAATATCTCAGTTCATACAAAAAAGCAGTTAGCAAAATTTAATACCTATTACCTATCTGTGATTTTAGAAAATAAAAACTCTAGGAGGCTGCTCTTGCTTTCTGAGCGGGCTCACACTCTGTGGACTGTCTTCAAATAAATCCACTTCTTACCTTTCAAAAAAAAAAAAAAAGAAAATAAAAACTCTAACAGATTAGGAACAGAAGGAGACATTTTGACCTAGTAAAGGTAATATATCAAAAACTTACAGCAAATGTTGTACTTAATGGGGAAACTGTGGATAAATTCCTTTGGTAATCAAACAAGGCCTCTAATAATATTGCTGGTATTGAAGATGCTGGTAAATGGAGTTTAAGAATTTAAAAGAAATAAGAGGTGCAAGATAAGAGATAAAACTATCAGTATTTGTAAATTATAAAAGTGTATATGAAAGAATAAAGTCCAACTGTCAAGTCAGTTTTAAAAAGACAACCGTTAAAAGGGGAAATATGCCCTATTAGATTTCAAGATATCCTATAAAGTCCTATTCAACTTAATCAATTAATTAATTTAGCTGTGCTGTGCAGCTTGTGGGATCTTAGTTCCCTGATAAGGGAATGAACCCACACGGTCGGCAGTGAATGTGCACAGTTTTAACCGATGGACCTCCAGGGAATTCCCTAAAGCATATTTTTTTTTAAAAATAGCGTGGTACAGACAATAGACCAATGGAAGAAAATAAATTCAGAGATAGACCTCAGTGTATATGGAATTTAGTATATGATGAAAGTAATACCAAAAATCAGTGAACAAGAGAAGTATATGCCCTATGAATTAAAGACAATTATGAAAGATAGAATAACACTTATGGATAAAAATTTAGCAGACTCTCTGTGACCTACAGACTTCTTAGGAGTCAGAGACCATTAGGTGAAATATTGTGAATTAGATTTTTAACAGTTTAAATACATTTCTTCCCGTGGCTGCGCTGCATCGTAGCTGTGGCACTCGGGGTCTTTGTTGGGTCACAGGCGCTTACACTGTGGCACACGGGCTCCAGAGCCTGTGGGCCTCTGCAGTTGCGGCACGTGGGTGCTCTGTGACTCATGGGCTCAGTTGCTCTGTGGCATATGTGATCTTAATTCCCTGACCAGGGATCAAGCCTGCATCCCTGCACTGGAAGGCAGATTCCTAACCACTAGATCACCTGGGAAGTCCTGGTGAATTTGTTTTTATCAAAATATTTTTTTCAACTAAGAACAACACGGACAAATTTTTCATACAAATGACAGAACTGTACAATCTTAGAATTGATAATGAATTAATGTCTAGACTATACAAGAAATTACTTCAAATCAATAAAAGAAATCCATTAACAACAACAAAAAAACCTGGAAAATAACAAGTGTTGCTGAGGATGTGGATAAATTAGAAACTTGTACATTGCTGGTGGGAGTGTAAAATGAGGCACCATTGTGTAAAACAGTTTGAGATTCTTCAGAAAGCTAAACATAGAATTACCACGCCTAGCAACTCCACTCCTAGATAGTATCCCAAACAACAGAGAATGGGCTCTCACACAAACACTGTGCAGAAGTATTCACGGGGCACCATTCACAATAGTTAAGCGCGTGTGTGCTCAGTTGCTCTGTCACGTCCCACTCTCTGCGACCCCATGGACTGTAGCCCGCCAGGCTCCACGCAGGCAAGAATCCTGCAGTCGGCTCCCACGCCTTCCCCCAGGGGACCTCCCTGACCCGGGGCCTGAACCCAAGTCTCTCATCTCTTCTGCACTGGCACTGCTAAGTCGCTTCAGTCGTGTTTGACTCTGTGCGACCCCACAGACGGCAGCCCACCAGGCTCCCCCGTCCCTGGGATTCTCCAGGCAAGAACCTGGATTGGGCTGCCGTTTCCTTCTCCAATGCATGAAAGTGAAAAGGGAAAGTGAAGTTGCTCAGTCGTGTCTGACCCTCAGCGACCTTATGGACTGTAGCCTTCCAGGCTCCTCCGTCCATGGGACTTTCCAGGCAAGAGCACTGGAGTGGGGTGCCATCGCCTTCCCTGGCACTGGCACTAGCACCACCTAGAAAGCCCAACAGGTAAACAGTAGGACACAACCTCAATATACATCAGTGGATGAATACATGAAATATTATTTAGCTATATAAAGGAATACAGTACTGATATATGCAACAATATGGGTAAACCTTGAAAATAACTATGTTAGGTAAAAAAGCTAGAAACACAATGCTGCATATTATATGATTCTTTAAATGAAGTATCCAGAATAGGGAAATCCACAGGGACTGGAAACAGATTGGTGGTTGCCAGGAGTTGTGAACAGAGAGGTATGGGAGTGATTGCTTAACAGGTAAAAAGGATCTTTTTGGGTGATGAAAATGTTGTGGAACTGTTACTGAAACTGCAGTCTGCCTGCTGCTGCTGCTGCTGCTGAGTCGCTTCAGTCGTGTTTGACTCTGTGCGACCCCATGGACGGCAGCCCACCAGGCTCCCCCGTCCCTGGGATTCTCCAGGCAAGAACACTGGAGTGGGTTGCCGTTTCCTTCTCCAGTGCATGAAAGTGAAACGTAAAGTGAAGTTGCTCAGTCGTGTCCAACTCTTTGTGACCCTATGGATGGCAGCCCACCAGGCTCCTCCGTCCATGGGATTTTCCAGGCAAGAGTACTGGAGTGGGGTGCCATCGCCTTCTCCGCCTGCTGCTGCCCAAAAGCCAGTAGATAGGCCAAGTTGGTGGGAATGAAAGCTTGCTTTATTCTGGATGCTAGCATCCAGGGAAGAGGGAGGGCAGACATCTGTCCAAAGGCCAACGGCTCCTGACTGACAGTCAGTGGGCAAGAGCTTTTATTGACAGAGAAAGCTACCTGCACACACACAAAAATACAGTCAGTGCCAACAGTCATCTTGAAATTGGGCAGCGGTGATCTGACTAGCACCATCTTGGTTGTTTTAGGCATAGTTAATCTTCAGTTTCAGGATCCATTTCTCTCCATTGTTTGAGGCAAATTATTGGAATTGAGGCAGCTTATGTCATGGCTACAGTCTGGCCATCATGTAGGTAAGTTCTTCCACCTGGTGGGGGTTTCAGTAACTGTAAGGCAGCTCACAGGATACGGCTCAGAATATTATCTATAGCTCACGAAAGTCAAAGTTGCTCAGTCATGTCTGACTTTCCGGCTTCATGGGCTCTAGCCTGGCACGTTCCTTTGTCCATGGAATTCTCCAGGCCAGAATGGTGGGCAACTGTTCCCTTCTCCAGGGGATCTTCCCCTGGAGGGGAAGGGATCGAACCCAAGTCTCCTGCATTGCAGGCGGATTCTTTCCTGCCTGAGCCACCAAGGAAGTCTGTGAGGAGGAACTGAAGTCTTTGGCTGTGCTCAGTGAGTATGTTATTATTATTTGGTCTCCTTTGACTGTTTTCCCTTTGTTTCTGCATGTTCTCACCACTCTGATTATACTTATTCTTTGGCTAATGTTTTTCCATAGACAAAAAGCAGGCTGAGGACATGCAGGGGGCTACAGGGTCCTGTTCTGTTTCAGAACTAGATGGAGCTTGTGGTGGCACAAAAATTATGAATGTATTATATACCACTAAGTGTATGTGTGTGTGCATGTAGTCACGTCTGACTCTTTTCAACCCTGTGGACTGCAGCCCCTAGGCTCCTCTAACCATGGGATTCTCCAGGCAAGAATTTCTCCATTTCCTCCTCCAAGGGATCTTCCTGTACACTGTTATTTACTGCACTTAGTAAGATGTCCTCCAGATTCATCATCCATGTTGTCACATATGACAGGCTTTCCTTCTGTTTAAGTTGAAGACTATTCCACTGGGGTGTATGTAAATGTGCCACATTTCCTTTACTTATCCATCTGTCAACAGACACCTAGGTAGTTTCCATACTTTGGCTATTTGTGAATAAAGCTGCAATGAACATGAAAATGAAGATATCTCTTTGAGACACTGATTTCATTTCCTTCACTTCCTGGATATATACCCAGAAGAGGAATTGTTGATGATATAGTAGTTCTATTTTTATATTTTGAGAAACCTCCAAGCTGGTTTTCATAATGGCCATACCAATTTATATTGGTGGTGGTGTTCCATCGCTAAGTCAAGTCTGACCCTTTGCGATCTGTGGACTGCAGCACGCCAGGCTTCCCTGTTCTTCACTGTCTCCCAGAGTTTGCTCAGACTCATGTTCTTGTTCATGTTCTCAGACTCTTGCTTAAACTCATGTCAGCGATACCATCCAACCATCTCACATTACACCATTTACACTGGCTCTGTGATTCTATTTTGACAGTGCATAGGATATCTCCACCTCTGTATAAATCTGGCACTCCCAACTCAGCTTTATCCATAACTGAACTCACTCTTCCCCATCTCCTGTTAAACCTGCTCTGATTTCCGTATTCAGAAACTCTGCAGTTTTCTCTTTTGCTCTTCCATTCAGCTAACTCATGCTCATTATTTTAGTCTTAGTTGAGAAGCAATTTACTCTAGGAGGCCTTTCTTGGCTCTTTATATCAAACTAGGTTCCACCTTTGGCTGACTATAGCACCATGTAGATTATTCACCCTTCAGTTCAGTTCGTTTGCTCAGTGGTGTTTGGCTCTTTGTGACCCACTGAACTGTAGCACGCCAGGCGGCCCTGTCCATCACCACCTCCCGAAGCTTGCTCAAACTCATGTCCATCGAGTTGGAATGCCATCCAACCACCTCATCCTCTGTCGTCCCCTTCTCCTCCTGCCTTCAATCTTTCTCAGCAGCAGGGTCTTTTCAAGTGAGTCAGCTCTTCACATCAGGTGGCCAAAGTATTGGAGTTTCAGCTTCAGCATCAGTCCTTTCAATGAATAGTCAGGACTGATTTCCTTAAGGATTGACTGGCTGGATCTCCTTGCTGTCCAAGGGACCCTCAAGAGTCTTCTCCAGTACCACACTTCAAAAGCATCAATTCTTTGATGCTCAGCTTTCTTTGTGGTCCAACTCTCACATCCATACATTACTACTGGAAAAACCATAGCTTTGACTAGACAGGCCTTTGTTGGCAAAGTAATGTCTCTGCTTTTTAATATGCTGTCTAGATTGGTCATAGCTTTTCTTCCAAGGAGCAAACATCTTTTAATTTCATGGCTGCAGTCACCATCTGCAGTGATTTTGGAGCCCAAGAAAATAAAGTCTGTTCACGTGTATCCCAGTGTTTATGGCAGCACTGTTTACAATAGCCAGGACATGGAAGCAACCTAGATGTCCATCGGCAGATGAATGGATGAGAAAGTTGTGGCACATATATACAATGGAATATTATTTAGCCATTAAAAATGCATTTGAATCAGTTCTAATGAGGTGGATGAAACTGGAGCCTATTATACAGAGTGAAGTAAGTCAGAAAGAAAAACACCAATACAATATATATATGGAATTTAGAAAGATGGTAATGATGACCCTATATGTGAGACAGGAAGAGACACAGATGTAAAGAACAGTTTTTTAAACTCTGTGGGAGAAGGTGAGGGTGGGATGATTTGACAGGGTAGCAATGAAATATGTATATTATCATATGTGAAGCAGATTGTTGGTCCAGGTTTGATGCATGAGACAGGGTGCTCAGGGCTGGTACACTGGGATGACCCTAGGGGATGGGATGGGGAGGGAGGTGGGAGGGAGATTCTGGATGGGGAACGCATGTGCACCTGTGGCTGATTCATGTTGATGTTTGGCAAAAATCACTGTAATACTGTAAAGTAATTAGCCTCCAATTTAAAAAAAAAAATTAATAAAAGAAAAAATAAAATGTTTGGGAAAGAAAACAAAAATGAAAATAAAGTCTCTCACTGTTTCCATTGTTTCCCCATCTATTGCCATGAAGTGATGGGACCAGATGCCATGATCTTCTTTTTTTTGAATGTTGAGTCTAAAGCCAGCTTTTTACTCTCTTCTTTCACTTTCATCAAGAGGCTCTTTAGTTATTTGCTTTCTGCCATAAGGGTTGTGTCATCTGCGTATCTGAGGTTATTGATATTTCTCCCTGCAGTCCTGACTCCAGCTTGTACTTCATTCAGCCTGGCATTTCGCATGCTGTATTCTGCATAGAAGTTAAATAAGCAGGGTGACATGATACAGCCTTGACGTACTCCTTTCCCAATTTGGAACCAGTCTTTAGTTCCATGTCTGGTTCTAACTGTTGCTTCTGATCTGCATACAGATTTCTCAGGAGGCAGGTGAGGTGGTCTGCTGTTCTCATCTCTTGAAGAATATTCCACAGTTTGTTGTAATCTACACAGTCAAAGGGTTTGGTGTAATTAATAAAGCAGAAGTAGATGTTTTTCTGGAATTCCTTGCTTTTTCTATGTACTAATAGATGTTAGAAATTTGATCTCTGGTTTCTTTGCCTTTTCTAAATCCTGCTTGAACATCTGGAAGTTCACAGTTCATGTACTGTTGAAGCTTGGCTTGGAGAATTTTGAGCATTACTTTCTTAGTGTGAGATGAGTGCAATTGTGTGGTAGTCTGAACATTCTTTGGCATTGTCCTTTTTGGGATTGGAATGAAAACTGACTTTTTCCAGTCCTGTGGCCACTGCTGAGTTTTCCAAATTTGCTGGCATACTGAGTGCAGCACTTTCACAGCATCATCTTTCAGGATTTGAAAGAGCTCAACTGGAGTTCCATCACCTTCACTAGCTTTGTTCGTAGTGATGTTTCCTAAGGCCCATTTGACTTCTCATTCCCGAACGTCTGGCTCTAGGTGAGTGATCACACCGTCATGGTTATCTGGGTCATGAAAATCTTTTTTGTATAGTTTTTCTGTGTATTCTTGCCACCTCTTCTTAATATCATCTGCTTCTGTTTGGTCCATACCATTTCTGTCCTTTATTGAGCCCATCTTTGCATGAAATGTTCCTTTGGTATCTCTAATTTTCTTGAAGAGATCTCTAGTCTTTCCCATTCTATTGTTTTCCTGTATTTCTTTGCTTTGATCATTTAGGAAAACTTTCCTATCTCTCCTTGGTACTCTTTGGAACTCTGCATTCAGATGGGTATAGCTTTCCTTTTCTCCTTTGCCTTTCACTTTAACACTTATCAAAATCTGTTGTAACTACTTGCTCAGTTATTTTTCTTCTTTACGTGATCATCTGCTTCTGGAACAGGGACCCCACAATAGCATGGCTGAAGAGTGCACTTTGGGGAAAGGGAAGTAATCAGATCTTCTGGGGATTCCTAGATACCAGCTCTGAACTGACATAAATTCCTGGGGACCCAAAGCATTGTCACCAGCATAGTGGTTCACCAGTCAGCAGACGGAGGCCCAGTTACCCATGGAGCTCTAGCTCACAGTGGGCTCATTGTGGGTTTCTGAACCCATACCGTGGTAATTTCCCCAGTTCCAGGATGGCTGATTGAAATGTACATACTCAACAACTGGGAGAATCCCCACAGTTATTCCCTAATCCACAGAGAGAGGGTTATTTAAAGACCAAGTGGAGGTGACCACAACTGCCTCTGCCTGTGAAAGTAGTAAACTAAGAGCCACAGGGCGCTCCTGGAAGGGACTGCAGAGATCATGACTACAATTGACAGCTTGAGAGACACAGGCGGTAGTTCCCACCACAGTCTCATTCCACTTGCCTATCCGGCCTGGACAGAAGACAGATCTTAGAGAGAAGACAGTGGATTTGTGCAAACGCAGTCAGGAGGGGGACACCAATTGCAGGTGCTGCTACAGGTGTGTTTTTGTTGTTTGAACAAATAAACATATCCCCTGGTACCTCATATGTTATACAACCTAAACGTATACAATATTATACACCAACTATATCTTAACAAAATTAGAAAAATAAAACTTGAAGGAAAGAAATCTGGAGAAAAATACTGCATAATCCTTTGAGACATGTTAAAGAATATTTGAATAATTAGAGAGAAACACCACATTTCTACCTGAGGATGAAGTGAAGTGAAGGGAAAGTTGCTCAGTCATGTCCAACTCTTTGCGACCCCATGGACTATACAGTCCATGGAATTCTCCAGGCCAGAATACTAGAGTGGGTAGACTTTCCCTTCTCCTGGGGATCTTCCCAACCCAGGGATTGAACCCAGGTCTCTGGCGTTGCAGGCAGATTCCTTACCAGCTTAGCCACAAGGGAAGCCTGCCTGAGAATATTTAATGTTAAAAACGTCTTATTCAGGACTTCCCTGGTCATTCAGTGGTTACGAGGCCTTCTACAATGCAGGAGACAGAGGTTCAATCTCTGGTCGGGGAATTAAGATTCCACATGCTGCGAGGCAACTAAACCCTTGAGCCGCAACTACTGGAGCCTGTGTGCTCTGGAGCCCATGGGCCACCCAACTAGAGAGCCCTCAGGCCACAGGGAAGAGCCTATGTGTCACAATGAAAGATCCTGCATGCCGCAACTATGACCCGACTCAGCCAAATAAGTTTTTTTTTTTAAGATATCATTCTTTCCATATTAGTGTATACGTTTAACAAAATTCCAAATAAAATATTAAATGAATTGAGTATTCATCTGGAGAATAAATAAGTGAGAAAAGGTGAAAAAAAAAGAAAGAAAGAATAATGAAGGGGGAACTTACTGATGAATAATAATGAAACTAGTGTGATAAACCAAAAACCTAACAGATTAGAAAACAAGTTAGCTATCTGTACCCTACTATGCATAAAAATTTCATGAGTAATAAAGAAATCGCTTCTCAACTAATAGGATAGGATGGGATAGATTTGGGGCAGGGGTGGGAAACCCAGTTAGAATCTCTCCTCCTATCTGAGAAGTCTCACATTCTCAGGGCTCACTCTCATAAGACGTACAGCCAAATTTTTACTGGGAAATTTATCCTAGGTCATGATTTGACTTAAAGAGAACAGAAAGAGAAACTTTAAGCCTTGAAGTCAAGAGGGTTCGGCTTTTTAATACTGTTTAAAACATGCATATATAGTTATAGGAATATGCACATTTGCATTTATTTGCTGGCTGGTGCTTTTGAAAGTTGATGATTGCTTCTTCAGTGATTTCACTTGGCATGTGTGGTCACTGGAAAAATGGGGCAAGAGCCTTCCCAGGGGCAACAGAAGCTAAAGACTTATGTGTTGGGCTTCATTTTAAATTTAACCTAAAGGGTACGGTTGTGAGATTCATCCTGCTCTAAAATCAGGTTACTTCTTTCAACAATATTTGTCTTAACCTGTCCTAGTGACACTATGACAAAATAGTTCTGTTGCTTACGCTTCAGGTAGAAAATACTTTAGAGTTCTCAACTATTAGATTTGAATCCATGGGCCCAAGGACAAATTATTTACTTTGAGAAACTACAAAAGGTAAACTTTACAAAACATTTTAATACTATTTAATCTGTGGTTGCTTATATGTTGATAAAAACATAACTATCAGCTGATAAATTGCCAAAGAAAGTTTTTATAAGATTTGATTGCCCCCAAATTAGACAACTGTGCAGAATATTTATATAAAAATAGGGTTATAAAAAGAGGGAAAATATGTGCAACTAAAATGAAGGAAAGAATAACCTAAAGGGAAAATAATGGACCTTATACCAGTTCAAGGAATGTGATGTGGAAAAGCACCAAAGGGAGGGGATGTGGAATCATGCACAACAGAACCCGCATTCATGCCAAGAAGATACAGGCTACATTTGTTTCATTTCTGTGAGGAAGAAAGTACAAAAGCCTTCCAAGACGTGCAGCTGCCTGAATTCAATAGCTGAATGCATCAAACAATTTCAGTTTTAGAAAATTTCAAAGGCAAATTTTAAAAATCATCAAAGCTAAGTTTTTTCTGTGACTTGTTTCAATATAAATACCTGTCAACCTCATCCTACGGTGAGAGAGCATTTTTTAATACAACACTATTACCTTAGTAGTATCAACTTTATTATTATTACTTAATAACTTAAGCCAAAGCCTTTGTGTGGATAAGAACAAACTGTGTAAAATTCTTAAAGAGTTGGGAATACCAGACCACCTTACCTGCCTCCTGGAAATCTGTATCCAGGTCAAGAAGCAGTTAGAACTGAACATGGAACAACAGACTAGTTCCAAATAAGAAGAGGAGTACATCAAGGCTGTATATTGTCACCCTGCTTATTTAACTTTATGCAGAGCACATCATGTGAAATGCTGGGCTAGATGAAGCACAAGCTGGAGCCAAGACTGCAGGGAGAAATATCAGTAACCTCAGATATGCAGATGACACCATCCTTATGGCAGAAAGCGGAACTAAAGAGCCTCTTGATGAAAGTGAAAGAGGAGAGCGAAAAAGCTGGCTTAAAACTCAGTACTCGAAAAATCATGGCATCTGGTCCCATCACTTCATGGCAAATAGATGGGGAAACAATGGAAACACTGGGCTTCCAAAATCGCTGCAGATGGTGACTGCAGCCATGAAATTAAAAGATGCTTACTCCTTGGAAGAAAAGCTATGACCAACCTAGACAGCATATTAAAAAGCAGAGACATTATTTTGCCAACAAAGGCCCGTCTAGTCAAAGCTATGGTTTCTCCAGTTGTCACATATGGATGTAAGAGCTGGACCACAAAGAAAGCTGAGCATCAAAGAATTGATGCTTTTGAACTGTGGTGTTGGAGAAGACTCTTGAGAGTCCCTTGAACTGCAAGGAGATCCAACCAGTCGATCCTAAAGGAAATCAGTCCTGACTATTCATTGGAAGGACTGATACTGAAGCTGAAACTCCAATACTCTGGCCACCTGATGTGAAGAGCTGACTTACTTGAAAAGACCCTGATGCTGAGAAAGATTGAAGGCAGGAGGAGAAGTGGATGACAGAGGATGAGATGGTTGGATTGCATCACCAACTCAACGGACATGAGTTTGAGCAAGCTTCGGGAGATGGTGATGGGCAGGGAAGCTGGCGTGCTGCAGTCCATGGGGTGACAAAGAGTTGGACATGACTGAGTTACTGAAAGAACTGAACTGAATAACTTACTTACCTATCACCTTAATTATTGTTGGAATATTTACCAAAAAGAGAGATTCCAGTGAATCTAAATAAAAATGCAGTACAAGCCTGGTTCCTTTGGCACACCAGATAGTTTTGAATTAAATGTTTAAAAAAAAACAACACATTAAAAACCACAAAGTAGAGGAAAATATAAGTGACTGTTTCACTGATTTTCAATTAGGGAAAGATTTTCTAAGCATTGAAGCAATGGGAATAAGTCAGAAAGGAAAATATCAATACATTTTTAGTACATAAGACTTCTCCTTACTGAAGCTTCATATACAAAATTAAAGGAAAATGACAAACTGGGAAAAATATTTCCTACAATTTTGAACTAGTACCTAAGAGTCTTAATACAGAAAGAGCTCTCACAAATCAGTAAGACATTCTCTCACAGAAATCAGCTATGTTCTTCTTATTCTCAGTGCCAAGCTTGTGTTAAGGCTAGCTCCTTTTCAACCTTTAGTTCTGGAAAACCTGCCTAATTGGCCTTCCTGCTCCAGGCTTTTCTTTCTGAACCATCTCTCACACTGTTACCAGAGCTATTTTTCTAAAAGGCAGCTGACTTCCTCGAAATTCCAAATGGCTTCCTATCACTTACAGAAAGGTAGACCTCTTTAACTTGGCATTGCATTAAAGATGTTTCTTCTCCCCTTTCAGCCTCTTATTTTATGGCCTGCCACCTTGTGAATCTCATGCGCTACTCAGACTTCTTGACTACGCCAGTCTTTCCCTCACAGGCACACAGCCTTGACTGTTTCTTTTCCTGGACAGCCCCTCTTCTCTGCTCACAGGACCGACCTCACCTGTCCAATCCCTACTCCTTCTCTAATGCTCTGCTTTGTTCAAAGCCTCACTTGCCTTCCTAAGAAGTCTGCCTCTCCTCTGCTCCTTCCCCAGTACTTGCTGTACATCATTATTAGCATTTGTTGGATTATAGCTTTACCATAAAGTTAAAATGTGCTTTAAATTTATATGTTTAAATATAATTAGTCATCTTGATGTCTGTTACTGGTCCCTACTCACTTCTCAAGAAGGAGCATCTTTATTCAACTTTGTATTTTTAAAAAGCACATATATGTGCTCAGTAAATGATGTTAAATAAGAGAATATTTAATTAGATTGAAGGAATCAAACAACTCATAGTGGAAAATGAATTCTAGAACTTTTTAAAAAGGTATATATAAAACTTTCAAGTATGTGGGCACAAAATTGAGAACATTTTTAAGTCGAAATTTTCTGAAGACTTGTAGTAAGTGGAGATTACTTGAAAACTAATAATGTCATTAAAAATAGTTTGTTTTCATTTAAGTAGAGTATTTGGGCACTTTAAAATTTGTTTCACATTGTGATTTTCTCTAATAAAACAGGATAACACAATTTTAAGAATTACATGTATTCCGAACTGGTAAAGAACAAATTAAAGAAATTATAATTGTATCACTACCACTGCTAGTTACTGCTTACTGGAAACATGTTAAATGAAATAACAGACTAACATTCTTTTCTAAAAATGGGGAAATTAGTTCAATTCTATTGCTGCTTTTGGAGAAGGAAATGGTAACCCACTCCAGTATTCTTGCCCAGGAAATCCCATGGACAGAGGGAGCCTGGCGGGCTACAGTCCATGGTGTCACAAAGAGTTGGACACAACTGAGCGACTAACAATTTACTAGCTCTTCATGGTACTGTGTGCCCAGTTACAAAAGAAGAAGTTACTATTTCTGCCCTCAAGAAGAAACTAGTCCATTTGCTGGAATAAGATGCAAGCACACACAAATAGCCAGAAAACAATTCAAGGCGGTGTCAGTGGTTAATATGAAATCTTGGGGTATAGTAGCTGCATGGTGAAGAAGCTGAAAAGTAGTCAGGGAAGACCTGATTGAGGAGGTACTTGGTTTGAGCTTGGAAGTATAAGGAGGATGTGAGCTCTTGGAAAGGAGGACGGTACCCTGCCTGGGAAAACATCCTACCTGAGATTTTTTCCATCTCTTCCAACAGCTTTTCCAAGTCTTTATTCAGGTCTGACAGCATCTTCAGCATGTTGCCATAGTTTCTTTCCCCAGGGTCAGGATCAGCCATCTAGGAAGCGCACAGAAAGAAGACGCAGTGAGACAGGCTCATGTTTCCATTCTAGCTCCACTACTCACAGCTGGGCACCCAAGCCAGAAAACTTACGTTGCCTTTAACTCCTCTTATCTTCCTGTCCTAAAGAGTTAGTAGTATCTGACTCTTTGGAACCCGATGGACTGTAGCCCACAGTCCATAGAATTCTCCAGGCAAGAATGCTGGAGTGGGTAGCCATTCCCTTCTCCAGGGGATCTTCCTGACCCAGGGATTGAACCCTGGTCTCCTCCTTTGCAGGTGGATTCTTTACTCTCTGAGCCACAAGCAAAGCCCCTTCCTGAACTAAGGGGTCACTAAAACTCGCCAATTTCATTTTTCCATGGAATAAACATTAAATCATCTATGGGTCAGGCAAGATTGTGCTTGAAAGCCACCACTGAACTGAACCCTGCTCTTGTGGAGATCACAGCCTAGTCCACCTCTCTGAAGTCTCTTCCTTCCTCCTTTCTGTTCTCCAAGGCTGCTGCTTTAATAGAGGCCCACTTCACCATCCACTATGATTACAGCTTTACTGGGTGTCTACTATTGCCAGACATCTGCTATGGTTATGGGGACACTGTCGTGTATCTGAGGATTCAAACAGACTGGATGCCGCCACGGAGTGTCCATTCTAGGGGAGAGACTGAAAATAGCCAAGTTAACAGATTCATAAAGATACCTTGAGTTTGTGGTCACTGCTACCAAGAAAATAAAAGGATGGTGTAATAAAGAAGACTTTTCAGAAGAGTGATGCCCTGCCCTGTAAAGTCAGAGAAGTCCTTTCTAATGTAGTGACATTTGAGCTGCCACTTGAAAAATAAAAAGGAGTTGTCTTCTGAAGATTGAAGGGAAAGCTCTAGACAGAGGGAATGGCTCAAGAAAAGGTGAGAGCCGCCCTAGTGTGTTTTAAGGGATAGAGAATGGGGCTGTGGAGAAGAGTGATAGGACATGAAATCAACTAAATAGTCAAGAACTTTGCTTTTATTCTGAGAGTGATGAAAAGCCACTGGAGATTGAGGGAGCAGGGGATCATGTGATTATGTTTTAAGGTAACAGCACACTTCAGCTGCTGTCTGGAAAATGGACTGCTGCAGGAGGTCGAGAGGAGGAAGGAGTGGGAAGATTTATTAGTCAAGAGAGCACTAAAGTGGTCTAGAGATGACAGCACTTGGAACTTCAGTGATCCTATCAATCTTGAGAAGTGAAGTGTTCTGGTTAATTTGTGGAGGATGAGCCAACACAATTGGGTAGAGGACTTATGTCAAGGTTTGCAGGGCCAAGTGGTAGGAACAGAGAAATTAAAATGATCCCTGATTTTGATGAGAACAACGTGGTAGGTGGTGGTGTTGCTAACGGAAACGGGGAAGACCAGGAGAGGAGCAGATTGGAAGGTAAGCCAGGTGCTCTGTTTTTTTGGAGGGGTGCTGCTGCTCAGTGCTGCTTGCAGGATCTTAGTGCCTCAATCAGGAAATGAACCCAGGCCCCTTGTAGGGGGAGTATGGAGTCTTAACTGTTGGCCCATCAGGGAATTTCCAGGTGCTCTATTTTGAACATGTTACTACTATGGGATGCCTATTGGTGGTGGTTTAGTCGCTAAGTTGTGTACAACTCTGCAAGCCCATGGACTGTAGCCCGCCAGGCTTCTCTGTCCATGGGATTTTCCAAGCAAGAATACTGGAGTGGATTGCCATTTCCTTCTCCAGGAGATCTTCCCAACCCAGGAATCGAACCTGGGTCTCTTGCATTGCAGGCGGATTCTTTACTGACTGAGCTATGAGGGAAGCCAGGCCTACAATTGGAGATACAAATAGGCAGTTGAATACAACAGCCTGGAGTTCAGGAGATAGGCTGGAGCTGAAAATATAAAGCTTGGACCTAATGGTACAGGCCTCTTTATCTTTCATTTGGACTATTGCCCTAGAATTGTAACTGGTCTCCTGCTTGCAGCTTCCTCATGCCCAATCTATTTTCCAGTTCACCCCCAGAGTGACCTTTATTAACATGCAAAACGAACCATGTCATATTGCTTGAAACTCTTCAATAGCTCCTATTTCTTTCAGAATAAAATATAACCTCTTTACTATAGATATAAGATCCTTCATAATCTAACTCCTCACTGCCACTGTTCTCATCTGGCTCCAAGATGTGACCAAATAACTGAAAGCCTTAAGAGACCCAACATTTAATGAGATATTATTTAAAATTTACAAGAGTTGTGTATTTACAAGAGATGTAATGAAAAACTATCCATGAAACTAACACAAAACTCTGGAAAGTTAAAAATCTCTACAGTTTTCTTACAAAACAGCTAAATGGAATGAAATAATTCTATCATGTGGGTGGTTATGAAAACCTACACAAAAGCAAAGAAATAGGTAATGACATAATTCATGTCTAAGTTGTGTGGACTGCTTGCTTAATTCATTAGTTATAAAGTTCCACTAACATTATTTTATCTATACATTCAACAGTTATTTATTGAACATTATTTTAGATTTTGAATATAAAGCGCTGAGCAAAACTTTAAAATCCTTGGTCTCATGGAATTTATATTCTAGTGAGGAGAAGAAACAAACAAACAAGATTAATAAGTGAAGTAAATAAAAGGAGGAATAAGTACTAAAGAAAAAAGTCAACCAGAAATGGAAGGTGGGAGAGAGTATGTACAGAGCAGTAGCTGTTTAGATAAGTTGCAGGGAAAGGCTTCCTGAAGTGACTTTCACTAGAGACCTGGAGGAAGTGAGAGGATGAGTCATACAGATATGTTGGGAAAGCGCATCCCATGCAGAACAAATAGTGAAGACAGAGGCCCTGAGCTAGGAGCCTACTGGAGGAGTGGGAGGAAGAGCCACTAGGGGGTATAGTTGGAATAGACTGAGTGAAATGAATAGTTAAGTAGAAAAGGTCAAAAAATGGTGGGGCAATTGAGGTGGGCCTTATAGGCCAAGGCTTTGACTTTTTCTTTGAGTGAGATGGGAGCCTGGAGGTTGATAATCTGATTTACATGTTAATAAATCACTAGATTGAGAACAGTTTATGTGCACATAGGGGGAGGCAGGGAGACCAGTTAGGAGGTGATCATTGGAATAATGGAAGTGAGAGATGGTTGTCTGAGCAGGCCTTACAAATAGCTGAGAAACTGAGAAAAGAGAGTTAAAGGTAAAGGAGAAATGGAAAGATATACTTATTTGAATGCAGAGTTCCAAGAATAGCAAGGAGAGATAAGAAAGCCTTCCTCAGCGATCAATGCAAAGAAATAGAGGAAAACAATAGAATGGGAAAGACTAGAGATCTCTTCAAGAAAATTAGAGATACCAAGGGAATGCTTCATGCAAAGTTGGCACAATAAAGGACAGAAACAGTATGGACCAAACAGAAGTAGAAGATATTAAGAAGAGGTGGCAAGAATACACAGAAGAACTATACAAAACAGATATTCATGACCCTGATAACCATGACGGTGTGATCACTCACCTAGAGCCAGACATCCTGGAATGAGAAGTCAAGTGGGCTTTAGGAAGCATCACTACGAACAAAGCTAGTGGAGGTGATGGAACTCCAGTTGAGCTCTTTCAAATTCTGAAAGATGATGCTGTGAAAATGCTGCACTCAGTATGCCAGCAAATTTGGAAAACTCAGCAGTAGCCACAGGACTGGAAAAGGTCAGTTTTCATTCCAATCCCAAAGAAGGACAATGTCAAAGAATGTTCAAAACTACCACACAATTACACTCATGTCACACGATAGCAGAGTAATGCTCAAAATTCTCCAAGCCAGGCTTCAACAGTACATGAACTGTGAACTTTCAGATGTTCAAGCTGGTTTTAGAAAAGGCAGAGGAACAAGAGATCAAATTGCCAACATCTGCTGGATCATAGAAAAAAGCAAGAGAATTCCAGAAAACATCTACTTCTGCTTTATTAATTATGCCAAAGCCTTTGACTGTGTAGATCACAACAAACTGGAAAATTCTTAAAGAGATGAGAATACCAGACCATTTTACCTGCCTCCTGAGAAATCTGTATGCAGGTCAAGAAGCAACAGTTAGAACTGGATATGGAGCAAAAGACTGGTTCCACATTGAAAAGGACTATGATGTTGTCACTGCTTATTTAAATTCTATGCAGAGTACATCATGTGAAATGCCTGGCTGGATGAAGCACAAGCTGGAATCAAGATTGCCGGGAGAAATATCAAGAAGCTCAGATATGCAGATGACACCACCCTTATGGCATAAAGCAAAGAACTAAAGAGCCTTCTGATGAAAGTGAAAGAGGAGAGTGAAATAGTTGGCTTAAAAACTCAACATTCAGAAAACTAAGATCATGGCATCCAGTCCCATCACTTCATGGGGAAACAATGGAAACAGTGAGAGATTTTATTTTATTGGGCTCCAAAATCACTGCAGATGGTGACTGCAGCCACGAAATTAAAAGATGCTTGCTCCTTGGAAGAAAAGCTATGACCAACCTAGACAGCATATTAAAAGCAGAGACATCGCTTTGCCAACAAAGTCCGTCTAGTCAAAGCTATGGTTTTTCCAGTGGTCATGTATAGATGTCAGAGTTGAACCATAAGGAAGGTTAAGTGCCGAAGAACTGATGCTTTCAAACTATGGTGCTTGTGCTGGAGAAAACTCTTGAAAGTCCCTTGAACTGCAAGGAGATCCAACCAGTCAATCCTAAAGGAAATCAGTACTGATTATTCATTAGAAGGACTGATGCTGAAACTGAAACTCCAATACTTTGGTCACTTGATGTGAAGAACTGACTCATTGGAAAAGACCTTTATTCTGGGAAAGACTTGAAGGCAGGAGGAGAAGGGGATGACAGAAGATGAGATGGTTGAATTGGACATGAGTTTGAGCAGGCTCTGGGAGTTGGTGATGGACAAGGAAGCCTGGCATGCTGCAGTCCATGGGGTCACAAAGAGTTGGACCTGACTTAGAGACTCAACTGAACTGGAATTGAGATAATAACAGCTCAGATCAGCATAAGACTGAAGGAAGTAGCATGAAGGAGGACCGAGAGAGGGCAGACAAGATTTGCTGATGAGTCAGTGTGGAGTTAGGTACAATCCTAAGGCATTTGATTGGGCAACCAGAAATGGTGGTACCATTAACTGAGACGGGAAGACTGGAAGAAGCTAGTTTGCATGGGAAAGAAATAATCCAGTTTTGAACATATGAAGATGCTCATGAGGCATCCAAGTGGGAATACTGAGTAGGCAGCTGAATAAATGAATTCAAGGGAGAGAGAGAAATGTGGGAGTCACAAGCACATAGATGATATTTAAAGACATAAGAATGGGTGAGATCAAGGGAGAAAACACAGATGGAGAAGTGGCTCAGCATCAAGACTGGGGAGATGCAGAGGAACCAGCCCAAAACGCTGACGAAGAGGGGCCACAGAGGTAGGAGAAACAGGACAGTAATGATCTGGAAGCCAAGGGCAGACTATTAGAGAGTTACTGAACCCCAGCCAATATCCTTGATCATAATGAAATCTCAACAAGCTGAAAAGACAACTCTAAAAAGAACAAGACAATGGGAACTATACTCAATATTTTGTAATAACCTATAAGGAATGCAATCTAAAAATGGATATAAATATATGTACATAAAATTGAATCACTATGCTGCACACCTGAAACTAACATGAAACTAACATGACATTGTAAATCAATTACACTTCAATTTAAAAATAAAAATAAATAAAAGTATAAGATAATGAAACCCTAAAAATCATATGCGTGAATAATTATAATTCTGGGAAGAAAGGAAATTAAAATAAGAAATATTAAAAGCATAAAACTACAGTTTTTCCTCCTTGTCCAAAAGTAGAGTGTCTGTACAAAACCTTTCATAAACCAAAATGGCATAAGGCAAAGAAGTAATTACCTGAAGACATATCTTGCTAACAAATACACAAAATAAATCAAGATAAAGCATAGATGCTCACAAAGCTCAAAGCTGTGACACCTTGGTGCTGAGAAGCAGAGTGTAGTTCCTGGGGAATGAGCTATGTTGCCACTCTCACTGTTTGGGGTGCATACTGCCTCTATATGACATGTTGCAAACAAAATCCTGGACACTACTTCTATTTTTCACCTTTTTTTTTCCCATAAAAGAGGAAATCCTCTTCAGATTTCTCTTGTTAGTAAAACAGGTACTGCTGTAGGTTTTTCATAGAAGTGAAGTGGTATAAAGTGAACTTTGCAAAGCAAGGGATACCTGTACTATGACTTTGATATTATATGCATTTGAATGTTTATGAGAATTTGGCAGCTTTGTCATTGGAGTTTAAAATGTGAAACTGACTATGGCTTTAATTTTAAGTAAAAATCTTAGTAAGTTTATAAGAGTACTAGGATATTTAAGAGAACTTGAGATTTACCATATTTATGAGTTTTATTTATGGTTTTTATAAGAATATATAAGAAGGTAGGAAAATTTATTATTAAGACAATTGAGGTATTTAAATAAATAGGATACATTAAGTTTATAATTTAAGTTTGCAAATGGAACAAAACATTAAATTATGAAGATAGTCTTATTTAGAATAAACAATCTAATAAATAATCTCATTTAGAATAAAATTTATAATATAAACTAAGCTTAAATACTCAAGGAAGACTAGAATTTTAGATTAGTAACTTTAAAAAATAAATATTAGGTTTTAAAATCAAAGTAAACATTCACTTCACTGACAAAAGTCTATATAGTCAAAAGTATGGTTTTTTCCAGTAGTCATGTACAGATGCGAGAGTTGGATCATAAAGAAGGCTGAGTGCTAAAAATGGATGCTTTTGAACTGTGGTGCTGGAGAAGACTCTGAGAGTCCTTTGACTGTAAGGAAATCAAACTAGTCAATTCTAAAGGAAATCAACTCTGACTATTCATTGGAAGGACTGTTGAAGGTGAAGCTCCAATACTTTGCCCATCTGATACAAAGAGCTAACTCATTAGAAAGACCCTGGTGATGGGAAAGATTGAAGCCAGAAGAGAAGGGGGCAACAGACGATGAGACGGTTAGCATCACTGACTCAATGGACATAAATTTGAGCAAATTCCAGGAGACAGTGGAGGACAGAAGAACGTGGTGTGCTACAGTCCATGAGGGTGCAGAGTTGATACGACTTAGCAACTGAATGACAACAAACATTCAAGCATTTCAAATATTCAAACAACAACATTCAGATTTTCTGTTTAAATAATGCCTTTGAAGTCACAAAAGCTCACACTTATCAGTACTGAGCCACATCCTCATATATATCCTAGGCTTCAGTCATAATAAATACATAATTTTGCAAATGTAGGTACCTACCATATGTCAAGCTGGTGGCTCAGAGGTTAAAGCGTCTGCCTGGAAAGCGAGAGACCTGAGTTCGATCCCTGGGTCGGGAAGATCCCCTGGAGAAGGAAAATGGTATCCCACTCCAGTACTCTTGCCTGGAGAATCCCATGGAGGGAGGAGCCTGGTAGGCTACAGTCCATGGGGTCGCAAAGAGTCGGACATGACTGGGTGACTTCACTTTCACTTTCATCATATGTCAAGCAGTACCACAAAAAGTAAGGATTAAAAAAATAAGTACACCATCTTGTCATCAAGAAAGTCAGTTTGGTAAACAGAAACTTGTAGAGCAAGATTCTACAAACTGCAATAGCCACTCAGCCCACTGCCCTTGCTCAGTTTCTCACCAAAGCCTTCTCCTATAAAAAGGCCATCATAGCCACGCCATTGAGAAAGCTGAACTCATCATGCCTCTCTTGCCTTCATGCTTTATCATTCTACTGTTTGAAATGTTAGATTGAAACTTAGTCTTGTCTGGGAGATAGAGCTCCATAGCACTACATTTTCTCCCAGTTGCCTCAGACAATTCAGTAGGTAGTTTTGAGAATGACTATCAGGATAACTGGTGCAATGGAGGTGAAGGGATGGGATGGAGAAGCTACTGAGTTCGATTTGGGGCAGCTTGAGTGTGTGGTGCTTATCAGGGATCCTAGCAGAGCTATTCAATAAACACCTGCAAAATAGGATTAGAATCTTAGGAAGAGGTTAAGTTGAAAATAAAAGAATTGATAGTGGTTAAATCATAGGAAGAGATGAAATCATTCACAGTGAATATATAAAGGGAAAAGAGAAAATGGACTAGGAAGAAGCCCTTAAAAACATCAGCACTGGGGCTTTCCTGGTGGTCCAGTGGCTAAGTTGCCACACTCCCAATGCAGAGGGCCCCGGTCCAATCCCTGGTCAGGAAACTAGATCCCACATGCCGCAACTATGACCCAGTGCAGCCAAATAAAAACAAACAAAAAATCAGCACTTAAGAAGGAAACAAGACCATAAAAGGCGCTGATAAGCAGTTAGAAATGTAGGGAACTGGGGGAGCGTGTACTTGAAGCCAACAGAAGAGAGGAGGAAAGGAGGAAAATTAATTCATGTAGTCAAAAATATTCATATTTATTGAATATCAGCCACTGTTTTAGGTGCTTAGGAATATTTCACCAAACAAAACAGATAATGCCCTTGTGGGAGTTTTCATTCTAGTCAAGAGAGACAGACAACTTGACTTCCCTAGTAGTCCACTGGTTAAGAGCTTGTTTGCCAATGTAGGGGACATGGGTTCGATTCATGGTCATGGAAGATCCCATGTGCCAGGGGGCAAGTAAGCCTATGTGCCACAGCTACTGAGCCTGCACTCTATAGAGTCTGAGAGGCTCAACTACTGAGCCTTCACACCACAATTGCTGAAGCCCACATGCTCTAGATCCCAAGCACCACAACTGCTGAAGCCCGAGAGCCTCAGAGCCTATGCTCTACAACAATGCTTTGGCCAATGCAATGAGAAGCCCACACACCAAAACTAGAGAGCGGCCTCCACTGAGGCTGAAGACTAAGGAGAAAGGGCCA
Source organism: Nanger dama (assembly GCA_917880005.1). Taxonomy (NCBI): domain Eukaryota; kingdom Metazoa; phylum Chordata; class Mammalia; order Artiodactyla; family Bovidae; genus Nanger; species Nanger dama. Next base: position 184,391 of record CAKJTW010000046.1, on the reverse strand, counting down.
TTCACGGTGCAGGGACTGATCTCAGACAGGAAAAGGGCCACCTTAGCCTATGAAGGCAAGGGAACGTAAAGAGATAGGGTGCAGTGTAGTAGGTAAGTGTCCAGGTAGTCCATGTTCAAAGCTGGAAGTTTCTACCTTGCCTATGGATGGGAATAGAAGTCCCCCCACCCAAGAATAGATTATCTTGGTTTGAGGGGAAGGATGAAGGTTTACAGAACTCTGTGCCTCACTAGAGGCACAGAGACACGCAGCAGAGAAGCAGTGGTAGCATGACTGAGATCACATGGCTGCATAGTGTCCTCAGGATGAAGTGTAACTGGCCTGGGAGTTGAAACGTGTGGGTGGTGGAGGCACAAGTGAGCAGTGTGTAAGACGGAGGTGGATACACAGCAGAGGCTTCGAGGGATATGGAGTTGAGGGGCAGGTAGACTGAGGGCTAGAGCATGAGGCAGCTAGAGGGATGGAGCCTGTGGGAAGAGTAAGCTTGGATCTCAGAGGAGGGAAAAGTCTGGAAAGTAGATCTAGGAAAAGAGCTGAAGTGGGAGCAGACCATGGGATTAAGGTCCACACATTCCTTTTTGGGAGGTTGTCTAGGATGACAGCAGGTTGAGGATGGAGAGAAGACCTGGGCCAGTGCCAAAGCCCAGGGGAATGAGGGTAACAGCCAACTGTGGGGGTTAGGTGGGCAGAGGGAAAGTAGGGCTGGGAAGGGACTGAGGATCACCTTAGGGTGTGAAGGCATAAGGAATGTAGGTCCTGGGGGCTGAGGAATTCAGAGGCATAAGAATTGCAAGGGCCTGGGACCCTGTTTGTGGTCTGAGGGTCTTACCCAGTAAGAAGAGCTTTAATGGAATCTGGGAGCCTTGCTGGGCTGAGAAATGTGAGAGGATGAGAGATGTACTTGGATCAGAGATTTTCTGTGGGGTGTGTGTGTGTGTGTGTGTGTGTGTGTTTGTGTGTGGGGTGGGTGGTGGTGGGGTGTGAACAGCATGGGAATAGAAATGTGTGAGTGATGCTCTGGGCGGGGGTCCTGGGGCGTCTGGGACCACGCCTGGTGTGCAGCTGTGAGGGAATTCGAGCTGTGTGATGTGAGTCCAGGCCTGGGGTGAATGGGTGAGCGGCTCACGCGGATGGAATTCAGGGTGTGCAGTGTGAGGATCTGCGGGAGGTGCGGGTGAGGGGCGGGCCTAGGTGAGGAGACCTCGGAGAGGGGCCGGCTGCGAGGGGCGAGGAGACGGGGTGAGGAGACCGCGGAAAGGAACTGGTAGTTGCCACACCTTCGGGCTGGCATCAGACAGTGAACACCGCGTGGGATGCCGTGGCCTGGGGTTGGGCGCCCCAGGCGGGCCGGCCTTTCACCTGCGCCTGCCTGTGCCTCGGGTCCTGTTCCGCGGCCCGCCTGACTCCTGAGGCACGCGGCCTCGCCCCAGAGTGAGGCCCCTCCTTCTCCGTTACCGGACCTGCCCCCGAGGCTGACCTCTGGCTTTCATTGGCTGTCTCCCTGAGCGGAAGGGGGCGGGGCTACGAGCTCGTGCCTACGCGCGCCTGAGGCCTGTCCCGAGTCCCGGCCTTGAGGTCTCATTGGCCGGTCACGAGGGCGGGAGGGGGCGGGGCTGCCCTGGCTGGTTGCCCCAGTGGGTACATTTCAAAGGAGCGGCGTGCAGGATTGAGGGCTGGCTGAGGTCGAGGCACGGCAAAGCTCAGACGAGAGGGGACACCCCTGTTCTGAGGGGGAGTGTTTTCCCCTTGCTCCTGGTCGTAGGTCTGAGGACGCTGGGCAGTCTGCTTGACCACTGTGTCTCCAGTATACAGGAGGACACTGGGCACAGCAAGTGCTAGTAACCACTGTTGAGTGAGCAGTGAATGCTCAAATATTTTTCTCACAGCTACCATGCGCTGCCAACATTGTTACAGCTGCCTCCGAGAAGAGGGTGCTGAGGCTCAAGGAGATGAGGCAGGGACCCAGCTCAGGCCCCATCTGGGAGGTGTGGGCACCAGTTCCAGCCACGGTCTGCCAGGCACCCTGGGCCTCCAGGCAGTAAAGCGCAGATCACCAAGCAAGGCCAAGTGAGAGTGCTACTCAGCTCCAGAGAGGCTGTACATAAAGCTCTGGTCAAGAGGAGGCTAAAGAGATCACTGTGGCCCCTATAAGTCAGTCCAAGGAGATGGAGTTTGATGGGCACTGTAGGAGGGTGGTAAGCATAAGAGTGGCAAGGTGAAGAGGTCTCTGTGGCTGCTGGAGGGAGAGTAGAAATGGAGCAGCTGTTGCTGTTTGGGTGCACGATGATGGAGGTAGGCTCAGGGGAGGGGGGGGCTGGTCATGGTGGAGGGGAAGGACAGAGTCAGAGCCACTTAGGAGACTGACTCGACAAGGCTTGGTAATGTAGGAGAAAGACGGAGGGATGGGGAGCTGCAGACTGGCTCCACTGGTTCAGACGTGGAAGCGTGGCAGAGAAGGCAGTTTAGGAGGCTGTTAACTTCAGTTTTGAATACCTTGAATGCTGTTTGAGATCCCTGACAAGCCTGTGACCCACTCTCAGGGGATTCTGATCCCTAGCGGAGTAGGAAACACATCTAGAGTTGAGCCAGACAGTTCTGGGCACAGAGTGAGGACACGTCTCTTTCTTGAGTCCTCTGTCTGGGCCACATCCCCTTTCCAGGCTGCCAGGTTCCTGCCCCTTCTTAACCTGGTTCTCTGGCTGTTCCTTCCTACCTGTGAGCCACTTGCACACTTCCAGTCACTCCACCATTTCCTCAGACTTTCTAGAGCTGATTTCTGTTACAGCATCCCAGAAAAACATGAATCAGGAATAACTCTGAGGGGTAATGAAGACAGCTTCAGGGAAGGAGTTTACCAGGCTGGAGAAAGGGGACAGGACTCCAGACAGGAGGTTCAGTAAAGGCAAAGGTGTGGATGTGCCTGCCTCCTTTAGAAATGAAGAGTGAAGTTGGGGTTCAGGGTTCTTGTGGGGGAGCATAAGAGACTAGAAATCAGTTGATCTGAAATGTGAGGGCCTGGAAGGTGGAGGTGGGTGTCTGAAACACCCTGTAAAGACCATGCCGAGAAGGATGGACTCCCAGGAGTTCAGAGACATCTATCCTCCCATGCACTTGTGCATCTGAAACCGGCTAACTGTTCACCAAATGTTTCCTTAATAGCCTGGGCACACAGCTAGACTACATTTCCCAGCCTCTCTTGCAGTGAGTCCCGGCCAGTGGGATGTGGGTGGAAATGCTCTGTATCTCTACCAGGCCAAGACCATAAAAGCCTCCTATGAGTGAGCCCTCTTTCTCTCTCCTCCATGGACCTGAGGGATATTGATTTCCAAGGCAACTAGGGGAGCTACCTGAGGAAACCAAGACCTCTAACAGCCCATTTTTGAATCATGGTATGGAGCAGAGTCTTAGCCAACTGAATAAAAATTAAACTTCTATTGGGCTAAGCCATTGAGATCTCCGGCTTTGTCTGTTATGGCTGCTAGCCTTAACTAATAATGCAGACCCACACATCTGTGGGTCACTAGTACAGATTCACATTTGGTGGGTAATTATCGGAAGTTTATACCCTGGTTTAGCACTGTGGTTTCTTCTCTTATTTCAGCCAAGAACAGATAAGATAAAAGAACTTTGACTGAATTTAACCTTAATTAAAAGCCAGCTTGTCGGCTCATTGTTCTCCCAGGGCCGGGCAAGCTGATGTCTCCCAGAGGCCAACCAAATCCAGACAGTTTCCCAGGGTAGATCACGCAGGCCCCTGAGAGGCAAAGGTCTGTGAAAGTACTTTTGGAAGCCCAAGAAAGCTCTGAAACGGAGTGTACCATTTTGTGAGCAAGCTGTATTTTTATGAGCTTCTCACAAGACTCAAAAGAGGCTGTGTGTATGTGCGTGGCTGAGTCCCCTGCTGTCCACCTGAAACTGTGCTGGCATTGTTTGTTAATTGGTGCCGCTGCTGCTGCTGCTGAGTCGCTTCAGGCGTGTCCGACTCAGTGCAACCCCATAGACGGCAGCCCACCAGGCTCTCCCGTCCCTGGGATTCTCCAGGCAAGAACACTGGAGTGGGTTGCCATTGCCTTCTCCAATGCAGGAAAGTGAAAAGTGAGAGTGAAGTCACTCAGTCGTGTCTCTTAGTGACCCCATGGACTTCAGCCAAATACAAAATAAGAAGTGGGGAAAAAAAAAAAAAAAGAGCGTAGGGACCCTCTGTCCTGGGAATCATCTCATGCTCTCAGGGTTCTGACAAGCTTCAAAGCTATTATCAGGAGCCTAAGTCTCCTTTCTTTCAATTAATATTTTCAAAATTTTTAGGCATTTTCACAAACGTTTCTTACAGTCATGCCAGATTCAAACACTTAAAAATTTTAATCACCCAAATAACATGTGAACCACCCTTGCCAGCTCCCCTAGTTTCTTGATTTTCCATCCCCCATAGTTTCTCCCAACTCCACTGTCACCTGGAGCAGTGATCACTGCTAGATCTTGCTTCTATCCTCACTGTGCCCTCAGTTCAGTTCAGTCGCTCAGTCCCACTCTCTGTGACCCCATGGACTGCAGCACACCAGGCCTCCCTGTCCATCACCAACTCCCGGAGCTGGCTCAAACTCATGTCCATTGAGTCGGTGATGCCATCCAACCATCTCATCCTCTATTGTCCTCTTCTCCTCCCCACTTCAATCTTTCCCAGCATCAGGGTCTTTTCCCATGAGTCAGTTCTTCTCATCAGGTGGCCATAGTATCGTGCCCTACTTTGTTCTAATTATTCTGGTTAGCCAGAATGATCCCATTAAAATTCACAACTGATTATATTATCCTCTGCTCAAACCCCAGTGGCTTCCCACATCATGACAAGAAGCCAGAGCCTGGCCTGCCCCTCTGCTGACCCAACGCCAGCCACAGGCCTCGGGGACGGTTCCTCTACCCCAGCAGGCTCCTCCCACCATGAAGCATTGACTCTTGCGCCCTCTGGGCCTGAAATACTCTGCCCTCAGGTATGTACATGGATTGCACCCTCCTCTCCTGCTGTTTGAGTCAGATGGCCCCACTCGGGAAGGCCTGGCTCTGCCACTCTGTCTGAAATTGCCACCCATCGCTTCCTTGTTCCTTCCCCCTCACTTATTTTTCTCCTTAGCACTGATTACCATCCGGCTTACTGTGTAATTTGCTCATTCTTCTTGGTTATTGCCTTTCTCCCTCACTAGACTCTGAAGCCCCACAGGGAGGGATTGTTTTTGCCAGCTCTGCTCACTGCTGTGTCCCAGTGCTTAGCACACTGAGTGCTCAGTAAGTTCTTGCTAAATGGATCACTCAAAAGCCTCCTGGTGTCCCTGCCAGCCGCTCCGTCCCCGGATCCGCGCCTGCCTCACCAAGTGGTGACGTCCTCGTGGGCACGTGGTGCCTTGCTCACCATGGAATCCCCCACACAGAGCGAAGTAGACGCTGTCTGCTCAGTGCACCCTGGCTAATAGGAGAAGGCCGAGGGCTGTATCTAGTGCGCATTTGGTTCTCAGCACCTAGCAGAGCGATGAGATCTAGATTTGCTCAGGCTTGCGGCAATGGTAACTGAGTACCTGCTTGTACTTTCATATTAATTTTTTGTTTACTCGTAATATTATTTTAATAAAAAGTTGGCCTGAAGGAAGGAATGCCTGTTGCTCCAGATTACCCTATGTGCCCTCTCACAGACACGACCACCTGGCACCCAGGCTCAGGCCTGGGACTGTAGCTCCTCCCTATGCCGAGGCCTCTACAGAGCTGGGCTCCTGCCCAGGGAGGTGCAGAGGAGGCAGGTGGGCCCTAGCTCCAGCAGACACACAGTGGCACCAGGGAACGGGTGGAGGTGCTGAAGCGAGCATTTATTTCAAGTGCATATGTGGGTGTGGACAGCAGAGACCCATATTTAAAGCAGGTCAGAAGCCTCTCACAGTCTGCAGCCCCAGCCCTTCCCCTGGCCACCTCACTGGCCTGAGCTAGAGCAAGGGAAGGCCTAGTCCCCCACCCCCAAAAACCCATAGTACTTAAGGGCTAAAACAGAACCATACAGCCTTATTTTTATTAGCATCTAGCAAGATAAAAATATCAAGATTCCTCCAGCCCTGCCTCTGCCACCTGAGCCCTCAGGGAGCAGTGTCAGCTGGGGAGCACTTGTTTCCGGAGCTGCTCTTGGAGCCTAGGCACCTATGTGCTGCCGCCCCTGTGCCTGCAGGCTGACCACAGGCCCCTCCTCCACTTGGTGGGGACAGAAGGGCAGCTGGCATCTCTCCAGCCCTTAGCCATCAGCCTTCGGAACTTGGAAAAGATTGGCGATGTCTAGCAGAGCTTGGCGGATCTGGTTCCCAAAGCGCTGGGCATTCTGTGGAAGTCAAGAGTTCAGACCAACCTCCAGGCGAGCCCCCCGCCCCTGGCCCCAGGAGCAAGGGTCCTTCCCGCCATGCCCTGGGCTGACCCTCCTCAGGCGGAGTAGCAGCAGGGCAGACTCACCGTCTCTGAGCTGGAGAACTTGCTGGAGACGTGGAAAAGATGGTGTTCTCACCTGCGATCATGTAGGAAACGCCGTAGCCGTCATCTGCCACCTGAGGCAGTGTGGAGGGTAAAGAAGCAGAGGTGAGCTGACCTTGAAGATCAGAAAGCCAAGCTGATGTTATCCTTGCTCTGCCCACAAGATTCACAGGAAGGGGCCCACCCCTAGGAAACCCTGGGAAAACAGAGGAGCTCTGCGCCCCAGGGTTGCAGACCTCACCAGGAGACCCATGGCCTTGCGTCCCCTCAGGCAGCTCAAGAGCACCACCTCTCTCCACGGTGTCTCCAGCTCCCTGACCAACTAGCCTGAGTGAGTCTCAGTGGGAGAGCTGGACTCTGCAAGCCCCCTTCAGAGGGCATGTCCGCTCCAGGCAGGGTCACTCCAGCAGGGGCGAGCTCCCATCCACTTTCCTCCCAACAGGTCGACAGGCACCCACTCTGTTCCCACACCAGGCAGGTCCAGGCCTGGGTTCTTGCATCTGGTCTGACCCCCTTGAGTCCCTATACTCTCCAATGACACACCTGTGCCCTGGTCCCGCCCACCTGCCCACCTTCAAGGGTACTTACAGGGCCAAAGCCACCACCAGCACCCAGGTGTTTGGGGTACTTGTTTGGGCTCGAACATACGGATCTGGAACTGAGCGATCTGGCTGGTGGAGAGGCGCCAGGGTTCTGAGAGCACCTGCGACAGGGAGGCCCTGCAGTCAGATGCTCTGCACACCTGCGGCCAGGTAGTGCCTGAGCGCCTGTCCCGGCTGCGGACGCAGAAGGGACGGACGCAGGCCTTCCTGACTGCGGCCCTGGTCCCCGGTCGGTTCTCACCGTCACAGCATCTGCACAGAACCCTTCATCACAGGACCTGCCTGTCCCGCCCCTGCCTCTACCCGCAGCCAGAGCTGTTGTTCCTCCGTATCCCAGGCCGTGGCCTCAGAGGCTGTCTGGGCACTGAAGGCGCCCTCCGCCCGGACACCCCCGCCCCCTGAGCCTCTGCACGTCCTCGTGGGCGCTGCCGCCCGATGTGTCACGTTGGCCCCGTCCACCCCCCTCACGCCGACACCCACTCGACAAGGGGAAGGCTGCTGCTCAGGGCCAGTCCGCAGGCCTGGGCGGGCGTGGAGCAGGCAGAGCTACTGGGAGCGGGCCTGCGGACAGACACGCCCGGCCACACTGACCTCAGCCAGGAAAGGGATTCGACTCCCAGGTACTTGGAGACCACGTAGAGGCAGAAGAGGTGCCTGTCGATCCCCGCCCCTGTCATGGCCAGGCGGTACATGTTCTGGTGCTTCTCGGCAGCCTTCCGGAACAGACGCTGGAGCTCCTCGTTCTGGCGGCAGAAACAGGGCCGTGAAGAGTGGGTCTGACCCCGAACCCACAGAGGCCGAGCGGCCGCCTCAGCACAAGGCCACGAGGGCTTACCGGGCAGTGCCCCTGCACCATGGCCTGGACAAAGGCTGTGGACTCACGGGTGCAGGAGCGCACGGTCTCTGTCCGGCCCTCTCGGAACATTCTAGTCATCGAGGCTTCATAGGTCAAGCAGAACTTGCCCTTGTCCTGGGGACCACAGAAGGGTGAACCTTGGGGTGGGCCTGGGTGCCACCCCTGCCTGCTTGGCGGCCCGGGGCTCCTACCCGGAAGTGCGCCAGCTGCAGGGGCGATCTGCACGAAGGCGTCAGGGCTGGTCCGGCACTTCTTGATGAGGCCTTTGCCAAAGGGGAGGAACTGGAAGCAGTACAGCTCCACGTCGTCCGCCAGTGCCTTGGCCACCTGGTAGGAGCTCTCGATGACCGCCTGGCACTGCCAAGACACGGAGAGGTCAGCTGGGGGCAGAGCTCTCCAGCAGGGCTCCAGGGTCATGTCCAGAAGGCCTGAGGGGTAGTAACGGAGGAAGGCAAGGCTGGGCAGGCCTCGATGTCCTCAGGAGGAGACGCCACAGACAAGCCAGGGGCGTCAGCACAGAGGCGGGGCTGGGCTCTGCAGGGGAGGGGGCACTGACAGGTGCTTCCCAGACATGAGCTCACACCTCACGTTTTTCTCCAACCCCCAGACAGTCCTGGGGTCTCTGTTCTCCTGAGTCAGTCTGGACCATAAGAGACACTCGGACCTTTCCCCTGAGAGTGGGGGCTGGGACAAAGGGGAGGCCTGCAGGGCATCTCTCACACAGCCACCCCTGCCCCTTCTCGGCCCGCACACCTGCTCAGGAATGTCCCACTGGAGTCGCTGAGGCGGGGGGCAGCACAGGGTTGGGTTTGCCCAGACAGTGCCCCCGTCTCTGTGTAGCCCAGATGGAAGGAGTCGGTGCCCAGGACAAACTGCAGGGGAAGGTCAGGCTGAGAAGGTGTCCTTGCCCTGCCACCCCCGCCCCAAGCTCTGCGCTGCAAGGCCCCCTCCCGGGGCCTGTTACCTCCCAGAGGTGCCCTATGATAGGGGGCGTCTGCCCACGCGTGCTCTGTGTTGAGTCCCAGCTGGCCGTTCTTGAACGAGATGAGTGTGAAGGACTTGTCGAACCACCTGCAGCAGGAGGAGAAGGGCAGCGGGGGGGAGGCGGGGGAGCGCCGGGGCCCGGGTGCGGGGGGCCGCGGCGTGGTACCTGTTGTAGCAGTTGCCGTGCAGCAGGGCCTTGCCGTAGAGGCTGAGGCTGGCCTCGTCCTCCCGGGTCGTAGTGGTGAGACTCCTCATCCAGAGCCACGAAGAACGCAGCGCGCTCGATGGCGTCCAGGGCAGCCTTGTTCTTGCCAGAGCTGAAGAAGGCCTGGCGTGCCTGCGCCCACTCCACTCTGAGGGCACAAGGGCAGAGTGAGGGGGCCCTGCAGGATGGGAGCCCTGCCCAGGCCCTGTGCCTGCAGCCTCTGCACACCCCCAGCTGGCCAGCAGCAGTTACAGGGCGCAGCAGCGACTCCCTGTTGCTGCCGCCGGTGTTCCTGACGGTGGCAGGTCCCGGTCAACACCAGGCACACCGGGCCTACGTCCCTCCATCGGGCCTCCTGCCTGAGTTCCAGGGTGGCATGTGGGACCAAACTCCTCTCCTCCTGGCACCCCAACTCGGGTCCCGATACCTTCCCCCTGCGGTGAGGGCTGCCAGCCTCTCCTCCCGGGCTGGGGTGGGGAGGGGTCGTCCAGGATCCTCTGGAACTGCATCTCCAGGTCCCGAGGCTTGAGCAGGCGGGAGCCCTCGTAGAGCCACACCTTGAAAAAGCGGCCCTTGTGGTAGACGGCCACATGCCTGCTGTCCGGGAGGTGCTGGAGCACGTCTGCAGCAGAGGCCAGGCTGGACTCAGGCAGAAGTAGGGGCTCCGCCCCACCCCGGGTGGCCACGAGGACCTCCGCCCGGCCTGCCTTCCCCAACCTTTGGGCATCGAGCCAGAGCGTCCATGTCTCTCACTTAATGCCAACCACAGTCCCATGACGCATTTCATAGCAGAGGAATCTGAAGCTCTAGGAAATCACAGACTGTCCCGGAGCCAGAAAGGCCGGTGCCGCTCCGGTGGCCCTGGGCAAGCCCGCCCCTCCTCCTCTACAGGCTCCTCAAGGCAGGAGCTCCATTAGGCTTCCTGTCGCTCTTGTGCAGGAGACTCTTCCCTTGCACCGGGAGCCCCTGCAGGGAGGGGGCTCCGTCCTGGCCTCTCAGGGTCCCAGTAGTAGCATCATGCCTGTAAATAGTAGGTGTCTACTATCGGCCACAAACCATCTTTCGCAGTTTCACGACCCTAAGACGTTGAGGATGCTCAGGGAGCAGCAGGCAGCAGGGTACTGCCGTGGTGGGCCCACGGCTGGCAGGGAGGGGCCTCCACCCATGCCCCAGCACGGGCACCCGGCTGCGACCCCATACCTGTGTCCTTCCCCGGGATGCGAGTGGTGTTGAACATCCTCTCCATCTGGTAGGAGCACATGGGCACGAGGCCCAGTGCCATCACCTGGGAGGAAGGCCCAGCACGGCTCAGATGCGGCCCCTCCTCCAGTCACGCCCGCATCCCCAACACAACTCACAGGCTTGATCTCCTCACGGTCCAGTTTACGGCGATACATGATCATGGCGTGCACAGCATTTCCCAGGCGGGCAGCCTGCACGTCTGTGTTCTTGACAAGCACTAGGTCCTGCAGGGAGACAGCAGAGCCTGCAGGGAGGCCATGGCGCATGTGCACAGGGCCCCCTCTGTCTGGGGTGTCTCGGCCCCTTTCCCCATCCATCCTGCGCACTCTCTGAGGCCAAGTACGAGGTGAAATGCAGGACTGGTCATGTCACACCCTGCCCTGGCTTCCACCTGGGCTGCTTTTCCAAACCCCTTGGAGCTGTTGAGATTTTATTTTTCTTGGAGGAAGAGGTTCCGCCACCACAGAACAGCTTAAAACCTCTGGCCTAGACAAGCTGCACATAGGTTTCTAGAAAGATAGCTTTGTGGAGGAGGGGAATGGCAGCACCCTACTTGAAATGTGCTTTGGAAGAAGGAGAGGAGAAGGCGAGCAGGTCTGTGGCTGGGCGGCACCCCCGCTGGGTTGTGCAGCCTTGGCCTGGGAGCAGGAAGAGGGCCGCTTCCATGGGGTAGGGACCGACAGGTTAGGGACCTGAGCCCTAAGGGAAGCAACCCTGGAACTACTTAAGACGCACTTAAGGAAGTTCCCTGCTGTCAGGACAGCTGGGATGTCAAGGCTGGAAAGCCAGGGGAGAACAAGGAAGTGACAGAGCCTGAGCTGGGCAGGGCAGTGAGCCTGAGGAGCCCGGGGTCGACTCGGGTTCTCCGGATCTCTAGTATTTCCATCACCTGTAAGCAGCCTCCTGGCGACTGCTGTAGGACACGCACCCCCATCTTCCCTCTGCCTCAGGCCTCACTCCAGAACCTCCACTTGCTCATGGAAACTACCACCACGGCTCTGAGCTGCCCTCCAGGCTCCGCTCCGAGACCACAGTGGGGACACAGCTGAACACAGAGCAGCCTGTGTGGCTTAGCTCTTACCATGACGTAGTAGTTGCTGTTGACCATGAGGGGGTTCCTGCCCCGGAGGTAGACGTACTCCTCCCACCAGTCGCTCACCTGGGGGTGGATGGAGGTTAGTGTTGGGGCAGAGGGGCGGGGGTGTGAGCAGCCAGGACACAGGGAGGGTGAGGGTAAGCCTAGGAGGTAGAACTCACGTAGTTGGTTGCCCACCAGGACTTGAGTACCAGGTACTTCTGCAGCCTGGGGGCAGTCTTCTCCTTGAACTCCTTGGCCAGCGTCTCCATTCGATAATATTGCTCTTCATCCAACAAGTGTTCCACGGATTCTAGGTACTGTCCAGGTAAGTCAGCATCAGTGTGAGGGCCAGGCAGCAGGAGCTGCCTGCGTCCTCACCTTCCTCCAAGCCCAGCCTCACGGCTCCCTCTCAGGCTGACTCTTTGTAGGTGGCAGTTTCACGTTTGAGTGAGTTCTTTGAGTCCAGCCTGCCCTGCACACTGGGACGCTTGACCCAGGCCCTCACCCGATGAACTGTGGCTGGCACGCTGGGCACCGGCAGCTTGGGCAGAGACGTCTGGAAGCTGTAGAGCATGGGTCGTCGGCCAGACAGAAGGCGGACACAGACCTGAGGACACAGAGTGGAAAACGTTGAGGGGGAGGCTGCAGGAAAGAGCGGAAAGTAGCAAACGCTGGAGGGGCTGCCCCAGACCCTTGGAACCGGGACACACCCTGCCAGGCACCAGTGCCCTGCCTGGTTGTCCCCTCCAGCTCAGAACCCAAAGTGAGGCCCTGCAGTCTCAAACCAGATGCCGGGATCCCTCCACCGGCTTCCACTTACAGCCCAGACTCTGGTCAAGTGGCTGGTCTGGCCGTGCATCTCAAACATCCAACCGTGGTAGGAAAGAAGCAGTTTCAGGGTTTGGCGAAAGAAGAAGATGCCCATCATCCAGACCCCCGTGGAGAAGATGGCCATGCTGAAGAGTGTCCGGGTGTACGGGGTCCGGTAGGGACGTCTGTCAGAGAAGAGAAGAGGCCTGCAGGGGCTCCACTTGAGGCCAGCCTCAGGGAAATTCTGATTCTGCAGCCCTGATGTATATAAAGTCATCTGGCATAGGCACCAGAGGTGGAAAAACTCCCTGGACACACTCATATCTGAGCACCTGAGAGCCTCACACACGAACTCCCAGAAGCAGGGACCGAGCCGGCGGCCATCTCCAGGGAGGGCTGCCCTGTGGCCTCCAGGGTCTAGCGTCCTGCACCTGCCCAGGAGCCTCGGCCGCAGAGCCCACCCGGCCCTCTCTCATGGCCTTACTTCTTACCCCTCAGGAAGGCATCTCTGGATATAATAGACCAGTCCCATGGAGATGTCCACGTTGTAGTAGGAGGAACCCACTGTTGACATAACCACGACCAGCCAGCTGGTGGGGCTGCCAGGGTACACGCCCCTGAGGATGCCATTCTGCGGGCAGAGACAGGCATGCTCATGGAGCAGGAAGGGCTGGGGGAGCGGAGGCCTGTGAGGCCTCTGCCCACTTTCACGCCTCCTCCAAATCCCACACCTGCAGCATCCGATTGCTGCAGGAGGACCACCTCCTGCTCCGGTCTCCCCCTCCACCTTGAGCACCCCTCTGGGCTCTGCAGGGCTGGGGCCTGTCACTCAGCAGAGCTGCCAGCCCAGGGAGGGAGGAGGACCTTGGCAACGGGCGGCGGCTGACACCTGGCCTCTGCTTCCCTGGAAGGCTGGACTGCACCTGCTGGGAGACAGAGGCTAGGACCGCCTGCGCCCACCTTGATGCGAATCAGGCGTTTCTTCCAGGACCTGACCCCGGACAGGTAGATGTGTTTCAGCACCTCCCGACTGAGCTGGAAGTCGACCCCTCTGGGGTCACAGTGAACTGGAAGGCCACAGCCTGGTGCGCTTCCGCCATCCTGGGGGTTGCTTGGCACCTGGGAGGAGGGCGGGGGGCGTGGGCAGGCTCAGCCTCCGAGCCGAGGCTCCGCCCCGCTATTGTCCGCGCTCCTGGCCCGCCCCCACCACCCTCCCTGGGCCAGCCCTGCGTAGTGTCCTGGTTTCCCCCAAACCCTGGCCGCAGGTCCGTCCTTCAGCCTCGCCAACCGCCTCAGAACGGTGCGGTGGTCGGCAAGGGGGTCAAGGCCTTGAAAAGTTCAGAAACCCCAAGGACAGCAAAGGGCGGCCTCGGGGGTGGGGGGTGAGTGGCCTCGGAAGCGGAGTAGTTCTGGTTGGAGTGAGGCGGGGGTGTGCGTACCCCTAGCCGTGTCACGTGGGACCTTGGCACCAGCCTCCACCCACCCCTTCCCCCACACTCCCACCCCTACGCGAGCTCAGAACTCTGGGCCGGTCGGCGGCCCGAGCTAGCCCCCAACTCCACTCACAGCTAGGGTTTGCTCCTGTTCGATTGTGCGGCCAGTCGCTCTGGCCCGAGTCCGCAAGTCCTTCAGGGCAGGCCACCTAAGTCCCGCCCTCGCCAGGAACCTGACACCCACTCCCAAATTTGGGTAGAGAACAGATACGGGGCACAACGAGAATCTACCCCCACCTCACGACGAGAATCAGGAGTGGGGACGGGGAGCAGGTTTCCGCAAGCTGAAGATCTCTCAAAGGTCTGGGAGCCTGGGGGTGCCCAACGGGGCTCACGTGAGGAGGCCGGCATTTGAACTAAAAATAGCGAATGTAGGGAAGAGGTCATCCGGCCGTCAGCTGCGCCTTCTGCTCCCTGAGGGCCAGTGCTTTGGGCGGGGCAGCCCTGCCCCAGGGCCCTCTGCACCTGTGACCCCCAGTACTCGACCAAGTCCCCCAGGAATTTATCACTGCTAATCCACAAGCAGACATCACTTTGCCGACTAAGGTCCGTCTAGTCAAGGCTATGGTTTTTCCTGTGGTCATGTATGGATGCGAGAGTTGGACTGTGAAGAAGGCTGAGTGCCAAAGAATTGATGCTTTTGAACTGTGGTGTTGGAGAAGACTCTGAGAGTCCCTTGCATTGCAAGGAGATCCAACCAGTCCATTCTGAAGGAGATCAGCCCTGGGATTTCTTTGGAAGGAATGATGCTAAAGCTGAAACTCCAGTACTTTGGCCTCATGTGAAGAGTTGAGTTATTGGAAAAGACTCTGATGCTGGGAGGGACTGGGGACAGGAGGAGGAGGGGACGACAGAGGATGAGATGGCTGGATGGCATCACGGACTCCATGGACGTGATTCTGAGTGAACTCTGGGAGTTGGTGATGGACAGGGAGGCCTGGCGTGCTGCGATTCATGGGGTCGCAAACAGTCGGACACGACTGAGCAACTGAACTGAATTGAAGCTGCAGCCAGGGATGGGGGGTGCAGAGGGCTCCCACTGGCAGAACGGCCTCTGACCAGCGCCAAGCCCAGATCACCCAACAGCTGTACTTCACAGGAGGGGGAAAGCGAGGCTCCTTGCAGTGGTCCTTGGTCAGTCTGGGTGCAATTCTTGGTGGGTGCTTTCTGCAACAACCAAGGAGGGCTAGGACAGGGTGTGAGGGATGCAGCGAGTTTATTGTCTTATGGTAAATACGCCAGGAATTCTGCCCACTTCCTGCAGGGGGAACCTGGGGTCCGGAAGAGGTCAGCCTCCTTAACTCCAGCCTCAGTGTGGCTCAGCCCAGGCCCCAGGGCTTCCCTGTGCCCCTCCCCCAAGGTCCTGCCCTGGAGGCTCCAGGAGAAATGCCAGGAGTCGGAGGTGGAGTCAGGATGAGGGGTGGAAGCTGGTCAGCTGGCCCTTCTGTTGGAAGTAGAACTGGAACCGAGACTGCGCATACTCCTAGGGAAAGAATTCCCAGATGGTGAGAACGCTTGGGCCCAGCCCCTCAGTCTGCCCATGGCCACCTGACTACGCACAGATGTCCAAGAGGGCCCGAGGCCGCCGAGGCGCTCCCCTCCCACATCTATCGCACGTACCTAGATTACTTACCAAGTAACCAAATTCTATAGTGGACATGGATGCCTGAAGAATGGACCAGAGGCCCCAAAAGAAATGAGATGCCAGGGCATACCTAAGGGCAGGAGAAGCGTTCAGAGGACACCCGGCGCTGCCTGAACCCCACCACCAGGACGGCCGAGCCCCAAGGCTCGGACTGCTCCCCGTCACCCTAAGCTACTCCGTCCTGACTCTTCCCCATCTCAAGCTGTTCTCCGCCAGCCTCAGCCCTTACCCTCGCCTCCCGCCACCACTCTGCTGACAGCTCACCTGCAGCCCCACGTCCACCCTTCCTCTGCATCCTCTCTACCCTGCCACCTGTCTCCCTCACCGATTAGCTTCCACCAGCAGATCTGCTTCCAGGTTCCTCTGCTCCTCTTGGGAGATGGCCTCATCTTTCTTCACCTCTGCCAGGTAGTGGCGAATGAAATGGAGCTGAGGTCAAGAGACAAGAGTCAGCCAGTGGGATGCCCAGTGAGCACTTCCCAGTGAACACCCTTCCTCACCATTCCTCCCAGACTTTACCCTTCTTCTCCTGTACAGGCCAGGTCCTGCTCCCCAGCTTCTGGCCCACATACCTGCTGTCCCTCAGTGGGGTAGTTTGCAGGCTGCGCTTTGTAGAAAGGCCACCCCTCGTGAGTATAATCATAAACCCACTCACAAAAATGGTTCCCAATGTCAAAGCCCCTGAGGGAATAAGGTGGACACTCAGCCCCAAATACCCTGGGCAGCTAGGATGCACAGATGAAGGTCTGGTCAGCCTTTCTAGGGCACTGTGGGAACAGGCCCACGGGAGGCCATCTGCTCACCCTCACCTGTAGTTATAACTGCTGTACTCGAAGTCCACCAGCATGAGGCTGTCGGTGTTTTTAGGCTCTGAGAGCAGTAAGATGTTCCCTGGAGGAAAGTGGTGAGATTCTGGTCACCCAGGGCCCTCTGGCCCCCTCACCTGAGGCTGGGAGACTCAGATGCCTTCTCTTACCTTCTTGGATATCATTGTGGCAAAAGACCACTGGTGATGGGGTAGTGTCTAGCAGCTTCCTGTAGGGGAACAGGGGCATGGGTCCTGAGCCAGAGTGACAGAGGGTCAGAAGCATCTTCGTGGGCTAGGCCTTGATTTCAGCCCTCAGCAAATCCTGGGAGGGACCCCACTAGGTGCCCACACCCCACACTTTCTGTGCTGTCTGTCCAGCCCCCCTCCCGGACCCCTGCCCCTACCCTGTCCTGTCTGCCCTCACCTGAGGTTGCCCATCTCATCCTTCAAGCTGTACATCTCCAGCAGGTTCATCTGGGGAAGGCCGGTAGAGGGCAGGTCCTGGATCTGCTTTAAGTACCTAAAGCCCAAATAACAGGATACACTCAGTGTCCCATCCCTGCCCTCCCCCTCAGCCAGGCTGTCCTGCCTGTTCTGTCACTGAATGGCTCGTCTGGCCATCTCTGGAAGCCTGTTCTCTAAGGGGTCATGTTAGACAGTGGGACACTGGCTTCACTCTACTGGAGGGGGGACAGAGCGTCAGATACATTCCGTCGCAGCCCAGAGGAGCGACTGGCAGCTTGGGGCTTCAGTCCTGTGCAGGCTCCTGACTCACCGCTCCATGGTCCCGAATAGCCAGTGGGGCTCCTTAGTGAAAGGCATCTCCATGCCGTGGAACTTGGCCATCTTCGTGGCAATGGCTGCAGACAACACGGGGTCTCGAAGCTCATGTGTCTTCAGTGGCCGGCTCTGCACCCAGGAACCTCTCAGGGTGGTGAAGGGGCTGGGGCAGGTGAGGGAAGGGTGGGGGAACGGAGCGGGGTGGAGTCAGGGCTTGGGGAAAATTCCCTACCTGGGGTGAGGGATGTGAAGGCAGACACTGGGAAGGGGGTTGGGGGGAAGGAAGTGCTTCGGGTAGGTCAGGGCCGGGCTCGTACTGGGATGTACTGTTCCAGCCGGCCCTCTGGAAAGACTCCGTAGAGCTGGGGCCCCAGCGACCGCTCTGCAAGTATGGCGAACATCACACTTTCAAGGACCAAGGAGTCCACGCCCTGAAGGAAGATGGACAGTGAAGGGACCAGTCACAAGGGGCCAATGGCAAAGGGACGCTAACACGCACGACGGTCGACTTGCTCCTCCCTCAGCAGCTGGGACTCACCGCCCGGGGGCTCCAGAGCGCAGGCACTGGTATCATAATGGACAAAATACTCAGCCCCTGAACTTTAGGGTCCTCCACTGCGCAGTGGGGACCACACCACCTGCCAGAATTGGGCGAGGGGTCCCAAGGCCACGGCGGCCCTCACTCGCCCCTCACCTGCAGGATAGCCCCGTACAGCCGCAGCAGCACCTCCCGGGGCTCCTCGCCAACGCTGGGCAGGTGGTCGGGCAGCGAGCAGCGGAAGAGCAGGTTGCTGAGGCCTCCGCTGCAGACCCACAGCAGGGCGCGCTCAGCCCGCCGCCCGCTCCACCGGCCCGGCGTCCAGCCCCCGCGCCCCGCGCCCCCGGCCCGCCCCCCGGCCCCAGGAACGCCGAGGGTCCCCAGGGCCCGAGCCCGACCCGGCGCGCGCACAGGAAGGGCTGACCCCTGACCTCCCACCTCACTGGGTCAACCCTCAGCTCCTCCGGCCGCGCCTGGCGCCAGGCCCCGCCCAAGTACTCTCGGCACCACTGGTAGGCGCGGCGCTCGGCGTCTCGCGAGCGCGCCGAGCCACGCCGCCGGCTCGGGGCCGCGTCGGGGCACTTAGCCTGCAGCAAGCTGTCCTTGGTCAGGCAGCCTCCGAGAGGCCCGCCTCCGACCACATCGACCCCCTCGGCCGCCATGGCTCCGGCGCGGCCGGGCCAACGCCCCGTCGCCGCTCAGGCCCTTTGGGCGCGCTCGGCTCCTTCCGGCCGCGCTCGGCTCCGCTTCCGGCCAGCCTGTGAGGCTCGGGTCGCCCTCGGGTCGCCCTCAGGTCGCCTGGTTCTACTCGGCTCTCGGCGGCACCGCTCGGCTCTCCAGGAGACAGTGGTCCCGGCGCGCGTTCCGACGCTATGCCCCGCCCCTACTCAGGGCGACGGCCAATGGCCTCTCTCCCCGGCCCGGCCGCCGAGAGATAGGCCGTTGTTTGGACCGCAACCCGGAAGCAGGAAATGGCGCGGGCCAATCAGAAGTGTTATGAGCGGTCGGGCCCTCGGCGCCTGGCCTGTTACGTGGGCGAATCACGTGGGCCGGCGGCGCGTCCTAGGAGCCGGTCGTCACTTCAGGGCGGCTACCCGGAACGCTCCCGAGAGGCAAGGTGGGCCTTCGCCAGGGTCTGGGAGCGCGCAGGGCAGCGTGGGCGGCGGCGGCCCCTCGGTGGACACATTTGGCCCCCGGGGCAGTCGGGCAGAGAAGTTCAGTCGGTCTGTAGTGTCCGACTCTGCGACCCCATGACCTGCAGCAAGCTATATGATTGCTGATATATATGCATATATCTGTCTATATGATTGACATACATATGTGTATGGCATATATGATGGAATCTATATGATACAGCAGTCTGCAAGGACGGGTGCATCCCTGCCCTCCGGAGCATCTGTACCAGTTGCAGCGGGAGGAGAGAGAGAATAAGCACACAAGACGATCACACAGCGCGACAGGAACCATGAAGGGAGCAGGCAGCGTGCGTCATGACAGGGAGATGAGGTAGGAAAGCCTTAGTTTAGACCCGGTAGCGGAGAAGGCCAGAGAAGGCAGTGGCAGCCCACTCCAGTGTTCTTGCCTGGAGAACCCCAGGGACGGGGAGCCTGGTGGGCTGTCTATGGGGTCGCACAGAGTTGGACGCGACTGAAGCGACTTAGCAGCAGCAGCGGACAAGGCGATGGCACCCCACTCCAGCACTCTTGCCTGGAAAATCGTATGGGTGGAGGAGCCTGTGGGCTGCAGTCCATGGGGTCGGGAAGAGTCGGACACGACTGAGCGACTTCACTTTCACTTTTCGCTTTTATGCCTTGAAGAAGGCAATGGCATCCCACTCCAGTGTTCTTGCCTGGAGAATCCCAGGGACGGGGAGCCTGGTGGGCTGCCGTCTGGGGGGTCGCACAGAGTCGGACGTGACTGGAGCGACTTGGGGGCAGAGGCAGCAGCAGACCAGGTAGTGAGGGCTTCTGGTGCAGTAGCAAAGCCAAGGTCCTATCTCAGGTTCAGTACAGTCGCTCAGTCGTGTCCGGTTCTTTGCAGCCCCATGGATTGCAGCACGCCAGGCTTCCTTGTCACCACCAACCCCCGGAGCTTGCTCAAACTCATGTCCATCGAGTCAGTAATGCCATCCAACCATCTCATCCTCTGTCCTCCCCTTCATGAGTCTGAGTAAGCTCCAAGAGATGGTGAAGGACAGAGAGGCCTGGTGTGCAGCAGTCCATGGGATCACAAAGAGTTGGACAGGATTAAGTAACTGAACAACAAGGACAACATTTATGGAGTTGGACCATAAAGAGGGCTGAGTGCCTTTGAGCACCGAAGAATTGATGCTTTTGAACTATGGTGTTGGAGAAGACTCTTGAGAGTCCCTTAGACTGCAAGGAGAGCAAACCAGTTGGTCCTAAACGAATCAACTCTGAATATTCTTCGGAAGGACTGATGCTGAAGCTGAAGTTCCAATACTTTGGTCACCTGATGCAAAGAGCTGACTCACTGGAAAAGACCCTGATGATGGGAAAGGTTGAGGGCCAGGGGAGAAGGGGGTGGCAGAGAATGAGGTGGTTGGGTGGCATCATCGACTGAATGAACATGAGTTTGAGCAAACTGCAGGAGATAGTGAAGGACAGGGAGCCTGGCGTGCTGCAGTCCCATGGGGTCACAGAGAGTGGGACATGACTAAGTGACTGCACAACAACAAAAAAGTTCCACTTAAAAAAGGTTTTCCCTTAAAAAGAAAAAGAAGCTCATTTTACAGTGAAAAATGTGCAACAGTGTGTGAGTTGCCATTTGTTGTTGTTCAGCCACTCACTCGTGTGTGACTCTTGGCAGCCCCATGGATTGCAGCACCACAGTGCAAAAGCATGGACTGCCCTGGGGCCCACCGCTTCTGCAACACTCTGTATTGCCTGTAAGCAGCCAGTCTAATGGAAAGAAGGAATGCCTTTTAAAGGCTTAGGTAAAGTCCCAGCTCTAGGGCAGTGTCTTGAGGATTTGGGGTGCATACACTGAGTGCCCCAGTAGACACACTGTGTGCATCCAGCAGCAGCGACACAGGCCCAGGAGCCCAGGGGTTGCACTCCCTGTTGCTCACCCTCATAGTCAGTGACCCACTTGCAGAGTTAGCGACTTCTGTCTCTGTAACATTAAGCTCTGCTGGGTTAGGACCCCCTTAGTTCCCAGGTAGGGAACACTTCCAAAGGGAGCTTTCTCTGCTTCCAGGCAAGGACGCCTCCACTGAACCAAGATCTGCAAATTCCACCAGGTCATTTTGATCTCCTCATGCTGGCGAACCAGCAGGCAAAGAAGGAGGGGATAATAGATCCTGATTACTGAGAGTAGATAGGGTCGATGCTACTTAATGGGGCAATCAGGAGTTGGTCTGCATGGAGACCAAAGCATGTTTAATACCTATTTATCTCAAACTGTTCTAGAAAACTGAAGAGGTGGGGATGCTTCATGACTCATAAGGCCAGCATCACCCAGATCACAAAACCAGATAGCAGCACGCATGGTGCCATGTCTGATGAACGCAGACCGAGAAACCCTCAACAAACACCAGCGAGCCAAATACAGCGCACTGAAAGGACCATATACCGGGAGCAAGTGGGGCTTATTCCAGGGGCCCAAAGATGGCTCAGCATCCCCAAATCAACATGATATGCCACATTAGCAAAGGATGAAAGCCTTACGGTTTTCTCAATAGATGAAAAATGATTTGATTCAACACCCATTTATGATTTTAAAAGATAAAGTGAGCATAGAAGGAATGTACCTCAACATAATAAGGGCCATACATGGTGATGGGTTTCATCCCTGGGTTGGGAAGATCCCTGGAGAAGAAAATGACAACCCACTCCAGTTTTCTTGCCTAAAAGTGTCCATGGACTGAGGAACCCGGAGGGCTTACAGTCCATGGGGTCATGGAAGAGTCGGATACCACTTAGCAACTAAACAGCAACAGGATGAGCCCATAGCTAACATCATAATCAGTGGAGAAAAATTGAAAGTTACCTCTAAAATCAGAAACGACGAAAATGTACTCTCACCACTCTTTTCAACGCAGCATTGGAAAACCTGGCAAGAGCAGTTAGGCAAGATAAAGAAAGGAAAGGCAGCCAGGTTGGAAAGGAGGAAGCACCACTACCACTATTTGTAGATGCCATGATTTTGCGTCTAGAAAACCTCAAAGACCCCACCAAAAGCATTAGAGATGATAGACACGAAGGAGCAAGACGTGGGTAGGGGACTAGGAAGTGCAGTCTGCCTGTTTATAGCTATGCATAAAGTAAATAAGTCTCGAGGCTATATTGCACAGCACAGGGAATAGAGCCAAAATTCTATAATAACTATAAATGGAGTATAAACTTTAAAATGATGAATCACTATGTTGTACACCTGGGATATATATATATAAATCAATGTACCTCAATAAAAAGAAAATGGGGAAAATATATATTTTAGTGAAAACATTTCTGTGAACCTATAAGGAGTTTCAACTTTAGCTTCCTGATAATAAAAGGGATATTTTAAAATTTTCTGGTAAAATTGTGGGGCACAAAATCAACATAAAAAACCTGTTGCATTTAGGGAATACCCTGGTTGACCAGTGATTAGGACTCCGTACTTTCACTGCCAAGGGCCCAGGTTTGATCCCTGGTCTGGGAACTAAGATTCCATGCCATGGGCATGAGCAAAAAAAAAAAAAAAAAAACTATTACATTTCTGTTTGCTAACAATGAGCTAACATAAAGAGAAATTAAGCAAAATTCCAAAAATATTTCTGTTCTGTTTCTCCTCCTCTGTTCCAGCCTTTTACATTTAGCTTATTTTTGTTTTTATATTAGAGTTCATCTCTTGAGACAGCCAGTAGTTGGGTCTTGTTTCTTATACAGTCTAACAGTCTCTGCATTATAACTTAAGAGTTTAGAAGATTTCTATTTAATGAAATTGACATCTTGGTCTTAAAATTACCATCTTGCTATTTGTTTTATATTTGTCCCATCTTTGTTTTATTTATCTTTCTTTTTTTCACCTTTGCTTTATTATTGTAATAATAAATCTTTAAATAATCTTTTTAGAAAAACATAATTTTATTTATTTTTCACTGTTCACCAAGAAAGCCCTGTTTATCTTAGTTTTGCTTTTTTATTAAACAAGTCTGTTTCAGAATTCCATTCTATCTTCACTCAGCTAACTGGCTGTGTCTCTGTTAATTGTTATTCTTTCTGCCGTGCCGCACAGCATGCAGGAGCTCAGTTTCCTGACTAAGGGCTGAGCCCGTGCCCCCTGCATGGAAGTGCGGAGCCCCAATCCCTGGGCCACCAGGCAAGCCCCCTGTGATCTTTGCTGTGTCTTCTCTAGACCCTATAGTGCGCCTTTTCAGAGCATCACTCTCTACTCTCAAGCAATAAGAATCGCAGTCACTAAGTCATGTCCAAGTCTTTGCAACCCCATGAACTATATATAGCACATCAGACTTCCATTTTTCCTCACTGTCTCCCAGAGTTTGCTCAGACTCATGTCCATTGAGTCAGTGATGGCATCCAACTATCTCATCCTCGCTTCCGCCTTCTCCTCCTGCCCTCGATCTTTCCTAGCATCAAGATCTTTTACAATGAGTTGACTCTTCCCATCAGGTGGCCAAAGTATTGGAGCTTCAGTTTCAGCATCAGTCCTTCCAGTGAGTATTCAGGATTGATTTTCTTTGGGATAGATCGGTTTGCTCTCCTTGCAGTCCAAGGGACCCTCAAGATTCTTCTCTAGCATCACAGTTTGAAAGCATCGATTCTTCAGCACTCAGCCTTCTTTATGGTCCAACTCTTACATCCATGCGTGACTCCTGAAAAAAACGTACCTTTGGCTATACAGACCTTTGTTGGTAAAGTGATGTCTCTGTTAATACGCTGTCTAGGTTTGTCATAGCTTTTCTTCCAAGGAGCAAGTGTCTTTTAATTTCATGGCTGCAGTCACCATCTGAAGTAATTTTGGAGCCTGAGAAAATAAAGTCTGTCACTGTTTCCATTGTTTCCCCATCTTTTTGCCATGAAGTAATGGGACCAGATGCCGTGATCTTAGTTTCTTGGATGTCGAGCTTTGAGCCAGCTTTCGCCTTCGTCACGAGGCCCTTCAGCTCCTCTCTGCTTTCTGCCGTAAGGGTGCTGTCATCTGCACGCATGTGCTCGGTCACTCCGTTGTGTCCGACTCTTTGCGACCCAGTGGCCCGCCAGGCTCCTCTGTCCATGGGATTCTCCAGGCATGAATACTGGAGTGGGTTGCTGTGCCCTCCTCCCGGGATCATGTGCATATCGAGATTATTGATATTTCTCCTGGCAGTCTTGATTCTGGCTTGTGATTCATCCAGCCTGGCATTTCACATGATGTGCTCTGCATAGGAGTTGAATAAGCAGGTTGAAACATACAGCCTTGACATATTCCTTTCCCAATTTTGAACTGATGAGTTGTTCCACGTAAGGTTATAACTATTCCTTCTTGCCCTGATAATACAGGTTTCTCAGGAGACAGGTAAGGTTGTCCAGTATTCCTATCTGTAACAGTTTTCCAGTGTGTTGTGATCCACACAGTCAAAGGTCTTAGCATAGTAAATGAAGCAGAAGTAGATTTTTTTGGAATTCCTTTGCTTTTCTATGATCCAGTGGATGTTGGCAATTTGATCTCTGGTTCCTGTGCCTTCTCTTTTCAACAGTTTGTTTATTGATATGTTTTTGTCTGTGCTGGGTCTTTGTTGCCGTGTGCACCCTGGCTTTCTCTAGTTGGGATGAGCGAGGCTACTCTCTGGTTGCGGTGTTCAGGCTTCTCATTGTGGTGGCTTCTCTTGTTGCAAAGCACAGGCTCGAGGGCACGTGAGCGTCAGTGGTTGCGGTGCTCGGGCTCAGCTGTTCTGTAGCACGTGAAATCTTTTCAGACCAGGGATTGCACTTGTGTCCCCTGCACTGGCTGGTGATTCCTTACCACTGAGCCAGCAAGGAACCTCCTCCTTAATCTCCTCTGTCTTTTGTAAATCCAATTTGTACGTCTGGAAGTTCTCAGTTCACATACTGATGAAACCTAGCTTTAAAGATTTTGAGCATTACCTTGCTAGCGTGTGAAATGAGTGCAATTGTATGGTAGTTTGAACATTCTTTGACACTGCCTTTCTTTGGGATTCCCTGGTGTCTCAGAGGTTAAAGCGTCTGCCTCCAATGCAGGAGACCTGGGTTTGATCCCTGGGTTGGGAAGATCCCCTGGAGAAGGAAATGGCAACCCACCCCAGTATTCTTACCTGGAGAATCCCATGGATGGAGAATCCCATGGACGGAGAAGCCTGGTAGCCTACAGTCCATGGGGTCCCAAAGAGTTGGACATGACTGAGTGACTTCACTTTCACTTTCTTTGTGATTAGAATGAAAACTGACCTTTTCCAGTCTTGTGACCACTGCTGGAGAAGGAAATGGCAACCCACTGCAGTGTTCTTGCCTGGAGAATCCCAGGGACGGGGGAGCCTGGTGGGCTGCCGTCTATGGGGTCGCACAGAGTCGGACACGACTGAAGTGACTTTGCAGACCACTGCTGAGTTTTCCAAATTTTCTAGCATAGTGAGTGCAGCACTTGCGCAGCATCATCTTTAGGATTTGAAATAGTTCAGCTGGAATTCCATCGCCTCCGCTAGCTTTGTTTCTAGTACTGCTTCCTGAGGCCCATTTGAGTTCACATCCCAGGCTGTAGGTGAATGGCCATGCCCTCATGGTTGTCTGGGTGGTTAAGACCTTATTTGTCCAGTTCTTCTGTGCATTCTTGCCGCCTCTTCTTAACCTCCTCGGCTTCTGTTGGGTTCTTGCCGTTTCTCTCCTTTGTTGTGCCCATCTTTGCATCAGACGCTCCCTCGGTGCCTCCACTTTTCTTTTGCTTCTCTTTAGACAGCTTCATGCATTTAATCTTGGCCGCCCTGCGCTTGTTGCCACACAGGCTTTTCTCTGGGTGCGGCAGGCAGGGCTGCTCTAGGCGCGGTGTGCGGCGCTCTTGTTGGGGTGCCTTCTCTTGGAGCCTGAACTTCAGGGTGCGTGGTCTTCAGCGGTTCAGTCGCTTCAGCAGTTGCAATTTCATTGCTGCAGCAGCTCCCAGGCTCGAGGGCACAGACTCAGCAGCTGTGGCACATGGGCTCAGCTGCTCTGTAGCATGTGGGATCTTCCCAGATCAGGGATCGAACCCACGTCTCCTGCATTGGTGAAAGTGAAAGTGGAGTCGCTGCGTCTGATTCTTTGCTACCCTATGGTCTGTAGCCCACCAGGCTCCTTCGTCCATGGGATTCTCCAGGCAAGAATACTGGAGTGGGTTGCCATTTCCTTCTCCAGGGGATCTTCCTGACCCAGGGATCGAACTCAGGTTTCCCGCACTGCAGGCAGACACTTTACCCATCCCCCCCAGCCCCAGCCACCAGGGAATTCCTGCATTGGTGGGTGGCTTCTCCGCCACTGAGCTCCCAGGGGAGCCCTCTCCAGTTTTCCTGAAGAGGCCTCTACTCTTTCCCCTTCTGCTGTTTTCTTCTATTTCTTTCCATTGTTCATGTGCAAAGGCTTCCTTCTGTCGCCTTGCGGTTCTTTGGAGCTCTGCATTCGGCTGCGTATATCTTTCCCTTTCTCCTTTGCCTTCTGGGGCACAGACTTGGATTACTCTCCTGTTGAACGGTTAGCCTTGGAAACAGAGATCATCCTGTCGTCTTTGAGACTGCGCCCAAGTACTGCCTCTCAGGCTCTTGCCCGCTGTGGGGTCTCCCCCACTTCTTCCGAGAGTAGACTGCCACAGCAGTGCATCTCAGTGCTCCTCCCCTTGTGCTGCTGCATGTCTTACTCACACATGTTTTAAGCTCTACATTGCCAGTTAAAACAATGTGTGCAGTCAATTATACTGTAAAGAAATCCAAGCACAAAAGAAGGCTCACCCTCAGTCCTCTTTGCTCCTTTGCAGACCCAGGCTCTCCTCTGTTGTGGTTTATTCATTCTACAGAACTTATTTTAATATTCTGTGTATTGTGGATATGCTAGTGGAAAATTATCTCAGGTTCTGTTTGTCTCTAGTTGTTTTTAATTTCACTGTTACTTTTGGAAGATATTTTCACTGCATGTAGAATACTAAGTTGACAGGTGTTTTCCTTGTAGCAATTTAAAGATGTCATTCCATTTATTATGGTTTACATTCTTTGTTATAAGAAACCAGCAAAAATCTTTATTTCCTAATATGCATGCGTCTTTTTTTTCTTCTGGCTGTTTTTTAATACTTTCTTGATATTATTAATTTTTAGCAAGTAGATTATTAATGTTTTCAAGTAGTTTATTTTATGTTTTTCCTACTTCAGATTTGTTGAGTATTTTGGGCCTGTGGGTTTGTAGTTTGCAAAACCTTTGGAAAAATTCCAGCTATTATTTCTTTCAATACGTCTGTATATGTACCTACTTTGTGTTTCTGATTATACTGTTCTTAGACTGCCTGATATTTTGCCAGAGGTCAATGAGGCTTCGTTAATTAAAAAATTTTTTTTCTTTCTGCTTCAATTTGGATAGTTTCATTTTATATACTGAATTTTCATTTCCCAAAGTTCCATTTGATTCTTTTATGTCTTCCTTTTATTTGCTCATTGTGTTTATGTTTCCTAAAAATTCTCGAGTATATTTATAATAGTTGTTCTAAAGTCCATGGCTGTTAATTCCATCATTTCTGTCCTTTCCAAGTCTGTTCTGACTGGTATCTTTCTCTCCAGATTTTCCCGCTTCATTGTAGGTCTGAGAATTTTTCTTTTAATTGGATGCAGGACAGAAGTGCTTGGATTCCATTATCCTGCTCTAAACAGGCTTGAAGCTGGCTCTGGAAGTCATTAAGCATCTTGTGGGTCAGCTTGATTCTTCTGAGGTTTGTTTTGGAACTGTTGGCATCAGTCCACGGTGGTCTCTGCTCAGGGGCCAGTGTCATGCGTGCTTTCGGAATTTCTGCCTTACAGTTTTCTAATGGGTTCTCTTTAAACAGCCTTTTAGAATTTTATTCTACATAAGCATGATTGAGCATTTACTAACACTTATGGGGATCCTATTTTAGCTTTCTGGAATTCTTTCCCTGAATTGATCCCTTTTCTTTATTATTTTTATCTGAAAATTCCAAATACCTCAGTCTCCCCAAACTCTGACTTCTGTCTCTCAACTCATCCAGACACCCCCGCCTCTCCCCACACTGCAGCCTGAGCATGCCTCCAGGGCGGCTGCCGGCTTCCTGTGATTCGCTTCCTTTGTGTTGGTGATCACAGTCCTGTGCTGTCCTTTATCCAGTATCTGAAAATCATTGCTTTCAATATTTTGCTCATTTTTCTGGATTTCATCCCTTTGGCAAGTGGGCAGGTCCAATGATGTTATTCTGTAATGACTAGAAGCCATTTTAACAATCACAATTAATTGCTGAATGTTATAAAAATCACATCTGTTGACATAATCATGCAACGTTCCTTTCTTTATCCATGAATGTGTTGGATTACCATGAAAGTAGGATGTTGAGCCATCCTTGAATCTCTGGGTTAAACCCATGTGATCAAAATGCGTTTACAAAAGTAAACTATTGCATTTCGCTAGCTGATGCTTTGTTGGGACGTTTGCACATGCTTATTCGTGAAAAAGACATCCGTTAACTTTCTTGAGCTCTCCTTGCCACGCTGCAGCTTCATCACGTGAGTGAGACGTAATGTGGCGAGCTAGATTCCTAAATGGAACTTCCTGCTGAAAATGGTTAGAAATCCAGTAGAAACTATTTTTCTTAAGAACTGTTTTCTAAGAACACTGATGAAGTAAGAAAACAGTGACTAAATAAGACAAGAAACCCAGAGGGACAAGTGGATTACTGCATATTACTTTTGATCAGAGGCATTTGGTGAACCAAGAAAATATGGATTCCCCAAGGAATTTATAGCCTATGCTTTGTTGAATATGTCCATCCCCTCTCCCACCTCACAATTCATAATTACTCAGAACCTCAGAATGTGACTTTGTTTATAAACAGGGTCTTTGCAGATGAAATTAGTTAAGATAGGCTCTCACAAGCTGGAATCAAGATTGCTGGGAGAAATATCAACAACCTCAGGTATGTAGATACCATTTTAATGGCAGAAAGTGAAGAGGAACTAAAAAGCCTCTTGATGAGGGTGAAAGAGGGGAGTGAAAAATCTGGCTTAAAACTCAACATTCAGAAAGTGAATATCACAGCATCTGATCCCATCACTATATGGCAAATAGATGAGGGAAAAGTGGAAACAGTGCCAGACTTTATTTTCTTGGGCTCCAGAATCACTGCAGATGGTGACTGCAGCCGTGAAATTAAAAGACACTTGCTTCTTGGAGGAAAAGCTAAGACAAACCTAAACAGCAGATTAAAAAGCAGAGACATCACTTTACCAACAAAGGTCTGTCTAGCCAAAGCTATGGTTTTCCCAGTAGTCATATATGGATGTGAGAGTTGGGCCATAAAGGAGGCTGAGTGCTGAAGAATTGATGCTTTCGAACCATGGTGTTGGGGAAGACTCCTGAGAGTCCCTTGGACAGCAAGGAGAACAAACCAGTCCATCCTAAAAGAAATCAACCCCGAATATTCATTGGAAGGACTAACGCTGAGGCTGAAGCTCCAGTATTTGGCCACCTGATGTGAAGAGCTGACTCACTGGAAAAGACTTCCATGCTGGGAAAGATTGAGGGCAAGAGGAGAAGTGGGCGACGGGGATGAGGTGGTTGGATGGCATCAGTGACTCAATGGACATGAGTTTTAGCAAACTCAGGGAGACAGTGAAGGACAGGAAAGCCTGTGTGCTGCAGACTTGACTTGGCGACTCAACAGCAAGAAGGGCACACTCAATGGGGCTTCCCAGATGGCTCAGTGGCGACCAGCGTGCCTGGCAGCGTGGGAGGCCAGAGACTGGGCTCCACCCTGGACTGGGAGTCTCCTGGGGAGGGAACGGCTCTCTACTCCAGTATTTCTGCCTAGATAATCCCAGGGACAGAGGAGTCTGGTGGGCTACAGCTCTTCCGGTTGCAAAGAGTCAGACGCCACAGAGTGACTGACACTCTCACTTCTTAATCCAATTACTGGTGTCCTTAAAAGAAGGGGGGAAATTTGGACACAAAGACAGAAACAGGAGAGAAGGTCATGTGACAATGCAGGCAGATACTGAAGTGGTGCCTCCGCAGGCCGAGCAGCCCCAGCCGCCGCCGCCGGGAGCCAGGTAGAGGCAGGGAGAAGCCCTTCCCAGCGCCTTCTGCGTGGCTTGCTGGCTGCTAAGGGGCCGGTCTGCCTGGTTTTGAGCTTCTAGACCACCAGCATTGTGAGAGAATAAATTTCTGTTGTTTTAAGCCACCAAGTTTGTGGTATTTTTTTATGGCAGCCCTGAGTAAAAACTCTGCCTGCCAATACAGACGTGGGCTGGATTCCTCGGTCAGGAATATCCCCTGAAGAAGGAAATGGAAACCCATTCCAGTGTTCTTGCCTGGGAAATCCCAGGGATAGAGGAGCCTGGCGAGCTAGAGTTCTTGGAGTTGGCGAAGAGTCGGACATAACTTAATGACTAGACAACAACAATAATAAGAAGTTAATATGTAACCTTTTGGATATAGAGGGCAGAGATGAAGCACAGAGCCTGCTCAGGAGGAGACTCCTGATATAAGGCCAACCCTCTAGCAAGCTTAGACACCAAAGGGCTAAACCCCTGAGTAGGGGTGAATCCTGTCCTTGGAGGATTGAGAAGAAAACTGACGGTTTCAGGGACTGCCCTGGTGGTCCAGTGGCTGAGAGTCCATGCTGTCAAAGAAGGGGCCCTGGCTCACTCCCTGGCCAGGGAGCTAGATGCCCACACGCCACAGCCAGCAGTCCACGTGCCACAGTGACGGCCAGAAGCACCGTGAGCCTCAGCTAACAAGGTTTATTATTATTCAAATAAACATTTTAAAAAGAAAATTAACAGTTACAAATTTGGGGTAGAGTGTGTGTGTTTGAGAAAAAGAGACAGACAGGGAAAAAAGAGGTGCTGAAAATTTAGAACAAGAAGCTGGCCCTCACATGGGTTGCGGTTCAGATTCTTATGGTCGAGGTAGTCTAAGAAACCTCAGTGGCCATTAAATACCCTTGAAGTCAGGTTGGTAATTCTATAGGTGCCTGGTAGAAGCAACACAAGTTCTTTCTACACAGAGTCTATTTCTAGGCCTCAGAGTTTTCCATAAATACAGTGCCAAGGCTAGCAAATACCTCTAAGTTTAAAAAAAAGGTAATCAAACAGAAAGATAATGAGAAATCATGTCAGCTAGCCAGCAGTAAGCACAGACAGCATGTTTCAGATAATGAAGTTATCAAACAGATTTATAAAATGCCTGTGTTCAGTGTAATTGAAGTAATAAAAGACAAATTTGGAAATATGTGCAGAAACTAAAAATTATAATGAATAATCGAAAAATTTGAAAAGAACTTCCAAATGGAAGTTCTAAAACAAAAATTTTAATTTAGTAAAAATTGTACTTGAATTTTAATTTTCACTAAATTTAAAATTCAGCATCCTTGACATGCTAGCAGAGGGGCTGGTGGCACGTCTGGAGGCTGTATTTCTGGGTGAGCCTGTCCCAGTCTGAGCAGATACAGCAAGAGTGAGAATCCTAGCTGAATTTTCCTAGGTGGCCAGTGGAGCTGCAGGTTACCCATCTTGCTTTCTTGGCTGAAACTAGACATTTAGATTTCGGAGACTTCGGTTCAGTCGCTCAGTCGTGTCTGACTCTGCTCTGATTCACTGTTGTAATTTCCTCATTGGTAGAAATCTATTAGCTGAAAGGCATAACTATTTGTGACAATGCTCTCTTAAACCAAAATGACGCTTTTACTGTCCTTTCCTTTAAGGCGTAACAGTGTTGAAAACCCCATTGCATTGGATCCTCTATATGTACAGAGATGAGAATGTATCATTTTTTTTTAACACTAGATTATGCCTGTTTGCTGATGGAAATGATCCTGAAGAGAAGTTGACAGTTCCATAAAGGGGGTTAATTTCAAGCAAGGAACTTGGGTTGGCAGTAAGAAAAGTAGGAGCATCAAGGGGCTGCAGATCTGTGGTGGTGCTATAATATGCGCCCACCCCACCCCCACTCCAGTTCTTTGACATTCCTGCCATTGAGAAGCCAGGTCTATGACTGGTGAATCTGGATGGGACTGTGACTGCTTTGACCAGTGGGGAGCCATATGACTTCCAAAGCTAATTCAGAAGAGAGGTCATGCAAGCTGTCTCCGGCCCTCCAAGGGCAGTCACTCTGGGAGAAGCTTGCCATTATATCAGAAGCCCAAATACCCTGAGACTTCCATGAAGAGAGGCCAGGTGTAGGTACTGGTTGATAGCCTCAGCTGGGCCCCCAGTCAGCAGTATCAACTGTAATCTTGAGAGTGAGCCATCTTTGGAATCCAGCTCAGTTTACCTCCAGCTGTAACCAAACTGAGAAACCCCAGGCAAGAGCTTCCCACTGGAGTCCTTCCTGAGTTTACAACCCTAAACTGTAAGCAGAATAAAGTGGTTGTTTCAGTCCTCTAAATTTGATGGTAATTGGCTACACAGCAATGGTAACTGGAATAAGTTTCTCCCCCTCTTTGGCCATATTGTGAGATCTCAGTTCCCTGATCAGGGATGGAACCCTGGCCCTTGATAGTAAGAGCATGGAGCCCTACCCCTGGGCTGCCAGGGAATTCCCTGGAGCTCTGTTTTATGGGGTCAAAGAATTGTGTCATGGTAATACCATAGAAAGTGAGAAAAATAGGCAACGGTCAGAGAATTAGGGGCTTAAAGATTCAAGAGGTGAAATGACTCATTATGAGAGTTTTCCCAACAAAGTGCAGCTCTTAAGCTTTTCACTTTTCAGTTTTACTACTGGCGTTTTTATCTTGTGTTTGTGATACCTGTGCTATGTGAACAGAGCAAAAGGCAGAAGGTTTGACTTTATTTATTTTCTAATCTATAAGAAAACTGTCAGAACGTATCCTCTGGCTTTTTAGGGTTCATCTGTGATTAGGATTGCTGAGGCTGTGTTGCTGTTCCAACTTTCCCACATAAGTCCAGTCAACTTTGTGTTCAGTACTAGGTTTACCATTAGTAGACCCTACATTGTTAGCCTTGATCAGAAGTCAAGGGTGTTAGATGGGTCATTTATGTGGATGTCCAAGTTCGTCAGTTTGATGACAAGACTCAAGATCAAAAGGGAATCTGGGAACTTTAGGTCAAAGTTCTTTGAGAATTCTGAGAAGAGATCTGGAGTTTCCTGGGGAAAGCAGAATAGTTAATGCATCCAGAGTCCTTGAACTTCAGAAATGGGGAATGTTCTTAGATGCTCCTAAAGTTGAAAAGACAGCATGGTAACAAGGATTTAGTGCTCCAGATGTGGTAGAGTCCATGAGCCTCATTCATTCATTCACATATTTGCTGAGCACTTACTGTGTGCCATGCACTGTGCTTGAAGCTGAGAGGTTCAAAGAGAGATAAAATAGTGTCTCTGCTCTCCTGTGGCTCTCAGCCATCGGGGAGGGAACAACGTATAAATGCCTTTCTTAGAAAAACACTGTAATTGAGATAAATTATAAATTGGGGTTGGGCCACAAATGAGGGCACCATCTGTCTCTTCTCTCTGGGCTGGAGTGATTGCTGCCCAAAGGACAATGTCACCTTTCCCACCTTGCATCAGCTCCTTTGCCCTGTGGTTTGCAGGCATCAGTCACTCAAGTGGCTAGTCCTTTCCTCAGAAATAATTTTCCACAGAAAAATTTAGACAAAGAATGTCAGGACACATAATTTCCATCAAGGAAAAAAAAGAATAATTTCATTACAACCTTGTTGAAACTCCAGCCTCTTTCTATAGCCCAATCTTCTCCATAAAGTCTCCCTAACCTGGTCCTCCGACCTGTCTTTAGTAGCCATACTGACAACTCTGACCTGTCCTTCCCCACTGCAGCACCAGCTGATCCTCGCCCCTTGGGTTGAGTGTCAACCATTTCTTTCCACACACAGCTCCACAAAAGCCAGAGCATGCTGGTACCCTAAAGAGCGCTGGCTACCTAGTTAGTGCTCAAGAAAGTTTCCCTAATTGAATGATGAGAGCCTCAGGGTTATAACTTCACCTGATGTCCATCAGTACCTGTATCCAGCCTGCGCAGTCTGTACTGTGTAATGAAATTCCGTGTGGGCCCCAGTCAACATCCTGTGTGGTAAACTGTCCAGACGGGATCAGCGCCCCCTTAGGCAGATGCCTCTGTCCAGCACTGCTCAGCACCCTCTGGGGGAACAGCTCCTCCAGCTCCGATCAGCACTCGGCGGGGAAACAGCTCCTGCAGCCTCAGTCCGCGCGTTTTAGGGAGACGTCTCCGGGGGCCAATCAGCACCCCTTGTGGGACAGCTCCGACCAGCCCTGGTCAGCACCCAGACGTGGACAGCTCCTCCAGCCCCGTTCGCGCAGCCCACGCTCTCAGTCTGAACCACTCGGGTCCGGGCTTGGGAACCCCAGGCTTCTGCTCTGATTCCCTGGAAGTCAGCGCAGCTCCCGGGGCCGCACCCACCCCTCCATGAGGCCCCGGCCCCCAGCCCCTACACCAGCTAACCAGGGGTCTGCAAGTCGACTTTCCCATCGCCAGTTCCTCGCTGAAGCTCTCACCACGCGAACTGATGCCCCATCCCCACCAATCTGCTTCCCACCTGCCCCCCCACCCCAAAGAACCAAGCCGCACACGCGCCTCTCCAGCCCGAGCCTCAGTCAAACCATCTCGCCTCCTCCAACCAGCTTCCCCGCCGGCCCCTCCGCCCTCCCCCGGCCCGCCCTCCTCCCCTCCCCCGGCCCGCCCTGCTCCCGGTCCCCCCGCCCCCGGCTCGCGCTGCCGCGGTGTCCTGGCGTCGAGGTGTGCTGGCGGCGGGCTGTCGCAGGGCGTGTCACGAGGTGACCGGGGGCGGGCTGAGGACGGGCGGGCGGGAGCGACGGAGGGCGCGCGGGGCTGGCGCTCCGGGCACCCCTCCCCCGCCGCGGTCGGCAGGCCTTTCCCCGGAGAAGATGGCGGATCGGGCGGAGATGTTTTCTCTCTCCACCTTTCACTCGCTGTCGCCGCCAGGCTGCAGGTACGCACTCGGGCGCCCGGGCCCTTCCCAGCCCACCGCCTCCCCTCTGGCCCGGTCCCCAGACTCCGCCGGCCCGACCCTGCCACCCCACCCCCAACGCCTCTGGGGGCCTGAGCCCCAGACCCTCTCCGGTCCCGAGGCCCACCTGCTCCCCATCCCCCACCCCTGGTTCCAGGCCTCTCCACTTTGTCCTCCCCTTACGACCCTCCTCCAGCCCCAGGGACCATCCCCCCACCCCCCGCCCCAGATTCCTGCCGGGACCCGGTGCTGCACCCAACCTGAGCGTCTCCTCCGAAGGCGGAGGTCGTGGGCCGAGCCTGAGGGGCCGCCTGCCTGCGGGTGCGGAGCACACACTCTGTGCCTGGCGGTGTCCTTTTTGGCCTTGCTGGGCCTCTGTGGTGGAGGCCTGGCCTGGTCTGCGGGGCTCAGGGAAGAGAGTTGCAATCCAGCCTGGAGCCTGGGGGAAGGGACTAGGGCGGGGAGAGGGCTGAACCTCGGGATGCAGGCCGCTCTTGGGCAGGAAGAGCGGACAGAGGGGCCGAGTTCCGCTCCGGAGCAGGCTCGACCCCCCCCCTCCTCCGGCTGCTGCAGCTTCAGTCCCCCTCCCCCTTCTCTGCTCAGCCTGACTCCCCCGAGGCTGAGGCTGTGACCCAGAGGGGCCTGGAGCTGAGCGCACTGGGAGGAGAGGCTGCTGGCTCTGATGGGAGGGCTGGGAGGAGGGCTGGGGGCAAGTGCTCCCTCTGGGTACCTGGAGGCGCCAATTGTGGGGGAAATACCCTGGAGAGCAGGGCTTAAGCTTCAGGATAATGGCAGGATGCCGGTGTGGGAGTTGGGGGCTCTGGAGATCGTGGAGCGGAGGAGCTGGGGTGGGGTCGCCCTTGGCCCTCCTTAGGACCAGCTCTCAGGCAGGGAGTCCAGGACTGACGGCTCTCTCAGGAGCCCTGTCCTTGCTCTCCTCTCCAGGCCTCCACAGGACATAAGCCTGGAGGAATTTGACGATGAAGATCTGTCTGAGATCACTGATGACTGCGGTCTGGGCCTCAGCTATGACTCGGACCACTGCGAGAAGGTGGGGAGAGGGCTGGGGCAGAGAACTCTCTCACAGGAGAGCCTCGCCTAGCTTTTGCTCAGCAATCTCTGGGGCGGGTCTAAGCTCAGCCTTGAGACAGGGTCCTCTCGGAGCCCCTCTCCCCTGGCCTCTTGACTTCTGGGCCCCTCGATACCTGACACCGCTCTTCCTAAGAGCAGCCCACTGAGGACCTTCCCCAGCAGTCCCTGCCTGGCCTCCTCCATGGGCTGGACTGGGGGAGGGAAGATGTGCCTCTGCTTTGGGGCCTCTGGCCTCGGATCTACCCGCTTCCAGCTGCCATCTCATCTCCTTCTCAGCCCTGTCCCCACCTCTCTAGCCTCTCTTAGTCTCCTGTCTCCTCCCCTGAAGTTCCCCTTCCCCCATCTCCTCCTCCTCCCTGGCTCTTCACGTTTTTGTTTTCATTCAAGAACATTTCTGAGCAACTCCCGTGTGGCAAGTGCTAGAGGCTTGCAGGAGCCTGGGAAGACAGCAGGACAGGTGTGGCTCTTGCCCTTGGGAGCTTATAACCTAGTAGGGGAGGAAGGCAGGTGAGAGACAATGGCTGCCTGAGCCTCAGCGTCTGGGTTCCAATGAGGGGACACATGGCCCACCCGAGACTGAGGCCATTCCGGGAGGAGATTTTCTAGTGGAAACAGAAACGCAGGGCCATGCCCTTAGGGAAGACTAGCGGGAGCTGGCAGATGAGGGCAGTGTACCGGAGGGGATGGACCAGAGGAATTGCTGGCAAAGGATTAGTGGATCCGAAGCCCTGAGGTTGGTGCAAGTTTGGTGAAACCTGGTGCTGGGCCTCTTTGCTTCATGCATTCATTTGATCTTTACTGAGCTTTTATGTGGGCCAGGCAGGGCCTGTTCTCGGTGGGGGTCAGGGCACCCCAGTGTACAACATGGACATGGCCCTGTCCTGGTGGGGCTTGCAGCTTGCTGGGGAGACTGATACAAACTCCACCGTTAATTATGAGTTGTGTTAAAATGTTTTGAAGGAAAAAGTACTGGTGTTAAATGTGATGGGATTTGAGGGTGGGATGAGGCTGGCACGTGGGTTGGGGCCTCTTTCAGAATCTGTCACTGAGACTTAGGAGTTTGGGCTCTTGTTTACCAAGGTCCTTACGTATCTTAAGCTGATTTTTAAAAAAGCAAAAAACAAAAAGTGCTCTGTTGATGGAGAGCAGAGTGGTCTGGAGGGAGGTTTCCTCCCTCGACTTGTGGCTTCC
The DNA here is from genome assembly GCA_917880005.1 of Nanger dama. NCBI lineage: Eukaryota > Metazoa > Chordata > Mammalia > Artiodactyla > Bovidae > Nanger > Nanger dama. Next base: position 147,417 of record CAKJTW010000046.1, on the reverse strand, counting down.
TGCTTTCACCTTTCCTGGCATCTGGGACCCCAGTTCGCTGTCCTGCTGCAGCCCAGCTCTGCCCTGCCCTTCTTCCTGCAGGACAGCCTTGCCCTAGGGCGTTCGGAGCAGCCGCACCCCATCTGCTCCTTCCAAGATGACTTCCAGGAGTTCGAGATGATTGACGACAATGAAGAGGAGGAGGAAGAAGAGGAGGACGAGGAGGGAGGAGGAGGACGAGGAGGAAGGAGAGGGGGAGGGCAAGGAGGGAGGAGGCCCTGGCTCAGAGACCCCTGCCCTGGAGCCCCTGATCCCCTCCCCTTCCCCGGAGGAGCCTCACAAGCATCGACCTACCACCCTCCGCCTGACAACACTGGGAGCCCAGGTGCGCTCCCAGGCCCGAGCCCCCTGGTGCCCATGGCCACCTGCCCCCTCCTGGCCGCGAGGACGGGGCACTCAGCGCCGCTCTCCCCCGCCCCTCCCCCACCTCAGGACTCGCTGAACAACAATGAAGGGTTTGCTCCAGGGCCTCTGGCCTCCAGGCAGGAAACAGCTCTATGCCCAGCAGCGCAGGAGCCTGTCCGAGGTGAGGAGGGCAGCAGGGCAGCGTTGGGCGTCAGGGAGCGCACAGGAGGTGGGGGAGGGCAGGGGGTCTGACCTGAGCCTCTGCCCCGCAGAACCGCCCGCCCCCCGCGCCCACCGACACGGGCCCCTGCGGGGCGCAGCCACCAGTGCGCCCAGGCTGCGACTCCGAAGGAAACCAACCCGCAGGGCCCCTGGCGCCCGGTGGGGCTTCCCCCTCCTCGGATCCGGGTATCGAGGCCGACCTGGGCAGCGGCTCCAGCGGAGGCCGCGGGGGGCCGGCGCGGCAGCCAGGACCTGTCGTCCCCGGGCTCTGACTACGAGGGTGTCGGGGCCGCGCGCCTAGGGCGCATGGTCTCGTCCATCTCGGAGACCGAGCTGGAGCCGAGCAGTGACGACGGCAGCAGCAGCAGCGGCCGCTCCTCGCACCTCACCAACTCCATCGAGGAGGCCTCGTCGCCGGCCTCGGAGCCCGAGCCGGAGCCCGAGCCGCCCCGCGAGCCCCGCGCCGCCCTGCCTTCCTGCCCGTGGGCCCCGAGGACACCAACAGCGAGTACGAGTCCGGGTCCGAGTCGGAGCCGGATCTCAGCGAGGACGCCGACTCGCCCTGGCTGCTCAGCAACCTCGTGAGCCGCATGATCTCCGAGGGCTCCTCGCCCATCCGCTGCCCGGCCAGTGCCTGTCCCCCTCGCCGCGCCCTGCCGGGGAGCCTGCCTCTCCCACTGGCGAGGCCCCAGCGGCGGCGGCGGCGCCGGGCGGCGTGGAGCTGGTGGACATGGAGACGCTGTGTGGGCCGCCGCCGCCCGCCCCCCCCCCCTCGGCCCGGCCCTGCGCAGCCGGGGCCCTGCCTCTTCCTCAGCAACCCCACGCGTGACACCATCACCCCGCTGTGGGCCGCCCGGGTCGCCCCGCCCGCCCGGGCCGCGCCTGCTCCGCCGCCTGCTCGGATGAGGACTACGATGAGGACGAAGAGGGAGGAGGATGAAGCTGAGGCTAAGGCGGCACCCCGGGGGCCGGGAGCGGGCCCCGCGGCGCTGGACGCCTCGCTGGTGTACGACGCGGTCAAGTACACGCTGGTGGTGGACGAGCACACGCAGCTGGAGTTGGTGAGCCTGCGGCGCTGCGCCGGCCTGGGCGAGGACAGCGAGGACAGCGGTGGCGAGGCCAGCGAGGAGGAGGCGGGAGCCGAGCTGCGGGGCAGGGGGCAGGGCCCCGCGGACGCCTCCCGGACAGCCCAGACCTCACCTTCTCCAAGAAGTTCCTCAACGTCTTTGTCAACAGCACCTCTCGATCTTCCAGTGAGTGGGAAGAGGGAAGGGGGTGGTTCCAGGGGAGCAGGCTGGCTCCTCGGCCGGGGCTCGCAGATTGATCCCCAAGGGCCAGGACTGCCTGAGGGTCTGCGGGTGGTCAGCGCTGGGCACTGCCCTCTTACCCAGCGCCTGGGTGGGGGCTTTCCTGGGCTCCCCCTGCACGGGGAGTGGTGAGGGGAGGCTGCTCTGTCTCCATCCCCAGACGGGGGGCAACCCACACCAGGGGGCCGCGGGACAGGGACCCTGGCTGGGCCTTCTAGCACCGCCCTGAGTCTTCCTCTCTGTTTCTCTCTCAGGCACCGAGTCTTTCGGCCTTTTTCGTGCCTGGTCAATGGGGAGGAGAGAGAGCAAACACACAGGGCTGTCTTCAGGTACAGCCACCTCCCTTGCTGGCGCTGACCCTCCACCCGAGTCTCAGACCCTCCAGGACCCTGGTGGGCACAGCCCAGCCCTCCTGCCCCTGCCCTAGTGACCTCCCACCTCTGACCCGCCCTCAGGTTCATTCCCCGCCATCCTGATGAGCTGGAGCTGGACGTGGACGACCCGGTGCTGGTGGAGGCTGAGGAGGACGACTTCTGGTTCCGTGGCTTCAACATGCGTGCGGGCGGCGCGGGGTCTTCCCTGCCTTCTACGCCCACGCCCCGTGCCGGGGCCTGCCAAGGACCTGCTGGGTGAGGCCCCTTCCCTAAGGGTCATTTTGCCACCCAGACCTTCTCTTGCTCGCCTAACCCAGGCCCCTGTGACCCCTCAGGGAGCAAGCGGGGTCCCTGCTGGGTGGAGCGCTTTGACGTCCAGTTCCTGGGCTCTGTGGAGGTGCCTTGCCACCAGGGGAACGGCATCCTGTGTGCGGCCATGCAGAAGGTCAGTTGGGGTGGGGGTGGGGTCAGCCCTGCAGGCTGGCTCAGCCCTTGGAGGCCTCGAGCCTGGGACCCCCAGTGCTGATGGAGGGGCCTGGCAGACCCTGGCATGGTGGCTGTTCCCCGGCACCATGCCACTGACCTCCCCCCGCAGCCCGTCCTATTCGTGTCTGGAAATCAAGACCAGCTCTCTCAGACCCTTCTCTGGGGTCTCCTTTGATAGTCCCTCAGTCGTGTCCGACTCTGCGACCCCATGGGCTGTGGCCCGCCAGGCTCCTCTGCCCATGGAATTCTCCAGGCAAGAACACTGGAGTGGGTTGCCATTTCTTTCTCCAGGGGATCTGCCTGATCCAGGGGTCGAACCCAGGTCTTCTGCATCGCAGGCAGATTCTTTACCACCTGAGCCACTGAGAGTACAATTTGCTCGCTCATTATTCACTCAGTGGATGCTCAGGAGGGCCTGCCTGTCTGCCGGTCCCGAGACTGAGCTGGAGCAGCAGGGGAGCAGGGCAGCCCTGCCCCCATCCTCCAACGGGACGGGTGCTGAGGAGCCCGGGGCTGTAGTCCTGCAAAGGGCCAGGGGAGAAGACGGGGCAGGCCATCCTGAGACCACGGAGTGGCCAAGACCACTCTCACATCTTCCCGAATCAGGGCCAGGGTTTCTCAGACCTAATTAAGAATGTTCCCCCAGAGGGGAAGTTGATGCTTGTAGGTCCCTGAGACCTTCTCCTTGACTCTGCAGATTGCCACGGCCCGAAAACTGACCGTCCACCTGCGTCCTCCTGCCTCTTGTGACCTTGAGATCTCTCTCCGGGGTGTCAAGCTGAGTCTCAGCGGAGGCCCTGAGGTGGGGTGTGGGCCCTGAACCACTGAGGTGGCTGGGAGGGGCGGAGCAGGTGGATCAGACGAGGCGTGTCTGGCGGGCTGGGCCACCTCTGCTAACTCGGCACTCTTCTGCCGAATCTCTTCCAGTTCCAGCACTGCAGCCACTTCTTCCAGATGAAGAACATCTCGTTCTGCGGCTGCCACCCCCGCAACAGCTGGTAAGAGGCTTCCCCTTCCCGTAGTCCCCTCAGGCCCCGGGGGCAGCCCACACGCAGTCCCGCCGTCCAGCAGCCCCGCCCACTTGGCTCCATGAGGTGAGCCCCACACGGCCCCCCGCTCTGTTCCCGGAAGACATGGATCAGACAGGCTCCCATCTGGTCTGGGTGGGAAGACAGACACACAGACAAGTAAGTGCTTGAAGCATCTCTAGGGATCTGGTGGACATCTCTCTGGGGCTCCAGTGAGCAGAGAGGTGGCTGAATTCTCCTGGGACTTGGGGGGCAATTGGAGACCACTCTATAAACCTCGAAAGACAAATGGGTGACAGGGTGGTTCTTCTTGGCATGGAACCAGCTGAGCCAGGGCCGGGGGGTGAGAGGCACTAGGGGGTCTTTAGGGGAGCCAGATGAGGCAGGAGGGACACAGAGTACCTGTGCCCTTCTGACCCTGCCAAGGAGCTTGTAGTTAATCCCACTGGCTGGGGTCTGGAGCGTGGAAGAGAGACCTCAGGGCAGGTATGTTTTGGAGCAGGTAGATAACTTCGGCCATGAGATGGCCAGGCCGAGAGAGAGGAGGTGGGAGTGAGAGTAGCGGCGCACCCGGCGGGTGGAGGCCAGCTGTCCTGCCCAGCTGGACTCGTTGTGGTGCCCGGTGAGGCGAGCCGTGTGGCACAGTGCTGTGTGCCCCAGAGGAGGCCATGGGCGCTGAGCCTCGAGGCACACGGAGGCGCTGCTGGTATTTGAGGCCAAAGGTCCTCACGGGAGGCAGACCGTGAGAAGCACACTCTATTCCTGGGGCTGAGGCCGGTGTGCGCCGTTTGCACGCTTGTGGTGAGACTGGGGGCTGCTGGCTGGGCAACGGTTTCCACCTTTAGCAGGGCAGAGCCCTGTTTGGCTGCTTCTCCATTGAGAGGGAGCTGGTTTGATGGGCTGGAGATCTGGGTAGGGGGATGGGGCTCAGACCAGGCCACGGGGTGGACTGGGCCGTGAGGACCGGGCGTGCATGGCAGCCATGTGGATGGTGGCCTTGAGAGAGAAGGATGGCAGAGGCAGACGGGGCGCCACAAGCTTGGGCCCCCAGGCCAGACCCTGACCGTGTGCAGCTCCGAGGTTTGGCGGCCGGGAGGGGACCGAGGAGCTGCTGTCACGGCCCCGAGCTTCCTGATATTCGCTGCTCCAGAACCCAGCCCAGGCCCCTCGGGGAGGAGGCACAGGTGAAGCAGGGGCGGGTCGGCCTCTGCTGGGTGCCCGGGGTCTGGACAAGGTAGGAGTGAGTGGTGACTGCGATCACAGGCAGCAGAGAGTGTGCCCAGGGTGCCACAGGCTTGCTGCCTGTCCACGGTGTGTGTCTAACCCTTTCTGGGCCTTGGTGCCATCATCTTGAGACCGGCCTCACTGCGCTGTTGTGAGGTTTGTGCCGGCTATTAATAAAAAGAGCTTGCTTAGGAGGGTGCCTGGCCCTTGCTCTGAAACCAGTCATCTGACGTGGCGCTCGAGACAAGGCCATGGAGTGTTTATGGTCCACACGTGCGTGCCGTGCTGGTGATGACGCTGTCCTGTGGGCTCCATCTGGAGGAGCCACAAAGCCCTGACCCCCCGGCGTGGACTGGATAGGCCACAGCTGGGTGAGGGTCCCGAGCCCCCTGCAGCGGGACGCTGACAGGCCCTCCCTGTGGCCAGTAATTTTTGTTAATGTCTTGCTGAGAAGGAGGGCGGGTTCAGGAAAGCTGCGCAGGGAACAGCTGGGGCCATGAAGCTGGGCACAATCTTCTCCTCCAGGGAGACTCTTGCACATCAGGGCCCATGTCAAGCCCACAGCGGAGCCTGAAAAATACCGTGCGTGTGCAGGACCAGAGATAGAGCTGGGCAGGCTCCGGGCGCCAGGGGGAGGACAGGGAGGGGCCACCCGGGAGACCAGGGAGAGACCCCTTCGCCCCATGGCCTGAGGCAGGCTCCGGGCGTCAGGGGAGGACAGGGAGGGGTCACCCGGGATGCCCAGCAGACCAGGAGAGGCCCCCTCACCCCATGGCCTGGGGCAGGCTCCGGGCGTCAGGGGAGGACAGGGAGGGGTCACCCGGGATGCCCAGCAGACCAGGAGAGACCCCCCTCGCCCCATGGCCTGGGGTAGGCTCCGGGCGTCAGGGGGAGGACAGGGAAGGGTCACCCAGGAGAGCAGGGAGAGACCCCTCGCCCCATGGCCTGGGGCAGGCTCCGGTCATCAGGGGGAGGACAGGGAAGGGTCACCCGGGAGACCAGGGAGAGACCGCCTCGCCCCATGGCCCCACCAGGGAGAGACCCCCTCGCCCCCATGGCCTGGGGGCAGGCTCCGGGCGCTGGATCGGGAGGAGGAAGATGCAGCTGGATACCCTCGTGGACACGTTAACAAAGATCACTAACTCCTCATGGTGCCCAGCACTGTGCTCCTGGACAGAAATCACGACCCGCACACTCCCCAGCCCTGCCCGCCCTGCACCCTGCACCCTGATCCCGGGCCGGTGCTCCACGCCCTGATGCCCTTGTGCGCTTGCTGCCCCACCCCCACAGCTATTTTGGCTTCATCACCAAACACCCGCTGCTGAGCCGCTTTGCCTGCCACGTCTTTGTCTCCCAGGAGTCGATGAGGCCCGTGGCCCAGAGCGTGGGGTGAGTGGGTCTAGAGGGTGGGCCAGTGCACACGGTGGCTGGGACCGGGACGGGGTGCTGACCTGGTGCCCCGGGCGTGCAGCTGCGGGGAGGGTGGGGATGAGGTTTGGGGGCCTGGGGGCAGGGTGGGGGGGGTCAGATGGCAGTGGAGGGTGTCGAGGGGCGTGGGAGGGCAGTCCTCAGTGTGGGAGCGGCATCCCGTGGGGTGGGGGTGGGGGTAGGGAAGGCCACACTGGACCCGGACAGGAAGTGGTCAGGCCCGGGCCAGGAGGCTGGGGGCTGAAGCCAGGGCGGGTGGGCCGGGCGGGGCCGTGGGCGGGGCCTGAGGACGCTCTCCACCCCCACCCCCACCCCCACCCCCCGAAGCCGCGCCTTCCTGGAGTACTACCAGCAGCACCTGGAGTACGCCTGCCCCACAGAGGACATCTACCTGGAGTAGCCGCCCCGCTCTCCTGCTCCGGGAGCAGCCAGGGCTGGGGCCGCCTCGGGAGGCTGCCTCAGCTTCGGCAAGGACTGGACTGGGGACCCGTGGGGCCTGACGCCTGGGGGGCTGCGGGCTGTGCGGGATCGCGCGCCCTCACCCGGGGGGGAGGGGGGCTCTGCGCCTCTTCCCCCACGCATCCCCCTGCCGCCCGGGGCTGCCCGCAGCCCCCCACCCCGTCTGTCTCTGCTCCTCTGTGCTGCGAACTCTCACCCTCTGCTCTTCACTGTGGGGTCGGAACTGGGAGGCGCGTGGGGAGGAAGCCCCCAGGTGACCCCTCTTGCTCGTCCCCTGTGATTTATAAAGGAGTTTTAATTTTTATAGTGAATATCAAGAGATCGTCCCGTCCTCATCATGGGGACAAAGAGAGGGCCCCCATACTGCCCCACTTGGCACTCGGGGGACACAGGGAGGGGTTCCCCAGGAGGGCTTGGTGGGGACTAGGAGTCATCCCTGATGCTCACCCCGAGTCCCAGACGCTGCTAGGAGGAGGGGGCCCTGGCCCGGGCCCCAACCACACCAGCATCTGCTTTGCCGCTGCAAACACTCCCCGCAGTCCAGCACCTCAATAAACTTTCTGCTTGGTGTGACCCTGGCTATTTTTGGGGTGAGGGAAGCAGATATGGGGCTGGGGACCAGGTGCTGCCCACGGTGGCGGGGGCCGAGGTGCCAGGGTGCCGGAACGGCTCCCAGTGCGGCGCATGGTGGCTGCTCTCCACCACCACTCGCTGGGCGGTGAGGCCCGAGAGAATTTCACGAGATGTGCGTGCTGTCCGCCGGCACTGGAGCACCAGGCTGGGGGTGTGTGCAGGCCTTGAGTGTGCCCGCATGCTTGTGAATGCGTGTGTGGGACACAGCAGGCACCACTCTGCTTATATCCTAAGACTGGTGTTTTAAAAATTCTCCACAGATAGCCAGAAGGCAAGAGGTGACTCTGTCACATGCCCTGCCTGCTGGGGAAAGGGCTTCCATTGCTTCTGGCTCCGCGAGCACCCGCTCTCAGGCGCTGAGGTCAGCGTGGCGGTCAGTGCTTTCCCTGCCCCCCCACGCCCCCCAAACCCAGGACAGGAGCAGCGCAAGGAAGACCACGGGTGCAGGGGATGGAAGGAGGAGGGCCAGGGGGACAGTCCCACGCGGAGGTCAGAGGTGCCTGTCTGTGAAACCATGCGCCGCTGCTCACCCACCCACAGAGGACACAGCCACGCGCCAGGCGCCGTCAGTGGCCCCACAGCATCTGGGCCACCGCCGCGCAGAACACGGAGACCCAGTGGAGCACCTGTGAGCAAGCTTACCGAGTGCGAGTGGCTGAAGGAGGCGGAGCCCTGGCGCCCGCCCTTGAGCCGCCCACACCCGGAGGCCTCATCTGCCCAGCTCCCCCGCCCCGCCACTGGGCTCGGTGCCCTGCTCCCGCTCACCTCCCCCACCTCTCTGTCTCGGAGGCGCTCTCTACCTGCCGGCCCCTGGGCAGCGGCCAGATGTGCTTGGTGGCCTTCGCGGGCGCGCAGCTTCCTGTGGGGGCCCTTCCCACGCCTGCCTGGCTCTCGCCCTGGCCTCCTCTCCTGACCTCTCAGGCACCTTCCTTCACGCCCCCAGCTTCTGGGGGCTTCTCAGCCCGGGTTTCCTGCCCGGGCTCACAGTCTCCAGCTCCAGCTCCTCTCACCGGCGCCCTCCCCAAGCTGAGCCGTGTCCATGCCGCCCAGTGAGGCACCTGCCCAGCTGTCCTCCAGAAGCGCCCCCTGCCGGCCCCTGGGCAGCAGCCTCGAGGGACTCTGTCAAGGGGGACCCTGACACGGAGGTGCACAGGAGCACACCCCCGGTGGCTGCCGCAGACACTTGGGAGTGTGTGGCTGCGTGTGGCTGGGTGATCTCTCACCCTCCTGGATGCGGGAGCCCTGGGCTCTAGGCCCTGTCCCTCCCCTGGCAGAGGATGCCAACCGTGAGTCTAAGAGCATGTGTGTGCCAAGTCTCTTCAGTCGTGTCCGACTCTGCGACCCCATGGACTGTAGCCTGCCAGGCTCCTCTGTCCATGGGATTCTCCAGGCAAGAACACTGGAGCAGGTTGCCCTGCCCTCCTCCAGGGGACCTTCCTGACCCAGGGGTCAAACCCACGTCTCTTATGTCTCCTGCATTGGCAGGCAGGTTCCTTACCACTAGCGCCGCCCAGAAGCCAGGGAGCAGGGCGTGGCTGATGCTCCTCGTCCTCCCGGAGCCTGGCGCAGCGCCTGGCACACCCGCTGGGGGCCCTTTGGAGCCCGGAGTGGGACGTGAGTTGGACCCTGGAGTGGGGCGTGGGTCAGCTCCCCGTGCCGCCACTCGGCCTTCCGGAAACCCAGCCAAGGGCAACACCCTGCACGAAAAGCTTTATACACACTCCTGTTTAAAATGTTGAAAGCAGGGACTTCCCTGGTGGTCCAGGGAAGAATCCACCTACCGATGTAGGGGACACAGGTCTGATTCTTGGTCCAAGAAGATCTCACGTGCCGTGGAGCAATTAAGCCTGTGCGCCACAGCTCCCAAGGCCACAGGCTCTAGGGTCTATGCTCACAACAGGAGAGGCCACCCTGAGATGACTGCGCACCCGGGGGCGGCCCTGCTCCCCACAGCTCAGAAAGCCGGCATGCAGCAAGACCTAGTGAGGCCAGAAATAAGAGAATTTTAAAAAAGTTGAAAGCATAAAAACAATCTAAATATTGGCCAATAGGGTTAACTGATTTAGGCTAGAAACAAATAAGTGGAATATTGGGCTGATTTGGAAAAAAGTGTGCTTACAAATAACAATAATACAGAAGATGTTTGTTATGTTGTTAAGGAAAAATAAATATGCAGAGTCTATGCTAAAAACTACACTGAAAAAGACTGAAAGGAGACACAAAGATTGCAGTCGCCACCGGAGCTGAGGCGTACGGCTTCTTCCTTTTTCCCTGCAGTGAACATGTCCTAATTGTTTATTAGGGACCCCCAAAGGCAAATAGAAACACTCACAGAAAAACTAAAAATAAAAAAGATAAACTCTAGCATGAAAAGCTAGGCCACAATGAAAGTGTCCATCTCAGAGGATTCGGTGAGCTTGGCCAGGAGGCTGAGCGCAGCAGGCCTATGTGGGTTTTATTTGAGGCTAGAAGGAGATTGAGAGAATCAAGGTATAATTTAAGGCAAAAAAATGAAGGCAGAGTAGCCAAGATCATTATAAAGTGAAGAATGGTGGTCTCAGCTCAGAGTCTAGTTATGAAATATTGACCAAGAAGTTCATGATTCAAAATGTTAAGAAAAGGAGAAAAACATAAAAATACAATCTATAAGGCAAAGAAAAAAAATACATGTACAACTGGGACTTTATATTCTTCATGTCACTAGCAACATTCTTTTTGGATGTTAATGGGAATATTTCAACAGGGGATTAGGTGTGATGCAAAGTATTGAGCTCTAAGAGAAAACCCCAGGAAGACAGTCTAGTAAGCCACGGCATTTCTTGGGCCCTGGGGTCTGGGGGCTGCCGGGGTGGGGGGGGCATCAGGCTCCTCCTGGTCCTGGTCCCTAGTGTGTGCTCTCAGTCCTCATGGCTCCCCGAGACTGCTGGATCTCTGCGCGCTGTGCTCGGTTCCAGGCAGGAGGGCATGAAAGGGCAGAGGGCAGGCAGCTGGTTTGGTAAAGGCCCCACTGTGTGCTGTAGTGAGGAGTGGGCAAGAGCGAGGCAGAGGGAGCAAAAGCAGCGTAAGGCCCATCCTTAAGGCTGGGTGCCCCTCCCTGACGCACCTCCCGAAGGTGGGGAGCCAGAACATTTACCTGCTGGCTCCCGGCCCTAGCTGGTTGAGGGCCACCCCAGGAAGGCTCTCCCCTTGCCCTTCAGAGCGTCTCACGCGAGGGCTGAGAGCGGAGTGAAGAAGCAAGTCCTCTCGGGACCACCCAGCCAGCCACAGCCAAGCTCAGGACCCCTGCCTGGGCTTCTGATCCTTCACAGCTGAGCAGCCATCCTGATAGTCTCAAAAGAAGCACTGAGAGCAAACCCCCTGAGGGGCCTCCAGGTCCCAGCCTGCCCAGGCTGCGGGTGGCTGAGAGGCAAATGGCACTCCTACACACAGGCCAGTAGGGGGCACGGCCTTGGCGCTGAGCACAGCAGTGCTGCCGGGACCCCGTTCCTGAGACGATGCCCTGAGCTGGCCTCACCTGGTGTGCAGGTGTGAGGTGCGTGTGAACTGGGAGTTGCTGCCCAGCGTAGGTCTCTCCTCCAATGCGTCCCCACTCCGGCCTGGGCCTCGTGTTCCCGGAATTAGCACAGGACCCGGCACACGGGCCCGTCTCCCGCCCTGGCTCTGCCCTGTGGCAGCATCCGGAGTCCATGTCAGCGGCGCCGAGTCCCACGCCCTCTCCCCGCGAGTGAGGCGCAGCTTTGCAGGGAGGAGGGCAGAGCAATTTAGCCCTAAAAGCTGCCTCGGCCGCCACTGGGGGTGATGGCAAGACAGCTTCGATTTTATTTCCTTTGTGCAAATTTAGAGCAGACAAGAGCAGCCAGTTCCCAGCATCCGCCTGGCAGGAAGGGGCCTGGCTCCCACCCAAACCCCGAGAGCCGGGGCCCCTGTGCTCCCCGACCCTGCCCCGGGCTGGCTCTGCTGGTGGTGAGCTGACCCCTTCCCTTGCTCTCTGGGCCCCAACCACCTGGAGATCCACTTCTGGGCAAGACAGGAGGCTGGACTGAGGGTCCCTCCAGGCTGGAGGGGGCTGTGGCCCCACCGTGCCCCCTGGGGAGGGCGGGCCCTGGACACCCAGCTGGTGAGGCAGCTCACGCCACAGTGTTGTGGGTCTGCGGCGGGGAGTTTACACCCTTGCCGGGACCTGGGCCCAGCCAGAGACTGCCCCCAGGCCCTGCCTCTCGGACCCTCCCCACCCCGTGTCCCCTCTGCCTCGCGCCCCTCCCTGGGTCTGTTCCTCTGGCAGAGGGCTCCCCCCCCGGCGGAGTGGGTGGGGGCGGGGGCAGGCTTGTGCCTCGGCCCCGGGCTGTGACCACCTGGGGGGTCTCCACGCGAAGGGCCCGGGATGCTGGGGGCACAAATGCATGCCCCCTCCCTCTGCTACCTGCTGCCCCTTTGGCAGGCCAGGGGTCCGGGGCCGCTGGCGGAACCCTCCAGATGTCCCGGGTGGTGTGCAGGTGTGACGAAGGTCAGGGTGGGATGCAGGAGTCACGGCAGGTACAGACCCTGGCGGGGGGCAGGCACACCCACCTGGTCGTCAGGCCCCCTCAAAGTGAGCTGCAGGCCCTACCTGGGTACCCTAACCAGGACAAATGATTTCTGGGACAACATTCAGGGAAGAGGCGGAATTCATTCTATCCATGGAGACGCCCCCTTTTGCTACCCCTTCTGGCCATCTAGGGGACAAGCAAGCACCTGAACAAAGAGGGACAATGGGAAGGCGAGGGGAGGGTGGTCTCCTTGCGGTCATGGTCAAGGTCAAGGTCACAGGGTGGGGGGAGGGGAGGTGGTATGGGGACCCTTCCTTTCCTTCCCATCGCCTGAGGGGGAAACCGCGGCACCCACAGCCTGCTGTTCTGTTCATACCAACACAAGTAGCTCCTGGCAGAGGGGCCTGGGCTCCCCGAGGAAGCCGCTTAGGGGCGTGGATGGTCTCAGGCTCACAAGGAGAGGGCTGTTGCTTTTTTTTTAAAGTCTTTTGACCGTGTGGAGGCTTCGTTGCTCTGAGGGTTTTTTCTCTAGTTGTGGCGAGTGGGGGCTCCTCTATTGCTGTGGTGCCTGGTTTCCCACTGCCGCGGCTTCTCCTGTTGCAGAGTGCAGGCAGTGGGGCACAGGCTCTGTAGTCGTGGCTCAGCTGCCCCGTGGCAAGTGGGATCTTCCCGGACCAGGGATCGAACCCATGTCTCCTACATTGCCTGGTGAATTCTTTACCATTGAGCCGCCAAGGAAGCCCAGAGCAACAGCAGCATAGTGGGGACATTTTGGACAGCATCTGGGGCCATTAAATGCATGTATAACGTGTGAGTGTGCGTCTGTGTTGGGTGTGCATGCCCGCATACCGGTGCCTGTATGAAGAGGGGCATTGCACTAACACAGCTACAGTGATGAGAAACAAACTTTTCTGCTCTCAAAGCACCACAGCAAGCCCTGCGTGGACGGGAGGGAAGGGGAGGGCCTCACGCACACATGCGGGTGCCCTGCCTCAGGTTTTGGCAGACAGGGGGCAGCCCTGGCTGCTTCGGTTAGTACCTCAGCCTGCAGTTGTGCTTCCCGCGGGGCCAAGGACTCTTCCTCTGTGGCGTTTACAACGGGTAAATTTAAATAATGACACAGTCATGACTATACTTTCATTTCCATTGAGCTATAAAATCTTTTGTTCAGTTGCTCAGTTATGTCTCTGCAGCCCCATGGACAGCAGCACGCCAGGCCTCCCTGTCCATCACCGACTCCCGGAGCCTGCTCAAACCCATGTCCATTGAGTTGGTGATGGCATCCAACCATCTCCTCCTCTGTCGCCCCCTTCTCTTGCCTTCAATCTTTCCCAGCGTCAGGGTCTTTTCTGATAGGTCAGCTCTTCGCACCAGGTGGCCAAAGTATTGGAGCTTTAGCCTCAGCATTGGTCCTTCCAATGAACACCCAGGGCTGATCTCCTTTAGGATGGACTGGTTGGATCTCCTTGCAGTGCAAGGGACTCTCAAGAATCTTCTCCAACACCACAGTTCAAAAGCATCAGTTCTTTGGCCCTCAGCCTTCTTTATAGTCCAACTCACATCCATACATGACCACTGGAAAAACCATAGCCTTGACTAGACAGACATTTGTCAGTAATGTCTCTGCTTTTGAATATGCTGTCTAGGTTGGATCATGGGATTCCCTGGTGGCTTAGACAGTGAAGCGTCTGCCTGCAATGCGGGAGACCCAGGTTGGATCTTTGGGTCAGGAAGATGCCCTGAAAAAGGAAATGGCACCCCACTCCAGTATTCTTGCCTAAAAATCCCATGGATGGAGGGGCCTCATAGGCTACAGTCCATGGGGGTCGCAGAGTCGGACAGGACTGAGCGACTTCACTTTCACTTTCTTTAGGTTGGTCACAGCTGTTCTTCCAAGGAGCAAGCGTCTTTTAATTTCACGGCTGCAGTCACCATCTGAAGTGATTTTGGAGCCCAAGAAAATAGCCTGTCCCTGTTTCCATCGTTTCCCCATCTCCTTGCCATGAAGTGATGGGACTGAATGCCACGGGCTGCATTTTTTGAATGGTTTAAGCTGGCGTTTCCGCCCTCCTCTTCCCCTGTCATCAGGAGGCTCTCTGGTTCCTCTCCGCTTTCTGCCGTAAAGTGTGTCCTGAGTGCAAGGCTCAAGTGTGCAGCTTCAGTGCTTCAGGCACGTGTGCACACCACACTTCCAGCCCTTAGTCAAGGGGGGAGCTGCAGGAGCACCTGGTGGCTCTCTCCGGCTGTACCCAGTCAGTTCCCACACCCCCTTGCTTTCTCTGCACTGAACTCCACTCTGTCTCGGTGCTCAGGACTGACGCTCACCTCCTTTGCTAGTCTTTAAACACCACGAGCACGGGGCTTCCCCGCTGGTCCAGTGGCTAACACTTCACCCTCCCAGTGCAGGGGTCCTGGGTTCAGTCCCTGGTTCAGGAACCAGATCTGCATGCTGCAACCAAGAGTTCAAATGACACAAAGACCCCACCACAGTGAAGACCCTGTGTGCTCCAAGTACAACCCGGCGCAACCACATAGATCTATGTTTAATAAAAACACTCACAGGGGCAGGGGTGAGTCCCCTCTTCTGATCCGTGCCCCAGCATATGCCAGTAAAGGTCTGTGGGACTAATGAGCTGATGCTCACAGCCCAAATGGGCAACAAGGCGCCTGCAGGGTGTGCCTGAGTGCTGGCGTTCATTCAGTCTTGCTGGAGTTTGGATGTGACACAGAGATCGTGCACTTGCTTCCACTCCTCTCTGTCCTCATTCTGAAACCAAGGCACCCTGAGGTGCCTGCAGGGCCCCTGGAGAGGGTGCAGGCAGCATGGGGTGGGCACATCCAGAGCACATGTGCACGTGGGTCCTCCCTATGCCAACCTCAGAGAGGCAGTTCCAGGACGCAGTGGGATTTGGGCATGGCTAGTGCAGCGCCCAAGCCAGACAAGAAGTGACAGGTCACATGGAGAACACAGAGGGGCCCCTGCACCTAGACACATGCCCTCCACACGTCCCGCCCACACGTCCCACCGGCGAGACTGCCTCTGGCTGCAAGGAACACACAAGCCAGCAGCCGTGGCTTTGGAGGCTGCTCTGTCTCCGCACACCATGAGCTCTGGAGGGACACGGCTGGGGACGCTGGCTAGCAGCTGCAGTGTCTGCTCAGGGCCAGTGATGACATGGCATCATCCTCACCATCTCCAAGGACGATGCTGAACAAGACCCTGGGCTCCAGCAGATGCCCCGAGCTTTCTCTGACAAGGATCCTTGGTTATACACTCTTCTCAGGCCAATCACTGGATTGTGAGTGGCTAAGACTGGCTACTACTCTCCTGGGACTAGGAGAGGCTGCACCTGAGAGGTCAAGGGGTCTCAGTCCACCAACGAAAGGGTGGACTCCATCAGTAGAAAGGGGATGGCTGTCTGGTCTACTGTGAAGACAGCACGCCCACTTCGGGGTCCTGAGCACAGCACTCTTTTCACTCACCCATGAGGGAGCAGGGCTCCCTGACATCAGTACACACACAGGGGACCCCTGAGGGCTGCACGCCGTTGTGCAGATGCAGGCAGTGGGCAGTCAGGGGGTGCTTTCTTCAGAGAAGGTGCCAGACAGCGTCAAGGATGGGCATCTTGGCCAGCTGCCAGGGCTAAGGGACGAGGGCATGGGGGAGGCATGGCAGGCCACTCAAGGAATCTCAGTTCTGAGCACAACGGGAAGCCCGGAGTTCTGAGCAGATGGAGCCAAACCGGCACATTTCTTAAGAGGTTACTTTGGTGGAGAATGGCTCCTGCGAGGGCAGAGGTGGAGGCAGGAGACTGCAAATGTGCACGCAGGCAGGAAGATCGGAGCTTCGGAGGAGGCACTGGGGGCCGAGGGCAGGTCTCTGGAGCTGCTGCTGTGCCCTCTGAGTGCGGGGCCCCAGGCCACGTCACCACGCCGGCTGGCCGCTCCACCACGTAGGATGTGCAGCTCCTCACCCAGCTTTAGACAGGCTTCTCAGAGCCAGGCAGGTCTGGTTCCTGTGCTTCTCCGCCAGGGAAAACCTGGCTCTTCCGGGCACTGTGTTCTCAGGGTCTGCTCTCCGCCACTCTCTCGCCCCCTCCCCACCCCTCCCCTGGCACACAGAAGCCCCTAGTGCCGCTCCGGTGAACGCTGTGACCACACTCGCCACCACGCTCGTCTGCACTGCCATAAGCAATCAGCAGGGGGAGGAAGGCGCTCTCTCTCGGGCTGGGCGACCTCGGGGAAGCCACCGGACTCTCCCTGCCTCAGGCCCCTCACGCGTAGCAGGGAGAAGAGCACCTAGCTCAGCGCTCTCACGAGGATCACATGAATCACCACACAAGTGTCAGCTGGTGTTATTAGAGTTCTTGGGTACAAACCACCTCCACAACCCCACAGCACAGCCGGGAGCCCCAGACGGCCTCCGTCTGTGCCCTCAGGGCTGGAACTCGGGGGCAGTGGCAGCAGGACGGCCGGGGGTGCAGCTGGGTTGGCAGCAGACCTGCAGGGCGGGGTCCTCGCCCCGTGCCATCTGGCTGGGCCCGAAGGTCATGGCGGCATCAAATTGAGCCTTGAGCAGCTGAAGTTGCTTCATGGCCTGCAGTGCCTCTGGGGCGACCTCATCCACACCCTCCAGAAGGTTGTAGTTCTCACCAGGGTCCTCAGACAGGTCAAAGAGCAGCGGGGGCTCATGGGCAGTCAGAGGACTAGAGGCGTGGCAGGCAGGGTCCGCGGTGGTGTCGCTGTGGGCAGAGCCTGGGGAAGGCGCACATCTGTGCACAGGGCAGGGGCGGGCAGGGGCGCTGGGCTCTGGGGCTGGGCGGGGTGGGCAGGGCTGGGGCAGAGGAGGTTACCCTGGGTAAAGAAGTGTGCCTTGTACTTCCCGCTCCGCACAGCAAAGACCCCTCGGACCTCATCCGGATAGGCCGAGTAGAAGAAGAGCGTGTGCCGGGGGCTCTGGGGGTGGAGTCAGGGGGTCTGCACATGCCCAGCACTGTCTGCTCCATGCTGGGCCCAGGGCGTGCAGAGGCTCCCTGCCGCCCAGAAGCCCAGGCCGGCACTGCTATGGTGCAGCTCGACACAGGGTCCATCTGGCCCCAGGGATTTCAGGGGCTGCCCACATTCACTTCTGGGGAGGGTGAGTGGCTGGTGGGGTCGGGGGAAAGGGAGGTCAGGATGGGGGTCAGGGGGGCTATGGCTATGTGTTTCACGGGCCCTACCTTGCCTGTGCCCAACAGCAGGGGGCTGAGGTCAACGCCGTCCAAGGTGATATTGGGCAGCTGGGCCCCTGCCAGGGGCTGCCAGGGTGGGCAGCAGGTCCAGGGAGCTGGCCAGCTCATGGGTCACACCTGGGAATAGAGGGCTGTATAGTCACTCCATTTGTGATCAGGGTCGGGAAGATGGGACCAAGAGTCCAGGAGCAGAAGGCCTGAAAACTGACCGGGAGCAATGTGACCTGGCCAGAAGGCCAAGGCAGGCTCTCGGACGCCCCCCTTCGAAAGTGGTTCCCTTTCCGCATCGCAGGAGGCCAGAGCAGCCTCCGTGGGACATCCGCATCGTCTCAGGTCTAGGACACACAGGGAGGACGTCAGCTATGAGGAGGCCAGGGTTTCCAGCTGGCCTCAGGGACCCCAGCCCCAGACCAATAAGTCACACATTTTGCACAGGAATGGCCAGCACGTCTGTCCAATCCCTGTCCTCCAAAGACCAGCACCTCCATGTACTCACAGCTGCCAGCCTCCCACATGCACCTGGGTGTCACCATATATGGCCAACAACTCCCGAGACCCCCTTAGCCCACTAGGTTCTTGGTCAGCGTCAACATCAGAAGACCCAGGGCCCTGTGTGGGGTTGACCAGCAGCCCCCTACCCCTGCCGAGTACCCGTTGTCCGCAGTGAAGAAGACGAGTGTCTCTCCGAGCAGCCCCAGGTCCCCCACAGCTGTCATCAGGGCCCCCCACAGCCGCATCCAGCTCCATCAGGGAGTCCCCAAATGGCCCTCGGCCTGAGTGCCCTGGAAAGCTCTGCCCACTGAACTGGGGGTAGTGGGTGTGCTGAGGATGGAGACTGGAGTTAGCACCAAGCAGGCATCACAGGGAGCCCGGGCCGGGGGCTGCGGTCACTCACATGGGAGGCGTAGTACAAGAAGAACGGGCGGCCTTGGCGTTGGGCGTCAGTCATGAGGTCACGGGCAAAAGCCACGTAGCGGGCCTCGAGTCCAGGCAGCCAGGGGGCTGTGCCTCCACCGACAGGTTGGCCAACAGAGGGACCGGGACCAGGCCCTGGTCACAGATGCCTTCGCAGGGGGTGGCCGGCGGGAAGCAGGTCAGGTTCTGGCAAGGGCCCTGAGGGAGCAGCTCCTTCAATGGTCTAGACTGTGAGGTGGGGCTCTGGGGTCAAGGGGAAGGACCCTGGTGGTTCCTACCTGGTCATGGGAGTATGGAATGCCCAGGAATCGGTGGAAGCCGTGGTGAGGGGGGAGAAAGGCCCCCTCAGGCCCCACCCCAAGGTGCCACTTGCCAGCTATTCCTGTGAGGTAGCCTTGGGCAGCCAGGACCTCAGCCAAGGTCACCTCCTCCAGGGGCAGGCCCCCTCGGGAGCTGGGCTCCAGAACTCCAGGGTACAAGCCCATCCGAACTGGGAGTCGGCCGGTGAGGAGGGCAGCCCTACAGGGCAAGTCAGAGTCCGAGCGGCAGAGCAAAACCAAGAAGCACACAAAGGGAGAGAGGAGAAAAACAGAGAGATGTGACTTTCTCCACAGAGGCAGAGACCCTGCTCCTCCCTGTGCACTCCAGAGTGGGTCTGGGAGGAACCAAACGATTGGGGCTGAGGGCTCCCAGCTTCCTTCCTCACCGGGAGGGTGTGCACAGAGACACAGGCACATAGAAGTCTGTGAACCGAAGACCCCCGGCGGCCAACTGGTCCAGATTGGGGGTGGTGGAACTGGGGTGCCCATAGGAGCCCAGGTCCCCGTAGCCCAGGTCATCAGCAAAGATCAGCAGGATGTTAGGTGGGCTGGCAGCAGCCAGGCCTGCGGCCAAGGTCAGGGTGAGGGTCCACAGAGCCTCCATGGCTCACCGCACAGACAGGCCTGTAACAGAGACCCTTGGGAGAGAAGGCAAACGGGCTCCCACAAGCTCTAACCAGGAGACCCCCAAATTTGAGCGCTACCCACTCCCCAAACCCGGACATTAACCTCCCCCAAGAACCCGGGCTCAGGCTCTACCCTCCGCTGAAACCCCAGATCCAAATACTCCCCCGACGGAGACAACTCCTTTCCAGCTGCCTCGGTACCCGGAGACTCTCGACCCCAACAAAACCCAGGAGCCTGTAGCCCGGGATCTAACTCCCTGGAGACCCTAAAGGGCCAGGACACCTTCAGACTCTCAGGCGGAGATCTGACCTTCTTCTGCTAAAGGTCCCGCCTAGGCTCGTGGTCAGGGGGCAGAAGTCCCAGAACACTGACCCGCGGAGACCCACGAAGCGGGACAAAAGTAGCTCAGGGCCGAGGAGGGGGCAAGTGCGGGACACCGGGAAGCCGGCCTGGCCCTACTCGGGCGCTTCCGCCTCGGCCCGGCCTGGCCCCGCCCCGGCCCTTGACCCGCGACTCCCGCGCGGCTCGCCCCGGGGCGGGGCACGGTGCTGAGGGGCGGGGCACGGCGCTGGGGGGCGGGGCACGGTGCTGGGAGGGATGGGGCACGGCGCTGAGGGGCGGGGCACGGCGCTGGGGGCGGGGCACGGTGCTGGGAGGGGCGGGGCACGGTGCTGAGGGGCGGGGCACGGCGCTGAGGGGGCGGGGCACGGCGCTGAGGGGGCGGGGCACGGCGCTGGGAGGTGCGGGGTCTCGGCTGGGTTGCGGGCGGCGAGTGCGCCCGGGTTTGCACCCCGAGGCATTCGGCACTGGAGGCGGGCGGCGCGTGAGGTACGCGCAGGACGGATCCTAGTGTTGGCGCTCGGCGCGCTAATGTTCCTTAAAGGCCCTGAGCCTGGAGAGTGTGGAATGAGCAAATCGAAACGGAAACCGTGGAGTCCGCGGGCTGCTGGCTTTTCCTACAATGCTATGTTTGGTGTTTTCTTGAAACAGATAAAAAATTCTTTCCAACCTTTCCCCCTCCGTTCGTGTATGTGTGGGTGTGGTGGGGGTGTGGTGGGCCGTGTGTGTGTGTGTGGTGTATTTGTGGGGTGTGTGTATGGTGTGTGTGTGTGGTGGGGGCGTGATGGGGCGTGAGTGTGTGTCGCGGAAGGGGCTGGTGTGGCATCTGGAGGGCGGTGTCTTCTCTGCATCCGGGTCACACCAATGGGAAGGGCTCATCCAAAGAGATGACGGGCCTGGCTCCATCACTGGACAGCCTTGTACGAGTGACTTCACTGTTTTGGCCCCCAGATTGCTTAGCTGTTTCAAAATAAGAGAGCGCCCCACGAGGCGGTTAGGCGGGTATCTCACTAAGTGCAACTAAACACCCCAAGGTCAGTGCCTCCCGGAGAGTGCCTCCCCACTGCAGCTCCCCTAGGACATCTCTTCCCTGGAACACCCTCACCCCCACCCTGGGGGTAGCTCTCTGGCCTCAGGCTCCCCAACAGGGTCGGGCCTCAGGACCCTCAGCATGGGCTGCTGTTGGAGAGGGTTTCTCATAGTTCCTGCCCCTGGAGCCAGCAGGAGCGTGCACAGGGTCCTTGAAAGGCCTCTGGTCCCTGGGGGTGGGGTCAAGACACAGCTTCCACTGAAGCCCAGCTGTGGAGCTGGCATTTTCCTATTGAAAGATGAAAGCTAAGACTAGAGGCAGTAAGAAGGAGCAAAAGTTGAAGGGCAGGGATCTCCCTGAGACAGGGCTGGGCTCCAGGCTGCTGCTGGCCTCGTTGGGAAGGGAAGGCTCCTGTGAGCCATCCCCTTGGTGTCAGACTCCAGTATAGGTTCTGTGCCTGTGCGTGGGAGCAGTATGGGGTGGGTGGCCAGGACAGAAAGTTTTTCCATGGCCCAGAAATCTTTGAACCTGTAATTGGAACTATCACAGCTGGTTAGTGCTGTGAATTGGAGTTTAAAAGGAATCAGCCAAAGGCCCTTTCTTCCCTTTCTGCTGCAAGCTGGGAACTACCCTTATTCTCCAGGAGAGCCAGCCTGTGGCTGTAATGTTATGCAAATGGCGGGCACTTTCCCCTGCAGACTCTGGAGGTTGCTCAGGCGTGTGCCCACGGCAGGCAGCCCTGACCTCTGGATGGGGAGAGGGCGCATGTGCCTCCATCTATGTTTGTTCAAAGCTGAGCTCTGTGGGCATCCGAGTCTTTCCGCGATTGTGGGCCTTTCTTGGCATTGCTGTGGGAGCTGGCAGGAGGGTCAGTTTGGGACAGAGCCCCGGTGGGAGGCAGCCTGCCAGGGTGCGGGAAGTGGCTCTGGACACTGTTAATTTGGAACTAACACCCACAGTTAAGAGAGGGGCCTTGTGAGCGGTGCCGGTCTGGTCTTTCTACACCTCGAACAAGGGGAGGGGCCTCGGTTTCCTGGGCCTGCCGGGGGCTGGTGTATCACTTGGCCCATTTGAAGGCATTCTGTGGTGGCTCCTGGGAATGGCTGATGTCGAGGATCCAGGACACCAAGGGCCCTGTGAGTAGGCCTCCACTGACCCTCTTGGGTCTGCTCCCTCCTCTTTGGCCTCAACAACCATTATTCCTAGCCCCAGGATACTGGAGGCAAAAGATCCTAAATCAATCAGATCTAACAGGGAGCAGGTTCTGGATTCAGATCCAGGGGCTCAGATGATGCTGACTGTGCTCTGGCTTTTAAAGCCAGGGTTCACAACAGCCCATGTGGATGAAGCCAAGCTGCTGGAAACCTCTTTGGTTTAATAGAGAAAAAGGCACCCGGAGACAGAGAGAGAAAGAAGTGTATTGTGCGTGACCTGGTCAGGTGTCCCCAGCTGTCCTCGGTGAGGGTCTGGAGGACTCCCTCTTTGAGACAGCAAGCTGCACTCCGGAGTCGAGAGGGGGAGCAGCGCGCGCTGTAGACTCCGGGGAGCTGGGTACTAGCAGAGGCTGCAGCGCCAGGCGGAATGGCATGGCCTCAGAGATTTTTGGCTCCCTGGCCATAGAGTCATCCTCCAGGACAAAAGCAGAGGGCAGTGGCAGCGGGGGGAGGTGGTGGGAAAGACCCTAGGTTTCGGGAACGTGGCCTAGACTTGAGTCACAGTGCAGCCCCTCTTCCAGTTCCTGGACATGAGTCACGCACGGCCCTGGAGCTGCCAGAGGGGAAAGGCCTAGCGGAAACACCCAAGGCTGCACGGAGTCTTCTCCCTGGCCTCCCTTGAGGGAGGCATGGCCTTCAGCCAGGATGGCCATGCTCTAGGGGAGGGACAGTCAGGTTCTCAGGGGTTGTTGGCCACTAATTCTGAGTGAATACCACTCCCCAGACATTCTGATGCCCCCATAGTCCACTGATCAGAGAGGGCTTTGGAGGCCACACAAGACAAGCGTATGGGGCTGCAGTCCATCTCACCATGGATGCAGTGATTATGTGAGTTTATTTTGTATTAATTTCCCTGGTTCTTAAGCATATCATTCTACTAGATGTACTGAGCAGCAGGCCAGTGCCACACTACCTGCTGATCTGGACAAGGACTCAAGGTAGTAAGCCCAAAGCAAAGCTCCTGGGGCTCCCCTCCTATAGCAGCTGAAGAAACACTAGCTGCCTTAACAGATAAACCCCCAAATCTCAGTGACTGAACACAACAGATATTTACTTCTTGCTCACAGAAAATCCAGTTTGCAACATAAGCAGAAATAGGGGTGGGTGAGTCTCTGCTCCATGTAGGCATTTAGGGACCCATAGAAGAGGAAGTAGGGGCTTCCCTGGTTGCTGAGGAACTGCTGCCATTTTTGACTCACGGATTTAAGATCATCCTGGATGCAGAAGGCTGAATAGAGAGCAGGCAGGATAAGAAGGAGGTATTTACTGATTACCTCCTAGGCCTAGGAGTGGCCGCGATTCCAGAACTCTTGACTTGGCCCTACCTAGACGCAAAAGGGGCTGGGAAATACAGACTCAGAGGGGTGGTCTGTTGGAGTCAGAAGGTGGGATATCAGCTTTCGGACATCTCAGTTTGCTGAATGTGGCAAAAAGTACATTCCTGCGGACTAGTTCTGTGGCGCTGCTGAGGGACACTATATCTCTAGGATCTCAGGCTAGATGCTTCTTTCAGTACTTCCAATGACTTTGCAGGCACTAACTCCATGTACCAAATCCCTTTTGGCTCAAAGCAGTCGTACATGGGTCCATACTCTATACCTAAACCCTGACTATTACAGTTAGGGAGATGAAAGGTCGAGGCACTGGGAGGGATCCCTTGGAGAGACGTGGATGATGTCAGAGCGCGGGGTGAGCACACAGCCTGTCGCCACAGTTCCCTGTGAGGGGGAGGACATGGTTGGCCAAGGGGGGCTGTTTGACCACTGCTCCATTTCTACTGCCTCATCCTCATCCTTCTGTGTGTGTGTTTGTGAGTAATACACATTTTAAACGCATGGCCTTTAGTTCATTTATTCATTCGTTAATATCTGTCCAACCATCATTAAGCATTTCTGTGTGCTGGCTACTGTGACTGAATACAAAAACAGATTCCCAACGACACAGTCGGAAACGCCTCTGTTGTGAAACACTCGGAAATGCTGCTGCTGTTCAGTTGCTCAGTTGCGTCCAACTCTCCGACTCTCTGCGACCCCATGGACTGCAGCACGCCAGGCCTCCCTGTCCTTCACTGTCTCCCAGAGCTTGCTCAAACTCATGTCCATCGAGTTGGTGATGCATCCAACCATCTCATCCTCTGACTCCTCCTTCTCCTCCTGCCCTCAATCTTTCCCAGCATCAGGGTCTTCTCCAGTGAGTCAGCTCTACGCATTAGGTGGCCGAAATATTGGAGCTTCAGCTTCAGCATCAGTCCTTCCAATGAGTACTCTGGGTTGATTTCCTTTAGGATTAACTGGTTTGATCTCCTTGCTGTCCAAGGGACTCTCTTCTCCAGCACCACAGTTTGAAAACATCTATTCTTTGGTGCTCAGCCTTCATTATGGTCCAACTCTCACACCTGTACACTGGAAAAACCATAGCTCTGACTATATGGACCTTTGTCAGCAAAGTGATGTCTCTGCTTTTTTTTTTTTTTTTAGGCTTCCCCCAGTGGTTCAGACAGTAAAGAATCTGCCTGCAACGCAGGAGACCCGGGTTTGTTCCATGGGTGGGGAAGATCCCCTGGAGAAGGGAATGGCAGCCCACTTGAGTATTCTTGCTTGAAGAATTCCATGGACAGAGAAGCCTGGCGGGCTACAGTTCATGGTGTTGCAAAGAGTTGGACATGACTGAGTGACTAATACTTTCACTCTCACCACTTTTTAATACTCTGTCTAGGTTTGTCATAGCTTTTTTCCCAAGGAGCAAGCATCTTTAATTTCATGGCTGCAGTCACCATCTGACATGACTTTGGAGCCCAACAAAATAAAATCTGTCACTGTTTCCATTTTTTCCCCATCTATTTGTCATGAAGTGATGGAAAGGGATGCCACGATCTTAGTGTTTTGAATGTTGAATATCAAGCCAGCTTTTTCACTCTTCTCTTTCACCTTCATCAAGAGGCTCTTTAGTTCCTCTTTGCTTTCTGCCATTAGGGTGGTATCATTTGCATATCTGAGATTGTTGATATTTCTCCCGGCAATCTTGATGCCAGCTTGTGGCTCATCCAGCCGGGCATTTTGCATGATGTAGTTTACATAGAAGTTAAATAAGCAGGGTGACAATATACAGCCTTGACATACTCCTTCCCCAGTTTGGAACCAGACTGTTGTTCCATGTCTGGTTCTAACTGCTGCTTCTTGACCTGTATACAGGTTTCTCAGGAGGTAGGTCAGGTGGTCTGGTATTCCCAGCTCTTTCAGAATTTTCCAGTTTATCATGATCTACACACTCAAAGGCTTTAGCACAGTCAACGAAGCAGAAGTAGATGTTTTTCTGGAATTCTCTTGCTTTTTGTATGATCCAATGGATGTTGGCAATTTGATCTCGGTTCCTCTGCCTTCTCTAAATCCAAAATGCACACTGGAAGTTCTTGATTCACATACTGCTGAAGCCTAGCTTGAAGGATTTTGAGTATTACCTTGCTAGCATGTGAAACTGCAATAAGGAGTTCATGACCTGAGCCACGGTCAGCTCCTGGTCTTGTTTATGCTGACTGTATAGAGCTTCTCCATCTTTGGCTGCAAAGAATATAAACAACCTGATTTCGGTGTTGACCATCTGGTGACGTCCATGTGTACAGTCCTCTCTTGTGTTGTTGGCAAACCAGCGTGCTACGTCCAGTGCATTCTCTTGGCAAAACTGTAAGCCTTTGCCCTGTTTCATTTTGTACTCAAAAGCCAAACTTGCCTGTTATTCCAGGTATCTTTTTTTCTTTTTAAAATTATCTTTTATTCAAGTATAATTAATTCACAATGTTCTAGGTATACAGCAGATTGATTCAGTCCTGATACACACAGACATATATATATGCGTGTCTGTTGTTATGCGGTCATTCAGTCACATGCAGCTCTTTTGTGACACCGTGGACTGAAGCCCAGTGGGCTCCTCTGTCCATTTCCCAGGCAAGGATACGGGAGTGCGTTGCTGTGCCCTCCTCCATCCAGCTCTCTCTTGACATCCTACTTTTGCATTCCCATGCCCTGTGATGTTTTTTTGGTGTTGGTTCTAGACAGTCTTGGAGGTCTTCACAGAACTAGCTTTATGGTATATTGGAATGTGTTCACTAGGCACCAGGTGCGTGGTGTCACACCCATGCGCTCTCCTAACCTGCACCAGGGCCCAGGGGGAGCTGGAGCCACCTCGTCAGCCCCAAAGCAGGAGCCTGGCATGTGGCCTGAATGGGGGAGGGAATGGAGCGAGTCCTAATTGTCCCTCACATGCCGGAGCCCACAGGGAGGCAGACTGAAGCCAGGAAGCCTTCTCAGGCTGCGGTGAGGGGTGGCTGAGCTGGGACGCTGCTCCGGCCCTGCCCTGAGGCCAGCCCTCCCACCTCTTCTACAGTCACGTTTCCTTTTAGAGAGGCCTTTCCCTTCTCCTTTGTGTGGACTTTCAGGTACCCTTGGCTCTTGAAGCCAAAAGCAAGAAAAGCAGGTTTCAGGGGCCAAGTTTGGAGAGCCAAGCCTCTTCGGAACCTTCCTGTCTCCCGTGTCTGTCTTCCTCCCAGGGCTGCTTTTCCCAAGGCTGCGCTCTGGGTCTTTAGTGTCTCTCGAGCCTCATTTCTCCCGTGTGTGCCAAGCGCGGAGAAAGGGTTTCTTCCCTCAGTTACGAGCCTTAGCCTCCAGAACAGGATTCTCATCGGCTCTGTTTGGGTCACATGCCCACTGTGGTGTTCCAAGTCCTGGCTTCTCCACTGACTCGCCATGTGCGACTTCGGTCAAGGTGAGTTGTTTCTAATTTGCTCTGTTTCCTCATTTGTTACATGAGGACAGTAATGGGCTGGCTCAGTGATGTAGTGGTGCCTGAATGAGTCCATACCCGTCATACACTTGGGATGACATGTAGTGCTCAAAAATCTGGGGGAGTAATCTATTTTCATAATGACTGCTATATATTTGTTTTTATTTAAGCAATTTTCATAAAGCTCTGTGGTGGTCTCTCTGTGAAGAAGTCTCCATATTAAGTTGTAGCCACTGCTGGTCCCCCAAATTTCGAGTCTTAATTATATTACCCTTTGTGGTCCCCCGGACCACCAAGCCAAGAAATTAACATGAAACAGTTCCAGCGCCACTTATACTGCTCTGAGGGACACATCTAGGCTTCCCAGGCCCAGCTGAGTTCATAAGCCCAAGTCACAAAACTGCCACGGGAAGAACCTACAGTCCCCCCTGCAGTGAGTGAGCTGGTAGAGGCTCCCAATGGGATCAGACGCCGAGAAGTCCACATATGTGAGCTGCTGACTAGAGCTTTAAAGACAATTAAAGACAAAAGAAATCTAAAAATTGCATTAACTAAAAGGAAAGAGCCAATATAAAGAAAGAAGAAGCATCTTTGATAATGTACCAAATACGGCTTGCAGAAATAAAATTTATGGCCACTGAAATTTAAAATTCTATGGGGGGTTAATAAAACCTATGGATGAGATCAATAACAGATTAAACTCAAACAGAATCAGTGAGATGGAAACCAGCAGTAGAGAGATTATCCAGCATACAGCACACAGAAAAATCTCCAGAGTATTGAGAGAAAATGTTCTGTCAATTTAGCATTCTACACTGGCTAAATTATCACTCAAAATAAGGGTGAAATAAGACATTTCAAAGTCACTACTTTCAGGAAGAAGAAAATTCAAGTCATAAGGAAAGTGAGTGAAGAGTGGGTTGACATGTGACTCCATGAGCAACCACAACGGACTCGCTGGAGGCAGATGTGGACGAAGGCCTGAGGCTAAGGGGGAGCCCCCTCTAGTGCACAGAAGGGGGAGGGGACAGCCTTTTCTTTGGGCTTTGTTAATCCCATGTTACAAATCTCAGTGTATTCATCAAAATGATAGAAACAATGTTTAACTCCAACAACAAAGGGAATTGAGGGAAACAGGAGTAAAGGTAATGTGATCAATCAAAGGAAGAGCCCAAAGGGAGAAAAAAGCAGCGCAGACAAGAAAACAGAAACCACTGACTGACAGCACAAACTAAAGCCAAGAATCAAGCGAGACAGACCAACAAGACTCGCAAAACCCCATTAAACGTTAATTTAGAAAATGGCTACACATACTCTTTACCAGAAGCACATCTAAGAATATAAAATGTAGAAAGAATAGAAGGAGAATGAGGGGAAAAGATATATGAGGTCAGTACTCACAAAACAGTGCTATGCCTAGACTAAATATTGAAAAAAATTAAGGCAAAAAGCATCATTAAGAATAAATAAGGTACCATGTAATGATAAAAGGAATAACTTATCAGAAAGCTATAATAATTCTAAATCTGTTAGCATTAAAAACAAAGCCTGAAAAGACAAATAAATCCCAAATTGGCAAAATTTCATGGAGAGGCTGCTAAAGTGGGATTTTGTCCCACCTCTTTTAGTAATTTGTAAATCAAACAAAGGGAACGTTAGAAAAGACATAGAATATTTGAATAATACAATTAACAAACGATACAATGGAGGTATGATTTTATGTGTGTGTATATTGTTGGAGATACACACACACACACACACACACACACACACACATCTTGCATCCAACAATTCCTACTGAACCACATACATGGCAACCAGAAAGTCTTTATAAAATCAGTATTATTCAAATATACTCAAATATATTTATATTTGTATTTTTTATATTTATTTTTTACAAATAAATTATATTTGTATTTGTACTCAGATATACTCAAAGATCAGTATTACGCAGATCATCTTCTCTGACCATAACACAATAAAAGAAATCAGTAGCTAACGGCGAGTCCTTCCTCAAAAATAAATAAATAAAAAGAAAGAAACCTAGTCTACATGTGGAAGCTTGGAGCAGCGCACTTCTCAGTAATCCCTAAGGCAAACAAATCAGCCCTGGGATTTCTTTGGAAGGACTGATGCTGAAGCTGAAACTCCAGTACTTTGGCCACCTCATGCGAAGAGTTGACTTACTGGAAAAGACTCTGATGCTGGGAGGGATTGGGGGCGGGAGGAGAAGGGGACGACGGACGATGAGATGGCTGGATGGCATCACAGACTCGATGGATGTGAGTCTGAGTGAACTCCGGGAGATAGTGATGGACAGGGAGGCCTGGCGTGCTGTGATTCACGGGGTCGCAGAGTCGGACATGACTGAGTGACTGAACTGAACTGAACTGAAAGGCAAACAATACACTGGAAATTAGAAAATCAAGGTGAAATTTAAAATACTACTTATTAAGACTTAATGGAGGGCTTCCCTGGCGGTCCACTGGCCAAGACTCCGAGTGCCCAGTGCAGGGGCCTGGGTTCAGTCCCTTCAGGGAACTAGATCCCACGCGCCAGGACTAACACCCGACTTAATGGACATAAATAAAGTGGAACTTGGAAATTTATAACCTTAAACACTCATTGTCAGAGAAAAGAAAGACTAAAAGTTGAATTTGGTACTCAGCTGAAGAAATTAGAAGAAGGATCCTAACAACAATCAAAGCAGTAGAAAGAAATAAACAGAAGAAAACAAACTAGAGATTAGCAGGATGAAAAGTCGATTCTTCTGAAGATTTGCATTTCCAGAAAAATAGAACTTATCAGACTTAGGGTGAAACTGAACCTGAATATACTGATAGGTGTTAAAGAACTTGAAGCAAGCAAAACAGCACAGAAACCCGTCCGGAGGCGCCGCAGCAGGCCCGGCAGCCGCGACGCTCAGGGGGCGCCGCCCTTACAAGCTGCTCCGAGTTCGGAGAGGGTCTGCCCTGAGCAGACAAAGCTGGGCGTGGACAGTTTGAAGATGAAAGTTCGGCAATGTCCACTGAGCAGGGACTAAGCCCAGGGCCTCAGACACAGCAGGAACCAGATCTGGAAAGCTCCCGCCCCACGGGGAGCCTGCATCCCGGGGGAAAGACCGGTCCTAGACCATAAGCAACAAGTGATTTCAGGGCAGGCAGACACTAGGGTGCTGTGAGGGAAGCCCAGAGTGGAGGCAGAGGAGAGCACAGGTGGGGAGACATCCCCCGGGGCGGGCCAGACAGCAGGACGCCCCCCCCCCCCGCCCCCGCCCGGAACCGGGAGACACAGCAGGCCTGCGGGGTTTGCAGTAAGAGGGGGCTGCGGGCCAGGCCTCTGTAGGCGACTGCGAGGGAGGGAAAGGCTGGGATTTGGGTGAGGAAGTGGCCCAGGAGTGTGGAAGGAGGGCGTGGTGGTGGTGGGGAACGCAGCCTCACCAGGAAGGGCTGGCAGGACGCCGCAGGTGGGGGTGCTCTGCCCACGCAGCGGGCAGAGGAGTGCTTAGGACCTTGCAGGTGGGGCACAGACGGCCTCTTCAGTGGCTGGGGGCCTGGGGGCCACGGAGTGGTGGGCAGTCTTCCACCGGAGAGGTCTGACCCTGTGCCAGGCATGTTCCGGACGCTTTGCCACATGA
This sequence comes from Nanger dama, assembly GCA_917880005.1. Taxonomy (NCBI): domain Eukaryota; kingdom Metazoa; phylum Chordata; class Mammalia; order Artiodactyla; family Bovidae; genus Nanger; species Nanger dama. Next base: position 117,257 of record CAKJTW010000046.1, on the reverse strand, counting down.
GCCTCCACAGGCCCTGGGCTTCTGAACCTGTGCTGGAGGAATCGGGGATGGGAGAACCATGGGTCTTTCTGGAACCTTAGCCCTGCTGGAAGGGCCTTGGGGTCTGGGGGCTCCTTGCCTTCGAGGCGGAGAGGCAGGGCTGGGCTGGGAGGGAGCCATGGGGGAGCTTTGTGGGAGCCTGGGGCCTTTTAGTCTCAACAAAATCGCCTGTCCCCGGGCTTCCTGCTCGCTAGCCCACCAGGCTGCAGGGCCAGGAGCACATGCTGTGGGAAAGGTGCTTCTGGGGGTCGGGATTTTTGCCGTTTGCCAGGGTGGCGGTGGGTTGGGGAGTGGTGCCAGCTTGGAATTTGTTCCTCATGTGCCCATTCTTTAGGCCAGGTGCTCTGTGGACCTGGCCCTGGCAGGGCAGGCCCAGTTGAGCCTGGAGACCAGGGGGTGTGTTGGTTGCGGCTCAGATGTGAGGTTTTCTCCTGAAAGCACGGCATTCATGGTGCTGGGTGTACCGAGTACAGGGGGCCCCTGGGGAGGCTGAATGGGTCCCCGTGAGGTCGTCTTGGTGGACAGGTGGGTGTCTGGCCGCCCAGGTCAAGGGCAGGGCTGCAGGGAGAGCCCGGAGGCCTGGGGCTGCTCTGAGGCTGTTTGGGGGAGATGCAGCCTCCTTCTGCAGCCCCATCACGGCTCTGGAGAATGTGGCCACAGCCGGCGGGGGAGGGGCACGGGGAAGGGGCAGCTCTGGGTGACTCAGGGAGGGGAGGCCAGGGGCAGGAAGGCGGTGGGGACAGGGGGCTGGGCAGCTCTCGTTTCCTCTCTCCAGGGCTGGGCCACATGCTTCCCAAGGTGCTTCCTGCAGATAAGTGGGCTTCCGGCAGCCCCCTACCCCTCCCATCCGCCCCAGCCTCTGGGGACCCTCAGCTCCCCACTCAGGCTAGGCCAGTGGCCTTGGGAAGAGCCTGAACATCCTGGGGTCATACTCCTAGGCAGGGAGGGTCCGCCCAGGCCTGGAAAGCAAGCCACAGCAGACTGCAGACAGCGCTGGACACACGCTCGGTGGGGTCAGTGGAGTCCTAGGAGGCAGAGGTTTTTCCTGGAGGGGGTGGTGGCTGGGGAGGGAGAGAGCCTGGTTTCCCTCAGGGGTCAGGGCTGGTCCTGGGGAAGTGGGTCTTCCTCTGGGGTGACCAGAGGCTGTTCCAGGGGCAGAGCGGTGAGTACTGTGGGGCTCTTTGGGCTGGGGACTTCTCCAACGGGGTGTCAAGAACTGGTCTGGGTGGGGGTAGGGTGCTTCCATGATGTCAGGGAAGGGTAGGGAGGTTATCTGTCTCTGTGTGTGTGTGGGGGTGGGGGGCGGTTCATTCAAGTTTATTCCTAGGAGGCTCAGGCGATCCAGGGCTGCTCTTGGAGAAGGCGGGTGAGGCTGGGGTATTTTCTACCAGGACCAGAAGGTGTCCCCAGGCTGGGCTGTTCTGTGAAGGTTAGCAAGTGTGTCTTGTGAGAGGGTGGGGGGTGTCAGGGCCTGTTCTCTGGGGAGGAGTCCAGCGCGGTGGGGGAGCTTTGTGGGAGTCAGAAGCTCTTTCTCCGGGAAATCAGGGCTATTTCAACGTGAAGGGGCTGCTCTTTGCTTTTAAGAACCTCGAGGGCTCGGGTTTCCCAGCTCTGGGGTAGTTTTGTGAGGCTGACGAGTATTGGGGGGGAGCTGGCGCGCTCCAATGGGGCGGTGGTGCCTGAGCTAGGCTCTTTATTGCGCTCCCTTCTCCTCCGCCTACTCATCACCCCCTCCCGCGTTGCCACGACAACGCGTAAAACTAAAATTCACTTCCCGGGTGCAGGTGGAGACTAGTAGCGCCCCCCTCCCCTAAGCCCTTCCTCTTAGGGTCGCGGCCCCATCCTGTTGTCGCTAAGGTGACCGGGAGGGGGTGACCCGCGTAGGAGCTAGGCGAACCAGGGGCCCTGGGGAGGGGGCTGGAGGAGCGGCGGGCCTCAGAGTCCGGAGCGAACTCCCCAAAGTCGGCTAGGGATGCGGGAGCCGCCAGCAGCGCTGAACACAGTTCGGCGAGGTCCTAAGGGTTAAGTTGGAGGGTTAAATGGTTCTGGCGGTGGGAGAGACCCCAGGGCTCTGAGGTCCCTGACGTCCCACCCCCAGGACTGGGACCGGTTGGTCCCTGTCATCCCCGGGTCTTGAGTAGGGTGGGGGAGAGGGGGTCGGCAGAGTGGGGAGAAGCTGCCACCCCCGGAAATTAATTCTCCAGTTTTCTCTCCCCTTCCTGCCCTGTCTTTGGTCCCAGTGCCCAAAGCGGCTCCCATCCCAGCTCCAAGACCCCCTCCTCGCCGCATCTTCCCCGGTGGTCCACGGATGCTCTTCCGCAGCCGAAGGGCGGCGCGGTCCTCGCTGCTCAGCCACTCCCCCCACCGAGGCCTAGGAGTCCCCACACCCCCAGCACAGCCCCCAGGGTCCCCACCCTGCTGCGCGGCCCTCGCCCTTCGCACGGACCCCCCTCCCCACCCCGGGACCCCAGACAGTCCCTTTCGCCCTCGCCGGCCCTGAGCGTCCCGGCCCTGAGCGTCCCGGCCCCCGCCTCCGGCTCAGCCCCCTGCCACCCCCGCTTCCCTCCCGGCTCAGGCCCCCTCCCCCCGCCGCCCCCGCCCCCGGGGAAGGCAGGCGCCGAGCGGAGCCGGGGCCGATGCAGCTGAGCCGCGCCGCCGCCGCCGCCGCCGCCGCCCCTGCGGAGCCCTCGGAGCCGCTGTCCCCGGCGCCGGCCCCGGCCCCCGGCTCCCCCGGCCCCCTCCCGCGCAGCGCGGCCGACGGGGCTCCGGTGGGGGGCCGGGGGGGCCGGGGCGCGGCGAGCCCCGGGGCGCCCAGCTCCCGGCCGCTAGCGGCCCCGGCCCGGGCGCGGGGATGGACGGCCCCGGGGCCAGCGCCGTGATCGTGCGCGTCGGCATCCCAGACCTGCAGCAAACGGTGAGCCTCGCCGCCCGGATCCCGGCGGCACCCTCGCCCCGCTCTCGCGGACCCCAACCCGCGCGCCGCGAGCCGTGCGCTGGAGACCCCGGCCCCGGCCACTCGCCCCTCCCCCGCCGCCTCCACCCGGACCCTCCCCGCGGCCGGGCGGGGGCGGGGCCTGTGGAAGCACCGCCCCCGGGGCGAGGCCTCGCGAGCGGGGCGCGGAGGCGGGGGTCCGCGGCCTCCGCTCCCTCGCCGGGACTCGGGCGGCGCCCCGGGCCTCCGTGCCCCGCGCTGGCCCGGCTCGATCGGCTCACGACCGCGCTCCGCTGCAGAAGTGCCTGCGCCTGGACCCGGCCGCGCCCGTTTGGGCCGCCAAGCAGCGCGTGCTCTGCGCCCTCAACCACAGCCTCCAGGACGCGCTCAACTACGGGCTCTTCCAGCCGCCCTCCCGGGGCCGCGCCGGCAAGTTCCTGGACGAGGAGCGGCTTCTGCAGGAATACCCGCCCAACCTGGACACGCCCCTGCCCTACCTGGAGGTGAGCAGCGGCCGGGGACGGGCAGAGCCCCGAGCTCCAGAGGGCGCGGCGGCGAGGGGCACGGACGCGGGGAGTTGATGTGTACGGGGCGAGTAAGGGTGAGCCGCGTGCAGGCGCGCGGTCAGCAGCACGTGCGACGGGGGGTGTGAGCGGGCGTGACTGCCCAGAGCGCCGCGTGGAGTACGCCCGCCGCGGGCTGTGTGCACATCTGTCTTGTCTTCCTGCCGCCGCCCGTGCAGTTGTCCTAAGGACAGACTAAGTCTTCCTCGTTTGCTCACCTGTTCATGATGTAAGGCCGTTGAGCACCCTGTGAGCAAGGGGACCAGATCCAGTTTGGAAGTGGGGGTGGCAAGTGCAATGGGCTTTGGAACAAGCGTTATGGTCGCTGAGCTCAGCTGACTGGGCCTCCCTGGTGGCACAGGCAGGTAGGCACAGTTCTGTCCAGAGAGGGGTGTCTAGGAAAGTAGGCCTGGAACCTGGTCTTGGAAGAGGACTGAGGTTTCCAGGGAATCCTGGGAGTGGGGGTGAGACAGGAAGGGCACAGCAGGCAGAGGGGCCGCTGGGCGTGCAGCACACCTGCCCTCGGTGCAGGTCGTGTCCACGGCGTGTGCATGGGCTGGTGAGGCCGGTGGCAGGAGCTTTGTTATGCGGCGATGAGCAGTGTGGGGGAGGGCCTGGCCACACAGCAGTGGGCAGGACTCCATTCTGTGCCTGCTTTCACTTACTCAGTCCAGGTGGGTGCCTTTTTTCTGCCTTGTCTTTACCTGAGCAGTTTCGATACAAGAGGCGAGTTTATGCCCAGAACCTCATTGATGATAAGCAGTTTGCAAAGCTTCACACAAGGTAAGGAGGCAGCCGCAAGCGAGGGTGCTCGAAGGTGGTTCCCGCACTCCCTCCAGTGCCCTCCCCGCCATGCTCCCCTAGCTCAGCCTTCGCTGGATTTTGTGATGTCAAAAATGCCCTTGAAAAATTCCCTTCTCAAGGCCTTCCCCCTGTCCCCAGAACGGCCACCCCAGCCTGATTGGGCTGGCCAGCTTTGGCTCAGTCCGCTTTCTCCTGTCATCAGGGACCCAGAGTGGGCGTAGGGGGCGACTAGAGGGCCGGATGCACACTCCAGGCACCAAGACTTTGGGGTGGTCGGTCTGGTGATGGGCTCCACTCAGGTCAGACTCTCACTGACCCCTCTGGTGGGCCCGGCTAAGGGTGGAGTGCAGTAGGGTGCAGTGTCTTTGCGGGGGTGACGTGAGCAGATGTGGTTGTTGAGGGGAGCTGGGTTGGGGTGGGGAGAACAGGGCATCTGGAACTTAGTGGTCATCCAGTGCGAGGCACTTGAAATTAGGCATCTCGTTATTTTTTTCTGGGAGGAACTATTATTATCCCATTTCATAGATGAAGATACTTAGTCCCAGAGAATTGAAGTGAGTTGCTTATAGCTCTGCATCCAGTGATGCTGGGGTTGAACCCAGATCTTCTGACTCTGGGGCCCTGTTCCTAGGCCTACCTGTGGGCTCTTTACTCCTGGGTACTGTTGCTAGGAGGGTCTGACCCCACCTGCTCTTTGGGGGTTACCTCCCTGCCTCCTCTGAAAGTAGGAGGGGCAGGGTGGGTACCCTGGCCCTTTCCATAGGCAGACTCCCTGAGTTTCCACCCCCAGGCTCCCATGGGCCAGCGGACATTTGCTTGCTGGACACTTCATTGACAGTCTCTGGGGCCTAAGAGAGGGATCTGCACATTCACCCCTGTGCCCCAGTGACCCCCTTGTGACCCCAGAGCCTCCGTGCCAGACTCCTCTGCTGCCTTGGTTCTGCGGCTGGGCAGAGATCCCCTCACTGGTCTTGGTATAGCCCATTACCTTGGATTCCTCCCATAGTTACCTCTCCTCTAAAGCTGACCTCAGTGACCTGCAGGACACCAATGACTCTTGACCTTCAGTGAGTCTCACTTGATGTTAGGATGAGTTTCAACTCCGTGCCACAGCCCCGTGTTTCCAGCCCTGGTCTCTGGCCGGCCCCAGCTCCACACTGAGTCTCCCGCCCCCCACGCCGGCGGGGCCGAGGTCTTTCCTCTCAGCTCTGACCATCCTTCCTCCCATCCTGTCGTTCTAACCCCGCCAGAGGGTGCCCCCTCGCGTGGAGCTGGCCCCCACGGCACCGCGTCCTTTTTCTGACGCGTGTCATCTCTAGAGGGCCTGGGGCCTCCGGCCAAGGCACCTTGTCTGCTGCAGGCAGCACTGTAGCGGCAGCGGCAGCTTAGTGAGGCTTTGCTGAGCGCACTGGTGCGTGACTGGGTGAGTGAAGGAACAGCAGTCAGAGTCACCCGGCAGGAGGGGGCACCTGGCAATCGAGGGAGGGCCCTGGAGCTGGGCCCTGTCGTGGGGTGAGCTCGTGAGGAAGACGCACTGGAGAAGGAGCACGCTACCCTGGGAGGCGGGGTGCGTGCTGCCCCTGGCTGGCTCCTGCCCACATGGCTTCAGGCTTTTCCAGGCTGGACAGGTTGGGGCATCAGGGCCAGGGAGAGAAGCCAGGGCAGAGGCTGAGGCTGAGGGAGGGACCTCACTTAGCTGGGCTTGGAGGCGAGGAAGGATCCAGTGGAGCTGGGACCGGGGCCACAGTGGAAGTGCATGGTCAGGGCACCATGGGAGAGGGAGAAGGTCATGGTGTAGGCTGGCGGGCCCGCATGAGGGGCGCGGCAGTTCCCTGGGTGACGTGGGCAACGGTCAGAGGACTATCGTCAAGCATGGGCTGATCAGGATGGCTGGCTGTTCCAGGCGAACCTGAAGAAGTTTATGGAATATGTCCAGCTGCACAGCACGGACAAGGTGGCCCGCCTGCTGGACAAGGGGCTGGACCCCAATTTCCACGATCCTGACTCAGGAGGTGAGAAGCAGATCAGGGAGGGGCACGGTCTGGGAATGGCCAGGACTGTGACCTCCGCCTGTCCCTTGAACCCAGAGTGTCCGCTGAGCCTGGCCGCCCAGCTGGACGACGCCACCGACCTGCTGAAGGTGCTGAAGAACGGCGGTGCTCACCTGGACTTCCGCACGCGAGACGGGCTCACGGCTGTGCACTGTGCCACACGCCAGCGGAATGCGGCCGCCTTGACGGTCAGTGCATGCCCAGCCCTCGCCGGAGCGTTGGGTGACCCGGGAGGCGGAAAGAGGCTGGCCTGGCATGAATACTGAGGTTCTTGCCCTCAGACCCTGCTGGACCTGGGCGCCTCCACCGGACTACAAGGACAGCCGTGGTCTGACGCCCCCTTGTACCACAGTGCCCTGGGCGGGGGGACGCCCTCTGCTGCGAGCTGCTCCTGCATGACCATGCGCAGCTGGGGACCACCGACGAGAACGGCTGGCAGGAAGTCCACCAGGTAGGCAGGGGCTCAGGGGCAGGGGCCCTGGGGTTGGCCTGTGGGTCTGGGCTCCAGCAATAACGCCCCTCCCCAGGCCTGCCGCTTCGGGCATGTGCAGCACCTGGAGCACCTCCTGTTCTACGGAGCTGACATGGGGGCTCAGAACGCCTCTGGGAACACAGCCTTGCACATCTGTGCTCTCTACAACCAGGTCAGTCTGCACACACGTGTGCACACAGGTGAAGCTGTGAGTGACTACATGTGTGTGCGTGTCTGGCCCTGTGGCTCACACCACAGTTGCGTGTCCCGCCTCCTGCAGTGAGCCGGGTGGTTGTGCGGTCTATGTGTGCCTGTCGTTTCCCTGAACACGTGTGTCATACACGTACACTGTGTATGTGTATGGCCCCTCTGGGCCAGCTAGGACCTGCACACTTACACCTGACCTGCTCGTCTGCATGCTACACATGTGTGTGGTGCACACGTCGCCGTGGGCCCTGTGTGTGCATGCATTGCCCCCAGCCATGACACCTCCTCCAATCTTCCCGCAGGAGAGCTGTGCCCGTGTCCTGCTTTTCCGTGGAGCCAACAAAGATGTCCGCAACTACAACAGCCAGACAGCCTTCCAGGTACGTGAATGTCTGCAGGAGCACGGGGCTCCCTGGGGCGCGTCCCTCCATCTCTGCGTGGCTTGGGCTTTCTGGGCCTTGCTCTATTCCCTGTAAAGCAGTGAGGGAGCTCTGGGCCCAGGGTTGTCCCAGGGTGAGGTGGAGGAAGGGGGTGAGCCAGGGCAGTGCCCTTCTCTTGTGAGAGGTGCTCACTGAGGACGGCTCCCTCGGTCCCCCTTCCAGGGAGAGGAGAGGAGGGTCAGAAGGCTCTGGGGCCAGGGGATAACAGGTGTGGGCTGTGACTGTCCCTTCAGGGGCCTTCACAGGTCACGTGGGGAGAGCAGGCCTGGCCCATGACTGTCCCGTCAGGGGCCTTCACAGGTCACGTGGGGAGATCAGGCATGTGGAGGGGCCATTCCGAGAATGCGCAGGGTGGCCAGTGTGTTCCAGCTTTAGCTCTGAGAGTCTTGTGTCCCAGGAGACCCCTCAGTCCCACACAGACTGGGGTGGTGGGTCAGACAGGGGCCAAGGTCTGAGCCTGGGGCCCCCAGCCGAGGACGAGCCTGCTTGGGCATTCAGGGAGCCCCAAGGGCTGAGGGGAGGCGTAGTCTGCGCTGCTGAGCCTCCCTCCTCCCCTCCTCCCCCAGGTGGCCATCATAGCGGGGAACTTTGAGCTCGCGGAGGTCATCAAGACCCACAGAGATTCGGACGTTGGTGAGTTCTGCCCACCGAGGGCCCTGCCGACGCGGATGTGTGGGGGCTGTCGGGGCCCGACGGGGCAAGAGTGAGTGGGGTCGCTGCGAAGGGGCCCCTAACCCGGAGCCTTTCCTCCACCTCTCCCAGTGGCCCCGTTAGTGGGTCCTGCAGGGATAGGGAGTGCGCTGAGGGAGAGGGCCTCTGCAGGTGGCAGAGGGTCAGCTTCGGGTCACGGTGAGGTGAGGCTGTGGGCTGCGGTTAGTCAGGTCAGCGTAAAGGGTCTGGCTGTAATTGTTCAGTTCAACGCAGTCGCTCAGTCGTGTCCGACTCTCTGTGACCCCATGGCCTGCAGCACGCCAGGCCTCCCTGTCCATCCCCAGCCCCCCGGAGTTCACCCAAACTCGCGTCCATTGAGTTGGTGGTGCCATCCAGCCATCTCATCCTCTGCAGTCCCCTTCCCCTCCTGCCCTCAATCGTAGTCACTTCCCCGCTGGATTTAGGGGTCAGCTTAGATTGGAAGCAGGGTTGGAGTTGGGTCAGGGTGCTTTCCTGTGAGGCCGTGTGCAGGGCCAGCAGGGGACGTGTGGCAGAGGAGCGCCGCCGCAGACGCGCGGGGCTCCGCTTCAGCTGGAAGCGCAGGCACTGAGTGGCCCCCAGCAAGCCTCCTCGCGCGGCAGGACCGCCTGTGCGCCTGTGTGAAGGAGTCAGGGCGCAGGCAGGGGTGTGTGGGGAAGGCAGCCGCCGTCTCGGGACAGGGGGCTCTGAGCGCTCAGCAGCCAGTGTTTCGGGGGCCCAGCACGTGCCCCCCGAGGGAGCCCAGCAGCTGGCCTCAGGGGCCACCCTCTCCCAGGCAGCGTTGCCTGTGGGGCTGGGCAGGAAGCCGTCCCGCAAATCCTGAGCTCCCCTCCCCATGTAGAGTGGCTGCGGGTGGGCCTCTCCTCCTGAAAGGAGTATTCTCTGGCCAGAGGCTGCCGCTTCCAGCCACCTGGCCACAGAGCGAGCCCCGTCTCTGCTCCCTCTCTCCTGGGTGGACAAGGCTTTCTGCTCACGGCTTTCCTGGGAGCATAGACTCTCAGGCTTCTCTCTCTGTTGGGACTGCATTTTTACAAAGGTTAAAGTGAGAGTGGACAGCAAAGGGCTAAGGCTGGTCCCAGGGTCTGAGTCCTTGTTCGTTCTCATGTGAGGTTATGGTAGGTTACGGTTAGGACAAGGTCAAGTTCGTGTTTAAGGAGTCTTCGGATATAGGCTCCCTGAACAGACCTGCCGGCAGTGAGGCTTGGTTGTGAGCCCCTCATTTCCAGGCAGAGTCAGCAGTGGTCTGTGACAGTGGGCAGGCCCTGTACCCTCCAGCAGCGGCAGCCGGTGCGTGTTGAGCATGTGGCTGAACCGATGAGATGGTGTCGACTTGCGGTCCGGGTTCTGCTTGAGAGAGGACTGTGGTGAAGCCTGAGGTCTGAACTGGGCTGAGAGGCAGAGCAAGGCTCCAGTGATGTTCTGGCTGGGGCTGCTGCTCGTTTTGGAGGAGGTCGTCAGCCTGGGACCAGCTCAGATGCTGGATGTGCGAGGCTCTATCTGCTGCTTGTGATGCCACCTTGGGAAAGTGGCTTGGGACTTCTGTGCCTCAGTTTCCTTAGGTAAAATAAAGTCTTACGGTTCTGTACTCCTTCCCTCACTGACCTTATGCAGCGTTCGATTCCATGGGTGTGGACTCTGGCACCGCCTTGGTCCAGCTGGTTGGAGGGAGGGTGGGCTTGTTTGTGATCCAGGCTGGGAGTCAGGAAGGCCTCCGCTGCCCCTCATCTTTGGACAGAGATGCTGGGGCCCCTGTGGTCACCATTATCAGCTTCTGTGTGGCTGATCCAGGGTGTGCTCACCTGGCTGGGGTCAGGCATTTGTGGCTGAGCTGAGAGGCCACATCAGTTAGTCCCACTGTTGGCATCACGCTGCTCGCCATGCGCCCTTACCTGCTCGGATGCCACACATACACTCAGATGACAGCCGGATGCGCCTGAGTTACAAGGGCGTATATTCTGAGCATTTGGGATGACCCTCTCAACAAGCACCCGGTGAGTGAGTGCTGTTAGTCCACTTTACAGAGGAGGAAGCCCCAGGCTCAGAGGGATTAATAGCAGAGCCTGTCTTCAGACCAGAGCGATCCAGAGATCCAGCCTTGTTCCCCGCCCCTCCCCTCGGCACAGTGCCCTCTGGGAGTCAGAGGTTGTGTCTCGCTGCAGCTCGGGGACCCAGGTGGGACCTGCACAGAGAGGAGGGGCAGCAGGGGGGCGCTGCCCAGCCAGCCTTCCTTTCCCTCCAGCACAAAGCCGCCTGGAGGGATCTTGTAGGCTGATCCCTGTCGCCACTCTTCAGGGGACAGGTCACCTGGAAGCCTCTTGGCAGTCCCCCATTCCCCCAGACAGACCCGGAAGAAGCAGGGACCCTGCCCGGAGCAGCCACCTCTGCTCCCCTCCCTGCTGCCTTGGGCTGCCTCTGGGTCCTCAGGCCCTCCTCCCAGCTCTGGTGTACACACCCTGAAGCACACTGCTCACTGACTTGTCCCAGACTGCTTTTGAAGAGTGCCCTAGGAAAGTGCTTCTCACTTTGTAGTGTACATTTGAGTCACCCAGGGATCTAGTTAAATGTAGATTCTGACTCAGAGGGTCTGGATGGAGCCTGAGATTTCCTAAGGAGCTGGAGGTGAGGCTGCTGGTCTGCATAACCAGAGTCTAGAATAGGGCTTGGCAAACAATGTGCCCAGGCCAAATCCAGCCTTCTGTCTGTTGTTTATTTTAATCGAGGCTTTAAAATCAAAGATTTAAATTTCAGTTAAAATCAAATTCATTTAACATAAAATTAACTATTTTAAATTGAATAATTTAGTGGTACTTAAGACATTCACAACCAACTCTATTGAGTTCCATAACATTTTCATCATTGCAAATGGAGACTCTGTGTGTATTAAGCAATTATTCCACACTACCCTCTCCCTCAGCCCCTGTCAGCCATTAACGTGCCTTCTGTCTATATAGATTTGCCTATTCTGGATATTTCATGTAAGTGGAATGGCGCTTGGTGTTTGGCTTCCTTCAACAAACTGAAGCATGTTTTCCAGCTTCATCCATATTGCAGGGTGCGTCACTGCTTCATGAGTCTCTATGGCTGAATGATATCCCGCTGTTTGTGGCATCTTGTTTATCCATTCATCCTTTGCAGACATCTGAGTGCTTTCCACCCTTTGTGGAAATTATTATTGTGAATTATTATTGTGAATATTGCTGTATGGACATGTGTGAAATGTATTTGTTTGGATACTACTTTCAAGTATTTGGGGTACACACTTAGAGGAGAATTGCTGTGTCGTATGATGATTCTATATTTAATTTTTTGAGGAACTGCTAAATTGTTTTTTACCATTTTACACTCCCACCAGAAATGCATGATGGTTCCAGATTCTTCAGATCCTCACCAATACTTGTTATCACCTTAAAAAAAATTATAGCCATTCTAGTCCAAGTGAAGAGGTATCTCATTGAGGTTTTGATTTGCATTTTCTTAACAGCTATTGGTGCATCTTTTCATGTGCTTATTGGATGTTTGTATATCTTTTTGGAGAAATGTCAAGTTCTTTGATCATTTTAAAATTTCCCATAGAATACATTAGAAAGTGTTCCTTCCTCTTCTATTTTTTGGGAAGAATTTCAGAAGGACTTTGCTAATTCCTCTTTAAATGTTTGGTAGAATTCATTAGTGATGCCATCTGATGCTGGACTTTTCTTTGTTGGGAGATTTGTGATTACTGATCCCATCTCCTTGCTGTTTATAGGTCTGTTTAGATTCTCTATTTCTTCTTGAGTCAGTTTTGGCTACTTGCGTTTTCCTAAAAATTTGTCCATCTTGTCTAGTTTATCTAATTTGTTGGCATACAATTATTCATAGTTTCCTCTTATATTCCTTTCTAATTGTATGACATCAAGCAGCAACGTTCCCATCCTCATTCCTGCTTTCAGTCACTTGTGCCCCCTCCTCTGCTTTTCCCGAGTCTGGCTAAAGGCTTGTGGAGCTTACTGATGTTTTTGAAGAAGCAGATTTTGGTGCCATTGACTCCCTCTGTGTCTCTAATCTCTGTTCTGTTCATCTCATGTCGTCTCTACTGGTTCCTTCCTTTGGGTTTGGTTTGCTTTTCTTTTCTAGTTCCTTAAATAGGTTATTGATTTGAGACTCCCCCCTCTTTTTTTTTGGAGACTTCTCTTTTTAATGTAGGTGTTACAGCTATAAATGTCTGTTTTAGTACCACTGTTGCTGCATCTCATAAGTTTTGGTATGTCGTATTTTTGTTTTTATTTTCTTAAAGTGTTTTCAATTTTTCTTATGATTTCTGTTTTGACATAGTGGTTGCTTAAGAGTGTTGTTTAAGTTTTCACATATTTGGGAATTTTCCAGGTTTTTCCCCCTGCTATTTATTTTGAGCTTCATTCCATTGTCTCTGCAGAAGACACTTTGTATAATTTCAGTCTTTTTAAACTTATTGAGACTTTTTTGGCGACCTCACAAATGATCTATCCTGGAGAGTGTTTCACGTGCACTTGGGAATAATGTGTATTCTGCTTTTGTTTTGTGGAGTGCCCTATATATATCTGTTAGGTCTAAGTGGTTCAAGTCTTCTGTGTTCTTACTGATCTTCTCTCTCGATGCTCTATGCATTATTGAAAGCAGGGTGTTGAAGTCCAATATTACTGTAGAACTGTCTATTTCTCCAAATATATCAATGTTTGTTTCTATATATTTTGATGCTTTGTTGTTTGTTACATATGTTAATAATTGTTAATCTAGTTGGCAATTGACACTTTTATCTAATATAATGTCCTCTTTCTCTCTTAATACTTTTAAAGTCTATTTTTTCTATTATTAATGTAGCTACTTAGATCTCTTTTGGTTACTATTTACATGAAACATTTTCTTTTACCCTTTTCTTTTAAGCCTACTTGTGTCTTTGGATCTAAAGTGACTCTTTTGTAAAAGCATATAGTTGGATCATGTTTTAATCACCATCTGCTATTTAAATAAAGTTTTATTGGAACTCAGCCACACCCATTTGCTCATATATACTGTTTGAGGCTCTTTTCACACTGCAGTGGCTGGGCTGAGTCCTTGCAACAGAGACTGAGTGGCTTGCAAAGCCTGAAATGTTTACTCTCAGATTCTTTACAGATGTTTGCCAACCCCTGGTCTAGAATGTCTCTTTCACAGTTTCTCTGGTGATAGTCAACTGCAGATACCTCCATACAGCGGTGGTCTGCTGAGGTTTGTCACATGTGGCCGGTTTTTGTCTCTCTGGAAGCCTGTGAGATGGGCAGTTCCAAGAGCAGATCTAAGCAGTCCTGAGACCTCATGTAGCTGGCAGGAAGGGCAGGATTTTGCCTCTGAAGCTAGAGCTGGAGGCAGCTTGGTGTGTGGCCGTGCCCTCTCCCGCCCATCCCAGCTTCAGTCATAGAGTGATCAACTGGCCTGTTCTGCCTGGGACTGAGGCAGTCCCTGGGACAGAGGATTTTACTTTTGAAATCTGGAGATACCAGGCAAACTAGGAGAAGCTGGTTCCCTAATTTGGCTGCCCAGAGTCTCACCTGTTCCCCTCCCCCCACCCCAGTGCCATTCAGGGAAACCCCCAGCTACGCGAAGCGGCGGCGGCTGGCTGGCCCCAGCGCCCTGGCCTCGCCTCGGCCCCTGCAGCGCTCAGCCAGTGACATCAACCTGAAGGGCGAGGTGCAGCCAGCAGCTTCTCCTGGGCCTTCACTGCGAAGCCTGCCCCACCAGCTGCTGCTCCAGCGACTGCAGGAGGAGAAAGACCGGGACCGGGATGGGGACCAGCAGAATGACAGTGGCCCCGCCACAGGCAGGGGCGGCCAGAGCAAGATCAGGTAGGAGGAGGCGGGCCTGAGCCAGGAAGAGCCGGCAAGGGGCGGGCGAGCGGCAGGGGAGAGGCCTGGCTCTGCAGGGATGAGCTGAGGTTTGGGTGGGGGCCTCCCAGGGTGGGGAAGGGAAAACGGTGAGGTCCCCTGGCCTGGGGCAGGCTCCCCGACACTGAGCTCTGTTTGCAGTCACACTTGTGCTGAGGGCAGTGGGCAGCTGCAGGAGGGCGCTGGGAGGAGAGGGTCTGGTCAGAGCTGTGGTTTAGAAAACTTCGCGCCAGGGAGGAGGAGCGAGGGCTGGGATGAGCCAGGGCTGGGTGAGCTGTGCTAAGAGGTTAGGGACTGGTGCGTCCTCTCCATGCGGGCTCCAAATCCATAGGTGGACCCCAGCCCTGCTCCCAGAGGAGAGTCTTGGTGTTTCCCCAACCCCTTTGGCCTCCACGGTTCTCCTCTTTGCCCTTCACCATGAGTGCTGGGGCCCTGTTGGGCTGGAAGCGCACTGAGCCAGCAGTGGGAGTGAAAGGTGGGTGCTGGCTCGACAGACAGACAGCCAGAGGCCAGTGCGCTCCTTGCACCCGCTGCCTGTGTGGCCTTGGGCACGTTAGCGGGCCACTCTGTGCCTGGGTTTCTCATCAGTTAGGCGTGACTGATCCTTCCCCAAACATTGCCTTTGGGATGCCTTCTGGAGCCTGGCAGTGAGGGCTCCCTACTTGGACCCCTGGCCCCTGGCACAAGCCAGCGCTGCTGATTAAGGCCTCTCCCTCCCCACACCTTCAAGGCAGGAGCTGCAGTTGCCCCAGAGCCAGTCACATAGAAGGCGCTCCCGGAGACATGTTGGACGAGAGAGTCACACAAATAGCGCTTTGTTTTCTCAGTGACAGCTGGGCTGAGCAGCATAGTGTGTATCCTCTCACTTAACCTTGACCTTGTATGAGGCTGTGCTCTATTTTACAGATGAGGGTCCTCACACTCAGGTCGAGTAAGTGACTTGGCCAAGGCCACGGAGCTAGGAAGCAGCTTAACTTGCCCCCAGGTAGACCTGATTCCCAAACTTGCTAAGTGTGAGTGCTCAGCAGAGGGCCTGGGGTGCAACAGGAGCTCATAAAAGCCATGTCTTCCTCTGCTGTCGCCCCCTGCTCATACAGCCTTGACCTGTGATATCTTCCCCCGTCTTTCTGTGTCCCTACCCAGACTGCAAGGCTACTTGTCCTGCCCCAAGTCACTTCAGTTCTCCCCCAAATCTTGCATAGCCCTGTGGCTAAAAGAACAAGCTTTGGGATGGTTCAGCTCTGCAGAGGCTGCTCCTGAGCTGGAGCTGTGCGGAAGCCCTGCTTTCATTTGGTTTTTGTATATTCACTCATCCTTTTAGCAAACACAAACTAAGACTTGCTCTGGGTGGGGCTACAGCTGACTGCTCTGTGGGGAGAATAGAATTTTTATTACTCTTTCTTCAACAAACATTTAGTAGGTGCCTAGGGTGCCAACTGTAGTGGGGGCTAATAGCAGGGAGTTCTAAAAGTCTCAGGACACTGACAGCTGGGGCCCAGGGCTCAGAAGCAATGAAGTAGGGAGTGATCCAGGTAAGGGAGCCTCCCAGTGAGCCGGCCAAGACGGGGCTGAGGAAGTTTGGCGCACTCTGGAGGGAGAGGGCCTCCGTGGGAGATCACCTTTGGTTGCAGGAGAGAAGTGTCTTGAGTTTGAGCTGCTGTCGGTGGGGGATTCATAGAGGTGGGGGAGGTGGCGCCCCCTCTTGGCAAAGCCTGGCCTGCAAAGTCAGAGTCCCCACCAGCATCACAGAGCAGGGCAGAGAAGGCTGTGTTCGAAGCTGAGCGGTAACTTCACACAGTCGGCTAGACGAGCAGGAGTGGGATAGTTGAGGTGCTGGGAACGGCCCGGATAGAGAAAGGAAGGCACCAGCCGTATAACTGAAGTGCAGCTCACTCTCGCCTCCGAGAGCCTGGCTACTGGCGAAGACTGTGGACGTGGTCCGCCCAGGTGCTCGGGAGCCGGTGCAGGCCTCTGAGCAGGCGAAGTCTGAGGGCTGAGGCCTCGGGCTCGGTGCCCAGGCGGTCAGCGTGGAGAGGGCATGAGCATCCGAGGCGGATGTCCGGGAGGAGAGGACCCAGGTCCAGAGGGGAATTCGGGCGCCCAGCACTCGCGGCGGCCACGGTGTGCGGTGGCCGAGGCCCTAGCTGGAGGGGCGCGCGGACCCGCGGGGGAGCCCCTCCTGGAGGCTAGGCGAACCCTGAACCGGTTCTGAGACGCTCTTCTCCAGTCCGAAGCCCCTTCGGACTTCCTCTCCCGGCCGGCCTCGCCTCCCGGTGTCCCCGCGCTCCTCCGTCGGACCGACCCCCTCCCCAGCCTTCTCCTCCGCGCACCGTAGTCCCCCTCGGCCCGGTGGCCTCTCCGCGTCCGGGCCGCGGCGACCGGGCCGCAGGGGGGAGAGGAGGGAGCCCGGCCCGCCGCCCGCAGAGGGAGGAGCCGGGCCGCGGAGGAGGCGGGGCGCGCGGGAGCGGCCGCGGCATGGAGCGAGCCCGGCGCGCCCGGGAGCGCAGCCCCGCGGCCCCGGAGCCCTGAGCGGGCGCGGCTCGTGCGCTGGCGGGAGCGGGCCGGGCGCGGCGGCGCGGCCCATGGAGCGGCCCCGGGCCGGGCCCCCGGCGGGCGGGCGGGCGGCGGCGGGCGGCGGGCGGCGGGCGCTGCGGCGGCGGCTGCGGTGAGGCCGGCGGCGGGGGCCGGGCCGCGCGCCATGGAGGCCCCGGGCGCCGGCTTCGCGTGCCCGCTGCCCCCGGCATCGCGTCCGTCACCTACGTGTTCGTCTACAGCCCGAGCGGGCCCGGCGGCCCCGGCGGCCCCGGCCCCGCGCCCGGCCCCGGCCCGGCGCCCCCGCGCCCCCGCGCCGCCGCCCCGGGGCCCGAAGCGGAAACTTTACAGCGCAGTCCCCGGCCGCAAGTTCATCGCCGTGAAGGCGCACAGCCCGCAGGGCGAGGGCGAGATCCCGCTGCACCGCGGCGAGGCCGTGAAGGGTGAGGGGCGCGGGGGCGGGGTCGCGGGGGCGCGGCGCCGGGCCTCCCGGGGCTCGCGGGCGTTCTGGCGGCCGCGGAGGGCCTGGCGTCAGGGGTGTCCCCGGGAACTCTGAGCCGCCGCGGTCATAGGGGATGTCTGTGCCACAGGGGATCCCTTGTGTCCCTGGGAAGGGAGGGCTGTTTGTCTTCACGGAGCTCCTGTCATGGGGTTTCTCTCCATCCTCTGTCATCTTGGACTCCCCAAAATGTCAGCACAGGGGCTCCCTCGCCTCCCGGGGGTGTTTCGGTGTCACTCTGGGGGCTGCTGGTGGTGGGGCTCTCGTGTTCGTAGGACCCTATCCTGTTACAGAGCTTCCTTGCATTATGGGGTTCCTGTGTCACTTCTGGGACTTTCTTCATTGGAAACGCTTGTGATGTGTGGAATTCTCTGCCAGATCTGTGGGTGTCTGTGATGAGGGGGTCCTGTGCTGTGACAGGCTCCTCCCATTATGGGGTCTCTGTTATCCCTGGGGCCCACCCCCTCATGAGCACCCTCTGTCCAGGGAGCCTGAGGAAGAAGCAGGCGTGCTGGCCAGCTCTCCATGGTCCATCATGGGGCCCAGTCTCCTGGCCACAGCACAGTGGCCCTTGGCTCTTGGCAGTGACCCCTGGGAGGGGCACCAGAGCAAGGGCGAGAGTTGGCCCGAGAGCAGGGAGGCGAGCGGGCAGGAGCAGGGCTGTGGCCCCTGCCTCTGCCTCCTATGCCCCCTCGAGCGTGTCCATCTGCGCATCTCTTTGTCCCCCACATGCCCATCCTGTGCTGCGCCCATCTGTTCTTTTCTCTCTTCCGTGTGGATCCCAAAATTTTCCCAGGGAAAACGCCAGGAGGATGAAGGGAGGGAAGGGAAGAGAAGGAGAGAGACGGGAAGGTTGGGTGGTGATAGTGGAGGTGGTGGTCGGGAGCAGGGGGCGGCCAGGTGGGCTCCGGCTGCGCCCCTCTGCCCTGACAGCCTGTCTGGCTTCTGTCCCCCAGTGCTCAGCATTGGGGAGGGCGGTTTTGGGAGGGGACCGTGAAAGGCCGCAC
The DNA here is from genome assembly GCA_917880005.1 of Nanger dama. Classification (NCBI taxonomy): domain Eukaryota; kingdom Metazoa; phylum Chordata; class Mammalia; order Artiodactyla; family Bovidae; genus Nanger; species Nanger dama. The sequence continues at coordinate 99,145 of CAKJTW010000046.1, read as the reverse complement.
GGGCTGGTTCCCGGCTGACTGCGTGGAGGAGGTGCAGATGAGGCAGTATGACACCCGGCCCGGTGAGTGACCCCTGCTTCCCTGGATGGCTCCTGAGGGCCCCTCCTCTTCCAGCTTCCCACTGCTCTTACTTGGAGGCAGATCCAGATTATATTCACAGAGAAAACACTAGAACAAATTCAAACACACAGAAGTAGATGCAAACTCATGTACATGGCAGACATGCCAATGCCCCACACTCACCAACACACTCGTGCACATCTGGACCCGGACCGCTGTGGAGACACTTGTGGCATGCCCACCGCGTGCACTCATGTGAACGCGCACCAGTCTGGGATCCCCCTGCAGCTCTCGTGACCACGATCCTCCCCAGACGAGGCTCTCCCATCAGCGCTGGGTACTTGGAGTGTGTGACTGCTGTGTGGCCGGCAAGCAAGTAAAGAGGTCAGAGTGAGAAAAGAGGCGTCATTCCAAAGTGGACAGATTGTCCAAGTGGGCAGTGCAGGGAGGCCTGGGCCAGCCAAGAGGAAACGAGGCCAGCTGGGCCCAGAGGGGCTGTCACGGGTGCCTCGGGGCCAGGACGGTCTAAAGGCAGCAGGTGGGGGATGGCTGCATCCTTAGCCGGCAGGGAGGACGTGGGGGCAAAGGCCGTGGCTCCTGGGGCTGGTCAGCAGCCTCCGTGTGAGCCAGCTGGTCACCGGCACCTCCAGGAAGGAGCCCTCTGGGTGCTGGGATCTGAGGTGATCTTGCCAGCAGAAAGGGAGCTGACTGCAAGCCCTGGAGGCCTCTCGACCCACGGGTATTTCTGGCCCCAAGAGCTAGTGGGACAGGGAGCCCCCTCCTGAGCGGTGGCTCGTGGTGGTCACTAATGGTGTGTCTGGACCCAGGGTGCACACATCTGTCTTTCTGTACACGAGGGCTCAGACCCAGCGTTGCCATGCTTCCTTACCCTGGGTTGAGAATTTCCCCAGGGCAGCCCACCCCGTGTGGCCTGGGCCTCTGCCCGGGTGGAGTATGGCTGCTGGTCCGCTCCTGGGCAGGATTCTTAGTCTTATCCTTGGCTGTTCACCACCTTGCTCTGATGGCTCTCCTTGTGGCTAGGAGCCTGGAAGGGACATGACCCCTCTGGTCTGCCCAGGGTGGGTAGGTGGGGTGGTGTCTTGAGGTGAAAAATGACTTCAGCAGTTTGGGTGCTGGTGCCAACTGTGGATAGGAGAGTCGGGAGGAAGCCTCCAGACCTGCCTAGGAGGAGGCCCTCTGCTCCCCCATAGGGTGGGGAATGAAGGTTCTGGTTTGAGAGCTGTGTGGGTCCAGGGGAGCTGGAGCTGAGTCTGAAGCTGGGGAGGAAGGGAGAGAGGTCTGGACTGGACTCAGGATTTGAGAGCAGCTAACGTTTCTTAGGTGCTTGGCATGTGCTGGGTGCTGTGCTGGGAGCTGGGATCACAGGGGCTGGCTCTGTGCCGAGCGAGGAGCAGGTGTGCGCCGTGCTCCAGTAGGCATGTTGTGGTGTGGCTGTGATGGCGTGAGCCCAGGGAGGCTCCCTGAGTTGTTTGAAGGAGTCAGAGAGGGCTTTTAAGCAGAGGGGTTGTTTGAACGGAGCCTTGAAGGGTGGCTGGGGCCTGCCAGGGCTCAGCTGGCGGGGTGAGGCAGAGCCTGTTGGCCAGAGTGTGGCGTGGCCCACTGCATCCGCACGTGCTGGCACCCAGCGTGCTCCGAGCAGCGTCAGGATGCCTGGTGTGGTTTTTGCTCTTTTACATCTAAGAATTTACCGGTTCATCCCAGCAGGCCTGGGAGGTGGGGACAGTTGTCAGTCCATCTCTAGGAGGATGGGTTCCACAGTCCAAGGAGCAGAGTCTTGTTTGCAGTGTAGGCAGGGGGCTGCAGGGTCTGTGCAGAAACCGCCACACTGCACAGGCTCTGGTGTGAGTGAGCCTGAATGGGGCAGGGGCGGGGCTGGAGGCAGGGGTCCTGGGACCAGGGGCCTTAGTTCCTGGTGGTGGCATAGGAGCGGAGTCTGGGGGAGGGGGTTGCTCTGTCCTGATTGTGCCGTTCATTTAGGATTCATTTAGGAGATGGAGCGGGGTGGTTGGGGGTGGGGTGGGGCAGGGCTGGGCCTGGGTTCTGGAAAAGGGAGAGGACACAGAATAGCCTGCTGTGGGGGCTGTAGGCAATGGTGGGGCCCCTGGACGAGGGCTGGGGCTCTGGCCTGTGCAATTGGAAGTTGCCAGAAGGTACTGGGTAGGTGGGAGCATTTCATAGGTTGGCAAGGAGACAGGCCTGCCAGGCTGCCTGATGGCGGGTGGGCATCACCTCTGTCCTCACCTGCAGGCCTGGCCCAGCTGCTCTGGACAGAGTCTCTGGTCTGGGACCCAAGGGCTGAGTTCTGCCAGAGGTGAGAGGGTGGCCTAGGAACACTAACCTGCTTCCAGTAGGCCCAGATCCAAAGCAGGATCTGCTTCTGAGACTGGAGCAGGGACTTCGAGGCCAAGGAGTGGACACTGCCAACACATGTGTGCCAGGCGACAACCGTGGTCTGCAGAGCGTGGCTCCCACGGTGCCCGTCTGGGTGAAGGGAGCAGGTGCAGGCAGGGAGGGTGAGCTGTTGGGGGCAGGGCGGGGCGGCCCTGGGTGCTCTGGTGGCTGGTGTGGGACCCCGAGCTGTGGCTCTGCTGGCTCCTCCCTCCTCCTCTTCTCCTTCTAGTACTTGGGCGACCATGCTGTGTGTTTTCATTTTAGCTGGCTTTTACGTGTCTGATTAATAAAACTGGAAAATGAATTTGCGTTATGTAATAAATATACTGTGTTTGGTCGATAAATATAAAAATAGGAGGCCAGTGATCTGCAGAGGTTCTGTTTTTTGGGGGTGGGGGCGGCCCTTCTGCAGGGAGGCACTGTGAGCATTTCCAGAGTTGGGTCAGTGTGGAGACCGGTGCGGTGGAGAGGAGAGTGTTCTGGGCCCCCAGAGCTGGGCGAGGCCTGACTTTGGGGTCCGCAGGGTGGTGGAAGCAGGTGTGCTGCAGAGGGGAGAGAGGCTCAGGCATGTGAGAGGGAGACAGTGAGATAACACTACAGGCCATCAGAGCTGAGGGGCCTCCAAGGTGAGTTTTCCTGCTCTGTGAGGAGGGCCAAGAGGGACTGTTGACGTGCAGAGTCACACAAGTTAGCAGTAGGGTGCTGAAATCCAGACCGGTGCTTTTCCCGACATCTGTGGGTTCTGAAATCCAGACTGGTGCTTTTCCTGACATCTGTCTTCTGATGGTAACACGAGCGCATCTTCCTGTCCTGCCGCTCCTCCTTCTGTCCTTTGACTCACCCACTCATCCCGCCGTCCAGCTGCTCATCTAGGAACCCCCCAGCAAGCCCCCACCCTGCGCTCTCCCTCCATCCACTCATATATGCGTTTACCGTTTGACCCGGCCTGTCTGTCCCTTGTGCCGTCCAGCCATCCACCAGCCAGCCAGTCAGCTGTCTACCGCTTTGCCCTCCCAGTTAGCACTCGGAACGCCTGGTATGGATCGCCGAAATAAACGCGGCGCAGCTCCTGCCTGCAGGGAGCTCAGTCAGTGGAGGAGACCAGCCGTCAGAACCGTGGCTCCCTCTCGGCTCTCCTTCCCCACTGCTCTCTGTTACTCCTCTGCCCCAGCTGTCCAGGCTGCTCACTGTTCCTTGAAAACCCCGAGCTGGCACCCGGCATGTGACTCTGCCCTGAACACCCCCACCCCTGGAAGGCCCTTTCCCACATAAAGAGATGTTCCCTCATACCCTCTTTCCTTTGTTCAACTCTCCCTTCACGGTGAGGGCTTCACATGACCACCTAGAGCTGCTGTGTCCCCATCTACTTACTTTTTCTTTCTGCTTGCCAGCATTCGACATGTTCTGTGTGTGCATGGTCCTGACTCCTCTGTCTCTTCAGCTGTCAGTTTAGACTGTACCCTGTGCAGCGTAGAGGCTTCTTTCTGTTCTCTGCTGTATTCGCAGAGCCTGGTGCATAGTAGGAGCTCAGGACATACTTCTTCAACAAATAAGTTAATCTTGAGAAATGCTAAGCTGGTAGAGAAGCAGGGAGGAGCTGAGGGATGAAATCTGAGGTGGTGGAGCTGCAGAGCTGGAGCAGAGGTCCTGGGAAGCTGGAGGCAGGAGTGGGTGCAAGGGTGCTGGAGAGTCCAGTGCGCAGGCCACTGGAGAGGTCAGTCTGGAGCAGAGCGGCTGTGGTTAGAGGTGTGGCCTGGGACCTGCTGGCTTGCAGGACATCAGCAAGGCAGAGCTGGGGTAGCAGGTAGCTGGCCAGCTCTGCAGGGAGAGCACGATGGGGTAAAGCTCTGTGGGAGGCAGTGAGAGCAGGCAGGGGGACCCGCCCCCAAACCTGGACCCCTCACTGCCCACTCAGAGAAACGATCCCGAGCAAAAGCCCCGTGAGGGCGAGCACCCCCTGTGGTGAGGGAGACAGTGGCTACGCAAGGCTGCCTGCATGCCAGAGCACGAGAGTGCAGCGTGGCGTCTGCATTCGCACACACACACAAGCACACGCACAGCCACGTGTGTGAGCACAGCAGCTGCACGTGGCTGCAGGTCACACAGACATACGCCTGTTTGACCACAGCGCTTGGACACGGCTCCAGGCCACTCTCGTGTGCATGCTCACCTTCTCTGCCCCAAGTTTCGGGGCTGGTCGGCTCTCCCTGTGGTTGCCCTGGCCTTGTCTGGTCTGCTCTGTGCATCCACTCAGGAGAAGGGCGAGCCACAGCCCCCTGCCCCTTCTGGACCCTAGACCCTTTCCTGCATGGCCCCTCAGCCTTCTTGCCTTAGGACTGCTGGGCCCAGTACCCCAGGCTTTGGACCCCTCTTCCCGTGTGGGCACAGCCAGGCCAGGGGCGTGTGTGTGGGCAGAGGCTGGTGGCCTGCACAGGTGAGGGGGGTTCAGGCCAGCTGGAGTGTCAGAGCCTCCGTCAGCTCCTCAACCTCCCTCAGAAACCCGGGAGGACCGGACAAAGCGACTTTTCCGCCACTACACAGTGGGCTCCTACGACAGCCTCTCTGCACACAGGTACAGAAGGGGCAGGTGGGCCGGCGGCAACGGGGCCAGAGGGGGCAGGGGCCGGGAGGCCGGGGGGCAGTCCGCGGGCGGGGGGGTGCCCAGCCTGCGCCTCTGCTGCCTCCCGGCAGCCCAGGGACGACTCCCGGGGCGGGCGCCGCCCATGGACCCTGTCTGGGCCACGTGGGGGTCAGCCTGGTCCAAGTGCTTTCAGCAGGGCTCTTCTCGCCTCTCCATTTTCCTCCATCAGTGACTATGTCGTTGACGACAAGGTGGCTGTCCTGCAGAAACGGGACCACGAAGGCTTTGGTTTCGTGCTCCGGGGGCCAAAGGTACCGGCCAGGGGGGTCCCGCTGGCGATGCTCGCCTCCCGCCTGGGCTCTGCCCGCCTGACCCCCACTGCCTGCTCCCTTCCTGTCTCCCCGCCGTGACTCTCTATTCTGGGTCTGGGATGTTGGTAGGAGGCAGCAGTTCTGTTCCCTCCCTGATTTTCGGGGCCTCTGCTGAGGGTGTCTACTGGAGTAGGGGCCTTTCTGGTGGGGTGTGGGGTGGGCCTCTCAGAGGGGTGCGTTCCGGCTCTTCTTGCCCTGGGCAGCCCTGGGTGCGGCCGTCCGGCCCAGGCCGGGCGCGGGACGACTGCCCTGGCGGCGCCCCCCCGTTGACCGCCCCGCGCCGCCCCACAGCAGAGACTCCCATCGAGGAGTTCACGCCCACGCCGGCCTTCCCTGCGCTCCAGTACCTCGAGTCGGTGGATGTGGAGGGCGTGGCCTGGAGGGCAGGGCTGCGCACGGGAGACTTCCTCATCGAGGTGAGGCTGGGCCTTCCCCGTGCGCCCGTGGGCACCGGCCTCCAAGTCTGGGAGGCCTCACTGGACCCCCACCCCGGCTCTGGCCGCCGCAGGTGAACGGCGTGAACGTGGTGAAAGTCGGACACAAGCAGGTCGTGGCTCTGATCCGCCAGGGCGGGAACCGCCTCGTCATGAAGGTGGTGTCAGTGACCAGGAAGCCGGAAGAGGATGCGGCTCGACGCAGAGGTGAGTGTTGGGGTTCCCTGCTGTCCCCTGACCTTAGACCTTTGACCCCAGGCCCACGCTCCTCTCCTCGCCACAGCCCAGACTGCTGACCTCAGGGGCCTGAACCTAGGCGAACACCCACATGCGTGGCCTGGGCACCCATCCCTGACGTCAGCCAGCCAGCCCTGCCCCAGCTTCTGACCCCTGACCCCAGGTTGCCCTCCTAAGATTCCTGCCCCGTCCTTCCCGGTGCCCCCAGCCCCTGGCATGGAAGAGCCCTCCTTCCCAACGCTGCCAGCAGCTGCCTGGAGGCCGGGGTTGCCATGGCAACTGTGAGGTTGACGCTGCTGCCGCCGCCGCCGCCGCTTATTGTCGGAGGGAAGGGGGAGGCGGCACCTGCGGGAACAGGAAAAGCGTCTTCTCCCGCGCCGGCGCCGCCCGGGCTGTGCCGCCCGCCGCCCCTGCCCAGGCCCTGGCCTGGCTGCCCACACCGCGGCCCCCAGAGGGGCAGTGGCCTCCAGGGCCTGGGGGAGCCCTGGAGTGGCAGGAGCCCGGCTGGCGGAAGACCCCTCCCAGCCCCCACCTCATGGCTCTGGGGTCCCCTGCCCAGCCCTTGAAACTGCAGCCTGGGTCCGGGCCGGGGCCGGCAGGCCTGTGAGCTCCCTGGGGCCCTGACCACCTCCTGAGGCCCCAGCGGCCCTGGCCCAGCCTGACCTTCAGCCCCTCCGAGCTCCCAGCACCATGAAGAAGTTTGCGTCCAGCCGCAGCCTCAACAAGATCCTGGCTCAGTGTGACTCGTCCTCCCGGGAGTACGAGGAGATCCAGGCGGTGGAGCGCAGGTGGCACCTGCACCTGGCCACACCACGCTGCCTGCTGCTAGACAGGAGGTCCAAGGCCTCCCTCTTCTTTGCAGCCCCGCCGCCCCTAAGAGAGCCCCCAGCACGACGCTGACCCTGCGCTCCAAGTCCATGACAGCAGAGCTTGAGGAGCTTGGTGAGCTGCGGGGCAGGTGGGGGCAGACAGCCCGGGGGTGGGGGGCCAGGTGGGGGAGCTGGCCAAACTCAGGCAGAGACAGAAGGGAAGACGGATGGACAGACGGACGTATGGATAGGTCAGAGGTAAATGCGCGGGTGCTGGAGTGCTCCGGGAACTGGGCTGAGGAGGGAGGCGGTGTTTGGCTGGATGGGGGGCGGAGCGGCTGGGTGACAGGGCTGGAGACGGACCTGGGGTGCCCAGGTCTGGGGCAGGGGAGCAGGGCCTGGCCACCTGTGTGCTTGCCTGCATGTGCACGCGCTGCCCCGGCCCCCATGCCTCCAGTGTGACTGTGCTCCTTCATTGCATCCAAGTGAGAAGAGGGGCCCTGAGCTTTGCTCCAGGCGCTGACTGTGTGGCCTGTGCCTCCCTAGCCCTCTTAGCACCTCCTCATGCACCTGCTAAGCAGGGTGGCCACAGTGAGCTGCTGGCCTCGCAGGGCCGTGTGAACATTGCTGGTACAGGGATGGGACAGGCCCTCAGGAGTGGCCGGAGGCAAGGAAGAGTGTGTTGGGGCTTGGATGGGCATGTGGGGGCCAGAGTCCCGGGATGGCCATCAGCAGCCTCATCACTGGCGTGTTCAGATATTCATGACCACGTCCTGACATGTGGATGGTTAATAGCGGTCATGCCCTGACTTATCCGACCGCCGAATATCTTCATCATGGCATGTTCCGACATCCATGACTGCTAACATGCTCTGTCCTTCTACAATCTGGACTCAATCCTAGTCTGGTTCCAGCCATAGAAGGACCCTGACTCTGGTCCTAAGATGAGCTGTGACCCAGTGCTGGGCACAGGAAGGGTGATCATGGTTCTAGACTGAGCCCCAACCCTGGTTTCAGGCTTGGTTCTGTCCCAGCCATAGAAAGAGCCCTTACCTGTCCCCTAAAATTCTTTCTGACTTTGCTCGTGGACTGACCCCTGGCCCAGCCCTTTGCTGAGCTGCCCCTCCAAGCAGGCACCCTTGACTGCAGTCTGGTTCAGCGGAGAGGGCAGCCACCAAGCCAGATCGCACCGGCGTGGCCAGGACCCTCTTCCCCAGAAAGGTTCTGGAGTGAAGCAAAACTTTAAAACATACACAGCCAGCTCAAAACGAAGGGAGAGGAATTTCCCGGTTCTCATAAATGAAGACAGAAATCAGAGCCAAGAGTGTGAGAGGAAAGCTGATGCTTCCATAATCCATGAGCTCTTGGGACAGATACAGATCCTAGGGGCAAGGGATGAGGGCTCTGATGCCTCTACAAAGCCCGAGAGATGTGGAGGAGTTAAAACCGAGCCCCAAACTGGAATTAGCATCAGAAGAGCTAGGAATCATGGGAAAATGTGAGAGAGACAAGTCAAGGTGTTTAAACACCAAGTTTAACAGAACTCATAAGGCAAGAACAGGATAGTGAGAAAAATAAGCAGATTTTAAGAGGATTCCTAAAGAACTGTTACTGAAACAAAGTTTAGCTACTGAGATTTTAAAAATCCATGCCTGGGGAAATAGTATACTGACCTACCCGAAGGAAGAGACTATGAATTAAATGATAAATCTGAGATTACCCAAAATTCAGCACAGAAAGATAAGGAGATGGAAATTATTAAAGAGCAGAAAAGAGACATGGAGGACAAACCAGACAGCCGAAATAAAGTCCCAGAGGGAGAGGGTAAAAAAATTGAGGAAGAGGCTGTATTTGAAGAGTAAATGATGGAGAATTTTCTAAAATCGAATGGAGTCTAAGTCTGAAGCAGTGAAGTGAAAACAAAGCTGTCTCTGGTAGTAAGAGTTCAGAGCATCATAGATGAAAGGGAAACTCTTAACTGCCGGAGAATGATGACTTAGAAAGGGACAGGGACAGATTCTGGAAGACAACGAGATAGTAACTTCAAAGTCTTGAGTCAGAATGCTTTTCCACCTGGAATTCGGTGTCCAGTAAACTCAGTCAAGAGTAAGGGAGAGAAGTGGGCAGACTCTGGGCCCCAGGGTCACAGGGGTCTGAGACTAGTCATGGGTAGCTGACCCATCACACTGAGTGAGGCTCCAAACTGATCGATAGGCTGATGCCAGTCGGCAGTGGACGTGGCTAGACCCCACACTAGGCTCTGCTGGGTGGTTCCCAGAAGTCTCCTGCCAGAGGCCCTGTTCAGCTGCACGTTCAGAAGGGATCCTTCCCGCTTTGCACAAAGAGGTGCTTGGACAGCCTGTCATCCAGGGACTCGGACTCTGACCTGCAGAAACAGAACTGCCTTTTGCTTTCTGGGCTGCTTCTGTCTGCAGAGACCAGTGCATGGAAGAAGAGCCTCCTTCCTCTCTGGACTGGGTGTTTCCTCTGCTGCCTTCTGACAGGGTTGCTCCACAGACCTGTCTTCCAGAGGGAAGGGACTCAACTCTTGCAGTCTGAGGTCAGATCCTTCCACTAGCTTTTCCTGAACAGAGTGTGGGGAGGGGGAGGGACAGCTTCACACAGAGCCTCCGTGCACACTGCTGGAGTGAGGGGTCGCAGTTTTAGCTGAACTGGACTCAAGCCCTTCCTGTGGCTCTGGTGTGAGAAGGGCCTGGGTGGCCAGGAACACAGGAAGGCCACTCCTGCCCCCAGACAGTTGTTCTGGGGGCCAGCCTACTTGCTGGCCTTCTCCTGACACACATGGTTTGAGAAAGCCAGGCTGGCATCAGGGTCTTCTCGGGTGCCTAAGCAATCATCCATGATCACTGTGCTTTTAAAATAAGACCCATGGGTTCCTTGCCAGCATAGACACATCACGTTTATGTCACAACATCAAGAGCGGATAGGGCCCTTAGGTGTCCTGCAGTCTATTGAGATGAGGACCTGAACATGTGGAAAAAAAATGAAAATATGAGGCCACTGAAGAAGCAGGTGGCAAGGATGGGGCTCAGGCCAGGTGGCGCCTTGCTGTTCAGAGAGTCCTCAGGAGGAAGAGGAAGGGGGTGGTGTCCCAGCAGAGAGGGCTGAGGAGGCTGGCGGAAGTTAGGTTAAGAGGAAGGGGTTGGGTAGGGACTCTCCTGTGAGAAGAAGCGAGGAGGGGGGAGGAGGGGGGCGGGCAGGACCTCTCACTCACCCCGTGCTCAGTGGATAGCTCCGGCCCCGGGCATCCTGGGGCAGGAGAGGCCAGAGGGGCCCCAGGGGGCCAGCACACCTCCGGTTCATCCTCTTTCTCATAAGAACCCTGGAACTGCTGGGTTGCTTTCTCTTTTGGGATGAGAATGTCAGGACGGCTGCCGTGCCGGGGTGCTCCCTGAGTGCCCGGGGTCCGGCAGGCACACTGACCGGCCCATTTTGGAAATGTGCTTCAGGAATGCTCATGGGCACCCATTGCACCGCTGCTGGTCTCTGAAGTGGGTTTCTGTGGCCTTTTCTCTGAACAAACGTTTGATTCAGCCAAGCACGATTTAGGCGCGCATTCAAGTGCGCACATGTGCATGAGTGTGTGGATGTATACAAGCATGTGTGTGTGAACGTGTGTGCATGCACACGGCATTGTCCCTGCTCGTGTTCCCACCTTGAGTTTCCTGGACCAGCTCGGCATTTGGGTGGATGTGCCACTCACAACCTGCCGGGGGTACAGCCTGGGGGAGGGGGTGGCAGTCGGGGTGGAGCCTAGGTGCCGAGGGACCAAGGCCGCCTCTCACCCCATTTGCTCTGTTTCTTGATTGCAAGCCTCCATTCGGAGAAGGAAAGGGGGTGAGTCATCTGCTGTGCCCCAGGCCCACCTTTGCCTGACCCCTGGCGAGGGGAGGTGTGTCAGGTCAGGGGGTCTGGAGGCCTGCGCTGTGCCCTGCTGCTTAGGGGCACAGTAGAAAGACCTGGAAAGGGTCAGTTGGGCTGGGCTGGGCTGGTGAGTGTAGCCACAGGCCTTGGGGGCTCGGGCGGGCTGGGTGGCGGTGTGAGGCCGTGGGAGTGTGAGATAGAGCTAGAAGAGTCCCCCAGGGGAAGCCACGGCCTGTGCCATGCCTGGAGCGGAGCAGGGGCTCCAGGGGGCCCAGCCGAGGTGCTGTCTCGGGCGACAGAGTGGCTGGGCCGGTGGGGGTGGGGGGCTTGGGTGCTCAGCCCGAGCTTGGGTTGTTTTCTGGGACTCCTGTGGCTGGTGTGTGGGTTCTGTTTCTGCCCTGGTCTGTTGAGGGGTTCAGGTGAGTGCTGACGTCCTTTCAGGGCAGGGCTCCGGGTGCCGCAGCTGGGTGGCCTTCAGCACCCCGTTCCTCCTGCCAGGCTGCCCCCCATCCTTTGAGCCTCCTTCCTGCACACTCATGTGTCTGGCTGCCCGGGCACAGCATCCAAGGGCAGGAGAGGCTGGGCCTGGGTGCTGAGTTCCCGCGTCTGCTGGCTCCACCTGTCAGGTGGCCGTGGGCCCTGTCAGCTGCGCGGCCGTGCACGCCCGGATGGGAGCCTGCGAGGGCTCGGTTGCGTGTGTCCTGACTCGTTTGTGCCTGGTTACCCCCCATCCCCCATTCTTGGGTCTGCTGGGCATTCCCTGTGCTTGGGGCACACTCACCTGCCTCAGCCCAGGTTCCCCATGTGACCTGCGGTCTTGCCTCTGAACTTTCCCAGTCCTTGCCCCAGTCCCAGGTGAGATGCTTTCCTCAGTGTCTTTTCAGGTAGAAACCAGGTGACTAGGCCTCCTCTGGGGACACTTCTCTTCGCACCTTTGAGGCAGACATAGACGCTGTGTTAGGCGTGCTTTGGTTCTGCCCTCAGCTCACTAGCGGGGCTCCCAGGGGGCTCTGCTGTGGCCCGTGTCCTGCTTCTGGCTGTAGGGGGCCGTGGTGGCGATGTGTCGCCCCTGAAGGCCCCTCGTCCCCCTCTCGGGTCCTGGTCCAGAGAGGTGTGTCCCCAGCTGCATCCCTGCCGTGTCTGGTCCCCAAACCCAGTGTGGCTGCGGGCAGTGGGACTGAGCAGTTCCAGGGCCCCAGGCCTGGTTCCTAATGGCCTTCGTTTCTTCTTTAAGACTCAAGTAATTTATTTAAGAACATATTTTTTCTCGTTTTGTTGGGGATTGTGGTCAACCTCACTAGCTTGTACTTTGCAGAATTCCTGGTTCTTTTCCTTTTGAAAATAAGTCTTGGTGGCCAGCGGTGGTTTTGCTTTGCTAACTTGCTTTGTGTCTCTGAACTGAGTTCTTCTGGACCTAGAGATGCGGCCTGTAGATACCCAGCTCAGGTGAGCATGTGCCCTGTGTGGCACATGGAAATATTTTCTCTCTGCTCATGTCGTTATGCCTGCGGTTTCTGGATAATCTGGTTGTGAAGTCTGCTCTCTTACTGGATCTGTGATTTGGGGCAGCTCCTCTCCCCAGAGCTTCAGATTCTTGCTGGTAAAGTGGAGACAGTAGCTGTGTGCCTGTGGCTGCTGCGAGATGAGAAGAATCATGTACTCTCTTCTCACTCTGGAAGTCACCAAGTGAAAAGGGAAAGTAAAAGTTGTTCAGTAGTGTCCAGCTCGTTGCGACCCATGGACTGTATAGTCCATGGGATTCTCCAGGCTAGAGTACTGGAGTGGGTAGCCATTTGCTTGTCCAGGGAATCTTCCCAACCCCAGGGATCAAACCCAGGTCTCCCACATTGCAGATAGATTCTTTACCAGCTGAGCCACAAGTGACTTAGCAAATGGTGGTGATGGGGATTCAGCTTCCAAAGGGCAATCACTCATCTCATTCCAGAAGCAAAAGGAAGGCCCCTCTGACCCCCACTGCCCCCGGGGGTGGAGAGCTGTGCACAGGCCAAGGGGCCTGGTCTGCAGATAAAAGTGCGTTTTGTGGGTGACTCCAGCGTTGGTTGACTTGCCGTGTATTGGGGGCCTGGGCTGGATGCTCAGGACGTGCAGGCACGGATGGCTGTGTGCTCGTCCTCCCCACGGGCTGTCTGGGGAGGTGAGGGGTTGTAGAAAGCGTGTCCTTAGCGCTTGCCAGCTGCCGCCCTTCGGCCGAGCGCTGATTCTCACAGCAGACGCTGAAGCGGGCACCTTTTATGCCTGCTTCATCAGATCAGGAAATCAAGTCACAAAGAGACTAGGTCAGGACAGCCAGCATACAGGATGGGGCTGGACGTCTCAGAGTTTCTTTCTGCCGCAGTGCTGGGAGGAGGTGTTGTGGCCGACCCCTGCTCCCGCTGGGGCACTTGCGGCATCGGGACTAGCCGTAACCAGATGTGTGCTCCTGTATGGGGGTGGGGCTCAGGGGGTTGGTGGCTGAGTGACAGGTGGGTCACAGTGGGGCTACGGACAGCCAGGCCAGGGGGCAGCTGGGCAGACAGTGGGGCTGCCTCCCTGTCTGCTGTGTCCTGCGTGCTGGCCCTAAGTGGACCCTCCCCAGTCATCCAGACACACTCGTTTAACAGAATCTCCAAGTCATGCTGTTCATCAAAACTACCGCTTTCCAAAACATTAAATAGCTTTAAGAGAAGTGAGCAAGCAAAGCTTTTCTTTCATAACAGATTTGAAAAGAATGCCTCCCGAGGGCACCTGGTTTAGGCCTCAGCCCCAGGCTGGCCCTTCTCCCTCCTAGCTTCCGGGGCAGCTTTCTGCGGGGCTGCTGGAAGCCCCTCAGCTGCCTCTCCCCCCGCGGCCTCTTCTTAGCACCCCACCCTTTCCGAGCTACAGCTCCGGGGCCTCATCTGCGCGGCGCTGTGCTTCAGCTCTCTAGCCTGGGGCAGTGAGCCGCCCCTGCCCCCACCCTGGTTTGGTTTACGCCCATTCTTTATGGACTCTGGCCACGCACCAGGGTCTCTTCTGGAGCTGCTGCTTGCCTCGGAGCAGTGAGGGTACAGACGGCAATAGCGAAAGGGCAGCGGGACACTGGGAAGCTCAGGAGGTCTCTGCCTCTGCGCGGTCCTGCCCTGCCGTGGTCCTCCCCTCATGGCCAGCCAGCCTTTCCTGGAGCCGTGTTCATCGGGCCACCTGGAGCCTCCCTGAGGGGAGAGGCCAGGCTGCAGTGGGGGCTGGTTCTGGCATGTGCGGGGCTTGGGTGGGACACGAGTCTCAGGCCTCCTGCCTGGGATCAGGAACGCATGCCTTGGGGAGCGAGGGCTAGGCTGGGCTGGGCGGCCTCTGTCAGCAGCCCCGGGAGGACCAGCTTTGCGGGAGGCTGTGTCTGGGGCTGCAGAGGGCTGTCGCCGGCTCAGGGCCTCTGTGGCTGAGGTGGCACCTTTCTGGCTGTGCAGAGAAGCTGGACGAGATCCTGGCGGCCGCCGCGGAGCCGGCACTGAGGCCTGACATCGCGGATGCGGACTCAAGAGCAGCCACCGTCAAGCAGCGGCCCACCAGCCGGAGGATCACCCCCGCTGAGATCAGCGTAAGCCTGCCTGGCAGCTGGGGGCAGGGGCGTGGACAGGGCACGGGGCTGCATCCCTCCCCACCGCTTGTGCATGTGGAGGGTGAGGGTCCCGCATTTGGACTCCACTCTTCAGGGGTAGGGGTGAAGGACCCCAAAGCCTCTTCCGAAGACACTGGGGGCCGTCTGAGCCCCCAGAACAGCCACAGTTCAACGCGTGCTGAGTGCTCACTCGATGCCTCCTGCCCCAGGCAGGCTCTGTGCCCCCTGGAGCAAGGACCCAAGCCCAGCTGAGGCCTCAGCGTGGCGTGCCTGTCCCCCCCGCCGCCCACTCCTGGCTGTTGCCACCTGACCCCCAGCCTCACCGAGGCCCCCCTGCCCTGCTCTGGCCCCGTCTGCAAGAACCCTGCCTGGGGCTGCCTGGGTCCCACAGCTCTGCCTCTGCCCCTTGGAGGCAGGGCCTGTGTCTGGCTTCTGGGTCAGCCACCGTGGGCACCAGCGCTGCTGGAATTAGCACCTGGAGGGTCCAGTGCCAGGCTCAGGAGGAGGATGGGTGGGGCTGGACGGGGAACTAGGGGCCCTGGTGCTCTAGGACCTCCATATACCCCCTGCCCCTCCAACTCTCACAGTCACTGTTTGAGCGCCAGGGCCTTCCAGGCCCGGGAGAAGCTGCCAGGCTCCCTGCGGAAGGGGATTCCACGGACGAAGTCTGTAGGTACGGCTGGGCTGGGGGCTGCATGGGGCTGGAGGACTGGGTTGGGGGTGGAGTGGGTACCGGGCTGGAGGCCCCTGTCTCTCCCTACCCTTCAACTGAGGTTGACAGTTTCTCTCCGAGTCCTGCCTCTCCCTGGCGGCAGCCCAGGAATCTCATTTCTTTGTGGACATATATGGGGGCAAGGGGATGTCAGTCCTTCACCCAACCAAGAGATACTTTGCTGAAAGATACCCCTGAGGCTTCTCCGTGTCCCTCTCCGCCAGCAGGCACCCCAGTCCTGCCCTCCCACAGACACTGGCATCCCCGTCCCTGGCTCTCCTGTGCCCTGCCTGGCTGTGCCCTGCAACCCAAGCACATGTCACGCCTCTGATGCTAATGCTGCTCTCCCCTCGAACCTGCCCCCAGCATTCCAGCTACATCTCTACGCCCCTTCTCTGCTTCACAGGCAGTCTTCCACAGAAGTGCCCCTACTTGCTGTCTTCCCACCTGCCTCTTGGCTTGGGGCAGGCCAGCTTTGTCCATACTTAAAACTGAAATTGTTCCCACCAGGGGATTCCTCCCAGGGGACACACTTGACTTTCCTGCTCCCTCCTCCTCGAAGCTTTCCCCGCTAGGACTTCAAGGACAGTTGCTGTTTCCCTCGGTTCTCAGTCTCCCATCTCTCCCCTGCGGGACTTGGGTCTTTCTCGAGGCTATGTCAGCCTCTTTGCCTTCAGCACCTGAACCCATGGGGCCTCATTCCGCCCCCCGCCCCCGGCCACCTCCTCTCCTGGCCCTGGGCTGGACCATCTAAGAAGCCCTCCCCACTATCCCTCGCTCTCGGCATCTGGGCCCCTTAGCCTCCCCACCCGTCCGTCCATCCAGCCACACACGTGTCCAGTTTTCTGTCCGTCTGTTCGCCCGCTGGCCTTGCTGCCTGTCCGCCCCTGTACTCCTGTGTGCCCGATGCCCAGAGCGCATGCCTCGCCAGCGCTCGCTCCAGCGTGTGTCCCCATGCGCGGTCCGTTCAGCACTCAACAGTAGCCTTCCTGAGACAGCACCATCAGCACCTCTGGATTGCAGATGAGGAAACTGAGGCAAAGGGGAAGAATGGCCTGGCCCAGGTCACACAGCTGCCTTGCCTGCCTTCTGTTCACTCATGTGGCCAGTCAGCTGCAGACTGATTGCAAACCCAATCCCTTATCACCCCAGGGCCCTGCTGATTAGTACACACCCTACTCTGATTCTGGGCAGGGTCTGGGGGCTCGGCTGGGAGAGGTGACATGTCTGCAGACAGCTCAGCTCAGCAGTTGCATGGTGGGTGTGCAGGCGTGTTTACTAGGGAGGACCAGTCACGCTTCGGTGTCAGGGAAGGCTGGGGAGCGTGTGTTTGGCCTCAGACATGCAGCACGCCTGGGGGTTTCTGGGAGATAACGGGGGTGAGTTGCTGGCAGCAGTGGTCCTTAAGGGGCTGCTGTGGTCACTTCTGTGGGTGGACGGTTGGGGAAGAGGGCACAGAAGGCTGCAGCTATTTTGGAGCCAGAAGCACACCGCCCTCACCTCCTTGGCCTAAGCCCTGGGCATTCTGTGTTTCCTCCTTATGCGCTGGCTGCCCCGGCGAATTAGGAGTGGCGTGCTTCCTCACACGCCGTGCAGCCCTACCTGGCCAGGCCTCACTGTCTTGTGCCTCAGTCTCTGAAGCCCCAGCTCAGGTCTCCCTGTGACCGCCTGCCCCAGCTTCACCCTCTGCTTACCCTTTAGTCCACCTCTCTCGCCAGAGGGGGCTTTCTGCAGTGCAGAGACCACCTCGCATCCCTGGAGTTGCTCCTCTGTGGGCCCGGTGTGGCCGCGGGGCCCTGGGCCGCCCTCTGCCGCTTCATCTGGGGATGTTTGTCTCTGTCCCCTTCTGACTCGGCTCCGCATGCACTGTTATCTCTCTGGATGGCCTGTCCCTCAGCCCCGCCCAGCCCCAGCACTGACCCCCGCGGGTCCAGGTCTAAGTGCCTGTGCTCAAGCTGTGAGCCGCTCAGGGAGATTGCCAGCGCCTCCCTTCCTGGACGCTCCTGGGCTCGGTCCACAGGGAGCGCGTCTTTAATCCTCCACGCCCTAGCCTGCCACCTGTCAGTCATGCAAATGTTGATTGAGGTGGCAAGACTCTGGGGCTCCTCACCCCTTGTCCTGTCTGTGTGGCCCTTGCCACACATCCCAGTCCTTGAAATTCAGGGACCTGACCCGTAAACATGAGGACCATCTGGTACCTGCCTCCTGAGGCCGCTCTGAGGCTCACCCAGAGGGCTGTACTCATGTGCTGATGTGGCTGTGGGTCCTGCGTCTTGCGGCTGGTGCGCAGAAAGTGCTGGAGAAATGCCTACGGGTATTTTTTGGGCAGAGGGCCCCACCTGCTCTGCATCAGAACAGAGTCCCATTTTCACCCCAAGGCAAGTGACTTGTCTTCACCCTGCCTTGGAACGTGTTGTGCCAAGCCTCTTGCATCCTCCAGGAGCACGAGCTTGTCCCGCGTGGCTCCAGCTCGTGCACAGGCTGGTGGGTGTTGAGCTGCGTTTATATGCTGCGCAAGAAATGTGGCGGGGAGGAGACCCAGGCCAAACCCTGGCCCAGAATCTGTGTCCAGCAGTGGGGGTGGGAAGGCAGACCTAAAAATGCTGCTGCTGGTGGCGACCGTAGCTGCCTTCCTGGGGTGCTTCTGGGTGCTCAGCCCTGTGCTGTACGCTTGAAACAGCTCCACGCCACACTGGCGTGGGAGGGGGCAGGTCTCCAGAGATGAGGAAACTGAGGTGTCAAGAGGTGAAGAAACATCAGACAGTAACGGGCAGAAGTGGAATTCAAGCCTTATCGCACACCAGGGGCCCCCAGCCCCACCACGGGCCCCGTGCTGTGCTGTGTGGCAGACACAGGCGGGCAGCGCTGCGTGGGTGGACTGGTAGAGCGCCATGGCGGCAGAGGGGGTGGTGGGTGGGGACGGGCGGTCTGCATGGGAACGCGGCCAAGCCCTGAGCCAGGCCAGGTGTAGATCCGCAAGCAGGCTTCCCCAGAGCCCTGCGCGCCAGCCCTGAGGAGCCGCTCGTCCACTCTCCCTGGCCTGGGCTGTTGTCGCTCTCCCTGGCCTGGGCTGTCGTCGCCTGCGGCCCAGCTGTCCACACTGCGCACAGGGGCGCCCGGGAGGCCCCACCAGGTTCTAGCGGGGCGGCAGGACAGTGGGGGCCCTGCGTGCTCCAGCCTTGCTCTTGCACAGACCCTAATGACACCAGAGTGAGGCAGGAGGTAGGGTTCCTTTTAACTCTGTGTTGTCCACAAGAGAACTGGGGCATGGCGGGGCTTAGGGCCTGGCGTGGGCTTACACAGCCAGTAAGGAGTCAGGCTGAAACGTGGGTCCTGTGCTCAGCCTGCCATCCCTCCTCTGCCCAGCCTTCCTGAATTTCTGCCACTAGGGC
This sequence comes from Nanger dama, assembly GCA_917880005.1. NCBI lineage: Eukaryota > Metazoa > Chordata > Mammalia > Artiodactyla > Bovidae > Nanger > Nanger dama. The sequence continues at coordinate 80,657 of CAKJTW010000046.1, read as the reverse complement.
TACGGCAGTTCATGGGGTCGCAAAGAGTGGGACACGACGTAGTGACTGAAAGCAAGGCTATGGCATGGCCTCCTGGCAGCCTCCCCAGCCCAGTGCCCATCGGTCGCTAGGATGGAGCCTCTCTGGACCTGTCTCTTCACAGAGCACCACTCACCCGGGCCTCAGCTCTCTCTCCCTGGCCACAGCCCTGCTGCCCCCTTGCCTACAGTGAATCACTGCTGCTTGGGAGAGTTCCCCCTTATATCCCCCGTCTCCCTTCCTTCAACCCTGGTTGCCAGCAGGGCCTCCCAGTGACACCTGCTTCTTCCACTGCTGGTGGCTCGAGAGGAGGCCTTGCTCAGTCTTGGGCACCAAGGCCTGCTCCAGCCACCCTCGGCCCTTCTCTGCAGTTCCATCCCCACTGCTGGGGTGGTGTTGGGGTGGGGCTGCTGTCTTGGGGCCTCTCCATGGGTCAGAGCTGGAGTCTTCTCTCAGAGCCTCTGCTGCTGGGCCCTCCTCTCCCCTATATTTGCACCCATCCCTCTCCCCAGTCCGCAGGAGCCCTACCAACTTGACGCCCGGCTTGAAGTGCAGAGCCTGGCATTCCGGGACCAGTCCAGCCTGAGGACCTTGCTCAGACTCCCCTGCCCTGGGCTCTCCATGTCTCCCCGTGTCTCCCTCTGCTCTGTAACCGTAGTACCCACACCCACCCTGACTCCATCCTCCGGCGGGCAGGCCAGCAGCTCTAGCAGATTTTGAGGATGCCTTTGCGCCTGGGACCTGGGCTGCGCCTGGGACCTGGGCTGCGCCTGGGACCTGGGCTGCCCTCGGGGTGGGGGGTAGGGCAGGCGCCTGGGTCCAGAGGGGCCTCCTCGCAGGCCCTGGCCCTCAGTGCCAGGGCTGGGCTCACCAGGGCCTCTGTCTGCAGGGGAGGACGAGAAGCTGGCGTCCCTGCTGGAGGGGCGCTTCCCGAGGAGCACGTCGATGCAGGACTCGGTGCGCGAGGGCCGTGGCATCCCGCCCCCTCCGCAGACCGCGCCGCCGCCCCCTCCCGCCCCCTACTACTTCGACTCTGGGCCGCCCCCACCTTCTCTCCACCGCCGCCTCCGGGCCGCGCCTCACGACACCGTGCGCTCCAGCTTCAAACCCGGCCTGGAGGCGCGCCTGGGCGCGGGCGCCCCGGCCTGTATGATTCCGGCGCGGCCCTGGGTCCGCTGCCTTACCCGGGGCGGCAGAAGCGCGCGCGCTCCATGATCATCCTGCAGGACTCGGCGCCCGAGGCGGCGCGACGCTCGGCCCCCACCAGCGGCCACCCCACCGGGACGCCCCAAGCGGCGGCCTCGGCCGCCCGGGCCCCGACAGCCCCTACGCCAACCTGGGCGCCTTCAGCGCCAGCCTCTTCGCGCCGTCCAAACCTCAGCGCCGCAAGAGCCCGCTGGTGAAGCAGCTGCAGGTGGAGGATGCGCAGGAGCGCGCGGCCCTGGCCGTGGGCAGCCCCGGCCCGGGCGTCGGCAGCTTCGCCAGGGAGCCCTCCCCGACGCACCGCGGGCCTCGGCCCAGCGGCCTCGACTACGGCCCCGGAGACAGCCCCGGGCTGGCGTTTGGTGGCCCGGCCCCAAGCAAGGACCGGCGGCTGGAGGAGCGGCGGCGCTCCACCGTTTTCCTGTCTGTGGGCGCCATCGAGGGCAGCCCTTCGAGCGCGGACATGCCGTCCCTGCAGCCCTCGCGCTCCATCGACGAGCGCCTTCTGGGAACCGGCGCCACCACCACCGGCCGCGACCTGCTGCTCCCCGTCCCCAGTCTCTGCTCTGAAGCCATTGGTCAGCGGCCCGAGCCTTGGGCCTTCCGGCTCCACTTTCATCCACCCGCTCACCGGGAAACCCCTGGACCCCAGCTCGCCCTTGGCCCTGGCCCTGGCGGCCCGCGAGCGGGCTCTGGCCTCCCAGGCGCCCTCCCGGTCCCCTACACCTGTGCACAGCCCCGACACCGACCGGCCCGGGCCCTTGTTTGTGGATGTGCAGGCCCGGGACTCGGAGCGAGGGCCTCTGGCCTCGCCGGCCTTCTCCCCCAGGAGCCCAGCCTGGGTTCCCGTGCCTGCGCGGAGGGGAGCCCGAGAAGGCGCCCGGGAGGAGCGCAAGTCCCCAGAGGACAAGAAGTCCATGATCCTCAGCGTCCTGGACACGTCCCTGCAGCGGCCCGCCGGCCTCATCGGCCGTGCACGCCACCAGCAACGGGCACGAGCCCAGTGGGCTGGGGGGCTGAAGAGCAGCGCCCTGGCACCCCGGAGCTGGCCCCGGCCCCCACTCAGTCAGCTGTGGTCGCAGAGCCCCTGCCGAGCCCCCCGGGCCCAGCCCCCCGGCAGTGCCCCCACCGACCCCAGCGGGCCTGGCCAGGGCAGCTCCGAGGAGGAGCCGGAGCTGGTGTTCGCTGTGAACCTGCCTCCAGCCCAGCTGTCCTCCAGTGACGAGGAGACCAGAGAGGAGCTGGCGCGCATCGGTCTTGTGCCGCCTCCTGAAGAGTTTGCCAACGGGGTCCTGCTGGCCACGCCACTCGCCGGCGCCGGCCCCTCACCTACCACGGTGCCAGGCCCGGCCTCAGGGAAGCAGAGCAGCGAGCCGCCGCCCGCGCCCCGGAGTCTGCAGCGGATTCGGGGGGTGGAGGAGGCCGACACGCGCAGCTCCAGCGACCCCCACCTGGAGACCACGAGCACCATCTCCACCGTGTCCAGCATGTCCACTCTGAGCTCGGAGAGCGGGGAACTCACGGACACCCACACCTCCTTCGCTGACGGACACACTTTTCTACTCGAGAAGCCACCAGTGCCTCCCAAGCCCAAGCTCAAGTCCCCGCTGGGGAAGGGGCCGGTGACCTTCAGGGACCCGCTGCTGAAGCAGTCCTCCGACAGTGAGCTCATGGCCCAGCAGCACCGCGCCGCCGCCGCCCGGGCTGGCCTCTGCTGCCGGGCCTGCTCGCCCTCGCTACCTCTTCCAGAGAAGGTCCAAGCTGTGGGGGACCCCGTCGAGCCGGGGGCTCCCTGGGCCTGAAGATGACAAGCCAACTGTGATCACCGAGCTCAGCTCCCGCCTGCAGCAGCTGAACAAAGACACCCGCTCCCTGGGGGAGGAGCCGGCCGGCGGCCTGGGCGGCCTGCTGGACCCCGCCAAGAAGTCTCCCATCGCGGCAGCTCGGGTGAGCAGGGCAGTGGGGGAGGGCCGGGTCCCGTCCGCCCCGCCCCGTGCTCCTCCCGTCCTTCCGTGGCCCCGTCCCCCCCGCCCGCCCGCCGTCCCCTCCGTCACCCTGCCCTGTGCTCTCCTGTCCACCCCTCTGTCCTTTACCTGGCCTCGTCTGTCTGAGACCCAAGGCTCTTTCAGGGACCTGAGATGTCAGAGGTGCTCTTCTCTGCATCCCTGTTGGTGCTGGCAGTGCAGGCTGGGCGTGAGCACCTCCGCACCCTCCTGAATCCCCGAGGACTCTCTCTCTTGACCATAGGTGCCTCCCCCATTAAGGGTCCTTCTGTGGCCCACGCTAAAGTTGCCGCTGCCCCCCACCCCCAGCTGCTGGACTCCTCGGTGCCCTGTGCAAACCGCTGCCCCCCCCCATCCTCCTTGTGGCCATGTGGCTGTCCCATGCGGTTGGTACCATCTTTCATCACTTCCTTTTGAAACTTAGAGTACACTGGATCCTTTTCCTCCTAAGACCCACCACCAGTTTCCTGTTTTTGCCCCAGAAACATTCCTGTCTCTCAGCACTGCCTCAGAGTCCCTCAGATACCGATTCAGTGCGTGATTTTCAGAGAGCATTAAGAAGCCATTAGATGGAGGGCATCCTCTCTCTCTGCACCTCCGTCTGCTTCTTCCTCGTACCTTCCCCATTCCTCTGGCCTCCCCGCCCATCCCCTACACAAGGTGGGGACTTAGGCCATGTGGTGCTCTGGATGTGGGCGAGGGGCTGGGGGGCTGCTCTGGCTCAGAGCCAGCTGCCTCCGGGCTCATCCGGCTCCTCCCTTGAGGACCTCATTCCCAGGAGCCTGCCCCAGAGAGGACTTGCTTGGGCCTGTGGGCTCCATGGGTGCTGGTGGGAGAGCTGGCCTGAGTCAGCGCTGGTCGCCCCCGGTCAGTCCTCGTCCGCTGTTGCCTTCTGCACCCTGGCGGCTCGCCCCCTCGTGCAGCTTTGTGGTATCTCATGGGGCACCACCTCCTTTCTCCTCCTCTCCATCGTGTAGCCAACCTAGTGAGTCTCTCCTGCCAGCCTTGGAAGGCAGAGTTCACAAAGCAGTGAGGGGACCCAGGTCTCACTCTCAAGGGCTTGTCCAATCTACTTTTTCCCAGCCAAGGACTCAAAAGATAGGTGGGGGCTTGGGAAACTAGTGATGCTTCTCCTAAGTGGTTTGGGGAGCTACCCTCCAGCTCCTGTCATCCTGGGCTGGCTCTGGGGCCCTCCCCACTTTTCACCTCTTCCAACTCCCAGTTGAATGTGAAAGCCTTATTCGTACCAGGACAATGTTTAAAGTGCCCTTAGAGAGGGTGTTAGGGGTGTGGCTGGGGGTGTCCAGTTGGAGTGAGCAGCCCAGACCTCTCAGGAACAGACCCCTGAAGGCGGGGGTTCCCTGATGCAGCCTGGACCAGCCCCCCATCTTCGCCCTCTGCTTCTCCTGCCTCCACCAGCCCCTGCACTCCCTTGTGCCCCTCTTGATGAAAATTAAGGCCGTTGACAGTGGGTAACACCATGCCTGGCACAGTGCAGGCCTTAATAAAACATCTGCCAAATGCAAGTGCTGTCTTTTGTGATCTGAGGCCTAGGCAGGTAGCTTAGGACAGATGCCACAGAAGGAAGACACTTGCTTGAGGTTTTCTGGCTGTTGAGACCCAGAGCCACGCTCGGGGCAGCCCAGGCCCCGTCTTCGCTCCATGGCCTCCCCGTGGGGCTGAGGCAGGTGGTCTCTCAGGAGCCTCCTGTCACGCCTCCCGTGCTCGTCTTCAGCGTATCCCCTTTGTCATGGCAAGGCTCTCTCGTCCAGTGGCTCGGGGCTGCCTCAGGACCTGTGTGTGTTTCCTTGCTTGGATGTGGGGGTCAGGGCAAAGCTAGCAGTTCCAGCTTTTATACTCCATCTGCTCTGCAGGCCATGGCAGAGTGAGTGTCTCCCTCAGGAGTTCCTGCAAAATCCCAGGCTCTGATTGGCTTCATCTGGGTCCCCTGTGTCCCCTGAAATGGTCACCCGAGTCAGGGAGACGCAGGGCTGCTGTTGGCCAGGCCTGCGTAATATCCTGTCTTAGGGGTCAGGGCTTGTGGTCAGCCCAGCTGCTGGACAGGGGCTAAAGTGGGGGTGGGGTGGTATCCAAAGGGAACTCAGGTGATACTCCCAGAGGCGCCAGGTGCTGGCGCGCATGGCATTCATCACTGTTAGCAACTCACTTTGTTCCCTGACATTGGCCTGTCAGATGGCCCTGGATATCAACCGTCAGCAGGTTGCATCTGAATTTGTAGTCTTGGACAGACCACTTAGCCTCCAGTGAACTTCAGTCCCTCGCTTGCGAAAATAGTGAGGGTGGCCGGGTGCTCCGCCAGGGCAGCAGGGGGACTCAGCGTCCTTATGGGAAAACGAGCACGCTCCGCACCGGACAAGGCCAAGTCACGGCACTGCGTCTTCACCGCTTTTCTGTTGGATGGATGCTAATGTAACCTCCACTTTCCAGACAGTACAGCTGAGGTTCTGAGGAGAGCCCTTCCAGCCAGTGAATGGTGGCATCTGACCGCAAGCCCTGCTCTCTGTCCACTGTAATCTGCAATCTCTGTCATTAAACCCTTTCTGATGACACCCACAGTGTTGATGTGCAGTAATTCCCCTCACGTTCCCGGATGTCTGACTCCAGGTGAGTGACCACATAATCGTGGTTATTTGGGTCACTAAGACCTTTTGATACAGTTCTTTGTATTCTTGCCTTGTCATCTAGAACCAGATATCCTGGAGTGTGAAGTCAAGTAGGCCTTAGGAAGCATTAGTATAAACAAAGCTAGTGGAGGTGATGGAATTTCAGTTGAGCTATTTCAAATCCTGAAAGATAATACTGTGAAAGTGCTGCACGCAATATGCCAGCAAATTTGGAAAACTCAGCAATGGCCACCAGACGGAAGAGGTCCCAAAGAAAGGCGATGCCAAAGAATCTTCAAACTATGGTACGGTTGCACGCATTTCACATGCTAGCAAGGTAATGCTCAAAATCATCCAAGCTAGGCTTCAGCAGTATGTGAACCAAGAACTTCAAACTGGATTTAGAAAAGGCAGAGGAACCAGAGATCAAATTGCCAACATCCATTGGATCATAGAGGAAGCGAGGGAATTCCAGAAAACCATCTCCTTCTGCTTCATTGTCTACGCTAAAGCCTTTGACCGTGTGGATCAAAACAAACCATGGTAAATTCTTAAAAGAGATGAGAATAGCAGATTATCGTACTTGTCTCCTGCGAAACCTGTATGCAGGTCAAGAAGCAACAGTTAGAACCAGACATGGAACAACAGACTGGTTCCAGATTGGGAAAGGAGTACGTCAAGGCTGTATATTGTCACCCTGCTTATTTAACTTTATGCAGAGTACATACATCATGTGAAATGCCGGCTGGAGTCAAGCTGGAATCAAGATTGCTGGGAGAACTATCAACAACCTCAGATATGCAGATGACACCACCCTAATGGCAGAAAGCAAAGAGGCAATAAAGAGCCTGTTGATGAAAGTGAAAGAGGAGAGTGAAAAAGCTTGCTTATAAAGCAATCAAAAAATGAAGATCATGGCATCCAGTCCCATCACTTCATGGCAAATAGATACAGAAAAATGGAAACAGTGATAGATTTTGTTTTCTTGGGCTTCAGAATCACTGCAGACCATGACTGCAGCCATGAAATTAAAAGACACTTGCTCCTTGGAAGGAATGCTATGACCAGCCTAGACAGGGTATTAAAAGGCAGGAACATCACTTGGCCGACAAAGGTCCATATAATCAAAGCTGTGGTTTTTCTAGTGGTCATATGTGGATGCAAGAGTTGGATCATAAGGAAGGCTGAGCACCAAAGAATTGATGCTTTCAAACTGTGTCGCTGGAGAAGATTCTTGAGTCCCTTGGACAGCAAGGAGATCAAACCAGTCAATCCTAAAGGAAATCAACCCTGAATATTCATTGCAAGGACTGATGCTGAAGCTGAAGCTCTATTACTTTGGCCACCAGATGTGAAGAACCAACTCACTGGAAAGACTCTGATGCTGGAGACATAAGACAGGAGAATAAGGAGGTGAGAGAGAATGAAATGGATGGATTGCATCACAAACTCAATGGACATGAGTCTGAGCCAACTCCAGGATGGTGGAGGACAGGGAAGCCTGGCGTGCTGCAGTCCACAGGGCACAACTGAACAATGATTTCCCTCACGCAGAAGTGCCTCTGTGTTCCTTCTGTAGACCAGCACCTACATCTATCAACCGGTGTATAACAAACAGCACATGGATTCTGAAGTCACTACAGTGAGCCCAGTCAGGCCCCCCGGCAGGCCCAGCGGCCTCAACCCTTGTGTGCCCCGCCCTTCATTAGCCACTCGCCTCTGCGTTCCCTTCTGCTCCTGCTCACACTTCGTCCTTCCTCCTCCTTGCCCTCAGCCCTGGGTGAGACCACAGGCAGTCAGCCCCCCGTGTGGCTGCGTGTGCTGCCGGTTGGGGCTGCTGGGCAGCTCTTTGCAGCCAGCAGTGGGTAGAGTGTGGCCCTCACTTCTCATGTCGTGACGAAGCTGCTGCCGACACTGTTGGAGACATGTCCCAAATGCAGGAAGTTCTGGTGTCCAGGTCGGGCTGTCTCCTTCTGGGACTGACCCCAGCTGGAGCTCCAGGGCAGTTGCCACGGCCATCCGGTGGGTCACACCCCCGAGCCTTGTCGCCTGGCGCCAGCCTGCCCATCTCCTTACCACAGAGACGCCACAAGGGCAGAAACACTCACTCTGCCCGCCTTCTCCACTGATAGCTCAGTCCAGGCTCTGTGTCCCTTTAGCTGCAAGACACTCTCTGGCCTGGAGATCTGAAAAGATCTCAGAAGGGGGAAGGAGAGGTTACCCTTTACATCAAGGACTTGAAGCTTGGTAACTTGTGGAAATGCATCCGGGAAGGCCCATGGACTTGGCTGCTGGAAACTTTGATCCCAGACCAGCTCGCTCTATGCTTCTAGCTTTCAGTCTAGCCTGACAAGAGAACCTCTTCTCAGAGCCGCACGTCCGCTCTAAACTCCCCCGTCTTCCAGACCCCGTGTTGGATCTGAGTCCCACGTGTGGCCTGAGGGCTGCCCGTCTCAGCCCCACAGCAACACGTGGCTCTGCCTGGCTCTCAGCTTTATTCCTGTCTGAGCCCGCACATCTGATTTTACCTAAAAAGATTCTTGGACACAAAGTTGGCAAGGTTTCTTCTCAGCAGTGCTTCTCAGAACTTCTGATGTGTGGTGTGCTGTGGTCTGACCGTCTCCTTAGAGGGTCACTAGTTATCATCCCGCAGAAGATGCACATTTCTGCGGTGATGGAGAGCCCTGCCCGGGGGCCCTGCTGTGGGCCCTGTCCTGCTCGCGTTGTGGGGTCGGCCGGAGCCTGACGAGACTGCACTGCCTCGAGGCCCACAGGAGTTGCTCTTTGGAAACTGGGCCTGCCATGTGCTGGCCAGGGCAGGACACAGCGGCCAGGATGTGTTCCTTCCTTGAGGAGGCCCTCACAGGTGGGGGCCTGTGAGGTGTGTGTGCAGGATCCGTGATCAGGGCCTCAGGAGCCATGAGCTCCACTGGAGGAGTGGGAAGGGGTCGCGGCGGGGGGCCCAGGGGCATCTGGAGTGTTGCAGGTTGGAGCTGTGAGCTGGTGCGGACAGTGAGAAGTCAGGGCCGGGGTGAGAAGCTGGCGCCCGAGAGGGGCCCTCGTGGTGCTCCCGGCCCGAAACGTTTGAGCTCCTCTTGAGGGCTGCTTCCCTCTTTGAGCCTCTCAAGTTGCAGGAGGCCACAGGCTTAGACCTGCCTTGCATGAGTGTAGTGGCAGAAAGTTCCAGGCAGAGGCCGGGGCCGGGCTGGGCTTCTTGCCTGTTGGCGCCACTGGGTTGACAGGCAGTCAAGCCTGAGAGTGACACGTCACGTTGTTCTCGCCTTGTAGCATATTTTCCCACCATGCGTATTGTGTTCCTGGCTTTAAGCTAAGTACCAGGAGTCAAGGCCAACAATTAGGAAGGCAGGCAAGAGGTCCTGAGTGAGACCATGAAAGGTCTGGGATCAGAGGCACCTGGGGGATGAGGAGAAAGGCCTAGGTTCATGAACCATGTGGCAAAGAGACGGGGCAGCTGATGGGGCTCCGAGGCAAAGAGGGACTGGGGGAGGAGAGCACGTGTGGGGACCCCAGCAAAGGTCTGGGGCTCAGGAGAGCCTGGCTTGGCCTGACATACGGCAGTCGTGGACACACTGGTTACAGCAAAGGGCGGAAGTGGATGACATGGTCTGGGAGAAAGTGCGAACTAACTGGGGGACCCATCTAGAAAGGGAGTAGAAGGGCATCTAAGAGGGAAGCTGGTGGACAGGTCAGCGAGGGGGTTCTGCTGACATCCTTGGCAAGTGCAGGGGCTGGGCAAGGGGAGGGGAGGCGCGATAGCAGACCTCACTGGTCCAGGCGTCAGGAGTGAGCCAGATAGTATAAGACTCAGTCGCCACTGGGAAGGGTGCCGAGGACCGTGGAGCCTGGCTAAGCTGTCTGGAGAAAGACCAGGAGGCGTCCAGGGGTGCAGGTGCCTAGTGAGGTACGCGTGTTAGAGACTGTTCCTGGAAGCCCTCTGGGAGGCTGGCGGGGCTGTTACCGGGCCGTGCCCTGGTCAGGGCCTGGCAGAGAGGTCATCGGAGCGTGGAGAGCGGCGGCGGGCAGGGGCGGCTGTGCAGAGGTGGTGTGGAAACACGGGCCCGGCCAGGGACACCCCGGGGGTCCTGGCCCTGGGCAGTGTGGGCAGTTCCTTGTTGCCGAGGGGGAGGGGAGGAGGAGCAGACCCTTGGCTGCGGCATCCCTGGACACTTCCTGCCAGGCCCTGGGGCCTCGGGGGACAGCCGGATCATGATAAGCCCTCTCCCCCCACAGCCCCAGGGGATCATGGCCCTTCAGCCCCTCCCTCTCACACCTCCTGGCACCAGTCCAAGCCTCCACACCCAGGATCTCTCCTTGGCAGGGTCTCCCTGGTGCTTCTGAGCCAGTGTGCCCTCATCCTTGGTCTCCAGTTCATCTCCTGCCAGGGCCCCTGACCCCCTCCAGGAGACACCAAGGGTGGGCACAGAGGACTCCATCCTGAGACGCAGGTCCCCAGGCCTGGGTGGGATGTGTGGGGACGGGAGAGCTGTCCCCAGCTCCGCTTCCTTGCCCTACCTAGCAAACTCTACCGTTTGGGCTCCCTCCAGCCCCTTGGGGTCCACCCCACTCTCCACTGCCACCCTACTTTGCCCTGAAATCCAGGTGGTACCATGGAGGCCAGATGTGAGGGAGAAGAGGGTTTCTTTAATGATTGGTGCCTGTTCCCTCAGCCGTCACCCAGGTACTCTTGGAGCCCCTCTCTGCTGGGGTGGAGAGAGCACGGTCTGGCCTGTTCAAGAGGCTTTGCTCTGGATCTGAGCAACTGGGCGAGGCAGCGGGGACAGAGGCTGAGGAGAGGGAGCCAGGCAGCGGAAACCAGGTCGAGTAGGACAGAGCTGGGTCTCCTGGGAGATGCTGGCCTTGCACTGGTGAGAGAGGAAAAGACAAGACCTGCTTTCAGGGGACGAGTGATGCTCAGGATGGCCTCCCGCAATGTGGGGCATCAGGATGGCACTAAAGTGGGGGAGCCCAGGGGAGGGGTCCTTAGCCCAGTTCAGGCAAGGGCAGAGAGGGAGGCGGGCTGGCAGCCGGAAGGAAGCCCGTGGGCCTGCAGCAGCGCAAGGTCAGCAGCACCCCCAGGGCTGGGCGTCTGCGGAGCATCTGGCGCGCGGGGCTCCGAGCGAAGCCTGTGGATGAGGGCCACGAGGCAGAGGACAGGGCGCACGCGGGCCAGCGGCCCCCAGACCCGCCTCGTCTGGCCTGCACTGCCCCTCGCCCTGCAGCTGCAGCGTGCTCCCTCCCATGGCAGCGGCGCTGCCTCCAGCCTCCTTCCGGGGGTCTGGCCAGCAGGCCCCCACCTGGCTGCGCACCCTGGCCCTGCGGGCCCTGCTGGCTCCGGGCTGGCGCTAACTCTCTCTCTCATTGCTCTCTCCTGCCCATCTGCATGTGGCTGCTCTGTCTAGCTGCGCGGCGGTCCCGAGCGCCGGCTGTGTAAGTGAGCATGCCCATCCCACGCCTCTCACCGTCCGTGCGCTGCCCGCCTGGATCTCGGCTGGGCTTGGCCTCGTGGGGCTCCGGCACCATGGCCCCCGAGGCTCCGCTGGGCCACAGCAGGGGCATAGGGACAGACACTGGGTGGGGGCGATGTGGGATACAGGAGTGGGTTTTCTCTGGAGGATCCTCCCTGTTGGGCCTCCCACCGCGGCCGTGCTGGGGGGTGGAGGGGCTGAAGGCCGGTCCTGTCAGCTGACGCTGGGGAGTGAAGACCATGTGCGCGTGCGTGTCTGAGTGTGTGCTGCTTCTGCACACATGCTGCTTGCCACTGTCGTGGGCAGGCCACTGCTGCTCCTGCCGCCGCCGCTGCGTGCATGTGACATATGGACGCCGCTGCCGCGTGTATGTGACATACGTGGCCGCCGCCGCCGCGTGTATGTGACATACGTGGCTGCCGCTGCGGCGTGTATGTGACATACGTGGCCGCTGCTGCGTGTATGTAACGTACGTGGCTGCCGCCACTGCGTGTATGTAACGTGCGTGGCTGCCACTGCCGTTGCTGCTGCATGTATGTAACGTGCGTGGCCGCCACCGCTGCGTGCATGTGACACGTGTGGCCGCCGCTGCTGCATGCATGTGACACGTGTGGCCGCCGCCGCCGCGTGCTTGCCTGCGCACGCTGCTGCTCCTTGTGGATGTGAACGCCACCTGCTGTCTGTCTCACGGCTCATGGACAGTCCAGTCTTGTGCCGCCATCAGCCTTTATCAGGGCCCAGCCAGCCCTGCAGCCGGCCCAAGTCTCTCTGGGCCTCATGATAACAGAGCGGGAAGTGCTGAGGGGTATTGCCAGCCCTATTCTCTATGGTATGGGTGGATGGGCCGGTGTCCAGAGCCAGTGTCGCAGGCTGTCAGAAACGGGGGTCAGCCCTTTGCCCCAGAGGCTGTCCTTGCTCAGGCAGCCTGCTCTCGGAGCCCCCGTGGAGTAGAGGGGGCCAGGACTCGTACTCCATGCAGCCTAGGGCTCCCCATCCCCCAGCAGGGCACTGACTGACTCTGGGGGCCAGGCCAGAGGAGCCACAGGATCCCATCCTCCTTTCTCCCTCTGGCCCTAAAGCTACCCGCCCCCGCCCCGCCCCCCCGCCCCCCAGCGTCCTCCTGGCCGCTGGCCCCGCGCCCCTCCGCTGGCCCCGCGCCCCTCCGCCCGGCCCCACCTTGCCTGGTACCCCTCACCTGGCCTTGACCCCCTCTCCCTCCGCAGGCTCTTCAGCAGCCTCGGTGAGCTGAGCACCATCTCAGCGCAGCAGCGCGGCCCTGGGGGCCCGGGCGGCGGGCCCTCCTACCCGGTGCGGCCCGGCGGCCGCTACCCTGTGGCGCGGCGCGCCCCGAGCCCGGTGAAGCCCGCGTCGCTGGAGCGGGTGGAGGGGCTGGGGGCGGGGGCGGGCGGCGCGGGGCGGCCCCTTCGGCCTCGCGCCCCCCACCATCCTCAAGTCGTCCAGCCTCTCCATCCCGCATGAGCCGAAGGAGGTGCGGTTTGTGGTGCGCAGCGTGAGCGCGCGCAGCCGCTCGCCCTCGCCGTCGCCGCTGCCCTCGCCCGCGCCCGGCCCGGGCTCCGGGGCCGCCAGCCCCCGCCGGCCCTTCCAGCAAAAGCCCCTGCAACTCTGGAGCAAGTTCGACGTGGGCGACTGGCTGGAAAGCATCCACCTGGGCGAGCACCGCGACCGCTTCGAGGACCACGAGATCGAGGGCGCGCACCTGCCGGCGCTCACCAAGGACGACTTCGTGGAGCTGGGCGTCACGCGCGTGGGCCACCGCATGAACATCGAGCGCGCGCTCAGGCAGCTGGACGGCAGCTGACGCCTCCCGCCCCCTCCCCACGCCCCGGCCGCGCCCTGCGGGCAGGGCCCCCTCCGCCCCGGGCTGCGGGCTCGGCCCACTCCCCAGCCCCCACCCTACCGGCGCCCGGGCCAGGAATGTTGCATGAATCGTCCTGTTCGCTGTCGCTCGGAGACCTGCCCTGTACATTGCTTAGCGCCCTCCCAGGCCGTCGAGCCCCACCCAGCACACGGTCAGGAAGGGCGCGGGCCGTGGGGGGGCTGGAGCGGGAGGGGGTCGGGGTCGGGGTGCTCCAGCCTGACCATCTCCTGCTGAGCTCCTGGTGGCTACTTTCCCAGAGGGGGTAACCTAGTCCAGCATGCGAGGTCAAGACACACCTTGGTGACTCGGGGGAGGGGGGGAAGACATTGGGGTTCTCGGTTGGGGGCCAAGGAGCCCCTGTTTTGCATATTTTAATCCACTCTATATTTGGAACAAGAAAAGGAACAAATATCTCTGTCCTTAATAGCTTCCCTTCCCCTCCCCTCCAGCCCCCCGGTTCCGCTGCGGCTGCCCAGTCTTCCATCTCTGGCCCCTCAACTGCCACTGCCGCCCCGCACGGGGCAGGGGACGCTCCAGCTGGTCTGGGGTTGGCCAGGGTCCTCGCACCCGCCCCGGGGCCCCGCTGGGCCCCCCCCTCGCTGAGCTACGGTGTTCCCCACCGACCCTTCCGGTGCTGCGTGGAGGAGGGGCGGCAGGCGGCGACTCCTGTGGGCCCTCCCACGGTCCCGCGGCCTGGGAGCGCCGCCCGGGGCGTGTGTGGGCGCAGGGCCCTGGCACCTGCCCCCGGCCGACTCCCTCACAGGGTCCCCCCAGCAGGGGTCTAGCCTCCTCTCCGCGCTGCTGAGCGACTGCAGCAGAGAAGCCTCCCTGCCTCAGACCTGAAGTCGCCAGTTCGGCCCTGCGTGTGTGCGCACGTGTGCGAGTGTGTGAAAGTCGGGGTGCGGCTGAGTGCGCTGGAGCCCCTTGTGTGCCTGGCTGGAGGGGCGGCCCCGCGGGCTGCTCTGGACTAGTGTGGGGCTTCGGAAGCTTGCACAGGGTGCGTGCATTGCTGTGTGCTGTGGAAGCGCCCCGTCTCCACTTCCAAAGAGGGTCAGAGGTCGTCTTGCACCCTGGGACCTGCTGTTGGCGCAGCCTGTCCCTCCAGAGCCTCGTGGAGCCTGAGTGGGCCTTCTTGGTGAAGCCTCGCTGCTTGGGAGAGGCCCCCGAGGGCCCTTGGAGGCAGTGCTCCGCCCCCGCTGGGCTTCTAGGGGGATCACAGGGGCACCCCTAGAGTCAGGCCACTGCGAGCCTTGGGGAGAGGCGAAGACCCCGGTGGGCACCCGGCCCCCCTTACTGTGACTCCTCACACTCAGCAATGGCCTGTGGGGTGGGGGGCCGGGACATTTTTAAACCTAGGGTTTGGAGTCTGGACTAAGCTCCATCCACGTCACTCACGAGTTTCTGTTTATATTTCTAGCTTTTTTTAATAAAAATTAAAAAACCCAGAAAACAGAAGTTTTCACAGCCCAGGGGCTTGGCACGCCGGTCTGTGCCCACCCGCCCTGCCCCGGCCCACCGGCCCTGCCCCGGCCCACCGGCCCCATGCCCTGGGCAGATTCACACCCAGTAACCCTTTCACCAACAGACCAGGTCACACCCATAGCAGCAGTCACTGTAACAGACTGCCACATACACACTTGTCTCACTCACCTGTGGGTTTTGGTTCCGTTCAGTTTGGGTTTTTAACTTTACAGGGTCAGTTCCGCTTCGCCCCTCCTTTTGTACGGAGCTCCACCTGGGGGTTTCTCCCCTGCTCCAGCCCCGAGGCCTCCTGACCCTGATGTTGTGATACACCCCACAGAGATCTATGTTTCTTATATTATTATTATTGATAATAATTATAATATTATTATGTAATAAATTTATAAGAAATGAAACTATTTCTCAGTTGCCTACTTGAGGAGATACTGGAAGCGCAGACTCTGCCCTCCTATGGACAGGTTACAGAAACCTCCCTGGCCCTCAGCAGGCATCTGGCCGCCTACACTGATGACCTACGGATCCTGTGTCTGACCCGGTCTCTTTGCTGACCTCCATGCCCACGTGCCTGGCTTCTTTGTGGCTCGCTCTCTCCGAGTTGTGCTGGACCTGAGCCCGTGCTTCCTGAACTGGAAGCTTATCTTTCTGCTCACCAGCCCAGTGAATGACCCCTCCTGAGCTAGAAGTCTGGGTATCCTCCGTAGCCTCTGTCCCCTTTTCCCGCTAGTGTCCAGCTGTCCCTAAATTCTGCTGCTCCTGTCTTTGAGCCCTCTCCTGTCCGCCTGTGTTCTCCTGCCCCAACAGCTCCTACCCAACTTCAGATCTCCCCTTGAGCCGGCTGCCACCAGCCACTGATGGGGCCAAACCTGTATGGTACCTGGTGGGGAGGGTAGTAGCTCCCAGGACGGGGCGGGGGCACCTCAAAGAGTGAAGGGGGCGGTGTAGTCAGGCAAGTGGACAAAAGAGACCCAGAGGGAGCTGCGGGAGGTGGAGACTGTGTCACTGAGGTCTGACAGAGGGCCAGAAGCTGCGGAGGTGGGGCCATCAGACCAGCTGGGCACCTGGTGGGGTTCTAGGAGGGCAGTGCGTGCAGAGCCACACCATGCTGAGGTCAAGGTGGGGCGTGGACATCACACATGGCAAATGCAGACCTCGACTCAGGACGGGGCCCAGGTGATGCCTCCAGGGAAGCGAGAAGATGCAGGGAAGGATGAGAATGGTGGATGGGGTGAGGCCTTTTGTGCAGAAGGGGAGTGGACTCAGGTGTCTTTACCTGGGGCGGGCAGGAAGGCAGAGCAGCTCTGAGAAGCAGATGGATGTCTGGAAGGCCTGCTCGGGAAGGCAAAGGCCCTTGTGAGGCTGAGATGGTGACCACTGGCAGTGGGTCGTTGAGAGAGGCTTGCAATCTGTCTAGAAAGCCCCACGATTTCTAAGTTTCATATTTTCACATTTGGGGCTTCATTTTCAAGTTGGAAACTGTGGTTGTCCCACAGAAGTGGCCTGGAAGGAAGTGGGGGCCTGGGAGGGTCCGAATGTGGAGGCACGGGGGGTCTCTGAGTCCCCTGAGCTCAGGCGCTGTGGCAGCTGCAGGTCGGCCTCCTCGGAGCCGCGCGGGGCCCTGTGTCCAGCTGGCACCAGGCCCAGACCTGGGGGCCAGTCCGGCAGGCATGGCAGTGGGATCATGGCATGGAAATGGCGTTGCTGTACTGACCCCAGGTCCTGGGGAGAAGATGGATATCCCACGGGTCAGAAGACACCTCAGTGCCTCAGAAAATGAGTCAGAACCTTCAAGACCGGGACTTGGCGAGAGAAGCCCTGATCGGAGGCGCAGGTGGTGGGATGGCAGAGGGCCGCGTTGCCGAGTGAGCTGCAGCCTCCGGGTGCCTCTGGGCAGACACCTTCTCACTCGGGACGGTGGACTCCCTGCCTCCTCCTGCCCCCTCACGACCTCAGAATGTCCCAGCGTTGTCCCCTCAGGGTGCCTGCACATCTCACCGCACGCTGTCTGCAGCCTGGAGCGGAGAGTGCACCCTGCAGGCCCTGTGGGCAGCTCTGGGCACTGCGGCTGAACAGATGAG
The DNA here is from genome assembly GCA_917880005.1 of Nanger dama. Taxonomy (NCBI): domain Eukaryota; kingdom Metazoa; phylum Chordata; class Mammalia; order Artiodactyla; family Bovidae; genus Nanger; species Nanger dama. Next base: position 63,887 of record CAKJTW010000046.1, on the reverse strand, counting down.
GAAGGTCCTGCTCTGCCGGGAGCATCATATGCTGGAGAATAACCGGGTGGGTGGCAGTCAGCAGGCTGGGAAAAGTGAGGCGGGAGCCGGCCGGGGCTGGGCTGGGGGTGGGCACAGGACGGCCAGGTGGGGGCATGCAGAGGGAGCCAGGGCAGGAAGGAGGCTGGGGAAACGAGAGGGGCTGCTGGGGCTGAGGAGGTTGGGGCTGGAGAATGGGGGAAGGAGCCTCAGGGGCGGGGCACCCCTTGTCCTGCCCCCGGTGCTGGGAGCTCCACCAGGAGCCATGGAGACCCCATCCTGTGTTCCCAGAAGCCTGACTGTCCTGTGCCTTCCCGTCTTCGCTTTGCTCTTCAGGGCACTGTGGAGAAGGCAAACGAAGCCGCTCTCCCGTTAGATTTAATGACACAGCTGAACCTGCTGGTGTGTGTGTGACACTCGACGTTTAACTGTGTCTGGGAGCAGGGACTAGAACCTGTTCACGCGTCAGAAGGGGCTGCTGCTCTGCAGAGTCACACACTAGTCTTCTAAAATCTAGACACTGGATCCAGAAATTCTGTTATTCCATAACCCCTAAATGTTTTGAAAATCTGGGTACCCCTTTCCATTTTAAAGCTTTTATTTTACATGTTCATCTTATATTTTAAAAAGCTTGCAAACAAGCTTGCAAACGTTATGACTTCCAGAAAATTGTACATATTAACATTTAAAATCAATGGTTACATCATTCTGTTACATGATTCACATGAATCTAAATACCATTTCAATTTTATGCCCATCAAAATCTTGTAAAAACACCTGGATAATCTTTAACAGTCAAAACTGTAACATCACTTATTGAATTCCTGCTGCCATTTCCTGAACTATATTTTCAAAGTCTTTTCTGATTACTTTATTAGACACAATCTGTTACTGAGTTAAAATAAGCAGGTTCTCAGGTAGGTGAAATAGGGCCTTGCAGACCTTCAGATGGAGTAGATGAGGCCACCTGCCATGAGAGAGAGACAGAAAGACACCTTGGAAACTTATGTATGGGAGAAGAGTCCTCCTGAAACTCAAGTAGCAGAAACAAGTCCTGTGACCCTCAGGCCTGGGAAGTTAGAGACCCTAACAGACAAGGTGCCTAAGAGCCCTGAGACCGATGGAGAGGGCAAATCCCCTCACACTCAGGGTGAGGAGAAGGGGGCCTCGACGTGCAGCAGCAGGGATAGAGACCTTGTGCCACTCAAATAGCTGATACTCTTGAGACCCAATTTTATCAGGGAAATAAAACCTCTTGCCTGACAGGAAGGGAAATAATGAATACTGAACTCAAGTAAGGAAATTAAATCATCCTGCTTCTCACCAGGGGGATAAGTTCTTGTCACTTTCTAGTAAATAAAGATGAAAGGCGTGTTCTGGCTTTGTAATAAGAGAGACAAGACCTTCTGACCTGCAGGGAGAGTGGATTTAGGGACAGTTATGTAGAGAAAATGGTCACTTCGTGACGACGAAGTGCATGAGAGGGTGCCTCTGGACTCTGGAGAGGAAATGAGGTGTCCTGACGACTAGGCAGGGGAGACGGAGATGCCTGCTGCCCAGGGATGAGGAGGGCTCCCGGAGGGAGGGCGAGGCGTGCTTGTGCTGCAGCAGGAGAGAGGGGACCCCTCGCAGAGAGAAGGGTCACTCAGAGAGGAGAGGCGGGCCTCCAGATACAGAGCAGGAGATGAGGCGCCAGGTGGAGACAAGGCCCCCGACACTCAGGGCCTGTAAGACCTGCTTGTGCTCAAATGGGAGACACGAGATTTCACGGCCCTCAGCTAGTGGAGATGAGACCTCAAGACACTCAGGAAAGACTTCAGACAGGGGGGTGGCGTGGGAGATTCGGACACTTACGTAGAGGAGGGGAGACCTCGTGGTGCTCAGGTGGAGAAGACGAAAGCTTAGGATTCCGACAGGGGGACCAGGGCCTCGTCCAGCAGGAGCCGGGGGACTGTCTGGCAGTCAGGTGGGGCACGGGAGCCCCAGCACTTCAGCCTGTCAGCTGAAGGTGCAGAGCACTCACAGAGGTGAGACGCAACCTCCTGACACTCCGCAGCTGTGAGACCTTTGGGTTCTCAGGCAGAGAAGATGGGACAAAGTCACTCTCCTGTCTGAGGTCTTTGGTCCTGAGCTGGAAGAAAAGAGAGATCCCCACAGTCAGGGAGAGGAAATGATAGCTTCCATCAGCAAGTAAGATATGTGCGACCTACTGGGTGTTCAGTTGAGGGGATGTGACGTCAAAGTTACATGAGATGAGAAATTCAGTTGGTTCAGTCGCTCAGTCGCGTCTGACTCTGTGGTCCCGTGGACTCCCCAGCACGCCTGGTCTCCCTGTCCATCACCGACTCCCGGAGCTTGTTCAAACTCATGCCCATCAAGTGGGTGATGCCACCCCCACCTTGCAATTAGGACATTCAGTTGGAGAAGATGCTCAGCTAGAAGAAGTGAGGTCATCTGACGATCTGAAATGCTTTGTGCCTGAAAGAGGACAGGCAGTGTCCCGACACTCGTGCAGGAGAGGGAGGTGGTGCCTTGTGGCCGTCACGCCAGTGAGGAGTGGCTCCTTGACGTTCAGATGGGCCAGCTGAGATCTGTGCCCAGGTACAGGCGCTGAGACTGCTCCTCCAGCAGGTAGAGATGCGGCCTCATCACGCTCTTGCAGGGAAGGTAGAGCTTTTTAACATCCAGGTAGGTGAGCTGAGCATTTTTCTGTTCTGGGATACGAGATGCTGTCTCCTGACAAGCAGAAGAAGCATTATTTCATGACATTCAGGTAACTGTGCTGAGAATTCCTGACACTCAGGTACAGAAGACAATTTTCTGCTTCGTGTAGGTCCCAGAAAGGAGACCTGGAGACATCCGGGTAGAAGATACGAGACTTTGTGAACAGAAAAGTGGCCTTCATAGTTCTAAGCTGCTGCTGCTGCTAAGTCGCTTCAGTCGTGTCTGACTCTGTGCGACCCCATAGACGGCAGCCCACCAGGCTCCCCCATCCCTGGGATTCTCCAGGCAAGAACACCAGAGTGGGGTGCCATTTCCTTCTCCAATGCATGAAAGTGGAAAGTGAAAGTGTAGTCGCTCAGTCATGTCTGACTCTTTGCGACCCCATGGACTGCAGCCCACCAGGTTCCTCTGTCCATGGGATTTTCCAGGCAAGAGTACTGGAGTGGGGTGCCATTGCCTTCTCCGAGTTCTAAGCTAGGGAAAGTCAAAATGGTCTTCAGAAAATGTGCTGAGCGCACACCCTTGGAAGAGGGAAAGAGTGTGCCTCCCACAGGGTTAAGGCCTCTCAGTCTGTAGAGTCGACTCCCTCGAGCTGCTGGCGTGCTGGGCCGTCTTCTCGCAGGCGGGCTGGCCGTGGTCGCAGTCTGCGTGAGGGCTGGGCAGGCTGTGCAAGACGCTGGGGAGTCACCGCAGCCTGACCGCCTGGCCTGGTTTCTGGAGGGCGGTGGTGGGGGGGGACGCCACCCTGCTGATTGGTCGGAAGGCCGTGCAGCTCTGTGAGGTCACTGGGCTTCCGGGCCTGGCCAGGGCAGGCGTTTGGCAGAGATGCTGCCAACTGCCGTTCTGCTGGTCTTGGCAGTATCTGTGGTCGCCAGAGATAACACCACGTGTGAGTAAGTGTCAGACAGCTTGGCGGGGGGAGGGTTTCTTTTGAGTAATAGACCCCCTCCAGACACTCTCTGTCTGGGGCTCTGCAGAAAGCCAAGCCGGGGCCTTAGCATTCCCCTGGGTCTCACAGCGCTTGTGCCCCACATCGCCAATTTGGACCTTCCCTGCTCCCACCATCCCCCAGCCCGGAGCCCCCAGGGCCCCGGGCATCTAGAGCTTCCTCCCGAGAGGAACTCTGGGGCTTCCACAAAGCACAGGCCGGTTTCCACTGCCCACCCCTCCCCCAGTGACCGGCTTCATTGCCTCTTGAACACTGAGTCCTGCAGAGCCTGGGAAACCCCTGCGCTGACCCCAGAGATCCCAAGGCTTCCTCATGCAGCACCTCAGGGACCCCCATTCCATGTGTAGACTCCCAAGCCCCCAAGGTACCCTGCAGTCCCAGAAACTCCGTCCTTCTCACCAGCAACACAGAGCCCTGAACGTCCACCTCCGCCCCGCCCCACACGCCTCCCCCAGGTCACAGCCACCTGCGCTGCTCTCCTGCTGCCACCCAGCCCAGCCCTGCAGCTCCGAGCCCCTCGGGCTCCTTCCTGAGCCTCCACCAGGGTCACCCGCTTCAGCCCACGCTGGGTCCCTCTCCTGCCTAGCTATCTCCCATTCTGCTAGGGCCCTTGGCCTGTCCTAGCTGCCTGTGACCCCTCTAAGACCCGAGAACCCCCCAGCTGCACATTTCCTGGAGCCCCTGGCCGCCTGTCCGGGCATGGACCGCAGCACCGCGGCTCAGCCATGCCCTCCTGGACCCCCGCCCTGGGGCTGCCCCTGCTGGCCCGGGACCCCACGGCTGCTCCCCCTGTGACTGGCCTCAGGCCCCTCTCCCCCACTGCAGAGGTGCCGGGCTGGCCTCAGCTTGAAATGTGCCTGTGGTCTTTCCTCAGTGGTCCCTGTGGAATACGGTTCAGGCAGAACCGGCAGGGGGGCCTACGGGTCGTCGGGCGGGCAAGACGCCTCCCATGGGTCCTGGCCCTGGATGGTCAGCCTCCAGATCTTCACGTATCACAATAACCGGCGGTACCACGTGTGTGGGGGCTCCCTGCTGAGCTCCCACTGGCTGCTCACTGCTGCTCACTGCTTCAGGATCAAAAAGTATGTGCGGGAACTCGCAGAAGGGGTCTTCAGAAAGGCTCTTCTCAGAGCCGGGCATTCTCCCAGGGTCTCCGTGCCAAGGGCCCTGAGGCTCTGGGCCTAGTGGCGACCAGACCGTGGGGCTGGCCCGGGCCTGCTGGGGATGGGGCTGCCCGAGGGCCACGGCCACCAGCCAGTCTGCAGCCAGCGTGACCTGGCCTGCCTCTGTGCCCACAGGAAAGTGACCGACTGGAGGCTGATCTTCGGAGCTAAGGAGGTTGAGTGGGGGACCAACAAGCCAGTGAGGCCGCCTCTGCAGGAGAGGTATGCTGAGAAGATCATCATCCATGAGCAGTACTCGGCGAGCTCAGAGGCCAACGACATTGCTCTCATGAAGATCACCCCTCCCGTCACCTGCGGGCACTTCATTGGACCAGGATGCCTGCCTCAGTTTAGGGCAGGCCCGCCCAGAGTTCCCCAGACATGCTGGGTGGCTGGCTGGGGATTCTTACAAGAGAATGGTGAGTATGGCTGGGCAAACCCTGTCGACATGGTCTCAGGTGAAGGGAGATACGCCGATGCCTGCCCGAGCCTTACCCAGCCCCCAGCCCTGTGCTGGGAGTGGGTCCTGTCACTGGCCCCTTTCACAGCCAGAGAAACTGAGAGTGAAGCTCCATGCCCAGGGCCCCTCGCCAGCGGCTGGTGTGGCCACCAGGGCTGGCTGGGCGGCACGCACGGAAGAGCGCCTCGGCATCTTTGGAACGGGGGTCAGGGCTGGGCCTGGAGCTCCAGGGCTGCTTCTGGAAGTGGGGGTCATGCCGTGAGGCAGGCAGCATGTGGAGAAGGGCTCTGGACGGGATCTCCCCTCTCCATGCCTCGGTTTCCACATCTGTAAATGGAGGGCCAGGCCACATGGTCTCCAGGCTCTGCACCTCCTGCCCGTGGCCCCTCCCGGCCATCTCCGCCCCGACCCTTGGCCATCAGTCCCACCCAGCTGTTCCTGCGGGCACCCTCTGTAGACCACGAAAGGGGCTGCTGCTGGGTGGGACTGTGCGGGTCAGCAACCTGGGCAGCGGGTTTCGGCAGTGGGGCAAGACCAAGTGGAACAGGCCTCTGGACATGAGCTGCGCTTTCAGCCTCCCGTAGGCGGGCACGTGAATTTTCCCCAGCTGTGTCAGGGCTGTGAACGTATGATTGAAATGGACTTGGCGCCCAGTCTCCTTTCTGTTCACTGATGAGCAATCTGGGCCTCCTGGGGTTTGAACCTCAGTGTCTTTTGCGTCTTCTCCTCTCTCAAAGCTGGTTTTGGTTTCCGGCTCAGCTGCTGCTTGCGCCTCCCTGGGGGAGGGTGTCTCATAGCCTCTTTGCTGGCCTGGGCAGTCAGCCTCTGTCTGGCTGCAGGTGTCCGTGGCTCTGCCGCGGTTCCCAGAGCAAGCGCACACTTTCTTCTTCTTGCTCCACCTCCAGCCCTGTTCTGTCCACCTCTCCAAACTTGTCCTCAGCTTTCAGGGGGTGCTTGCAGTCCCTGGGAGGCTGATCTCAGGGTTTCCATCCAACAACCCCTCAACCCCACCTCTGCTATCCTTTTGCTCGGGAGAATTGTAGGCTCCCATCTATATCCTGGACGTCACACAAGGCCTCTTTGTTCTAGAATCACCTTGAATTTAATTCAGTTTCTTTCCCTTCCTGTTTGTTTGTTTTTGCAAATCTATCCCCTGAAAAGTGAAAGCGTTTGGTCGCTCAGCTGTGTCTCACTCTTTGGGGCCCCCTGGACTGTAGCCTGGCAGGCTCTTCTGTCCCTGGAATTCTCCAGGCAAGAATACTGGAGCGAGTGTCATTCCCTCCTCCAGGGGATCTTCCCAACCCAGAGGCTGAACCTGGGCCTCCCGGGGCCAAGTCTTAAAGAAGCCCCCAGGCTCCTGTGATACTCCTTCTGACCTTTCTTTTTTTTTTTTTAAATCTGGACCTACCTCTTCCTTGAACTCAGATGCTTTGGGGCTGGAAGAGTACTTTTGGGAATTGGTCTCTTTTTCCATCAGACTTAGTTTCTGCAGGCTTTTTGGCATTTGATATTTAAAGCCAAGGTGCTGAGATTGAGAAAGCTCTTTCGTGTCTCAGGACACCTGTCTCTTCACAGTGAATCGCATGGCTTCGGAGGCTGTGGGCTCTGCTGTAGAGTTAAAGGATCGCTTTAATGGCCAGCAAGCCAGGCTTGCCTTGTTAGCTCCATGTCTCCTCTACCTAAAGGGCAGGGGATGCGTGAGCCCCTCCCTGCTGCGTAGGTGGGAAGGGAAAGTGGGGGTTAAGGAGCATGGGGACAGGGCAGAAGTCTCGCAGACGCGTGCTCAGCAGCCGTCCACCGCACGCTTGCTGGAGCCCCCCAGCCACGGCGCTCCACGGGCTTCCCTGCTGGCCGCACGCTCTGAGCCTGCCCCTTCCCGCCCGGACGGCACACGGTGTTCAAACCGTCTGGGCAGTGGCTGGGCTGTGGGTGCAGCTATGGCAGGGCTGTTGGGATTCTCCTGCCTGTGGGACCACGTGATTCAGAGAGTACCGTCGCCTTGGCTCTTGGGCTCCAGTTCAGTTCAGTTCAGTTGCTCAGCTGTGTCTGACTCTTTGCGACCCCATGGACTGCAGCACACCAGGCCTCCCTGTCCATCACCAACTTCCTGAGATTGCTCAAACTCATGTCCATCGAGTCAGTGATGCCATCCAACCATCTCATCCTCTGCCGCCCCTTCTCCTGCCTTCAATCTTTCCCAGCATCAGGGTCTTTTCCAGTGAGTCAGCTCTTCGCATAAGGTGGCCAAAGTATTGGAGTTTCAGCTTCAGCATCAGTCTTTCCAATGAATATTCAGGACTGATTTTCTTTAGGATGGACTAGTTTGATCTTGCACTCCAAGGGACTCTCAAGAGTCTTCTCCAACACCACAGTTCAAAAGCATCAATTCTTTGGTGCTCAGCTTTCCTTATGGTCCACCTCTCACGTCCATACATGACTACTGGAAAAACCATGGCTTTGACTAGATGGAGCTTTGTTGGCCAAGAAACGTCTCTGCTTTTTAATATGCTGTCTAGGTTGGTAATAGCTTTTCTTCCAAGGAGTAAGTGTATTTTAATTTCATGGCTGCAATCACCATCTGCAGTGATTTTGGAGCCCAATAAAATAGTCTGTCACTGTTTCCATTGTTTCCCCATCTATTTGCCATGAAGTGATGGGACCAGATGCCATGATCTTCTTTTTTGAATCTTGAGTTTCAAGCCAACTTTTCACTCCCATCAAGAGGCTCCTTAGTTCCTCTTCACTTTCTCCCCATAAGGGTGTTGTCATCTGCATATCTGAGGTTACTGATATTTCTCCTGGCAGTCTTAGTCTTAATTCCAGCTTGTGCTTCATCCAGCCCAGCATTTCACATGATGTACTCTGCATAAGTTAAATAAGCAGGGTGACAATATACAGCCTTAACATACTCCTTTCCCAATTTGCAGCCAGTCTGTTGTTCCATGTCCAGTTCTAACTGTTGCTTCTTGACCTGAATATCTTGACCTTGATTTCTCAGGAGGCAAGTCAGGTGGTCTGGTATTCCCATCTCTTGAAGAATTTTCCATAGTTTGTTGTGATCCACACAGTCAACAACTTTGGCACAGTCAATAAAGCAGAAGTAGATGTTCTTCCGGAACTCTTTTGCTTTTTGTATGATTCCTCAGATGTTGGCAATTTGATCTCTGGTTCCTCTGCCTTTTCTAAATCCTGCTTGAACATCTGGAAGTTCGCGGTTCGCGCACTGCTGAAGCCTGGCTTGGAGAATTTTGAGCATCGCTTTGCTAGCGTGTGAGACAAGTGCAGCTATGCAATAATGTGAGCATTCTTTGGCATTGCCTTTCTTTGGGACTGGAATGAGCACTGACCTTTTGCAGTCCTGTGGCCACTGCTGAGTTTTCCAAATTTGCTGGCATATTGAGTGCAGCACTTTCACAGCATCACCTTTCAGTACCTGGCCTTGGGCTTGGGCGCCAGGCCAGATGCAATGTCAGTTGCTCCAGCCACAATGCAGGCTGGGGTTTTCTTAACCCCTGGTCATGGCCAAGCACCTGAGGCTTTCTGACCTGGCCTCAGTGGTCTTTTCAGCCACCTGTGCCCTGACAGGCCTGCTGTGTGTGGAGGCGTCACCGTGGACCTGTTGCCCCCGTATCTGAATAAAGATATGAGGCACGTGGGAGGGGCTCATCAGCCCAAGTCCTGCGGGTCCTGTCCACAGCTGGATGGAGGCTAGAATGCAGGGGACGACCTATAGCCAGAATGAAAGGCGTGTCCTGGACTCGAGTCTAGAGAGGAGAACTCTTGGTGTGAGTCCAAGGTTCCCTACTGTGACCTTGGGAAGTGGTCTTCCAATCTCCTGATTGGAGAAAAGGGGAATAACTGTTTCTAACTCATGAAGTGCCTGTGAGGAGTGAATGAGATGAAGCCTGTGTGAGTCAAAGGAAGTGCTCAGCATGTCCTTGCTATAATTGTTAATATCATGGCAAACTTCCATAAGCCAGCATCCACCCTTAATGCACACGACTCTTCAGCTGCCTCCTCTGCCCTCCACCTGTCGTCTGTCCACAGTCCCCCTCCTTCCTCTCTCCTCCAGTTCCATCTCCCAAGTCTCGTGTGCTCTTCCAGCTGTGCTTTCTTCCCTTCAGGAGTGGATAAGGAGAGGCTGGAAGGAGGATAAGGAGAAGCCACAGGCTTCCGTGGCTCTTAGGTTCAAGTGGAGCATTTGAGGCTGTTGGGGGCTCAGTGGCGGGAGGAAGGCAGGGCTTTCCCCAGACGTCTTCTGTGCTTACTGACCACTGAGTCGCCTGGCTGTAGCCCGCAGGACATCCCCTATGCTGCAGGAGGCGCGCGTGGACCTTATCGACCTCGACTTATGTAACTCGACCAGATGGTACAATGGGCGCATTCGTTCAACCAACGTGTGCGCAGGGTACCCTGAAGGCAAGATCGACACCTGCCAGGTAACTCTCCGCCGGGCGCGCTCGTGGACACTTCCTTTCTGGATCCCTGAGCAAACCTCCCTTGTCCTGTCTCCCACTGTCTGCAGTCACTATGCGCTTGGGTGGCGACACTCACATGCTGCCCAGCAACGACTCAGCCACCGTAGTTAGAGCTTTCATCCACCCTCACACAGAGAGCATGTCCTCTGAACACTGCCCGGAAGAGAACGCTTGCCTCTCTTCACCAGAGTGCAGAAGGGCCAAATCCACTTGCACGCACACACTCACGCACCCACGTAAAACCATATACAGAGACACATGGGTTTCTGTGTCCTCCCTATCAGTGCAAGAAAACCCATGGAAATCCCTACCCTTCTCACAGCCCCAAAGAAGTTGTTGGCACCCCCTCAAACTCTGCCATAACTGCCTGTGTTCATGGCAGCAGGAGGCCACGTGACTGCAGAGCTGCCTGCCCAGAGGCTGCGGCCCTTCTGGGCAGGGAAAGTGGCTTGGGCAGAGCGTGACTTCCGTATCCTTCTGGGCAGGGGGACAGCGGCGGGCCTCTCATGTGCAAAGACAGCGTGGAAAACAGCTATGTGGTCGTGGGAATCACAAGCTGGGGGGTAGGCTGTGCCCGAGCTAAGCGCCCGGAGTCTACACGTCTACCTGGTCCTATCTGAACTGGATTGCCTCCAAAATAGGCTCCTCCGCGGTGCACATGGCTCAGTTGCCCACCGCGTCCCCCGCTTCTACTCCAGTAGCCCAAGCGAGCCCCAGCTCCGTCCAGCCTTCCATTCGCCCACCTTGGTTCTTCCAACACGTTCCTCGACCACCTCCCTCTCAGCAAGCTATTGCCGCGGCCCAACCCCCACATCCCTCAAAGCCCCGACCCCCGGTCTCACCTCCCCCCGACCCTCACGCCCGCGCCCGCCGCAGCCCTCCACTAGGCCTCCCCAGGCACTCTCCTTTGCCAAGCGACTGCAGCAGCTCATAGAGGTCTTGAAGGGAAAGACCTTTCTTAACGAAAAGAGCAATTATGAAATGGAAACCACAGACCTTCCAGGACAACATGGCTCCTGATCTGAACGCATTCTCAAGGGACCCAGTGAAGCCCTCACTCCTGATGGAAAAAATGATGAAATAAATGGATATAAATACAAATATAAATATCTATACACTAAGAGACGCTTTCTGGACTCCTTCCTATATGCCCTCCCCAACTTGATCCCTCATCAAACCTACCTGCCTCCATTCACCCTTGTATTAATGATGTTGACTTAAAAAAGTGCACAACGTGAGTTGTGAGTTAAGTTTTATTTGGGGCAAAATGAAGACTCTAGCCTGAGAAATGGCACTTCAGATAGCTCTGAGAAACTGCTCCGAAGAGGCAGAGGGGAAGGTCAGTAAGTGTGAGAGTTTTGGTGGAGGGGAGTGCATGCAACCCAGCACATTTTTTTAGAGGTTTCTGCTGGCCTCCTGAAGATTGCTGCTGGTCACGAGCAGCAGACAGCATCCTGAAGGGCTTTAGTGCTTTTCTAGATATGAGGAGATTGAAGAACTGGGTTCCTAAAGCTAGCTCCTGAAAATATCTAACTGTCTGAAGACCTGTCCTGTTAGTTTTCCTGGAGCACCAAGAGCCTCATTTCTGCTTTCCACCCTAACTCCTCTCAGAGGATGTTGAAAGTTAGTAGCTGGAGCAGCACCTGATTTCATTCTTGTAGAGGTGGATGGCAACTGCCAGTTTGTAGTGGACAAAGTCAGTTGTGGTTTTTAACTAGAACAAGATGACCTGGGGTCATAGTCCAGGTAATTATTAAATGCTGGTGTCTTTGCATATTAAATCAAGGGGCCGCACAGCTCCCTTGAGGTGAGCTGACTGAAAATGAAGGGTGTGTGTCCAAGTCCGCTGGAGGCCATGCTCTCCTGGTGCAGAGAGACAGACCCACGAGAGGAATCTGTCTTTAGTTGTTTCTTCTCTCCTCCTTGAGGTGGAAAATTTTCCCCTGGGCCTGTGATCTGCAGCTGACACTTGGGTCTCCTTCCTGGAGAGACAGGGCTAAGCTCAAGAAACACTCTGACGGGAGCCTGCAAAGAATAGGCAGTGTGTTCTCGTGTGCTTTGTGCAAGCTCCTCATGCATGTGAATAGAACCTAATCCCCTTCTTCTATTTGCCTTGTTCACATTACTCTTTGACTTCCCTTTCCATTTATCAAATGCAGACATTTCCATATTAGCACATGTGGACCCCTGTCTCTACCTGTGCTCCACAACAGGGGCACTGATGAGCCCGTGGTGTCCCAGAAGGGGACTTCTAGTCTTTCAACACATTTCCCCACATCTAAGCCAACACCGGTTCACAGCAAATTCATCAATCCTTGCCAACCTAATTGATGCTTACATTTTCACTTTAAAAATTATGAATGAAGCTGTTTGTAAGTGAAGTGAGACTCTTTGATCTGCCTTCATGTTCCTGTGGACGCCCTAGCCCTGAGAACAGCTCACAGATTCTGGAGCAGAATCCTCTGCACAGAGACAGGAAGAGCAGGGAGGAACAGCTGCGTGCAGAACCACCAAAAGGGTTGGGGCATTTGAGGGACATGCTTACTTCCTTACGGGATTGTCAGGCATGACCAATATTCTCAAAAGTTAGAATTCGTAATGAAACTTATTGCTAGGAAGAATAGCAGAAGATGATTGAGCAATGGCTAATCCCACACATGGTAAAACTCAGACACTGGAAAACAGGCATATTAGGAATAACACGTAAAGGGGCAGAAGCTCTAGCTGTGAATTTGATCGGTACATGGAATCTAATATTCACAAAGAAAAAGCTGAATGAGCCAATTAATATAATTGTAGTACATTTTAACTGGAAGTGTAAAAAATGGAGGGAGTTCACTTTAATATGATCAAGAAACAGAAGCGAGCTTATTGATGTTTTCTGAAGAAACTGCATTCTTGGTAAAGAATCATCACTGACACCCCCTCTCGGTCACAGATGAGTCTTTGCGTGGAGACGTGCTTTCAGAGTGGAATGGCTGGGCGGTACGATAGGTGTGAGCTTTGCTCTGACTACACCCCAAAGGTCGCGCAATCAACGAAGTGAGCATGCCCACCACTCCCCAGTTTCCTTGTGGGGCCTGATAATCCCTCCAGCCCTTTTCTCCCTGGCTCCAGTCAGTCTCCAATTTGCTTTGCTCATTATGTACTAAGGTGGAGTTCTAAAGACAATACACATGGAATCACACCTCAAGTAGTTCTTCCTGTCTGGCTTCATTCCGCATGATCATTTTGAGAGTCGTCTATATGGCAGTGTGTCCAGCAGTTCATCCCTTTTTATTGCGGACCTTTTCAGCATGCAGCTGTGCCACAGTTTTCCTGTTCATTGTTGGTGGATCTTCGGTCATGTTAAATAAAGCAGCGACCTGCATGTGTATACAAGTCCTTGTATGGACACGTGCTTTCATATCTCTGCTGAGTGTGCGTGGAATGGCTGCATCTTATGGTAGGTGTATGCTTAGCAGTTTCTAAAATTGCCAAAGTGTTTTTTTTTTTTTTTTAATGGTTTGAACATTTCACATTCCACCAGCAGTGGGAGAGCGTTTCAGTTCTTGAGCTCCTCACCAACACCTGGTCTTGATAGCTTAGTGGTGAATGGTGAACGGTGTCACCGGATTTATGGTCTCTGAAATAGAAGATTTAACTCTGGGACCAAAGACATTTTCGGTCACTCAGAAGTTTTTTTTTGTAGATTTTATTTAAAGTGAAAGTGACAGAAAAAGCTTTTGACATAGACATCAGAAGGGGACAGGAGAGTCCCCACCTCATTAGTTTAAGTGGTTTATACTTCTCAGCTAGTTGCTGAGAAGAGATGAAAAATATTTCAAGGTTGTGAGAATTTTGTTCAAACTCTTTCCTGTAACATACATCCTGGGAAGACATCAGCATGAGATTAGTCAGAAGGAACAGGTAATACCCGAGCTCAAGGCTGTGGAAGTTTTTACCCAGAGCTTTCCCCATAACATATATAAAGTTCAAAGAAAGACATGCCTTTGAACAAGACATACTGTTGCCTACAAGGCCTACCTGTCTAAGGCAAAGAACGTGAAAAAGAAAGAATGTTTGCCTCCTCCTTAAAGGGGCCTTAGGCTTGGACTCCTTATTAACCTGCCTAAGTTAACTCTCTCAGGATGATCAGTTCTTCTAATTGTAGGTGTTCTGGGAGATGTGTAGTAATATTTCATCTGGGGAGTTTTCCCTATAAACAAATGTAGTCTACCAATAAGTTTAAAGCATTCTAAATGAACACAGCTAAGATTTGTTATCAGCAATGTAATAGCACAATAACTCTTGATACCAGAGCCGAATATGGAAGGACTCCTAGGGAAAGAGATAGGTAGAAAAAGGCATAAAATAAATATATCCAAGCAGAATTTGGATTTTTCAAGCATCACAAACATCAATGGAAGACTGAAAGAAATAATGATAGGGACAGTTCATAGTACAACCCTAATTTCAGAAGCAACCTGCTTAAGAAATGAGAGATCCGTTTCTTATAAAGATATTCCAAAATATCCAACTTCTTGAAACCTCTGTCTGCTGGTGTTACTATATCCAAATAACACTTTATATTTAAAACTAAATCCTCAGGTGTCCTTTTACTGCTCCACAATTTTCAAGGTGAACAAAATGGTATTCACGTCTCAATTTGCCAGGTTAAATTAAAAACAACATCCAAGCAGGTCTTAATTCATTACCCTCATGCATCTACTACACAAAATACACAAAACCTATTCTGTGGGTTAATTCTTCTAGATATGGAGCTACAAGTTTATTAACACATTCAGTGTTCTTTACAACATCATCTTTGTTCCCACATGAGTTTTTAAAACAGCAAGAGTTGAAAGGAATCTTCAAAAGTCATTCAGTATATTTCTTAAGCTTTAAATGTTTTATTTGCTTTTTAGAAAAGTTATTCATTTCTTTTCGGCTCCACCGGTTCTTGGCTGTGGCTTGTGGGCTCAGCGGTTGCAGCAGGCAGGCTCAGCTGCCCTGAGGCCTGTGGGATCTGTTTCCCAGCCAGGGATGGAACCTGTGTCCTCTGCTTTGCAAGGCAGATTCCCAGCCACGGGACAACCAGGAAAGTTCTTAATTTGTTTATTGCCTTAAAAATGAAGACTCCAAACAGAAGACTGCGCAACAGTTCCCGCTTAAGTTAAATCTCAATTTTTCACGCTTTTCTTCTCCCCCAGTAAAATAGATCCAGATTCCCTCATTTTCTGTCCTCACTGGAGACAGAGCACAGCTTATCTTATTATTTCTTACTTTTGAGTCCTTTAATAGAAGTCTCACTAACAAGACATGAAACCACATCTACAGCTTTTTCCTCTCCAGAACAAAATGGTCTTAACGTTCTGATCTTTTTCTCAGAGATCTTATTTTACAATCTGTATTTCAGTCCTTTTTATTTCTCCTAAGTCTCCTTCCGAGTTCCTATAGGACCCTAAGCGACGGATGACATGCCAGCAGGGACTGGACGACATGCCAGCAGGGACTGGATTCATAATTTACGACCTCCCAGAGGAGACCCACCCTGAATAGTCATTGGAAGGACTGCTGCTGATGCTGAAGGCCCATTAATTTGGCCACATGATCCAAAGAGCTGACACACTAGGAAAGACCCTGGGAAAGATTGAGGGCAGGAGGAGAAGGGGACGACAGAGAAAGAGATGGCTGGATGGCATCACCAACTCAGTGGGAACTCTGGGAGATGGCGAAGGACAGGGAAGCCTGGTGTGCTGCAGTCCATGGGGTTGCCAAGAGTCGGACACAACTATGTGGCTGAACTACAAAAAACACCTCTTAAAGCTAGGTCTCTCTCTGATGTTTACTAATAAAGGACAACAATCGACTCACTATCTGCTTTTATAATAGCAAATAAGCACAAGCCAACAGCTTGCGCGCAGCCTGCCGTCCCCTGTGTCTGGGCGGGCGGCAGGCTCGGCTCTTCTCAAGAAGCGCGTCCTGTGTGGCCTCGCTGGCCTTTGTCTTGCTGGTTTCACTGTTGCTTTCTAATGTGTGCTTTGATCTTTCCCCAGCCATTATTCCTTTTCCCCAAATTCCAGAAAGTTGAGCTCTGATATGCACAATCAGGGAGAACATATTCATTCCCATGGTGTCATTCCTAGAGAAAAATAGAAACAAAATGAGGCTGGGACTCGCCAGCCACAGCTCGTCTCTCCTGGCTGGCCTGGGCACCGAGTCTGTCCAGTGAGCCAAGTGTTGAGCACTGTGTCGGTTCAGTTTAGTTCAGTCGCTCAGTCCTGTCTGACTCTCTGTGACCCCATGGACTGCAGCACACCAGGCTTCCCTGTCCATTACCAACTTGCAGAGTTTGCTCAAACTCATGGAGAAGGCAATGGCACCCCACTCCAGTACTCTTGCCTGGAAAACCCCATGGGCAGAGGAGCCTGGCAGGCTACAGTCCATGGGGTCGCTACGAGTCGGACATGACTGAGTGACTTCACTTTCACTTTTCACTTTCCTGCATTGGAGAAGGAAATGGCAACCCACTCCAGTGTTCTTGCCTGGAGAATCCCAGGGACGGAGGAGCCTGGTGGGCTGCCGTCTATGGGGTCGCACAGAGTCGGACACGACTGAAGCGACTTAGCAGCAGCAGCAGCAGCAGCATGTCCATTGAGTCAGTGATGCCATCCAGCCAACTCACCCTCTGTCGACCCTTTCTCTTCGTGCCTTCAATCTTTCCCAGCATCAGGGTCTTTTCCAGTGAGTCAGTTCTTCACATCAGGTGGCCAAAGTATTGGAGCTTCAGCTTCAGCATCAGTCCTTCTGATGACTATTCAGGACTGATTTCCTTCAGAATGGACTGGTTGGATCTCCTTGCAGTCCAAGGGACTCTCAAGAGTCTTCTCCAACACCACAGTTCAAGAGCATCAGTTCTTTGGCGCTCAGCTTTCTTTATGGTTCAGCTCTCACATCCATATATGACCACTGGAAAAACCATAGCTTTGACTAGACGGACCTTTGTCAGCAAAGTAATGTCTCTGCTTTTCAATATGCTGTATAGATTTGTCATAGCTTTTCTTCCAAGGAGCAAGTGTCTTAATTTCATGGCTGCACTCACCATCTGTAGTCATTTTGGAACCCCCCAAATAAAGTCTGTCACTGTTTCCATTGTTTCCCTGTCTATCTGCCATGAAGTGATAGAGCAGGATGCCATGATCTTCATTTTCTGAATGTTGAGTTTTAAGCCAACTTTTTCACTCTCCTCTTTCACTTTCATCAGGAGGCTCCTCAGTTCCTCTTCACTTTCTGCCATAAGGGTGGTGTCATCTGCATATCTGAGGTTATTGATGTCTCCCAGCAATCTGGATTCCAGCTTGTGCTTCATCCAGCCCAGCATTTCTCATGATGTGCTCTGCATACAAGTTAAATAAGCAGGGGACAGTATACAGCTTTGTATTGGTGCTGTATGGTGCTGAAACCACATAGAGAAATGCTAAATGCCCTATTGTAGATATTCTCATTTGTAAATAAATACCTGTGATGTAACATTAACACCTTTCCACAGTGATCTGGGAACGGTGCTGTTTTCTTGCCAGTCAGTCAGTTCAGTCACTCAGTCCTGTCTGACTCTTTGTGACCCCATGGACTGCAGCACGCCAGGCTTCTCCGTCCATCACCAGCTCCTGGAGCTTGCTCTAAGTCATGCCCAACGAGTTGGTGATGCCATCTTACCATCTCATCCTCTGTCGTCCCCTTCTCCTCTTGCCTTCAGTCTTTCCCAGCATCAGGGTTTTTTCCAGTGAGTCAGCTCTTTGCATCGGGTGGCCAGAGTTTTGGAGCTTCCGCTTTCGCATCAAGTCCTTCCAATGAATATTCATGACTGATTTCCTTTAGGATGGACTGCTTTGATCTCCTTGCAGTCCAAGTGACTCTCAAAAGTCTTCTCCAATACCTCAGTTCAAAAGCATCAATTGCTAACTGGATTAATTTCCTTAACTAACTCTGTTACACATAACACATACCTCTTTTAAAGTGTGCTATACACAGTTACAAGACTGAAACTAAACTTAATCATACTTTAATTAGTAAACTCACTTTTGTATTATGTTTTTATTAAAGGAAGAACAGCATGTTGTTATGATACTTCAAATGTAGTGACTTCTGGTCAGGATTATGAAAAGTTTAAGTAATTTCCCTCATATCATTTCATGTCAAATTTACACAGTTTGTTTAGTTAGCTGACCACAACTGAATAAAATAACATGGAAAGAGCCGCTCAGGCAGGTGAGGTGGAGACAGAATGCTGAGCAAGGCCCGGGCGCCTCTGTTGCTCCGCCCCCTGTGCCAGTGAAAGCAGCGACTAGCTGCTCACACCCGAAAGGGGGTGCCAGGCCTGTTTGTTCTTACTGTGCTCAGTAAAGCTTTAATCAGAGTGATGAAATGAAATTCACATTTTGTTGTAAGACAAGAAAAACATGAAAGTTTCTCCCCATCTGGGCATCTTCTCCCCCTTCAGTGGGTGCTGTGCGTCTGCAGCGAGTGGACGTCCTTAGGTGAGCACCTTCTTTCTTAATCTTGTAAATAGCAACGGTAAGCCACTGCTGCCTTGTGCAGGCAGATCTGGACGGTGTAAACGATGAACATGTCATCTGATATATAACCTTTGGTCTCAAAAATGTACATAATTGTTCTTTGACCTCTAGTAGGCACAATGGTTTTCAAAGCTTTCTGAAAGACTGTCTCCTGGGTTATAATCCTGAAATTGGCTCAAGTAAAATTGTCCCTTTCTTTCTTAGATCAACTATTGATTACTTGACTAATCAATTGAAGAGCCTCAGTGAGTTTCTCCAGCACTTCTTTTAGTAAGGCAGCATCACCCTGGGTGGGTGATGTGCGTCTCTGCACAGAGACCATTGGTTTCGCCCTGCTTGTCTGAAGACATTTGAAAAGCAAATGTGAAAGCAGTTCTTTTGCCCATTTCTGTTCCCCTCTAACCTGTAAAGAACTCGATTAACCTGTTTATTCTTTCCCTAGGTAAAGAGAAGTAAGAATAAAGAATTAAGTAGTTAAAGAATGACTAACCCTCTACCTCCAAAAACTCCGTGGGCAATCCTGCAGGTAGGCAACACAAGCGCTGAAGGGAGAGCCAGGCAGCCTGCACGGCACTGTGGAGCCCAGCCTCCTGCCTCAGTGACTTGCTGAGAATGTCTGCCCCTCAGGAAAGATGATCCTTTCCCTTTAAAGGCTGTCATGGCCAAGTAGAGTCTTTGGATTTGGTCTTGGGACATGAGTCTACTCCGCAGGTCTTCTCCGCAATTGCTGGCTTTTCTAATTAAAACACCTTTCTTGTCTGCTGACACTTGCTTCTTGATTACTGTCTTTTGAACACCGAATGGCTGAACCTGAGTTTGGTAACAAATGTAATCATTTGGTTATTTTTATTCCCAGGCAGCACAGGTTTCTTATTAGGCTGCCTGCTGTCATCTTAAGAAATAAAGTCCCAGGTATACAATATAGTAGATGTTCTTTTGGAGAATCAATATTGTGAAGACTTTCAAAGATACTTTTGTTGGTAGTCAGAGCAGAACACAAGAAATATGAAGTTTTGGGAATATGACTATGTTTCACAAACCTTAATGGGTTACTGGCTCAATGTTATGGTTATGGTTTCCAGTTAATATAACATCTCAGCAACAACAACAGCTGTACTCACCCCATTTTTATTGAAAACTGAAGTTCCACACAGAAAACCAAAAGACTCTTGAAGTTCAAAAATGACTTAGTTCCCATTTTCTGGGTCATTTATCCTACTTCTAATCCATTTAAAATCTGTAATGTTTTTCAAAATAAATTTTTTAAAAGTGCAATTGATTCAAAATTGTGGAGGAGACTGTGGTGGCCAATATATAATTATTCACATCAGAATTTCTTCATTGATTTTTCCTCCAGCAACCAAATATTCACCCCTCCTCGCAAAGAAAGTTGCTAACTCATTTCCTGTGAAAACTTTCCATTGACCATCCTTCCGAAGTTCTGCCTCTGCCAGCTGGTCTGCATCAGAAGCTGTGGATAGCATATCTGAGCATTTTCTTTCTCTGCCACTCTCAGAGAAATTTCCAGCACAGATTCTCCTTCTTCCCATTTGGGCATTAAGTGGTGGAAAATTTAGAATCAGGATGTTTTGTTCTGGTCATGGAACTGGAGACTTTGAACCAAAAACTTGCAAAGTCAATTGCACATAGTCATGTCTGGCCGATGAAATGATGTATGAACAAATTTCAAGGTGGTCTTTGAGTTTGCTTCCCTGTGAAAATCACTGTTTTTCAGATCTCCCATTTGTCTCTTATAAATGTCTTGTAGAGGGTCTCTCTCCAGTAAGCTGGCACCCACTAAATTATCATTCCAGGAGCCATTCCAGGGCTCCACACAATCCCCCATACATTTTGGATTTTCTTTATCAGGAGGTGGAAGAGGGAATGGCAACCCACTCCAGTGTTCTTGCCTGGAAAAGCCCATGGATGGAGGAGCCCGGCGGACTGCAGTCCATGGGGTCCACAGAGCCGCACACGGCTAAGCACACACGCGTCACTGTGAGATGTGATCTAAACACCAGTTTCCCAACACCCTGTGTCTATTGTCTTCCTTGCCGTTGTGGAAGGCAATAATCATCACACCTCCAACTGCTTTGAGCTCCTGGACTGCATATGGTACATAAGAGGTGTAGGAAATTATTTTGAAAAAGGTGCACAGGAACATCTTTAGAAAGCAAGACTGCAGCAGTGCGTTTAGGAAGTCTGATTGCTGCAACCGCTAGTTACTTCACTCCAGCAGTCAAACCCAAGACAAAGTTTCTCAGCACCTCTCAAGGTATTTGTGCATTCTCTGTGTTGATAGTTTTACTGTAAGGTCATTTTCTTGAGAGCTCTTCAATAAAATTAGAGATACAAGGGAACATTTCATGGAAAGCTGGGCTCAATAAAGGACACAAATGCTATGGACCCAACAGAAGCAGAAGATATTAAGAAGAGGTGGCAAGAATACGCATGAAGAACTGTACCAAAAGATCTTCATGACCCAGATAATAACGATGGTGTGATCACTCACCTAGAGCCAGGCATTCTGGAATGCGAATTCAAGTGGGCCTTAGGAAGCATCACTATGAACAAAGTTAGTGGAGGTGATGGAATTCCAGTTGAGCTGTTTCAAATCCTGAAAGATGATGCTGTGAAAGTGCTCACTCAACATGCCAGCAAATTTATAAAACTCAGCAGTGGCCACGGGACTGGAAAAGGTCAGTTTTCCTTCCAATCCCAAAGAAAGGCAATGCCAAAGAATGCTCAAACTACCGCACAATTGCACTCATCTCACACGCTAGTGAAGTAATGCTCAAAATTCTCCAAGCCAGGCTTCAGCAATATGTGAACCGTGAAATTCCAGATGATTGAGCTGGATTTAGAAAAGGCAGAAGAATGAGAGAGCAAATTGCCAACATCCATTGCATCACTGAAAAAGCAAGAGAGTTCCAGAAAAACATCTACTTCCGCTTTACTGTCCATGGGGTCGCAAAGAGTTGGACACGACTGAGCGACTTCACTCACTCACTGCTTTACTGACTCTGCCAAAGCCTCTGACTGTGTGGATCACAATACACTATGGAAAATTCAAGAGATGGAATACCAGACCACCTGACCTGCCTCCTGAGAAATCTGTATGCAGGTCAGGAAGCAAGATTAGAGCTGGACATGGAACAACAGACTGATTCCAAATAGGAAAAGGAGTACGTCAGGTCTATATATTGTCACCCTGCTTATTTAACTTATATGCAGAGGACTTCATGAGAAACGCTGGGCTGGAAGAAGCACAAGCTGGAATCAAGAATTGCCGGGAGAAATATCAATAACCTCAGATACGCAGATGATACCACCGTTATGGCAGAAAATAAAGAACTAAAAGCCTCTTGATGAAAGTGAAAGAGGAAAGTGAAAAAGTTGGCTCAAAGCTCAACATTCAGAAAACGAAGATCATGGCATCTGGTTCCATCACTTCGTGGCAAATAGATGGGGAAACAGTGGAAACAGTGTCAGACTATTTTTTTGGGCTCCAAAATCACTGCAGATGGTGACTGCAGCCATGAAATTAAAAGATGCTTACTCCATGGAAGAAAAGTTATGATCAACCTACACAGCATATTGAAAAGCAGAGACATTACTTTGCCAACAAAGGTCCACCTAGTCAAGAATTGATGCTTTTGAACTGTGGTGTTGGAGAAGACTCTTGAGAGTCCCTTGGACTGCAAGGAGATCCAACCAGTTCATCCTAAAGGAAATTAGTCCTGAATATTCATTGAAGGACTGATGTTGAAGCTGAAACTTCAGTACTTTGGCCACCTGATGTGAAGAACTGACTCATTTAAAAGACCCTGATGCTGGGAAAGATTGAGGGTGGGAGGAGAAGGGGATGACAGAGGATGAGCTGGCTGGATGGCATCACCCACTCGATGGACATGAGTTTGAGTAAACTTCTGGAGTAGGTGATGGGCAGGGAGGCCTGGCGTGCTGCAGGCCATGGGGTCACAAAGAGTCTGACAGGACTGAGCGACTGAACTGAACTGAGCTGAAAGCCATTAACATAGCAGACCCCGCCCCCAGGGCAGAGCCACATCCTGCAGCCCATGAGTCTTCAAGCAGCAGAGAAACTCCTTGTCTGTTTAAGAGATTTGCAAATTGCTTTTTTGCTTTGGCTTTCTGTACTGGTTTATTGCATTTCTTTTCCATGGGGATGGTCTTGATCCCTGTCTCCTGTACAATGTCACAAACCTCCGTCCATAGTTCATTCATCAGGCACTCTATCTATCAGATCTAGTCCCTTAAATCTATTTCTCACTTCCACTGTATAATCATAAGGGATTTGATTTAGGTCATACCTGAATGGTCTAGTGGTTTTCCTACTTTCTTCAATTTAAGTCTGAATTTGGCAATAAAGGAGTTCATGATCTGAGCCACAGTCAGCTCCTGGTCTTGTTTTTGCTGACCGTATTGAGCTTCTCCATCTTTGGCTGCAAAGAATATAATCAGTCTGGTTTCAGTGTTGACCATCTGGTGATGTCCATGTGTAGAATCTTCTCTTGTGTTGTTGGAAGAGGGTGTTTGCTATGACCAGTGTGTTCTCTTGGCAAAACTCTGTTAGCCTTTGCCTTGCTTCATTCTGTATTCCAAGGCCAAATTCGCCTGTTACTCCAGGTGTTTCTTGACTTCCTACTTTTGCATTCCAGTCCCCTATAATGAAAAGGACATCTTTTTTGGGTGTTAGTTCCAAAAGTCTTGTAGGTCTTCATAGAACCGTTCAACTTCAGCTTCTTTGGCATTACTGGATTACCATGATATTGAATGGTTTGCCTTGAAAATGAACAGAGATCATTCTGTCGTTTTTGAAATTTCATCCAAGTACTGCATTTTGGACTCTTTTGTTGACCACGAGGGCTACTCCATTTCTTCTGAGGGATTCCTGCCCGCAGTAGTAGATATAATGGTCATCTGAGTTAAATTCACCCATTTCAGTCCATTTTAGTTTGCTGATTCCTAGAATGTCGAACATTCCTAGAATGTTCACTCTCGCCATCTCCTGTCTGACCACTTCCTATTGGCCTTGATTCATGGACCTGACATTCCAGGTTCCTATGCAATATTGCTCTTTTCAGCACTAGACCTTGCTTGTATCACCAGTCACATCCACAACTGGGTGTTGTTTTTGCTTTGGCCCCATCCCTTCATTCTTTCTGGAGTTATTTCTCCACTGATCTCCAGTAGCATATTGGGCACCTATGGGGAGTTCCTCTTTCAGTGTCCTTTTCATACTGTTCATAGTGTTCTCAAGGCAAGAATACTGAGGTGGTTTGCCATTCCCTTCTCCAGTGGACCAAATTCTGTCAGACCTCTCCACCATGACCCGTCTGTCTGGCATGTCTTAGTTTCATTGAGTTAGACAAGGCTGTGGTCCATGTGATCAGATTGGCTAGTTTTCTGTGACTGTGGTTTCAGTCTGCTTTCTGATCCCCTCTCGCAACACCTACCGTCTTACCTGGGTTTCTCTTACCTTGAACATGGGGTATCTCTTCACAGCTGCTCCAGCAAAGCACAGTCGCTGGTCCTTACCTTGGATGAGGGGTAGCTCCTCTTGGCCCTCCTGTGCCCAGGCAGCTGCTTCTCCTTGGATGTGGGAAGTGAAAAGCAAAGGAGAAAAGGA
This sequence comes from Nanger dama, assembly GCA_917880005.1. Lineage (NCBI taxonomy): Eukaryota > Metazoa > Chordata > Mammalia > Artiodactyla > Bovidae > Nanger > Nanger dama. The sequence goes on along the minus strand of CAKJTW010000046.1, from coordinate 39,887 downwards.
AAGATATTCCCATTTGAATGCAGAGTTCCAAAGAATAGCAAGGAGAGATAAGAAAGCCTTCCTCAGCAATCAATGAAAAGAAATAGAGGAAAACACTTAGAGCCAGACATCCTTGAATGAGAAGTCAAATGGGCCTTAGAAAGGATCACTACAATGAAGCTAGTGGAGTTGAGCTGTTTCAAATACTGAAAGATGATGCTGTGAAAGTGCTGCACTCAATATGCCAGCAAATTTGGAAAACTCAGCAGTGGCCACAGGACTGGAAAAGGTCAGTTTTCATTCCAGTCCCAAAAAGGCAATGCCAAAGAATGCTCAAACTACCACACAATTGTACTCATCTCACATGCTAGTAAAGTGATGCTCAAAATTCTCCAAGCCAGGCTTCAGCAATACGTGAACCGTGAACTTCCTGATGTTCAAGCTGGTTTTAGAAAAGGCAGAGGGACCAAAGATCAAATTGCCAACATCTGCTGGATCATTGAAAAAGCAAGGGACTTCCAGAAAAACATCTATTTCTGCTTTATTGACTATGCCAAAGCCTTTAACTGTGTAGATTACAATAAACTGTGGAAAATTCTGAAAGAGATGGGAATACCAGACCACCTGACCTGCCTCTTGAGAAATCTGTATGCAGGTCAGGAAGCAACAGTTAGAACTGGACACGGAACAACAGACTGGTTCCAAATAGGAAAAGGAGTACGTCAAGGCTGTATATTGTCACCCTGCTTATTTAACTTATATGCAGAGTACATCATGAGAAATGCTGGACTGGAAGAAACACAAGCTGGAATCAAGATTGCTGGGAGAAATATCAATAACCTCAGATATGCAGATGACACCACCTTTATGTCAGAAAGTGAAGAGGAACTAAAAAGCCTCTTGATGAAAGTGAATGAGGAAAGTGAAAAAGTTGGCTTAAAGCTCAACATTCAGAAAACGAAGATCATGGCATCTGGTCCCATCACTTCATGGCAAATAGATGGGGAAACAGTGGAAACAGTGTCAGACTTTATTTTTGGGCTCCAAAATCACTGCAGATGGTGACTGCAGCCATGAAATTAAAAGATGCTTACTCCATGGAAGAAAAGTTATGACCAACCTAGATAGTATATTCAAAAGCAGAGACATTACTTTGCCGACTAAGGTCCGTCTAGTCAAGGCTATGGTTTTTCCTGTGGTCATGTATGGATGTGAGAGCTGGACTGTGAAGAAGGCTGAGTGCTGAAGAATTGATGCTTTTGAACTGTGGTGTTGGAGAAGACTCTTGAGAGTCCCTTGGACTGCAAGCAGATCCAACCAGTCCATTCTGAAGGAGATCAGCCCTGGGATTTCTTTGGAAGGAATGATGCTAAAGCTGAATCTCCAGTACTTTGGCCACTTCATATGAAGAGGTGACTGATTGGAAAAGAGTTTGATGCTGGGAGGAATTGGGGGCAGGAGGAGAAGGGGACGACAGAGGATGAGATGGCTGGATGGCATCACGGACTCGATGAATGTGAGTCTGAGTGAACTCTGGGAGTTGGTGATGGACAGGGAGTCCTGGCGTGCTGCGATTCAAGGGGTCGCAAAGAGTCGGACACGACTGAGCGACTGAACTGAACTGAAGGTTACATATGAATGTTCTTAATGTCACTGAATTGTACACTTAGAAATGAGTTCAAATGGTTAATTTTGTTATATACATTTTAACATTTAAAAAGTGAAAAAAGTTATAGTACCAAAAAAATCAACTAAATCCAAAAGAATGCAGGATGGAGAAAAGCGGGGGCAGGAAAGTACCAGATGGGCTTGTTGCCGGCACTGCTGGCTTGGGCTTGGGGACGAGCCCCACATGGTGTGTCCTGGGCTAGGCTGGAGCGTGGGGCAGGGCCCCCGGGCTGAGCGGAGCTGTTCTGAGGCACTTGCCATGCTTCTGCCAGGGCTGCATACTGTGGGACTCTGGTTGCAGCCCCAAGCAGTTAGGCATCTCCACAGTTAACTGTCCTGAGCAAGCAGCATTCTTTCTGTTTATGTATGCACTGCCATTTGTTAGTATTGGACCACTGTTGGAAGTGGAGACATCCATTAGACAGTGGTGAGCATAGGTTGGAACTCACCCTACAAGAATATAAAATGCCTGTGGAAACTGATTTCAGGCGCACTTGATAGTCTATCAAGGTAGACTTCTATGGGGAATCCTCAGTATGTTCATTTTTGGCTGTCTCAGACAGGAACAAACCTTTGGCTCTTTAGATTCACTTATTTCAGCAATTCAAGGTTATACTGAGTAAGCTGAGAAATGCCTAGATTTACCAGACTAGATGTGAAACAATGAAGACACTTACTTCTAAGCTTCTGAAAGCAAAATAATGAATGCCCACTGGTGAGAGATAATTTTATATTTTCAGTTACTGTATTTTACTGCTCATAACTATGCAATCTCACCTGGTTATATTTATTTTCAGCTTAGTTATATTTTAAAAATCAAACATGTCTCTGTATGTGCTGTGAATGCATGTGCTGTGTATGTGCTGTGAATGTCTCTGTATGTGCTGTGAATGTATGTGGTCTGCTAAACAGAGCAGGCTGATAAAGGAGAGCATTCGGTTGCGTGGTTTGCATCTGGCTTTTAGATCTATGCTGCCTTCCACAGGGGTGCACCGACTTTGCATGCCCACCTGCATGTACAAGAGCTCCCTTTTCTCCACATTCTCACCAACATTTGTCATTCGTGTTCTTTTGATGATGGTCATTCTGGTTGTGTGAGGTGATTTCTCACTCTGGTTTTGATTTGCAACTCCCTCATGATTAGTGATGTTGGACGTCCTTTTACATGCCTGATGGTGTTTTTTTAATGTGTGTTTTGTCTTTGGAAAAATGTCTGTTGAGTTCTTCTGCCCACTTTTCAACTGCTTTTTTTTTTGGTAAATGTATTTTTAAACGTTTTAAATTATGAAAGTATGGTAACATATTTACAGGAGACTTGGAAAATACAGAACAAAGTTACACACAATTCCACTGTATATTAAAATTATTTTTAAGTAGATAATTAGTTGGAGTTTCAATACCAAACTCTCAAAATTTAACAGAATGCATGGACAGAAAAGGAGAAGGATACAATAGACCTGAAAAGCACTATGAACCAATTTAACATAATTTAGATTTATAGGTCCAGTGGTAAGACTCCTTGCTTTCACTGCAGGGTGCCTGGGTTCAATCCTTGGTCAGGGCACTAGATCCCACATGCTGCAATTCAAAGTCCTTGCTGCAACTAAAGATCCCGCATGTTGTATCTAACATCTGATGCAACTAGACAGATAAATTTTCAGGCTTCCCAGGTGGTGCCAGCAGTAAAGAATCCGTCTTCCAATGCAGGAGTTTGATCCCTGGGTCAGGAAGATCCCTTGGAGGAGGGCATGGCAACCCACTCCAATATTCTTGCCTGGAGAACCCCATGGACAGAGGAGCCTGGCGGACAACAGTCCATAGGGGGTGCAAAGAGTTGGACATGACTGAAGCGACTTAGCAGCATGCATACAACAGCAGGATACAAACTCTATTCAAGTTCCCAAAGACTATAAACCAGGAGACACTGGAGCGCACAGGGACATAAAGTTGGATGCAAAAATTTCATGGTTTAAAGGTATTGAAATCATACAAAGTCTGTTCTATTATCATTGTGCAATTATGTTAGAAATTAATGTCAAAAGATATTTGAAAACAACCCACATATTTTCAAGTGCAAGGTGACATTTACCAAGAGAGATCTTTCACTCAGCCATTGAACATCTCAATAAAGTTAAAAGACTGAAAAACACAGAGAGTGACTGCAGAGAAGAAAGCAGTTAAATGAGAAACATATACCAAAATGAGAAGAAATTAATGTCAAAGATACTTTAAACACATGTATTTGGAAATTAAATGTCCACTGGTAAATGATGGGTGTATCTCAGATGCCATAACAAGGAAAATTAGAAAACATTTGTAACAGAATAAAAATGAAAAAGAATTTATCAGAACTTGTTGCATGCAGCTGTTGCTACTCAATGCAACTAAATACTATATGGAATCTTGAATAAGATACGAAAACAAATAATGGACATTGGCATAACATTTTGTGAAATTTCGACAAACTATGTACTTTTAGTTCATTAGACTGAGCCATCCTAGCATCTTTGACTGGTCTATATGAATGCACTAGGATTTCTGTCCTTTTGCTATAAAATTGAGGCAAATGACTAGATAGAATTGCACCAAATTGGAGGGTTATGCTTGGAATGATTGGACTTGAAATAGGCTAGACCCGTGCACATGAGTATGTATAGGCTGATACATACTTAAGTAGCTATCAACAAATCTCTACAGTGTATTTTCGAAAACAAAGATGATGCATGTTTTTCTCACTACCTGATCCAGAATATGGATTCTTCAGTTGGCTCTCCTGTGGACTTGATGGTTTATTTCGACTGGATGACAACTAGTGATCTGTGTCATTTATTTTGCCCATTTTATAAGATTGTCTCTTGCATTATTCATTGTATAATCAGTCGTCTGTATATGAGATGTCATCTCTATACGGATATAGAGATTCTAGGGTTGTTCAGGGCTTCCCGGACAATTCAGTTGGTAAAAAGTTCTCCTGCAATGCAGGAGACCCGGTTCTTAACCTCAGCCGACTACCAGGGGCCAACGCCTGGCCCCCCGCCCCGCGCCTCAGGCCCCGCCCCGCGCCTCAGGCCCCGCCCCGCGCCTCAGGCCCCAGCCCGCCCTCGGCCCCGCCGCGCCTCAGGCCCACTTCCCTAGACTCCAGACTCCCGCTTTCCAGTCACACCCCGAGACCTAAAGCCGCCTGGGTCCGGGCTCAGTCCCAGGTGAAGCCCACCCAGACTCTGGCAGTTGGAAACCCCAGACCGGCCTGATCCGGATGCTCGTTCACCGCAGTACTCCGGCCCGGCATCGCACGAGCCAGCCTCCCGGGTCCTTCAGGCCTTCGGCCGGGCAGCCCTCCTGAGGTCCTTGAGCGGTTGCGTAGCAGCTGCGGGGACGCGGGCAGAGCTGGACGCCGAGTGAGGCTCGTTGGGCCTTGGGCTGACTGTTGGGGTCCGACACTGGAGGGTGTCCGGGACAGGGGGTTCCGAGGGCGGCTGGGGGCCCTGAGGGCGGCTGGCCATGCGCGGACAGACCTGCGGCGCCGCTAGTCTCCAGTCCTCGCTCGGGAACAGCCGAGATGAAACCGCGCGAGTGGCGGCCTCGCTTGTGGGAAGCGCCCTTTCAGGGGCCGTCCTCGGGCCCTCAGCTGGACGGAGGGCCCGGTCGGGCGAAAGAACGGGACAGTGGTTCTGGCAACGGTGGGAGGAGGGAGGCGAAGGGAGCCCATTCTGGCCAAGAGGTTGAGGTGCTTGAGTGAAAGAGAGGCTTATCCAGTGGGTCGCGATATCGACAAGCATTGAAGGTCTTTGAGAATAGATTTGGCTGCGTTTGGATCCAGCTGCAGGGTGGAGGTGGAAGGGGCAGCCCCTTATTATGCTTATTAAGCATCTGCCACCTCCCAGTCACTGCTCTGGAGGCTGAGGGTGCCTCGGTGAACAAGGCTGACTCCCCTACCTGAGCAGAAGCAATAGCATTGCAGTCAGGAAACTCAGCGGTCCTGTTGGTATTTTCCACCCTTGTGTGCACCTCGGTCATAACTATTGCCACAGTAGAGTTTTCCTTCATGTCTTGTGCAAGATCTGCCCGTATTTAAGGCTAAAGTAAGTGTGGGCGCTGCTCCTGCATTGTTGCACCGTTGAGCTCAGAGTGTGGACTGTGGTACATTCTTAGTAATGTTTGTGAAGTTAATATATTTGGGTGTGATGACCTGAGGATAGTGGAATAGAGCTAGAGATTGTGTTACACATCGGTGCTGGCATTGGGTGTCTGGTGATGTCTTGTACAGACAAGGGATGTGAAGAGTGAGTTTGGGGTGGGCGGGGCTTAGGTTTCACAGGTCATTTTTGCCTGTGTGCAGTAGTTTGCTAGTCAGAACCTGGTAGGCAACTGCATACTTGAGTCTGGCACTGAGAGCCACGTGGTCTCTGTGGAGATGCAGATTTGGCATCATCAGCATTTAGGAGATCCTTGAAACTAATAGAGGTTGAAATAACCCTAGAGAAGAGGGCCTGGGAATGCCAGGTTTGGGAAAGGGAAAAACAGCTACTGATTTCAGTAGGATGGAAAATGAGGTGGAGGTGAGAAGCATAAGTAGAGGGTCCGGAAGACAGACCACGTCTTTGGCTGTCATTTGCGATGATAATTCAGGCCCACACAATGTCTCAAATTGATTATGTGATGTAAGCATTGATTTTTGCTCCTGCTTTACAAGTGAGCAAATGTTTGTACATAAAACTTGTAAAACTTCAACATGGTTTTAGAATAGTCTCTCCAGGTGGGAGTGGGAGTTGTGGTCCTGAGCATAGCAGTAGTAAAGAGATGAAGCAGGGTAAACCATCCTAAGAAGATCTTGTTGGGGATAAGATTACAACGCCATGGTTCAGCAAGTGCTAGCCAGGTTGGCAGTGAATAGAACAGAATAGTGTTTCCTGGGGTTCCTCTCTCATCAGGCCATTGTCTCTCCTGTCCAGGAAGAGGAAGGGGATTTGATTGAGGGGACTTCTCATCTCTTTACCAACAGCCTCTTCTTGATCTTTCCAGTGACAAGATCCCCCTCCCCTGAGCTGATGCCCTTTCTACAGCCAGGAGCCAATGGCTAGGGACAAAGCCAAACCCTGTGAGCTGGACCAGGAGAAATATGATGCTGATGACAATGTGAAAATCATCTGCCTGGGAGACAGCGCTGTGGGCAAGTCCAAGTATGTTGGAGGATTCGGGGAGCAAAGCCAGGCCCAGAACAGATCTGGGTTCTTAGAGGCAGAACACCTGTGCCTCTGTGCCTCCAGAGGTACAGAGGAGGATGGCTTCTGTGAGTGTGGTGAGGAGCCCAGGCATGGGGGAACAAGGGAACCTCCCATCAGCAGCTGTGTGTGTCTGGGGAGGAGGGCTGGAGAGGGCTGAGTCAGAACTGAGAGAGGTGAGCTTTACCCATGAGTCCTGGCAGAGACTGCTGGAGCAGTTCAGGTGAGAGCTGGGGTTTTCCTGTATGTGGTGTGTGGGCTGAGAGATTTCAAGGTGCAGAGAGTGGGAACGGGGAAAGGAAAGTGTGAAAAGTGTGGCTAGCGTAACCAGCAGCAAGTTGAAGAAAGGTGGTGAGGAAATTTTCTTGAAAGAACTCAATGAGAAGAGTGGATGGAAATGATGACTGGCTATAATCAGCATAAAGATTGGCTCGATCATAACTCCAGTGTGTCTGCGCACAGTGGGACTCCCCTGAGACTCTGAGTGAGGCTCTGCAGTGCGGCAGCCTGTCTCCACAAGGTGTGAGCCTGTTGGTCAGTTTCTTCGGCTATGGGGCACACATCCATTTCTGCCCCTGACCTTGTTTAGTCTCATATCCCAGGAGCCCCAGTTCCACCTTGTTTTCCACTTTTATCTTTTATTAACATATCCTTGGAATCAGGGAGCTGTGACTAATTCCCTAGGGGCTTTGCCGGTTGGCACAGTGGTAATTTAACTTTTCTCAACCTCACCTCTGTTTATTTTAAAAGATGCCCTGGGAAAAGCAAAACAGGGGCTTGTAGCAAAGTCCTAGACTTAAGCCTTCATCTCCGTGCCCAGGCTTTAGGTGGGAGCAGGGCTGTCGCTGTGAAATGCCTAGGATGGAAGTCAAACTAACGATTTTCTTATCACAGGGCTCTGGCTAGAACGCTCAGTGCTGTGTTGAATAGAAGTGGCAAAGCAGGCATCTTCTTATTTCTCACTTTGAGGTGAAGCTTTTAGTTTTCACAGCTGAGTGTGGTGCTGACTCTGGGGTTTTCATCAGTTCAGTTCAGTTCAATCAGTCATGTCCGACTCTTTGCGACCCCACAGACTGCAGCACACCAGGCTTCCTTGTCCATCACCAACTCCTGGAGCTTGCTCAAACGCATGGCCATTGAGTCGGTGATGCCATCCAACCATCTCATCCTCTGTCGTCCCCTTATCCTCCTGCCTTCAATCTTTCTCAGCATCATGGTCTTTTCCAATGAGTCAGTTCTTTGCATCAGGTGGCCAAAGTATTGGAGTTTCAGCTTTAGCATCCGTCCTTCCAATGAATATTCAGGACTGATTTCCTTTAGGATGGACTGTTTGGATCTCCTTGCGGTCCAAGGGACTCTCAAGAGTCTTCTCCAACACCACAGTTCAAAAGCACCAATTCTTCAGCACTCAGCCTTCTTTATGGTCCAACTAGCTTTGACCAGATGAACCTTTGTCAGCAAAGTAATGTTTCTCAGGTTTTTAACATGCTGTCTAGTTTGGTCATAGCTTTTCTTCCAAGGAACAAGCATCTTTTAATTTCATGGCTGCAGTCACCATCTGCAGTGATTTGGGAGCCAAGAAAATAAAATCTCCCTGTTTTCATTGTTTCCCCATCTATTTGCCATGAAGTGATCAGGAAGCAACAGTTAGAACTGGACATGGAACAACAGACTGGTTCCAAATAGGAAAAGGAGTATGTCAAGGCTGTATACTGTCACCCTGCTTATTTAACTTATATGCAGAATACATCATGAGAAACGCTGGACTGGAAGAAACACAAGCTGGAATCAAGATTGCCGGGAGAAATATGAATAACCTCAGATATGCAGATGACACCACCCTTATGGCAGAAAGTGAAGAGGAACTAAAAGCCTCTTGATGAAAGTGAAAGAGGAGAGCGAAAAAGTTGGCTTAAAGCTCAACATTCAGAAAACGAAGATCATGGCATCTGGTCCCATCACTTCATGGGAAATAGATGGGGAAACAGTGGAAACAGTGTCAGACTTTATTTTTGGGGGGCTCCAAGACTGCAGCCATGAAATTAAAAGACGCTTACTCCATGGAAGAAAAGTTATGACCAACCTAGATAGCATATTCAAAAACAAAGATATTACTTTGCCGACTAAGGTCCGTCTAGTCAAGGCTATGGTTTTTCCTGTGGTCATGTATGGATGTGAGAGTTGGACTGTGAAGTAGGCTGATCGCCGAAGAATTGATGCTTTTGAACTGTGATGTTGGAGAAGACTCTTGAGAGTCCCTTGGACTGCAAGGAGATTGAACCAGTCCATTCTGAAGGAGATCAGCCCTGGGATTTCTTTGGAAGGAATGATGCTAAAGCTGAAATTCTAGTACTTTGGCCACCTCATGTGAAGAGTTGACTCACTCTCAGATATGCAGATGACACCACCCTTATGGCAGAAAGTGAAGAGGAACTAAAAAGCCTCTTGATGAAAGTGAAAGAGGAGAGCGAAAAAGTTGGCTTAAAGCTCAACATTCAGAAAATGAAGATCATGGCATCTGGTCCCATCACTTCATGGGAAATAGATGGGGAAACAGTGGAAACAGTGTCAGACTTTATTTTTGGGGGCTCCAAGACTGCAGCCATGAAATTAAAAGACGCTTACTCCATGGAAGAAAAGTTATGACCAACCTAGATAGCATATTCAAAAACAAAGATATTACTTTGCCGACTAAGGTCCGTCTAGTCAAGGCTATGGTTTTCCTGTGGTCATGTATGGATGTGAGAGTTGGACTGTGAAGTAGGCTGATCACCAAAGAACTGATGCTTTTGAACTGTGATGTTGGAGAAGACTCTTGAGAGTCCCTTGGACTGCAAGGAGATCCAACCAGTCCATTCTGAAGGAAATCAGCCCTGGGATTTCTTTGGAAGGAATGATGCTAAAGCTGAAATTCTAGTACTTTGGCCACCTCATGTGAAGAGTTGACTCACTGGAAAAGACTCTGATGCTGGGAGGGATTAGGGGCGGGAGGAGAAGGGGACGACAGAGGATGAGATGGCTGGATAGCATCACGGACTCAATGGGCATGCGTCTGAGTGAACTCTGGGAGTTGGTGACAGACAGGGAGGCCTGGCGTGCTGTGATTCATGGGGTTGCAAAGAGTCGCACACGACTGAGCGACTGAACTGAACTAAACTGAACTGAATTGATGGGATCAGATGCCATGAAGTGATGGGACCGGATGCCATGATCTTAGTTTTCTGAACGTTGAGTTTTAAGCCAACATTTTCACTTTCCTCTTTCATTTTCATCAAGAGGCTCTTTAGTTCCTCTTTGCTTTGTGCCGTAAGGGTGTGTTATCTGCAGATCGGAGATTATTGATATTTCTTCAGGTAGTCTTGATTCCAGCCTGTGCTTCATCCCGCTCAGCATTTCGCATGATGTACTCTGCATAGAAGTTAGATAATCAGGGTGACAATATACAGCCTTGACGTACTCCTTTCCCAATTTGGAACCAGTCTGTTGTTCCATGTCTGGTTCTAACTGTTGCTACTTGACCTGCATACAGGTTTCTCAGGAGACAGGTCAGGTGGTCAGGTATTCCCATCTCTTTCAGAATTTTCCACAATTTGTTGTGATCCACACAGTCAGAGGCTTTGGCATAGTCAATAAAGCAGAAATAGATGTTTTTCTGGAACTCTATTGCTTTTTCAGTGATCCAATGGATATTGGCAATTTGATCTCTGGTTCCTCTGCCTTTTCTAAATCCAACTTGAACATCTGTAAGTTCACAGTTCATGTACTGTTGAAGCCTGGCTTGGAGAATTTTGAGCATTACTTTACTAGTGTGTGAGATGAGGGCAATTGTGTAGTAGTCTAAACATTATTTTGCATTGCCTGTCTTTGGGATTGGAATGAAAACTGACCTTTTCCAGTCCTGTGGCCACTGCTGAGTTTTCCAAATTTTCTAGCATATTGAGTGCAGCACTTTCACAGCATCATCTTTTAGGATTTGAAATATCTCAACAGGAATGCCATCGCCTCCACTAGCTTTGTTTGTAGTGATGCTTCCTAAGGCCCACTTGACTTCACATTCCAGGACGTCTGGCTCTAGGTGAGGGATCATGCCACTGTGGCTATCTGGGTCGTGATCTTTTTGTGCAGTTCTTCTGTGTATTCTTGCCACCTCTTCTTAATGTCTTCTGTTAGATCCATACCAATTCTGTACTTTATTTTGCTCATCTTTGCATGAAATGTTCCCGTGGTATCTCTGAGTTTCTTGAAGAGATCTCTAGTCTTTCCCTTGGCTTCCTCTACTTCTCTGTATGGATCACTGAAGAAGGCTTTCTTATCTCTCCTTGCTGTTCTTTAGAACTCTCTTTTCAAATAGGCACATCCTTTTCTCCTTTGACTGTAGTTTCTCTTTTCTCAGCTATTTGAAAGACTTCGTCAGACAACCATTTGCCTTTTTGCATTTCTCTTTCTTGGGGATGGTCTTGATCAGTGCCTTCTGGACGATGTCATGGACCTCCGTCCATAGTTCTTCAGGCACTCTGTCTATCAGATCTAATCCCTTGAATCTATTTCTCACTTCCACTTTATAATTGTAAGTGATTTGATTTAGGTCATACCTGAATGGTCTAATAGTTTTCCCTACTTTCTTAAATTTAAGTCTGAATTTGACAATAAGGAGTTCATAATCTGAGCCACAGTCAGCTACTGTATAGAGCTTCTCCATTTTTGGCTGCAAATAATATAATCAATCTGATTTCGATATTGACCATCTGGTGATGTCCATGTGTAGAGTCATTTTTTGTGTTTTGGAAGAGGGTGTTTGCTATGACCAGTGTGTTTTCTTGGCAAAGCTCTGTTAGCCTTTGCCCTGCTTCATTTTGTACTCCAAGGTCAAACTTGCCTGTTACTCCAGGTATCTCTTGACTTCTTACTTTGGCATTCCAGTCCCCTATGATGAAAAGGACTTCTTTTTTGGCGTTAGTCTAGAAGGACTTGCAGGCCTTCACAGAGCCATTCAGCTTCAGCTTTTTTGGCATTACTGGTTAGGGCATAGACTTGGATTACTGTGATAATGGTTTGCCTTGGAAACGAACAGAGATCTTTTTGTTGGTTTTGAGACTGCACCCAAGTACTGCATTTTGGACTCTTTGGTTGACTATGATGGCTATACCATTTCTTCTAAGGGATTTTGTCCACAGTAGTAGATATAATGGTCATCTGAATTAAACTCGCCCATTCCAGTCCATTTTAATCCACTGATTCCTAAAATGTCGATGTTCACTCTTGCCATCTCCTGTTTGGCCACTTCAGTTTACCTTGATTCATGGACCTGACATTCCATGTTCCTATGCAGTATTGTTCTTTGCAGCATTGGGGTTTTCACATGTGGCCTTTTGTCCTAGAGGTGATTGCCTTCTCTTCCTCGTCTGTAGAGTGCTTTTGTCATGAGCTGGTGTTGGGCTTTTCTCAGTTGCTTTGCTTGCACGTATTGGGATGAATATGTGGCATTTCCCGTCATCCGATTTAGATATGTTTGGTTGATCTTCTTCAGTTGTGCCGCCTTTATATTCTGAGAATGAATCTCCCTGGTGAAGATGCATAATCCCTTCAGTATGATTTGGTGTGCTAGTGGGTTTTTGTTTTGCACTGTTCTGGATCTTGGTTGCTGTGCGTGGGCTCTCTCTGGTGCAGCGAGCAGGGGCTGCTCTCTGGCTGAGGTGTGCGGGCTCCTGCTTGTGTGGCTTCCCTTGTTGCGCAGCATGGGGTCTAGAATGCAGGCTCACTGTGGTGCACGGGCTCAGTTGTCCCACAGCACGTGGAATCTTCCCGGACCAGGGATCGAGCCTGTGTTCTCTGCATTGGCAGGTGGATTCTGAACCACTGGACCACCAGGGAAGTCTGCTGGTGGGTTTTGGGGGGATTTTTGCAACTAGTCATGAAGAATATTGGCCTGTAGTTTTGTTTTCTAATAGTGTCATCTGGTCTTGGAATCAGGGTACCACTGGCCTCATAGAAAGAATTATAAAGTGTTCCCTCCTCAGTTTGGGGGAAAAGTTTGAGAAGAACTGGTGTTTGTTCATGAAACGGTTGGTAGAATTCACTAGGGAAGTAATTCAGTCCTGGACCTTTAGTTACAGGGAGTGTTTGAATGCTGATGTAATCTCCTTTCTTGGTAGACGTCTACTCAGATTTTCTGTTTTATTTTGAATCTGGAAGTTTGTGTGTTTCTTGGGATTTGTGCACTTCCTCTGGGTTATCCAGCTTATTGGTATGCAGTAGTTCATGGTGTTCACTTGTGATTTTCTTGTTTCTGTGAGGCTGATGTTGCTCTCCCAGCTCTCAGTTCTGACTTTGATCGTTGGTGTCTGCTCTCTTTTCTTAGTCTACCTAAAGGCCTGTTGATGTTGATCTCTTCAAAGAGCTAAGTTCTCGTTACACTGATACTCTCTGTTGTCTTTCTATTCAGTATTCTGCGAATCTCCACTCTAATCTATATTCTTTCTTTCCTTCTGCTAGCTTTGAGTTTAGTTTGGTCTTTCATATCTACTACCTTAAAATGTACAGTTATGTTGTTGATTTAACTTGCACTGTTTTGTGAATTGTCTGGTTTCCTTCTGTTATTCTAGTTGCATGCCGTTTTCTTTGTAAAGATACTTTGTATAATCTCAGTCTTTTTACTGACATTTCTGTAGCCTAAGCTGAGTTCACTTGAGAAGCATATGTGTTCTACTGCTGTTAGATAGAGTATTCTGTGTGGTTTGTTAGGTCTGTTTGGCTTATAGTGCAGTTCAAGTCCTCTGTTTCGTTGTCCTGTTCATTACTGACACTGGGATGCTGGAATCTTAATGTATTATTGTGCAGCTGTTTATTTCTTCCTTTAGTTGTGTCAATGTTGACTTCGTATATTTTGGAACTATTCTGTTGTTCTTTACATATATGTCTACAACTTTTCTGTTTTCTTGACAGATTGAACTTTTCATTGATATATAATGTCCTTCATCTCTTGTAACACTTGTCACTTCAAAGTGTGTTTTGTCTGGCTGTAGTATAGCCATCGTAGTTCTCTCTTGAATACTGTTCGCATGGAATATCTTTTATAATCCTTTTTTTTTCAGCCTCTTTTGACCTTGTATCTAAAGCAAGTGTCTTACAGTTAGCACATACTTGGTACATATTTTTAAAATATACTTTGCCAGTCTCTCACTTTTAATTAGAGAGTTTTATCTATTCCCATTTACAACAACAGTAATTAAAATTATTACTGATAAAGAAGAATTTACTTCTGCCATTTAACAATTTGTTTTATATGTCTCCTATTTTATTTCTCAATTAGTCCATTACACTTTTTTTTAAGTTGATTTTTGGTAGGATAGCGTCTTGAGTCTCTTTCTTTCATGTATAATTTTTAAATTTTTTATTAATAGTTGCCTTGAAGATTATAATTAATGTCTAAAATTTATAACAGCATATTTGAATATCAATTTAATTACAGTAGTATACACACACTTTGTCCCTTCCCTTTATATTGTTTGGTCATATATGACATCATTATACATTAATTGTTCATAACATAGATTTATAACTATAATTTTATGTATTTGTCTTTTAAATCATATAGGAGAAAAAAAGAGTTATAAACCGGAAGTATGAGAGTACTGTTTTTATATTTGCTATATAGCTACCTTTACTGAAGATCTTTATTTCTTTATATGGTTTCAAATTATTGTTTAGTCCTTTCATTTCAACCTGGAGGACTCATTGTACTGTTTCTTCTAGGACAGATTTACTGCTTATGAGCCACATCAGCTTATATATATCTGGGAGTTGTCCCAATTTTGCTTTCATTCTGGAAGGATAGTTGGCTGTGCATAGAACTCTTTGTTGACAGTTTTCTCCCCCTCAGGACTTCAGTTATGTTTCCACTGCCTTCTGATCTCAGGGGCATCTGATGAGAAATTTATTTTATTGAGGATTTTGTCTTTCAGTTCTTACACTTTGCCTGTAATGTGGGACACTGAGTTTATGCTGCCTGAAGTGTGTTCAGCTCCCTAGGTGTGTAAATTCATGTCTTGCATCAGGTTTGGGAAGTTTTTAGCTGTTATTACTTCAGATAACCTCTCTGCCACCTCCTGTCCTCTCTTACTGGAGGCTGTCAGGACCCCCTCCTGTCCTCTGTCTGTGGAGCCCCCCGCCCCCTCCTGTCCTCTGTCTGTGGAGCCTGTCTGGCCCCCTCCTGTCCTCTGTCTGTGGAGCCTGTCAGGACCCCCTCCTGTCCTCTGTCTGTGGAGCCTGTCAGCGGCCCCTCCTGTCCTCTGTCTGTGGAGCCTGTCAGGACCCCCTCCTGTCCTCTGTCTGTGGAGCCGCAGGCCCCTCCTGCGCGGGCGCCCCCGCCTGGGGCCTGTCTGGCCCCCCTCCTCTGTCTGTGGGCCTGTCTGGCCCCCTCCTGTCCTCTGTCCGTGGAGCCTGTCTGCCCCCTCCTGTCCTCTGTCTGTGGAGCCTGTCTGGCCCCCTCCTGTCCTCTGTCTGTGGGCGCCCCCCCTGTGGAGCCTGTCTGGCCCCCTCCTGTCCTCTGTCTGTGGAGCCTGTCTGGCCCCCTCCTGTCCTCTGTTTGTGGAGCCTGTCAGGACCCCCTCCTGTCTTCTGTTTGTGAAATGTGTCAGGTCCCTTCCTGTCTTCTGTCTGTGGAACCTGTCACGACCCCCTCCTGTCCTCTGTCTGTGGAGCCTGTCAGGATGATTAATGCTGCCTCATGGATCCTTAGGCACTGGTTTCTTGCACTTGCTTTTCTTTCTGATTCTCAGACTAAATGATTTTGGTTGCCTTAACTTCAAGTTTGCTGAAGATGAACTGTTTTTGCCTTCTCTAGTGGTATTGAAAACCCTCTAGAAAGTGTTTCACCTAAATTATCGTACTTTTCAGCTCCAGGATATCGGTTTCTTTTCATATTTTGTTTCTCTGTATCAATACTCTCACTCTGTTCATGTGTTGCATTCCAATTTCCTCCAGTTCTTTGTCCATGGTTTCCCTTAGCTCTTGAGCATGTTTAAGATAATTGATCTAACATCTTTGGCTAGTCAAGTATCTGGATGTCTTCAGGTATTTTTTCTGTCAAATTCTTTTTATCATGTCAATAGGCTATGCCTTCCTCTTCGTATGCTTTGTAATTTTCTGATTTAGAATTAGACATTCTGAGTATTTTACTGTGGTGACTGTGCGTGTTTGTCACTCAGTCGTGTCCAACTCTTTGCAACCCCATGGACTGTGGCCCTCCAGGCTCTTCTGTTTGTGGGATTCTGCAGGCAAGAATACTGGAGTGGGTTGCCGTTTCCTTCTCCAGTGGTGACTTTGGAACTCAGATATTCCCATTCCTCGGGTATGGCTGATTTCTGCTTGTTTAGGGCTGGAGTGTCTACTTTAACTTTTCCATACTTTTTACAAAGTGTTTATTCCTTCTTGTGTGTGGTCATTGATATTTCTATTCCATTTCCTGTGGTCAGACAGTGACCTGATAAAAATTTCCTTAAATATTTGGCTCCAAAATGGGAAAGGAAAAGCAGGCTAGTCCTGCCCTGTTAAATTTCCAGTAGTTGCAGGGGAAGCCTCTGCAGCCTGAGAGAGCTCAGGTCTGGCTCTGTGGGGTCCGCCAGCTGATGGCAGCTCTCGAGGCAGGCTTTCTAAGGACACTGTCCCCACTGCCAGCCAGCTGCACGGTCCCTGGGCACTGCGCACTTCGCCTTGGGTGGGCCTGTGGTGTGCGCAGCCTCTGCTGGTCTGTGCATGCTGTTCTGCACGAGGCTGGCCCTCTCCTTGCATCTAGCACGCTCCTGGCTGTTGAGTCCAGGCGGGTTCCAGAGCTCTGAGATGGTTGGTTCTGGCCATTGTTTCCAGTTTCCAGTTGAGGGAGTGACCCCTTGAAGTTCCTGCCCCACCATTTTGTGTAATGTCCTCAAGGGCCATTTTTTCCGTACACAGGTGTTCAGTTGTCTCCACGCCATTTTCTGGTGAAGCGCCCCTTGGTGTGTGCACGTACTCAGCCGCTCAGTCACGTCCAACTCTGCAGCTCCATGGACTGGAGCTCACCAGGGTCCTCTGTCTGTGGAGTTATCCGGACGGGAATACTGGAGTGGGTTACCATTTCCTTCTCCAAAAACAATCCTTTGCCCCACTGAATTGCAGTAATGCTTTTGTTCTAAATCCATTGACCATACACATGGCTGTACATATTTTAAGAGTCTGATTATTGTCTGTCTGTCTTCCCTACTAGAATGTAAGTTTCACAGAGACAGGAATTTTCGTCTGTTTTGTTCACTGTTATATCCTGGTGCTGAGCCTAGCATCCAGCATATGGCAGCAGTCAGTAATTTTTTTTTTTACTTTTTGTACTAAACTGTATCTGTCTGTTCTGTTGATGAGTAGTTATGAAAAATTATCATTTTTATGACATTAGATGCAGTAGTGCAGTGAATGCTTTATGCCTATAATCTTGGGCACAAATTCTGTTAGAGCTGGGGTGAAACTGCCCAGTTTGAGCATTAGCTCAAGTTTTGAGTTACCCGTTTTCTCTCCAAAGTAGTGTGGTAGATTCTCACTCCTACAGCATAGACAGGAATCTCTGTTGCTTCACAAAATCCCTAACTTTGTGACTATCATGTGACTTTTTCAATTCTGTCACTCTTAACGGATGAGTGTGCTACTTCATTTTCTTTAATTTGCATAAAAACATTAAAAGATTGAGCATCTTTTCATATGTCTGTCAGCTGTTCATCTGAATTGCCTGTTCATATTCTTAGGACCAGGTTGTATGTGTGTTCTCTTATGTATCAGAACTGTTCATGATTTCTGTATACTGATTCTTTGTCAGTGATTGGCATTGCACGTGTCTTCTTCCAGTCTGTGAGGGAATTTGTTTGTTTTTTCTTTAACTTTTCATTTTGAAATAACAGATTTACAGGATGTTGCAATGAGAATACAGAGAGGGTCTGTGTATCCCTCACCTACTGTCCCCACTGGTTAGCTCCTAAATAACCAGAGTACAAGATCAAGTGCAGGAAATCAGCATTTGTTCAACGCCTGGGTATAATTCCATGTCATTTCATCACATGTAGATAGATCTGTGTAGCATCACTGGAGTCGAGAGACCCAGCTATCCTGGCACAGTGGAGGCCTCGGTCCTGTGCGCGTTTGCACCGCGCCCATCCCACTTCACCCTCTGCCAGCCCCACCCTGCCTCTGCTAACATACGCCATCTCTGTAGCGCCGTCATCTTGGCAACATTGTATGAAAGGAGTTATATGACATGTGGCCTTTTTCACTTGGCGTAATACCCTCATGACTCATTTAAATTATTGGGTGGATCAGTGATCTGTTCCTCTTTATTGCTGGGTGGCAGTCCCGGTCGTAGACGTACCAGTTTGTTTATTCCCTAAAAGGAGTAAACTGGGGTCCCTGCTCACAGGAAGAGGACCTGTGGGTGCTGGCCAGTGTTACAGCCACAGGGTGGCAAGAGCTGAGCCCGAGGCAGGAAGAGGGTGGGTGGGTGGGTGGTCCCTGGGCATTGTCCTTGAAAGGGAGCTTGTAGCTGAGGAAGGAACCGGGGGAGCCACAGCTGGCTTCCAAGTGTCCCACCCTGGGCGGTGCAGCGGCGCGGGGGAGGGAGGCAGGAGCGCTGAGGGGTGCGGCTGACCACCTTGCACGTTCTCCCTACAGACTCATGGAGAGGTTCCTCATGGATGGATTGTATCCTTCAAGTTTGAAATGCTCCCTGTGGCCCTTTCCACGCCCATGCCAACTCAGCCGCCCTGCGCTCCTGCCCCTGCTTTGCGCTCGGGGTCCAGGGAGGGGCAGGTGAGTGAGTGCAGACGGTTCATTCGTGCTGGCCTCTCGCCAGCTGACCTGCATGGCGCGCTGCAGTATATTCTGAAGTCTACTCACATCTGGATCTGCTTTATATTAGGAAGGCAGTGGAATGGCTAACATCATCCGAGGCCTGGACTGACACCCCGCCTCCTCCTCAGTAGCTCTGGCAGTGGCTAAGTCACTTAACATCTCTAACCTCAGAGCTTGAGCTCTGTACAATTTAAAAATTCTCTGGTGTGAATCAACTTTCTGAAGAAGGATCTGCCAGCCCCACTCTCCTTTCCTGAACTGTCGTTATTATGCAAGTTTGGAATGAGACAACTGAAATGATTTGTAAAAATCGTCCCAAGTGAGTCCGTTGAGAACTATGGGTAAGAAGAGCCCCGGGCCTCAGCCTCCCTAGGCAGAGTCTAAGTATATCTCACTTCACCTTCTCCTGACTTCTGTGCACCCACCCACCTGTGTTGTCCCAACTCTGATAGTTAAACCACACAGCTTCTTGCAACTTCAGAAAGTCGTATTCCCCATGCTTTTTGACAGGGTTTCATACACAGAGAAATGGCAGTTCATAAGCAGCTTGTCAGCAGCTGTCTGGCTCGAGGAGGAGGCTGGTTTTCCCTGGAACTGTTATGTTGCTTCTTATGGCTGGGTTTGCTCTCTGCCTGCAAGAGCCCATCCATAAAGAGCTGGGGCATCCACAGTGGCATTTGCCAAGTGCGTGATGCTGCCTCAGACAGCTGCTCTGTGAAAGTCCCTTCCGTGTACTCCCTTGTTCTCAGGTGGCAGGACGTAACCCCAGCCTCTCCCACCCCTCACTTTTCATGGGGGTTGTGCCTGTGATGTTTGAGGTTGAGGTTGATCCTCTGTCTGCAACACTCATTCCATTTAAAATCTGAATAACTTTCTAAAAAAGGAGAGGGAGCCTCCCTTCCGTCACGCCAGCAACCACCCCCAGCACCTTTCTTAGGTCTCTTTTTATTATTGTTTTCCTTGACCTAAATGCAGTCAGCCCCAGCAACTGTCCACATACGCCCTGACCCTGTACAAGCACACGGCCACGGTAGACGGCAAGACCGTCCTTGTGGGTGAGCAGCGCAACGCTGAGCCACAGGGCTCTCAAGAGGGAGAGCCGGCGGGGGGAGAGTCAGGCGGCGGCGGCACTGAGGCCCCAGGCTCAGGAGGGGCGGCAGGCGCGCGGGGAGGCGGGGGAGCAGCGCACGGGGCTTGGCCCCAGCTCTCTTCAGGCAGGAAGGTAACAGGTGTTGCCCGAGTGTTGTCTCCGCAAAGCTCTGGCTTCCGGCAGGGTCACAGCCTTGCCCTTGGCCAGGCCACACATCTCGCCTCTGGTGAGCACTCATGGGAACTGGGTCTAGTTTTGCTGGGTTGGGGAGGGTGGGCGCGAGCCTGCCCCTCGAGGGCTCTCCTGTCTGCGCTCTCCTTCCTCCTGGCCCCCGGCTCCCTCTGCCATGGCGCGTGCCTTGCGCTGAGCCGCTCAGCGCTCAACTGCCCTCCCAAGCACGGGCTCCGCGCGTCCCCGCCTCGGGCAGTCAGAGCTGTGTTCTTCTTGCAGATTTTTGGGACACAGCAGGCCAAGAGCGGTTCCAGAGCATGCACGCCTCCTACTACCACAAGGCCCACGCCTGCATCATGGTATGCAACCTGCTGGGACGCGGAGGCTCGGGCAGGCCTGGCCTGAGGGGTGGAGGAATGAGGGCCTGAGCCTTCCTCACCAGGGCTGGGTGCTGCGGGAAGGATCAGCGCAGGCTCCAGATTGCAGAGGTTCTGGGCGAGAGCCTGCCTGGGCCAGCGTCTCATCTGGGGTGAGGGCGAAGGGGGTGTGTGCAGCGACCCTTGCACCAGCAGGAGCAGGCTCAGGGTGTCATCAGGCTGCTGGCGGGCCACAGTCCATGGGGCGGCCAAGGAGGCAGATGTGATTTCCTGAGTAAACAGCCGCAACCTGCGCAGGGACAGGAGGAATGGAGCAGGCGAGGGTGAGGCGCCGGGCGCAGGCTGGGGCCGGCAGCCGTGGCCTCTTGCCTGCGACATGCGTCTCTCAGCCCCTGTGGCCCGTTTCTGGCCTGCCAGCCTGCCTGTGTCTGCCCGTGCCTCTCACAGCCCCAGCCTGGGGAGGGGCCTTTGCCACGTGGGGACCTGATCGCCCTGGAGGGAGGTGGGGTTCTGCCTGCCACTTTGAAGCAGCTGAAGGCTGTGCTGCTTGGCCTTACCAGTGCCATCAGCTCAAAACAAGGAAAGGAAGCTCAGGAAACTGGACCTGGGCAAAGGTCTCATGGCGCTCATGGCAGGAGTGAGGCGGATCCCACGGTTTCACTACAGACGTAGAAGACGTCTTTTTGGGAATTCAATAAAACATGGTCATTTGTTGAAGTTGGACCTTGGGGTACTACACAAGAGCCTCTCAGCAGGCCTGCTGCTGCCTCAGGCGGCCAGCTGCTGTCTGGAGCCATCCGCTGTGCCGATGTGCAGGGGAGCCCCGGCCCCAGCACGGCTGCTCCCACGAAGTGCTATGTCGTCTCCAAGTAAGACTTGCCGCTCCAGCAGGGTACACGGCTGTCCCTCAACCCACGGTTGTGCTGGGGCAGTTTGGACCTGCGAGTCTGTTCTGGGAGATGGCTTGGCGGCAAGCAGCTGACCTTTTGGGGTGTTCCTCTGAGGAGCTGGCAGGATCCTTGTAGCGGCCACTTGAAGCATCTTAGGACTAATGGCCTCCTTGCCCTTAGAGCTAGTCAGTGTTCATGCTTCTTGCTGGTATTTTTAAATAGGTAAACAGTATAAACTATAAACAGTTCATAAAATGATAAGCTGCAAAATAATAAAAGATAAAAGTTACTTTGTAAAAGTTTAAAATATAAAATTAAAAGTTTATAATTAAAGGTAAAACAACTGAAAGGGTATTCTGCAAACATTTAAGATTATCATAAAAGAGTTTTTAAAAAATGGATAGGCAGTAATTAGACTGAGAAAAAAACAACAAACTTTCAATGTTCACGGACTTGTCAATGGTACAATAAGTAAAAGGATACTCTTTGGTTAAAATAGGTAACTTAGGTGACAAGCTGAAGGTTCTGGAGGGATTCTCTGAGAAGTGTGGGCAAGGCTTGTGGTTAGAGGGGCCACATTCAGAATGGTCTGTGGTCTGAGTTCCCAAGCCCGTGTTTGCCGGCTTGTGTGTGTGTCAGCTGGGGGGTGTGCAGAGACATCGATGCACCTGGGCTCTCTTCTTTCCTCTGCTGATTCAGGTGTTTGATGTGCAGAGGAAAATCACATACAGGAACCTCAGCACCTGGTATGCAGAGCTGCGGGAGTTCAGGCCCGAGATTCCGTGCATTGTGGTGGCCAATAAAATCGATGGTGAGGCCACCCCTGCACCTGGGGGCCAGCAATTCGTGGAGAACCCACCGTCACACGTTTCCTCCTTTCCTGGGCCATCAAACCACCAGTGATCTGTTCCTCCCAAAATAGATCCCTTGGCTGCCTGCCATCACTCCCCTTCCAGTAATATCCACGTGAGCCAACCTGCCTCCTTGAGACACAGATCTCAGTTGAATGAGCTCTCTATATGACATGTCTGCTGATTGTCCCTGCTTGTCCCACTTCCTGGAATGGGGCCCTCCAGTGACCTGTCCTTTGGAACTCCCTTTTCCCTTGGTAGACAGGCCAATGTCCTCCCTTCTCTCTACAGCAGACAGGAAGATGACCCAAAAAGTTTCAATTTTGCCAAGAAATTCTCCTTGCCCCTGTACTTTGTCTCGGCTGCTGATGGCACCAACGTTGTTAAGGTAATAGGAGACTGCAGAGACAGCCTGGTGAGGCGGGGAAGGCCTGGTGTTTCTGGGGATGTGGTGGAGAGAAGGGCTGGCTTCAGGGCTGTTGGTGAGGACGGCATTGCTGGGGCCCCTGGTAGCGACAGGAAGGGGTGGTTGTGAGTGTCGACAGAGGGAGGTTGGTGAAGAAAAGGCGTGTTGACCAGCATGGGGTCAGGGGACGGGGAGAAGGTGCTGACTTCAGGGTGGAGTATTGTGTGGACGCGTGGTGACGATGGGCCAGCAGGCGCAGGGCAGGCAGAGCCCCGGCCAGTGGTGCCCACAGCCCCGTTTCCCCTCCTGCCACTCCAGCTCTTCAGTGATGCGATTCGACTAGCCGTGTCTTACAAACAGAGCTCCCGGGACTTCATGGACGAGGTTTTGCAGGAGCTGGAGGTGAGTCCGGCACAAATGTCAGGTGGCATCGAGAGGATGGCTTCTCTCTGTAGGGTGCAGAGCTGGCCCCGCAGACCCGGCTTGGCAAGCAACCCATTCTCGTGGGCGTGGCCTCTGGAGGCGCCAGAGCCTCGCCTGGGCACACGCAAGGCCAGACCTCAGCTGCTGCTTGTTCACAGGGCATCGACTTGAAGCAGGAGGAGGAGATGCTGGACAAAGAGCAGCTGGTCTGCCACCAGAGCCCAACTCCCTCGTGACCACAGGGGCCTCTCCATGGCCCACCGCCCTCGGCAGTGCTTCAGCTCTCAGGGGAGGCACCCTCCCAGGCCGTCCCTGCCACTCCGCCTACAAACCCAGCTGTCCCATTCGCACCCCCCCCGCCCCCCCGACTTCGTGGCCCGGGGAAGCTGACCGTTCAGTACATGCCACTAACAGGCGTAAGGCCCATAGCAGACCCTGGAGCCCAGTGAGGGACAGACCCTCCAGGGCACGGGGCAGTAAAGGATCAGAATATTCTCTGTGTGTCTCGTCAAGGCTATTTAGGGGTCTTCCCCCGCCCCCTCCCCAAGAGCTGATGTCAGGGCCTATTCATTGCGTTTCCACCAAGAGGATGATTTCTAATTCCTGACTTTTTTTCCTCTTTAGGCTCCCAACTAAACCAGTCATAAGAATGATTTTGAGCAGAGAGCTGTTTGTTCCATAAGTTTTTCTGGAGCTCTCCTGGGTGCGGCCAGTACTTTGATGAACAGCGAGGCTGAGATCACAGGCCCCAGTTTGCTGTTAACATCAAGGGACAGCAGATGACTGGCCTGGCCGCAGGCTAACCCACAGACACCACTGCTGTGAGCATCAGGGCCGGTGCAGCCACACACAAGGCATGCAGGACAAGCAAGTGACTTTAGGGAGCTTCTTTTCAAATCTGTATTTCAACATAGGCTTTTCGTCATTTTTCTGAGGACTCATGTGGGCTCTGAGCCTCCTTGGGTGGCGAGGGCTGCTGAGAACCGTCCTGCCGCCTTTTCCATTTATCTCCAGGACTTGTCGCTCACTAGAATGACCTTTTATGATCATCTTGTACATCATTTCCATTAAAAAATTTTTTTACAATAAAGATTGAATTACATAAACATTGAGTCGATGTGCCTGCTTTGTGGGTATGGATTTTTTTTTTTAAGCAAAAAGTCACAAAAGAACGGGTGGACCAACAGCTGCGTTAATAGGGAGATTGTCAAGCACGGGCTCTTATTGTCACAGAGATCATTTTAGTGGAATTTAGGGGTTTAAAAGAATGGGTATTTGTTTGGGAATAAAGAACAAACATTTTTACCCGTTAAATTATTGATGCTTACAGTTTCAACTTAAGAAATGTAAACCAAATTCAGTGTTACCCTGGTGAGACGGGCTTTTAAAAACAAGAACAACAAAAAAACCTTTATTATAAATGAATAATGTGTTTAGAAAAGAACTGCTTGGTTGAGATATGATTTGAATACCATAAAATTCACCATGAGTATTGGGCTTACATAACCATTTTGCATCGGTTCTCAGAAGCAAAGCCTGAGAAGACGACAAGTCTTGGTTGGGTGAATTCTTGGGGCAGCTCTCTGTCTCTGCTGGGGACCAGCTTCAGCCTGCCTCTCCCTAAGGGAGCTCTGGAGGGCAGACTCCCACAGGGGTGATCCCACTTTGAGACCAGGGGGATTTTTGTGCCAGTTGGCAAAGTGTGTGAAGAGGAAGAGGTGGAAGGGGTGGCTCCTGTTTTAGCAAGGAGGTCTCTGGGGAAAAGGCAGCTATGAGTTCAACACTCGAAGCAGGTAGGGAAAAAGTGTTCAGGTGGGGTGCCAGCAAGATCCATGGCCACATAGCCCTTCATTGCTCAGATCCACCTGCTTCTGAAAGGCCATTTCATTATGACACACACGAACACCACCCTTGAATCTTCTTTTATATGTTACTGACGTGAAACTTACATAACAGTTATCCATGTTAAAAATACACAAGGCGGTGCCCTTCAGGACAGTTACATTGTTGGGCAACCATCACTTCTCTCTAGTTGTAGAACATTTCCATCATGGAAGTAAAACACTTTCCTCATTAAGTAGTTTCTGTCCAATATTCCCTCCCCTCAGCCCCTTGCAGATATGGATCTACATTCTGTCTCTATGGATTTTATCTATTCTGGATGTTTTATATAAATGGAATAAAACTTGATGTGACCTTTTGTATCTGTCTTATTCGCTCACTCCTTTTTATGGTAGAATAATGTTTCATTGTATTATATAACAAAGGTTGCTTGTCCATCCGTCCGCTGGCGGGCATTTGTGGTGTCCATCTTCCAGCTATTGTGTGTAGCGCTGCTGTGAACATGCTCATACATGTGCGCGCATGCTCACTGGTGCTTCTATGAGCAGTTTTCAATTCTTTTGCCGTCAGAGACTGTGGAGGCTGCTGTAACAAAATACCATTGACTGAGTGGCTTGTTCAGTCACTCAGTCGTGTCTGACTCTTTGTGACCCATGGACTGCAGCACGCCAGGCCTCCCTGTCCATCACCAACTCCCAGAGTCTACTCAAACTCATGTCCATTGACTTGGTGATGCCACCCAACCATCTCACCCTCTGTTGTCCCCTTCTGCCTCAATCTTTCCCAGCATCAGGGTCTTTTCCAATGAGTCAGTTCTTTGCATCAGGTGACCTAAGTATTGGAGCTTCAACTTCAGCATCAATCCTTCCAATGAATATTCAGTGCTGATCTCCTTTAGGATAGACTTGTTGAATCGCCTTGCTGTCCAAGGGACTCTCAAGAGTCTTCTCCAACACCACAGTTCAAAAGCATGAATTCTTTGGCGCTCAGCTTTCTTTATGGTCCAACTCTCACATCCATACATGACCACTGGAAAAACCATAGCTTTGACTAGATGGACCTTTGTTGGCAAAGTAATGTCTCTGATTTTTAATATGCTGTCTAGGTTGGTCATAACTTTTCTTCCAAGGAGTAAGCATCTTTTAATTTCATGGCTGCAGTAATTATGGAGCCCCCAAAATAGTCTGTCACTGTTTCCACTGTTTCCCCATCTATTTGCCATGAAGTGATGGACCAGATGCCATGATCTTAGTTGTCTGAATGTTGAGCTTTAAGCCAACTTTTTCACTCTCCTCTTTCACTTTCATCAGGAGGCTCTTTAGTTCCTCTTCACTTTCTGCCATAAGGGTGGTGTCATCTGCATATCTGAGGTTACTGATATTTTTCCTGGCAATCTTGATTCCAGCTTGTGCTTCTTCCAGTCCAGCATTTCTCATGATGTACATTGCATAGAAGTTAAATAAGCAGGGTGACAATATACAGCCTTGATGTACCCCTTTTCCTATTTGGAACCAGTCTGTTGTTCCATGTCCAGTTCTAACTGTTGCTTCCTGACCTGCATACAGGTTTCTCCAGGGAGACATGTCAGGTGGTCTGATATTCCCATCTCTTTCAGAATTTTCCACAGTTTATTGTGGTCCACACAGTCAAAGGCTTTGGCATAATCAATAAAGCAGAAATAGATGTTTTTCTGGAGCTCTCTTGCTTTTTCAATGATCCAGCGGACTTTGGCAATTTGATCTCTGGTTCCACTGCCTTTTCTAAAACCAGCTTGAACATCTGGAAGTTCAAAGTTCACGTATTGCTGAAGCCTGGCTTGGAGAATTTTGAGCATTACTTTATTAGCGTGTGAGATGAGTGCAATTGTGTGGTAGTTTGAGTATTGTTTGACATTGCCTTTCTTTGGGATTGGAATGAAAATGGACCTTTTCCAGTCCTGTGGCCACTGCTGAGTTTTCCAAATTTTCTGGCACACTGAGTGCAGCACTTTCACAGTATCATCTTTCAGGATTTGAAACAGCTCAACTGGAATTCCATCACCTCCACTAGCTTTGTTTGTAGTGATGCTTCTTAAAGCCCACTTGACTTCTCATTCCAGGATGTCTGGCTCTAGGTTACTGATTACACCATCATGATTATCTGGGTTGTGAAGATCTTTTTGTACAGTTCTTCTGTGTATTCTTGCCACCTCTTCTTAATATTTTCTGCTTCTGTTAGGTCCAGACCATTTCTGTCCTTTATCGAGTGCATTTTTGCATGAAGTGTTCCCTTGGTATCTCTAATTTTCTTGAAGAGATCTCTAGTCTTTCCCATTCTATTGTTTTCCTCTCTTTCTTTGGACTGATCACTGAAGAAGGCTTTCTTATCTCTCCTTGCTATTCTTTGGAACTCTGCATTCAGATGCTTATATCTTTCCTTTTCTCCTTTGCTTTTCGCTTCTCCTTTTCACAGCTATTTGTGAGGTCTCCTTAGACAGCCATTTTCCTTTTTGCATTTCTTTTCCATGGGGATGGTCTTGCTTCCTGTCTCCTGTACAGTGTCACAAACCTCTGTCCCTAGTTCATCAGGCACTCTATCATATCTAGTCCCTTAAATCTATTTCTCACTTCTACAGTATAATCATAAGGGATTGGATTTAGGTCATACCTGAATGGTCTAGCAGTTTTCCCTACTTTCTTCAATTTAAGTCTGAATTTGGCAATAAGGAATTCATGATCTGAGCCTCAGTCAGCCCCCAGTCTTGTTTTTGCTGACTGTATAGAGCTTCTCCATCTTTGGCTGCAAAGAATATAATCAATCTGATTTCAGTGTTGACCATCTGGTGATGTCCATGTGTAGAGTCTTCTCTTGTGTTGTTGGAAGAGGGTGTTTGCCATGACCAGTGTGTTCTCTTGGCAAAACTCTATTAGCCTTTTCCCTGCTTTATTCTGTACTCCAAGGCCAAATTTGCCTGTTACTCCAGGTGTTTCTTGACTTCCTACTTTTGCATTCCAGTCCCCTATAATGAAAAGGACCTTTCTTGGGTGTCTAAAAGGTCTTGTAGGTCTTCATAGAACCGTTCAGCTTCTTCAGCATTATTGGTCGGGCATAGACTTGGATTACTGTGATATTGAATGGTTTGCCTTGGAAATGAACAGAGATCATTCTGTCATTTTTGAGATTACATCCAAGAATTGCATTTTGGACTCTTGTTGACCATGATGGCTACTCCATTTCTTCTAAGGGATTTCTGCCCACATTAGTAGATATAATGGTCATCTGAGTTAAATTCACCCATTCCAGCCCATTTTAGTTCGGTGATTCCTAGAATGTCGACGTTCACCCTTGCCATCTCCTGTTTGACCACTTCCAATTTGCCTTGATTCATGGACCTGACATTCCAGGTTCCTATGCAATATTGCTCTTTATAGCATCGGACCTTGCTTCTATCACCAGTCACATCCACATGTGGGTGCTCTTTTGCTTTGGCTCCATCCTTTCATTCTTTCTGGAGTTATTTCTCCACTGATCTCCAGTAGCATACTGGGCACCTACTGACCTGGGGAGTTCCTTTTTCAGTATCCTATCATTTTGCCTTTTCATATTGTTCATGGGGCTCTCAAGGCAAGAATACTGAAGTGGCTTGCCATTCCCTTCTCCAGCGGGCCACATTTTGTCAGACCTCTCCACCATGACCCAACCATTTTGAGTCTGCTCTCTAGAGTGCAGACTCTGCCTAAGGTGACCCCTGAGGAAAGAAAGCTCAGGATGTGAAAACAGGATGGTGGCCCCAGATAGGTGAGGTGCATATGGAAGGAGTGAGCCCAGAATCCTGCATCTTCCCAGACACACAAACGCACCAAATCCCTTGACTCAGGATGTCTGGGTTTCTTTAACAATAGTCTTTTGATGTTCAGACTACCTGCCCTTTGTTGCAGAGTTTTTGTAACCTGTCTTCTCCCTTCACCTCCTGGGAGCAGTTCTCTCAGGGTTACTTGAGATGGTGTCTTCTGGGCTTGAAGTCCTAAAAATTTCCACTGAATAAAACATAACTCTCAACTTTTAGGTAGTACATCTTTCTTAAGTCGACAGGAATATTGTAATTTTGTTCTCATTTTCATTGTTTAAGGAACTTTCACACTGTCTCCATGGGTTTCCCACGTGGCACTAATGGTAACCTACCTGCCAACACAGGAGACATAAGAGAGGCAGGTTCACTCCCTGGGTCAGGAAGGCCCCCTGGAGGAGGGCATGGCAACCCACCCCAGTATCCTTGCCAGGGAGACTCCCATGGACAGAGGAGCCTGGCAGGTTACAGTCCATGGGGTCGAAAAGAATCAAATATGACCGAAGTGACTTAGCATGCATGCTGTCTCCATAGAGGCTGTTCCCAGTCAACACTGCAGCTTCGATGGAGGACGGTTCTCATTTCTCGCCACCCACTCCAGCCTTGGTTCTTTGTAGAGTGTTTGACAATGGCCATTCTGACTGGTGTGAGGTGATACCTCATTGTAGTTTTGATTTGGATTTCTCCAGTATTTAGTCCTTGGAAGGAAAGTTATGACCAACCTAGATAGCATATTGAAGAGCAGAGACATTACTTTGTCGACTAAGGTCCCTCTAGTCAAGGCTATGGTTTTTCCAGTGGCCATGTATGGATGTGAGAGTTGGACTGTGAAGAAAGCTGAGCGCCAAAGAACTGATGCTTTGGAACTGTGGTGTTGGAGAAGACTCTTGAGAGTCCCTTGGACTGCAAGGAGATCCAACCAGTCCATTCTGAAGGAGATCAGCCCTGGGTGTTCTTTGGAGGGAATGATGCTGAAGCTGAAACTCCAGTACTTTGGCCACCTCATGCGAAGAGTTGACTCATTGGAAAAGACTCTGATGCTGGGAGGGATTGGGGGCAGGAGGAGAAGGGGACGACCGAGGAGGAGATGGCTGGATGGCATCACGGACTTGATGGACATGAATCTGAGTGAACTCCAGGAGATGGTGATGGACAGGGGAGGCCTGGCGTGCTGCGGTTCATGGGGTCGCGGAGAGGCGGACACGGCTGAGCCACTGAACTGCACTGAGTCGCCCCTGCAGGAGAAGGCCATGAAGGACAGGGCTCAGGCGGAGCCTCCTGCGTGGAGCCTGGCAGAGGAGGCTCCTGAAGGCACAGGCTTGGGTTCTCTCCACGCCCGGCGACCAAGAAGGCTCCTCCCGGTGTGGCGGGCATGGCAGCTCCCGCTCCGGGCGGCGTCTGCAGCGGAGTCTGGGAGTGGAGTCGACTGGCGCGCTCAGGTGGCGCCCACACATTCAAGGGCCGCTGACTCCCTAGCTTGTGTGGCTTCCATCCTCCTCCTCCGGCAGAATGTATAGCTGATTTGATTTGTAATTTAGTCACTTGAAGTATAATTTTTACTGCTTTTATCCTCCACTTTTTATATTTATATTTAAAAATAAAGATTCTTGATTTAGTTTACAGTTTGTGTCTGATTCTTTTCTCTTCTCTGGCAAGATGAATTTGGAGTTAAGAGCCCTTTGCTGTGAGGGAGAGCCTCATGAACCGCCCGCCGAGGCAGAGACCTGTGTGTCCCGCGCCGAGGCTGTCTGCCCCTTTGGGCGCAGCTGCTGTTCAGCACCTTCTTCCCTTGCTGGTGCTGACGATGAGGGAGTGCTGAGCAGGGCGTATTTTAAGTCCTCTTGTGACCTGGGCTGGGATCAATGTGTTTCTCTTACTAAAAAGTAACAAAGGCAGTTCCAGACTCCTCTCCACAGCGATCCTCGGCGTCTACACCGCATCAGCCCCGCGAGGGCTGCCCTTGCCCCGCGCCTTCGCCTCCGCTCCCCTCTGTAGCCTGAGGGGCGCTTCGCCAGCTGCGCGCTCTCGCTGTGGCTTTGGCTGGTGCGCCTCTGACAGTCCCTGGTTTGCAGCACACCTGCATGGGCTTTGACTTTAACTAGTGTGTATGGAAGTGACTGGGCGGTTTTCTTCTTCACAGTCTGCCCAGTTTTTATTTATTGTCAGTTACCGAAATTGTTAAAGTGCCCGTATCATTTACAGCCCAGCAGTCCTTGTGAATATGAAGTGTTTATAAGTGTGGCAGTGAAATGAGAAATAGTTTTTCCTCTTTTGCCTTTTGAGTCCTTCTCTACTTTAACTGTTCCTGATCTACAGCCTGCATTGATAATTGTTTCCTTCTTTTCAGAAGACTAGCTTGTTATGTAAGCTATATCCTGCACCTGTGTGTGTGTGTGCGTGTGTGAGTCACTCACTCGTGTCTGACTCTTTGTGATCGCATGGAATGTAGCTCATCAGGCTCCTCTGTCTATGAAATTCTCTAGGCCAGAATACTGGAGTGGGCTCCCATGTCCTCCTCCAGGGAGATCCTGTGCCTATCGCCCTCTAACTCTGCATGAGCTGTATTTCGCATCTATTATCTTTTAATTTTATGCTAGTCACATCCTGATGCTTAAGTTTATGGTACTCTCTCTGCAAATCTCCCTTTATAGTTTGTTTTTCTCTTTTTGCATTACAGGAAGAAAGCCACAGTGCAATCTACAAAATTCGATGGCCCCCAACTCCTGTGACTGCCTGCTGGACCCAAGTTACTGGGCTCCCTGACGCCAGACTATTGACTGTTTTGAAACAAAGCGAAAAGAAAGCATGTAGGGTCCTTCTATGTTTTCTCTTTATCTCCAACCTCTGACCATGAGCCCCAACTGTGTGACCCCTTGATTCCCCATCAGGGAGACGCAGTTCTTGAGGCACAAGCCTACTGTGTTCTCTCCTCTGCCAGCTTGGGGGTTAAAGCTGTCTGTCTATTTCCCCCAAAACATTTATTTCCACAAGGGTATAAGGTTCCTGTGTTCTTGTTCCGTTTTGCATTGTTCAAAACAGTCAATAGGTTAATCTTCTGAAAAGAAGGAGACTGTTATCAATGCAGACGGTAGATAAGGAGCAGCTGAAGTAGAGAAGGAATCAAAAGGCCAAAGAGAAGAAACCTTTTTCTTATTTCACTGCAGCATAAGCAATAGCTTTAAAGTTTCTGTTGCAGGAGATGGCCACAAGGAGACAGGATTTCTTCATGCCCTACTCCTGTTACTACAGTAACCAGAGCCTTAGGGTAACTCCTAGTCCGGGATTCTTCTGGCACATGCCAGAAGCCTGTGGCTCATTAACCCTTGTTTTCCTTTTTAAAGTTAGTGTTTACTCCCTTTGGAGGATAGCTGACTTACAGTGCTGTTTGTCTGGAGCGATTCTTCATCAGTCATCCCCACACACATTCTGACTCATCTCTGTTTCCACAGACGCATCACCGCAGAGCCTGCAGCACAGCAGCCTTCCTACAGTGGTGTCGGGGCCCAGCCCAGTGGGCCCAGGGAACGTGAAGGGTGGATGAAGTCGGCGGGAGATATTTATCTAATTAGAAATATAACACTAGATTAGGAGAGAATAGTGTAGTAGGAAAGTTAGTGGAGAAAAGATGCTGAATAACTTGGTTTATGTGGAGAACTAATAAATCCTTGAGACAAGAGGTTTGCACCATCTACATTAGGCCACCAGCGCCCATTTGAATAGTGGAGGTTGTCCCTCCTTGGGCTCCCTCTCGCATGGGTCTTAGAAGCCAGGGCAAGTAAGTAGAAATGGCAAGCCTCCATGCCCCAGATAGGAATTCAGCCAGAAAATAGAGTAAAGAAGACATGGGAAGACCAAGCTGCTTCGGTGAGCAAGGCCCCAGTAACTTTTTTTTTTAAAGGACTTTAATACCTTTCTCACAAATGATGTTGTGTACATTATCTTCTGGCCTTGGAGGCCTGTAAAACATTTGAAGACCCTCCTTTGATAAAGGCTGCTCAACCAGAAAACTTATTTTCCCTTGAAGTGTTTTTTTCTTTATATTTCTAATCTATGTCAGCCTCAGAAAGTATCAAACAAAGTTACATTTTCATGAAGCAAAGGTGCAGTGAGTTACAACAAAGAAAGAACCAATTAGCTCAAAGTTCTGATGTGGTCAGTTTCAGGGCTGCACTTGTTTCTCTTGCATTCTAACTATGTTA
Organism: Nanger dama; assembly: GCA_917880005.1. NCBI lineage: Eukaryota > Metazoa > Chordata > Mammalia > Artiodactyla > Bovidae > Nanger > Nanger dama. Next base: position 7,081 of record CAKJTW010000046.1, on the reverse strand, counting down.
ACAAATGTGCTCCCAGGTGCACAGAGGATAAGGGATACGGGAACTTGGCAACAAGCACTGGCTCAGCAGGGAAATCCTGCACCAGCGCTATTCCAAGAACTTTTAACTCTTTGAAAGGCTCTATGTTTTAGTCTTCCCCGCGCCTCTCACAGTTGGAGGGCTGCAAACAATCACAAGTTATAAAGTCTAACTGTCAGGCAAGTTAGATAGCCGTCACAGGGGTCTGAGCTGAAACACTCCTTTTATATGCAGGAGACTGTCAACTGGAGCTCTAAGTTAATTCCTTTTAGAGGAAGGTGATTGGGGATGGCCCCCTGTTATGTCAGAGGAGTGGAAAGCACAGTACAATAAAGCAGGCAGACTCTGGTTTTTTTTGGGGTAGATGTTTCAGAAAATTTAGTGAGGTTCCCTTAAGTCCCGACTTGCCTTTGCTTGTCGGACCCCATAGCCTCATGACCTCTGCTACAGGTGGGACTCCTTGTGCTGGCTCCTGGCACAGCAGGTCTGTGTCGATTTTATATTCCATATGTATTTGTGAGGATAGATGAATCCCAACCTCCTAACTTGTCACTTCCACCCAGCACTCTCCTTGACTGTGTGTGTATTTCACTTTTACAAAATAGCTCATTAGATCAGTTTCTCCTCCTGAAGCATTTCATTTTGCTATAATTGTTCTGGTTCTGGATCATCCCTGCAATGCCATTATTTTCTCATGACTGAGTCATACTCCCTTCTGTGCACATATGACTTCTTCATCTGTCTGTCCGTGTGCATTCTGGTTACTTCCGTGTCTCAGCTGCCATCCCTGCAAATGGCATTATTTTCTCATGGCTGAATCATCATCCCTCCTATGCACATATGACTCCTTCATCTGTTTGTCCGTGTGCATTCTGGTCACTTCCGTGTCTCAGCTGCTGTGAATGCTGCTGCAGTGCACGCCTGTGTGTGCTGGTGTTAAGTCGCTACTTCTATCTTGCAAAACCCAGACAGTCCCCGTGAGGCGCTCAGTCCCCATTCCCCTCCCTCAGCCCCTGGCACCCACCATCCTGCCTTCTGTGTCTATGGAGCTGACTGCTCTAGGGGCCTTGTATGAATGGACTCAGACATCATTTGCTCTTCTGTGTCTGCCTTGTGTCACCGAGCGTAATGTCTTCAGGGTCCGTCCACTCCCTAACCTGTGACAGAACTGCCTTCCTTTCAGGCTGGACGACACTCATTGTGAGGATGGACCGCGCTCTGCTTGCTCATTCTTCTGTCGAGGGACTCATGGGATATCTAATTCATCTCTCAGGTCTTGTAGTATTTGTGGAATAACGTCAGAAAGCCCCATGATCTAAGAGTCATTCACCATTAACTACTTTATAAACTTTTTATTTTGGAAAACATCGAGGCTCAGAAGAAGGGAAGAATGCATGTGAGTGTCACTTGTGTTTAGGAACGAGCACTTTAGGGTATTCATTTTATTCCTGGTGTGTGCTATGCATGTGTGTGCGCCTGTTGGTGAACGCTCACTGTTTGTGTGCTCGCTGTGGTGTAGCAGCACAGCGCATATGTGTGCGGCGTGGGAGTGTGTGTGTGGTAATGGGTCATGGTGTGGGGGCTTGGGGCCCGAGGTGGGCAGGCGGGTGCAGGTGGGAGCTCCCGCAGGTTCTCTGCTCTGATTGCGTCTATGCCCCACCTCTGCCCGTATTCTCCGCTTGGATGCAGCACTGTGCCCTGTGGGCATCAGCCCTGGCAAGAAGTCACCTGACCGGGAGCCTAGGAGGTGTCAGGCCCATCTCCCACCCTGCGGGGAAGCAGGACCTGAGCACACTCCACCTCTAACTGACCATCCAGGATGGACAGACCCACTCTCCCCGTGCACCCTGCAGGACTGTCCTGCCTGGGTGACGTGGGCAGCACCTTCCGCTGGGAGCCCGGAGCGCTGCTGCAGGCCACTTCTGGTCAGTCCACAGGCCCCTGGGCGGCGCTCCACCAGGTTCCTGGCTCTGCCTGGGCCCTGACCACCACGTGGCTGTGGAACCTGGCCACAGTTTTGTTTTGCCTGCGGAAATGTTTAGTGACAAAGCATGTGTTCCATTTCCTGATGTGGGTGAAGTGTGGAGCCAGTGATGATTTCTTCTTCAAGGAAGGTACGTCCCCATTCTCACGCGTGGCTGAGCCCCTGTCCAACGATGAGAGACCCTGGCGGTGTGACCTGTGCCTCCTGGGAGCGCAGCCCTCAGCTACTTTGAACCTGGCCAGGTTCTGTCTACATGGTGGACTCAGGCCTCTCCAAGTCGTGTCTACATTGACTGTGTTTAGATGAGAGCCTGTGCTTCTACAGTGAGAACATTCACGCCGGGCCGGGTTCTCTGTGCAGTAGGGCCGGGAGACCTGGGTAGAGACCTGGCCTCACTCTGTGCCCGTGTCTGAGTGTCCATGCTCAGATATCTGGGGTCTGAAGCTGAGGTGGGTTTCTCTGGGTGACTGTGGGGCCCCATGGCCCTCCCAGGGGGCAGTGCTGAGGCAGGGCACTCAGTCTCCCCCCTCTCGGACGCTCACCTCCCGGGGGGCTCATCGAGACGCCTCAGGTGGGTTACCTGTTTGTTGCCATTCAGTCTCTAAGCCGTGTCCAGCTATTTGTGACCATGTGGACTGCAGCACACCAAGCTCCCCTGTCCTCCATTATCTCCTGGTGTTTGCTCAAAGTCACGGCCATTGAGTGGGTGATGCCTTCCAACCATCTCATCCTCTGTTGTCTGCTTCTCCTCCTGCCTGCAATCTTTCCCAGCATCAGGGCTTTTTCCAATGAGTCAGCTTTCCCCATCAGGTGGGCAAAGTATTGGAGCTTCAGCTTTAGCGTCAGTCCGGCCAATGAATAGTCACAGTTTATCTCCTTTAGGATGGACTGGTTTGATCCCCTAGCTGTGCAAGGGACTCTCAAGAGTCTTCTCCAGCACCACAGTTCAAAAGCATCAGTTCTTTGGTGCTCAGCCTTCTTTATGGCCCAACTCTCACATCCATACATGCCTACTGGACAAACCATAGCTTTGATCATATGGACCTGGCTTGTTTACACATTGGGGGCCTGTTTACACACGACCACAGCCATGGTGTCCTGGCCAAGGGAATGTGTGGCCCCAGGTGAGGGTCTGGGGACTGTGTGAGTCTCACCCCATCTGCATGGGCCAGAATCATGTGCAGAGGGACCATACACTCAAAGCTAAGAAAAAGGGAGAATACACGTGAGCTTCCCTGGACTTGTGTTTAGAAATCAGTGTTTTACAGTATCATTTTATACAGGCCTGGGCTTATTCCCTCTTTACTCCTGAGCAGTTCCCATCCTGTAGGCTCCTGCAGACTCCTCAGGTGAGCTACCTGGTAACTATTCCAGTCCACCAGCAGGAGCATGCTGAGAGGGAGCAGGTTTACCTGGGCGGCTGATTGCAGGGCACATGGATCAGGTGAAAAGCCAGTGAGCAGCAGGCGAGGTTGCTGCTGTGAGCTCCTTCTAGTGGGCCGTCCGTGCTCAGCAGAGACCAGACCTGTCCCTCCTCTTCCAGCCCAGCGTCTGGTGTATTTTCACAGAACCTCTGTGGGATAACAAAAGACCGAGACTGCCAGCACCAAGGTAGTGTGTTCAACATTATTATGCAGCTGTAAAAACAGTTAATATCACACAGACCTGAAGGGAATGTGGGAGAGCAGGAGGGGGAGCCTAGGTCCCCAGTAAGGCCCTCTCAGCGAGGCTGGGCCTGGGTCGGGCTTGGAGGGTGTGACCAAGAGTTTGCTGGACAGGATGCCACATTTAGATGGCCTCCTGCAGTGTTGGTTTCAGGGCTACATAGCAACTAAGTGCAGAGCATGGCAGCTGAGCTGGTGGCTCTGGATCCTGCAGGCTGAATGCTGAACCCTGAACACTGGAAGCTTGTCTGGAATCACAGGACATGCTCACTGTCTTTGCTGAGATGATCACAGGGGGACCCAGGTTCCCCCTCCTGCTCTCTAGCAGCCATCAGACTACAGCTACTCCCCACAGTGAACCCTGAGGAAACTCAGGAAAGAGAAGACAGGATACTGGCCCCAGATGGTGACGTGTGTATCAGGAGGAATAATTTCAATGAGATGACTCTTGCATCTTCCCATACATAGAAAAGTGCTAAATTCCTTACTTTTAGATGGTGCCTCTGGTTTTGAAGTCCTTTTAGATTCTCGCTGAATAAAACTTAACTCTCAACACCTAGGTTATAAATATTTTAATGTCTACACATATGAAGTAGACACTTTCCAAAGAACAACTAAAGAAGACAAATCTCTGCACTTGGAACACTGGCACCAGTGGTGGACAGTCCCCCAAGGATGCCGCTGACAGAGCGGTTAGAGCGATTCCAGCACCCCTTTTTCCAACAGACTGTGGGATGGACACTGGGAGTGGGGAATTGTTACAGGGAAGAACAAAATCTGACTCCATGTTTTAAAAAATTTTATTGATAGTTAAATCTTTTCCTTTACCTTTGCTTCCTGTTGGTCTGTTTGCTCTGAGGATACTGCCCACATATAGCGGCCTGCCTCGGGAAGCCCTGCCCCTCTGCCTCTGTTCAGGGCCTGGCCACCTGTGGATGGCCACAGGGAGCAGCGCATCTCCTCCCGAGGCTGGCCGTTCCAGGAGATATTTGCCAGATGAGCCACCTTTTTACTTTATCTCCTCACCTCTGTAAAGGACACTGGCATCCAGACCCCAGCAAGATGGTTTCTTCAAGATATTAGTCTGCCATCTTCTCGGTCTGCAGCTTTCCAAGTGAAGTCACATTCCATGCCTCAGCACCTCACCTCTGGCTTACTGGACTCTTGTGTAGCAAGCACAGCGAACTTGACTTGGTAACAATCCCACATACCTGTGGTAAAAAAATGAAAGCGTAAAACCGAAGCAATAATGTAACAAATTCAATAAACACTCCAAAAACGAACCATATTAAAAAGATCTGAAGCCAAAACGCAAAAGGAACTGTGGTTGTCTGAAATACTTAGAAAAGGAGTCAGTGCCCCTCTTTCCAGTGCCCCCTGGAGCCACACTGAACAGTTGGGCCCTGTCCACTCAGCACCCTTTCCGGACCCCAGGTGAAGGGGCTGCCCTCAGTGCTCACCTGGGCCTCAGGAGGTGGAAGAGACACAACCTAGAGGGTCTCTCTCTTGTCCATGGGAGCATCACACCAGCCACCTGGTCTCCCTGTCTCCCTGCCCAAAATAAACACACCATAAGGAGGCCAGTGACGCTGTGAACAGCTGACTGCCTTGTCCTTGTGAGATTTGATGTGAAGACAACACAGAGAACCATCCAAGAAGGATCCACTCAGGAGTGAACCCCTCTTCACAGGGTCCCTGTGAGACCCAAGACTCGCTCTGCCCACTCTGCTCCAGCTTTTGGGAACTGGCTTTTGTCATTCTCTGGGCAGGAGGTGGGAGGGGCAGTCCTGTTTCTCTTCCACCTCCTGAGACCCAGGTGGGCACTGAGAGCAGCAGCACCTCCACCTGGAGTCCAGAGAGGCGTCCTGGATGCACAGGGCCTAGCCTTTCAGTGAGGCTGGCCCTTGTCTTCAGTGCAGTGACCTGCTGCAGGATCTCGGGTTCCCTGGCGTCCAGCTCACTCATTGCCGACCCCAACTAGAGGCGTCTCAGTAGCCCCTTGCTGGCAGGCAGCCAGGGGTAGAAAGCTGCATGCCCAGCAAAGATTAAAAATTTCCTCCAGGTTCGTCTCCGCACAAAAGGGAACTGCGAGCAGATGAAGCTTCCTAAGAGAAGGCCAAGTTAACAATGAGGCTGAAGACCTGCTTCACGCCTCCCAGGCTCCCAGGCTCCCAGCACCTCCTGTTACCTACAGTAACCAGCACTTCGCAGTTCCTTTTCACATTCCTATGCCAGACTTCCCCCCTATAATCCCATCTCTGCCCAGTCTTCCTTGGAGAAGTGTATGGGAATGTCTTTGAAAGCACCTTTGGTCTAAGGAAATCAGTGACTTCAGTGCCTTACTAATACAAGTCAGACATTAGAACTGGGCCTTCTCCTCCACCTCGTGTGCAGGGAGTAGCCTGAAGCTACAAGATGGTCTCCATGAGACAGGGATGAAGACTTTCCTTCCCGACTGTGTCCTGCTTAACTGAGCAAGTTCAGTTCAGTTCAGTCACTCAGTTGTGTCCAACTCTTTGGGACCCCATGAACCGCAGCATGCCAGGCCTCCCTGTCCATCATCAACTCCCGGAGTCCACCCAAACCCATGTCCATTGAGCCGGTGATGCCATCCAACTGTCTCATCCTCTGTTGTCCCCCTCTCCTCCTGCTCTCAATCTTTCTGAGCATCAGGGTCTTTTCAAATGACTCAGCTCTTCACATCAGGGGCTTCAGCATCAGTCCTTCCAATGATCACTCAGGGCTGATCTCCTTCAGAATGGACTGGCTGGATCTCCTTGCAGTCCAAGGGACTCTCAAGAGTCTTCTCCAACACCACAGTTCAAAAGCATCATTTCTCTGGCACTCAGCTTCTTTATAGTCCAACTCTCACATCCATCCATGACTACTGGAAAAACCATAGCCTTGACTAGACGGACCTTAGTCGACAAAGTAATGTCTCTGCTTTTGAATATGCTATCTAGGTTGGTCATAGCTTTCCTTCCAAGGAGTAAGCGTCTTTTAATTTAATGGCTGCAGTCACCACCTGCAGTGATTTTGGAGCCCCCCAGAATAAAGTGTGCCACTGTTTCCACTGTTTCTCCATCTATTTGCCATAAAGTGATGGGACCGGATGTCATGATTTTAGTTGTCTGAATGTTGAACTTTAAGCCAACTTTTTCACTCTTCTCTTTCACTTTCAACAAGAGGCTTTTTAGTTCTTTACTTTCTGCCATAAGGGTGTGTCATCTGCATATCTGAGGTTATTGATATTTCTCCCAGCAATCTTGATTCCAGCTTGTGCTTCATCCAATCCAGCATCTCTCATGATGTACTCTGCATAGAAGTTAAATAAGTAGGGTGACAGTATACAGCCTTGACATACTCCTTTTCCTTTTTGGAACCAGTCTGTTGTTCCATGTCCAGTTCTAACTGC